>OU342743.1:492895636-494357767 GCA_910589775.1 Avena eriantha
GGGCCTACGTCCTTGCCCTTATCCCCTTAACCTCGGGGCTGAAAATCAGATCGTGTTCCTTCATGGCCATGGAGAGGGAGAGGCCCAAACTCAGCTTGCACGAGGCTCAGATGTTCGCCACTACGACACATACTCACGCCGCCGTTAGCGAGGCTTCCGGCCAGCTTCGAGCTCAGCTACGCCGGGGTTCCTGTCGCGCCGCTCTTGCGACGACAACGCGTTGGCGAGGCAGATCGAGGAGCGCATGCCGCTAGCGGTGAGAGCGGAAGAGGGCAATGGCGCGGTACTCGCGTACGAGCGCGTACTGGCGAACGTTGTTCAGGAAGGAGCGGGCTGTGTTGATTGAGCGGTGCAGAACCCACCGGCAGGAGATCCACCCGGATCTGCGCAAACCCGAAGGGAGGCAGCGCTTCTAAGCAGTGCCTGGCATACGACCTCCACCGTTATCGATGCAGCGCGTGCCGTGAAGAATCCATGAGGAGGAGGAATGCTACCGGGAACGTCGGTGTCGATTCCGACGCGGCGGAGGCTGGCGGCGACGCGGACAACGTGGTCAATGATGGAGACTGCGGGAGCGTCATAGTCGATTAGGGCCACTTAAGCATAAATTAAATCTATGTACGGTATCTTAATGCGCTCTTTGGATCTGAGTCACTCGAGTCATGGTCGATTATCGTCATAATCTATATATGTTGGCCATGTTTTAGTTGTCTTTGTCTTTGAAACTAGTCGATCGAAACTCGTCCGATCCTGAAAATAAAGTTCGTGCGTTCCCTGGCATATCTGATGGGACAATACGCTGACTCTGCTCCCAGCACTTGATGGCACAAACCGTAATTTCGAGTGCGCCAGAGAGAAGGGATCGAGCGTGTTGTAATAGTGTACTACTCCTTTCCAGATATAACTGACTTAGTTTTTTTAGTTATTTAATAAATGTGTCTATACCCAAAACATGTCTAGATACATGTTTTAGGTTTCTCTATCTTTCAAACTAATCAAAAGTCGTCAAATTCTGAACAAACAAAGTCATTGCGTTCACACCTGATGGGACAATACACTGACTCTGCTACTTGATGGCACAACCATAATTCTGGAGTGCGCCAGAGGAGATGGGAATGCAAGGGAGATGGGAACTAGTAGCCGTGTCCAAACGCAGGTAAAAAATTAATGTAATAATATTTAAAAAAATGTAATATGGTCCACATAACCCCATCACAGACACATTGCACGCGCCAGATAAAAATAAAGACAACACGGCTAGTTTAGTTTCAATGATATAATTCAACATACGACGTTACTGTGTCCACATCTTCTGCTCCTCTTATTAGTCTCCTAGCCCACGATGCATTAAGCATCAGTTGATGAGGATAAAAAATGATAAAATGGCAAATAAAACAATTTTTAAGCTTACCTTTCATCCGAAGAATCGTACAAAGATGAAATTGGCAGGGATTTATTATTTCTCCTCCATTAGCTGAAAGATCCTCAAGAACATCCTCAATCACCCTTGCAACTTCTTCATATTCTAATACACCTCCATTATTTGCCCTTTCGTCCCCGTTCCGCTTACTCTTTTGTTTCTTTTCACAACCTTTTCTCGCCGGCACCTCCACTTCTTCATAAATTGGCTGCTTACGTACGTTTTCCTCCGAGTGCTCATCACCGTCTTCGCGCTGCTCTTCCGCCAGTTCTGGCTGACAAGCCTCATTTACTGCCACCGGCATGTGAACAGGGACAATAGCATGTGTAACTGGGTTTTTCACAACCTCTTGATATGTCCGAATCCGCCACAACGTCCGCATTTCCTTTTCCTAGCTCCCAGCCTTGGACCTTTATTGGTGGAGGCTTCGATCCTTAGCTTTCTAGGCCTCCCAGGTGGCCTCCTAAGAACTGGTGGTTGAAGTTTGAACCCTGGATCGACAATCTCCCAATCATTTTCATCGGCCATAGGTGGTACGTTTTCTGCATAAGTTGCAACAAACTTGTCCACGGAGAAATAGTTGTCAACATAGTTCTCGATTTTCAGCTCCGTTACCTCTAGCTTTAAGATGAAGTAAATTGCATGGTGACATGGCAGACTAGTAATCTGCCACTCCTGCATGAACAAGTCTTGTTTCCAGTGTCTACAGTGTACCTCCGTTCACTTCCACGCTTGTATCCTGCATAAACCTCAGCCAATGTTCTGGAACTTCTGACCACCCTCATCTTTATCGTTCTCATTGCCCTGGTTCTTGCATTCAGTAACATAACCACCTTTGGAACTATTTTATGGGCTAAAAAATTTCTTGCACAAATTCTTTTCCTTAAATCTGTCTTCACCATTATGCATTGTCTTATTGCATCCAACAAAATAACAATTCCAAGTGTCTTCATGCCTGAAATCTTATCATTGAAACTCTCTAACAAATTATTGCAAACAAAATCCACCTTGCTTAACTCACCAAACTTGCTTCTGGCCCATAGCTTGGTGTGATGGTCTTCAAGGTATTTTTTTTCACCCTTGGCACTACATACATGTTCTGCAAGTAAGTAGCATGCGTGCTTGGGGTGTATGTGTATGCTGATCGCCACAAGTCCTCTTCAAAGATCTTTCCTTTGAACTTCTTCGTGAAGTTAGTAGCGAGGTGCCGCATGCATTCCGTATGCTCAACCCTAGGAAACACAGCATCAACAGCATTCTCAAGACCCTCGGATGCACCGGTGTGTATCACCAAGCCTTCAGGGTGACCAATTACTTCCTGTAGTCTCTACATGAACCATGTCCAGCTTTCATTTGATTCACCCTCAAGAACAGCATAAGCTACGGGTAGAAGCCAATTATGCGCGTCCAAAGCACAAGCAGAAGCAACATGTCCCCTGAACTTCCCAGTTAAAGAAGTTGCGCCTATTGCCAAGTATGGCCTGCAGCCGTCTAGGAACCCCTTCCAGTATGCCTTCAGGCAGACAAAACATCTCCTAAAGCATATCTTATCTGCCTACTTATACCTGACCCCCCTCGAGACCTTTTCTCTCCCTTTCACAACCTCGTAATCGATGTCAACAACACTACCAGGTGATGTTTCGCTACCTGAGCTTTGCAATTATACAACATATGAAAACTGTCATTCCACTTGCCTTGAATGAAGTCTAGAGCCATCTCCTTCCCATCAAAAACTTTGTGGTAAGGAATCAGAACGTTAAACTTTTGCTAATCTTTGCTCTGATTTCAGCAGGTCCAATGTTATGATCCTGCCTCACCCAGTCAAGTACAGTAGCATCAATCCACTTGGTAGTCGCCGGTCTAATTTTACCACTTAAAGAAGTATTAGGGCAATTGTGTTTCTTCGTGTTTACTTTGATCTGCATTCGATAAGAATCCAAATAATTCAGAGCTAGTTATCAGTATAATAAATATGAGAAAGACTAAAACTAAGTGTAGTTATTGCAACCTGAAATGGGTGTCCAACCCGCATTAGAGATGCATGTAATCTCCATTTACACACATTACTTTCCCTACAATGCACCCTAAATATCTTTTGGTCGCTCTTTTCAATGATAAATTCGAACCCAACTTTGATTGCATAGGTTGCAACAGCATTTCTGCAGTCCTCCACATTATCAAAGACAGTCCCCTCATCAATTGTAGGATTGTCCCTGTCAAAGTGTATCACTGGCCTGTCCACGTCTTCGTCGTCGTATCTACATCCCATTTCCACATCTTCACATTCCTCTTCCTCATCAGTCCCATAGTTAGGCTCAAAGTTCGAATCAACCAAATATTCCCTACTCTCCATCCTATCAGGGTCAACAGCCACGTCTGGATATGCTTTTTCATCATCATCCGCACTGCCACACGTTTCAGTGCCTTCATGCTTGCTTGACAAAGCATCATGCTCAAGGACAAGCTGTACAGACGTCCTGCGGTTACCAACACATATCCTTGCCATCACCACAGGACTAGAAACGCTAATTGGGGTATGTAGAAAAGGAATCATAGTTCTTACCCTTCAATGTGGACGCACGACACCTTCTCTGGGCTCCATACCTCCAAAGATCTGCACCCCGCTTCCTCTCCCCCCGTTTCGTTGTCCTCTGTGCTCTCGAGACTTGAAGGAGATTCCGTGCTCTCCAGCCATGCAGGACCCATATCCGTGCTCTCAAGCCTCGCAGGATCCATCTCCGAGCGGGATCCGGATCACCAGCGTCGTTGGGCCCCTAACCCAACGGCCGACTCTCGGTTTTCGTTTCTAGACACGCCTGGGCGGTGGGCGGGTAGCAATGGCAGGGAGGGGAGGGGAGGGGACATGAAGGGGTGGCAGGGAGGGGAGGGCGGGAGGACGACGACCCAAGGGGATGACAAGAGCGGTGCACGACTGAGCGGAGTGGTGGCGGCAGGAGCAGAGGAGAGGAGGGTAGCGGAGCTGGTTGCGACAAAGCATGGAAAATTGCACAATAATGTGTTGGTGGGCACCACCAGCCCTCGAACCTGGGACGCGCGCCGTCGAAGGTGGAGGAGGCGGGCCCGCCTGTCAGAAAACATGCCCCCTATCAGTGCACTATGCACGGGGAGCACTTCACAGAATTTTTTAGCAGGTCCCACATGTCAGTCTGTTTGATCAAAACTTGCATACAGTGCATGGCTGGTTCATGCGCTAGTTCCGAAAAAACCCCGTTGATCCAAACTTGAATTGGCTGTTCCGCTTCTTCTCCCCGTCTCCTCGTCTCCTTGCAGTGGCAGTTCTTCTTTGTCTCCCTCGTCTGTTATCCTCTTCTTCTTCTCCTTGTAGTGGTAGTTATTATTTCTTCCTTGATCAAAACATTCCCGCACGTAAGCCATGGCTAGTAGCCGGATGAAGAGGAACTGGTCCGATCTCCCGGCCGACCCACTTCACAAGATCGCCGACTATTTGCTGGAGAAAGAGGAGTACGTCGACACCTATGCTGCTTGTCGGGAAGTCCGCACCGATTGGCGCCGTACTTTAAAGGTGCCCGAATTCCATCTCAACAACTAGATCATGATAGATCACACACTTCCAGAAGTTGGTGACTTCACCTTCCTCAACCTCGCCACTGGTCATTTCTTCAGGACAAATCTAATGGACGTCCATTGCAGGTTCACATTCACATCCGATATTTATTGGTATTTTCCATTGTAAACATCTTAGTGCTCTTCTTTCAAAAGATTCTACTTCTTTGGTGTTTCTCGTGGCGTCATCGTGCTTGCTCAGAGGGTGGAGCCGTACCAGATTCAGCTTCTGAACCCAATCACTCATAAGTCTAACACTGAGTTTCAAGCACACATACCATCTGATCCTCTGCAATCTGTCATCGTGACGAAGTCCCCGAAGATGGTGTTCGTTTGCACTAATTATCCAGATTGTATTGCATGGGCCGATGAGAGCACTCCAACGGGGCAAATCAATGAATCATTTGGAGAAGGATTGTATTCGCCACCTCCTGCTATGCTTCTGGACTGCATGACGACATTCCGAGAGGAAGTTTATGCATTACTTGAGAATGGAGACATCTTGTCGACCAACATCAAGTTAGAGCAGCGCGCGAGCACTGTCACGATGGCCAAAATAATTTCGGCCCCAGTCTTTGAACAGGTACGTGGAACTTACAAATTTTACCTTGTGGTGTCAGATGGTGATCTGCTTCTTGTGTTGAACGGGGATTTCGTCAAAGGGCAAGTGGTGTTGTACCGGGTGGACACGGAGAACCGCTCTCTCGAGGCCGTCGATGACATTGGAAGTCGTGCCCTCTTTGTTGATTACAATCGGTCTATCTCCATTGACACCAGGTTACACCCCACAGTCAAACCCGGTTGCATATACTATAGGAATTATATCAGACTGTACGATCATGAGGTTCAAGCCTAGGAAGAGGAACCAACAATGACGTATGGCTTCAGTCTAGAACATACACCGAGGCCTTACCCTCTGGACGAGATACTGACAGCACATTGGAGACGAAGAGAGTTCTCTAGATATGTGTTGCAGCACGCGGGAGCCGACGATGACGAAATATATAGGGGAGAATGAATCCTATATTCATCCTAGGTTATTTGCTAGCATTTTCAGGTCTATTTTTCGAAGTAGAAATTTGTACTGTATTTATATTATTTCGATGAGCAGTATGCGTATTAACTTCCAGACAAAATTGTAATGTATTCAAATTTAGTACTTTCAGAATTCAAAGTATTTATTTTTAGTAGCTTCTTTTAGAATTCTCTGTGTTCGACATGGGCATTAGCTCAGCGCCGGAATTCAGGTTCCACATGGAAAATTGCACAATAATGTGTTGGTGGGCGGCACCACCCCTCGAACCTGGGATGCACGCCGTCGAAGGTGGAGGGGGCGGGCCCACCAGTCAGAAAACATGCCACGTCGGCATCCCCTATTTTTGATGCCCTTTAAAAAAGAAAACACGCCATGTCATTATCCCCTGTTTCTGATAGTGGTGCTACACTCGACGGTACATGGTGGCATATAAATAATATCGTATAAACATAAGAGCACAGTCGTCAACATTTCTAAAATGAAACCCGGTCGCGTCTCATACCTGTCCTGGTACATTGCCTGATGAGGTGGATAGCCACGACAGATCTTTTTCATACATTCGCACTCTTATGCTGAGAAGGGAAATAAAGATTGAGTTGTTAATGCAACGAGTGTCGAATTATTACCCTCTAAGGAAATGGGAAATGGTTATTTTCACGCGTGCCCGTAGTCTAAACCTACTGTCAGTCTTTCACTCCCCTTCTCGGACTAACCACTGTTCACCTTGCGCAGCTCCTCTGCGCCGCACCAACTAGGGTAACATGGCCCCGCCTAAGCCGCCGCCGCCACCACCGAGATAGCCGCCGAAACTTGGGTATTTAGCCCCTCTAAGGCAGGCCATGAAGCTCTACTTCAAGGTCGGTCTCCCATTGCCCTGCCAGGCGGATGATTTCCCCAAATGTGCTGAATCGGCCGCGGCGGCGACTGTGGCATCGTCGGTGCCAGATGCGGCAAGCAGGGCCAAGAAAGCGATGTGTAGAAATCGCGCAGCGGCATTACGGCATGCTCTAGGCAGTGGGAACAAGGTACGTATCAAATCGTTTATGAGAGCATGCCGCCGCCGAGGGTACACACCCTCGAACAGGGCAGCGCCAAGGTCTAGGAACTCTCGCGTCCACGCTTCGGCACGGACTACCTTACCTCAGTAGGGGAGGCTGAGAGCACGCCATCTGCGGCAAAGACGCTCCATCCTACGCACTGTCGGAGGCCGTACCATGGCGGCGACCAAGCGTCTACACTCAGCATGCTAGATTGTTCGACAGCCAGAGCCGGCGGCAGGCATCAGCTCAGCCCCGGAATTCAGGTTCGAGTTCACATGGACCTATGATCCCGAGAAGGAGATGCCGAATTTCAGTTTCAAAGAAATCGTTGCGGCCGCGCGGATGGTCCAACTGAACCGGGACTGGCACACACAAATCGCTCGTGCATGAACGATGTAGATTTCTTGTAGTTTGGGGGGAAGGCAATAGATCAGTTTGGGTTAAATGATCAAAGAACTCATGTCCTCTCAAGGCAATTGGCCAGCCAACTTTTCTGGTGGAGATCTGTAGTTTCTTCAGTGTAGAATAGTTAAGTTCAGGCTGAAGAATGGCTTTTGTAGATGAAATGTTGAAGAATTGTTCTATAAAATAGTAGGAAGTTTAGCCCACTTTTGTGCAGGTATAAGACCCTTCTGTATGGAAGTACTACAGTTGTAAGCAAATACTATCAAGTATCTATTTACTTCAATTACTAGTCGTGGTTCAATCCAGTTAACTGGCATCTTTTTATCCCAGACTATAGATTTTGCGTTTGCTATCTGTGTTGTAAACCATTTTTCCTTTGTCTTGTGTTGCCTGCAAAATGGTCCTGCAGTTCAACGTGTTACAAATGTAGCTACCTTGTACTTGAAGTGGAGATGGACTACATTTTCCTGGCATCCACAGAATTGACATAGCTCATTGCCAGACCACCCTCTTTTCATGAGGTTGTCCATGGTTATTCACAGAAATTATAAAGCACGGTGTTCAACTACATCGATTCAAACTATTACACACACACACTACATCAAATTCATTACCCACACATACTACATCGATTCAAACTATTACATACACATACTAGTTCAAACTATTACACACACGTACTACATCGATTCAAACTATTACACATTTTTAGTCGATGCTAACTTCCTGCTACGCTCTCTATACTACAAATTCATTAGCCACACATACCACGGCAATTCACTAGAGCTCTGTCTTCACTCGATGGAAATCAGAACCACCAGCTTGTCCAAGCCCGGTCCCCCACCGAAACTGTGTGCGCCGTCGCGAAACGGTGGTGGTCCTGTGCCATCGATCATTCCAGGCCAACACTGTAGGCGACGAGGACGCTTTCTAGCAGCCTCTTCGGGGCCCTGAATACCATGTACCGATTCCAGAACCTCCTCCACATGGATGATGACCGGGTGTATCCAGCAAAGCTGTCGCCCTGCCCTGCTTGGAATCTGCACCTCGTACATCTTTGGAACAACGTTAGGATTTCAGCCACGCCTTTACCTCGATGACCCATCTGTCGCTCGGTGGCACGATTTCCACCAGCTCGCCACCAAGGCTATTGACGACCTGCTTTAGGGCCTCTGGATCCCAAGCATCCGATGGGAGGCCGTCAAAGATGACTTTGGAGAAGAAACGAAGCTGCCCCAAGCGATCGTCCCACCCACAGGCGCGATGCCAACGCATGAAGCTCATTTTCTCCCCGCAGCACTCGAAAGAACGGGAAGAATGCAGAACACGCTCGGTGTCTGAGCTGTGCTCGAACCGGATGAAAAAATCGAATGGCGGCGCGCATACCTCAATGTTGACCTCATTTCGTCTGGTCCCAAAACGATACCTGAAAGCCAACAACAACTCTATCGGCGTCATGGCGGGACGGACGCCCAGCACGGTGGCCATGAGAGTGTGGTCGTCGAACTGCTGTGCCAGGGCTACCATGCCTGGGGTGCGCGACAGCACACAACTTCCCGAGGTCGGTCGCCGACCTGGATCGCCCGACGGGACGCGCTCCGCCGTGCGAGTAGGACTAGCTAGAGGCAAGATATTAGTCCGGGGACGCGAAGATCTGATACGGCAGACGATGCAACAGCGACGGCTGCGAGCTTCGATTAGAGGCATGGGAGGTTGACCGGACATGGCGGGGACGCAAATTAGAGCAAGTGCGAGCTCCGATCTCAGACGAGCAGCCGGAGTTGAGCAAATGTTATGGGGAGGGGAGCAGGGGAGAAGACTAGAGTAGAGCAAAGAAATAGATCTGGTCCACTCAGGGATCTGGTCCATGGAGGGGTAAGCTAGTCCACGACCGCAAAAGATAACGGGGAATACTGACATGGCGGGCCAAGAAGAGTTGACCTAACGGCGGTATCTGGTCCACGCAGGGGTAAGCTAGTCTGGTTCAAACGACCGTTTGGCCGTTAGATTTGTATTCACCCCCATTTGGCCCTTCTGGACAATTGGCGATTCTACTATGGCCCCTCCGCATGATTGATGACAACTCAGGTACCGCGGTGCGCTCACCCACCAAGTTTGGTACCGCAAACGAACATTCCCCAAATATAGATCCAAGGAGATACAACCTTCTTCGGCATCCCGCCAACGCTTCAAGATGGAAGATCGGCACCACTTTTAAAGGACCTTAGTGAAGCTCTAAGGTGGAAAGACTTCATCTTTCCACTCAAATCCCGAAGATTGTCTACCGAAAAAATACTTCACAGAGACTTCCAGTTTTGACGCCATTCGCCAAGCATCAATTCCCGAGTCATCAGATGAGGAAATAAATGAAGATTTATGAAGCCCCTCTGCTACTTCAGCTGAAGACCAGCCTAAAGGACCGCAGATTCGCTAACCCTGTTAGTTCTAAATAGTTTGGATGATCTGCTAATTCAACTACTCTGATAGGCTAAGTACGAATAAAAGTAGTATATAAGCCTCATAAAACCTAGTTTGTGGACGTCATCGGAAGGTTTCAACTCCAGGCAGAAGATTGCGATATCCACCTAACATCATCTGACGACTCCAAGAAGGAAGGACTGCGTTAACTCCGAGCCACCCTAGTTTAACCCTAAGGAGGAAAGACTGCGTCTTTCCCACAAAATAGAATAACCCTCTGCCAGAAGCAATCCAGCAGTTAGACCCAAAGAGGTAAACTAGGATACGATAATCCCTTAAGAGATATGCCATAAATCCTTACAGAAGGAAGACCACTCCTCACAATCCCGATTGAATCCCGCTCAACACTCGTGCATCCAAGACGATTGAAGTTCAACCTCACCAACGCAGTGACCCTATTCAAAGACAAAGCCAACAAGTTAGTATGCGAGAAACACATGGCACTAACTCCAACATGATATCCCCTAACTTTACTCTCTTGAATCTTGGGACGAGATTCTTTTAAGGGGGAAAGGTCTGTAACATCCCAATTTCAGCAACCCTGATTAGTTGTCCAGAATGCAAAATCAGGGGGAACAAAAAAAAATCTTGTTAAGTGTTGCAGTGTTTGCTTGTGTTTGTCTGTGCTTATGCATCTGAATGTATAGCATAGGACATACTTCTTACCTCAACATCAGTTGACAAAAGCTATTTAACAAATATGTCCTGGCTCAGTTTACATCTTCTCAAATGTTCTGGCATTTCAATACCTAAGCCAAGATGCCTTTGCAAACCAAAACTATTTTAGTATCTTCTATTGACCAAACTATGGAGAGCTACATAATAGAACCTCCTTATGTTTTCCAGATAGGACTTTCAACTACTCTTATCTTTAGGTTTTCCAAAACCTTTTTTATAAAGCCTTTCAATCCTACTCTTGGTAGAAATACCAAGGACTCTCGCCTTACTCAACTCCAACTCTTCAAAATACCCATCTCTACCTCAAGCTAGGCTTGATGGTATCCATAGAAGTAGAGTGTTTTGTCTGCAAGATGAATTGCCTTGATCTGTTGTTTGATTTGTTTGCTTAGGAGGTAGTTTGAGATAATCTAGGAGCTCATCCACTAGGATCAAAATGTTTTAAGATCACAACACCCTAAGAAAGAATACAAAGTTAGATCTAATCTCTATCCACTAGGTGATCATCCAAAACCCTTAACCAGATCAACTCTGAAGTGATCCATTCTAGAAGTTTCCAAATCATTGAAGACCAATATCAAACATGGATCTATCCTACTCAATATAACCTTCATCACCATCTACTTGATGATGATTTGGAACCTTGTATCCTCTCAAAAGCATCCCTCCCTTGTACTTTTGTCAAAATCCTCAAAACCGCCAAATTTGACTAAGTTTGGAAACTGTTTCAACATCACTTCTTTGAATGTCTCCCTCTCTCAACCCTTGTGCATTTTTGGAAATGCACTGAACCATCTTGTAGACCATCATAAGAACTACCAAGGACCACTATTTCCCATGTTAGAACATCCCCTAACCCCCTTGTTCTTGATAGTTTTGTAGGCAAGAAAATAACTTATCCTGCAAATCTTATCAACATGCCTACTTTGGAAGAAGCTCACATCTACATGTTATCTTATTTTCACAAACTCCTTGCATGATTGTGTTCTACTCATAAAGGTCTAGGAATACCTACTTCACTTGTTCCAAATGGATCCTTGTGCTTCAAAAACCCACAAGGTTTTAGTTGGGGGGATACCCCGGGGTAGGGTCACGCCGGGGTATAAAGGCCAAGTTAGCCGAGGTACGGCAAGGTCAAACCAAGTGCTGGCCGAGTCACCTCAAGGCGGGCCGAATCACGGAGTAACCTGGACCAGGGGACGTCCACCTAATTGGGTCTCAACCGACTTATGACGTATGCCGGTAAGGTGTATCTAACTTATATGCAGGTACAGGTGTGGCCGGATCAACTAGGTACGATCCGGGTTATATCAAGCTTGTAAGAGAAGGAAGGTATCTCGTTGGTCAAAGGGTGACCACTGTACGCAGAGCGTGAGCAAAGCAGACAGAGGCTAGGACCACCGAGGCGTGGCCGACAAAGGTGACGATGCCTATGTCGGATGATGCAGGCGCCGCAGAGGCTCACATAGCCTCTGCATGGATGACGCTGGGCAAAAGTGACCCGGTCGGCTTACTATTTTGGAATATGCCTCGACGTATGCCCTAATTGGAGACCTAGTTACCCCTATATAAGGAGGGCTAGGGCCTCAGTAGAAGGGGTTGATCTCTAGTGTGTTGCGGTATACTAGTGTGTTCCTGAGGGCTAGCTAGTGGTGAGAGTAAGAGAGTTCTTCTTCCTCCTCTCCCCAATATAGCTCAAGGAGCACTTGTAAACTATGGAAGTGAATCGAATACAAAACAACTGTGTGTGGAATCACCACACTATCCCTCCCTGGATTCCCCTAGTGCATTTAGTCCCCACCTTTAGCCTATCCATGGCATCTGCCGTGACACCACCACGACAGTTGGCGCCCACCGTGGGGCTAGCGGCGCTAGCAGGGTGAAGATCCGGACGGGAAACTTCATCGGCACCGGCGAACACATCGTCTCCGGGCTCACTCAGGGCTTTGGAGCGCTGGATTTTATCAGCGACAATGCTGGCTGCTTCGGCAAGCGTCCTCTTCCATGCAACGGCCTCTTCGTCAAGCTCGGGGCGCACAAGATCTATGTTCCTCTCGATGTGTCATGCGTTCATCCATGGCACGTTGTCGAAGGAGGCGAGCCACCCCTTAGTGCGGCTCGCGGGGTGCATATCACTCGCTCCCCGGACCACGCTGAGGTGATGATGACCGCGCCTGGCGCTGGCGCAAGCGAGGATCCGACACCAGATCCGGAGGTAACACCTAAGGCGCCGAGGAAAAGTAGAGGTCCTCCTCTAGAGAGGCCAGAGAATGTGCTACAGCAGGCGATGGATATCCTGGCAAACCCAGTAGCAGCAGCAGTAGATCCGGCTCAGGCACAGGCCGAGCTAGAGGAGACTAGGCAAAAAATACTAGAGGGTGCGAAAAAGATAGCCGCGGCTCAGCAGTCGATGAACATGACACTGCGTGAGTACGCAAGGCAAATAAGGTAGATTCTATAAAAATGAAGGGGAGAAACCTCATAAGTGAAATGAACAAAGAGGGTGATACTAGGATTGAGGAGTCAGAAAACTGTCTGTCCGTGGGGCTACCGAAGTATAGTACTGATGGGTTCGTAGCATGGAAAACAAAAAAATTCTACCGCAAGAACGAACAAAACCCAGATCTAATCTAGATAAAAGCCAAGATCTAATCTATTAGACATGTGCAACGAGATAGATCTGTACTAACCCTTGTAGATCCGAAAGCGTTACGAGATTGGATCTCGTGGTTGATGTAGTCGATCACTTGCCGATCTAAAGATCGAGTGGACGATCCTTCCGGCGCCGCGTTCCGGCAGCGCTTCCGCAGTCGGTCACACGTGCGGAGTCGAAGTAGACCTTCCTCTCCTCGTTCCAGCGAGCAGCGGAGGTAGTAGATCTTCTCCACGGAATCCCAGCAGCACAACGGCGTGGTGGAGGTGGTGGAGTAGAGAATTCTGCAGGGCTTCGCCTAAGCCTAAGCAGAAGAGAGAAAGAGGAGAGAGGCGGCTAGGGTTTGGAGTGGTGGAGGGGGCCAGGAGGTGGCACCTCCACCCCTCTATTTAAAGGAGGGGGTGCGCCTTGGGAGGGGGAGTCCTAGTAGGACTCCCCTCCCTCCTTGGCCGGCAGATTGGGGAGGGGGGAGGAGTCCTCCTCCCCCACGACTCCTTGTCTTTGCCCCACAAGGACTCCTTGATCCCTTTCTTGGTTTTCAAGCAAACTCCAAGAAATCTTCCAGAACCTTCCGGAACATTCCGAAACCTTCTAGAATCCTCATACAAATACTTCGAAACATTTCCCAACTCAGAAAATGATCCCCAATATATGAATCTTATTCTCCGGACAATTCCGGATCTCCTCGTGATGTCTCGGATCCAATCCGAGACTCCGAACAACATTCGGTCTCCAACGCACATTCCATATCTACTTAAAACAACTTCGAACCTTAAGTGTGTCACCCTACGGTTCGTGAATATGTAGACATGACAGAGACACATCTCCTATCAATAACCATCAGCAGGACCTGGAGATCCATAATGGCTCCCACATACTCAACGATGACTTTGTGATCAATAGAACCATTTACATATGAAACCAATTCCCTTTGTCTCACGATACTATACTTATCCGAGGTTTGATCGTCGCTATCTCCATACCTAGTTCTACCTCGTTACTGATAAGTACACTTTACTCCTTCCATGTTATGTCATCCCTTGTGACCCAGTCACATGCTTGCAAGCTAACTAGATGACATTCCACCGAGAGGGCCCAGAGCATATCTATCCGTCATATGGATGGACAAATCCCAATCTTGGTCCATGCGCTTCAACACATACTTTCAGAATACCCAATGACACCTTTATGACCACCCAGTTACGAAGCGGCGTTTGATGTCATCAAAGTACCCATCCGGTGATGGTGATTAACACAACCTCATGGTCGAAGGATTAGGTTACTATGCATTTAAAAGCTTATAGCAACACGAACTTAATGACTTGATCTTATGCTACGCTTACTATGGGTGTGTGTCCATCACATCATTCTCCTAATGATCTAACCTTGTTATTAATCACATCCTAATGTCCATGATCAGGGAACCATGATCAGCAATTAATCAACAAGCTAGTTCAACAAGAGGCTTACTAGGGACTCTTATATGTTTACAAAACACACAAGTATTAGTGTTTCCTAATAATACAGTTATAGCATGGGATGTAAACATTCATCATAAACACAAAGATATAATAATAACCACTTTTATTATTGCCTCTTGGGCATATCTCCAACAGTCTCCCACTTGCACTAGAGTCAATAATCCAGATTACATGGTAATATACCGAACACCCATGGCATTCTGGTGTTGGTCATGCTTTGCCCTAGGGAGAGGTTTAGTCAACGGATCTGCCACATTCAGATCAGTGTGTACTTTGCAAATCTTTAAGTCACCATCTCAGACATACTCGCGAATAGCGTGGAAACGTAGCTTGATGTGCTTCAGCTTGCTATGTGACCTTGGCTCCTGTGCATTAGCTATGGCACCTGTGTTGTCACAGTAGATAGCCATCGGGTCCAACGCACTGGGAACCACGCCAAGTTCAGTAATGAATTCCTTCATCCATATGGCTTCTTGTGCAGCCTCCGAAGCAGCTATGTATTCCGATTCAGTTGAAGATTTCGCCACAACGCTTTGCTTTGCACTCCTCCAGCTCACTGCAGCACCATTCAAAATAAATACGTATCCTGACTGTGACTTCGAGTCATCCGGATCAGTGTTCCAATTAGCATCGGTGTAACCGTTTACAACAAGCTGTTCATCACCTCCATAAGAAAGAACCATATCCTTAGTCCTCTTTAGGTACTTCGGGATATTCTTGACCGCTGTCCAGTGTTCCATTCCAGGATCACTTTGATATCTGCTAGTCAAACTAACAACATGTGCTATATCTGGTCTTGTACACAGCATGGCATACATGATAGAACCTATGGCCGAGGCATAGGGAACATTATTCATTTTCTCTCTATCTTCTGCCGTAGCTGTACTTTGAGTCTTACTCAAGGTCTTACCTAACAACATGGGCACGAACCCTTTCTTGCTATCTTCCATTCTAAACTTCTTTAGAAGTTTGTCTAAGTATGTACTTTGTGAAAGCGCTATTAGGCGTCTTGATCTATCTCTATAAATCTTGATGCCTAGAATATATGCCGCTTCACCAAGATCCTTCATTGAAAAACTATTATTCAAATAGGTTTTGACACTATTAAGAAGTTCTATATCATTCCCAATCAACAATATGTCATCTACATATAGTACTAGGAATGCTACAGAGCTCCCACTCACTTTCTTGTAAATACAAGCTTCTCCATAAGTTTGTATAAATCCAAAGTTTTTGATTACTTTATCAAAACGTTGATTCCAACTCCGGGATGCTTGCTTCAGTCCATAAATGGCGCGCTGAAGTTTGCATACCTTGTCAGCATCTTTAGGATCGACAAAACCCTTGGGTTGTACCATATACAACTCTTCCTCAATGTCACCATTAAGGAACGCCGTTTTGACATCCATCTGCCAAATCTCATAATCGAAATGTGCAAAAATTGCTAGCAAAATCCTCACAGACTTTAGCTTCGCTACTGGTGAGAAAGTCTCATCATAGTGAACTCCTTGAATTTGTCGGAAACCTTTCGCGACAAGTCGAGCTTTATAGACGGTAACATTACCATCAGCATCTGTTTTTCTCTTGAAAATCCATTTGTTCTCGACAGCCTTACGGCCATCCGGTAAGTCCACCAAAGTCCATACTTGGTTTTCGTACATGGATCCCATTTCGGATTTCATGGCTTCTAGCCATTTGTCGGAATCTGGGCTCACCTTAGCTTCTACATACGTCGCAGGGTCATCAGCGTTGTCCACCAACATAACGTTCAAGGCAGAGTCATACCAATCAGGAGTGGTACGAACCCTCGTTGACCTGCGAGGTTCAGCAGCAACTTCGTTTGAAGTTTCATGATCATTATCATTAGCTTCCTCTCCAATTGGTGCAGGCGGCACAAAAACAACTTCCGGTGCTGCGCTACTCTCAAATCCGAGAGAAGGTTCAATAACCTCATCGAGTTCTACTTTCCTTCCAGTCACTTCCTTTGAGAGAAACTCCTTCTCAAGAAAGGATCCATTCTTGGCAACGAAAACTTTGCCTTTGGATCTATGATAGAAGGTATACCCAATTGTTTCTTTAGGGTATCCTATGAAGACACATTTCTCCGCTTTAGGTTCAAGCTTATCAGGTTGTAACTTCTTTACATATGCTTCGCAACCCCAAACTTTAAGGAACGACAACTTAGGTTTCTTACCAAACCACAATTCATACGGTGTCGTTTCAACGGATTTAGATGGTGCCCTATTTAAAGTGAATGCGGCTGTCTCTAATGCATAGCCCCAAAATGATAGCGGTAAATCTGTAAGAGACATCATAGACCGAACCATATCTAAGAGAGTTCGATTACGATGTTCGGACACACCATTACGCTGTGGTGTTCCCGGCGGTGTCAAGTGCGAAAGTATTCCACATTTCTTTAAATGCATGCCAAACTCATAACTTAGATTTCACCTCCGCGGTTAGAACGCAGAAACTTAATCTTCTTGTTACGATGATTTTCCACTTCACTTTGAAATTCCTTAAACTTCTCGAAAGTTTCGGACTTATGTTTCATAAAGTAGACATACCCATATCTACTTAAGTCATCCGTGAAAGTGAGAACATAAGGATATCCACCACGCGATGCTACACTCATTGGACCGCACACATCGGTATGTATTATTTCCAATAAGTCTGTAGCTCGCTCCATTATTCCAGAGAATGGAGTCTTAGTCATTTTTCCCATTAGACATGCTTCGCATATTTCAAGTGATTCAAAATCAAGTGATTCAAGAAGTCCATCAGAATGGAGTTTCTTCATACGCTTCACTCCAATGTGACCAAGACGACAGTGCCACATGTATGTAGAATTATCATTCAATTTTATTCGTTTAGCATCTATGTTGTGAACATGTGTATCACTACTATCGAGATTCAGTAAGAATAAACCATTCATCTCAGGTGCATTACCATAAAAGATATTACTCATATAAATCGAACAACCTTTATTCTCGGACTTAAAAGAGCAACCGTCTCGCAGTAAACAAGATCCAGATATAATGTTCATGCTTAACGCAGGCACCAAATACCAATTATTCAAATTTAAAACTAATCCCGAAGGTAGATGTAGAGGGAGCGTGCCGACAGCGATCACATCAACCTTGGAGCCATTTCCAACGCGCATCGTCACCTCGTCTCTCACCAGTCTTCGTTTATTCCACAGCTCCTGTTTCGAGTTACAAATATGAGCAACCGAACGAGTATCAAATACCCAGGCACTACTACGATTACTAGTAAGATACACATCAATAACATATATATCAAATATACCTTTCTTCTTAATGTTGCCGTTCTTCAGATCCGCCAGGTACTTGGGGCAGTTACGCTTCAAGTGACCAGCACCCTTGCAGTAGAAGCACTCAGTTTCAGGCTTGGGACCAGCCTTGGGCTTCTTTGCAGGTGCGGCAGCTTTCTTGCCGTCCTTCTTGAAGTTTCCCTTGTTCTTAGGCTTGCCCTGTCTCTTGAAATTGGTGGTCTTATTGACCATCAACACTTGGTGCTCCTTCTTGATCTCCACTTCAGCAGTTTTCAGCATGGACGATAGTTCAGGCAACGTCTTATTCATGCAGTGCATATTGTAGTTCATCACAAAGTTCTTATAACTCGGTGGCAGTGATTGGAGGAGACGGTGAATCCCCAACTCATTAGGAATCGATATCCCCAACTCTTGGAGCTTGTTTGCGTACCCAGACATGGTGAGCACGTGCTCGCTAACGGAGCTTCCCTCTTCCATCTTACAGTTAAAGAACTTTTTGGAGGCCTCATAGCTCTCCATGGCCGCGCGAGTCTCAAAAATTAGCCTGAGCTCCTTAATGATCTCGAACGGGTCCTGGTGCTCAAAACGCTTCTGGAGCTCCACTTCTAAACCGTACAGGATGGCACATTGAACTGTGGAGTAGTGATTTTTCCGAGTGGCGTAAACATTCTTTACTTCACCGGTGGCATCTTCTGCAGGTGGGTCACCTAGCGGTGCTTCGAGCACATAGGTCAACTGACCAGCCCTGAGGACGATCTTCAGTCCACGGAACCAGTCCGTGAAATTGCTTCCATTGTTCTTAAGCTTTTCTTTCTCTAGGAACGCATTGAAATTGATGGAGGGGGTCGCCATAATCTACAACAAATTTGCAAGTAGTTTAGACTAAGTTTATGATAAATTGAGTTCAAATTTAATTCTTAAATTAGCTAGGTGAACTCCCACTCAAAACAACATCCCTCACATTGTCTTAGTGATTACACGAACCAAGTCCACTACACCAAGTCCGATCTTCATGAGAGAAGATGTAGTTTCATCGGCGAACAATCTTCATGTTCATCATATCATTTATATGACTCATGCTCTACCTTTCGGTATTCCGTGTTCCGAGACCATGTCTGTACATGCTAGGCTTGTCAAGATAACCTTAGTTTCCGCATGTGCAAATCTGGCTTGCACCCGTTGTATGCACACGTAGAATCTATCACATCCGATCATCACGAGATGCTTCGAAACGACGAGCCTTAGCAACGGTGCCAACTAAGGGTGAACACTTTATTACTTGATATTTAGTGAGAGGGATCATCTTATAATGCTACCATCGCGATCTAAGCAATACAAGATGCATAAAGGATTAACATCACAGGCAATTCATAATTAGTGTGATATGATATGGCCCTTTCTTCTTGCGCCTTTGATCTCCATCTACAAAGCACGAACATGATCTCCATCATCACCAGTATTGCGTCAAGGTTAGTGGCGCCGCTTCATGGTTGTCCATCATCACTAGCAACTATTACAACTACTTGGAATAAAGCTATTACAAGATGAATAGACACGTAGGTCTTAACAGAATTAAAGACAACCATTAGGCTCCTGCTGGTTGCCATATTACAACAAGGATCATTGCATACATCAAATATAATCACAATCACATGATGGCCATATCACATCACAAAACCCCTGCAAAAACAAGTTAGACGCCTCTAATTTTCTTTGCATGTTTTACGTGGTTTGGGGCTTTCGAACAAGAACAGATCTTACCTACGAAACTGAACCACAACGTTGATACAAGTGCTATCAAGTGCAAAGTGTAAATTAGATCTATACTATGGTGGGAGAGATAGACACCCGCAAAGCCACTTATGCAAAGCAAGTTACACGTCAAGCGTGGAGCAAGTCTCATGTGCGATGACATGTAAGGTTAGCCCGAGCCGCTTCATCCCTCCATGCTGCAAGATGCAAAGTACACAAAGCAAAAGACGGCACGAGCACCAACGCCCACAACACCATTGTGTTCTACTCGTGCAACAGATCTACGCATAGACACGGCTCTGATACCACTGATGGGTTCTTAGCACGGAAAACAAAAAATTTCTACTGCAAGAACGAACAAAACCCAGATCTAATCTAGATAAAAGCCAAGATCTAATCTATTAGACATGTGCAACGAGATAG
Source organism: Avena eriantha (assembly GCA_910589775.1). Lineage (NCBI taxonomy): Eukaryota > Viridiplantae > Streptophyta > Magnoliopsida > Poales > Poaceae > Avena > Avena eriantha. The sequence continues at coordinate 492,915,883 of OU342743.1, forward strand.
ATCTGTACTAACCCTTGTAGATCCGAAAGCGTTACGAGATTGGATCTCGTGGTTGATGTAGTCGATCACTGGCCGATCTAAAGATCGAGTGGACGATCCTTCCGGCGCCGCGTTCCGGCAGCGCTTCCGCAGTCGGTCACACGTGCGGAGTCGAAGCAGACCTTCCTCTCCTCGTTCCAGTGAGCAGCAGAGGTAGTAGATCTTCTCCACGGAATCCCAGCAGCACGACGGCGTGGTGGTGGTGGTGGAGTAGAGAATTCTGCAGGGCTTCGCCTAAGCCTGAGCAGAAGAGAGAAAGAGGAGAGGAGCGGCTAGGGTTTGGAGTGGTGGAGGGGGCCAGGAGGTGGCGCCTCCACCCCTCTATTTAAAGGAGGGAGGGCGCCTTGGGAGGGGGAGTCCTAGTAGGACTACCCTCCCTCCTTGGCCGGCGGATTGGGGAGGGGGGAGGAGTCCTCCTCCCCCACGACTCCTTGTCTTTGCCCCACAAGGACTCCTTGATCCCTTTCTTGGTTTTCAAGCAAACTCCAAGAAATCTTCCAGAACCTTCCGGAACATTCCGAAACCTTCTAGAATCCTCATACAAATACTCTGGAACATTTCCTAACTCAGAAAATGATCCCCAATATATGAATCTTATTCTCCGGACAATTCCGGATCTCCTCGTGATGTCCCGGATCCAATCCGAGACTCCGAACAACATTCGGTCTCCAACGCACATTCCATATCTACTTAAAACAACTTCAAACCTTAAGTGTGTCACCCTATGGTTCATGAATATGTAGACATGACAGAGACACATCTCCTATCAATAACCATCAGCGGGACCTGGAGATCCATAATGTCTCCGACATACTCAATGATGACTTCGTGATCGATAAAACCATTTACATACGAAACCAATTCCCTTTGTCTCGCAATACTATACTTATCCGAGGTTTGATCGTCGGTATCTCCATACCTAGTGCTACCTCGTTACTGATAAGTACACTTTACTCGTTCCATGTTATGTCATCCCTTGTGACCCAGTCACATGCTTGCAAGCTAACTAGATGACATTCCACCGAGAGGGCCCAGAGCATATCTACCCGTCATATGGCTGGACAAATCCCAATCTTGGTCCATGCGCTTCAACACATACTTTCAGAATACCCAATGACACCTTTATGACCACCCAGTTACGAGCGGCGTTTGATGTCATCAAAGTACCCATCCGGTGATGGTGATTAACACAACCTCATGGTCGAAGGATTAGGTTACTATGCATTTAAAAGCTTATAGCAATACGAACTTAATGACTTGATCTTATGCTACGCTTACTATGGGTGTGTGTCCATCACATCATTCTCCTAATGATATAACCTTGTTATTAATCACATCCTAATGTCCATGATCAGGAAACCATGATCATCAATTAATCAACAAGCTAGTTCAACAAGAGGCTTACTAGGGAATCTTATATGTTTACAAAACACACAAGTATTAGTGTTTCCTAATAATACAATTATAGCATGGGATGTAAACATTCATCATAAACACAAAGATATAATAATAACAACTTTTATTATTGCCTCTTGGGCATATCTCCAACAAGTACCCCGGCAAAGAACCTTAGGGCAGTAGATGCAGCTGCATCCGAGTTAGAAGGTCTGACGGGTGAAGCCCGTCAGAGACAACAAGAAAGGATTAATGAGTTGGTTCGGGCCGCGAACAAGCAAAATGAGGAATTGCTCAGGGCTAACCCGGAGAGAGCTGGGGCCTCCAAGATCGTTCATTCGGCGGTGGGTAACCCGAAGAAATCCGCTGGAGCCGCATCGTCTCCTCATGGTGGTCCTAGGAGAGAAGAGGTAGTAACCTCGGCTAGGAGGAATAAGCAAATAGTCCCATATGACCCGGCAAGGGCAGGGAAAGGAATAAAAGTACAAAGAAGTGAGGACCCACAAAGTGTGAGCCGAGGTGAAGCTGGCCGAAGTAACCGTGACCAAGGCAATGCCGGTCAAGGGAATGCTATAAACGGCAATGCCGGATAGTGTAATTCGGTAGGTGCAGGTCAACCGCAGTAGCGGAATATACCATGGCAAGAGCGCAGTGCCGGCCAAGGTATGCAACAAAGAGCAGCTCCACAGGAGCAAGATAAGTACAATGATGGTGATTCGGAAATGGTGAACGCTGGATATCCCAGGAACTTGATGCCTGATGACGCCAGGTTAAAACTGGATCATCTGTATAGGTCGAAGAAAATTGAGTGTCAAGGTCCTCCAAGTCCAGCGTGTTTTGGGCCCCGGATCATGAAGGAACCTCCGGTACCTAACTTTCAGTTACCTAGAGGCACGAAGACATATGACGGCAGCACTAAGCCGGAGGATTGGTTGATTAACTATGCAACAGCTGTTAAAATTGCCACTGGCAACTTGAGATGGGCTGTGAGATATGTACCCCCAGATGCTGGAGGGGCCAGCGAGGGTATGGCTAAACAATTTTCCACCCAGAAGTATTAATTGTTGGATCGACTTTGAGGAGATGTTCGTTAGCAATTTCTCAAGTACGTATCAGAGGCCCAACAGGCCATAGACCCTAGCAATGTGCAAGCAGCGACCGAATGAGACAGACCGGGAATTCCTGACCTGCTGGTGCACAGTGCGAAACTCATGTGAGGGTGTGATTGAGTCACTGGCCATAGCTTGGTTTGCGCAAGGATGCAGATATGCAAGCATGCTATGGCAAAGGTTGCAAAGAGATATGCCTACCACATTGGCAGAAACAATTCGGATTGCTGATTCATATGCCTTGGGTGATCCGACGCAACCTAGGCTCATGTAAAACTAGTCAAGCGAGGAGTATTGTCAGCGGGATGGGGCCGGGTCATCCCGGAGAAATGATTACCGAGGTAAAAGAAGGGATGACAAACCGGATTACCGGTACAGTTCGTAACAAGTTGCACCTGTGAATCAGGACCAACCCGGAGCAGGAAGCAGTCAACGTCAAAAAACTGGAGGACAGCAATGGATACCAAGAAATGATGGCAAGAAAACTTGGATGCCAGAGCAGAAGAAACAGTGGCAAGAAAAGAAGGACCGTCCGAGGTATACCTATGAGGCAATGCTGGATCAGCCGTGTAAATTCCACACGCCAAATCCGAGTAACCCAGCGGGTCACACAACTAGGCAATGTGAATGGATGCGAAAGATAGAACAAAGTGGTTTGGGGAATGCTCAGGCACCTCGGAATGATCAACCTCGGTAGGAGTTACCCCGGCAGCAATTGCTCTCCGGAGCGAACACGCAAGAGTTAATGTTGCCTCCCCCTCCGCCGAGGTATGACAACCATGAGAGAAGGGATGCAGTGCATCAGGTGGAGAACCAAAATCAACCGGATCAGAGGTGCCCCAGAAACGAGGGGAGGAATGAGTACAGAGAGCATCATCAGAGTTACTGTGTGTTCACCACGGAAGAGACAGACAGAAAGAGCTTGCAGCGCCGACATATGGAGGTCAATGCAGTAATGTCGGCCATGACGAGGTATATGCCTTGGTTGGATCAAGAGATTACATGGAGCATCAAAGATCATCCGAAGCTTATGCCTAGTCCTGGTTCATATGCGCTAGTATTGGACCCAACATTCATTGGGCCAAACATCAATGTGAGGTTCGCGAAGGTACTGATTGACAATGGTAGTAGCATCAACATCATGTATGTGGACACGATGCGCAAGTTGGGTATCTCGGAGAACATGCTGCAAGCTACAAGGACAACTTTCCATGGCATTGTGCCAGGCATTTCTCGTGAACCCATTGGCAAGGTCCGGGTTGACGTGTTGTTCGGTCCGAGAGATAACTGCCGGGCTGAGAACTTGGAGTTCGAAGTTGTAAATTTGGAGAGTGCATATCACGCGTTGCTCGGCAGGCTAGACCTGAACAAATTCATGGGAATTTGTCACATCAGTTACCTAAAGATGAAGCTGCCCGGGCCAAATGGAGTGATTACCATAGCTGGTGATTTCCGTTGTTCCATTGAGTGCGCGTCTGCCGGGTCTAACCTGGCCGAGTCACTCGTGATCGCGCAGGAGAAGAGAAAGATCGAAGAAGTGGCGGCATTGGCTCAGTCCACGTAGCAGTATATGCTGACGCTGAGTAACCCGCATGGTAGTGTCTCATTCCAAGCGACAAAAGATACCAAGAAAGTGCTTGTTGATGATATGTTCCCAGAGCGCACCGTAACAATTGGTGCCGGGTTAAATGACAAATAGGAAAGCGAGCTCGTCAACTTCCTCCGTGAGAATCGGGATATATTTGCTTGGTCCACACAGGACTTGCAAGGTGTTCCGAGGGAGTTGGCCGAGCACTCTTTGAATGTGAGACCAGGAGCAAAGCCGGTGAAGCAACCTCTCCGCCGCTTCGCCGAAGACAGGAGAAAGGTCATAGGAGATGAGATAGCTCGGTTGTTGGCTGCTGGATTTATCATGGAAGTGCTTTACCCGGATTGGTTGTCTAATCCGGTGCTGGTGGAGAAGAAGAAGGACGATCTGAACGTGGCAGTGGTTTGGCGCATGTGTATTGATTACACGAACCTGAATAAGGCGTGTCCAAAAGATCCATTCCCACTGCCAAGGATAGACCAAGTCATAGATTCTACTGCTGGGTGTGAGTTGTTGTCGTTCATTGATGCATATTCTTGTTTCCACCAGATACCTCTAAACCCAAGTGATCAAATAAAGACTGCGTTTATCACCCCGTATGGGGCTTATTGCTATCGCACCATGCCTTTTGGTTTACGTAATGCAGGGGCAACGTACCAAAGATGTATGCAAAAATGTTTGCATGACCAAATTGGTTAAAATGTGCAGGTGTATGTGGATTATGTTGTAATAAAGACCAAGGAAAGCAAAACGCTCCTTGACGATATCAGGCAAACATTTGTGAACCTAAGGAGGTTCCGAATGAAGCTTAATCTGGAGAAATGTACCTTCGGTGTCCCGGCTGGAAAATTACTCGGATTTCTTGTCTCCAGCCGAGGTATCGAAGTCAATCCAACTAAAATCCGGGCCATAGAGCGAACGGAATTGCCGAAGTGTCTTAACGATGTCCAAAAGTTCACTGGTCGCCTGGCATCCTTACGTCAGTTTGTATGTCGGTTGGGAGAAAAGGCACTGCCTCTCTATCAACTCATGAAAAAGTCGGACAAGTTCATTTGGACGCCGCAGGCCAATGAAGCCTTTATCCAACTAAAGAAGATGTTAGCCACTGCACCAGTGTTAGTCTCTCCACTATCAAAGGAGCCAATGTTGCTCTATATAGCCGCAACCAACCGAGTTGTAAGTGCAGTAATTGTGGTAGAGCGCGATGAAGAGGGTAAGTCAGTGCAAAGGCCGGTATACTATCTAAGCGAGGTATTGTCAGCTTCGAAACAAAACTATCCGCACAAGCAGAAAGTAGCTTATGGCGTATATATGGCAGCTAAGAAGCTGAAGAACTATTTCGAAGAGCACCTAATAAGGGTAATATGTGAAGCCCCCATATCCGAGATAATGAGCAACAAGGATGCAAGTGGAAGGATTACAAAATGGGCAATTGAGCTAGCTCCTTATGCGCCACAATATGACAGAAGAGAAGCAATCAAATCTCAGGCTGTGGCAGACTTTTTTGTGGATTGGGCCGAGGTGCAGTATGAGCCACCATTGCCAGATCCGAACTACTGGAGGATGCACTTTGACGGGTCAAAAACAAAAACCGGGTTAGGCGCCGGAGTTGTGCTTACCTCGCCCAAGAAGGACCAGCTGAAATATGTGTTGCAGATGCACTTCACTACATCAAACAATGTTGCAGAATATGAGGCACTTGTGCATGGGCTCAAAGGGGCAAAAGAAATCGGGATACGTCGGATCCAATGCTTTGGTGACTCAGATCTCGTAGTCCAGCAAGTCTCCGGACAATGTGATTCTTTGGATGCAAACATGACATTATACAGATTCCATGTGTAGAAGATATCTGGTTACTTTGAGGGATGCGAATTTCACCATATACCCCGGGTGGAAAATGAGGCTGTCGACGTATTGTCGAAGCTCGGATCGACCCGACAAGCAATTCACCGGGTGTAGTATTAGAGCACCTTAGAAAACCATCTATCAGGCCATCCCCGGAATCTGACTCAATTTTTATCCCGGCAAATCCGGAATCGGAGGTTGTGCCCATGGACATTGATGTGGGGAGTGGTTCGCGAAACCCGGGGACTGCCTTGGCAAACCCGGGGACTGCACAGCGTGATCCAGATGAAGTTATGCCGGTGGATCAAATGCAAATTGATGAGGATGTGTTCCCTGTACGAGTTGTACCAGCTTGGGCACTGCCCATATTTCAATTCCTGAAAGATGGAACTTTACCCGCTGGGGAGGTGCTTTCCAGGCAAACTCAGAGGAGAGCAAAAGCATACACGATCATCAATTCCGAGCTATACAAAAGGAGTGTGACTAATGTCCTCCAGTGATGTGTTGACCCGGAGGAAGGACTGGACATCCTCCGGGATATACATCAAGGGGAATGTGGGCACCACGCCTCATCCAGAGCCTTGGTAGGAAAAGCTTTCCGTCATGGGTTTTACTGGCCAAGTGCCTTGGAACAAGCAGAGGATCTAGTAAGAAAGTGCAATGGCTGTCAAAGATATGCGACAAAAACGCATATGCTAATGTCGGAGCTCAAGACCATACCAATTACATGGCCATTTGCCTTATGGTGCTTGGATATGGTTGGCCCGTTTAAACCAGCAAGAGGGAACATGACCCACATCTTGGTCATGGTTGACAAATTTACGAAATTGATTGAGGTAAAGCCGATAAGAAAATGTGATGGAGCTACTGCCGTGACATTCCTCAAAGATATCATCTTGAGATATGGTTATCCTCACAGTATCATAACAGATAATGGCACAAATTTTGCTGAAGGAGCATTTGCATGTTTCTGCCGAGATAAGAAGATCCGGCTGGACATTGCCTCGGTAGCCCACCCCGCATCGAACGGGCAAGTGGAAAGATCCAACGGATTAGTGCTATCCGGGATAAAACCCCGGCTCATTGAGCCGCTGCAAAGATCAGCGGGGTGCTGGATAGAAGAACTACCAGCGGTACTGTGGAGTTTAAGAACAACTCCGAATCGATCAACAGGCTATACGCCATTCTTTCTGGTATATGGGGCAGAAGTTGTATTACCAGCCGACATAGAGCATGATTCGCCTAGAGTCACCCAATACACAGAAGCCGAAGTGCAAGAAGCCCGGCAAAATGATGTTGATCTGCTGGAAGAAGCGAGAGAATTGGCATTTTCCAGATCCACCATATATCAGCAAAATCTCCAACGCTATCATAGCCGGAAAGTAAACCCCCGAATTTTCCGGGAAGGTGATCTGGTACTCCGGTTGGTACAACGTACTGCTGGCATGCATAAATTATCCCCCCCATGGGAAGGGCCATTCATTGTGAGCAAAGTATTGCACAATGATTCTTATTATCTTATCGACGCAAAACCACAGGAGAAGAACAAGGCGGACAGGTTCGGCGAGGAATCTAAGCGTCCATGGAATGTAGCTCTACTTCGTCCTTCTACACTTAGCAGAAAAGTGTATGTATCCGAATCTCTCATATGTCGGTATGTGTGCTGGCAATGAGCTTATCAATGAAACGTTGGCAGCTCGAGCAGTAACTCGGGGACTGCCTTAATAATATTTGTTGTCTTCTGTATTTAATATTTATGTGTCGGCTGTCGTAAGTTGCTTCTACCTAAACCGGATTAGTAGTGTGTGAGCACCAAAAACACAACTCTTCGACTTGCTGCTGTGCAACAAGATTTGGCTTTATGGCAAGCAAGAGAACAAGTTTGGAATTGCGTAGCACACGAAAATCCTCTAAGGAAAGGAACTTAGTCGAGCCGACGCTTGTTTTTCGGACTAACCTTAGGCTTATTTTATGCTTACTATCCTGAATTATTTTGAGCTAATCCTAAAGTTTCCAAGTATTGTTAGGTCAATTTTTGAAACTCGGACTCGTAAGTCATAAAACCGAACCAAGGTGGACACGAGCTGAGCCAAGAAATTGGAGAAACAAGAAAATGAAACTCGGGGACTACGCCCAAGTTAATCCGGCATAAGAACTTAGTAGCAAAATATAACTTATGTGCTTAATACAATTGCACCCGGCATACCTAGGATCTGATAAATTTTAAAGTGTTTTCGCTCAAGGAGCAGCAGGAGGAGGTAATTCTGTGCCAGCGGGTGCAGCTCCAGCTTTAGCTTCAGCGTCATCTTCGCCCTCTTCGTCATCACCCGAATCATCTTCGGCATTTCGTCGTCAGCGGGTGCAGCTCCTTGACGTCCGAGGCGTCGCCCTCTTCGTCATCACCCGAATCATCTTCGGCATTTCGTCTTCAGCGGCGCCAAGGAAGCTCGGACCCTCATTCCATTGATGAATGGGAGCATATTCATTAAGGCTATGGGTGCAAGCCTTGCACTGAGCTATCCACTCTGGGTCGCTGGACCACCTGGATCCGGTGCGCATGCGCGCAAGGAGGTTGAGGTCGATCTTCTCATACCACGTAAGAACGTAGTGGAGAACGATTTCTGCCCCAGCGTGTCTAGCAGATTCCCTCCAAAGGTCAAGCTGGGTTTCGCAGTCCATTAACTTGGCGATGAGAGCTTCAGTCCCTTCCGGGGTATCTTCATCAGGCCAAAAGGCATTGAAGATCTGGATTTCCACATCAAGAATGTCCTTGCCATAATTCTTTACGATTTCGACGCGATAAGACAAGCTAACTAGCAGGTCCTCCATGTCAAAGGGAATTTCTCCAGCGACAGGAGCAATTGGGGTACCCCTCTGCTGGCGGAACTTGGTAACAGCAGTGGTTGCAATGGCATTGCCCTCCGGAAATTTGCCTGAAAACAAGATAAGTGAAGCAACTAAGCAAAAGAGAAGTGAAGCAACCCGAGAAGATTCATGCTGGATGAAGGAAAAGAACTTACGAGAAATGTGGCTATGGATCCGGGTCAGCTCCTTGGTACAGTCATCACGCCTTTTCTGGAGTTGCGTAAGCTCAGTGTTCGCCGACTGAAGCTTAACGTTGGCCTCCTTAAAAAGTTCTTGGTCCTTGGAGATCTGGAGGTTGAGGCACTCTCGTTCTTCAGTAAAGTCTTGGCATGCTTTCTCTAGTTCGGATTTGTGCTGCGCCTTGAGCTTCTTCATGTCTGCCTTGAGCTTGGCAATTTCTTCGTCTTTGGTCCGGAGGAGTGCAAGCTCATCATCCTTCTTCTTGAGTTCAGCTTGGTTTTGCCCTGCTTGTTCGAGAAAATGCAGCATCATATCAGGCACGGGCACACTATCTTCACAAGAGGCTGAAATAGTTTGTTGACCCGGCAAGGCCGAGGTATGAATATTTGCCGAGCCAAGGGTAAAAGGAGATAGAGCGCGGAGGAAGGTTAAGCAAAAATGACTTACCCTTTATCTGCTCCAAGTTCTTCCTCATGATGATGTTCTCGGCCTCCACTTTAGCTGCAAAATCCGAATGACGGATTAGTTCAGCGGAAAAAGGCGAAGAAAAATGGAAAAATGCCAAAGAGAAAACTTACACCTTTTCTCGTATTCGGCGACAAGTGTAGTGTGCTTTGCGCACAACATCTTGTGAGTATCCAGGAGACGCTGAAATTCAGTGCTCCGACGATTGGTGGTCACCTGAAAAGAGTAAAAAAGGACAGCTTAGTCTTGTGCATATTCGAAGTGTACAAAATCCGGGCCAAGTGGAACTTAACCCGGCTCTAGGAGTGTGCATATTCGAAGTGTACAAAATTCGGGCCAAGTGGAACTTAACCTGGTTCTAGGTGTGTGCATATTCTAAGTGTACAAAATCCGGGCCTAGTGGAACTTAATCCGGCTCTAGGTGTGTGCATATTCAAAGTGTACAAAATCCGGGCCAAGTGGAACTTAACCCGGCTCTAGGTGTGTGCATATTCGAAGTGTACAAAATCCGGGCCAAGTGGAACTTAACCCGGCTCTAGGTGTGTGCATATTCGAAGTGTACAAAATCCGGGCCAAGTGGAACTTAACCCGGCTCTAGGTGTGTGCATATTCTAAGTGTACAAAATACAGGCCAAGTGGAACTTAACCCAGCTCTAGGTGTGTTCATATTCGAAGTGTACAAAATCCAGGCTAAGTGGAACTTAACCCGGCTCTAGGTGTGTGCATATTCGAAGTTATTAAGGAGCTACGTTAGTTCTCTAAGGAGCATCCGGTCGAGTAAAAAGTTACTCCCCCGGAGGCTCGTGGACTAATGGCTATATCACTAATATCTATTAAGTGCTAAGGAAAGGGCGAAGTAACGTACCTCCATCATCCGACCTACAAGGTTGATTGCCTTCGCAGCAGTATTCATTTGGGCAGGAAACTCAGCGGGCCTGAATTTCTCCGGGAGATCATCATTGTGGACGAGCTCCGCCTTGTTCCAGTTGTTTACAAACTCGATCAAGGTCGGAGGATAACGTTCGCCGCTGAGCATGTGGGGGGCAACCAGACCCTTAGCATGAGCTCCCCTCCTCTCAACCTGGGCAACGGCGGGGCTGGTGTGCAAAACGAGTTGTGCATCAGCTGGCTCGGCAGGGGCGTCCTTCGGCGGTGGAGTCTTTTTCGGGAGCATGGACGCAAGTGTACGCTGTCCAGCCTCGATCGACGCGGCCCTGGTGGCGTCAGGAGCTTTTTTGCCCTTGGTTTGTTGTTGTGAGGTGGAAGTTGCAGTGGCGGATTTGCCCTTGGGAGCTGCCTTAGTGCTTGCCTTGGTGCTGCTAGTGCCTTCTCGCCGAGTCTAGGAAGACTCGGACGAGGCGGAAGGGCTTGGCGCCGTTGCTGGTGCCTTTGCTGTTGCTGCTGGTGCTGGAGATGATGCTGGTACTGATTTCCATTTTGGCGGGGGTACTGGAGGAACTTCGGTGGTGGCTGGTTGTGGCTGTGCCGAAGAAGGAGCAACTGCAGCCTCGGCAGAACCACTTCCCCCCATTCCGAGGTTGCCCTCCTCTTGACAAGGTGGGCTAGAACCCGGAGCAGCTGCTGAGCCCTCCTGAATGGGGCTCAACGGGCGTGACTCATCGCCACGAGGGGGAGAAGGGCTATGTCGGAGTGGCGAGGCAATATCGGATCCACTCTGAGGGACCTCCACCGCGGCCCGGCCGAATCAAATCATGAATGATGAGAAACAATAACAAAGGAAGAACAAGTAAATAGCAAAGGGAGAAGTGGCTTACTCATCCGAGGTCAAAGGCTCCATGGGCTTCCGAGCCCTCCGGGTTATGGCCTTGGTTGTAGGCTTGGTGGCAGCTTTGTCCGTGGACTTCTTTCACCTTTTAGCTGGCTGAGAAGGTCCGGAGGAAGAAGCAGATGCAACACCCCTCTTCTTCGGTGCGACCGGGACAGGCTCACCCGTGGCAAGGGGAGGATCTTCATGGATCTGCCTACCGAGGTTAGCTGATGCCGGAAAAGCATAAGAAAGGGGGACAGCGTCAAATGCCTCCATCACCTCAACGTCCGAATCATTTTCATCATCGGGCCAATATCTAATGGAAGAGAGTTTACCGGTGTGTTGCTTGGTCACATCAGCCATCGGCAGGAACATCTCCTGGTCCAGTTCCTCCTTGTCCGAGGAATCCCAATCAAGCGCCCATTTGAGAGAAGGCTCGGTGCCATCCTCAATGGTTTGCTGAAGGAACATCTAAGGGAAAGAAAAGGCAAAGGGATTAAACCTACAACAAAAACCGACGTATAATTTAATTCGGAAAAGGTTTATGGCACGAGGCTTACCGTGGGGGGAAGCTTATCTCAGCAGAAATGTTCGGTCCCCCACGTCCACTCAATAGAGAAGTCCTTGTGGGTGGTGAAGAGGGCCTTGACCCGGTGGTAGATCTCGGTATTGCTCAACTCGAATGAGGAGGTCCGGTTGGGGTCACGGCCCCAACTCATGTGATAGAGTTTATGTGTGCGTTTCTGGAGGGGGGAGATCCGGTTGTGGACAAATGTGATCATTGCATCCTCATTGCGCAATCCTTGATCCTTCAGCTCCTGGAACCTTTTGTTGACTTGGTTTGCCAGGACGGTGGGCTTCTTGGGGACCTTGTCCCACAGAACCGGGTTAGGAGGACCCGGAGCGTAGGGGCGCAGCCGGATCAGATCTTCAGATGTGTTGTTCCGGACATAAAAGAAAGTTCCGGCCCAACCCTTGCAGCAGTCAAGCCCCGTGACTCAGGGGAAAATAGACTGTTTCTGGGGAGAGATGGAAGCAGCACCGAACTGTGTGAGCTGCTTGTCTTCCGGATTAAGATAAATATTCGGAATCACATTCCAGCGGAGGCCAAAGAACCGGATCCAGAGCTCCTTCGTGGGCCACAGTCCGGCGTAGCCCTCAATGGTGGAAGCAAAGGCGGAGAGAGAGGTGATGGTGTTAGCCGGAAGATGATGTGGCTGAAGCTCATACGTGTTGAGCCAGTCATGGAAAAAATTGCTAACAAGGAGACCGAACCCACGTTGGAAGTGGGAGAGGAATACCACATACTCACCCGGATTGGGTGAGGGGGCAAGCTCCGCAGCGGCGAGGCGCGTGGTGACGCCCTCCGGGATACGCCGGGTGCGGCACAACCAATCGAGGTCATCCTAGCACACCCAGGACACAGCCCAGGCGCCGCGGCCAGTGTTCCCCTCGTCCTCCTCCATTTCTTGCTCTACAACGATGAGCTCCTCCTCTGTCATCTCAAGGTCACTGTCCTCATTGGCGCTAGCGGTGGTGGGGGTAGTGTCCTGGACTGGCGAGGACCCGTGGTGGAGGAGATGTGCGGAGGTGGCAGCGATGCAAGTGCGCAAAGAAACGGTGCGGCGGCGGCGCAGCTACGCAAGTGCGGTGGCGGCGGCGCTGTCGCTGGGAAGAAGAAGGAGAAGGAGTTGCAGAGGGGCGCGGAAGTGGGGAAAAGACCCAAGGGGCGCGCCCCTCCCCTATTTAACCATGCCCTAGTGAGGTAGTGGGATCGCGCTGTGTAGACGGGCCACACAGTATGGCCGTGTATGTCCCGGATCGATCAATCAGCGACAAGCCACAGGAAGGGCCATAGGGCGCAGCGGATCCCACGACGCGACGTTATGATACAGTTAACGAGGAGGCAGGCACGGTGTGACGTGTGCTACAGTAAAATCTGACAATAAGTACGGCGGTTACGGTCGCAGGCCCTTAAAATGAGGCAAAGTAATGATTAGCCTCCACATGGGGAAGCGTACAAGAGAAGGAAGAATGACCCGGATGAGTATGAGGTGACCCGTCCAGCGAGCGAAAACTCGAAATGTTCCAAGGGAAAGTAAACCTATCAAATCCGGGCTATGAGGTAACTCGGAAAAGGAGCAAGAAGCTCGGTAAAATTGACCCTGCTGTGGCCTTAGCGGCTAAGGCAGCTAAGACCGCACAAGCTTCGGGGACTAATGTTGGGGGGATACCCCAGGGTAGGGTCACACCGGGGTATAAAGGCCAAGTTAGCCGAGGTACAGCAAGGTCAAAGCAAGTGCTGGCAGAGTCACCTCAAGGCAGGCCGAATCTCGGAGTAACCCGGACCAGGGGACGTCCACCTAATTGGGTCTCAACCGACTTATGCCGTATGTCGGTAAGGTGTATCTAACTTATATGCAGGTACAGGTGTGGCCGGATCTAGGTACGATCCGGGTTATATCAAGCTTGTAAGAGAAGGAAGGTATCCCGTTGGTCAAAGGGTGACCACTGTACGCAGAGCGTGAACGAAGCAAACAGAGGCCAGGACCACCGAGGCGTGGCCAACAGAGGTGACGATGCCTATGTTGGATGACGCAGGCGCCGCAGAGGCTCACATAGCCTCTGCATGGATGACGCTGGGCAAAAGTGACCCGGTCGGCTTACTATTTTGGGAGGAGGCATATTCCAAGGAATATGCCTCGACGTATGCCCTAATTGGAGACCTAGTTACCCCTATATAAGGAGGGCTAGGGCCTCAGTAGAAGGGGTTGATCTCTAGTGTGTTGCGGTTTACTAGTGTGTTCCTGAGGGCTAGCTAGTGGTGATAGTAAGATAGTTCTTCTTCCTCCTCTCCCCAATACAGCTCAAGGAGCACTTGTAAACTGTGGAAGTGAATCGAATACAAAACAACTGTGTATGGAATCACCACACTATCCCTCCCTGGATTCCCCTAGTGCATTTAGTCCCCACCTTTAGCCTATCCATGGCATCTGCCGTGACACCACCACGACAGTTTTGAAGGCTATTTCGTAATCTGCTTCGGGAGTCTTATTTTATTCAAAGTTTGGAATCAATCCTTGGAGAGCTCAAACATGATCAAGCCCAAACTTCTATACCATGGTGATCTACATAACTTGGTCTATCTATCAATATAACCCTTGAACCAAGGGGAGCCTTGAGCTCCAAGATACAACCATGTTTTGATGGTATGAAAATAACATCACCCTAGATCCTTTAATTCTTGCTCCTCACCAAAATCAAGTTGGATTCTCAACACCCAAGGTTGAAAATACTATACACACCTTGTATACATCATCTTCCTTGATTATAAACATTTTTCGAATATTATCCATAATTATTATGGACCAAAACCTATTTAATTTCCTAAGTGGACAAAACCCCCAAAACTTCCTCTTCAAAGGCAAGTTTGTTTGTCTCCAAATCACACCTCAAACTTTAGGCTCATTTGAGGCCTATATATCACCCCCTATCATCCCACTTCAAATTTTTTTTTGAAGGGTTCTATTATTTCTTTTTGCCTATTTTCTTAAATGGCAGGAATGGAATAATAATTGTTTTAAGTACTTTTATCTTTCAATAAATCATGGGAAAAATTCTCAAGGTATGGATTCATATCTAGGATCATATCACATCAAAAACCCAGCTTGTCTAGTTCAAAAATGTCAAATCAAATCCTAAAAACCCTTTCAGCACTTTTCAAATAAATGATATAATGAGGATCTAAAATATTCAGAAAATCCTGAGATAATTCACAGAGATGTGCCTCAACAACTGAAGTCATTTCTTGACTGTTGTTTTCACATACCACATATGGATCCACCAGTGTCATTGAAATGTGTGTTCTCTTCAGAGACCACATATGGATCCACCAGTGTCATTGCATGTGTGTTCTTTTTACTAACAACAACCAAAGGCATTGCATGTGTGTTCTTTTAACATACCACATATGGATCCACCAGTGTCATTGCATGTGTGCTCTTTTCACAATCCGCCTATGGATCAACCAGTGTCATTCAAATGTGTGCTCTTTTTACTAACAACAACTAGAGTCATTGCATGCGTGTTCTCTTCAGAGACCACACATGGATCCACCAGTGTCATTCAAATGTGTGCTCTTTTTTACTAACAATAAATGGAGTCATTGCATGCGTGTTCTCTTCAGAGACCACCTATGGATCCACCAGTGTCATTGCATGTGTGCTTTTTTTACTAACACCAACTGGGGTCATTGCATGTGTGTTCTCTTCAGAGACCACACATGGATCCACCAGTGTCATTACATGTGTGTTCTTTTCACAATCCACCTATGGATCCACCAGTGTCATTTCATGTGTGCTCTTTTACTAACAACAACCAGAGTCATTGCATGTGTGTTCTCTTTAGAGACCACACATGCATCCACCAGTGTCATTGCATGTGTGTTCTTTTTACTAACAACAACCACAGTCATTGCATGTGTGTTCTTTTCACATACCACCTATGGATCCACCAGTGTCATTGCATGTGTGTTTTTTTCACAATCCACCTATGGATCCACCAGTGACATTGCATGTGTGAACTTTTTACTAACAACAACCAGAGTCATTGCATGTGTGTTCTCTTTAGTGACCACACATGGATCCACCAGTGTCATTGCACGTGTGTTCTTTTTACTAACAACAACCAGAGTCATTGCATGTGTGTTCTTTTCACAATCCACCTATGGATACAACAGTGTCATTGCATGTGTGCTCTTTTTATTAACAACAACAAGAGTCATTGCATGTGTGTTCTCTTTAGAGACCACACATGGATCCACCAGTTTCATTGCATGTGTGTCCTTTTTACTAACAACAACTAGAGTCATTGCATGTGTGTTCTTTTCACATACCACATATGGATCCACCAGTGTCATTGCACGTGTGTTCTTTTCACTAACAACAACTAGAGTCATTGCATGTGTGTTCTTTTCACATACCACATATGGATCCACTAGTGTCATTGCATGTGTGCTCTTTTCACAATCCACCTATGGATCCACTAGTGTCATTGCATGTGTGTTCTTTTTACTAACAACAACTGGAGTCATTTCATGACTGTTCTTTTGACATACCATATATGGATCCACCAGAGTCATTGCATGTGTGTTGTATTCACATACCACATATGGATCCACCAGTGTCATTGAAATGTGTGTTCTCTTCAGAGTCCAGATATGGATACACCAGTGTCATTGCATGTGTGTTCTTTTTACTAACAACAACTGGAGTCATTTCATGACTGTTCTTTTCACATACCACATATGGATCCACCAGTGTCATTGCATGTGTGTTCTTCTCACAATCCACACATGGATCCACCAGTGTCATTGCATGTGTGCTCTTTTTACTAATAATAACTACAGTCATTGCATGTGTTTCTCTTCAGAGACCACACATGGATCCACCAGTGTCATTGCATGTGTGCTCTTTTTACTAACAACAACATGAGTCATTGCTTGTGTGTTCTTTTCAGATACCACATATGGATCCACGAGTGTCATTGCATGTGTGCTGTTTTTACTAACAACAACCAGTCATTTCATGATTGTTCTTTTCACATACCACATATGGATCCAACAGTGTCATTGCATGTGTGCCCCTTTCACAAACCACCTATTCCGCCCCTCATCGGAGTCAGCGGCGAGCACCGCATCTCCCTGGAGCATCTCCATGGCGGGAAATAGTCCCCAGGTGAGCCCCTACACCAGCCGGTGCCATCTCCTAGGGTTTCATTCCCGTGCCGCCGTAGGAGGTCGAAGACGCCCAGGCTCCATCAATAAGAACTTGATCGAATGGCCCACGCTCGCCCTTACCCTTCGGTACATGATGTGGCTGACGCCTGGGCCCTGCCCCGGCTCTTTGAATCCCGGCTCCCGTCGTGCGCACTGCCGCCTGGGTGGGCCAGCCGGGCACTATGCAGCCCACGACAGTCTAGATCTGGCCCGAGTGAAGTTTTTCTTTATTGTTTTTATTCCAGATCTGGTAATTAGCTGCTTAGTTTTAATTCAAATAAAAATGTAAACAACCATATTTTGTCCAGATATAAACTCCTACATGTTCCCACATGTTTTGTAAAACATGAAGGACTGTTCTCTTGCCAGAAATAATTCTCATTATTTATTGGCATTTAATCAACAAAAATATGTCTTTTACCAAAAATAAACCACTCATTCAGTTGTGTAAATCCAACTTGCGTGAACCCAATTTCTTATGGTAGGTAAAGGAAGTACATTTCTTGTGGATTTGGTCCCATGCCAATTGGAGATAGTTTCTTCCTGCAACAAAAATGACAAAATCCACCCAAATCTTACTTTAGAAAATTCCTTAAGCAAAACTATAATATGTTTTGAGAGTATTCCAACTCTCTGTGATGTGGTACACTAAGGTCTATCAAAATCCAAGAGATCAAATTTTATTGAGGCTCTATTTAATTTTGGTGAATTAATCATCTCTGCCTAGGGTAGTTCAAGTAGAAAAATCACTACAGAAGTTTTACAACTCCAAATTGGGTGATTCCAATTCCTAAAGAAATATACTTAAAATACACATCATGTGTCTTTGGAAGCATATCAAAAGCTTCTGTAGAATTAATCTGGTGAAAAAGAGAAACAGCTATAGAACTGACTTTGGGAAATTCCTGAGGACATTCTGCTAATTATTTTGACATGATTCCATCTCTCAGTGAATAAGTACATCAAACCCTACACAACCACCCAAGTAAATAATTTTTGGGACCACAGACCTTTTTCTGTGAATTATTTCCTAAAACTAGAGCTTTTATCACTAGAAAATCCATAGTAAATCAAAGGAGGTTGATAAAATAGTGAAACCACTTTTGTTGGCTTCATATTATCATTACCTATATGATGGTACTATATTTATATAATGATATTATACAGAACCAAGCCTTGGACTTAAACTCCCTAATTAAGGGATGTATGCCACATAAATCATAAAGAAAACTCCACCAATGCAAATAAAGTATTTTCCAATTGCTATAAGCTCAATATATCCAAAACCTACTGAAGTGAATAATGCGTTAAATGCTTATTTTCTATATGGTATTGGTGTTTGTATGCCTGGTGTTGATTGTGACCTTTGTTTTCTTGCGTGTGATCCATATCGATGATAGATGCGATTATATCGGAGACCAGAAGAAGTTGGTTATTATTAGTGATTATTATGGTTTTCTAAGGAGAAGTCCAGGGACATATATTTCCAGATTGCTGATCTTAGGCAAGCCACCTTCTTGCTCATTATCCTTGTCCTATTGTTTTACTTATGCATGTTTTATCTACTATTTATGAAACTGCATTGTTTTATTATATGATGATGTATATCTGGTAGTGGCTTGGCTCCTCCAAACCATTACACAATGGTACTAATAAGTACAACCCCCTCGATGACACCTACTTGTCCCTAGTATGGTAGATGGTGTAACACACCATACCCCTTTGGAGACCCTGATTTAGCCGAAGCAAAGCTATAGGATGGGAAGACCCCGAAAAAGTTTACAAAACATTTTATGATAAAATCTTGGTGAGGTTTGACCTACCAAGAGATGTTTGAGGAAATAAAAAGGGATTTGTTTTACAAAATGCTAAAGGAAAGATGGAGGAAAAAGGTTTACGAAAACGCACCCGGTTCTTTGAAGTTTTGTTAGAACAATTAACCCGTGCAACCACATTACTCTGGAATGGGACAGGGCTGGATTTGATGTTTGCTTACTCTAGTATAAGCTGCCTACAACTACTACAAGGGATTTAAAAATCCTGGAGGGTGGGCCTTCTCCTATAAGGTCCATGTGAGACATCGACCTAGAGAAGGAACGAAGGGTCTACGGGCCTCCACGCGTTACTAGGAGCCCCTCATTAAAAGCACACACTTTGTGCAGTACAAAAAGCATCCAGTTGGCTTGGGAACTATATAGGGCGTCCCGGTGTTGAGGGGAACAACTCTCATAGGGTAGGCACTTATATTGGAGTGGGCATCTCGAGAGTCTTGATCGGTTACTCGACCCACGATCAGTGTAGATCAGGGTAGGGGTACCCGGATGGTGTGGGTAAAGTGTACAACCTCTATAGAGTGTAAATCTATTCGAATAGTCGTGTCCACAATCATGGACAGTTGGGAAGGTTGCTGTAGAGCGGTGCTGGTTTTGTTTTCAAAAAGGATTTCGGAAAAGCAATGGCTTTGGAAATGTTTTGACCATGGGATGGTCGGAAAGGATACATGTTTTGCTCACGGGATGGATGGAAAGGAAGGAAAGGAGTTTGGTCATGGGATGACCGGAAGGACAAAAAAATGGGTGACCCAATCCTAGAGTTTCCCTAAAACTTTGCAAAAAGGTTTCCAAAATGTTTTACAAAAGGTTTCAACAAATATATGTAGATGCTATATCTACAAGAGAAACTAGCTGAGAATCCATAATGCATATCATGTTGTTGTTATTACTTTCATCTTAAGATGGTTTGTCAGTACATTCAAAGTACTCACTGGCATTGTCCCTAGCTATTAACTTGGTCATATTCGAGAAGTACCTCAAGAAGAAGATGAAGTTGATGTCTATGCAAGCTAGGATGTTCTCCCAGACAGTTGCCTGTAGGTTAAGGCATGGCTCAGGATCTACGCTTGATGAAGTTCTGCTGATGATTATTTATGTATCCATAATGGCATGTAAGGTATGACATGTATCCGCTTAAGTAATGGATGTTTACTTTGATACTTGTCGGTTATGTGCCACGACTAACTGATCATGGGATCGTGGTGTATGCATAATAGGGATTCTTAGAGGATTAATCCGGGGGCCCCACAGTTAGAGTTGTCGAATGCCAAAGAATCAACCAAAAGAAAAAGGATAGTCAAAAGTGGGTAAAATCTAACAAACTCAAGTCAAAGGTAAAGGTTAACAACTCAAAAGGGTGACGGGAACCTACGACTATACACACACGTGGAGATTATTGGGATTATCACAACTCCAACAAGGAGAAACAAAATGTCCTAATGAAGACTAAGCTCGTTTGTCGTGCCAATGCAAAGAGAGACGGTGGCCCATTTGCAAAGAGAAAAATGAGCAACGGATTTGTGCATTTGCCTTAGGCACTCTTCTTTCTCTCTTGGTTACAATCTTAAGACTCTCTTTTTCTATGGGAGACTATTTTTCTTTTCTTTGTATATTTTTCTTTTGTTTCTTTTCTTCTTCTTTTTTTGCTCTCCCTTGATGCTACCAAGTCACTCTTGCTATTGCTCTTACACTCTCACTATCCAAGGGAAAATGTGCAATGCTCAAGCAAACACAAGATGAGCCACTCTCATGGGAAAGGTACACACAAAGGAAGATGGGGGTAACAAGGTGACGCAAGTTATACCTTCATTGGGGATGATGAACTTGCAGTCAGTGGTGCGGGCGGATGTTCGGGTGCCATGATGTTGATGAGTGTGGATGGAGTTGATGATGCGGAAGCCTATTGTTAGTTGCTGACACACACACGGGACATGCATAACGAGAAGGAAATTGGCCAAAATGGAAAAGGAGGCGAAAATGGAAAAATTGGGCGTCTAGGCCGGAGACTCCGGGGTCTGAGGCCGGAGACTCTAGGGTCGGATTTTCTGCTCGAACAAATCATGTTCTTGAATAGAATTCCAAACCTTGGGGCCTCAAATCCACGAAAACTTAGCCAAATTGGGCTGGGAAACACAGG
This sequence comes from Avena eriantha, assembly GCA_910589775.1. NCBI lineage: Eukaryota > Viridiplantae > Streptophyta > Magnoliopsida > Poales > Poaceae > Avena > Avena eriantha. The sequence continues at coordinate 492,936,882 of OU342743.1, forward strand.
ATAAAGCTGGACCAACACCTAAGACAAGATTTGGTCGGATCAAGACCACAAATAACACTCCAAATCAAGATATCGATCCAAAGGCAAATTTGGGGCTCTTTTTTGGGGATTTTCAAATTTATGGTGGATGGAAGAAAAATTGAGGGGAAATTCATGATCAACGAAGCTCTTGATACCAATATGTTGAGGGCTAACCTCCTGGGTGGCCTGATCTTTCACGAATCCCCATGGAAATCAAGAGGAAGGTGAGCGGGGAAGAGGAGGGGACGAAAACCACGAACTCACGCATGAAGAACTCGATGAACACACTCATGAAAAGACACAATACAAGCCAATAGCTCACGTCGACGGCTATCGGTCTGGCGTAATCCCTAGGATCGGCGTTGGGCGAAGATCTCTCTCTCTCTTGAACTGGCATGGAAAGTGGGAGTCTCGGTGAGATCTTGACATCTTGGCAAAGGGATCTGATGCCAAGGCCTTGTACAACGAGGGAGGCATGATGCAAACTCCAACGAGGTGGGTGATATTTGGTGCTCCTTTAGCAAAGGAGCATGAGACAAGAATTAGGGAGATCCACAAGGGTGTCTTCTAATTCCAATATCTAATCTAGGGTTTACAATAGAGGTGAGGGGTTATTTATAGGCCAGCCACTAGTTAAAGCGTACTTTAGGAATTAAAGGATAAAGTCTGGATGGATTTTGGGTTACATGGGCCGAAGGCCTAAAAGGCCTTAACATGCCTGTTGATGCGGACACCGGAGACTCCGGGTTCACGGGCTGGAGACTACGGGGTGGCTGGAGACTCTGGGCCTGGTGCAGGTCTCCAGGGTGGACTCCAGGGTGGCATACAAAGATCTCTAGGCAGGGTCCGGAGTCCTGCCTAGAGTCCTAGGGGCGGAGACTCCAGTGTTGTGGGTCGGAGACTCCGTTGTAGCTAGGCTGGAGACTCCGGGGTGCGCCTAGACTCTAGGATGGACGGCGCTCTCTGATGAAGACTCCATGGGGTGCACTGAATGCTCCAGGTAGGGGTTCGGAGGCTGGTCCGGAGTCCAGGCCAGAGACTCTAGAGTTGGAGGCCGGAGATTCCAGGCTTCAGGGCTGGAGACTCTGGGGCTTCAGCCTCAACAGTGTCTTCTTCTCTTCCTTATCCTTGTACTTCATCCGTGGGGGCTTGGCAATGTGTTGGGGCTTCGTAGTTGATAATGCATAGAGTAGTTGCATGAAGTAGCAAGCAATCCAAGGATGTATCAAAGTCACACGAGGAGAGGAGCGAGTTAACCTTAGCTTGTAGGAGTTTGGCTCGAGCACGAGTCATTGGTCCACTGGGGGACTTGGTGGTGTAGATGTAGGTACGTCCATGGGACGGGCTACATCAGTTACTTTGTGACTACAAGCATTGGCTTATAACCTACACAGTCTAAGGGGGGATTAAGAGAGATTCACTAAGATTATTACGATATCCATGGGGAAACCCTTAATTGTGGTGGTCTGTCAGAGTGATTTCGGAGAGGCATCGCAATGGATATTTAGAGATGACCTCAATACCTGATTTAAGAAGCGACTGATCTCGACTCTTGTAGTGAATATCTTATTATGGAGCTCTCTCCACACATGTCACGACGAAAGAAATAGATTATCCCAATTATGAATAATTGTCATATGCTAGTGGTGTATCCTACATTCCCGAGAACATTTTTGTCTTATTGAGTTCCAACACCGTTTACCACGCTTTCATTACTTGTTTACTTTACTTGCTTTTATTAGTTTCTTACATACAAACACGAATTCCTGCAAACACCCTTACTTGAAATCAAAGCTAGCTTACAAGTATCCTTTGGTATATAGTGACGAGGGGCATAAATACCTTATTAACCAAATAGCTCTTTGTGGGTTAGATACTCTTATTTAGAAACTAGCTACAATTGATATGTTCTCTTGCAGTCATCAAGCTATTTTCTGGTGTTGTTGCAGGGGAGCTAAGCACTTTTGGTCTTTGTTCTCCATTGGTTATCCTACTAAATGTTTTACTAAAGTTGTTTACTAGTTTTAGGTGAGCACCATGACTACACTCGGGCTGATGAATCCGCTTGATGCAACTAAATACCTCGGGAAGTTTAATAGAGGACTCGTTAAGGAATTCCTAAGTGGGAGCAAACCAGAATATGAGGTTAACCCTTGTTTTATCGCTATTATCAAGGAGAAAACTTTTGCAGGAGATGATCTGGATGATGATCCTTACACTCAACTAATGCATTTACCGAGTTATGTTGGACGCTTAAATTGAGAGGCAATTCTAATGATGAATTGAAACTTAAATTGTTTAGCCAATCAGCATTAGCTTGGTATAGAATTTTCCCTGTAGAGAAAATTGATACTTGGGAAAAGCTCAAAGGAGTATTTGTATTTTGATTCTTTCCCAAGGTAAAGACTGCTGAACGAGGGAAATCATGAATTTCAAGAACCGCCCAGGAGAAGATTTGGTAAGAGCCTTCAAAAGGTATAAATCCATCCTTAATAGATGTCCCCCTCATGATTTACCTGAATGCTACGTTCTACATATTTTCTATGGGGGACTTAATCAAGAGATTAAGCGTGAACTTGACACTAATTTTGGAGGTTCTTTTATGGACTTAACTATAACTAAAGCTTGGGAACTCTTAGAATGAATTCTTCACAATAGAGAAACTTGGGGATTGGATTTAGGCGGCGAAGGAGGGATCGAAATTGAATATGATTGTCTCAATGCTTATAAGGAATCCGGTAAGGTTAAGGAAACTGCTAATGAACTTCAACTTGATGATGATATTATTCTGCAAATCCTTTTGTCTTTTACAGAATACGATTGGCTTCAATATACTGCACCACCCAAGCAAGTTGAAGATGTTAAGATAAAAATTGTGGCCCCTATAGAGCCATTAAATAAAGAAGCACCTTATGTTAAACCCCTTCATTTTCCAAGGACGGAGAGAAAACATATGGTAGCCCAACAACTTGAAGAACAGCTGGAAGAGGAAAGAATGTTCCTCAATAAGCTAGAAGAAGCGGAAAAAATAGAATAAATTAATCAAAGAGGCATGCAAGAAATGGGTGAGCCAAGTAAAGAAGATATATTAACCCTGTTTGCACATTGTAATGTTATCAAGCTAGATTATGGCCTACAAGTGCACAAGTTCGTCAGAGAATGTTTTCGCGGAAGTATTAATTCAAGATTTTATATCGATCCCAATAAGGAGCCTAGGTAAGTGTTTTTATGTGGTGTTTCTGTCGCACTCAATGTGTCACATGTCTTGAGTGAATTGACTACAAAAGCTGATGGTGGAAGTAGTGAGTAAAAGATAGAGGAAACTTGCTAAGGAAATAAGTAACTTGCATAAAAGTAAAGATGCAAAAAGTGTGTAAAGGTTCTGCAAATGAGAAGTTAGGCACGGAAAGAAACAGTTCATGATGATAGTGAAAGTGCCAAATGGATAAAGTGGAATAAGTGATAGTGATATTTCTTATTTATAAGTGAGTAGACAAGCAACCCATATACCGACTAGGAGTCCTCATGGCCAATTCTCCCTAGTCCCAATGATCCATCTGCCTGTTACCACAACAATGGCCAGCACATTAATTAAGGTCTTGTGACCGAATCAAGGCTTTAATCTTGATGGTTCCTTATTGTCCTCGAGTAGTGCTAGCTCTTCATTGATATCGGTCATGTCACTTGGAGGTTGCCAAATTGCTAGCATACTAGCTCATACCTATGAGATCTTTGGATCATGTTACCCGGACCCTTAAATTAGATAACAAGCATTAGGGAAACATAGATAGTCATTATCACTATTAAATAAACACTACAACGATCACAAATGGATGGATTTAAAGGAGGTAAAACATATCTCACCAATCCCCTACATCTCCCATGCCTATGGGGGTTTACTCAGACATCAGAGGAAGACAAATCAAATGCATAATTGTATTGCAAGTGAGAATCATATCAAAGTTATTGTAGCAAACCACAATAATGATCAAAGATCAAATCAAATAGAAACCAAAGGTAGTTCAAAGTATCAAACCCTAATCTTACAAGTGCCAATCTCTCTCTCTAAGTAATGATGTGAATGATGATGGAGTGTGTGGTTTGGAGGTTGGAGATCGTTGAGGAACGAGGTGAAGTTCTTCTCCTCTTCCAGATCTGATCTAACCCCCTTTGGATGGCTTGCGGCGGCTGTGTTTTCTATTCTTTTGTTCTTATCGTCGTCTCCCCTTCACGAAAGTTGCTTGTATTGATATAAGGGAGCCATCAGCGTGTAGTACGGGTGAATGGTACGGGCACGTCTCGACCGTACCATAGGTCGTTAAGTGTGCTAAACGCCTCCAATGAAAGGGGCTCCAATTGGGGATTTACTTCTTTGGATGCAATGCTATTAGATCTTAAACTAATGTTCATTACCTGAAAATCATCACAAGAAACTAACGGTTCGCTAATCGTGATATTAACATTAGTAGAAAGGGGTAATATTCAGTGAAATCCGGCAATAAACAAGAGGAAAATCAATAGTGAAAAATGATGAAATTTGGAGCTATCACTAGACACCGAAGCTGGAAGCTAAAAGCTAAAGATGTTGGTAAACCCATTTTTCCTTTCACCTTGGGTGAATCTTCTTATTATGGCCAATACAATATTGTAATAGTTGTTAATGTAATCCTTATAATTTTTACTTGAAAATCCAAAATGAACTCATCGTAGCTGAATTAGAGGATACTGATATGACAATTATGCTAGCAGATAAGACACTTAGAATCCCTATAGGAATAATCAGAGATGTTACAATTTGTATTGGACCTTACAATTATCCTATCGATTTTGTACTTGTTGATATGCCGACTGATGTTTATTGTCCAATTATTTTTTGAAGAACTTTCTAAACACCGCAGGGGAAAACATTGATTGCAAGAGAGAGACAGTATCTCTTAAATTTGGCAAGGATAAAATGAATTTCCATTTCTCGAAATTTTATCATAGGCCAACTACTGAGGAGTTTTAAGAATATGAGAAAGGGCAAGAAGAAGAAGGTAACATTACTAGTCTTGTTATTGTGTTTATTAAGACTCCTAATGATAAGTTAGAAAGAAGCCTAGTTGAGAATGATAATCTTCCTCAATATATAGACAAAATGGAAATTGATGAATATATTAATTTAACTCCTATAGTTGATCCTAAAATGAATCAAATCTATAAGACATCCATACGAAAGGGTGATGAGGAGATTCCACCTCCTACACTCAAAACCCTTCCTAAATAACTAAAATACAGGTTTCTTGATGGCACTAATAAATATCCAGTTATTATAAGCTCCGACCTTGCAGAAAAGGAAGAGGAGAATTTAATGATAGTATTAAGAATGCACCGAAAGGCTCTGGGTTATTCAATGGATGACTTTAAAGGGATTAGTCCCTCGATAGACACTCATAGAATATTTATGGAAGAGCGAGCTCAACCGGTTGTGGATTCTTGAAGATGGCTCAAACCTCATACGAAAAAGGAGGTGAGAAAGGAGGTAATACGCCTACGAGATGCAGGTATAATCTTCCATGTAGAGTAAAGTGATTGGGTAAGTCTAGTTCATTGTGTTCCAAATCAAGGTGGGTTCATTGTTGTCCCGAATGAACATAATGAGTTAGTCCCCTACTCGAACTGTCATTGGTCATAGGATGTGTATTGAATATAGAAAACTAAATAAGGAAACTCTAAAGGATCACTATCATTTGGCATTTATAGATCAAACCTTGGAGAGACTTGCTATGCATTCTCATTTTTGTTACTTAGATGGTTGTTCCGATTTTTCTCAAATAGTTGTCCATCCAGATAACCAATTAAAACAACATTCTTGTGTCCTTTTGGTTTATATTCTTATCGCCACATACCTTTTGGCCTCTGTAATGCTCCTTCCACCTTCCAAAGGTGTATGACCGATATATTTATTGATTATGTTGAAAATATTATGGAAGTACTCATGGACGATTTCTCGATCTATGGAACTTCATTTAACCATTGTCTACATAATCTCCATAAAGTTTTGCTGAGATGTGAAGACACTAACCTGGTCTTGAATTGGGATAAGTGTCACTTCATGGTTCTAGAAGGTATAGTACTTACTCATAAGATCTCATGTAAAGGCATAGAAGTCGATAAAGCAAAGATAGAAGCAATACAAATGCTTCCCCCTTGTCGCGATGTAAAAGGTATAAGAAGTTTCTGAGGTCATGTAGCATTTTATAGAAGGTTTATTAAGAACTTCTCTAAAGTTGCTAGACCATAAACTAACCTTTTACAAAAGCATGTTACTTTTGATTTTGATGAAAGCTGTCTTACAACTTTCACCATATTAAAACAAACCCTTCTTAATACCCCTATCATTAAACCACCCAAATGGAAGAAGCCTTTTGACTTGTTTTGTGAAGCCTACCATGATGCATTGGGAGCTAATTTATGCCAGCATGATGGATATGAACTCAATATCATTCATCATGGAAGTCCCACCTTGAATGGTGCTCAAAAGAATTATCCCATGGCAGAAAAGGAAATCTTCGATGTTGTTTTCTCCTATGATAAGTTCAGATCTTATATAATCGATTTGAAAGTAAGACTGCATACTGATCACAATGGATTAAAAGAAATCCTAGAAAGAATCGACGTTAAGCCAAGAATTATCCGTTGGACTTTGCTTTTGCAAGAGTTTGACTTTTAGATCCTTCAAAGAAGAGAAGAACAGGTTGACACACAAATGGATATTAAAGAGAAGAGATCACATGAAACAGTGTCATCAATTTTCATACCATTAGGGACTATCCATCCCAAAAAAATGTATTTCTCTCTGTAATGGTTTTAGCAATTTCTTGCGACCAACCATATTCAAAGGGAAAAAGAAGATGATCCAAAAGCTAAAGGGTGGAAATGCATCAAGTTAAATTTCATTATTACTAGATGAGTAAGGTTTTCCTAATCTTGTTTTTCTATGTTTTAATTGTTGTTTTGTTGTTTCTGTTTGCATTTTTTTGAATCCAATGCCAGTTTTTCGAACCTGGTACGGGCGGACGGTACAACCGCACCCGCCCGTACCAGTGATTGTTAAGCTTGCAGTACCGTTCTCTAGATTTTATGTTTTCTCTATAGAATGGTATGACCAGAAAATACGGCCAGCTCCCACCTTACAATAGGTTGTTAAACCCTTTATAACTTTCGTTTGGTTTTCGTTTGTTTGTTGATTGGAAAAAACTTTTACCGACGTAAGAAGGGTCAGTAATTGCCAGCACGGGCGGACCGTACGGTCCAATCCTCCCCATGCCAAGTACTTGGGAGATTTGTACCAACTTCTGTCAGTGCGAATTTTGGAAGTGTATTGGGTATGGGCGCTACCCGTACTGCTGGTCGTCATCGCCTCAAATTCCTCCTTTTTCTTTTGATTTTTGTCTAATTTGTTGGGATTATTTTCTTGGCCACCCCTCTTACTTCTAGTACAATGTTTTCTTTTTCTTTCTTTCGATTTTTTTTTCCGGTTCCTAACCCTTCATAAGCCTTCCAGAAGGTCTCTCTTCCTCTCTTGTCAAACGAACTTCCCCACATTACTCCTATCTTCCTAGAACTCTACAGCCATGTATCTTCCATGGAACATTGTTCAAGCCAAGTTGGACTACCAAGGATCTTGTTCGAAGGTGACAGAAGATGCCAAGGAGGTAGCCACCAAGGAAAACAAATAAGAAGAATCCGGGTGCCATCAGCTAGGATACTAAGACAGATTTAAGCTAATGGAGATGGTCAAGGATGGGCGTAAAGTGTTCAGCCTCATGGTAGGTCATGAGGGTGATTTTGAAGAAGTCCAACTCAATCCTGAGGAAGAAGGAGAGACTTTCTTAGAGAAGCTGAAGCAGCAAGGAGAGGATATACAAACCTCTCTAGACAAGCTTGATCACTGTATCAACAAAATCGAGGTAAAGTCTCCGGGATCTTCTAAGCATATTGAACTATTGTGTCGTTATCTGGATCATATGGACCTAAAGATATTTAAAGGACTCGAAGCCAACCAATCAGCCTCAGATCCATCGAAACACAGAACCAAACAATTGATATGTATAAAGCTATTATGGCTGAGCTGGAAATAATTAGCGAGATGTGCAAAATTCACATCATGATCCTCGAAACAACAAACAAGACGCAACATGCAAGACTTCGCATCTCAAGGGCATCTTCTCCAAATTAAGGGATTACCACGGTATTGAATAATTGCAAGGGATTATTTGATCCCATCGGCTCAAGCTTGGGGAGATCTATAACACCTTGTATTCCATTTTCCGGATTTATCATGTTTACATTCCTGCATGCATGTTAGGTTCTTAGTTCTAGAATTTGCATTTGTTGCATTATCAGCTTCCTTTGGTCCAAGGAAAGATTTATATGCGATGAGATATTGAGACTTTGTGATATCTGAAGAGATTTTGATTTATGATTATTATATTAGTTGTATGAATTAGGATGAGTACTATGATACTTGTACCACTGTTATGATTTTAGGGTCTTCCACACCAACAAAGTATTGATAAGTTATGAGAAGGAAATATTGATAGTATGTTATAGTCATTCTTTTGAACCAACAAGAGCCATAAAGAGTATTACCATGATCCAATGGTATTGTAAGGAAGAAGAAAAAGGCTTTGATATCAAAGAATTATAATAAAAGGAAAAGTGCAAGTTGACAAAAGGTACTCAAACAATGATCATGAATTATTCATTACTCAATCGCGTTCTCATCTAATTGAACTTGATGATTTTATAATATGCCTAATATTCAAACTTTTTATAAACTATTCATACCAAAGGTGTGGGAGACTATAAGTCATGTGATGTGTGAGAGTATGATATAACTCATGATGTAGTTCTATATCTGATATTTATTTATGCTTCAAATTTACTCATTTATTGTAACGACTCGTGTCTCATGAACATGATGGCCTTGTCCACAAGACACCATGTTGCTCAGGGACGAGAAAGAGTATAGCTTGGGGAAGTTTATGAGTCCATTTTTGAAGCATATTTACCTTACGTTTTTGCTCTTATTGCGCTCGCATGCAATTTTTGTCCTTGTTTCAGTAGGATCCTGGATTATAAAGTCTTTTGTGAACATATCAATTGAGACTATCATGTTATGCAGTAATATGATATTTCTAAGTTATAAATGTCATTTAAATGATTTTTCCATGCACATGGGAGAAGAGAGGATGCAAGGAAAGACTACAGAGGGTTTAACGACCTGTGGTACGAGTGGAGCTTGCTTGTAACGTACGCCCATACCACTTGTCAGTGTGTTTGTCTCGTCAAATACTCTCACCACGCGAACAAAAATCTGAGATTTGACATTCACAGAAACTTCCAGCCTCGAAACAACACACTAGAGAGGGATCTGGAGGAGGAACTAGGAATAGGGCGAATCCTTGCTGCTTCACGGATCATCGGAGGACATCACATCATCCCCTTCATTATCAACTGCCGCATCTCTATCACCATTACCATTCCCCTCTTCCATATATTAGATCTTGTTGTAATTCCAAATACAGTTGTGGTTCGCACCCGATTTATATTTCACTTTTATCCATCCATATGAATATGATGATGTTGTTCATTTCTTCCATGTGTGTGTAGTTTCCTTTGTTCTTTGGAATATGGAGACACCCTAGCATTATTATGAAATGAAATATATATGATCGATTACTTTGGTCCATGATCCATTGATCTATGATATTGTGTTAGATCTCTCTCTTTAGATGGTATGTGAAGTCTACCACATAGCATTTGCCCCTGGGCCTAAACAGAGGGAGATGCCTTTTGGATGTGTATGGTAGTATGTCCAGTGTTACTTTGTGACTACAAGCATTGGCTTATAACCTACACGGTCTAAAGGGGAATTAACACTACAAGAAAAGTTGGCTTTTACAATGGATAATTTTCGTGGTTGAAGGCCTATTTTTCGTGCCGAAAACGTCTTCCGTGGTGGATTTCCTTCGTGGTAAAATCCTTGTCACAAATGAATCAACCATGTTTTTTTTCAGACCGTGGCGGATCGCACCCTTCAGCCACGAAAACTTGTTCCGTCGTAGATCTGTTCGCCAGCCTCGTTGACTGCTGACGTCATGCAAACTACCACGTGGCACCCGCTGTTAACGGTCGGTTACCGCCGTTAACGGTCATGGAAATCGTGGCAGAAGCCAGGCCCAGCCAAGACATGCTAACCCATGAGGAGAGCCTAATAAGAAGAAGGCATGTTTTGTTTCGTCCTTCACTGTTTGAAATGGGCCCATTAGTGCAGCCATCCATAGACCGTGAACTTTCAGGCATGACACTGTTTCAGCCTACAGAAGGCCCACATTGGTCCAATCCTGTGCAACCCATTCCTCGCCTGGGCCAAGTCTGTTCGTTACTGTTAAGGCCTGCTGTCGGCCCATAACTTTTCTCCAACCCATCATGGGCCCTTAGGGACCTCTACCATTATGGCATTTTACTATTCTGGACATTCACTATTCTGGCCTTCTACTATTCGGTCCGATAAACGGGCTACTAACTTTCTGGCCTGCTAAAGTTCTGGAGTCCTACTATTCTAGCCTTGTTACTATTTTCGGCATGTTATTGTTCTGGCGTCCTACTGTTTTCCTGTACCAGCCTTTTACTGTTCTGGCCTTTCACTGTTTTGTTCTGGTCTTTTGTTGTTCTAGTATTTTACTATTCTGGTCTTTCACTGTTCTGGCCATTTGCGTTCAAATTCGATAGTATAATGGCGTTAGTGTAGGCCCGTTACTGTTGATTGGTGGCCCATCAAGGACTGATACAACCATTGTGGGCGTGCTACTGTTTAAGTCTATCTAACCTAGATGCATTGCCAGGACATAAAAGTGTATAAACAAAGAACACAAGTTCTCTAGAATGCTAAATAAATTCTGGAACTACCGAAAAAAAACTTATAACTGGAAAAATAGTAAATTACAGTCCTGAAAAATTATGTATCTTGTAAAGCATCATCAGAGTACAACACAAATGATAAATAACATAATCTTAGTTTCAGAAATGTTCCTTTTAGGGAGCTTGCACCGCCTCACATGTAACAACAGGATTACCACGAGACTTGTTGAGGATATTATTAAGTAGATTCTCCGTCAAAGCTTGCCTGTTTTTGAACTCAGATAACTCCTTCCTTGGGATGGAGACTACTGCATCTATTCTGTTGACTTCCTGTCCAACTACATCAAGTGCATCTTGGAGTGTAGCACCAAAAATTCTTTCTGCTATAATGTATGGAGCAATCGAGATCGTGTACCTACGTGAGCAATACGCACTATCGCTGCTGCTCTGATCTGTCCAAAGAGATCTACACTTGATGTAGTTGTTTTATGTTCTGCCTTCATATTTATATTTGCAACCTAAAACAAAAAAGAAACGTCATATAACATCATTACCAAGGAAAAGAAAAACTAACAAATTTCAAATCAGTCATTTTGCTAAAAGGAAGAAAGCAATTAGTAACAGTAGGGCATCATACATATCTTTCTTCTAGAATAACTGGAACAGTATACTTCATAGAGGGATGAGATCATGTGCAACTGTCACTTCTGCCCTATGAAATGACTGCACTACTTGATGAAGGCTGAAACTAAGATAAAAGAAGTTACATCACCATACAAAGGAACAAAACTACCATGTTCATTCTCAAAGATTTTCAAAAGAATATTTGGTCTGTTATAGCAATGTAAGCACTCAACACAAGGACCTCATGCAGACTGATCAAAGCAGAATGAGCGAATTATGAATGTAATGAATCTAGCAACTGGGAGCATAACTAGGCAGGCACAACACAACGGAATTCTAGCAAATGCAGTAAAAAAGAAGTGCATGCCCTGCCTAAAGCTCCTTAAACTAATAGACGAGGATTTACCAAAAAGCAAAATAAGCATTTAAACAGTGTAGCTAATATTAACTAGTATACTCAATGTGCAGTTGGATCAGAAACTTAGGTCAGTGGTATTGTTGTAATCATTGACAAACTATTATAGTGCCTCAGTCAAATTAGAAATAGACATGTGCCTCTAATAGACTAGCCAAATCATTTTAGAGAAATGGTCAAATAATCTATCAAACAGTCAGATTGTTTAAATTTTTTGATTGTCTGCCCAAAGACAAAGTGTACTATCATGTGCCTCGTATTAAAATAGCCATACATGTGGCAGATACTAGAGTGAGATTTGAAGTGCGCGGTTTCTTATGATTCTTCCATTTCTATTATATTGGATTCTGTTGCATGTCTGGCCTTGTTATAATCACCCTAGTGCCTCTGACAAAAATAACAACTCAACTAGAGTAAATGGCATGACACTAGGGGACTTAAACCTTAAAAAAAAGGGGTGTGCTTACAGTATCTCGATGTAGAGTCTCAGGGTTGGTGATCTGGTTATAGGTATGATCACCGATGATGTCTGCTGCATCAAGTAATTGGACTAGTGGTATCCATACTTCAGTGTTGGTCCTCTATATAATGGTGCAGCGAATAGTAAACACAAAAAGGTTCTAGTCTCACAAATGTTAGCATGAATTGATACAAAAGCAATAGATACTTATGAGATTATAGGGACCATTCATTCTACGATTTCTAGTGTAAACTGCACATGTTCATTGTGTAACAACATCAAACTGTTAGGAATCATGGGGTAAGCAGCAGCAAATAAAACAGACATCTTAGTGGAAGCAGTATAACGTATGTAAACTGCATAGATAGGAGAACATCATCAAGCAGGAAATAACAGTTAGTGCCATAGCCTACGCCAAGCCATGGAGAAATTATAACCGCATCATATATGGGCACTTAATAAAGTAGATAAAGGAACCAAATGTGTTAACCATTGGCTGAATCATATTTAGCCATGACATACAAAATCATAGTTGAATGGCTTACGGTTAAACTTGACTATGAAAAATTTACTGAGAAAGATACCGATAACAAGTATAGCACTTGCAAGTTACTAGAAAAGTAGCACCAATACAAAATATAGTTAACTTCTACATATTTATCTTACCAAACTCCAAGGAGATATGGTTACCTCAGTCAGGAAAGCGTTTAGGCATCCTACGAATCTTGGGTGGTGACGTTGAGGTTGTCTAGGGTGTTGTGGTTGTGGTGCTTGTGGCTGAAGGTGAAGCAGAACAGGGGTTCCTCCGAGCGCTAGATGACAGCGGCGAAGAAGCAGATTCCTGGCGATGGGAATGTGTTCGGCACGCTAGGAGAGTGGGTCGGTGAAGCAGATCTGGTGCAGTGCATGGCAACAACGGTGAATCAGATCTAAGGGGTTGAAGGTAGATCTAGGATTTTCCACAGGGCTTGCGCAACTAGGGGCGAGGATTGTGTGGGTGGGTGGGGGTGGGGGGGTCGGTGGTAGGGGCGGGACTATAGAGGTACTGAACGGGGAAATTATGATTGAAGCCCCAACGAACCGACTTCACTAGGGGTCGAAGGGGGATTCCAAGATGTTTGAAACATTGGATAGCGGGAGATTTTCCTGCTCGGCTAAATTAAATTTATGTATAGTTAAAGTAGTAGTAAATTGGTAAGCCGTACTCCCTAGAATCAAAGGCCGATGGGCACATCAGTGATCATCCATGGCCCATACTGCCTCAGTTCAAAAATTAAGGCCCCATTTGGCCATTTGGCATCTAAATATTAATCATCCATGGCCCAGATTAGCTCGGTTCAGATATTAAGGCCCAGTTTGGCATCAAAGTATTTTTAAATTATTTAGAAAATATTTTGATTTCTGAATAAAATGAACTATTCAATACCTTTCAGTGTTTTGTTCCAACAAATAATACAAATTTAAACTGATCTTGTTTCAACGATGGAAGGGAACTCTTGTAAAAACGATGGAAGGGAACTGCCACACTGCTCCTATGGCACGTGGCAACTCCTGGATGTCCCGAGCAACCTTTTAAGAAACCATCAACAACGACCACCTCTCCCATCTAGGCACGATGCACACAGCGAAGAACTCTCTCTGTCTCTCCCTATCCCTTTAGGCCGGCCAAGCCACCACACACACAAAAATGTCGCGCAGCTTCTCCGATCAATGCACCTCCATTGACGAGTCCATGGTGATAGCGGGGAGTCCGTTGACAGGCCGTACTATTCCGACACACCGGAAGGTAATTTTTCCTATGAGGATCCTACTTACAGTCATCTAATGAAGGGGACGCCGCTAGCAGAGAGCAAAGGGGAGGAGGAGGGGGGAGGAGGGGAAGGAGGATGCTTGGTCTTTCCTTTATGAAGGAGACGTCGTCTTCAAGAAGAGTTCACTCGATCTATTATCATAATTGCTCTGTTTGTCATTTCATCTCCCACTTCGACACAATAAAGCCTCTTGTATTACCGAGGAAGGTGAAATTACTTCCTCCCCTTAATTTCTGCATGTGTTAGAGGAAAGAAGGGTTCCAATACAGAGAAACCAACATTAATTACTCATGTGAATTCAGGTAATTAATACTAAAAGGAAGAAGCCTGGGAAACCGCATGTATTCATAGTGCTCCTTTAATTACTAATATCAATCATTATAAGTGAAATACGGAGTAGTGGTATATCAAAGTCCATGGATAAAAAATAACCTCTATACAGTGCACGTAAATCATCTCCTTGCGTGGCATTGATTGGAAATTATTTAATGTCACATTGATTTGAAAACACAACTGCGCCCAACGTGCCATGTCCTCTCCCTATCCCCTGGTCGTTACCGCGGCACGTCAAAAAGGTTGTGTCGCCTGCAAAATCAAGCAAGCACGAAACATCGATCTATACGCCAGAAGAATCTAGCAGACACGCAAACATCAGAATCGGTCCCTTCGATGCTCACCCGCGAGGCACCTGCAATTACATTAGCATTAAGGTGCACCTCAAGCTTGTGGGTTGCCCATAAGAAATATAAAATTGATTTCCATCTCTCCTCTCTCCCATTTTCTGTGTTCATGTCGGTTTTTCACTAGAAATGTCCTCTGTTTGCACTACAAGTGTCGCATAGTTTTGATCATGTTTTTTTAACATTGGTAGTTCCATAATATGTCATTTCATCAAAATTTCCCATAAAATGATTCATGAAACACCTTTTTGGGTGCACAAGGTGTTCTTCTATGTGTCATAGGGTCGGGCCATGATTGGTCAAGACCTACATCACACGGATCGAGGCCACCCACTTTAGGATCCGCCATGATCTAACGAGCTTGATATCTCTATGGTATCTCCCTTTTTGTTTAAATTTGGCACAAAGCACTAGGTTGACACCAAAGCCATAAAAAGGTTCTTCAAAAAACCCTAGGATTTTTTTCTGTGATATTTTTTATAATTTGAAATTTGTGAGGCTTTTTGGGAATTGTTCCCTTTGTAATTTGAAATTTGTGAGGATTTTTATGATGCTTTTTATATTTTTAAATCTGTGAGTCTTTTTGTGATCCTTTTTATAAGCTAAGATTTATGAGATGTTCAAAAATATATGATTTCTTTCATAATTTGAATTTTGTGAGGATTGTTTTATCCTTTTTATAAGTTGAAGTTTGTGAGGATATTTATAAATATAGGACCCTTTTATAATTTCAAATTTGAGAGGCTATTTATGAATCCATGTTGCTTTCTAGAATTGGAAACTTGTGAGGATATTTCAAAATTTGTGATGCTTTTTATAATTTGAAATATGCGGGGCGTTTTGTTAGACTGTTTACAACTATGTGATGCTTTTATAATTTCAAATTTGTTAGACTATTTACAAAATTTAGGATGTTCTTTATAATTTTAAATATGTGAGATTTGAGTGGATCAAAATTCTCTAGGATTTCTATGGGAATAATCCTTTGAATCAAAAAGAGCGCTATGAAGCAAGGCACGATAGTCGGGTAAATCTCCTTCCATTGAGCGGTTGAGCCGTTTGGTAAAGGAAGGAAGTAAAATATAGAAACGGGAAAATATGAACATTTGAATAGCTACTACTCCTTCGTATACGCTCGAACGCAAGTGGTGACCAAGCAAGATGGCCAGAGGCAAACACACAGAGTCGCCAACACAAGCGAGGTCGACCCAATGTGTGCATTGGCCCGTTGTGGAGGAGGGAGAGATGAGTCGGCCGGTAAGGGGCAAAGAATGAGAGAGGAAATCCAATTTGTTTTGTGTGCATATCTTATCTTATCTTACATCTTACCACTACTAGCAAGTTGCACGTGCCCTCCACATGAGACTGAGATAATAGACGTGTCACATATCATCACTATATACAATTATAATAGGTAAAGCAGAAGAAATATAAATTTGATCAATATCTATAAAGTATGGATGTATATTTCGTTCTTGTACTTTGTATACTAGTAAGTTGCACGTGACTTGCACGTGAGACAAGAGGATTCTACCACTATGCAACTCTAGCCTACAAGTGCTGCTTTACACAACTTAAATCTTCTTTAGATAGTAGACGTATGACATATCATCACTATATAAAAATATAATTGGTAAAGCACAAAAATTTATAAATTTGATCAACATCTATAAAGTACGGGTGTATATTTGGTCCCTGTACTTTGTATCATCATGTAGAAGTCAAAGATTATTAGCTACCTAACACATGAAATTTTTGATAACATGGTCTAGAGAAACGAGGGAGAATATTCTAGTATGATGTAGAAGTGTGTTTTGAGGTTTGTGCATCATTATACCGAAGACTATCAATAGAATCTTCTAGATGCTAGAATGGAAAAGAAGATCCAACGGCTAGAAATGCTGGGATTCGCGAGTCTTGATCCAACGGTCAACATTCAAAGTTATTTGTAAACTATATAGTGCTAAGATAAGATCATGTAGAAGTCAATGATTATTAGCTACGAGGGAGAAGATTCTAGTATGATGGAGAAGTGTGTTTTGAGGTTTGTGCATAGCATTCATTATGCTAAAGACTATCTATAGAATCTTTTAGATGTTAGAATGGAAAATAAGATCGAACGGTTGCAAATATTAGGATTCACAAGTCTTGATCCAACGGTCAGCATTCAAAGTTATTCGTACACTATATAGTGGTTATATCTCTACTACTATAATGGAGAAGTTTTGAATTGGATCTATAGCACCAATCCTGCCCGTTGGGCTGTTAGATCCAATGGTTCAGAGTAGCTTGACTCGTGCTGAATAGTACCTAGAGCAAACTCCAGCATGCATGTTCTAGAACCATCATTTCACCACCCCCAACATTTCATAGCACAATAGGCTATATTCTCTCTACTACTATAATGTAGCAGTTTTGAATAGGATCCATAGCACCAGTTCTGATAGTTGGGCTATTAGATCCAATGGTTTAGAGCAGCTGAATTCATGTTGAATAGTACCTAGACCAAACTCCACCATGTTCTAGAACCACCATGTTGAATAGTGCCCATGATATGTCAGTCGTCTATTATCTGAGTCTCACGTGCATGGCACGTGCAACTTACTAGTACTCTCACCACTATATATTATACTAATATCTTTGAATATTGAGTGTTGGATCGAGACTTGTGAATCTGAACACTTCCAGCAATTGGATCTTCTTTTCCATTCTAGCATCTAGAATATTATATTGATAGTCTTCAACATAATGAATGTTATGCACAAACCTCAAAACATAGTTCTCCATCATACTAGAATCTTCCCTCGTTTCTCTTACAAGATTGTTGGTTAATAGCAACTTAATGTTTGTTAATAAATCATATTTCATACAGAATATATACATGTGTAGCACATGCCTTTACTAGTATTCTGTAAGCTCATAGTCTCTTTGATTGTATTCCAAACACGGTCAAATTCCTAGGCATGCATATTCTTAGCAAGAAGTTGAATCTTTCTAAACTCTCACTCGTTGTTGATACATTGACTGCCTGGTGGGTCCATTGAACAGATTATCGCAAGGAAATAATTTCAAAACACATAGCTAAAATTTCAAAACACGGTGAGTCAAAGTCTTTTTGATTGTTTTCAAAATACGATCAAATTTCTAGGCATGCATATTCTTAGCAAGAAGTGTGAATCTTTCCAAACTATCACTCGTTCTCGATACATTGACTGCTTGGTGGGTCCATTGACCAGATTATCGCAAGATGTGAAGTTAATTTCGAACACAACCAAAGTTTCAAAACACGATGAGTCATAGTCTCTTTGATTGTTTTCAAAACACAGTCAAATTTCTAGGTATGCATATTCTTAGCAAGAAGTTGAATCTTTACAAACTCGCACTTGTTCTCGATACATTGACTGCTTGGTGTGTCCATTGAATAGATTATTGCAAGGTGTGAAGTTAATTTCCAAACACTACCAAAATTTCAAAACACGGTGAGTCGTATTATCTTTGATTGGTTTCAAAACACAGTCAAATTTCAAAGCATGCATATTCTTAGCAAGAAGTTTAATCTTTCCAAACTCACACTCGTTCTCAATATATTGACTGCCTGGTTGGCCACCAAACAAATTATCACAAGGTGTGAAGTTAATTTCGAAACACAACCAACATTTCAAAACACGGTGAGTCATAGCGTCTTTGATTGTTTTTAAAACACGGTCAAATTTGTAGGCGTGCATATTATTAGCAAGAAGTTGAATATTTCCAAACTCTCACTCGTTCTCGATACATTGACTACCTGGTGGGTCCATTGAACAAATTTTCCCAAGGTGTGAAGTTAATTTTGAAAGACGGGCAAAATTTCAAAACACATTGAGTCATAGTCTCTTTGATTATTTTCAAAACACGGTCAAATTTCTAGGCATCCATATTCTTAGCAAGAAGTATAATCTTTCCAAACTTGCACTCATTCTCAATATATTGATTGCCAGGTGGGTAAACTGAACAGATTATCACAAGGTGTGAAGTTAATTTTGAAACACAGTCAAAATTTCAAAACACGGTGAGTCATAGCCTCTTTGATTATTTTCAAAACACGGTCGAAATTCTAGGCATGCATATTCTTAGCAACAAGTTCAATATTTCCAAACTCTCACTCGTTCTTGATACATTGACTGCTTGGTGGGTCCATTGAACAGATTTTCGCAAGCTATGAAGTTAATTTTGAAACATTGCCAAAATTTCAAAACACAGAGAGTCATAGTATCTTTGATTTTTTCAAAGCACGGTCAAATTTCTAGGCATGCATATTCTTAGCAAGAAGTTGAATCTTACCTAACTCTCACTCATCCTCGATATATTGACTGCTTGGTAGGTCCACTGAATAGATTTTTGCAAGGTGTGAAGTTAATTTCGAAACACGGGCAAAATTTCAAAACACGGTGAGTCATAGTCTCTTTGATTGTTTTCAAAATATGGTCAAGTTTGTAGGCATGCATATTCTTAGAAATAAGTTGAATCATCCAAACTCTCACTCGTTCTCGACACATTGACTACCTGGTGGGTCCATTGGACAGATTTTCCCTAGGTTTGAAGTTAATTTCGAAACATAGGCAAAATATCAAAACACGGTGAGTCATATCCACTTTGATTATTTTCAAAACATGGTCAATTTCTAGGCATGCATATTAGCAGGAAGTTGAATCTTTTCAAACTCTCACTAGTTCTCGATATATTGACTACCTCGTGGGTCAACTGAATAGATTATCAAAAGGAGTGAAGTTAAGTTCAAAACATAGACAAAATTTCAAAACACGGTGAGTCATAGCCTCTTTGATTGTTTTCAAAACACGGTCAAATTTCTAGGTATGTATATTCTTAGCAGGAAGTTGAATCATTCCAAACTCTCACTCCTTCTCGATACATTTACTGCCTAGTGGGTCCATTGAATAGATTTTCGCAAGGTGTGAAGTTAATTCCAAAATAGAGGCAAAATATCAAAAGCCGGTGGGTCATAGTCTCTTTGATTGTTTTCAAAACACAGTCAAATTTCTAGGCATGCATATTCTTAGCAAGAAGTTGAATCTTGCCAAAATCTCACTCGTTCTCGATACATTGACTGCCTTGTGGGTCCACTGAACAGAGATCACAAGGTGTGAATTTAATTTCGAAACATAGCCAAAATTTCAAAACACGTTGAGTCATAACCTCTTTGATTGTTTTCAAAACATGGTCAAGTTTCTAGGCATATTATTAGCAAGAAGTTTAATCATTCCAATATCTCACTCGTTCTCACTACATTGACTGCTTGGTGGGTCCATTGAATAGATTTTCACAAGGTGTGGTGTTAGTTTTAAAACATTGCCAAAATTTCAAATCATGGTGAGTCATAGTCTCTTTGATTGTTTTGAAAACATGGTCAAATTTCTAGGCATGCATATTCTTAGTAAGAAGTTGAATCTTACCAAACTCTCACTCTTTGTCGATATATTGACTGCCTGGTGGGTCCACTGAACAAAATTTCCAAATACGGGCAAAATTTCAAAACACGGTGAGTCATAGCCTCTTTGATTGTTTTCAAAATATTGTCAAATTTCAAGGAATGCGTATTCTTAGCAATAAGTTGAATCATTCCAAACTCTCACTCGTTTTGATACATTGACTGCCTAGTGGCTCCATTGAATAGATTTTTCCAAGGTGTGAAGTTAATTTTGAAACACAAGCAAAATATCAAAACACGGTGAGTCATATCCTCTTTGATTTTTTTGAAAACACGGTCAAATTTCTTGGCATGCATATTCTTAGCAAGAAGTTGAATCTTTCCAAAGTCTCACTCATTCTCAATATATAGACTGCCTGGTGGGTCAACTGAATAGATTATCAAAAGGTGTGAAGATAATTTCAAAACACAACCAAAACTTCAAAACACGGTGATACATCCATTTTGCATCACTATTCTATATCATAATTTACTGTTATTCATTGATATATTTCATATTAAGAGATGATACTTATGTTATTTAATCTGTTTTTGCATGGTTGATGTGTTTTGGAGGATGGACCGTGAAGTCAGGATTCTTATGGAAAAGGCGTTGTTTGGAGGCGAAATTCGCAAAGATCAGAAAATCCCAGAAAATATACGGAAAATCCTATTTTTCCAGAAGACGAAGGAAGCTAGAAGGGGGAGCGGAGATGGGCCACAGGGGCCCACACCACCCCCTGGTGCGTGCCAGCCCTGACCACATCACCAGGTGGTATGGCCACCCTAGCCCACCTCTGACTCTACTCTTTGGTGTATATTATCCTCCTAAAACCTAAGACTCGGGGAGTGACCACAGAAAGATTTCGCCACCTCTACGGGCCGGAAAACTTCAGAGAGAGAAAGAATTCTCCGGCAGGCAGAAATCTGCCAGGGAAATTCCTTCCCGAAGAGGGGAGATCATCGACATCAACACCGTCATCAAGCTGGACTTCATCGGGATCATCATCATCATCATCTCCATCATCATCTCCACCAGCACCATCATCATCTCCACCAGCACCATCATCACCACTCCATACCGCTGTAACAATTGGGTTGAATCTTGCAGAGTTCTTAGCGGAAACTTTCCCGGTGTTGATCACTTGTTGTAGTTGATGCTATTGAGTGGAACTATTGAATTATCGTTTATGTTTAGATTGTTTCTTATCATTATTTCATCTCTGATCTTGATCCATATGATGTCTTGTGAGTAGTTCGTTTAGTTCTTGAGGACATGTGAGAAGTCATGTTGTTAGTAGTGGAATTGTGTTGAGAAAGATTCAATGGTTTGATATTTAAGTTGTAGTGTTATTCTTCTAGTCGTGTCATGTGAACTTCGACTACATGACACTTCACCTTTATGGGCCTAGTAGAATGCATGTGTATTTGGCTACTAATCGTAGGGGTTGCCAGAGTGACAGAAACCTAAACCCCCGTTAGGAAACCTTTGCACATGGGAGTGTAGGATCTCAGAGTTTAAAGTTGTGGTTAGGTTTCTATCTTAATTACTTTCTTGTACTTGCAAATTCTTGCAAGGGGTATAATCACAAGTATGTATTAGTCCTAGGAAGGTCAGTACATTAGCACAACTTTACCCACACAACACTTATCAAACTAAAGAAGATTAATCAATTATATGAAGCGAAAGCACTTGACGATATTCCCGTGTGTCCTCGAGAATGTTTGGTCATCTTAAGTAATACAACCGGCTTGTCCTTTGCTAAAGAAAGGATTGGCCCACTTGCTGCAATTATTATTATTGTCTTTTATTTACTCGTACTTTATTTATCTGCATTCTCAAAAACCCGTAAAAATCTGTTTGCTAAGTATTTACAGAGAATTCCTTCTCCAAGCCACTCGTCAACACCTTCTGCTCCTCGTTGGGTTCGACACTCTTACTTATCGAAAATACTGCGATACACCCCCTATACTTGTGGGTCATCAAGACTATTTTCTAGCGTTGTTGCCAAGGAGTGAAGCGCTATTGGAGAGTGGAACTAGTAAAGGAAACTTCTACTGTGAGTATTGTTTATTTCTGTTAGTTACTTTATTTCAATATGGATAATTCACTTAGTTTCTTATTTCGTAATTGTACTACGATTGCTAAGGTAGTAGATGAACTACCACCTGCTAAAAATGATACTTTTAAGATACCTACAAGAATTGTTGATCGTGTTATGGATAACTACTATTTTGGAGATGGAACTGTCCATCCTGGTGATCATTTTCTCTTTATACATGAATTATGTGGGTTGTTCAAGTGTGCAGGTATTACAACAGATCAAGTCAGGAAGAAGTTATTCTCATTATCACTGAAAGGAAGAGTCGAGGAATGGTATAAGTTGCTGAAGAATGGCCAACCTCTTGAATGGGAGGAAGTAGTTCCTCTCTTTTATTCCAAATTTTATCCTCCTAGTGAGATTCACAAAGATCGGAATAAAATATACAACTTTTGGCCACTTGATGGAGAGAGTACATCTCAAGCTTGGGGGAGATTGAAGTTACTAATGCTCAAATGTCCTATTCATGACCTCCCCAACAATATTATTATCAATAACTTTTATGCAAGGCTTTCTCTTCATGATAAGGATCTATTGGATGCTTCTTGTGCTAGATCATTTACACGCATGGAAGAAGAAGCTAAATGGGATCTTCTAGACTGTATTCAAGACAATGCTGAAGCATGGGAGAATGATAAAGGAAGAAAGTCAGGTATAAATTATGATTATGAATGCATTAAATCTTTTATGGGAACAGATGACTTTCAGAATATTAGTAATGCTTATGGTCTAGATTCTCAAAGTATTGCAAATTATTTTAAGGCTTTTGCTTCTTATATTGCAATTTCTAAAAATAAATGGAATAAATATCATGAGCCATATAAAGATATTGCTAATTGTGTTCCTGCAAGAAATACTGAAGTTTATACTGCTAATCATATTTTACCTGAACCTTACATTGAAAAAATGCCTTTCCTAGTTAAGGTAAAGGAACATTCTATGATAGCTAGTATGGTTAATGAAAGTACAAATAAAGCTGTTGAACCTAATGAACAAATAGCTGTTGAACCTGTAATAGCAAATGAGAAAGACTTTGTCACTAAATATGTAAAAGATGGACACACTATCCTCTGTAAGGATACCTCTAATATTATTTCACAAAGTAGTATTATGAGAGCTAGTGCTCCTGTGTTTTCCGTTAGAATAAGTGATCATTGCTACAATAGTTCAGGTGATAGTTATATTGTTAAATTTATGCACGATACTGAAAGTTACTATGAGAGAGGGAAAAGTGTTCTCACGCATCTCAATAATATTAAGTTTCCTTGCTTTATGCTGAAAGTCTTTATGTTACATTTGTTTTGCCTTCCTATGCTAGCAGCCTCTGGTTTCAACAATTTATTTTCTTACAAAACTCCCTTGCATAGGAAGTGGGTTAGACTTAAACATGTGTATTTTTGCTTCTTGATGCTCTCTTTTACTTCAATTCATATTCTTATGTGAGCATCATTGAAATTATCATGCCCATCTTAATGGCTATAAAGAAAGAGATTTTTGGGAGACAACCCAATATATTTTGATTTCTGTTTGTTTTGTTTATTTGAGCGTTGGAAGTTATTGCTTCTGCAATAACCTCTCCTTATCCTTTTGTTTGGTTTTTTTGTCAAGATCAACCTCTAATGAGAGAAAAGTAAGATTTTGGGGAAGTTGCTGTCCTAAAACAGATTTTTGTGCTTCACTATAAAAAATCGTTAAAAATCCCAGAATGTCGTGCTAATCTTTAATTTTTCGTGTGCATGCCCCAGGATATTATTTAACTTTCGTTAGTTTTGCACTTTTTGATTTGAGCAACAGAAGATTTTAGAAAAAACTGATCTGCTAGTGTGTTTTGACAGATTTTCGCCACTCTTGCATTTGCCTCTTAAACTGATTTCCTTTTTGAATTCCTTTTGGGATTTCAGAAGTTGTTGTTTCAGTAGCTTATGTTTTGATGGATTTCAGTTGAAATTGAACTCAAAGGTTTATTACCTTGCATACACTAATGTTGCTAATGAGAATTGTGTGAAGTTTTGTGTGAAAGAAATTTCCAGGTTGTAGGAGAAAATGGTGTAATAAGATGGTGAATGGTTAAATTACTCAAGCAATATGTGTATGAATATGAAGATATTGATGCTATCCAAATGGTAACCCTGGAAAAATTTATCAAAGACCAAATTCAGAGACCTACAAAGTCTGTTTTCGAATAGGTAACAGTTCTGGTAAGAAAAGGTCCGCGAAAAATCTGTCAATTTATATTTTTGCATTTTTTATCTAACATGGAAAGCAATGAGTAGAAAGAGGGACGGAAACGGATCCTGGGTGTCTCACACCACCCCGTGGCGTGGGCCCACCTGGCCGCGCCACCAGAGGGTGTGGCCACCCCGGAGCCCGTCTCCGACCCGTTTTCTCCCAGTACCTTCCTTTTGTTGTTAAACTTCGTAATATATAATCCCCCGGATACCCCAAGGTTCATATATCGTGTTCTCGTTGTGTTTCCGTTTCGATCTATTTCTGTCAGGAACTATTCTTAAAAGTTTAGAGGCACAATGGTCTCCGCCAACGATAAGGGCAAAGGGCCTGCAGAAGATGATCTCCAAGACCTTGAGCAGGGGGAGGATATCGAGAGTGAAGTTGACGAGGAGGGGAAGGAAGACCAGCATCAGCACACCAGCACCACCTTTGCAAGCACTGGAGTGGTGGCAAATCCCGCCAAGTTCAAGAGGACTACACGGATGTCCACTGGAGGGAAGACTCTGTGTCATTGCTTGGCTTCACGGTCACCTTCTCCACGCACCAAGGATACCTTCCATGCCCTTATACATGAGCATCAATTCCAAAATATGCCCAAGGAAAAATCACCCTCCAATTGGGATATGCCTCATTCTAACCATGCAGGAAAATAATACTTCAAGGAGGAAGAGTGGGGAAAGAATCGCAAGAGCTGGGATTCACAGCCCGACATGATCATAAACCGCATTGAGAACAACTCGGAGTTGATTTGTACTCTCACCTTCGAGATTGAGGATTTGAGGAAATTGATTGAAAAGCTCATCGAGAGAACACCATAACCGCCGAAGGAGTAATTCGTCATCAGGTTTTGGCATCCCCTTGGTTTGTTCCAAGCTTGGGGGAGTGCCGCGGTATCACATCATTATCTTTTATCTTTTAACTTTTTAGTAGAGTCATATCATGAATAGAGAAGTTATCATATAGGATGGTTTGCATTATGGAAGTATCTCCCCTCTAGTTAGATATCTATGTATCCCTTGGTGTGATTTGCCGTTATGGAATATTAATGAGAAGTTCTATCATTTAGTATTTTGCATATCTTATTTTAGTTTGCAATTTGTGTTATATGATTGATCTTGTTGTTAGTATTGGTATCACTTTGGGATCATTCAGTAAATTTAGTTGGTATTGGCAAACCTGGCTCGGTCAGTAGCAACACTATATGAGAATTGAATGAAAAAGATAAAAGTACTTTCAAGAAATATAATTTCATCATCTTTCTTTCTTGATTGGCTCATAAGCTTAGTATTCTCTAGTTAAGATCTTTTGTGCTTCCAAGGAATATTGCATGTTTGTTTTTATCACTTGTATGTTTGTTTGTTTCCTTCAACTCTTATGCTTGCTACCCAACCTTCCTAGCCAAAAACCTGTACTGAGAAGGAATGCTTCTCAGGCATCCAATCCTTAAACCAAAACCCATGCCATTTGTGTCCACCATACCTACCTATTAGCATTATTTCTATTCCAAGTAAATTCATATTTTTATCTACCTTCCGAATTAAACTTGTTATGAGAAAATTAGTGATTAAACTCTCACGAACTTGATGGCACACTTTACTTTCTTTCACTTAATAAACTTGAACCATTGTGGCCATGTATGTTGCGTATATGCTTGCATTTTGTAAGTTGTGAATTAGCAGAACCATGTTATCATGGGGAATGCTTTCAACATTGCACTTTATTTAGTTGATATCATGTTCTTTTGCTTATGGATCACGGCGGTGTGAAATGAAAGGGGAGCTTGTAAGGCTCATGGAGTTCATATATGTGTTAGAGAAATGCCTGGGCGGCTGGTCTAAGCCATGCCTAATCATGGTGGAAACCTATAGTCTAACCATAGTGAGCAATCTATGAAGCATCCTCTATAAAAAAGCCTATGAAAATAGGAAAGAAAAAAATAAAAAATAAATAAATAAAGGGACCTATATAAATAGGAAATAAAAGGATTGCTGAGATGCTCATTGTCTGCTTGCCTTGTCATTTTGATATGGCAAGGGGTACCCCGTTGGCGGTTCTCTATGATACACATGTATTTACAATGACAAGAACTTACTTGTGACTAAACTTGAGTAGCATGAGGAACGATACTTATAAGTAAGGGGCATGAGATTTTCAGCTTATAACTTGTCAAGCATATTCTCATATTTGATCACTTTAACCTTAATCACCTAAAGATTCTTATGATAGGGGCAATGAGAGCTGAAAGCTAATAAGTACCATAATTTTTGGAAGCTCTTTATGAAACTTCAAATCCCTGCTTTCCTCTTTGAAGGGCCCATGTTTTACTTTTTAGTTGAGTCGGTAAACCTATTCCTTTCTATCTCAGCAAGTACTTTGAGTTGTTGTGTTTCATTTATTCATATGATGATTTATTCAATCATGTTTCTTATGTTGCACATTACTCTTATCTTAATGAATAGTACTTTGAAAGTTATCATTGAAAACCCTACCATGTTTAAACTCCTGCAAATTGGTAACTGTTCCTTGACCAAGAATAAAGTTTGCCATTACCAATTATGATTTACTTTGTGTATCTTTATTGTGTTTCCTTTACCTATTGCAAGTTAAGTTATATAATAGTGAGTTGTCTTCTATTACAATTTATGTATTGATGAATGTGATGCTTCTTGTTTGTATTTCTTTTATCGACACTTCACTCCGTAAACCTAAGGTCATGTTTATTGAGCTCAGTTTTCGCTTGGGGACAAGCGAAGTCTAAGCTTGGTGGGAGTTGATACGTCCATTTTGCATCACTATTCTATATCATAATTTACTGTTATTCATTGATATATTTCATATTAAGAGATGATACTTATGTTATTTCATCTGTTTTTGCATGGTTGATGACTTTTGGAGGATGGACCGCTGAAGTCAGGATTCTGATGGAAAGGCGATGTTTGGAGGCGAAATTCACGAACATCAGAAAATCCCAGAAAATATACAGAAAATCTTATTTTTGTAGAAGACGAAGGAAGCTAGAAGGGGGAGCGGAGATGGGCCACAAGGGGCCCACACCACCCCCTGGCACGGGCCAGCCCTAACCATGCCACCAAGTGGTGTAGCCACCCTGTCCCACCTCTGGCTCTACTCTTTGGCGTATATTATCCTCCCGAAACCCTAAGACTCAGGGAGCGACCACAGAAAGATCTCGCCGCCTTTGCGGGGCAGAAAACAATAGAGAGAAAGAGCTCTCCGGCAGGCAGAAATCTGCCGGGGAAATTCCTTCCCGGAGAGGGGAGATCGTCGCCATCAACACATCAAGCTAGGCTTCATCGAGATCATCATCATCATCATCATATCCATCATCATCTCCACCAGCACCATCATCACCACTCCATACCACTGTAACAATTGGGTTGAATCTTGCATAGTTCTTAGGGGAAACTTTCCCGTTGTTGATTACGTGTTGTAGTTGATGCTATTGAGTGGAACCACTGAATTATTGTTTATGTTTATTTTGTTACTAATCATTATTTCATCTCTGATCTTGATCCATATGATGTCTTGTGAGTAGTTCGTTTAGTTCTTGAGGACATATGGGAGAATTCATGGTGTTAGTAGTGGAATGTGTTGAGAAAGATTCAATGGTTTGATATTTAAGTTGTGGTGTTATTCTTCTAGTGGTGTCATGTGAACATCGACTACATGAAACTTCACCTTTATGGTCCTACGGGGATGCATTGTGTATTTGGGTACTAATCGTAGGGGTTGTCGGAGTGACAGAAACCTAAACCCCCGTTAAGAAACCTTTGCACAAGGGACTGTAGCATCTCAGAGTTTAAAGTTGTGGTTAGGTTTCTATCTTAATTACTTTGTTGTACTTGTGGATGCTTGCAAGGGTTATAATCACAAGTATGTATTAGTCCTAGGAATGTCAATACATTAGCACATGTTTACACACACAACACTTATCAAACTAAAGAAGATTAATCAACTATATGAAGTGAAAGCACTTGACGATATTCCCGTGTGTCCTCGAGAATGTTTGGTCATCTTAAGTAATACAACCGGCTTGTCCTTTGCTAAAGAAAGGATTGGGCCACTTGCTACAATTATTATTATTGTCTTTTATTTGCTCCCACTTTATTTATCTGCATTATCAAAAACCCCTAAAAATCCGTTTGTTAAGTATTTACCGAGAATTCCTGCTCCAAGCCACTCATCAACACCTTCTGCTCCTCGTTGGGTTCGACACTCTTACTTATCAAAAATACTGGGATACATCCCATGTACTTGTGGGTCATCACAGGGTGAGTCATAGGCTCTTTGATTGTTTTCAAAACACGGTCAAATTTCTAGGTATGCATATTCTTAGCAAGAACTTGAATCATTCCAAACTCTCACTCGTTCTCGATACATTGACTGCCTGGTGGGTCCGTTGAACAGATTTTCGCAAGGTGTGAAGTTAATTTACCAACATAGGCAAAATATCAAAACACGAAGAGTGATAGTCTATTTGCTTGTTTTCAAACCACTGTCACATTTCTAGGCATGCATATTCTTAGCAAGAAGTTGAATCTTTCCAAACTCTCACTCATTCTCGATACATTGACTGCCTGGTGGGTCCACTGAACAGATTATCGCAAGGTGTGAACTTAATTTTGAAACATAACCAAAATTTGAAAACACGGTGAGTCATAGTCTCTTTGATTGTTTTCAAAACACGATCAAATTTCTAGGCATGCATATTGTTAGCAAGAAGTTGAATCTTGCCAAACTCTCACTCATTCTTGATATATTGCCTACCTAGTGGGTCCACTGAATAGATTATCACAAGGTTAGAAGTTAATTTCGAAACATAGCCAAAATTTCAAAACAAAGTGAGTCATAGCCTCTTTGATTGTTTTTAAAACACGGTCAAATTTCTAGTCATGCATACACTTAGCAAGAAGTTGAATCTTTCCAAACTCTCACTCGTTTTTGATACATTAACTGCCTGGTGGGTCCACTGAACATATTTTCACAAGGTGTGAAGCTAATTTCGAAACACAACCGAAATTTCAAAACACGGTGAGTCATATTCTCTTTGATTGTTTTCAAAACACGGTAAAATTTCTAGGCATGCATATTCTTAGCAAGAAGTTGAATCTTGCCAAACTCTCACTCTTTCTTGATATATTGACTGAATGGTGGATCCACTGAAAATATTTTTGCAAGGTGTGAAGTTAATTTTGAAACACGGGAAAAATTTCAACATATGGTGAGTCATAGTCTCTTTGATTGTTTTCAAAATACGGTCAAATTTCTAGGCATTCATATTCTTAGCAATAAGGTGAATCATTCCAAACTCTCACTCGTTCTTGGTACATTGACTGCTTGGTGGTTCCATTGAACTGATTTTCGCAAGGTGTAAAGTTAATTTCGAAACACATGTAAAATATCAAAACACGGTGAGTCATATCCTCTTTGATTGTTTTCAAAACACATTCAAAATTTCTAGGCATGCATGTTCTTCGCAAGAAGGTGAATCTTTCCAAACTCTCATTCATTCTCAATATATTGACTTTCTGGTGGGTCCACTGAACAGATTACTAGAAGGTGTGAAGTTAATTTCAAAAGACAACCAAAACTTCAAAACACGGTGAGTCATAGCCTCTTTGATTGTTTTCAGAACACGATCAAATTTCTAGGTATGCATATTCTTAGAAAGAAGTTTAATCATTCAAAACTCTCACTCGTTGTTGATACAATGACTGCTTGGTGGGTACATTGAATAGATTTTCACAAGGTGTGAAGTTAATTTCAAAACACAAGCAAAATATCAGAACACGGCGAGTGATAGTCTCTTTCATTGTTTTCAAAACACTATCAAATTTCTAGGCATGCATATTCTTAGCAAGAAGTTGAATCTTTCCAAACTCTCACTCGTTCTTGCTATATTGACTACCTAGTGGGTCCACTGAATAGATTATCGCAAGGTGAGCAGTTAATTTCAAAACACAGCCACAATATAAAAACACGGTGAGTCATAATCTCTTTGATTGTTTTCAAAACACGGTCTTATTTCTAGGCATGCATATTCTTGGCAAGAAGTTGAATCTTTCCAAATTCTCACTCGTTCTCGATACATTGACTACCTGGTGGGTCCACCAAATATAATGTTGCTAGGTGCGAAGTTAATTTCGAAACACAGCCAAAATTTCAAAACACGGTGAGTAATACTCACTTTGATTGTTTTCAAAACACGGTCAAATATCGAGGCATGCATATTCTTAGCAAGAAGTTGAATCTTTCCAAACTCTCACTCGTTCTCAATACATTGACTGCCTGGTGGGTCCACTAAACAGATTTTTGCAAGGTGAGAAGTTAATTTTGAAACATAGTCGAAATTTCAAAAACAGTGAGTCATAGCCTCTTTGATAGTTTTTAAAACACGGTCAATTTTTTAGGCATGCATACACTTAGCAAGAAGTTGAATATTTCCAAACTCTCACTCGTTCTCGGTACATTGACTGCCTGGTGGGTCCACTGAACAAATTTTCGCAAGGTGTGAAGTTAATTTTGAAACACAACCAATATTTCAAAACATGGTGAGTCATAGTCTCTTTGATTGTTTGCAAAAAAGGTCAATATTCTAGGCACGCATATTCTTAGCAAGAAGTTGAATCTTGCCAAACTCTCACTCATTCTTGATATATTGACTGCCTGGTGGATCCACTGAAAATATTTTTACAAGGTGTGAAGTTAATTTTGAAACAGGGGAAATTTTTCAAAATATGGTGAGTCATAGTCTCTTTGATTGTTTTCAAAATACGGTCCAATTTCTAGGCATGCAGATTCTTAGCAATAAGGTTAATCATTCCAAACACTCACTCATTCTTGGTACATTGAGTGCCTGGTGGGTCCATTGAACAGATTTTCGCAAGGTGTGAAGTTAATTTCGAAACACAGACAAAATAACAAAACACAGTGAGTCATAGCCTCTTTGATTGTTTTCAAAAGACGATCAAAATTCCTAGTCATGCATATTCTTAGCAAGAAGGTGAATATTTCCAAACTCTCACTCATTCTCAATAAATTGACTATCTGGTGGGTCAGCTGAACAGATTATCAGAAGGTGTGAAGTAAATTTCACAACACAGCCAAAAGTTCAAAACACGGTGAGTCATAGCCTGTTTGATTGTTTTCAAAACATGGTCAAATTTCTAGGTATGCATATTCTTAGTAGGAAGTTGAATCATTCCAAACTCTCACTCGTTCTCGATACATTTACTGCCTGGTGGGTCCATTGAACAGATTTTCGCAAGGTGCGAAGTTAATTTCAAAACACATGCAAAATATCAAAACACAATGAGTCGTAGTATCTTTGATTGTTTTCAAAACATAGTCACATTTCTAAGCATGCATATTCTTAGCAAGAAGTTGAATCATTCGAAACTCTCACTAATTCTCGATACATTGACTGCTTGGTGGGTCCACTAAACAGATTATCGCAAGGTTTGAAGTTAATTTCGAAACATAGCCAAAATATCAAAACATGGTGAGTCATAGCCTCTTTGATTCTTTTCAAAACATGGTCAAATTTCTAGGCATGCATATTCTTAGAAAGAAGTTGAATCTTGCCAAACTCTCACTAGTTCTGGATACATTGACTGTCTGGTGGGTCCGCCGAACATATTATTGCAAGGTGTGAAGTTCATTTTGAAACACAGCCAAAATTTCAAAACACAGTGAGTCATAATCTCTTTGATTGTTTTCAAAACACGGTCAAATTTCTTGGCATCCATATTCTTAGAGAGAAGTTGAATCTTGACAAACTCTCACTTGTTCTCGATACATTGACTGCCTGGTGGGTCCACTGAACAGATTGTCGCAAGGTGTGAAGTTAATTTCAATACATAGCCAAAATTTCAAAACACAGTGAGTCATAGCCTCTTTGATTGTTTTCAAAACACGGTCAAATTTCTAGGCATGCATATTCTTAACAAGAAGTTGAATCTTGCCAAACTCTCACTCGTTCTCGATACATTGACTTTCCAAACCGCTACCCAAACTTCTCATATCAGCAGCCACCACCCGACGGTAGCGACGACTAATTTCAGTAAGGAAAAAAGCCTAAGCTTGGGGTGGTTAAACTCCTCCCACCTTTTTGCATTCATATTTTTATTTGTTTGTTTTGTTTCAATGCATGTTTACTTTCAGTTTTGCATTTGATAAAAGAAAACCCAAAATATTAGACTATTCTATAGCTTTATTTGTGCAAATTTCTCTCGTCTCTTTTTGATTCTTTCTGCAGGTTGCTCATTGCTAGTGATCAAGCATTGGAGACGAACGCAAAGAGTTAGCTCAAGTAGAAGACGAACAAGCAAGAGGAGGTACCACATTCCTATTTTCCTTCTTCCTGTAAGCTTATTCATGAAAAATTTATGTCTGTTCGATTGCACTTGAGTCCGACTCCATGCTTAGTTCTTTATCTTTTAGGATTTGAGCTCAAAGGTTTTTGTCACCTCTTTGGTTAAGACTTTCGGCAATTAATATCATTTTTAAAAACCACTCTTTGGATTTAATTCCAAACTTTTTATAATAAGAGAAAGTGTCCATCGACACCTTTGGTCCCATGCTTTTGTCTTAAGGGCTTAATCTTAGTATTGCTCAACCCGACATACTGATCGTTGACTTGATGATACCTTCTAAAAACGAATTGCTTAATAGAATTAACTTTTTAGAGTGGGAGAGGGAGATGCCAAAACTTGTATTGATCTGGTAAAAAGGAGAAAGGAAAATGAGAAGAAGAAAATAAAAGAATTTTGTTTCAAATACACACCTTTGGGATGCCAACAACTCCGCTAGCT
Source organism: Avena eriantha (assembly GCA_910589775.1). Taxonomy (NCBI): domain Eukaryota; kingdom Viridiplantae; phylum Streptophyta; class Magnoliopsida; order Poales; family Poaceae; genus Avena; species Avena eriantha. The sequence goes on from OU342743.1 coordinate 492,970,427, forward strand.
TCTGAACGATCTATGGTATAACTCAGGATTTCAGCTACGAGTTGATGGCATGAGTGTAACACGTGTCACTATATGGGCAAAATTATTGGAATTCCCAATAGGTTGTGTAGGAGTTTACAAACTAAATATTCGTTGATCCTTGAAAAGGAAAAAAAGGAAAGATCCATTATCAAAATATGAGCTGAGACACTTTTGATACTTTTAATTGTTGGCATCACCTTGCTACATAAAATGTGCAATTAGAGTTCTTGATAAGGAAGAAAAAGAAGAGGTATTTGATAGCCACGATTATCGAAGTGGGTGATTAATGAAAAATCTCTAAGTTTATCATTCTTTTGATATCTACATGTGCACCCTTAATTTTGACTCAAGCGATCTCGCTTAAAAACATTTTCACTCTCATAACAAGAGAGGCGCTGAAAGAAATTGGTTTGCAAAGCCTCGCCAAATGTTTATAAATCTCATTTGAGTTATAAGAACTATTAGCTAGCGAATTACTTGCGTCTAGGAATCAACCTTAAGTGCAACTATTCAGATATATTATGCTCGTGTTCAAGGTTGCAGGATTTGAGACGATGGAATATGATAAAACCTCAAACTTGTAAGTTTTCATCATGATTCAATTCTTGTTATTAGTCATTATAGCTTTGTCACTCGGGGGCGAGTAACCTCTAAGCTTGGGATGTTGATAGCTCCAAATTTCATCCCTTTTTACCATTGGTTTTCCTCTTGTTTATTGTTGGATTTCACTGAAGATTGCCCCTTTCCACTAATGATAATGTCGCAGTTAGTGAATCCTTGGTTTCTTGTGATGGTTTTCAGGCAATGAACATTTATTGAAGATCTAATAGCATTTATGGGCTATATACACCAGAATAAGCAAATCCCCAATTGGAGACACTTTCATTGGTGGTGTTCAGTACACATAACGACCATTGGTAGAGTCGGGGAGCGCCCGTACTACCTGCATGTATTACACACCGGCTCCTTCCTTATATCAATACAAGCAACTTTCTTAAAAGGGGAGAGACAAGAAGAAACACAAAATAGAAGTTACAGCCGCCACAAGCCATCTAGTGGGGGATATCAGATCTGAAAGAGGAGAAGACCTTCACCTCATTCCCCGACGATCATCAACCTCTAAACCACATACTCCACCATCATTCCATCATTACTTAGATAGAGAGATATTGGCACTTGTAAGATTAGGGTTTGATACTTTGATCTACCTATGGTTTGTATTTGATTGTATCTTTAATCACTATTGTGGTTGGCTACAATAACTTTGAGATGATTTATATTTGCAATACAATTATGCCTTTGAGTTATCTTCCTCTCATGTCTGAGTAAATCCCCATAGGCCTGGGAGATGTAGGGGATTGGTGAGATGTGATGTGCCTCCTTTAATTCCATCCATTTTTGATCGTTCTAATGTTTATTTAAATAGTGAGAATGAATATCTATATTTCCCTAATGTGTGTTATCAAATTTAAGGGCCCAGGTAACATGATCCAAAGATCTCATAGGTAGAACTTGTATGCTAGTAATTTTGCGACCCCCGAGTGAGGCCGATATCAAAGAAGAGCTAGCACTACTCGACGACAACAAGGAACCATCAAGATTAAAGCCTTGATCTGGTCGAAAGATCTTAATTAATGCGCTAACCATGGCCATGTTAACAAGCGGATGGATCATTGGGATTGGGAAGAATTGGCCATGAGGACTCCTACTCGGTATATGGGTTGCTTTCCTACTCACTTATAAATAAGAAATATCACTATCACTTATTCGGCTTATTCCATTTGGCACTTTCACTATCACCATGAACCGATTCTCTCCACGCCTAGATTCTCATCTACAGGATCTTTACACACCTTTCGCATCTTTACTTTTATGCAATTTACTTATTTCTTAAGCAAGTTCCTCTATCTTTTACTCACCACTTCCACCATCAACTTTAGCAGTCAAATCACTCAAGACCTGTGACACCTTGGGTGTGACAGAAACACCGCATCAGAACACTTTCCTAGGCTCCTTGTTGGGATCGATATAAAAACTGGAATTAATTCCTCCATGAAAACATTCTTTGACAAACCTTTGCACTTGCACCCAATCACACAACCAAAATTTCAAAACACGGTGAGTCATAGACTCTTTGATTGTTTTCAAAACACGACCAAATTTCTAGGCATGCATATTCTTAGCAAGATGTTGACTATTTCCAAACTCTCACTCGTTCCCGATACATTGAATGCCTGGTGGGTCCACTAAAGACATTTTCGCAAGGTGTGAAGTTAAGTTTGAAACACAACCAAAATTTCAAAACACGGTGAGTCATAGCCTCTTTCATTGTTTTCAAAACATGGTCAAATTTCTAGGCATGCATATTCTTAGCAAGAAGTAGAAACTTGCCAAACTCTCACTTGTTCTCGATACATTGATTGCCTGGTGGGTCCACTGATAGATAATCGCATGGTGTGAAGTTAATTTCGAAATGCTGCCAAAATTTCAAAACACGGTGAGTCATAGTCAATTTTCTTGTTTTCAAAACATTGTCAAATTTCTAGGCATGCATATTCTTAGCAACAAGTTAAATCTTGGCAAACTCTCATTTGTTCTCGATACATTGACTGCCTGGTGGGTCCACTGAACAGATTATCGTAAGGTGTGAAGTTAATTTCGAAACACAGCCAAAATTTCAAAACACTGTGACTCATAGCCTCTTTGATCGTTTTTAAAACAAGGTCAAATTTTTAGGCATGCATACACTTAGCAAGAAGTTGAATCTTTCCAAACTATCACTCGTTTTCGATACATTAACTATGTGGTGGGTCCACTGAATAGATTTTGCAAGGTGTGAAGTTAATTTTGAAACACAGCCAAAATTTCAAAACATGGTGAGACATAGCCTCTTTGATTGTTATCAAAACATGGTCAAATTTCTAGGCATGTATATTCTTAGCAAGAAGTTTAATCTTGCCAAACTCTCACTCGTTCTCGATACATTGACTACCTGGTGGGTCCACTACACATATTATTGCAAGGTGAGAAGTTAATTTTGAAACACAGCCAAAATTTCAAAACACGGTGAGTCATAGTCTCTTTGATTGTTTTCAAAACAAGGTCTAATTTCTAGGCATGCATATTATTAGCAAGAAGTTGAATCTTTCCAAACTCTCACTCTTTCTCGATACATTGACAACCTGGTGGGTCCACCGAACAGATTTTTGCAAGGTGTGAAGTTAATTTCAAAACACAAACAAAATTTCAAAAGACGGTGGGTCTTGGTCTCTTTGATTGTTTTTAAAACACGGTCAAATTTCTAGGCATGCATATTCTTAGCAAGAAGTTTAATATTTCCAAACTCTCACTCGCTCTAGATACATTGACTGCCTGGTGGGTCCACTAAACATATTTTCACAAGGTGAGAAGTTAATTTTGAAACACAGCCAAAATTTCAAAAAATGGTGAGTCATGGCCTCTTTGATTGTTTTAAAACACGGTCAAATTTCTAGGCCTACATACACTTAGCAAGAAGTTGAATCTTTCCAAACTATCACTCATTGCTGATACATTAACTGCCTGGTGGGTCCACTAATTAGATTTTCACAAGGTGTGAACTTAATTTTGAAACACAGCCAAAATTTCAAAACACGGATAGTCATAGCCTCTTTGATTGTTTTCAAAACACGATCAAATTTCTAGGCATGCATATTCTTAGCAAGAAGTTGAATCTTGCCAAATTCTCACTCGTTCTCGATACATTGACTGCCTTGGGGTCTACTGAACATATTATCACAAGGTGAGAAGTTAATTTCGAAACACAGCCCAAATTTCAAAACATGGCGAGTCATGGTCTCATGGATTGTTTTCAAAACACGGTCTAATTTATAGGCATGCATATTTTTAGCAAGAAGTAGAATCTTTCCTAACTCTCACTCGTTCTTGATACATTGACTATCTGGTGGGTCCACCAAACAGATTTTTGCAAAGTGTGAAGTTAATTTTGAAACACAACCAAAATTTTAAAACACGGTGAGTCATAGCCTCTTTGATTGTTTTCAAAACACGGTCATATTTATAGGCATGCATATGATTAGCAAGAAGTTGAATCTTGCCAAACTCTCACTCGTTCATGATAGACTGCTAGATGGGTCCACTGAACAGATTTTCACATGGTGTGAAGTTAATTTTTAAACACGGCCAAAATTTTAAAACATGGCGAGTCATAGTCTCTTTGATTGTTTTCAAAATACGGTCAAATTCCTAGGCATGCATATTATTAGCAAGAAGTTTAATCTTACCAAACTCTTAGTCGTTCTCGATGCATTGACTGCCTGGTGTGTCCACTAATTAAATTATCGCAAGGTGTGAAGTTAATTTCAAAACGCAACCAAATTTTTAAAACACGGTGAGTCATAGTATCTTTGATTGTTTTAAAAACACGGTCAAATTTCTAGGCATGCATATTCTTGCAAGAAGTTGAATCTTACCAAACTTTCACTCGTTCTTGATCCATTGATTGCCTGGTGGCTCCAATGAACAGATTATTGCAAGGTGTGAAGTTCATTTTGAAACGCAACCAAAATTTCAAAACACGGTGTGTCGTAGCCTCTTTGATTGTTTTCAAAACACGCTCAAATTTCTAGGCATGCATATTTTTAGCAAGAAGTTGAATCTTGCCAAACTCTCACTCGTTCTCGATGCATTGACTACCTGGTGGCTCCACTGAACAGATTTTTGCAAGGTGTGAAGTTAATTTTGAAACATAGAAAAAAATTTAAAACACAGTGAGTCGTAGTCTCTTTGATTGTTTTCAAAACACGGTCTAATTTCTAGGCATGCATATTCTTAGCAAGAAGTTGAATCGTTCCAAACTCTCACTCATTCTTGATACATTGACTGCCTGGTGAGTCCATTGAACAGATTATCGCAAGTTGAGAAGTTAATTTCGAAACACAGCCAAAATTTCAAAACACGGTGAGTCATAGTCTCTTTGATTGTTTTCAAAACAAAGTCTAATTGCTAGGCATCGAGGCCCACCTAGGACGTGCATTTGAGCACCTATGTCTCCGGCGTCTCCCTAGGAACCGTGGTATGATGATAGTTGTATCTGAGCAGTACAGGACTGCAGTACACTACTGAAGTCTTACTTCATGAATCAGTGAGAAGGAGTACTCGAGTACTACTACATACTACTAGAACCCTACTGCCACCACCGCTCGCCGCCCTAGGAGTATTAAAATGCCACAAATATCCACCGCCACCCGCCACCTGCAGATGCCTACCTACTAGAGTATAGTAAAAAGAAGACATATGTATTACTATTGGAGTACTAGTAGTACCACTCGAGTATAAAAGACATATAATCTTTATTACTGGAGTACTAGTTCAACTGTACTACTACTACTTTTTATCTGGACAAGCTTTAACCACAAGAAAGAAATGGAGAAGAGAAACTAGCTTCCCATGCTGAGACACGAAAGAGCCAGAAGAGACAAGCAGATAGAATAAAATGCAAATGGTGTTGAAGACATGCGTGCAGTTCTAGTTCTCTCCCCTGCAACACTGTACACTTTGCGCTAGGCCCCAGGTTTCTCTGTCTCTCTCGAGGTGTAGACCTTCTCCATTTCCAAAAAAAGCATAAAACTTCTTACCAATCACGCGGGTAGGATCAGTTTGTCTGGTACAATACTATACAGGGTAATAAGCACCTAATTTACTCTCACCTGTCAACTTTTTGTAGCCTTCGTTCAAAAAAACCTCAATGCTGCATAAAAATTCTGGACTATGGGCACTACATCGGCGAGCCGAGCTTCCAGGGAACCACTCCAACGCTTGGCTCATCGGCGGATTCCACCAAGGAGATAGCGGGTGATGGACAAAGACGAGCTAGTGCCGATAACTATTCTATGCCCCCACGATGGCTACCTCACCATGGTCGTCTACCACGAGCTCGACAACCACAATACCGCATGTCTGTACACCCCCTGCAGCTGCACGAAGGTCGGCTGCATATTCACCGCCTTGCCAGTTGCTCTCCTTTTGCACCTCAACGGCGTCCACCAGGTACAAGTGCATAGGCTATCGTACGGCTATCCCATGGAGTGTATAGTAACGATGTTGTTACCGTCCTTTCCGCCATCCATGTTTATCGTCTACGGTGATGATGCTACCGTGTTCAGCCTCATCATCGGTGAGCTCGGCCAGGACTCCATTGTTTCCTCGGTGTGCGTCAGGGCGACCGCATGCTCGTGGCCCCGGTACAGGGTGAAGCTGTGCGCGACTCACCCGCAGTCGCCAGCGGACTTCTCGATGGACACCCTTAATGGGGTCATTGAGCCGACGAGTTGCGCGTCGCCCGGCAGTGTCGGCCTCAAAGATCTGACATTCCTCACGGTGCCGCTGGGGTACATTAGCGTGGCTGATGGAAAGTATTGAATGATCAAGGTGTTGTCTTTTTGCGTTTGCTTCGAGAAGATGTATTGATCTTAATCTACAGCTAAGTGATCCTAAACAATGGTAATGATGTATTACTAGTTAATTTAGATGTAGATGAGTACCACTCGTTTACTAGCTAATGTAGTAGTAGTCAGAGGCAGTGTCTCTTTTGGCACTAGGAAGGGTGTATTTTGGCTATAAATTGACTTTGCTACTAATGTTTATATTTTTGATATTAAGTATTTTCTGAAATTGTTCAACTACTACCCCACGTGCTCACTGCTAGGGCATGGCTGCAATCTAGTATACGTGTGGAGATGGTTTTGCTTTTCCGAATGGTCTTCTGTTTTGTACTTATCTAGTAGTTCTTCTACTTCTATAGTAGTACTTCCTCTTCACAATTACCTCCCGTCCTAGATTTTTTAAAGTCAAACTATGTAAAGTTTGACTATATATGTGAGAAAAATACTAGTAACATCTACAGTATAATGTAAAGTCCACTACATTTGAATTGTCATGAACTATATTTTCAAAGTTAATATTCAACGATCAATATTCACGGCTGGCAATATTGGGATTTGTGAATCTTGATCCAACGATCAATATTCAAAATTATTCATACACTATACAGTGTACGATACGTTACAAAGATCTTCTTTGTTGTTTCTCTAGACCATGGTATGAGAATTTTCAAGAATTAGGTAGCTAATAAACATTTATTTCTACATGATACATAGTACACAAGAACCAAATATACACCCATATTTTATAGATGTGGCTAAAAATTATAATTATTTCGAGCTTTACCTATTCTAATTTTACATAGTGATGATATATCATACTTCTATATATTACGTGAGTCTTACGTGCAAAGGCACGTGCAACTTACTCGTCCTACTAGGAAGAGCATGGCTCAGCTCAATAGTGGAGAAGGAGGAGGACCCGACTACTTTTATTTCCTTGCTTGATTTCAGTGTCCTTTGTGCTAAATATATAGACTTGGATGTATTTTTATTATTTTTGAGGTCATTTGTGTAACATATATGTACACATCCTCTGACCATGTTAATTAAATAATCTTGCTCCCTCAGGACATACCCTAGTACAGTACTATGATGAGTGGCAGATAGCAGGGCCAACTTATGAATGAATGGGCTGGATCACTCCACCTTTGGCGGGAAACAGTACGAATAGAGTGGTAAATCCAAATTAAAAAACTGATGTACTATATATAGTGGTATAGACGTAAAGATAGATGTTGATCAAATTTGTAAATTTGTATGCTTTATCTATTATAAATTTATATAGTGATGATATATCATACACGTTTATTATCTGAGTCTCACATGCAGACGTACAACTTATTAGTAGTGGTAAGATAATATAAGAAAGATTATCAATAGTATCTTCAAGATGCTAGAATGAAAAAGAGGATCCAACGGCTATCAATGTTAGGATTTGCGAATCTTCATCGATCCAACGGTTAATATTCAAAGTTATTCGTAAACTATATAGTGGTATGATAAGGTAAGAAAGACTAATAATAGATGCTAGAATGGAAAAGAAGATCCAACAGCTGGTAATGTTGGGGTTTGCGAGTCTTGATCCAACGGTCAATATTCAAAGTTATTCGTACATTATATAGTGGTAAGATAATATAACAAAGACTATCAATAGTATCTTCTAGGTGATGGAATGGATTAGAGGATCCAACAACTAGCAACAATGTTGGGATTCGCGGGTCATGCATGAATCAACGGTCAATATTCAAAGTTATCCATATACTATATATAATAGTGGTAAGATAAGAAAAGAAAGACTATTAATAGTATCTGCTCGATGCTAAAATGGAAAGGAAGATCCAACATCTGAAAATGTTGGGATTCGCATCTTGATCCAATGGCCAATATTCAAAGTTATCCGTACATTATATAGTCTAAGATAAGATAACAAAGACTATCAATAGTATCTTCTAGGTGATGGAATGGATTAGAGGATCCAACAACTAGCAACAATGTTCGGATTCACAGGTCATGCATGAATCAACGGTCAATATTCAAAGTTATCCGTACACTATATATAATAGTGGTAAGATAAGAAAAGAAAGACTATCAATAGTATCTTGTGGATGCTAAAATGGAAAGGAAGATCCAACATATGAAAATGTTGGGATTCGTGTCTTGATCCAACGGCAAATATTCAAAGTTATTTGTACACTATGTAGTGGTAAGAAAAAATGAGAAACATGTGTTTTGGCACCTTTGAATACAAAAAACATGTTCTGGCTGCTTCACAATGTGTATTGCCCTATGGTGTATGAACATTCCTGGTTTCGACCCGAACAGCGAAGGTCATGACCAAATCGACATCATATATATAGTTTATGATACAGTTCCCCCATCTGGTAGATTCGTGCATCTTCATCAACAAGATCTGTCGAAAGTGAGCAGTGCGCTATAACTTCTGTTAAGCAAGTACTAGTCTTACCATTACCACTATCTTAACCTATATGGTGTAGGAAGAACTTTGAATATTAATTGTTGGATCAAGACTCGCGAATCCCAACATTTCTAGCCGTTGGATATTATTTTCCATTCTAGCATATAGAAGATTCTACTCATAGTCTTCATCACAATGAAATGCTATGCACAAACCTCAAAACACATTTCTCCATCATTCTAGAATCTCCCCCTTGTTTCTATAGACCATGTTACCAAAATTTTCAAGTGTTAGATTTTAGGGTCCTTTGTGCTAAATGTATGGACTTGGATGTAATTTTCATTTTTAGGTCCTTGGTGTAACATGTATGCATCCACACTTACCGTGTTAATTAATTGAAGAATCTCGCTCCCTCGGGACATACCCTAGTCAAAAAAGGTACCACCGCCCGGTTTTCGAAAAAAGTGGGGAGCATATGTTTTCTTACAATTCCCTAGTCTTAGCACATTTCAAGATTCCCTAGCGAACCGCACCCACTTAAATAACTTTATGTCGATCTAAAGAAATTAGGTCAAATTTGAACTACAAGTAAGCATGGTAGATTCCTCTTAAATTTTCCAAACGTCGTGTGAAGGGACCCATGATGTCTATATATCAAGCCTTAAGTTCTGGGACGGAGTAATAAATAGTAGTAGCTCCGTCCAAGGCTTAGGGCCTAGTATTTTTTTGCAAAGTTAAACTATGCAAAGTTTGACCAAGTTTGTAGAAAATATATTAACATTTACAATATGAAATACATACCCTTTGATACATCATGAAACACTAGTAAGTTGCACATGCCCTACACGCGAGACTCAGGTAATAGACGTCTGACATATCATCACTATATAAAATTATTATAGGTAAAGCAGAAAAATATTATAAATTTGATCAACATCTATAAAGTATGGGTGTATATTTGGTGCTTGTACTTTGTATATCATGTAGAATAAAACGATTATTAGCTATCTAAAACTTGAAAATTTTAGTAACATGGTCTAGAGAAATGAGGGAGAAGATTCTAGAATGATGGAGAAGTGTGTTTTGAGGTTGTGGATAACATTCATTGTGATAAAGACTATCAATAGAATCTTCTAGATGCTAGAATGGAAAATAAGATCCAACTGTTGGAAATGTTGGGATTCGTGAGTCTTGATCCAACGGTCCATATTCAAAGTTATCCGTACACTATATCTAACCACTATATAGTGTACGAATAACTTTGAGAATTGACCGTTGGATCAGATATAGTGTACGAATAACTTTGAATATTGACCATTGGATCAAGACTCATGAATCCCAACATTTCCAGTCGTTGGATCTTCTTTTCCATTCTAGCATCTAGTAGGAGATTTTATTGATAGTCTTCATCACAATGAATGCTATGCACAAACCTCAAAACACACTTCTCCACATTCTATAATCTTCTCCCTTGTTTCTCTAGATCATTGTAACATCCCAAAACTTTAATCCAAGTGATCAAGATCCAAATCACCCAATTTACGGTTAACAAAACCTTTTTCCCTTTTAAAAGAATTAAGCATGCATATGTGTGTTGCATTAAATAGGACTTGTTTTGAAATGCCATGATTGTTTGTTCTAATGGGTGTAAAATGATTCTAAGATGAATGCCACATCATCTAGATCATTCCCAAGCAAAATCCAAAGAAAAAAGTAAATCAAATACAATTAATAATGGAAATGGTCACTTTTGTCATTTTAATCAACTAGCCCACTTTGGGTATTCCTAGCACTCAATTTCCAATAGAAACAATTGTGGATCTTTGCCCCTTGCTAGTACAAGTAGTGATGTACCAATGCCCCACTTTGTGATCTTCCAAAAACATTCAAACTCTAAATTTAAAAGACATTTGAAAATGGAATCTAGTTCATATGTCTAGATCCCACTATTTCAAAAACCATCCAAATGAACTCCATTTAACAAATCCTAGCAAATAGAGATGCTTAAGCATGTGAAAAACCAGTCCACCAAAAATCTATGAAAATTTCAAATCTTTGTGTCATGCGGCCATTTGGTCGAACACTTGGCATGCACTAATCACACTCTAGTTTAACTTCACTGTTTCTATAGGGTTTTGCCACCCATTTGACCCCAATTCACTCCCTCTGTCCCTCTATGATCTAACCAGGCCGAAACCAACCCATCCCCTAGTCCCTAGCGCCAGTACCATGCCACCCTGAGGCCATGCTCGCCGGCCAACCGTGCCAACGCCACAGGAGACCACCAGCCCCTCTTCGCCGCTCCAGGAAGCAAGGCGTGATCACATCGACGTCCCCTGTCCACCTCACGATCACTGCCACGCCATGGACCACCGAGGACAAGCCCCGCACCGAGTCTCTGCGCTGCGCCAGCGCACGCCAGAGTGCCATCAGTGCCAGGACACCACACGCCGTGCCTCCATCACAACACGTGCCACTCCGCCTTGACCACCTCACCCCGCTAGACACGCTCACCTCCCGCCGCACGACCCACAATCGCCGGAAACCATGTCGAGCACCGCCTCTGTCTCTCAGAGCGTGAGACGCTCCCAACCGCTAGCCACCGCCCCTAGCACTGCCATTAAGCCCTAGCTGACCGCTAGGTAACCGTCCACCGTCCGCCTACCTCGCCCACGCCGATAGCCCGATGTGTCGTCGACAACGACGAGCTCTGCCCATGCTTCTCTGCCGCCTCGATGTGCCTCTATAAGGGAGCCTCCCCAGCACAAATTCTTCACACCTTTACACTCCCCTCTCTCTACTGGTCCTTCCCCACCTCTCGCCGGAGCAGCTCGAGCAGCCAGCCGCCGGAATTTCGCTGGAGAGAGCCGCAGCAGAGGAGGAGACACTGCCGTCAATTTGGTCCACCCCAGCCTCTGCCGCGACTTCGCCTGAGCCCGATGTCGTCTCCTCATTTGTTTTCTCGCCTCGCCGCACTCGCTGGAGTCCTGGCACACCATCACCGCACCCCCACCGAGCCGCTAGGTTTCCGTCTCGCCGGCGACCAGTCTGTCGTCGACGATGCACCAGAGCCGTAGATCTAAGTTCTAATTGTGCGGTCCATATCACCCCGTACTGCTTCGCGTGAGATATACCACTGACATGTGGACCCCCCTGTCAGCTGTCCTCTGTGTCGCGGAGTGTACATGGGCCGCCCCAATTAGGATTTTTCTTTTTAGACTTAACCTACTTTTTGTCCCTTAGTTTGAAAGTCAATTCAGAGAGTTTTACAAATCCAAATGGAGTAATTCCAATTTTATTGGAAAGGTAATGAAAATATCTATCCAATCCCGTTGCATTTAAATCATTGAGAGTTATAAATATCTCCTAGATAAAATAACAAGACAGAAGCTTTTGCACATTCAAACATTTTTATAAAATCAACCATAATAGCTTTTGAGTTGATTCCAACTCTCAAAAATCACATTTAACCATACCTATCTGAATAAGAAATAATATTAAGGTTTGCATGCAGTGACTTTGGACTAGTACCAAAATAATGCTATATAGGTATTTCTAGTCACTTTAAATCATTAATTATTAAACTTAAAATTATTAAAATGTGATCCAACCTTTAAATCACATTCCCATATGTTAGAATATGTAGTGATGACATGTGTCCACATGATCCCATATTTTAATTGGAGAATATTAAATCTTAGTTAATTTCAATGAGTAGAAATTACTTTTCTCAAATAAAATAAATGAAAATAGTTCATTAAACCTTGTGATGTTTGTGATGATACTAGATCATCAAATGTGTGCCTTAGTGTGCTAAGTAGACTAGTTAAGTATTGTTTGGTGATTGTGTATTCCGTATGTATTTATAGACGATAGTACCGACCAAGTCTACGAGGAAGAGGAGTTCTACCCCGATGAAGAAGAGGAGAATTTCAACCACCACACCAACCAAGGCAAGCTATTTTTAAAAAGCTAGAATTAAGCAAGATAACCTAATCAAGATGCATTAGGCATGCTTTGGTTATATTTTTGACTTATACCTACTCCAAGTTTTATTTACAAGCTTTACTTTCTTTACCAAAGTTTCTTACTTGTTTATAGATAACATAAAGAGTATAAAACTTCTCCTATCTAGTTAGACTTAGATGTCATTCTATGGCATGAGATTGATCTTAGCATCCCACATTAGTGAACACTCTTAACTTAGTAGCTTAGAGCTAGACCAAAACTTGATCACTTTAGATGGGAATACTTGGTGAAAATGACTTGTGAAAACCTTGGAATGATGAGTCATTCTATTGAGATGTTTTGACATGTGTTGAGAAACACAAATGGCTTATGATGATGAAAATTTTGAGGAATGAGCCTTAGCCCTTTTACAAGAACTAATGGTTGGGTTCGGATGCGATACCATTCCAATTTTACCGTACAACCACAATACCTGAATTGGGTAAGGCTTAGCCAGAAGTTTATATGCATTAGTATTAGTTCCCTTGCGGGAGAGGTTTGAGATGAGGATACCTCTCAATGTTGTCCACCTATGCAGCGCCCAGGATGACAGATGGTCATGGCTGGGAGGCCAAGCTCATAGGAGAGGTGCTTATACTAGAGTGTGTAAAGGAAAGGTTATGTTTGATTATCTGCATACTAAGTATGATGATTCAGGGTTATCCCTGACTGATGTACCAAATTTTGTGGTGAAACTGTACCACCTCTGTAGAGTGCCAAACTATTCGAATAGACGTGTTTGTGGTTATGGACAGTTGGAGTGGCCATACTGTTCCATTGTCTAATGTTTTCAAAATGACTTATGAAATGAATTGTGACATGAATTGACCACAATAGAGTTGTGACTATGAAAACTAAGTTCCCACTTAGGTGATTTCAAACTTTATTTTATCTTTCTTTGTTTCTGAACTCAACTTAGGTTTCAAACTTAACTTTACAAATAAAATTAGAACCTAGCATTCCTACTAGAACTACCTTACTTGTTAGTGATAGTTTGTGAGTACTTAAAGAGTACTCATGGCTTTTGTCCCTGGCTATTCCTATGGCCAGACTATGAGGAGGAATACCCTGAAGGATGACAACAGGATGGCTACGACAACTAGGATCATCTCCCATCATCAGCATTGCCTGTTACTCTGAAGATGAACCCCACCGCTATGCTATTTATTCCGCTACTTGATTGTACTAAGACTAGATCATGAGATCCTTTATTTGTAAGACCTTATTATGGTTTGTAATGGATGATGTACTGAGATATCCAATCTATTATGTCTCACAAAAATGGTAATCCTAGGATTGTGATGTATGGCATAACAGACATCTGGGATTAAAAATCCGGGTGTTGACGAGTTGGTATCAGAGCCATCCTGACCATAGGAGACCCTAGTTAGAATGGACGTCCGAACAAAAACTTAGTTTCAAAAACCAAAGTGAGTATTTATGAAAACTATTTCCTCTCTTACCCTTGGGATTCCTTCTCTCAGAAAAATACATGTTCCTCCAAATACTTACATTACTACATAAAACTTTGACACACTTGATAACTTCACTAACTTTCTCATCCTAAATTCTTATAGATGGAAGTTCAGTACATCAAGTTCTACCAGTTGAGCAACGGAGGCCAACTGATCTTCGAGAGGGATCTTGATTCACTGTCTGAGTACTTGGAGCATCCTCATCCGGAATTTCTTGGAGCTCAACTCAATGGTCCCCCAGGAGAAGATTTACAATGGATAGTAGTTGCTGATCTTCGAGGCAAGTTAGAAGCACCAATGTCTAAGAGGATTTAGTTCTCCATGAGAGAGAGAACAACTGGCTAGATGGATTAGCCAGGGAAATGCATGAAGCTCTCACTCGTCTTTGCGCACAGAGTGTCAACCTAATCCAAGGAACCCACTTTGTTTACTATGCAAGGCATGATTCTATGGGAATGCCTTTGGAGATGCCAAGTCACCCGGAGTTGAAGCGTCAAGTGGAGAACCTCGACTTCCTACTGTATGACAGACATAAGGAATTGGACAATGCTAGAGAGTTTGCTAACCACAACGTCGCAATTGCCGCCCAAAAGGCCCAGACTTTCTCACTGCTAGTCAAGGATTGCTAGTCTCTTCACCGTCAACATGCAAAGAAGGATCGCACCATCGACCGTCTTTGCAAGAAGGTAGCCGATCTCGAGAAGACCATCAAGGAGCAAGAAGCTCAGCTTGCACTAAAAGAAGAAGAAGAGGAAGGTGAAGATATCCAAGGGGATATTGACTCATACCTCAGCAATGATGATGACTATCTAGAGGATGATGCCATGGACTTATACACCGACGATGATGACTCCAACTTCATCGATGATGAGTAGATGCACTAGAGCACTATCATAGGAGTGAGGAGTATCAGTCCCATTGTATCTTAGCTTGAAGAATGGTTCTTAAAACCATCTGTTTTCCTTTTGTTGTGGTGTGTGTGTTTATATCGTGTGCTTTGCTTGAATGAATGAAAAGAAGTTAGTTGCAAAACCTGAGTCAAACTCAAAGTTTTAGCTTTGAAACCAAAACCATGAACCTTAGAACTTCCCTCTAACCCCATTATCTATCTCAATCTTCAGATGACTCGTGGAAACCAAGGAGGGAGCAACTCATCGCAAGACCCAATGCTGCAGATTATGCAGACGCTCATTGCAGACCATGAAGCTAGTAGGGCAGAGCGCCAAGCAAATCTAGCCACCCTCCAGCAAATCGCCTAGAAGGCTCACAACAATCAGAACCATGGAAATCAGGATCATCATGGGTCCAAACTCCAAAACTTCCAGAATACCAATCCCCCAATCTTTAGCAAGTCTGAAGACCCACTGGATGCTGATGACTGGTTGCAGACAATGGAGAACAACTTAGAAGTAGACGGAGTGGATGCCAATGATAAAGTTCTTTTTGCCACCCACTATTTGGCAGGAGATGCAAGAGCATGGTGGAAAAGCACCCGCACGATAAACCATGGTCAAGTGATGACATGGGAAGCCTTCAAGATCAAGTTCAGTCGCACCCACGTGCCGCAGGGTCTAGTCACCAGAATGAGAGATGAATTCAGAGAGCTAAAGCAGGGCAGAATTACTGTAGTGGAGTACCGTGACAGATTCTTGACCCTCGCCAGGTATGCACCTGATGAGATCAACACGGAGGCCAAGAAGAAGGAGAGATTCCTGAAAGGACTGCATGATGAGATGCAGACAGTTCTCGTCAACATCCGTTTCGAGGATCTCGAAGAGCTAGTCGACTCTGCCATTCAGATGGAGGGGAAGATTAACCAAGCAAACGACAACCGCAAACATCGGATGATGCACCAAGCTGGATCCAACAGTCACCCGAAGTACCGTGCCAACCCGTCTGCTGGATATGCACCAAGGAACAATCGACCCCCCAATGTTTCTCCCAAGCTACCCCAACTGTAGCGAAGGAAATGTGAAGTCCGGAGAAAACAACAACCACCCCGGCAACTCAAGCAATTTCAATTGTGCACCTCCCAAGCACAACAACAACAATAACAACAACAATACTGCACCAAGAACTGGAAGCAATGTTGTGCCCGTGGCAGCAAAAGACAAGTCTCAGATTACTTGTTTCGAGTGTGGAGTGAAGGGTCACTACTCCAATGAGTGTCCCAAGAAGATTGCCGCCACTGCTAATGTGAATGCCCTAGCTCAACAGCAGCGTCATGTTCAACCTGGAAGAAGATTCGCCCTAGGGAACCCTCACAACCACAACGGCCATCTCTTCCACATGAACGCCAAGGAAGCCCAAGAAGCGCCAGATGTAGTGCTGGGTATGTTTTCTGTCAACTCAGTTTTAGCAAGAGTGTTGTTTGATTCTGGAGCATCGCACTCATTTTTCAGTGAAGAATTTGCATGCACTAGTAAGATTCACCGAACCAACGTGAAGCATGTCATGATAGTTCAAATACCGGGTTCAACTACAAAAGCTAGAAAATTTTGCAAAGTTGTGCCTATCAGAATAAATGAGATAATTTTTTATGCCAATCTAATAGTACTGGGAACCAAAGGATTGGAAGTAGTACTAGGAATGGATTGGATGTCAAAGCATAAAGGATTGATTGACTATGCCAAGAAAGCCATCACCATGACCAGTAGCTCTGGAGTATCAGTAGAGCATATATCTGAAACCTTGGCCCGTCAATTCAAGTGCAACAAGAGTCTAGCCCTACCCACCATAGACCAAGTTAGAGTAGTCTATGAATACCCCGACGTATTCCTAGATGAATTGCCCGGTATGCCCCCGGATAGGGATATTGAGTTCATTATTGAACTAATCCCGGGAACCGGACCCATAGCCTAGAGACCCTCAGAGTTAGTGGAACTAAAGAAGCAGCTGGATGCTATGTTGGCAACAGACTTGATTCAACCAAGCGCATCACCATGGAGATCGCCCATATTATTCGTCGACAAGAAGGATGGAGGCAACCGTTTGTGCAGAGATTACATGAAGGTGAATGACGTCACCATCAAGAACAAGTACCAATTGCCAAATATAGAGGACCTATTTGATCAGTTGACTGGTGCCAATGTGTTCTCTAAGATCGATCTTAGGACTGGTTATCACCAACTTAATATTCGTGCAATGGATATTCCAAAGACTGCCTTTACTACTCGTTATGGATTATACGAGTATACGGTCATGTCTTTTGGATTAACCAATGCCCCTGCTTATTTCATGAATCTCATGAATAAGTTCTTTATGAATTTTCTATATAAGTTTCTCGTTGTGTTTATCGATGATATTCTTATCCACTCCAATTCAGAAGAACAGCATGAGCAACATCTGAGAATCATCCTTGAAACCCTTAGAGAGCATTGGTTGTATGCCAAGTTTAGCAAGTGTGAGTTTTGGCTGAAAGAAGTAGGATTCCTAGGACATATTGTGTCTGCCGAAGTAGTCATTGTTGATCCTGCCAAGATCAAAGATGTCGAAGAATGGGAAGCTCCAACCACCCAAACCCAAGTCCATGCATTTCTCGGATTAGCGGGTTATTACCAAAAGTTCGTAGAAGGATTTTCGAGCATAGCAAGACCCATGACCCAATTGTTGAAAAAGGACAAGAAGTTTGGTTGGACTGACAAATGTGAAGCAAGTTTTCAAGAGCTCAAGAACGGATTGAATTCAGCCCCAATATTGATCATGCCAGATATCAAGAAGACGTTTGATGTGTATTGTGATGCATCCCAGATTGGTCTCAGATGTGTATTGATGCAAGAAGGAAAAGTCATTGCATATCTGTCTCGACAACTGAAGCAGCATGAGCAAAACTACCCTACCCATGATCTTGAGTTAGCAGCCGTAGTTTTGGCATTGAAGACATGGCGTCATTATCTTATGGGTAATCGCTGTGAGATTTATTTAGATCACAAGAGCTTGAAGTATATTTTCACTCAGAAGGAGCTGAATATGAGGCAAAGGAGATGGATAGAGTTAATCAAGGATTATGACCTTGACATTCACCCCGGCAAAGCCAATGTGGTAGCGGATGCTCTTAGCAGATTGTCGTGTAGGATAAACACCATGATCAAGGAGAAGCAACCAAGTTTGTATGAGGAGTTGGAGCAGTTTAGAACTGAGCTAGTTAGCAAAGGATTTTTAGCTAGCATTGAACTTCAACCCACTTTGATTAGCCAAATCAAGGAAGCCCAGAAGGGAAGTGAAAGTATCGATGGAATCAAACGTCGTATTGGTACAGGAAAGGTACCCGGATTCACCGAAGACGAAGAAGGAGTTCTGTGGTACAAAGGATGTATCCGTGTGCTAGTAGATTCGGAGATGAAGCAAGTCATCATGCAAGAAGCTCATGATAGTCTTTATTCTATCCACCCCGGAGGAACAAAGATGTATCAAGATTTGAAGGAGCAATTTTGGTGGCATAAGGTGAAGAGAGAAATCGGAAGCTACATCGCCAAGTGTGATATCTGTCAGAGACTCAAAGCGGACCATCAGAGACCCGCAGGACTGTTGCAACCTTTGCAGATTCCGGAATGGAAATGGGATTCCGTCGGAATGGACTTTATCACAGGTTTGCCTACTTCTAGTAGGGGAAATGACTCAATCTGGGTCATCGTTGATAGACTGTCCAAGGTAGCTCATTTTATACTTGTCAAGACGACCTACCAGAGTTCGAAGCTAGAAGAGTTGTACATTGCTAGGATTGTTAGTTTGCATGGAACCCCCAAGACCATAGTATCAGATCGAGGAACCCAAATTTCCTCGAGATTTTGGCAGAAATTCCAAGAAGGATTAGGAACCAAGTTGAATTTCAGCACCGCTTATCACCCGCAAACCGATGGACGGACTGAGAGAGTCAACCAAATCTTAGAGGATATGTTGAGAGCTTCTGTGTTAGAATATGGATCAAAATGGGAAGATTGTCTGCCTTTCGCAGAATTCTCATACAACAACAGTTATCAAGCCAGTTTGCAAATGGCACCATTTGAGTTCGTATATGGAAGAAAGTGTCGTACCCCTTTGAATTGGTCGCAAGTAGGAGAGAGTCAGATTTTCGGACCCGACATTCTCCGAGAAGCCGAAGAGAAGGTTCACAAAGTTCGTGAGCACCTCAAGACCGCCCAATCCAGACAGAAGAGTTATGCTGACAAGAGAAGGAGAGACCTGACTTTCAATGTCAGAGATTTTGTGTATCTCAAGGTTTCGCCATTGAAGGGAACACAACGTTTTAGTCTAAAAGCAAAATTAGCCCCCAGATATATCGGACCCTTCAAGATTCTGAATCGTTGAGGAGAAGTACCATATCAACTGGAACTGCCAGAAGAGATGTCAGCCATCCACAATGTGTTGCATATCTCGTTACTTCGCAAATGCCTAGAAGTGCCGGAGAAGACCGAAGTTTTCAAGAACATCGATCACCGAGCTGTTGATATCAACAAGGATCTGACGTATCGTGAAGTTCCCATCCGTATCTTGGAATAAGCTTACAGAACCACCAGGACCAGGAGTATCAAATTTCTCAAGATTCAATGGAGCAACCTTACCGAAGAAGAAGCCACTTGGGAGCGAGAAGATTACATTAGGACTGAGTTCCCATATCTCTTTAGTTCCTAGTTTTTCTTTCTTAAATCTTGGGACGAGATTTTGTTTAAGGGGGGAGGTTTGTAACATCCCAAAACTTTAATCCAAGTGATCAAGATCCCAATCACCCAATTTAGGGTTAACAAATTTGTTTTCCCATTTAAAAGAATTAAGCATGCATATGTGTGTTGCATTAAATAGGAGTTGTTTTGAAATGCCATGATTGTTTGTTATAATGGGTGTAAAATGATTCTAAGATGAATGCCACATCATCTAGATCATTCCCAAGAAAAATCCAAAGAAAAAGAAAATCAAATACAATTAATAATGGAAATGGTCACTTTTGTCATTTTAATCAACTAGCCCACTTTGGGTATTCCTAGCACTCAATTTCCAACAGAAACAATTGTGGATCTTTGCACCCCTTGCTAGTACAAGTAGTGATGTACCAAGGCCCACTTTGAGATCTTCAAAAAACATTAAAACTCTAAATTTAAAAGACATTTGAAAATGGAATCTAGTTCATATGTCTAGATCCCACTTTTTCAAAAACCATCCAAATGAACTCCATTTAACAAATCCTAGCAACCAGAAATGCTTAAGCATGTGACAAACAACTCCACCAAAAATCTCTGAAAAATTCAAATTTTTGTGTCATGCGGCCATTTGGTCGAACACTTGGCATGCACTGATCACACTCTAGTTTAGCTTCACTCTT
Source organism: Avena eriantha (assembly GCA_910589775.1). NCBI lineage: Eukaryota > Viridiplantae > Streptophyta > Magnoliopsida > Poales > Poaceae > Avena > Avena eriantha. The sequence goes on from OU342743.1 coordinate 492,991,106, forward strand.
TCTATAGGGTTTTGCCACCCATTTGACACCAATTCACTCCCTCTGTCCCTCTTTGATCTAACCAGGCCGAAACCAACCCATCCCCTAGTCCCTAGCGCCAATACCACGCCACCCCGAGGCCATGCTCTCCGGCCAACTGTGCCAGCACCGCCGGAGACCACCAGCCCCTCCCCGCCGCTCCAGGAAGCAAGGCGTGATCACACCGCCGTCCCCTGTCCACCTCACGATCACTGCCACGCCCTGGACCACCGAGGAAAAGCCCTGGCCCGAGTCTCCGCGTCGCGCCAACGCACGCCAGAGCGCCATCACCGCCAGCATGCCACACGCGATGCCTCGACCATAGACCGCACGCACCGCTCCGCCTTGACCACCTCACCCCGCCAGACATGCTCACCTCCCGTCGCGCGACCCACAATCGCCGTAAACCGTGTCAAGCACCGCCTCTGTCTCTCAGAGCGCGAGACGCTCCCGACCGCTAGCCACCACCCCTACCACCGCCATTAAGCCCTAGCTGACCGCTAGGGAACCGTCCACCGTCCGCCTACCTCGCCCGTGCGGATAGACCATTGTGCCGTCGACCACGACGAGCTCCTTCCATGCTTATCTGCCGCCTCGCCGCGCCTATATAAGGGAGCCTGCCCAGCACAAATTCTTCACACATTCACACTCTCGTCTCTCCACTAGTCCTTCCCCACCTCTCGCTGGAGCAGCTCAAGCAGCGAGCCACCGGAATTTTGCCAGAGACAGCCGCAGTAGAGAAGGAGACACTGCCGTCGATTTCGTCCACCCCAGCCTCTGCCGCGACTTTTCCTGAGCCCTCCGTCGTCTCCTCATTCATTTGCCCACCTCACCGCACTCGCTGGAGCCCTGGTACGCCCTCACCGCACCCCCACCGAGCCGCTAGGTTTCTGTCTCGCTGGCGACCAGTCCGTCATCGACGATGCACCAGAGCCGTAGATCTAAGTTCTAATCATGCGGTCCATATTGCCCCGTACCGCTTCGTGTGAGATGTACCGCTGACATGTGGACCCCCCTATCAGCTATCCTCTGCGCCGCGGAGTGTACATGGGCTGGAACAATTAGTTTCCCACGTTGGCCCTGTGATTCAAATTAGGATTTTTCTTTTTATACTTGAACTAGATTCTGTCCCTTAGTTTGAAAATCAATTCAGAGAGTTTTACAAATCCAAATTGAGTGAATCCAATTTTGTTGGAAAGGTAATGAAAATCTATCCAAGCCCGTTGGATTTAAATCATTTAGTTTTATAGATGTCTCCTAGCCAAAATAACAAGATAGAAGCTTTTGCACATTCAAACATTTTTATAAAATCAACCATAATAGCTTTTGAGTTGATTCCAACTCTCAAATATCACATTTAACCATACCTGTCTAAATATGAAAAAATATTAAGGTTTGCATGCAGTGACTTTGGACTAGTACCAAAATAATGCTATATAGGCATTTCTAGTCACTTTAAATCATTAATTATTAAACTTAACTTATTAAAATGTGATCCAACCTTTAAATCACATTCCCGTGTGTTAAATATGTGGTGATGACATGTGTCCACATGATCCCATATTTTAATTGGAGAAGATTAAATCTTAGTTAATTTCACGACTAGAAATTACTTTTCTCAAATAAAATAAATGAAACTAGTTCATTAAACCTTGTGATGTTTGTGATGATACTAGATCATCCAATGTGTGCCTTAGTGTGCTAAGTAGACTAGTTAAGTATTGTTTGGTGATTGTGTATTCCATATGTATTTATAGACGATGGTACCGACCAAGTCTACGAGGAGGAGGAGTTCTAACCCGAGGAAGAAGAGGAGAATTTTAACCACTTCACCAACCAAGGCAAGCTATTGTTAGCAAGCTAGAATTAAGCAAGATAACCTAAGCAAGATGCATTAGGCATGCTTTGGTTATACTTTTGACTTATACCAGCTCCAAGTTTTATTTGCAAGCTTTACTTTCTTTACCAAAGTTTCTTACTTGTTTATAGATAGCATAAAGAGTATAAAACTTGGCCTATCTAGTTAGACCTAGATGTCATTCTATGGCATGAGATTGATCTTAGCATCCCACATTAGTGAGCACTCTTAACTTAGTAGCTTAGAGCTAAACCAAAAACTTGATCACTTTAGATGGGAATACTTGGTGAAAATGACTTGTGAAAACCTTGGAATGATGAGTCATTCTATTGGGATGTTTTGACATGTGTTGAGAAACACAAATGATTTATGATGATGAAAATGTTAAGGCATGAGCCTTAGCCCTTTTACAAAAACTGATGGTTGGGTTTGGATGCGATACCATTCCAATTTTACCGTACAACCACAATACCTGAATTGGGTAAGGCTTAGCCGGATGTTTATATGCATTAGTATTAGTTCCCTCGCGGGAGAGGTTTGAGCTGAGGCTACCTCTCAATGCTGTCCACCTATGTAGTGCCCAGGATGACAGATGCTCATGGATGGGAGGCCAAGCTCATAGGAGAGGTGCTTATACTAGAGTGTGTAAAGGAAAGGTTATGTTTGATTATCTGCATACTAAGTATGATGATTCAAGGTTATCCCTGACAGATGTATTGAATTTTGTGGTGAAATTGTACCACCTTTGCAGAGTGTCAAACTATTCGAATAGCCACGTCCGCGGTTATGGACAGTTGGAGTGGCCATACTGTTCCGTTGTCAGATGTTTTCAAAATGACTTATGAAATGAATTGACCACAACAGAGTTGTGACTATGACAACTAAGTTGCCACTTAGGTGATTTCAAACTTTATTTTATCTTTCTTTGTTTTTGAACTCATCTTAGGTTTCAAACTTAACTTTACAAATAAAATTAGAACCTAGCGTTCCTACTAGAACTACCTTACTTGTTAGTGATAGTTTGTGAGTACTTAAAGAGTACTCATGGCTTTTGTCCCTGGCTATTCCTATGGCCATACTATGAGGAAGACTACCCTGAAAGAGGACAGCAGGATGGCTACGACAACTATGATCATCTCCCATCGTCAGCATTGCCTGTGACTCTGAAGATGGACCCCACCGCTACGCTATTTATTCCGCTACTTGATTGTACTAAGACTGGATCATGAGATCCTTTATTTGTAAGACCTTATTATGGTTTGTAATGGATGATGTACTGTGATATCCAATCTGTTATGTCTCGCAAAATGGTAATCCTGGGATTGCGATGTATGGCATAACAGGCATCTAGGATTAAAAATCCGAGTGTTGTCAATGATGTTACCCAAATTTTCAAATTTTAGATAGATAATAATCATTGAGTTCTACATGATATACAAAGTACAAGAACCAAATATGCACCCATACTTTATAGATGTTTATCAAATTTATATATATTTTGCTTTACCTATTATAATTTTATATAGTGATGTTATCTGAGTCTCACATGTAGTGCACGTGTAACTTACTAGTAGTGGTAAGATATATTCACATGGTATCTACTAATATCGTACAATATTTCTTGATAGTTTTTTCTAGAAGTTTGGTTAAACTTTTCATAGCTTGACTTATAAAAAAAGCCTTAATCTCTGGGACGGAGGTACTACTGAGAATAAAAGGGAGGCAGGGCGGGAGGACAGTTGAGGGCAGTGCGATGTCATAGAAAAATTAAGATGGGTTCCTGACATGAGGTACTACAGCCTTTACAACATACACACTCTACCAGTAGTAGTAGTAAATTTCAGGACCTATGTTCACGCAAAACCAAAAAACAAATTCTCTCTCAATTGCTACCTCACCATCCATCTCTCCTCGGCACTCCCTCATCCATAGTGTTGCGCACGTGTGTCTTGGTACAGCGGCTCAGCCGTGTCTCCAGCATGTGCGTTGGTGTGCATAGGAATGAACCACTTAGGGCATTGGCGGCAAAAATCAGTAGAATTCAAACTTTGGAATTTTTCTCTTTCTTCCCAAACATCGGGAATGAAGGTTATTTAAAGGATGACCATATCGACATCATATCTGCATCAGTTTTGAATTGGAGCAGTTTTAAATTGGATCCATAGCACCAATACTGACCGTTGGGCTGTTAGATGCCATGGTTCAGAGCAACTGGATTCGTGTTGAAGGAGTAGTTCCTTGAGCAAACTCCACCATGTTCTAGAACCATCATGTAACCATCCCCAAAATTTCATAGCACAGTAAGTTGTATTCTCAATATGTGTAGATAGTTATTATTAATAGACTTAATGTATGTATTTTTGTCAAACAAGACTGATGACCCACAAGTATAGGGGGTGTATCGTAGTATTTTCGAGGGAAGTGAAACCCAATTTATTGATTCGACACAAGGGGAGCCAAAGAATATTTATAAGCCTTAACAACTGAGTTGTCAATTCAGCTGCACCTGGAAACAATCTTCCTCATAGCAGTTTATCAGTAGCAACAGTTTTGCAGTAGGAATAGCAAAGTAGCAGCTGCAGTAAAGTAAAGACAGTAGTAACAATAGCAGTAAACAGTAGGATTCGAGTGCGGTAGGCATAGGGATGGATGGACGGGCATTGCATGGACAAGACAATTCACGTAGTAATCAGAACATAGGGCAATTGCAGATAAATAAGATAAAGCATCCAAGTACTAGATTCCATATATAGTCATACGTGCTCGTAATGAGAACTTGCACAACATCTTTTGTCCTGCCAGCCCGTTTGCAGCGGGGCCTCAAGGGAACTACTGGCAATTAAGGTGCTCCTTTTAATAGAGCACCGGAGCAAAGCATTAACACTCCGTGAACACATGTGATCCTCACATCAAAGCCATTCCCTCCGGTTATCCTGATTTCTGTCACTTTGGGGCCATTGGTTCCAGACAACAACGTGTGTATACAACTTGCAGATAAGACCAAAAACAATACTATCATAATGAATCAATAACATGTTCAGATCTGAAATCATGGCACTCGGGCCCTAGTGACAAGCATTAAGCATAACAAGTTGCGATAAAGTCATAAAGCACTAATAAAAGATATTAGGCACCATGCCCTAACAATCTGATACCATTACATGAACTATCCCATCCAATCCCTACCATCGCCATAGCCTACAGCGGGGGATTACTCACTCATAGATGGGGGAACATGGATGGTCGATGGAGAAGCGATGGTGATGATGATGGCGATGATCTCCTCCAATTCCCTGTCCCAGCAGGGTGCCAGAACGGAGTTTCTGGTGCTGTTTCGTGGAATCTGGTGGCGGCGGCGGAGTGGAACTCCTTCTGGAAAAACATCGAACCCCGGAGTTTTTAGGTCAGAAGGCTTCTTATAGGCAAAGAGGGAGACCGAGGGGGTGCCTAGGGGGCCCACACCACCCCCAGGCGCGGCCTGGCCTGGCCCGCGCCAACAGGTGGTGTGGCCACCCCTGGCTCTTCTCTGTCTCGTATTCTGGCTCCTGGAGTCTTCGGGTGAAATATGATTTTTGGCATATTTTCTAGGATTTTTCCTGATAGTTGATTTTCTGCACAAAAAGTAGACACCAAGGCAAGTCTGCTGAAAACAACGTCAGTCCGCGTTAGTTGCATCCAAATCACACAAGTTTAGAGGAGAAACAATAGCAAAAGTGTTTGGGAAAGTAGATACGTTTTGGACGTATCAACTCCCGACAAGCTTAGCTTATTGCTTGTCCTCAAGCAATTCAGTTGAAAACTGAGTGCGATAAAAGAACTTTCACGAACACATTTGCTTCATATGATGTAAATATTCTCAGCATGTGATGAACTATTTAGACAATTCATAATACGGAATATGCAACTAAGTTTACTCAATAGGCATTGCAAGCTATGAAGAGATTCCAACTAAAAAATAATAAGTGGCATGAAGCATAAACATAAGCAACATCACAATGCTCATAAGAAGGAATGATAGAGTGGTATCTCACTTGCCTTTGATTATGGATGTCAAGGCACATCTGAAGTTCGAGTGATGACTAGAAGTAAAGATATCGAAGATACAAGCATCAAAGTCATAACACAAATAATCAAGTAATGGGACAAGCACAAAGAATGACAACTATGCTCTCAAGAAAGTGATCGGACAATGTGTGGAGACTCAACAAGAAAAGGTTTTAAATAATTTGAAAGGCTTCCAAATGATGAAAGTATGGTACTTGTTAGCTTTGAGCTCTCATTGCCCCTATCATAAGCATCTTTAAATGGTTAAGGTTAAAGTGACACAACTAAGAGGATATGCTTGACAAGTTATAAATCAAAGTCTCATGCCCCTTACTTACGAAGACCCATCCTCATGCTACTCAACTTCAGTCACAAGTAAGCTCTTGTCATTGTAAGTATATACGTATCATAGAGAACCTCCAACGGGGTACCCCTTCCACATGACACGGGAGTTGTCCCATAATCAAAATAACAAGGCAAGTAGACAATGAGCATCTCAGTGATCTTTTTTATTTACTATGTGCATAGATTTTTATTGAGGATGCTTGATAGAATGCTCATTATGGTTATGCTGCAAGTTTCCACCATGATTAGGCATGGCTTAGGCTAGCGGCCCACGCATTTCTCTAACATACATACAAACTCCATGATCTTACAAGTTCCACTTTTATTTCACACCGCCCGGATCCATAAGCAAAAGAACATGATATCAACTAGGTACAAAGTACCAATGAAGTGTTGAAAGTGGTCCCCATGATACATGGTTCTGCTAACTTCAACTCATAAAGCGCAAGAATATATGCAACAAAGAAGGACGCAATGGTTCAGGTTTATTATGTGCAAGAAAATAAAGTGTATCATCAAGTTCGTGAGAGCTTTACTAACTAACTTTCTCATAACAAGCAAACATTTTATTCGGAAGGAAACAAAGCATATTGAATATGCACGGAAGTAGCAAATGATCCTAATAGGTAGGTATGCTGGACACTTTGGCAATATTTAGTTTAAGGGAGTTGGAAACATGAGTAAAACACTCAGTGTAAGTGAAGGCTAGCAATATTAAGGGAGCGACAAACGAGAGAGCAATAGCTGTCATTATCATGCTTGCAACAAAACAAGACTAATCATGGCATGAAAGTGATTCAAGATCCTCAAGGCAAAATAATTCATCAAGGCTTAACTGATTATTACAGTCATGTGGATGCGTGAGCATGTGCCAAGTCAATTCAAATGAAACATTCAGAAGAGGATACCACGGTGTCATACCAATTTATGAATAGAGTAATGCAAGCAAACATTCATAAGACATGCTACAAACTATCAGCGAGCTGGGGCTAATCATAAGAAAGCAACAACTACTAAGCATCCAAAGATAACATACACCCTACACGAACAGACTAAGCATGCCCACAGTGATGAGTATATGTACAAAAATGAAAACAAATAGAATTCGTTACCAGCATCTTACCATGCCTCAAGTTGTCATTAATCCTCATTATTGCTCTTCACTTGTGTGGCTTGAATAATAATATGAAACCAAATCCCACTGAGGACTGCTGAACCCTGCAACGAACTCCCAAAACCAAAGAAGAATGACAAATATTTTTGTTGTTTTCGATTTTTAAAAACAATAACCAAAGGGGAAAAACAAGCAAAGCAAAATCTTTTTGGGTTTTTCGAATAGTTCAAATAAAGAAAAAAGGGAAAAAAAACCAAGGCAAAAAGAAGAAGCAAACCAAAGAGAATCAACAGAAATATTTTTGGTGTTTTTGTGTTTTAGAAAGCAAAAGCAAAGAAGAACGAAAACATGAATATACAAAGTACCAACGCAACATGATATGGAGATGAGTGTGGTGTCGGCGTACCTCCCCCCAAGCTTAGGCTTTTGGCCTAAGTGGGTATCAATCCCAAGCTGGCCAGGATGAAGTGTCACTGTGGTACGATGAAGAGGTCCCCTCGTCCTGGTGCGAGCTCGAGTACGTCCCTCTGTAATCTGCGGAGTAATCATAGGAGGGCACATCCTCCTAGTGCTGCTCGTGGAAACCCAGCAAGGGAAGCTGCTCGTCTACCTCCTCCTTGGAGCGCGGCCACGGTCTTCTGTGAATACTAAACAAAGAAGGTTGTGGCAAAAGGATCTTCCTTTCATCCCCGTCAGTGAAAATCATCCTATATACTAGACTGTCCAAATCAGAAGTAGAAGTGACAAAGTGATGAGTTTTCATAGCAACAAGGTCCAGCCTCCGAGGTGCCAGTATAGCATCATTGGGATCCACTAAAATTCCTAATGCATTGACTATACACGAGGCAATGATGCCCCCATAAATAGGCCCCTAGCAGCTAGGCGGCGAGCAATAAGCGAGCCAAGATTGTACCAAGTATCATTGTTAAGCGCAGCAGCAAGGAATGCTAAATGATAGTTGGAGATATTACTTGTGTTCTCCCTACCAAATACGCTAGTAGCAAGATAATATGCAAAGTATCTAAGAGCAGGGAGTTGGATATTTCTTATCTTTCCGCGATGCGCCGCGCGGTCATCATCATTGGTTACCCCTCGGTAAAGCTCCAACAAATTAGCGGGTCGCACTTGAATTTTCTTCACGGTCCCTGTCATGCGTACACCTACAATACAGCAAAATCTCTCCAAAAGCATGGTGAAGGGCAGATTATAAATTTTGAAAGAGACAGTCGACTGATAGGATGTATTAGTAAGCCTGAAGCTCTCAACGAAGGTTTTAGTGAGCATAGCGTATTGCTCACTCTCATCTTGCATATATGACGTCAAACCAACCCTCTCGATCAATAGCAAGAAATCATTAAGAATACCTGCAGCTTGTAAGAAAGTAAAACAAGGAAAAGTGGATGGGTGAGCATCCCCATCATCCCTTTCATTACCAATACGAGTTGCAATGAGGTCTTCGTTGTATGATGGCCTAAACTGAGAGGCTGATCTTGAGGTCCTCGAACTCCTAGGTGCATCACTCTCAAATATCTCTCCAAAAGTATGGTTGTTCATGCTTGGTATTCTGAAATTTAAACACCTATTAAACAAATGATTGCAAAGTGAATATAATGAAGGATTCTACTCATAGGGACTTGTAAGAGGCCTAAACATGCATTAAAACTATATCTCTAAGCATCAAACAAGCTTACAAGCTCTCATAAACCGTCACCTATAGCAGCAAAATACTCAATAAATAATCCACTAAACACAAATCTACTTGGACAAGGGGAGGAGTCACATACTAGGGAACAAATGCTCCAAATTTCAGCAAGAAAGATGGGCTGAGCAAGGAGATCGAAAAAATCGAGAGCAAGCACAGCAAGAACGCAATTTTGAGCAATGAACTAGAGCTTACTCGGGAGAGAGAAGAAAGTGGCAGGTGAGAGAGTTAGTGGGGGGCTAGGGGTCGCCCACACCAGGGCATGGCGCCACCCAAGGCAGGCCACGCCACCAGGTGGTGTGCCTGCCTGGTGGGTCCCCCTGGTACCTCCCAGGTACTCCTCTACCCCTTTGTTCATGCAAAAATTTAATATGAATATTCTGGAATTTTTCGAGACACTTTATTTTTGGGCATTTTTAGGCATAGAAGAATGATTTTCTGATGGACAGATTTTTTTTGGAAATGATGCAAGGACAAAACAAGGATAGAACTACAGAAGTTCTAAGACACTCTAACATGCAAGCAACTAACAACAAAAAGAAAGCTAAACGAAAGCAAAAACTAAAATGGACAGTACTAGAAGTAAACAGAGATAATCATAGTGAAAACATTATTTTGTTCAATGAAATCCTTTTGTTAACAAGGTTGATCAAATCTTGCTACCAAAATAATTCCATATGATATGAAACTTTGTATTCCACTAATGATTATGTTACCTCAACCTTGATAGCAATGGTCCCAATCATAATAGTTTCAAATTTTTCTCTTGGTATGGGACAATATATTTCTCCAACTTGAATGCCCTCAACATGTTCAATTGAATTCAAACCATAAGTCCTTTCAATCTTCTTGGGAAAATAGACAGTATGTTCCTTGTCATTCACATTGAAAGTTACCTTTCCTTGATTACAATTAATAACAGCTCCTGTAGTATTAAGAAAAGGTCTCCCCTATCCCAAGAATAATAGACATGTTATCATCTTCAGGCATTTCAAGCACAACAAAATCAGTTAATATCAAGCAATTATGAGCCACTTCAAGAGTTACATCCTCACATATACCCACAGGAATAGTGGTGGATTTATCAGCCATTTGCAAAGATATATCAGTTGGTATTAACTTTTCTAGTTGAAGCCTCTTATAGAGAGAGAAAGGCATAACACTAACTCCAGCTCCCAAATCACACAAAGCAGTTCTAACATAACTATTCTTAATAGAGCAAGGGATAGTTGGGATCCCTAGGTCTCCAAGTTTCTTTGGAACCTTACCATTAAAGGAATAATTAGCAAGCAAGGTAGAAATTTCTTCATTAGGGATCTTTCTTTTATTCGAGACAATATCCTTCATATACTTTGAGTAAGGAGGCAATTTAATAGCATCAGTCAAAGGAATTCATAGGAATAGAGGTTTCATCCACTCACAAAACTTATTATAGTGTTCATCTTCCTTTGACTTGTGTTTCTTATCAGGGAAAGGCATAGGTTTTTGGACCCAAGGTTCTCTTTCACTACCATGTTTCTTAGCAATAAAATCTTATTTAGTGTATTTAGTATTCTTAGTGTTGTTTTCAGGTTCTTCTTCAACTTTTTCTTCATTAGGAACTTCATTTTCTTCATTACCACTTTCAGTTTCAGCATCAGAGATAGATATACTATTAGGATCTATAGCAGGTTTAGAGGGTTCTACAACAGTTTTATGTTTCTTTTTCCTTTTCTTACGAGTAGAGCCACTATTTTTAGCTTGTTGAGAATCCTGCTCAATTCTTTTGGGATGCCTCTCAGGATATAGAGGATCCTGGGTAGCAGCTCCACTTCTAGTTCTAATTTCATAAGCATGTTTTTCTTTGGCAGCATTAACTAGCAAGTCGTTTTGCACTTTAACGAGTTGATCTATTTGAGTTTGAACCATTTGAAAGTGTTTAATAATCATTTTAACATCATTAGAGGTTCTTTCCACAATATATTTCAACTCAACAATAGCTCTATTGTTTTCCATTAGATGATTTTGCACCCTTTTATTAAAATTATCTTGCTTAACCATAAAGATATCGAATTCTTCTAAGCATTGATCAGGAGGTTTAGAGTAAGGGATATCACCTTCATCAAAGTGTTGGAGAGAGTGTACCTCAATAGTGGGTGAGTAGGGAATAGGCTTACATAATTCTTCTATAGGAGGTAAATTCTTGACATCTGCAGCTTTAATTCCCTTCTCCTTAAGACATTTCTTAGCTTCCTTCATCACTTCATCATTCAATTCAATAACTCCCCTCTTCTTTGATGTTGGAATAGACACTAGTATAGTAGGTTCAGGTACAATTACTTCAGGTATAGCTTGTTCAGGAGGAGTCCAATCTTCATAATTCTTGCTTATTTTAGCCATTAATTCCTCAGCTTCCTTGGGAGTCCTATTCCTGAAAACACAATCAACACAACTATCTAGGTATGTCCTAGATTCTTCGGTTAGTCCATTATAAAATATATTAAGAAGCTCATTCTTAGGTAATGGACTTCCAGCCTGTGCATGAATCAAAGCACAAAACCTTGCCCAAGATTCGGGCAATACCTCTTTTTCTCCCTGTTTAAAATCAAAAAGTTCCTACAAAATAGCATGTCTAGCACTAGGAGGAAAATATTTCTGCAGGAAAGTATTAATCAAACACTCAGGGCTATTAATATATCCAGGAGGTAATTACTAAACCAAGTTTTAGCTTCTCCTTCAGTGAAAAGGGGAAGATCTTGGCAGCAAAGTAAGTGCGCATCTTAATATCATCAGAAAACAAGCCACTCATGGTAGAAAGTTCATTCATATGTGCTACCACACTTTCATTCTTAGTCCCACAAAAAGGTTCTTTCTCAACAATAGCTATGTAAGATAGATCGAGAGAGAAATCATAATCTTTATCTGTAATGTTTATGGGAGAAGCAGCAAACTTAGCAATAGGAGACAATTTGGGTCTAATAGTACACCTCTCAAGGAGACTCTTAGCAGCGCTCCTATCATGGGTGTTTTTACATTCTTTAATAAATTCATCGGTCATTGATGCACTCGACCATCGACGTAGATCTCGTTGGGAACACCAAGAGGAAGGTATGATGAGCACAGCAGAAAGTTTCCCTCAATTATGAAACAAAGGTTTAATCGAACCAGTAGGAGCAAGGAAACACCCCAAAGGTGTTACTAGCTGAGCTTTGGCAGGGCGCACTACCGGTGCTAGTAGCAACGTGGAGACCTGCACAACACAACCACAGAACTTTGTCCCCAACTTGCGATGAGGTTGTCAATCTCACCGTGTTTTGCGGAAAACAAAGGATTAAACGTATCGAATGGAAAGAAGTAAAAGTTTGCAGAAAGTAAACAAAAAGCAGTAAACAGTTGTAGATTGTATGTAAAGTAAAAGGGACCGGGATCCATAGTTCACTAGAGGTGGCTCTCCTTAGATAAATAACATGCCGGGTGAACAAATTACAACAGGGCAATTGACAAACACCAAGAAAGCAATACATGCATATACTAATCATCTTGACTCCTCTGAGACTTGATTGGGCATTACAGCATAATACATAGACCGTCATCTAACTGCATCTATGACTAATAATCCATCTTCAGGTTATCATCCGAACCCCCTCCAGTATTAAGTTGCAAGCAATAGATTATTGCTTTACAAACTGCGTGTAAAGTAAACAATACGATTGTTCTATGAACAAAGGATTGTTGTTTTCTCCCTAGTAGCAACAGCACATCTAGTACCTTAGAGATTTCTGTCACTTCCCCAGATTACCAGAGGCATGAACCCACTATCGAGCATAAATACTAACTCTTGGATTTGCTAGCATCTACTTGGCCAAGATAGCTACTAACAACGGAAAGCATGCAAGATCTCAAATAACAAAGACATGATAGAATCAATAATCAATCTGAAATAGCATCTCAATATCCATCGGATCCCCGCAAACACAACATGTATGAATTACAAATAGATGATCTTGATCATGAATGGAGCTCACAAGATCTAAACATGAAAGCACAAAGGAGGAGAAACCAGCCATCTAGCTACTACATGGATCCATAGTCCAAGGATGAACTACTCACGTATCACACCGGAGGCTTGCATGGTGATGAAGAAGGCCTCCAGGTTGAATTCCCCTATCCGGCAGGGTGCCTAGAAGAGCTTCAGATCCCCCCCCCCCCGATCTAGGGACAGAGATGACGGCGGCTACAGACTCTTTCGTGGATTTTTTATCGGGTACTTAGGGTTTTCGTCCCGAGGGCAACTTATAGGTGGAAGGAGAGGCCGAGGGGGTGCTGGGGTCGGCCAGACCACCCCCTGGTGCGGGCCAGGCCTGGCCGCGCAGCCAGGTGGTGTGGCCGGCCCCCAACCCTTCTCCGTCTCGTATTCTGGCACTTGATCCCTTCCCGAAAAATAGGCACTTTGGCTTTTGTCCCGTCCAATTCCGAGAATATTCATTTTCTGACTTTCCTGGAATCAAAAATAGCAGAAAACAGGCAGCTGGCACTGTGGCTCTTGTTAATAGGTTAGTCCAAGAAATCATAATAAAAGTACTACAAAGTTGGGACAAAACACAAGAAAGTGGATAAAACCAAGCATGGAACATCAAAAATTATAGATACATTTGCAATGTATCAACATCCCCAAGCTTAACTCCTGCTCGTCCTCGAGTAGGTAAGTGATAAAAATAAATAATTTTTGAGGTGGCATGCACCATCAAAGACTTGATCAAAGTATTTGCAAAACATTCAAAACTAGGATCATAGTACTTCAATCATAACATGAAAGACAAAGTTCTTGCAATAAGCAAAGAAACTACGATGCAACATGAAAAGGCACAAACAAAAGATTAATGAATAACAATGCTTTGCAAGACGTTTGTTTGTTTCAAATAAAGAAAACATAGCATAAAAGTATTCAGCTTGTCCCTCAATAGAGTAGCAAATATAAATGCATAGGACACCTTCAAAGTTCATAAGGGTGACTAGATACAATAGTTTCAAACAAGCAATAACAAGTTATGCATCAATCAACTAGTCTTGGGACAATGCACATAGAACTAAGAATGGCCAATATGCTCTCAAAGTTGGTGCATAAAGATAGAAGGTGGAGACTCAGTATAATGGTGGAAGAAAGGTCCTTGTAAAAGGACGTAGGGATTCAAGTCTCATAAAGAGCTTCCAAAAATTATGGTACTTATAGTTTTTAGCTCTCATTGCCCCTATCATAAGCATCTTGAAGTGATTAAGGTTAAAGTGAACAAACTATGGTGCACATGCTTGACGAAGTATAAGTCAGAAATCTCATGTCCCTTGTATACGAGGGCCGCTCCTCATGCTACTCAAGTTTAGTCACCGGTAAGTTCTTGTCATCGTAAGTACATGTGTATCATTGAGAACCGCCAACGGGCACCCCTTGCCCGATGATACAGAAGAATCCCCATATCAAAATGACAAGGCAAGCAGACAACGAGCATCTCAGCATTCTTCTTATTTACCATGGGAATATGGTGCTTTTTTTCTCTCTTTCCTCTTTTCATAGTATCTCTTTTTTCTCTTTTCTCTTTTTTTTCAATGTAGGACTCTTTTTTTATAAGAAGAATGCTTCATAGACAGCTCATTATGGTTACGCTGCAGGTTTTCACCATGTCAGCATGGATTAGGCCAGCGGCCTAGGCGTTTCTCTAACACATATACATAACTCCATGGACTTACAAGCTCCCCTTTCATTTCACACCGACGACATCCATATACAAAAGAGTATGATATCAACTAGGTACAAGTACCAAGTGCAATGTTGAAAGCGTTCCCCATGAAAGCATGGTTCTGCTAATTCCCAACAAATAAGTGCAAGCATATAGAACATAGAAGACACAATGGTTTAAGTTTATTAAGGGCAAGTAAAGTAAAGTGTGCCATCAAGTTCGTGAGAGCTTTAAACACTAGTTTTCTCATAACAAGTGGAAGGTAAACAAAAGCATGAATATACTTGGAATAGCATAAGCTAGTAGGTAGGTATGGTGGACTCTTTGGAATAACTTGGTTTAGGGAGTTGGATGCATGAGTGGAACTCATACTTTGTTGTGGAGGCTAGCAAAAGACTGGGAGCGACAAACTAAGAGAGCAATAATGGCCATAATCATGTAGAGCGACAAAACATCATTGATCAAAGCATAAAGTGATACTACAAGTTGAAAACTAAAGGATCATAAAGGCTATGGTGACTTGTGATAGTCATAACATGGTGTGAGCATGTGCCAAGTCAACACAAATAAAGCATCAAAGGAGAATACCACTATACTATGCTTTAATATGCTAAAACAACGCATGATTCATCCAAGGCACATTAAGCAATCTCAGTTTTTTATAACAAGTCATGCTACAACAAAGAATACTAAGCATAAAGCCAAAACAATATCAAGCATGGTATGACAAAGCATAGGCCACAGTCAAAAACGAGCTCTTTTTACCACAAAAGCATGAACTTTCCTACTCTTTTCCAAACCAAACCAAACTATTTGCAAACAAAATTATGAAAGAGGGGGTCCAATCAATTTATTCAGAACACTAAGCAAACCAAGCAAACTAAAATCCAAAACAAAAATGAAAAAGAAGACGCTCCAAGAAAAACACAACTGTGCATGAAACAATAAAAAAGAAGCGTTTGGAAGAAACCTGGGATTTTTATTGATGAAGAAGGGGATGCCATGGGCATCCCCAAGATTTGACGCTTGTACTTCTTGGATATTTCTTGGGGTGACACGCGTGGCATCCCCAAGCTTGAGCTTTAGTCCATCCTTCATCTCATTACTCATTCCTTCCATACACCTGAAGATTTTCCTTCATACAAAACTTCACACAATCTTATTAGCAACATTAGTGCACTTAAGATAAATAAGTCTCAAGGTTCACTTCTAACACCAAATAAACTTCCATTAGAACACTAGCTACTGTATCACTTCCCTCAAAAATCTCAATTCCCCAAAGGAACTCAAGAAGGAACTAACAAGAAGCAAATGCAGAAAATGGCAGAAATCTGTCAAAACAGACCAGCAGGTAAAGACGATTTTTTCGAAGACCTTCTATTGCTCAAATCGAAAAGTGTGGAACTAACGAAACTTAGATAACAACCTAGGGCAGAAGCACAAAACATTACAGATCAATCCGACATACAGAACTCTCTCAGGAATTTTTACGGTAAAGCACAGAAATCTGTTTCGGGACAGCAACTTTCCCAATCATTACTTCACTCTCATTAGAGGTTACTCTTGGCACAAAAAGCAAATAAAAAGGATAAGGAGAGGTTATTACAGAGATAATAACTTCCAAGACTCAACTAAAACTCTTGGGTTATCTCCCAACAAGTATTTTTCTTTAACGCCTTTAAGTTAGGCATAAGAATTTGAGAAGATGCTCTCATAGGAAATATGAATTTGAAGTAAAAGAGAGCATCAAGAAGCAAATTCAGAACACATTTAAGTCTAACCCACTTCCTATGCATAGGAATCTTGTATGCAAATAAATGCACAAACAACAAAGTGACAGGCATAGGAAGATAAATCAAAAGTAACTTCAAAACTTTCAGCACATAGAGAGGTGTTTCATTACCATAAAAACTTCTACAACCATATTTTCCTCTCTCATAATAATTTTCAGTAGCCTCATGAATAAACTCAACAATATAACTATCACATAAGGCATGCTTTTCATGATCTACAAGCACTAGAGCTTTATTATAAGCATTTTCAAAAGAATCCTCTAGAACATAACATTCACCCTCCTTTGATAAGCATGAGGGACACTAAAATAATGTAAGGGATAAAGAGTTACTCTCATTAGAAGGTAGGCATTGGTAGATCCATTGTTCCTCCTTTTGTCCATCACTCTCCTCCTCTTTTTCATCTAATGAGCTTTCAGGTTCAGCAATTTCTTCTTCCATGGAGGTTCTAGCAGGCGGTGGTTCATCTATTACCTTAGCAGTCAAAATATTGTTCCCAAATAGGAAACTGAGTGAGCTATCCATAATGAAATAGTGATTGGAGCAGAGCTACTCATAAAGGCAACTTAAGAAAGGAACTAATTTTTTTGTGTTTTTGAAATAAGAAAGCAAACTTGTAAAACTATTTTTTTGTGTTTTTGAAGAACAATACAAGCAAACAAAGCAAAAAAGAAAACTAAGCAAAACAAAAATAACAAAGTAAAGAGATTGGTTATGAGGGAGTCCCCTTGTGAAGATGTCCTTGACTCCCCGGCAACGGCGCCAGAAAAGATCTTGATGCACTCGACGATCGACGTAGAGCTCGTTGGGAACCCCAAGAGGAAGGTATGATGAGCACAGCAAAAAGTTTCCCTCGATTATGAAACCAAGGTTTAATCGAACCAGTAGGAGCAAGGAAACACCCCAAAGGTGTTACTAGCTGAGCTTTGGCAGGGCACACTACCGGTGCTAGTAGCAACGTGGAGACCTGCACAACACAACCACAGAACTTTGTCCCCAACTTGCGATGAGGTTGTCAATCTCACCGTGTTTTGCGGAAAACAAAGGATTAAACGTATCGAATGAAAAGAAGTAAAAGTTTGCAGAAAGTAAACACAAAGCAGTAAACAATTGCAGATTGTATGTAAAGTAAAACGGACCGGGATCCATAGTTCACTAGAGGTGGCTCTCCTTAGATAAATAACATGCTGGGTGAACAAATTACAGCGGGGCAATTGACAAACACCGAGAAAGCAATACATGCATATACTAATCATCTTGACTCCTCTGAGACTTTATTGGGCATTACAACATAATACATAGACTGCCATCCAACTGCATCTTTGACTAATAATCCACCTTCAGGTTATCATCCGAACCCCCTCCAGTATTAAGTTGCAAGCAACAGATTATTGCTTTACGAACTGCACATAAAGTAAACAATACGATTGTTCTATGAACAAAGGATTGTTGTTTTCTCCCTAGTAGCAACAACACATCTAGTACCTTAGAGATTTATGTCACCTCCCCAGATTACCAGAGGCATGAACCCACTATCGAGCATAAATACTAACTCTTGGAGTTGCTAGCATCTACTTGGCCAAGATAGCTACTAACAACATAAAGCATGCAAGATCTCAAATAACAAAGACATGATAGAATCAATAATCAATCTGAAATAGCATCTCAATATCCATCGGATCCCCGCAAACACAACATGTATGAATTACAAATAGATGATCTTGATCATGAACGGAGCTCACAAGGTCTAAACATGAAAGCACAAAGGAGGAGAAACCAGCCATCTAGCTACTACATGGATCCGTAGTCCAAGGATGAACTACTCACGCATCACACCGGAGGCTTGCATGGTGATGAAGAAGGCCTCCAGGGTGAATTCCCCTCTCCGGAAGGGTGCCGGGAAGAGCTTCAGATCCCCCCTGATCTAGGGACAGAGATGACGGCGGCTACAGACTCTTTCATGGATTTTTGATCAGGTCCTTAGGGTTTTCGTCCCGAGGGCAACTTATAGGCGGAAGGAGAGGCCGAGGGGGTGCTGGGGTCGGCCAGACCACCCCCTGGCGCGGGCCAGGCCTGGCCATGCGGCCAGGTAGTGTGGCCGGCCCCCAGCCCTTCTCCGTCTCGTATTCTGGCACTTGATCCCTTCCAGAAAAATAGGCACTTTGGCTTTTGTCCCGTCCAATTCCGAGAATATTCATTCTCTGACTTTCCTGGAACCAAGAACAGCAGAAAACAGGCAGCTGGCACTGTGGCTCTTGTTAATAGTTTAGTCCAAGAAGTCATAATAAAAGTACTCCAAAGTTGGAACAAAACACAAGAAAGTGGATAAAACCAAGCATGGAACATAGAAAATTATAGATACATTTGCAGTGTATCAGTCATGTCAACATAACCATCTTCAATATCATAACTTTCACTAGACTCAGGTGAACTAACAGGTGTGGTAGTGTCTTCATTAGGAGTTTCAGTATTTACAGCTATAGTTCTAGCAATCGTAGCATCTAGGAAAGGACCTAATGAACCACTCCTATCAAGCACAGTAGAAGCAACATCATAAGCAACAGAAGTTTCAGATTCAGCAGTAGTAGCAGTGTGTGTAGCATGTGTATGTGGTGGTGTAACGAGCTTACTTATAACAGACGGTGAATCAAGAGTAGCAGAAGTGTTCAGAACCGTACCTCTTCTTGTAGTGGATGGTAAAATAGGAAACTTGCCATCACGAGACTTACCCATGATGGATGGATAGCAGCGAACAATAGAGAATCCAAGTGAACTTGATAAATAAACCTATGCTCCCCAGCAACGGTGCCAGAAAATAGTCTTGATGACCCACAAGTATAGGGGGTATATCGCAGTATTTTCGAGGGAAGTGAAACCCAATTTATTGATTCGACACAAGGGGAGCCAAAGAATATTTATAAGCCTTAACAACTCAGTTGTCAATTCAGCTGCACCTGGAAACAATCTTGCTCACAGCAGTTTGTCAGTAGCAACAGTTTTGTAGTAGGAATAGCAAAGTAGCAGCAACAGTAAAGTAAAGACAGTAGTAACAATAGCAGTAAATAGTAGGATTCGAGTGCGGTAGGCATAGGGATGGATGGACGGGCATTGCATGGACAAGACAATTCACGTAGTAATCAGAACATAGGGCAATTGCAGATAAATAAGATAAAGCATCCAAGTACTAGATAATCCTAGGCATGTGTTCCATATATAGTCATACGTGCTCGCAATGAGAACTTGCACAACATCTTTTGTCCTGCCAGCACGTTTGCAGCGGGGCCTCAAGGGAACTACTGGCAATTAAGGTGCTCCTTTTAATAGAGCACCGGAGCAAAGCATTAACACTCCGTGAACACATGTGATCCTCACATCAAATCCATTCCCTCCGGTTATCCCGATTTCTGTCACTTCGGGGCCATTGGTTCCGGACAACAACGTGTGTATACAACTTGCAGATAAGACCAAAAACAATACTATCATAATGAATCAATAACATGTTTAGATCTAATATCATGGCACTCGGGCCCTAGTGACAAGCATTAAGCATAACAAGTTGCGACAAAGTCATAAAGCACTAATAAAATACACTAGGCACCATGCCCTAACAATCTGATGCCATTACATGAACGATCTCATCTAATCCCTACCATCCCCATAGCCTACAGCGGGGTATTACTCACTCATAGATGGGGGAAACATGGATGGCCGATGGAGAAGCGATGGTGATGACGATGGCGATGATATCCTCCAATTCCCCGTCCTGGAAGGGTGCCATAACGGAGTTTCTGGTGCTGTTTCGTGGAATCTAGTGGTGGCGGCGGAGCCGAACTCCTTCTAGAAAAACGTCGAACCCCCGGATTTTTTATGTCAGCAGGCGTCTTATAGGCGAAGAGGGAGACCGAGGGGGTGCCTGGGGGCCCACACCACCCCCTGGCACAGCCTGGCCTGGCCCGTGCCACCAGGTGGTGTGGCCACCCCCTGGATTTTCTCCGTCTCGTATTCTGGCTCCTAGAGTCTTCGGGTGCAATAGGATTTTTGGCATATTTTCCGAGATTTTTCCTGATAATTGATTTTCTGCACAAAAAGTAGACACCAAGGCAATTCTGCTGAAAACAGCGTCAGTCCGCGTTAGTTGCATCCACATCACACAAGTTTAGAGGAGAAACAATAGCAAAAGTGTTCGGGAAAGTAGATACGTTTTGGACGTATCAAAGACTATCGACTTAATGTTTGTTAAATCATATTTCATACAGTATATACGTGTGTGGCACATGAATTTTACTAGTATAGTTTATGATACAGTTCCCACATCTGGTAGATTCGTGCATCTTCTTCAACAAGATCCACTGAAAGTGAGTAGTGCACTGTTTTCTTTTCTTAAGCAGGTGTTACTCTTACCATCACCACTATATACTGTGTACGCATAACATTGAGTATTGACCCTTGGCCGGATCAAGACTCACAAATCCCTACATCATTATGTTGATAGTCTTTAGATCATTTAATGATATATATAAATAAATCTCAAAACACACTTATCCGTTATTCTAGAATCTTCTCTATCATTTCTCTAGACCATAGTATGAGAATTTTCAAGAATTAGGCAGCTAATAAACGTCTATTTCTACATCTCTACCACTATAATGGAACATTTTTGAATAGGATCCATAGCACCAATCCGGACCATTGGGTTGTTAGATCCAATGGTTCAGAGCAGCTCGATTCATGTTCAATAGTACCTAGAGCAAACTCCACCATGTTGTAGAACCATCATGTCACCACCCCCAAAATTTCGTAGCACAGTAGGTTGTATTCTGAATATGTGTAGATAGTTATTATTAATAGACTTAATGTGTGCATTTTTTTCTCTAACAAGACTATTGACTTACCGTGTTAATTAATCGAAGAGAATCTTTCTCCCCTAGGACATACCCTAGTGAAAAAAAGTGCCACCACCCGCCGATTTTCAGAAAAAGTGGGACCATGTTTTCTTACAATTCCCTAGTCTTAGCATATTTCAAGATTCCCAAGATAACTGCGCCCACTTAAATGACTTTATGTTGATTTAAAGAAATTAGGTCAAATTTGAACTATAAGTAAGAGCGGTAGATTCCTCTTGAATTTTCAAAACATCGTCTAAAGGGACCCACAATGTCTATATATCAAGCACCGAATAGATTTTTTTTAAATGCAACTAACTTCGTGCTAAGAATTGGCATGTCGATGAATTCGACCCTGTTTTGCAAACCTTCAAATGAAATAAACAAAAAATAAGATACTTTTCTGTTACGTCCTCTTATGTGTAGTACCTGCCTTGAAAATGAGAAGAAGGTACTAGTCTTACCATTACCACTATATAGTGTATGAGTTACTTTGAATATTGAACGTTTGATCAAAACTCACAAATCCCAACATTGCCAACCGTTTGATCTTCTTTTCCATTCTATCACCTATAAAATTATGTTGATAGTCTTTAGCCGATCGATGTTCGATGTTCAAAGTTTTTAATGTTCAAAGTGTTTGAATCTATCAATCTATATCCGACGATCGATGTTCAAAGTTTTTAATGTTATATATCTTACTAGTAAGTTGCACAAGCCTTGCACGTGAGAATCAGATAGTAGAAGTATATGCCATATCATTTTTATATAAAATTATAATAGGTGAAGCTCAAAAAAATAATTATAATTTCGAGGTACGTCCATAAAGTATCAAGTGTGTATTTGGTTCTTGTACTTAGTATCATGTAGAAATCAACCTACTATTTGTTACCTAATACCCTACATGCTCTAAAGAAATGACGAAGATGATTCTAGTACTACCGAGAAGTGTGTTTTGAAGTTTGTGCATATTGTTCATTGTGCTAAAGAGCATCAATAGAATCTTCTAGATGCATTCTAGAATGGATAGAAGATCCAACTTAATTTTAATAGTACTGAGATTTTCCTGTCTTGATCCAATAGTCAAAGTTCAAAGTTATCCGTACACTATATATAGTGGTAAGATAAGATTATATAATAGGTTAAGCTCAAAAAGTTTTAAATTTGATGGGGATATATAAAGTATGGGTGTATATGTATTTAGGTCTTGTACTTTGTGTCATGTATCTTCTATACTATAATGGAGAAGTTTTGAATACGATCCATAGCTACAATCCTGACTGTTGGGCTGTTAGATCCAATGGTTCAGAGCAGCTCGATTCGTGTTGAATAGTACCTAGAGCAAACTCCACCATGTTCTAGAACCATCATGTCACCACCCCCCAAGTTTCATAGCACAGTAGGTTGTATTCTCAATATGTGTAGATAATTATTATTAATAGACTAAATGTATGCATTTTTTCTCTAAAAAGACATAGGGCCTATTTGTTTGGGCTGTGGCTGGCTGGCTGTGGCCGGCTGTGTTATTGTGCAAGGAAAGCAGCTATTGCAAGTTTCACCGTTTGGCAACTTGGCTGATTGTCAAACTATATGCTAAAAAATTTCTAAAATACCCTCAGAGTTTCGAGAACATGTATATTTGCTGATTAAAATTGTACAAGCATATTTGTCACTGAGTTATACACATGAATATTCACACGAATATACACATTAATTGTCCTTACATACTTTGCATTAATCCGTTTAGATACAATTTATCTAGCATGCATTCTTACTCTCTAATTAAAATTTTCAGTTAAAGAAAACGAGAGAAATAAAAGGATAAATAAAAAATAAAGAAAAACCCAGCCGCTCCTCTCTCTCCTTTATCTTCTCCTATTCCTCACCTCTATCTCTTTGTTACGCGTCCTCCACCCAAACGACACCGCCGGCTGCTGCTCCTGCACCTTCCCGCCGCTCCCGCACCTCCCCACCTAGCAATGTCGCCGGATGTTGGTCTCTTTCTCCTTCCCGTCCTCTCCTCCGTCCTTCTCGCGCTTGATCCTGGACTCCTAGTCGTCATGGCCATCCACTGCGAGCTCTCCCGCCATCCGCCGTTCTATCAGTCAGCTTCAAGCTTCTCGACCATCGTCGACATCTAGAAACAAGGTCGCCCGAGGAGGAGGTCAGCCCGGGATGGGGATAGATGGGGTTGGCCTTAGAACTGACTTGGGATGGGGAGGAGGTTGGCCGGGCACAAGGTCGGCCCGGGGGTGGGGGAAGGGGTCAGGCGGTCAGCCGGTGGTGCAAGTCGGGGGGCAATCGATCTGGGGCGGTGGGGGTCAGGCGAGGACATCCAAGGAGGAGGTCCATCAGTCTGGTCGATGGGGTGTGATACGGGATGAGGCTCAGGATGGCAGTTTGCTAGTAATTTCCTCAAACCAAATGTCCAAAGCCGAAAACACTTCACTTGCAGCCCCGGGAAGCCACGGGAAGCACCTACGGACGTGCTTCCCAGGATGGCCTATTTCGCAACCCACTTCCACCGAAGCCCGCCGCACAGCTGTGTCATTTGGTCCCTTTTTTTGGCTTTTTCCACTGGAAAGCTACCAAAAGGCCAAACAAACACTCGATTAAAGTATGATGGTTCTAGCACATGGTGCAGTTTTTATGGGTACTGTTCAACACGAATCTAGTTGCTCTGAACCATTGGATCTTATAGCCCAACGGTCAGTATTGGTGCTATGTATCCAATTCAAAATTGCTCCATTATAATACTCCCTCCATCCTAAAATAAATGATTTGAGTTTGTCTAGATTCGCATGTATCTAGGCTTAAAACATGTCTAGATACATATGAATCTAGACAAACCCAAGTCACTTATTTTAGGATAGAGGGAGTAGTAGAGATAATGGAGCATTTTTGAATTGAATCCATAGCACCAATCCTGACCGTTGGACTGTTAGATCTAACGGTTGATAGCAGCTAGATTTGTGTTGAATAGTACCTATAGCAAACTCCACCATGTTCTAGAACCATCATGTCACCACCCCCAAAATTTCATAGTACAGTAGGTTGTATTCTCAATATGTGTAGATAGTTATTAATAGTAGACTTCATGCATGCATTTTTCTCTAACAAGACTATTGACCTAATGTTTGTTAAATCACATTTTATATAGTATATACGTGTGTGGCACGTGCCTTTTACTAGTACTATTAGAAGTCAATGTAGAAGTAAATGTTTGTCAGCTATATCTAATACTTGAAAATTTTGGTAACATGGTCTAGGGAAAAGTCTGAGAAGATTCTAGAATAATGATGTAAAAGTGCTTTGAGGCTTGTGCGCACAACATTAATTGTGCTAAAGACTATCAATAAAATCTTCTAAATGCTAGAACGGATAGAAGATCCAATGGTTTGCAATGTTCGGATTTGCCAGTCTTGATCCAACAATCAATGTTCAAAGTTATCTGTACAATATATAGTTGTAAGATTATATAATAGGTAAAGCTAAAAAATTATAAATTTGATCGACACCTATAAAATATGGGTGTATATTTGCTTCTAGTCCTTTGGAAGTGTTTGGTTCCTAGGTAGAATTTGCCAACCCAAAGTTTGGCAAATTGGTATGTGTTTGGTTTTTTTCCATAGTTTGGCTTGCCATACTTTATGAAACATATGGTCCATCGTTCATAGAGTGAATTTATTGCCAAGTTTTGCCATGCTTTGTGGCTTCAATTTTCTAAGCCACACTTTTGTGGCTACCACAATTGTCAAAGTTAGGCTTGGCAAAGTGTGTCAATGTTTATTAGCTTTGAATATTGCCCGTTCGATCTTATTTTCCATTCTAGCATCTAGAAGATAAGTACTATTGATAATCTTTAGCACACTAAATGATATGATCAAACCTCAAAACACACTTCTCCATCATTCTAGAATCTTTTCAGTCATTTCTCTAGACCAGGTTACCAGAATTTACAAGTATTAGGTATACCTGATAAATGCTGACTTTTACATGATACAAAGTGCAATAATCAAATATACACCCACACTTTATTGATGTTGATCAAATTTATAATTTTATGAGCTTTACCTATTATATAATCTTAGCACTATATAGTGTACGAATAACTTTGAACTTTGACCATTGGATCAAGACTGGCGAATCCCAACACTGCTAACCGTTGGATCTTAATTCTATCCATTATAGCATCTAGAAGATATTATTCATAGTCTTTAGCACACTAAACAATATGAACAAACCTCAAAACACACTTCTCAATAATTCTAGAATGTTCTTCGCCATTTCTCTAGAGCATGGCAAGTACTATTAGGTAGCTAATAGGTTACTTACTACTACATGATACAAAGTACAAGAACCAAATATACAACAAATATTCTATGGACGTGGCTCAAAATTATAATTATTTTATGAGTTTCACCTATTATAGTTTTATAGTACTCCTATTTATCAGAGTTGGGCAAGATGGCTTGAGGATTGACATCCTTTTATTTCGGCATGTGGGTTCAAATCCTTCACGTGCGAGAAATGTGATTCTATCGTGCACGCTATCTAGCGAGGGATAAATGTGGGTTCACATCCTTTCCTATAACACAGTCTGCATGATGAGACGATATAATACTGAGCTAGGACGTGATAGCTTGCTAGTCTAGCACTCTAGCGATAACTCCAGTAGGCATCCTCGATCCAGTTGCGCACTGCTGAAGACCGATGAGGGAACACACAAAATTAGCACCCCTCGTTCAAAGAGCCGCCCATCTTCCCCATCTCCGCCAATCCCCATTTGCCAATGTTGGCTAGGTGAATTTTGGATCTTCTCGAGCGCGCACTTCCTAAATTTTTTGAGCCATTTCTCACCCACTGCATCGGTTCTTGCAGGCCTCCATCACTCTCCTCGAAGAAACCCCAACAATCATATTTGAATCCTCCCTCGCTCCCAGTCCATCCGGACGCAATGGCGGATTCGATGCACAACATTCGGTATGGTGGCTAGAGCAAGTTCAGTGACGATGCCTTCGGAGAAATCTCTATGCGTATGGACACTACCAGCATCGTCCGGTTGGCCGCATGCTCCAAGGAGTTGGGCCGCCAAGTCGCCGGCGGAAAGGTAGCAGATGCCCCAACGACGGTTGCGGGACATTGGTCGCCTTACACGACATCCTCAACCACAAATGGCATGCCCGCAAGGCCCGTGCAACTGCACTGAGCCTGGATGTGAGTTTGCTGCCTCGCCCATAGCGCTCCTCGCTCACCTAAAACAATCCCACTCGATGGAAGTGTAGAGTTTCCACTACGGCGAGGAACACATGCACATCTCTTAGCCTTTGCTGGCACCTAGCTCATGGAGAGTAGAGACCGTGGTACCCAGGGACAATGGTACATTGTTCACCGTGCGATTTGACATGCTCGACTATGTCCTCACCGTATCCGTCCAGTGCCTCAGGTCGGCGGCATGCTTGTTTCCGTGGTATGTGGTGGAGTTGCACTTTTGTAAACCTTCAATGATGGGAGAGGACCTGGAAGAGTTCGTCGAAGATAGCATGTTTTTTGAGCCAAACAACAGTGCATCGCCAGACACCGTCAGGATTACTGAAGATTTCCAGAATTTCCTGATTAAGAAACACGATAGGTTCACACTGGATTACTCATTTTGCATCCACAATATAGGATATGGCAACTATGACCATCTTGATTCTGATGATGATCTACCATTGAATTTTATTTAAATCAATTGCTGGATATGATCTAGCATTTCTTTTGAAACATGGCTCTGTATTTTTTTCTTACTAGCTGTTCAACATGAATCCAGCTTCTTTAAACCATTGGATCTAACATCCCAATAGTCAGGATTGGTGCTATGGATCCAATTGAAAACTGCTCCATTGTAGTAGTAGATCTTATGATATTTAGCATGCTGCACTTTAGTCCATCGACTCTTACTTCCTTTAGAAATCCTAGGTACATCTCTCAACCGATGTCAGAACCGCGCTCATCGAGACTAGAGAACATCGGATTTGGGGACGATGGTACGGTGTTTGCTATGCTATTTGACATGCTGGAGTGGGGCGACATCATCGTATTTGTTGTGTGCGTCAGGCTGGACGGGTACTCGTCTTCCTTGTACAATGTGCAGTTCACCGTCTATCACCCATCAATAGAGGCTGGGTTTTGGGAGGGTGCAAAGCGCAATTCCTTCACTCCTAGGAGCAGGGCGGTGCCTGGCATCATGCTGAAGGAAAAGCATTCCATGGTGGTGTACCATCAAATGTCTCAGATTACTACCTAGGGCCTACATTACTCAATATTCATCCATCACGAGGGAATATTCCCAATTGACCATTCTACTACCTCAGATTTATTATCCCACTTTCACTACATACGATGGACATACGTGTATTGGAGGTTGGATTTTCGATGCAGAGTAGTAATAGTATATTACTAGTTCTTATACTTCGGAGTATTTTGTACAACTATATGCTTATAGTACTTGTTTAGGTCAAGGACAGGAGATGGTCTTGCTTTGCCCTTATATTATGTCGTTGCTATTACTAAAGTACTTTGTTGAACTAATAGTGATATACTGTTACTTTTTTTAGATCAAGTGCAGTAGTTTATCTTACTTTTCTTTTTAAAGTTAACATTGTCACAATTATCTAGATGAGTCTTACGCATTTTTGGTTCCATATGGGGGTCACACAGGCATTGACGTTAGGAGGAGGTATTCACACAGAAACATACTTGATCGTCAGTTTTGCTTGTTCCAATTATCGAGTCTGTTTTTTGAGCTAGAACAAGAACTGATTCTCTCTATACTGCTATTGAATTTCAAGCCGGAAAGCTACTGAATCTCTCAAATGTTCTATTTTTGCTATTACTAAAACATTTTATGGAACTGATACTGCTGTACGGATACTTGTTTAAATTAAGGGCATTAGATAGTCTTACTTTTGATTTGAAACATGGCCTTGTCGTAGTATAGATCAGACTTGGGCATTTTAGGTTCCATATGGGGGTTACACACGCATTGATCGTCAGTTTAGCATGCTCCAATGGTCGAGCATTTCCTTTCAAACATGTCTTTCTATACTGGGAGCTAGCACTACTTGCTTAGATCAAGTAGCTTCTCCTTTGAAACAATGGCATTGCACATGTACTCCGTAGCTACTCCCTCCATTTCAAAATATATAAAGATGTTTTAGCTTTTGAGAAACGAGTGCATCTAGACTATTTTTAGTTTGTAGTTAGGAGTGAACCCATATACTAAAAGGGTCTAGATACGCTCGTTTCACAAAAGCTAAAACATCTTATATTTTGAAATAGAGGGAGTACTGCATATGTTTTATCGCAGTCAGGTTACCCATATTTACTTTATCATTTTTCTTATAATATTTAGCAAGATGCAATTTCGTCCGCTAAATCTTACTTCCTTTAGAAACTCCAGGTATATCTCTCAGCCACTATTGGCACCACACTCATTGAGAGTAGAGAAGATTGGATCAGGGCACGATGTGTTGGGTTCGCAGCATAGAAAATAAAAAATTCCTACGAAGAGAACTATACGGCAAGATCTATCTACTAGATACAGAGCAACGGGTGGATATACATCCATGGAGAACTTACCCTCGAAGACAACAGGGTTTTGTTAGCGAGTTGGAACTCGTGGACGATGTAGTCGTACGCTTGTCGATCTCAAGATCGTGTGGTAGTCCGAGCGCCGCAAATCAGCAGCACATCCATCCTCGCACACTCGTTCAAGCCACCGGACAACCTCCACCTCCTCGCTCCAGCAAATCAGCGGAAGCAGGACTCCTTCTAGACGCAAGGCCACCGGGAACATGTATCTCGCTAATCCGAGACCATGGGGAATTATCTAGAGGGGGAGAGAGATCCTTCATAAGGAGGTGTGCTTTGTGAGGGAGGAGAGGGGGTCCTTTTATAGGAGAGGGGGGCTCCTCCCCTACCATGGCCGGTGGCCAAGGAGGTTGCCCCCACCTCTTCCTCATTCATATGGTGGAAGCTCCACTCACATCAATTTTGACTCCACCCAAAATTCCACTCATATGCATTAAATTTCCACCAAATTTAATGCAAATCTCAATTAATAAAACTCTTTTATTTATTTTATTCAGAATTTTGTTAATTACTTTAATTAACAAACATTCACATAAAACCCCTTGCAACATTTCAATATCACATGTAGAACCACTTTCTGCAATTTCACCCGAAACAATTCCGGTTTCTATCGAAACAATTCCTGCGCTTTGCAATTCTTTCGTCTAGAACATATGTGCTCCAAAATGGTGTCTGGTAATTCTTAAGTGTGTCACCCTATGGTTCACGAATAATGTAGACATGATTGAGACTCCTCTCAGATCAATAATCAGAAGCGGGACCTGGAGGTCCATACTGACTCCTGCATATTCAACGATGACTTTTGTGATTGTGAGAACCTTTAACGCTTGTAATTTAATCCCTTTGTCTCTTGATATAATACATGTCCAAGATTCGATCATCGGTATCCAAATACCTAGTTTGATCTCGTTACCGACATGCACTCTTTTCTTGTTCCCGTGATATAACATTCTAGTGATCACATCACTTGCTTGCAAGCTACCTTAATGTGATATCACCGAGAGGGCCCAGAGTATATCTATCCGTCATCGGGATTGACAAATTCCACTCTTGATCCATGAGCCTCAACATAACACCTTCGTAGCACTGAACCCACCTTTATAGTCACCCTGTTACGGTGTGACGTTTGATGTTATCAAGATACTCTTCTGGTGTTAGCAATTAACATGATCTCATGGTCTAAGGAATAAGATTACTTCGTATGATGCTATAGCAATATAAACATAATGACTTTGATCGTAGTGCTATACTTCGGATGAATGTTCATCACATCATTTCACAAATGTTGCGACCTTGTTATTAACAACATCCAATGTCCATGATCAGGAAACTTTGATCATCTTGTTAATCAACGAGCTAGTCTATAAGAGAGGCATAACTAGGAACCCTTTTTGTTTATTAAACACACATGTATTGATGTTTCCTATCAATACAATTATAGCATGAAAAATAAACATCTATCATATACGAGGAATACATAATAACAACTTTATTATTGCCTCTCAGGGAATATTTCCTTCACGATGGTATGGTGTTTGATGTGCTATTTAACGTGCGCGAGTCGGGTGACATCAGCATATCCTTCCTGTGCATCAGGTCATACGCATGCTCATCACCCTTGTACAATGTGCTGATAACTACCTATTACCCGACAGTAGAGCTAGGGTTTTGGACTGGTGCAATCTGCAGTTCCTCCATGCCTAGGAGCTGGGTGGTCCAGGGCATCATCCGAAGGAAAAAGCATTCCTTTTTGTTGTTACATGAATCATCTCATATTACCCAGGGCCTGCATTACTCAATATGCATCAATCGCGGGGGAGAACTCCCAATTGACACAAAATTTATTTAACCCGCTTAGGGATGTCTGTGTGTTGGAGGGTGGATTTTGGATGCATAGTAGTACTAGTTCTTGTACTTCGGAGTATTTTATACTATATACTGGTAGTACTTGTTTAGGTCAAGGGCAGGATATGGTCTTGCTTTTCCTTTGTCCTGTCGTTACTATTATGAAAGTATTTTGTTGAACTAATAGTTATGTACTGTTACTTGTTTAGATCAAGTGTAGCAGATTGTCTTACTTTTCTTTTGAAACCTAGTATTGTCACAATTATCTAGGTGAGTCTTGGGCATTTGTGGTTGCATATGGGGGGTCACACAGGCATTGATGAAAGGAGGTGGTATTCACATAGAAGCATACTTAATCGTTAGTTTTGCTTATTCCAATGATCGAGACTGTTCAGAGAACACGACAAACTGATCATGCGCAAAGGTTTTTTGAGATGGAACAAGAACTTATTATCTCTGTACTGCTATTGAATTTCAAGCAGAAAAGCTACTGAATCTATCAAATGTTCTATCGTTGCTATTACTAAAGCATTTTGTGGAAATACTATTGTACTGGTACTTGTTTAAATCAAGGGCAGTAGATGGTCTTTCTTTTCTTTTGAAACATGGACTTTGTCATAATCTAGATGAGACTTGGGCATTTTGGGTTGCATACGGGGGTCACACAGGCATTGATGTGAGAAGAAGGTACTCAAAGAAGACTTGGTCGTTAGTTTTGCTTGCTCTAATGGTTGAGTGTGTCTGGTGAAAAGGGCAAACTAATCGCGTGACAAGGTTTTTAGAGCTGAAACAAGAACTGGTTCTCTCTGTACTGCTATTGTATTTCAGTGTTTGTATTGCTAAATTTGTCACTTTTGAAATGCTGCTGAATTGGTCAAGTGCTGCTGAATATGAACTTTCAATCTGTTGATAATTTTTCTATCTTATTCTGTACTACTAAATTTTGACATGAATATCTCCCAAAAAGAACTATCGCTTTTCTCCCTCCCTCTTCGAGGTCTTTGTTTTGAATCCGATCGAGCACATCACAATGCAATTTTTATTAACTAGGATAAGAAATCTAGTAGCTCATTCGGCTCCTCTTTAGCCTAGAACATTTTAATTCAGTATTTTTTGGGTCAGGGGACTGGTGACCATAGCCCAGTGAAATTTGAGAAAGGAGCCCATGGAGCATAGCCGAGAACATATTAATTCGGCCTTTTACGGGTCAGGGGACTGCTAAGCACATCCCAGTGAAAATTTGAGAAAGAAGCCCATGGAGCATAGCCTATTGAGTATAACCCACATAGAGTAGCCTATGTAGAATAGCCAAACTCTTTTTAATTTGACCTATGATATTTTTTCTATAAATATCTTTGTTGTAGTGGCAACACACTCAGTTTACGTTTTTTTGATTTGAAGGTCGTTTAATCACCTATGTGTGTGTCTTGGGTTTACATTTTCTTCTAGCAATATCGTATTACGGAGAGGCTGATATCACGGACCCACCAGCCTGCAGCGTCCCTCTAGTTTATTTTTCAGGGTGGGTTTGAAAAAAAAAGTTTAAATACTTGTGTAGAGAGGCTGGCATCAGGGACCCACCAGACAGAACATACAAGGCTGCACCAGGGACCCACAAGCCAGAACATACCAGAGAGGTTGACATAAGGGCCCTAGTAGTAAGACCATACACGGCTGCTACGGTGAAAATAGCGGATGCGGCTGCTGACTACAAGTGCACAGATCATTTGTAGCTAGTTTCGAAATAAAGATATCGATCTCATAGGGTGTAGGAGTTTGAAGTCTAATAATCCTTGAACTAAATATTGCGATAGAAATGCTAGATAAAGTTCTAAGTAATAAGATAAAAATGCGAGTATTGTGTAAGGAGGTGTTCTTGAGTTTTGGGTATAAGAACAATAATAAAGTAAAGAAAAATAACTTCATACAGAAAGTAAGTATCACGTATGTAAAAGGGATTGGAACTGCAATAGGGAAAAAGGATTCTCAGGGAGTAGCGGATACACCATTAGTATTGTAAAGATCTAAGATAATGATTATCATCATGAACACTCTCAACTATGTATGTGTAGGAGAAACTCCGTATGTGGATGAATAGGCAAGAACCGCTGCTCACATCATCCTCATAACCACAGCAGTCAGCAATCGACATCAATCGAATTACTGCGCTATTAAGGGATGTAATCCCATAGGAGGTATCCCATGGCATGGATAGTGTTCCGTGAGTTTCCTCGATTTCCCAAGTTGATACGTAAGGAGTGCTGACAGCTTTATAGTCACTATAAGTGCTAGCACACCTCCTTCTACCAACAAGTAGTTCTTTCCATCAAGTCCCCACGAGAGGCAAATATTGAGAGGTCGACTTCTCTCAACATCAAGATGTAGAGAATCTAACACATTGTCACAGAGATGAATATCATAATACATTGTATCTTATTTCAATCTCATACTAGGGTTTCTCCATCTCCCCAAGAACTAATGATCTACTCAGACATGGAGGCAACCAACATCATGGCAATGATAATAGAAACAATCATAGATGAATAGTACTTGTATAAATCCACAACGAGTATAAGAATTACAACAAGATCTAGACAAGATGTAGATGGGATGGATGGAGATGGTGGTGATCCAGCGGTGAATGATGGAGATCGATGCCTTAGCCTCCCGGATCTGCGCAGGGCGAAGATGGATCCCTTGTGGATGAGTTCCCCCTCTAGATGCCTTCCGGAGGTGAGGTTTCTGTGATTTCTAGGTGTTCTGTATGTCATCTCCCCGAACCAATTGCACTGGGTGAAACTATTTACGAGGCGGAGGCAGCGCCAACTATACGGGTGGAAGAAATGCTCCCGCTGTATAGTTGGTCATTGCGCTCTCTGACTCCTTTGTTCGCTTCTGGTTTTCTTATAGTATTATTAATATTTCCAAAATAAGCGACTTACGTTGTTTTATACTTCTTTTCTCCTCAGTATAACTGCTTCAATAATTGTATCCATTGGATCCATCATATGTCCTGATTCTGGTGAAAATAGACATAAAATGTATGAGCAAACACCATAAAATACCGAGATCCTACATCTACAATGCAAAATAATAATATAAAACATGATGCAAATATGCACTCATCAACTTCCCCAAGCTTAGACTCTTGCTCGTCTCGAGCAAGTTTTTAGCTTAATGGATGTGATCCTCATATTCATGAAGCTGAGTCGATAAAATAAATGAGGCAATTGCAGCATGTGTTTATCATGTACGATACAGGGGAATAAGTTCATGAATAGTACCTTACTCGAACCATTTGAATAGTATTGAAGGCTTCCACACCGTAGTTATTAATAGTTCATAAAAGATGAATCTCAACATAATGTAAAAGAATCTGGTTCAACCGAATGAGTTAACGAGGTAGTCCCAAGTGTTTTAGGATCAATGTATTCACTTGGGATTCAAAATCTCAAAAGTTTCTCTTTGTCATACTACAATACAGTGGTATATGCCTATTTGTTCTTTGTACATTCAGTCTTTTTCTTCTTTTAATTTTCTTTTCTTTTACATAAGTGCTCACACTTTTGTTTCAAGTGTTGTGCAAAGGAGCTAGCCATAGATTCCACTTCATGTAGGAATTCAAAGTTCAATGATCTCAATTATCAAATTCTAACTGTATATGAAGCATTCTTATGACTTGAGATTCTACCACGACTTGTCATCACTCTATTTAGATAGCACTTTCATTTTCCTTTGTCAAGGCCTTCTTTTTCAACTTAATTATATAGATAATTTTTCTTTGTGAATCAAACCGTAGACTTACAGTATATTGACCAAATTATCTTTATCTGTTCCATTAATACCAATGGTGTGGAAGACTCCTATTGCTATCATCAAGTGTAAGTAAAATCAAACTCAAGCCTTTCATATATCAATAAAGTGAACACAATCTTAATATTGCTCCATATATAATAATAAACTCGTAATTTCATAAAAGGGATCGACTATTCCTTAAGGGAATTCTAATGATGCAAACTTTATTTCTAGT
This sequence comes from Avena eriantha, assembly GCA_910589775.1. Lineage (NCBI taxonomy): Eukaryota > Viridiplantae > Streptophyta > Magnoliopsida > Poales > Poaceae > Avena > Avena eriantha. The sequence continues at coordinate 493,026,084 of OU342743.1, forward strand.
TTGAACTATTGCAAGAATAATAATAAAAACTTGTAGGATAGATTACAAGGTCTTAAAGATCTCCCCAAGCTTGGAATCAAGCTATGCGGGATCAAATAATCTCTTGTGATTATTTGATATCGTGATTGTTGTAGATCACTGGGGCGCCATGGCATGTAACACCGCGGTGCGTAGCTTCTTGTTGGTCTCCTCTAGAGCAGTTATGCGGCTGTAGCACCTGCACAGATCATATTGCAGTGTCAACTCTATCTGCGAGCTTGGTTACCAATGGAAGGAGGTCTTACTTCTTCTCCATCTCATTGAGATGGTGACGGACTTTGACGCGATGGAGTAGCTCCTGCTTCTGATATATCTCTAGTGCCCACACACGATCCTTGCTTCTAGGGACAGCTTCTTCTTCCTCATCCATAATTGATGGATCGGGGAAGTGGAAACCGTACCTCCACTCTTCTTGAGGTTTAACCTTCATACAAGCACCAATGGTTGGCCTCGAGAGTGGAACCTCCCCTTCCTTGCTAGCACCTACACCAATATTAGATAATTCCTTACGCTTGTGCGGCCTTGGGTCTGTGGTGACGAACTTGACCGTCTCCACACGCCATTTTCTATATGGCTTGCGATCTTCTCTCTCTTGTTGAGCTTTCTTCATCGCCGCCCAATTGATCTCCGGTGGATCGTAGATGTTATGGTGGATGTAGACGTCAACTACGTCATCATCACCATATGAATCATTGTTGAAGTAGCTTGGCTCGATGTACTCCTTGTACTTCGGGCTAAACCTCTCCACCTCCTCGTCATCGTCCTCCATGGACGGGCTGCTAGAGAGGTCCCTACAAGGAGCAATGAGCCCCATGGGTTTCCCACGGCCTGGGACGGGATAGCGCATTGCTAGATTGGTTTCTGTAGATTGCGACTAGAGACAGATACAATGGCAGTATATAAGAGGGGTCAGAGGTCGGTAAAACTCGTGAGAAACACCAAATTGTCTTCCAAGAAAAGAATCCAAACGGAATAGATAAAGAAATCATGGATTTGGATATAACCTGCCGTGTAACAACAAACTATACGGGCGCGGCCCGTATTATTGGTTCCGGGCAGATATTTCTAAATATCTCGAGTCCAGGTCAATTAAATCACGCTCGGAACCAACAATAACAGTTTTTTTTAGATTGAAAGGTCGAACGAAAAGTGTCTGAGAGTTTAAAAACCAACTATATGGCCGAATTTTTGCTCCGGTCGTATAGCTGTGACCGTATAGTTTCAAACACCGAAAATCAAAAGTGCCTTGGAGTTCAACGACCAACTATACGGCCAGAATTTTTGCTCTGGTCGTATTGTTGCCACCGTATAGATCCAGACACCAAAAAGCAAAACTATCTGAGAGTTTAATGACCAACTATACGGCCGGAATTTTTGCTTCGGTCATATAGTTGTGACCGTATAGGCTCAGATATAGAAAACAATTTCATAAAGATGATAAATAGAGTTTAGCGACCAACTATACGGTGGGAGTCCCCGCTCCGGTCATATAGCTCTGCCTGTATAGTTGGTAAAACCCCTCTAAATCTTCAGAAAAACACAAGGAATTCGAAAACAGAATTTTTAAGAGTAAAACTTGTGAAAATAAAGCACTTATTTAAGTAATAACACTTACCTTGTACTTACCGTTTGCTTAATCGGGGATGAAAAGTTCCTCCCACAACAAGGACTCCTTCTCTTTTAGAGGAATTGACTTTAGTTCATCAAATAATTCCCGTAAATGAAAATCACCAGGACTAAAGTTCCTCTCAATAAGATTAGTGTCTTCCTGGGCAAGCATGGACACTGCATCTAACATCTTTATTTCTTGCCTCTGCATAATATGCAACTCAAATTCTTGTAGTGAAAGAATCCAACGGATTAGTCTTGGCTTATGTTCTTTCCTCTCAAGGTGTTCTTTTAAGCCATCATGATCCGTATGAACTCTCACCTTTGCATCAACTATGTAAGAACGAAATTTATCACAAGATAAAAATACAGCAAAAAGTTCCTTTTCTTCCTTCGGGTAATTCTTTTGAGAACCATTAAGACTTCTACTAGCATGATGTATAATATTAAATCTACGACCTATATGTTGTCCAAGAGTTACTCCTACAATATCATCGCTAGCTTCACATATTAAGTCAAAGGTTGTATCCTAGATAGGTGGTTTAATGATGGGAGATCGAGTTAAAGCATTTTTTATTTTATCAAAGGCTTCAAGGCACTTATCATCAAAATTAAATCGCGTTCCCTTTTGCAAGAGGTTAGTCAAAGGTTTAAATATCCCAGAGAATTTTCTAATGAACCTTATGTAAAAACCCACATGACCAAGAAAACTTCGTATACCTTTAATATCCCTAGGTGGTGGCATTCTCTCTATTGCTTCAATCTTAGCTCTATCCACTTCATTTCCCTTACGTGATAGTTTGTGTCCGAGGACTATACCTTCTTTGACCATAAAGTGGCACTTCTCCCAGTTTAGAACAAGATTAGTTTCTTCACAACGCTGCAAAACTTTATTGAGATTATCCAAGCAACTAGTAAATGAAGTTCCATAGACAGAAAAGTCATCCATAAATACTTCCATTATAAGTTCTATGAAATCAGCAAAAATAGCAGTTTATACATCGTTGAAAAATAGCTGGAGCATTACATAGACCAAAAGGCATACGTCGGTAAGCATGTAAACCTTAAGGACTTATGAAAGTTGTTTTAAGTTGGTCATCGGGATGAACAGCTATTTGAGAGAAACCAGAGTATCCGTCCAAGTAACAGAAATTTGAAGGTGGTATCAAGGTGTTGACACTTGGAAAACAGAGGACATGGACCCCTACTGAGCATTCACTTGGAGAAACATTGAGTATGGTTTGCTAACCTTTCTAAAGTTTGATCTATGAACGGTAATGGATAGTGATCTTTCCTAGTTTCTTTATTTAGTTTCCTAAAGTCTATGCACATCTTGTGCCCAACAATAGTTCTAGTAGGTATTAATTCATTGTTTTCATTAGGAACAACAGTAAATCCACCCTTCTTAGGGACACAATGAACAAGACTTACCCAATCACTCTCTTTAACAGGATAAATTATACCTGCGTCTAGTAGGCATACAATTTCTTTTCTTACCACTTCTTTCATTTCCGGCTTCAATCTTCTATTAAATTCTACAACTAGTTTTGCACCTTCTTCCATGAATATTTGATGGATGGCTATAATGGGACTAATGCCCTTCAAGTCATCAATTGAGTACCCAAAAGCTTGGCGATGCTCCTTAAGTATCCTCATGAGTTCTTATTCTTCTCCTGAAAGTTTAGCACTAATAATAACAGGAAATTTATTAGTATCATCTAAAAACCTGTATTTGAGATTATCTGGTAGAGTCTTCAACTCTGGGGGGGGGTAATTCCTCGTCCCCTCTCTTTTCTGGCTAAGCCTCATCAGTTGGAGGTCCCAAAATAGGAAGCAAATCGAATTCATCTTCTTGCTCTTCTAGGGACTTGTCCTCCATAATTATTTCTTCATAATTTGGATCTTCATTTATTTCTTCTTCTTCATTACCAAAGAAAAGATCCACCATTTCCTCAATAGTTCTCTCTTCCTCTTCTTCTTGTATTTGTGGAGGTCTATCTTTAAATTTGGAAAAATGGAATTTATTTTCCGTTCCCCCAAGCTTAAGAGTCACAATCTCCTTCTTGAAATTAACATAGGCACCTATATCACCCAAAAAGGTTCTTCCAAATATAATAGGGCAAAAAGTGTCAGCTGGCATATCAACAACTACAAAATCGATAGGAAAGTCTTTGTTGCTAATTGTGACAGTTGCATTGTCAACTATTCCCATTGGAATTCTAAGGTTTTTATTGGCTAACATAATTGTCATATCAGTATTTTCAATTGTAGCCGGTTCTATTTCTTCTTTTATTTCTAGGTAGAAATCATAAGATATAACATTAACTTCAGTGCCAAGATCACATAAACCATAATGAGAGGTTTCTTTAAATATGTAGGGAAGAATAGGCTTACACACATCTTTTACCTTTGTTTTACCTTCAACCAATATGGAAGTCTCCATATCGAGTTCAACTATGTTACAGTGTGAGTACATAGCCATAATTGCTTCCTTGGTTACCTCTTCATCTTTGTTTTCTTTCAGGTGTCCCGTGACTTCTGGCATGCTTTCCTCTTCCCTCTTTTCCTGTACTGCTTTGACCTGTTCATATTCAAAAATATGCTTTTGTGCAGTGTTAGGGAAAGACACTTCATATATTGCCTCTACAGAGGTAAGTGTTGATTTATCTTCTCTTTTCTTCTCTGGTTCGGGTGGTGGATCATACTTGACTGGACCCTCCTTTGGAGCTTTAATATGTTCTGTAAAAGCTTTAACAACTTGCAACACAAGATCTGAATCTAGATAAAGTTCTTTAGATAATTCTTTAACATGGCCATTTTTATTATAGTCCTGAATACAATCATGCTCTATTTCTACGCCTCCTTATCTTCCTAGACCAAAATTCCATGAAACTCTATGATCACGAATTCTATTAAGTAAAGCCCAAGCTTTAGGTATGGGAAGATTCATAAAGGCTCCTTCCGTGAAAGAGTCTAGTTCAATTTTATTAGCTTCAATTAAACCTCCATAAAAGATATGTAACAAATACCATTCAGGCAAATCATGATGAGGACATAGTCGTAGTAAATCTTTAAATCTAGTATAAGCTCTCACTAGTCTTTCATTAGAACGTTTCTTCCAAGTCATTATAAGATGCCTTATTCCAAAAGATTTTGATAATGGATAATATTTTGATAGAAATTCACAGGCTAAATAATCCCAAGTAGTAGTGGCTTCAGGGGGTAGAGATCTATACCATGAGAGAGATGTACTTGTCAAAGTTTGACTAAAAAGTTTAACCCTTACCTCATCAGCAGTATATCCCGTCAATAGAAAAGTGCCACATATATCTTTAACACATGTAATATGCTCATATGGATCAGGATCTTCTTCATCTCCATTAAATTGCTTCTTGTGTAGAATACTAAGTAGTAGAGGATTTATTTCAAATCCCATTGTCTTCTCATTGGAGTTGTCTATTTTATAAATATCATAGGGCTTTCCCAAAGTGGTTGAGTGGGTTAGCACTAATCATATGCTCAAACTCCATTATGTTGGTGGAAACCTGTAACTCAAAACAAAATTTAGCAAGACAAAAATAAATAAGCAAAAACTAGAAGACCTACAATGCTTAGCTCCCTGGAAATAGCGCCAGAAAATAGCTTGATGACTACAAGTGCACAGATCATTTGTAGCTAGTTTCTAAATAAAGATATCATCCCATAGGGAAAAGGAGTCTGAAGTCTAATAATCCTTGAAGTAAATATTGCGATAGAAATGCTAGATAAAGTTCTAAGTAACAAGATAAAATGTGAGTATTGTGTAAAAAGGTGTTTTTGACTTTTGGGTATAAGAACAATAATAAGGTAAAGCAAAATTACTTAATACAGAAAGTAAGTATCGCATATGTAAAAGGGATTGGAACTACAGAAGGGAAAAGCATTCTTAGGGAGTAGCGGATACACCACTAGTATTGTAAAGATCTAAGATAAAGATTATCATGATGAACACTCTCAACTATGTATGTGTGGGAGGAACTCCGTTTGTGGACAAATAGGCAACAACCGCTGCTCACATCATCCTCGTAACCACAACAGTCAGCAATCGACGTTAATAGAATTAATGCGCTATTAAGGGATGTAATCTCGTATGACGTATCCCATGTCATGGATAGTGTTCCGTGAGTTTCCTCGATTTCCCAAGTTGATACGTAAGGAGTGGTAACAGCTTTATAGTCACTATAAGTGCTAGCACACCTCCGTCTACCAACAAGTAGTTCCCTCCATCAAGTCCCCACGAGAGGCAAATATTGAGAGGTCGACTTCTCTCAACATCAAGATGTAGAGAATCTAACACATGGTCACAGCGATGAATATCATATATACTTTATCTTAGTTCAATCTCATACTAGGGTTTCTCCATCTCCCCAAGAACTAATGATCTACTCAGACATGGAGGCAATCAACATCATGGCAATGATAATAGAAACAATCATATATGAATAGTACTTGTATAAATCCACAACGAGTATAGGAATTACAACAAGATCTAGAAAAGATGTAGATGGGATGGATGGAGATGGTGGTGATCCAGCGGTGAATGATGGAGATTGATGCCTTAGCCTCCCGGATCTGCGCAGGGCGAAGATGGATCCCTTGTGGATGAGTTCCCCCTCTAGATGCCTTCCGGAGGTGAGGTTTCTGTGATTTCTAGGTGTTCTGTATGTCATCTCCCCAAACCAATTGCACGGGATGAAACTATTTGACGAGGCGGAGGCGGCGCCAACTCTACGGCCGGAGCTGTACAGGTGGAAGAAATGCTCCTGCCGTATAGTTGGTCATTGTGCTCTCTGCATCCTTTGTTCGTTATGACCCACAAGTATAGGGGGTGTATCGCAGTATTTTCGATAAGTAAGAGTGTCGAACGCAATGAGGAGAAGAAGGTGTTGATGAGTGGTATGGATCAGGAATTCTCTGTAATACTTAGCAAATGGATTTTTAGGAGTTTTTGATAATGCAGATAACTAGAGTACTAGTAAATAAAAGACAATAACAATAATTGCAGCAAGTGGCCCAATCCTTTCTTTAGCAAAGGACAAGTCGGTTGTATTACTTAAGATGACCAAACGTTCTCAAGGACACATGGAAATATCGTCAAGTGCTTTGACTTCATATAGTTGATTAATCTTCTTTGGTTGGATAAGTGTTGTGTGGGTGAACCTATGCTAATGTACTGACATTCCTAGGACTAATACATACTTATGATTATACCACTTGCAAGCATCCTCAACTACAAGAAATTAATTAAGATAAAAACCTAACCACCTCCTTAAACTTTGAGAACCTACACTCCCTTGTGCAAAGGTTTCCTAACGGGGGTTCAGGTTTCTGTCTCTTTGGAAACCCCACGATTAGTATCCAAATACATAATACATTCCCCTAGGCCCATAAAGGTGAAGTATAATGTAGTCGACGTTCACATGACACCACTAGAAGAATAACACCACAATTTAAATATCAAACCATTGAATCTTTCTCAACACAGTTCCACTACTAACAACATGACTTCTCCCATGTCCTCAAGAACTAAACAAACTACTCACGAGACATCATATGGATCAAGATCAGAGATGAAATAATCATAAGTAACAATCTGAACATGAACAATAATTCAATGGTTCCACTCAATAGCATCAACTACAACAAGTAATCAACATTGAGAAAGTTTCCCCTAAGAACTATGCAAGATTCAACCCAATTGTTACAGCGGTACGGAGTGGTGATGATGGTGCTGGTGGAGATGATGGTGGAGATGATGGTGGAGATGATGATGATGATCCCGATGAAGTCTAGCTTGATGATGCTGTTGATGGCAATGATCTCCCCTCTCCGAGAAGGAATTTCCTCGGTAGAATTCTGCCTACCGGAGATCTCTTTCTCTCTCTGTAGTTTTCGCCCCACAGAGGCGGCGGAACCTTTCTCTGGTCGCTCCCTGAACTTTAGGGTTTCAAGGGGATTATATACTCCAAAGGGCAATGCCAGAGGTGGGCCAAAGTGGCCACACCACCTAGTGGCCCGCGCTAGGGGTGGTGTGGGCCCCCTGTGGCCCATCTCCACTCCTCCTTCTGGCCTCCTTTGTCTTCTAGAAAAATAGGAATTTCCATATATTTTATGGGATTTTCTGATCTTCGCCAAAGTTGCATCTGGATAGTGCTTTTTCCATCAGAATCCTGACTCCAATGGTTCATCCTCCAAAAGTCATCAATCATGCAAAAATAGATGAAATAACATAAGTTCATCTCTTAATATGAAATATATCAATGAATAATAGTAGATTATGATATAGAATAGTGATGCAAAATGGGCGTATTAGTTCGCTTCTGGTTTTCTTCTGGTATTATTAATATTTCCCAAATAAGCGATTTACGTTGTTTTTGACTCCTTTTCTCCTCAGTACAACTGCTTCAATAATTGTATCCATTGGATCCATCATCTGTCCTGATCCTGGTGAAAACAGACATAAAATGTGCATGCAAGCGCCGTAAAATACCGAGATCCTACATCCACAATGCAAAATAATAATATAAAACATGATACAAATATGCACTCATCAATGGCCGAAAAAAGTCCATCATACACACGTTGCACTCATAGAGAAGCGGACATGTCGGACTCAGCAGGCCCAAGCATAGCACATGAAATTAGCGTATCAACCCCAATCATAGCCCAAATCCTTCTAATTCAGCCTTTTCGTGGTCTTGTGGCCACCGACCATAGCCCATTAAATATAGGAGTGAGCCCATGGAATTTAAGCCATGACGAATAGGGCATCCGCCCCGAGTTAGCGTAGAATCCTTTTAATTCGGCCTTTCTGAGCATTTTTTGTACTCTGAAGCTAACATCTGGGACCTGAAAAGACAGTCGAACATACACATGTTTCTTCCAAATAGAGGCTGTCTGGGACCCAGCATAGACATGTTTCCTGAACAGAGGAGGTTGACATTTGGGACCCAGCAAGTTATCAAGGTCAAAATAGTTGACACGGCTAAAAAATCCATCATACGCATGTTTAATTTACAAAGAGGCTGATATGTGGGGCCCATGAGGTTGATTGAACGGTAGATGCATCAAGCAGCACTATCAACTTCGGAATAGGGTAGCACGAGCGAAGGAAAAGATCCATCATACACACGTTTCTTCCAGTGAGAGGATGACATGTGGGGCCCAGGAGGTTGGTCAAACGGTAGATGTGTCGAGCAGCGCTATCAATTTCTGAACAGGGTAGCGCGAGCAAAGGAAAAAATTCCATCATACACACGTTTCTTCTAATGAGAGGATGACATGTGGGGCCCAGGGGGTTAATTAAATGGTAGATGTATCGAGCAGCGCTATCAACTTCGCAACACGATGGCGCCAGCGAAGGAAAAAATACATCATACACACGATTCTTCTTATGAGAGGCAGACATGTAGGACCCAACAGCCTGACTAAACGGCAAATGCATGGAGCAACATTATTGAGTTCAAATCAGGGAGGCGTGACCGAAAAGTATGGTCAGCTAGAGACACTGACGTATGGGACTCACCCGCCTCAAAAGAGTTCGACGAGTCAACATCGCGCAAGGAAATGAAAATCTTGCTTCTGCCATGCGCCAGCCAAGCTTCTTCCATGTTTTTAGCGATTCTGTCGTAGTAGAGGGCCGCGAAACCGGAAAAAAATCCATCGGCCATGGTCAAGCGGAGAAATTCGTCGTGGAAGACACGCCTTTTATGATAACCGTCAGGCAAAGTCGTTGTGAAAGGAAACATTTCTTGTAGTGTAGGAGAGATTCGCTAAGCTTATTATGATATCCATGGCGAAACCCTTAATTGTGGTGGTCTATTGGAGTGATTGCTCATAGGCATCGCATTGGTTATTTAGAGATGACCTTAATACCTGATTCAAGAAGAGACTGCTCATGAGTATTGTAGTGAACATCTAATTATGGAGCTCTCTCCACACATGTCATGACAAAAGAAATAGATTATCCTAATTATGAATAATTGGCTTATGCTACTAGTGTATCCTACATCCCCGAAAACGTTTTAGCCTTATTGAGTTCCAACACCGTTTCCCAACACTTTCATTACTTGTTTACTTTACTTGCTTTTATTACTTTATTGCACATAGACACAAATTCCTTCAAACACCCTTTACTTGAAATCAAAGGTAGCTTCCAAGTATCCTTTGGTACCTAGTGACGAGGGTCTTAAAGACCTTAACCAAATATCCCTCTATGATTTTGATACTCTTATTTTGAAACTAGCATGTTAGTTTTGTTATTTAGAGGAGATTTTTTTGTAGAAAGTGTAGAAGAGTATTCCATGCTTATTTCTATTGAATCAAACAAATTATTTGAATAAAGTTCTTAATTAGTGAAAGTTTCTATTTTTAGATGAACATAAGGAGTCGTACGCGTGTGGTGGATGCACAAGCCACACCACCGGTTGAAGGACTAACCCCTGCAGCGCTCAACATCAAGTTCACCAAAGACTTTCATCTCAACCATCTCAACCGCCTTAAGAACTGTGAGCTCAAATCTACCAAACGGGCATGCCCCCATATTCTGAACCAACTAGGCATTCACCGTGATTCCAACTATCTTTGCATAAATGTTGGTCAGATTGACTTTGTTTTTAGGAGGCCACCACCTATCGCCGCTTGACACTCGAGTTTCTTAGTACCTTGAAGCATACGGTAGGGCCATTCTGAAGCGGTTTTGTGGCCAAAAAAAACCTACGTTGGAATGCCCAGACACCCAGGATCTATCTATGTAGTAATGCAGTAACGACCATGCATATAAAATACATACCCTTGTAGATCATACACGGTTAACATTCCACGAGGAACATGTTTCAAGTAGTCGTACTCGTAGTCGACCTCAAGGTCGCGAAGCTCCTCGCAGGTCACCCCTTGCTCCATCTTCATCGCGCAGTAGCTCCAGCTCACGACATCCAAGGTGTACTATTGGTAGTACCCTCAAGGTTTCATACACATATAGTGTACGATGACGACCTCCGATTTCCTGATCCCTATCGGGAGTGCAAAAGTAGATACCCTGGCTAGAATGCCTGCAACACAATGGCATACTGCAGGTGTGTCGTCTCTTGCAAGCCCAATGCTTCCTAGGATGGTCCATCGTAGAGGACAACGAGAGAGATTTCCCTGAGAAAAGCACCTCACAGAATTACTTGATTTTGGTGTGCTTAAAACCATCCATGGGCACCCCTTTATATAGATGGAGGAGGGGTACTCCCTCCATTAGGTGCCCCATGTGGGACTAAAATATTAAAGGAAATAGGGGGAAAAAGAGGCTAATCGGTCGGCTGGGCTAAGCTGCCACCCGGGTGGGCCGACTTTACGGCGGCCCATCCCACTGCAGCTAGCTGTAGCAGCCATCCCGACAGCGATGCGACTTAGTGTAACACCCCAAAACTACTAATCAAGATTATCAAGTTCTAATCACCCAAGTTTAGGGTTAACAAAAACTTTTATTCCAGAAATCTATATGAATGCATGTGTGTTTTGCATTAGTGTAAGATTGATTGAAATTGCCATGTTTGATTGCTACAAATGATGATAAATGGTTTAAAGGTGAATACTACATCATCTAGGCCAATTACAAACAAAATCAAAAGAAAAAGAAATCAAATATGAATAAAATGATCAAATGGTCATTTTGACCAAAATCAACCACTAGGTCACTTTGAGTGTTCCTAGTAAAGAATTTCTAACAGAAACAATTCCATTTATTTTCACCCCTTGCTAGACCAAGTAAAAGTGAACCCAATCCCACTTTACAAACCCACAGAATCTACTTTCAAATCTATTTAAAGGACAATTCATATTTGAATCAAGCTCATATGGTAAGATCACCATTTTGCAAAAACCACTCAAACCAATTCCACTTGACTTCTCAAAGCAACCATAGACACTCAAGCATGAGTTTAGATCACTCACCAAAATTCATTCAAAAATTTCAAATTCAAATTCTTTCAGCCATTTAATCAAACACCTTGGAGACACAAATCCAATTCTGCCTAACTTCATTATTTGGAGCATTGATCACTAGACCAAATGCCCCCATTACACTCCCCCTGTCTCCCCTAGTGTCTAGCAATACATAGATAGCCACCCCCTCTATTGTTGCACCAGTGCAGCGCCGCCCGAAAATGGTCATCATCGGCCGACCAAGAACCGCTCGCTCTAGACAACGCCGCAACCATCCATGATGTCCAGGAGGCACTCCATCGTCCACCGACACCCCTTGTCCAGCCCTTGATCACAGCCAGGGCATGGACCACCCAAGACCAGCCGCGCCCACTCTCTTTGCGTCGTGCTGAGAGTGCGCCAGAGCACCGCACCTGACCGGCTCGCACAGACCGCGCCTCGCTCTCTCCATGCATGCACACACTCGCCATTATCACAGCCAGCTCCCAGACAGCCCCGTTCGCCGCCGCGCGACCTGTAGCCCCCGTGCGCTGTCTCGAACACCACCGGTTCCGCACAGAGCGTCGCACGCGCCCGACCAACCTAGACCGCCCCGTGCCATGCCATTACACCTGTGATGACCGCCAGGGAACACCGCACCACCCCCTAACCACAGCCACGCTGATAGCATGTTGTACCGCCCTCGCCGGAGATGCCAGCCCATCCTGATCGGTCCCCTCGTTGTTGTATAAATAGAGGCCCTCTCCACCTCAATTCTCCACACCACAACACTCCCCACTCCTCACTGATCCTCCCACACTTCTCCCCGGAGCACTGCTTCGCCAGAATTTGGCAGGAGCCCGCTGCTACAGAAGGAGAAGGGCACCATCGATTGGAGCCGCCCTTGGAGCTGCCGCGACCACTGTTCGAACCGCTGTTGTTGGCCACATCGTTCGCCCCCATCGCCGACCCTATCTGGAGCCCAGGTGAGCCTCACACAACCCCCACCACCACGTTAGTGTTTAGACCTTGCCGGAGTTATTCATCGTCGATGATGAACTTCAGTCGTTGGATCGTCTTTTAATCGTAGGGCCTAGAATGCACGATACCATTTTGGTTAGACTGAGATGCTGACTAGTGGGACCGTTCTGTCATTAGCCCTCTGCGCCGTGCTGTGCAGATTGGGCCGGCCCATTTAGTTTCCCGCGCAGGCCTGTGCATTCAAATAATTATTTTCCAATTTAGTTAAAACCAATTTATGTCAGTAGATTCAAAAATCATTTCAAAGAGATTCATTGAACCAAATTGCATGATTCCAATTTTGTTAGAAAGGTACTTAAATTATATATCCAAGCCCGTTGGATGAAAGGAATATGCCCGAGAGGCAATAATAAAGTGGTTATTATCTTATTTGATGTTTATGATAAATGTTTATTTTGCATGCTATAATTGTATTGATCGGAAACGTCAATACATGTGTATTTAATAAACAAAAAAGGGTTCCTAGTTATGCCTCTCTTATAGACTAGCTTGTTGATTAACAAGATTATTAGGGATATACTTTCCGGGTATCCTCCCAGTTCCTCATTGACCAGGGTGGCCCACTTCGGGTTAGAGCTTTGCTTCACGAGCGGCCCAGTCGGGAGAGAAGACGGAGTCCAATCCGGCTACGGGAAGGCCCAGAAGACTTACCGACTTAGGCCCATAATGTTACTTGTAGTTCAAGATGTACTCTGTAACCAACTCTTAGTCGTAGCCAGATTGATCTCTCTTGTAAACCCTAGGCCGGATATCTATATGAGCCGTCCTAGGGAGAGCCTTTAGGGCACACCCAATACTTTAGACCCTCAACTCGCACAGGCGATACCATTGTAACCCATATTCCGGCTCTGCCATATTACTGGATTCCTAGCAGGAGTAGGATCCGTCCAAAGCCGGCGGATTCGAACCTGGGTAAACTTGTGTGCTCACCGTCCGGGAATACCGTACGTCTTACCCCCCCCTCTCTTCCGCACGCCTCGAGGACCCCCTCATGGCATACTTGTCATCAATCTGATGACAGTTGGCGCCCACCGTGGGGCAAGTGAGCTTCGGATCTGCGTTCCAAGCGGAATCTGCAAGAATCGGAATCGGTGAGACCATCACCGTCGGTCGCATCCTCTACGCTAGTGACGTCCCTCTCATCGTTCTCGACAAGACTTGGATTCCGGCTAGGGAAGCCGTGACTGCCTATACAATCATGTCTTTTGACGAGATCTCAGAAAACCCTAATCCCACCCAGCCCGCACTAGTTGCGGAGATAGTGGAGAAATCTGAGCCTGAAGAAGACCTCACGGTCCAAGTCGAATCTGGAGTGGATCTCCCTAGAGAAGCTAGATCCCAGATCGACCCACCCGTGGAAGTCGAAATCCAGGAGGAGCATATCAACAACACTGATTCCGGCTCTGACGATGCCGGGACAGACAGGCCTTTCCTCAGGTACACACTAAGACGTATGATACAGCAAGGCGCTAGCGCAGATGCAATCCTCGAAACCATTAAAAGTTTCGATATGGCTGATCGCGAAAGCCGCAGGTACCTCAGGAAACACGCATCGCACTTCATCGGATATGTTGGATCCAGATCCGGCTCTGTCGATGCTGGAGAAAACACCGACTCGGTGCTGGAGGCAATTGGAACAAACGCCGACGTTCCCGAATCCTCGGATGAATCTATGACATCGACAGATTTCCGAAAGTTCTCTGTGGAATATGAAGAGGAGTACAACTCCAAAGCTGCAGAAGAAGGAGAAGCCATGGATGAAGGATCCGGGGAACACTCTCCCAAAGAGCAGGATGACATGGACGTCGGAGATAATCCCGAGGTCCAGATGTCCGAAAGTACCGATCAGAGCTTGACTCCAGGAAACAGACCCAAAGCCGTCTTTGCTACCGGCGCTGCCAAGAAGGCAAAGAAGAAGAACAAGAAGAACAAGACCCCGGAAAAAGACCCTCTGACAGAGGAGGTGATTGCTGAGGAATACGAGGAAGACTCGGATGGAGCACTTATCCCAGAAGAGCCGAAAAAAGAAGCATCGGTGGATGGACACGTGATCACTGAAGGTGCGCGTAAACTCATCGATACCGCCTTAACCACACCTATCCCTACAGTTGCAGAACTTACTGCAGATGAGCTGGACGAAAGGGCCCAGGCCCTAGAAGCCCTTCGTCAACAACTCCTTGATGAAGCCAAAAACATCGAGGTGGAGAAGAAGCGAATGTCAACCAAGGAGTACATGTCCCATCTACATCAGAAGACACGAAAGCGTCACATAGATGACAACCAATTCCCACGTGTCCGTGCCGTCCTTTTCGGAGATGAGATGGGGAAGCCACGGAAGGATAGCAACGGAGATTGGGTATACCCAACACCAGTGCAAAATACCGTGGCAGCTCGTGAAATTCTATCAGCTAATCCAGGGCCAGAGCAGATACGCTTGTGTATCAAGCTACTCAACAAGGGACTGGAGCAGCAGAAGGTCGCCCTGTCCGGAAGTCAAAAACTGGTCTCAGATTCTGACCAATGTCGCACAGATCCGGCATGGGCTGACGTAAGATCCCATTACGTTCGGGCGCAGTACCATCACCCTGAACGCAGGGAAGACAATTATTCAAGAACCGGATCGTCGAGAGAGCATCACAGAGCTACACATAACTGGAGCAATGTCGCTCTAGCAGCCGAGAAAGACGCGATCGCTGCACTGAATCTGAGGAATCCTCCCTGACGAGAATTCAATGATCAAAAGGGAGAAGATAAGGAGAAACGTCGGGAGGAGGATCGTCAGAGAATGCCACCTCCTAGACATGAGAGCCGTCCGACTAAGCCTCACCATGGTGGGAACGACGGACAAAGGAACGACGGAAACCACGCTGGAACAAGCCGGCAGGGGGCTCGTCATAGTCAAGAACCTCCACGGAACCGGAATAATGACGCTTCGGACGGAGGCCGGCGATCAACCAAAAACTATCCAGCTGCACCACCCTCTCCACCACACAGTTATCACAACGGACCCAAGGAGGTCAAGGAGGACGACATTGCGGAGGAGGTGGTGGCAGAAGCCGAAGTCCAGCTCCAAGGCACCGCAACCACAGCCGACATTCGGGACGATCTCTATCCCCGAATGATGCAAGGCACAGGATCAACTCCAACATAGAGGCTCGGCGCTATGAAAACGATGACGTGTACGTGGGCCCAAAGTGCTTCGGACCATGCATCAAAGCTACAAAATTCCCGGAAGGATTTGCTATCTCAAGACATATCCAAGCCTACGACGGCATTGCTCGGCCAGACACCTGGTTACAGGATTTCTTCCAAGATTGCTGCATCGCTAAAGGCGGAAACAGCCTGGTCGCAACCCGATATCTCCCACTTATGTTGCGGAAGACGGCACGATCATGGCTCAATGAACTTCCGGCAAACACCATCCACAACTGGTATGACTTGCAAAGTGCGTTCTTTCGGAATTTCGAAGGCACATATCGGAGGCCCTGTACAGTTGGAGACCTACAGCGTTGCACCCAGAAATCCGGAGAAACTTAACGGGATTATCTCGGATGATGGATCGACACAAAAAACTCCTGCGAAGGAGTAAACGATCAAACTGCGATTGAAGCTTTCATCGCAGGTCTCCCAATTGGTTTATTACGCCATCGCTTGAAGTGTGACAAGGTTACTGATCTAGGAGAGATGATAGAAATAGCGAGCAAGTATGCAGATGCTGACGACGATGCAGAGGGATTACTCAATGCCCTGGTTGTGCCTCAGTCGGCAAAACAACCAAAGCAACATCTTAGAAGCGCAAAAATACCTCGGAAGAAAAACCCAACGCGGAGACAGCAGTGGTCACTACTGTTTCCGGGTCTGGAGGACGAGGAGGACGTGGCGGAGGCCGCGGGCGTGGCCGTGGGACGTCAAGGGTCCAAGGCAGAGGAGAGCAACAACCAGGCAAAACCTACACTTGGGCCGACATTGCCAATAACCCATGTGTGCATCATTTAGACGCCAATGGGGGTTCGTCCCACACCAACGCTGAATGTCATTTTAATTACGACATCAAGAGAGATGATACCGCAGGCTACAAAGCTAAGCGGAAGAAGGGAAAGAATAATCCTGAAAAAGACAAGGAGACCAAGGAAGATTCCGACATGGAGGAAGCTGATGCTTCAAATCCCAAGTCGGAAGGGAAGAAGACTTTTCCCACCAAGAATGACACTTACGTCACCTTCCTCGGATCTCAACCAGCAAAGGTCAAGAAAGCAGTTCTCCACGAGCTCAATGCAACAGTTCCGGCTGTCCCTCAGTATCTGGACTGGTCGGAAGTGGCAATCACGTTTGATCGCGCTGATCATCCGCCTAAACTACACAGGCGAGGAAAATACGCCTTAATCGTCAATCCACTTATTGACGGTTATGGTTTCTCCAAGACCCTCATGGACGGTGGTAGCAGCATCAATATTCTCTATGTCGAAACGCTACACCGGATGAAGATCTCGGAAACACAGCTGAACCATAGCTCTGTGATCTTTCACGGAGTTGTCCCAGGAAGACAAGCTAATTCCCTGGGAGAGATCACTTTGGATGTTACTTTTGGAACTCCAAACAATTATCGGACGGAGGCACTTTCCTTCGACGTGGACCCGTTCAAGAGCGCATACCACGCTATATTCGGACGTCCAGCTTACTGGGATTTTATGGCTCGTCCATGTTACATTTACAATATGATGAAAATTCCAGGTCCCAACGGCGTGATCACCATCAGGGGAGACCCGAAGAAGGCGTGAGAGTGCGAAGATGGAAATGCTGCCTTTGCCGAAGCCGTGCTGCACGCCTAGGAGTACCAGGAGATCAAGAAGAGCATAGATCCGTCTGAGATGCCCGCAACGAAGAAGGAGGTCACAAAGCCAAATCCGGAGTTCAAGGCATCAGAAGAGACGAAGACGACGCCGTTGAAGGATGATGACCCCTCCAAGGTGACCCAGATAGGCGTAGGCCTAAGTAGCGCATAGGAAAGCGCGCTCGTCAAGTTCCTCCAAGCAAATCAAGATATCTTCGCATGGCAGCCATCTGACATGACCGGAGTACCTAGGGAACTTGCCAAGCACTCTCTAAATGTAAACCCGAACGCTAAACCCGTCAAACAGTCCTTACGACGGTTTGGCCATGAAAAGCGTAAGGAAATAGCTAAGGAACTAGCGTGGCTCGAGTTAGCCGGATTCATAGAAGAGGTCATCCATACTAATTGGTGAGGCCAACCCTCTAATGGTCCCTAAAAAGGACACCACTGATTTAAGGATGCATGTTGATTATACTGCCTTGAACAAGGCTTGTCCAAAAGATCCGTTCGCTCTGTCTAGAATTGATCAAGTTATCGATTCTACGGCAGGCTCGGAACTCCTCTATTTTCTCGACGCATATTCTGGTTATCACCAAATCTAGATGAAGGAATCTGACAAAGTCAAAACTTCATTCATCACCCCCTTCGGAACCTTCTGTTTTGTTACGATGCCCTTTGGGCTGAAGAACGCAGGAGCTACGTACCAGCGCACGATGCAGCGTTGCCTCCATGATCAACTCGGACGCAATGTACATGCATATGTGGATGATATCACGGTCATGTCCAAAAAGAAGGAAATGTTGATTTCCGACTTGGAGGAAACGTTCACCAATCTACGAAAATACAACATCATGCTTAACCCGAAGAAATGCTTCTTTAGAATACCAGCCAGAAAATTGTTAGGTTTCATTGTGTCTCAAAGAGGCATAGAGGTGAACCGTGACAAGATCAAGGCTATTCTCAATATTTCCAGGCCAACTCGCCTGAAGGACGTACAAAGATTAACTGGTTGCATTGCTGCGGTCAGTCGATTTGTAAGCCGGCTTGGTGAAAGAGCCGCACCATTATACAAACTCCTGAAGAAGACCAAGGATTTTGTCTGGACTGACGAACCTGAAGCTGCACTACAAGACCTGAAGAAAGTATTCTCATCTGCTCCTATCCTTGCAGCGCCGGAACCTCAGGAACCGATGTTGCTCTACATTGTTGCGACAAATAAGGTTGTCAGTATCGTTATGGTAGTGGAGAGACCAGAAGAAAATCAAGAACACCTGGTGCAGCATCCGACGTACTTTGTTAGCGAAGTCCTGAAAGAATCAAAATAGCGGTATCCGCACTATCAAAAGTTGGCTTACGGTGTTTTTCTAGCATCTCGTAAGTTACGGCACTATTTTCAGGAGCATCCAGTTACCGTGGTGAGTAAAGCTCCCATGAGAGATATAATCAACAATAGCAATGCCACAGGACGCGTTGCCAAATGGGGCATAGAGCTTGCAGCTTTCGATATTGAGTACAAACCCCGGACAGCAATCAAATCCTAGATCCTTGTTGACTTTGTCGCTGATTGGACAGAGAGCAAGGAGAACATGGTCCTTCCGGAGTCGGAATATTGGACCCTCTTTTTCGATGGGTCTAACGCTCGAGGGGGCTCGAGGGCTGGCGTGGTGCTCAAATCACCCCAAGGAGATAAAATTTTATACGTGTTGCAGATCCACTTCACAGCAACAAACAACATTGCCGAGTATGAAGCACTGCTGCATGGAATCTGGATTGCTAAGGATATTAGCATCCGACGTTTGATGTGTTACGGAGATTCGGATCTTGTTTCTCAGCAAGTCTCGGATATTTGTAATGCAAATAAGCACATGGCAGCATATAAAGCTGTCGTGGATGATCTATCTAAATCGTTCGAGGGGTTTGAAGTTCAACACATCCCTCAAGCAGAAAATGAGGAAGCAGATGCACTATCTCGAATAGGCTCTGCGCGGAAAGAGGTCCTAGATGGCGCATTTTTAGAGCACCTCAAAGTTCCCTCGATAAAGGGAGTAGATGAGGAATATCCGACCAAATCCGACTCACCATTGATAGCAGTTCTGGTGTAATCCCCAGCTGGACTCAACCCTACCTCGATTATTTGGTAGATGGCAAATTACCCGAAGACGAGGTACTGAGCCGACAGATTATCCGACGAGCAAAATCCTATACTATTGTTAAAGGTGAGCTCCATAAACGGAGTGTTTCTGGGGTTTTTCAGCGATGTGTATCTCCGAAAGAAGGAGTGGAAATCTTAAGGGAAATCCACGAAGGCGAGTGTGGTCACCACGCTGCAGCCAAATCTTTAGTGGCAAAAGCTTTTCGACATGGATTTTTCTGGCTTACAGCTCAGGCAGATGCCGAACGGTTAGTCAAGACATGCAAAGGCTGCCAAAAGTACGCCAAGAAAGCTCATTTCCGGCTGATCAGCTGCGAACAATACCTATAACATGGTCCTTTGCGGTCTGGGAGCTTGATATGGTAGGACCTTTTAAACGAGCCCCAAGTGGATTCACTCACCTCTTAGTGATGGTGGACAAATTCACAAAGTGGATCGAGGCTAAACCTGTCACTAGTTGTGATGGAGCAACAGCCAAAAGATTTGTCGAGGATGTTATAATCCGGTATGGTTATCTGCATAGTATTATCACGGATAATGGGAGTAACTTTTCCATGGGAGAATTGGCTGAATTCTGCGATGAGCAAAATATCCGGCTTGACATTGCGTCAGTCACACATCCACAGGCTAACGGACAAGTCAAAAGAGCAAATTGTTTAATTCTACAAGGCTTGAAACCAAGACTCGAAGCACCACTACGACGTGCTGCGGGGGCTTGGGCAGAGGAATTACCCTCTGTAATTTGGAGTTTACGAACAACTCCGAATAGGTCAACAGGATACACACCTTTCTTCTTGGTCTATGGTGCAGAAGCAGTTCTTCCTAGCGATTTAATTTATACTTCTCCTAGAGTGGCCACGTATATCGAAGAGGATGCCGAGATTTCTCGACAAAATGGTCTCGACTTAGTCAAAGAAGTTTGTGTCGTTGCTGAAATGAGATCTACGCAAGTATCATAGCCAGAGAGTCCGGACTAGATCTTTCAATAAAGGTGATTTGGTTCTCCGGCTTGTGCAACAAAGAAAGCACAAACTTTCCCCAATATGGGAAGGGCCCTTTTTAGTTAGTCGAGTATTACACAATGGATCGTACCACTTAACTGGCATGAGGCCAGTCAAAGAAAGACCTGCTACTAAGAAGAGAAAGAGAGCTGGAGGCAGTACAAATCCGGATGAGTTAGACAGACCGTGGAATATTGCTCAGCTACGTCCCTTTTATTCTTAGTTTATCCTTCTTTCTAATCGTACATATGTACATGTTCTATGAGAAATAAAAGTTTTGGTTACCTCAAAGTTTTTCTGAGAAGTTTTTCCCATCTTATTTCCTAAATGATCATGTCATAGTCGAAAATCCCAGAATGCTTGAAAGTACTTTATGCTCATGTTCGTTCTGGTTTAGATTTCCGATTCTAAAACTGCTACCTTCGGGTATAACTCTAAAAAATTCTAGTCTTTACTTGGGTTATCTGTCTGATTGCTGGATGCGGGTATCTTCCGAGTATTGAATTGTTGGTACTGGAAGACGGCTTTGTTTCTAAGTTTAAACTAGTTTAGCAATTGAGCTCCGTTGCTCGGCAAAGTTTCCGGCTAAAGGTTTAGTAGGCTCACGAAAGGGACGAGGCGGAAAGCCAGATAAATGATAAGTAGAGACGGAAAATTTCAAGTGCTTATGTGAACATTTCAGGCACGCAAAAATTTCAAAAGCCAAAAGTGCTGAATAGATAAAAAGCTTAGCACTAGCAAAAGTCAATAGTACTTAATATTTACAAAACACATCATGTCTTTCCAGAATAATACATAGTTTTCTGATCTATGATGCAGGAGGATATGAAGTAGCTGTCGGCTCGCTGGTTACTCCGCCTTGATATCGTTCCGAGATGTCCGGATCCGAGGTGGTCCGTTCATCGTCAGAAACTTCTTCGGTTTCTTCTGGAGGAGGCGGCGGAGTATCTACGCGGGTGAAGAAGGGGATCTCATAGCTGGTCAGATCAGCTACGTGGCACCCATATTCGGCGCAGGAATGCATGATGGCTTGATGGTCTTGCTCCTGGTCGTCTTCGTCTACCATGCAGTACCCTCTGGTCACTTGCCATATCTCCATGTTTCCATGGTGGCTCATGGCCATGGTGAGAGCGTTCTGCGCAGCAGTCCGCGCGTAGGACATGTTCCAGTCCCGAACAAGCTGCGGCATCTCCTTGGCCTTGTCCCGCACCTGAAAATCCGACATGCTTGGCATGTCCGGAATCCTGAGAGACTCGCCAATGTCTTCAATAGACTGGCGGAAGTCATGCAGAAGATCACCGACGTGGGTAAGCCGGTGGGTGCGGGGCTCGGAGGAGAAAGATTCTGTCAAGTTCAGAGGACCTATACACAAAACAAGTCAAGAAAAATCCGACATTGATGAAAGTCGAAGAAATGATAAGTCCGACAGATGAAACATACCAAGAATGACGTCGTCAATCTTGGTCTTCTCCTCCCGAAGACTCTGGAGTTCATCCTAGAGCGCCTCGGACATATCCTTCTCTCTGCCAAGCTCATTCTTGAGGTCCGAGATAATTTTATCTTGAGCAGCGATCTTGCGATCACGCTCTTCGGTGGCCATGGAGGAGGATTCCAGGACTTGAGCTATGCTCCTTTCATGATCCGCCTTGAGCTTATCCAGCTCTTGGCGGAGTCCCTTGTTCTCCACCACCAGGGTCTTGAGGTGCTCGGCCTCTTCAATCATAGCGATAGATTGTTTCACCAACGTTGTAAGTCAAAAAGAACAACAATTCAGAAAAATTTGACATTAAAAAAGCAAAAGACAAGGTTTGAATCTCGAAATGATTTACCTTTGGCTTCATCCTTAGCTACCTTGAGCTCAACATTTTTAAGCCGGAGAGCTTTGATCTCTCTCCGCTTATCGCAGACATTGGATAATAATTCCTGATTATAGGAACATACTTTCTGTAAGTCAGAATACCCAAAGTCAGAAAGCTACTTAAGACTCGGGCTAATATTTTTTGCTAAATATCAGCACGAGCCTTGGGGGCTACACTAGTTCATTCTTAGGCATCCTAATGAAGCACAAACTCGGATTCTATATCCTACTTCATGCTTAGGGGCTAGAGGATATGATATAACATAATGTGAAAGCAAGAGTTGGAATTCCGACTTACATATTTCTCGCGGGTGAGTTTGTCTAAACTCGCGTTCACTTCAGCTGCCACCTTCTCGGCGAGGGTAAGAGGGATTACTGGGGCTGTTGGAAGCTCGCCAGTCCTGATCCTCTCGTCGTGAAGGCGGACTTGAGCGAGAAGGTCAGAGAACTTGACGTACTCTGCTACTTCCGCTTCCTCCTTGGGGGATAGATGGCTTTTGTCCAGGACTTGCCTGGCCAGCCGCTGGATTTCCTCTGCAGATTACCGGGATAGGCCAAACTTGGCAAGTCCCGGATTGCTGAGGAGGTTTTCGGCGAAGACTTCAGCCAAGGGATCATTACCCGAAGAGGGTTCACCCTTATCTTCAGCCGACGCACCCACGGTGACGTCAGTCTGCGACCCAAGGATCGCGGGCTCCGTTGGAGGAGCCGGATCTTCTGCGACCACCAGAGAAGGAATGATCGCCGGAGTTGTAGAAGGTTGAGGGGCAGGAGTTGGAGGAGCCATGGTAGGAGAAGCTATGGTGAGCTTCGTCTGTCGCAGGGGCTTCGGGGAATCCCTTTCCCCTTACCCTTGATGAGAGGCTTTGCTCTGAGAATGTAGTAAAGCCGGAAACATTACATCTCAGAAACAAATTCGAGAAAGGTACAAAGGCGGAAATTGTGAATGAAAGTTACCTCTTCACAATAGGCACTTCCTTTGTGCCAACAGCCACTGTCGGAGCTTTGCGCTTCTTGAGCGCAAGGTCCGGCAATGGGACCACTTCAGTCTCCTGGGAAAACTCAGGAGGATATCCTTCGAGTGGAGCAAGCTCCGACTCAGGGAGGTCAGCAAGCTGAAAACAAGAAAACATATCAGCATTGCAGTATATAACTTAGAGATTGAAACACATAAAAGGTGTATTGATGAAAGCTTACCAGCACCACGGGGTTTTCCGATGTGTACATATCCAGAGAAATCTCCGGAATCCTCCTCTCGATCCGCTCCTTGATCAGCCACTTGATCTGGCTGATGTAGCCTTGAGTGGTGTAGGATTTGGGGCTGATGCGGAGGGAGTCTTTTTTGGAAGACGTGATGGAATGCATCAGTCTATCCCCATGGTACTGAAGTGGCTAGATCCGACGTGAGACCCAGCACTAGACCAAGTCGGATCCCTTCAGACCCATGTGCTTGATCAGATATTCGATCCGCCTCTTAGCGAGGATCAGATCGTCGGTGAGAGCCAGAGCAGCCTCGTCCTAGGAAGGCTGGGCCGTGGCAACTCCGTCGAGAAAAGTCGGCAAAGCAGTAGCTTTGCCGGGAGCTGGAATATCCCTATGATAGAAGAAAGTGGTTGGCCATTGTTTGACCGAGTCACTGGCAGAAATTTTGGGATATGACCGGTCTCGTCTAACAGAAAAGCTAATGGTGCCGGTGATGTAAGGAACACCGGCAGTGATGGAATTTCTTCGAACATGAAAATAGTACCGGAAGAGAAGCAAACTCGGCCTAATGCCGAGAAAGCCCTCGCAAAGCGCAGCATATGCGCTCATTTCTAGAAGAGAATTGGGAGGAAGATTGTGGAGTTGAACTCCATAGTGATCTATCACCTCGGAGAGGAACTCCGAGGGAGGAAAAGACAGACCTCGGTCCAGATGGGTGCCGAAGTGGACATGCTCGCCCTCGCGTGGGTTGGGGACGGCTTCGCCAGAGCCGCTCCACCAGTCGCCGGTGGCGAGAATCCCCTCCTTCTCCACGTTCTTGAGGCCGTCCTCGTCAAGGGTGCAGGGGATCCGGATTCCCCGGAAGCTCTCCTTCTCCGCAGCTGCTTCCACCGATGCCGCCACCGCTGCCGCTGCCAAACCAGAGGAAGAAGATGATGAAGCCATTTTTCTCCGGTGGGAAAGTGACCTAAAAGCGGCGGCGCTGGGAGTTTTCTATGGGGGGAAGGACGAGAGAGCTCTGAGCGCGCAGGAGGATTGGGAGGAAAGGAAACAGCAAAGACTGGTGGAAAGGAGAAGGAGAAATCCAAACCCCTTATATCCACCTAACTACGCCAAGATTTGTGCAAATGCTACAGTGTAACCGCCACGCGTCATGGAAAGAACTGGCAAGGACCCACGCGATGATTGTGTCTCCTCGATCTCCACGCTCGCATTGAAACGGCGCCTCGGTTCCGCGAACCGCGGACCCACCAACGGTCGTGCTGACGGCATGCCTGTCAGATGACGTGACTTGACCATGCTTGTGTCAGGTGGCGTGGAAACCAAGTTCCGGCCGTGCAAGGGGTTATATGTGAATGTTAGTTAATTAAAGTAATTAACAAAATTCTGAATAAATTTAATAAAAAAGTTTTATTAAATGGGAGAGCATTCAACTTGGAGAATTTTAATGCATTTAAAGTAGGGACTTTAAAGGGGAATGTGAAGAGGCATTTTAATGTGGAGCGGTTACCACCACATGAATGGGGGAGGTGAGGAGTCACCCCCCATGCGCTGGCCATGGAGAGGAGGGGCACCCCCTCCCTCCTCCTATAAAAGGCCCCCTCTTCCTCCTTCCTCGCACCTCCTTGTGAAGGATCTCTCTCCCCCTCTAGAATTATTCCCCCATGGTCTCGGATTAGCGAGATACATGTTCTCGGTGGCATTTCGTCTGGAAGGAGTTGTTGCTTCTGCTAGATCGCTGGAGCGAGGAGCTGGAGGTTGTCTGGTGGCTTGAACGTGTGTGCGAGTGCGGATGTGCTGCTGAGTTGCAGCGCTCGGACTTCCTCATGATCTTGAGATCGGCAAGTGTACGACTACATCAACCACGAGTTCCTACTCATTAACAAAACTCGTTGTCTGCGAGGGTAAGTTCTTGTTGGATGTATGTCCACCCGTTGCTCTGTACCTAGTAGATAGATCTTGGTGTGTAGTTCTCATCGTAGGAAAATTTTTGTTTTCTATGTTGTGGACCCAACAGTGGTATCAAAGCCTGATCTATGCGTAGGTGCTTTGCACGGGTAGTACACATATGTTTATATGTGGGCCATGATGATCATGTTATTGCATCTTCTATGTATTTTGGGTATTGGTGGCATAGTGGGATGAAGCGTCTCGGACCAACCTTACATGTCATCGTACATGAGACCGGTTCCACGACTGACATCCAACTTGTTTTGCATAAGTGGCTGGCGGGTGTCTGTCTCTCCTACTATAGGCAATATCTGATTTACAACGAGTTGCTAATAACTTGGTTATCCTCGTTGTGGTTCATGTTCATAGGTAAGACCGGTTCTATCTCCGAAAGCCCGAAGCCACGTAAAACTTGCAATTGATAAATTAGAGGCGTCTAGTTTAGATCGTTGGTGGGCTAGTGTATTGATATGGTATTATTGTAAGTAGATGTATGATAGATACTCTTACAGCACATTCAACGTGTAAGTTCCATAGACCTTGGCCTTACACACATAGGAATGATAGAGATCATACCACGATGCAAATGATAGAGATCAAATGCATGGACCATATCATCTCACTTTACACATTAGATGTTAGCATCTTATACTGCTAGTTTGGCGCATTCTGTAGCATTGTAAGATGATCCCTCATTTAGATATCAAGATAAAAATGTGTTCTTCCTTAAGTATGCACTGTTTTGTGGATCATGTTTCGAGACATCACGTGATGATCGGGTGTACTCGACTCTACGCTTGCATACAAACGGGTGTAAGACAGTTTTACACATGCTAGTACTAAGGTTCTTACTTGGCGAGCCTAGCATGTACAGACATGGCCTCAGAACACGGACCGAAAGGTTAAGCATGAGTCATATAGTTGATATGATGCCCATATAGATGCTCTCCTTTGAAGCTACATCAACTCACGTGATGATCGGACTTGGTGTAGTGGATTTGGTTCATGTAATCACCAAAAGGGCACGAGGGATGTCGTTTTTGAGTGGGAGTTCATTTCTAATTTGGATTAGTCGAACTCAATTTTGTCATAAACTAAATCGAAGTGAATTTTCATAATTTGTTGTAGTAATTGGCGTCTGTTCACTACCTTATGCTTAATTTTAATTGAGATAATAGAACTATATAATTCTAGATATTTACTTTACGAACTAGTATCGTATTATTTTGAATGTCAATTTAAAGTTTATAAGTCCTATTGCAAACTTTCAGCAAACTCTATTTACTCCATGAAGTTTAATAAGTAGTATTAAATCAAGAGTAAGAATACCAATGTTAGTATCTAAAGTATCATGTTTGCCTCCATGATTATTGATATTCAAAAGTTGTTTTAATATCAAGATTATATAGGAGCTGAAAATTGTTTCAGAAACCATCATGTGTGAAAGATATTGTGATATCTGAAACAATGTTTTTGGTTGCATTATGATAGAGTATAATTTAGAAAAATACATGTTCTCATATTGTATGAGAATTTGTGAAGGATGGAGATGCTAGGCATCCGGATCTCCCAAAAAGGTTTTTGGGAACTAACATTATACTCGCGATTCTTCCTTACAGGCTATAGTAGCTTGATCATGAAAGTTTTCATGATAACGATGAATAGAAGATGTAAGTAAAATGTTTACTACACTAATAGATTACTAAAGAATGGATTTTTGAAAGAATACCAAAACATTTGATGATGGTGATCCACTTCAAAGTGCAAGTCCAAAGGTATTAGTATTTGACTATATACGCTTTGTACTATGTGTCATGTGAATGACACCACTATTGATATTGATAGATTCTTTTAAAAGGAAAAGGAATTGTTGAAAGAGAATCTATAAAATATTTGGCAGAAGAGAAAAAGTTGGAAATGTCCAACTTAGGTATATAGAAGATATACACGTTATGGTTGTATTCCTTGCTTGTTAAACAATGTGGTTCTTAGGTATTGGATACCGGTATTGGATACCGAATTGGTTGGTATGAAGTGTCATACAGGACAATGCAATTCATGAACTACAGTGGCCTAAGTAACTAGCAAGAGAATAAGTGACGATGTTCATCGAAAACAAATAAAGTGTTATTGTGTTTTCGTTGTCGTCAAACCTAGCCTTCAAGATTTGTTTTAATAATTTTTATTTTGTTCCGGTATTACGAGAACAATGGTTGTTCAAATAATTACCGTATTCCATAAAGGATGGATGACCTTTTACAAGTCTGGTGGGAGAAATCACATCCATAAACACTATTGCTAAAATGTCACAAGACAAATGATTGAAAGATCACTTATTAAGTGGCAACGTTGTTTAAATTATATTGGAAAGAAAACATGAAGAAACTCCATGTTGATGGAATTTTGGAGTCTTTGATTTTGATCAATTGACGCTTGTGAAAGTTTCCTCGAGATAATTGAAACTCTGTACATAGGCCAAAGAGGAACGGATGACTAACTTGTTTGGATATTATACATATTGATGTATATAGTCCATTATATGTAGCCATATGCGATGGATCTTTTTGCTTCATATGCTTTCTCTAGAAATTTAAGTGAATATATCTATATATTTACTTAATAAGGAAGAATATGAAATATTTGAAAATTGTTCAAAGACTTTCAAGATAAAGTAGAAAATCATTGTAACAAGAAAATAGAAGAGTTTATGATTTGATCATAAAGGAAGATATTTCAGTTATAGGTTTAGCAAAACACATAGATTTGAGGAATTGTTCCATGATTTGTGTTTTCCCGATAAACCATAGGAGTATGGCATATTCGAGAGATGAAATAAAACCATGTTTGACATGGTAAGATCAAAGGTGTCATTTATAAAACTGCCATTATGTTTTAAGGATTGAAGCTTTAGATACTACCGCTTTTACACTGAAAAGAGCACCATCGTGATCTGTTAAAATGACATCATATAAGTTATGGTTTGGGATAAAACCCGAATTGTCTTTTCTTAAATTTTGGTATGCTAAGCATAAGTAAAATGTTTACAACCCAAGTCGGATAAGCACGTCTTTGTAGGTTATCCCATATAATTTATTGGGAATTTCTCCATAACACCGAGGACAAAAGAGTTTGTTACTTGGAACGTCAAGTTTCTTGAGAAGGAATTTTCCGTGAAAAGTTAAGTGGGAGGACAATAGAACTTTGATAAGGTTGTTGAACCTTAGCTATATGTGCTAAGTAGCGCAGCGCCGGAAAGTGTCCCGGTGGTGGCCACAATGCTCATGGCTCCCGTGATTACAAAGGGTGTGATCTCGGAGATTAGAGTTCCTATTGAACCATGTGGGTCGGTAAGAATCAAATAGTATGATTTGATAAGCAAGTCGTTACTGTTTTTGACAATGATGAACCGACTACATGCAAAGAAGCGATGATGGGCCCTGACTCCATAAAATGACTAGAAGTCATAGAATCCGTGATAGTATCCATACACGAGAAATCAAGTTTCTGAACTTGGAAGACCCTCCGGAAAGGCGTGAAGCCTATCGGTCGTGTTTGGATCTATAAAGAAATAAGACATGGATGTTTAACATCTATGAAATAGTCGACATGTCAGAAAGAAGTTTACGACAATGTTCAAGGAGTTGACTATGACAAGATTTGATCTTTCATAGCGATATTTAGTCTTGACGGATTAATGTAGCAACCACTACATATAATTTGATGTATGGTAGTTGAACAAACAAAATAATGTTCTTCTAATAGAACGGTTACCTAGGACGTGTACAAGACACGGTCCGAAGGTTTTTGTTAATTCAAAGGGTGTTAAAAGGGCATGCAAACTTCAATAGTTGAAGTAAGCATAGCGGAGTTGGAATCTTCACCATGATGAAACTGTTAAAAGAGTTTAAATTCATCGGAGATGATGAAGATGCTTGAATTTGCAAGAAATTAAGTGGGAGCGCTGAGACATATTTCTAATACATTATGTAGAGGACATATTGTTGATTGGAAATGATGTATCTTGTATTGACACAAGTTAAGAATTTCATTAAAATAAGATTTCGATGAAAGACTTGGGCAAACCCATAATATTTGGCATCAATATCTATATGGATAGATTAAGGCGCTAATATGGTTGTGCCAGACATACATATATGAGATATTGAAAGGGTTCAATATGGAAACAACAAGAAAGGTTCTTGCTGCTTGGAAAGAATTGTATCAAGATTCAAGTGTTTCAACACTTGGTGAGTAAAATCACATGAAGATTTTGATCGATTATACCATGATATGTATATATCCAAAATGTCCTATGCTCTAAATGTTATGAGCACATACCAGAATGATTCATAAGATGATCATTGGACGATAGTAAAGATATCCTTATGAGCTTTGGAAGAACTAAGAATATATCATGTATAAGTGACAAATAGTTAAAGGTAGTTCATTATAAAGTGTTACATTGATACTATTTTTGTCACAAGATACAAATTAAATTTATCTCAATTTATACTATGGGTGGCACAATGTAATGGAAAGGATGTTCCGTGATGGATTTGGATGAGTTCCAAAGTTGAGACATTGTGATGGATACTACAACAAAAGGCTAAGTATATAACTGCTATAGTAGCAGCAAAGGAGGGCATTTGTGTTAAGTAGTTTGTTATCAAACTAGGTGTGGTTCAAAGTGGGATAATACTATGAAGATATATTGTGTGACAATAATATCAACATATTTTTAACCCAAACGAACTAAAGGTCTCACCAAAGGACCGAATATACAATGCCATCTCATTTGAGAATGACTGATGCGTAGAGACACAAAGACGTGCAAATACACACGGACCTGAAACTGTCAGATCCGTAGATTATGTTAACCACTAGCAATCGCGTATATGCAACACCAGAAAGCCATAGGTGTTCAATACGGAAAGTTTTTCAAACCAGATTATTGACTCTAGTGCAAGTGGGAGACTGAAGGGAATATGCCCGAGAGGAAATAATAAAGTGGTTATTATCTTATTCCATGTTTATGATAAATTTTATTTTGCATGC
Organism: Avena eriantha; assembly: GCA_910589775.1. Classification (NCBI taxonomy): domain Eukaryota; kingdom Viridiplantae; phylum Streptophyta; class Magnoliopsida; order Poales; family Poaceae; genus Avena; species Avena eriantha. The sequence goes on from OU342743.1 coordinate 493,056,770, forward strand.
TATAATTTTTTTGATTGGAAACGTCAATACATGTGTGTTTAATAAACAAAAAGGGTTCCTAGTTATGCCTCTCTTATAGACTAGCTTGTTGATTAAAAAGATGATCAAGGTTTCCTGATCATGGACATTAGATGTTAATAACAAGGTCACAACATTTGTGAAATGATGTGATGAACATTCATCCTAAGTATAGCATTATGATCAAGTCATTATGTTTACATTGCTATAACATCATACGAAGTAATCTTTATCCTTAGACCATGAGATCATGTTAATTGCTAACATCGGAAGAGTATCTTGATAACATCAAACGTCACACCATAACTGGGTGACTATAAAGATGGGTTCAGTGCTACGAAGGTGTTATGTTGAGGCTCATGGATCAAGAGTGGAATTTGTCAATCCCGATGACGGATAGATATACTCTGGGCCCTCTCGGTGATATCACATTAAGGTAGCTTGCAAGCAAGTGATGTGATCACTAGAATGTTATATCACGGGAACAAGAAAAGAGTGCATGTCGGTAACGAGATCAAACTAGGTATTTGGATACCGATGATCGAATCTTGGACATGTATTATATCAAGAGACAAAGGGATTAAATTACAAGCGTTAAAGGTTCTCACAATCACAAAAGTCATCATTGAATATGCAGGAGTCAGTATGGACCTCCAGGTCCCGCTTCTGATTATTGATCTGAGAGGAGTCTCAATCATGTCTACATTATTCGTGAACCATAGGGTGACACACTTAAGAATTACCAGACACCATTTTGGAGCACATATGTTCTAGACGAAAGAATTGCAAAGCGCAAGAATTGTTTCGATAGAAACCGGAAATTGTTTCGGGTGAAATTGCAGAAAGTGGTTCTGCATGTGATATTGAAATATTGCAAGGGGTTATATGTGAATGTTTGTTAATTAAAGTAATTAACAAAATTCTGAATAAATTTAATAAAAGAGATTTATTAAATGAGAGAGCATTAAACTTGGAGAATTTTAATGCATTTAAAGTAGGGACTTTAAAGGGGAATGTGAAGAGGCATTTTAATGTGGAGGGGTTACCACCACATGAATGGGGGAGGTGAGGAGTCACCCCCCATGCGCTGGCCATGGAGAGGAGGGGCACCGCCCCCCTCCTACTATAAAAGGCCCCCCTCTTCCTCCTTATTCCTCACACCTCCTTGTGAAGGATCTCTCCCCCCCTCTAGAATTATTCCCCCATGGTCTCGAATTATTGAGATACATGTTCCCAGTGGCATTTCGTCTAGAAGGAGTTGCTGCTTCTGCTGGATCACTGGAGCGAGGAGGTGGAGGTTGTCCGGTGGCTTGAACATGTGTGCGAGTGCGGATGCGCTGCTGAGTTGCGGCGCTCGGACTTCCTCACGATCTTGAGATCGGCAAGTGTACGACTACATCAACCACGAGTTCCTACTCGATAACAAAACTCGTTGTCTTCGAGGGTAAGTTATCGTTGGATGTATGTCCACCTGTTGCTCTGTACCTAGTAGATAGATCTTGGCGTGTATTTTCTCATCGTAGGAAAAATTTTGTTTTCTATGCTGCGGACCCAACATTGGATTCAAATCAATTAGAGTTAGAGATCACCTATGCCAAAAATAATAAGACAAAGACTTTTTCAACTTCAAACATTTTTCAAAAATCAACCATAAATGCTTTTGAGTTGATTCCAACTATCAAAAATCACATTTGACAAGATCTATCTGAATATGTGAAAATATTTAGGTTTACATGCAGTGACATTAGACTAGTACCAAAATAATGCTATATAGGCATTTCTAGTCACTTTAATTCTATTAAATGATAATCTTAAGTTTAATAAAATATGACCAACACTTTAAATCACATTCCCATGTATTAGAATATGTGGTGATGGTCCCATATTTTAATTGGAGAATATTAAATCTTAAGTATTTTCAATGAGTAGAAATTACTTTTCCAAAATAGGATAAACAAGATTAAGCCTTTATTTCATGTGATGATTGTGATGATGCTAGATCATCAAGTGTGAGCCTTAGTGTGCTAAATAGAAATAGTTAAGTATTGTTTGGTGATTGTGTACCCCGTATTCATTTATAGACGATAGTACCAACCCGGGATACGAGGAGGAGGAGTACTATGAAGAAGAAGAAAACTTCAACCACTTCTCTACTCAAGGCAAGCTAGCACTTGCAAACCTCATATATGTGCAAGATAACACTTGCAAGTTTCTTAACTATGCAAGCTAGAACTATGCAAGCTAATACTTGCAAACTTGATAACTTAAGCAAGATGCATTAGGCATGCTTTGGTTATTCAACTTTGATTATACCAATCCCAAGTTTTACTTGCAAGCTTTATTCTTTTACTTTACCAAAGTTCTTTACTTTTAGTTAATGCTTTGTGAGTATTGGAAAAATGGTATAGATACCATAAAGAGTATAAAACTAGGCCTAAGTAATTATACTTAGATGTCATTCCAAGGCATGAGATTAGAGATTAGCACCCCTCATTAGTGAATACCCTCAACTTTAGTGGCTAGTGCTAAGCATAAAAGTTGATCACTTTAGATGGGAATACTTGGTAAAAAGAATTATGAAAACCTTGGAATGATGATTCATCCTATTGAAATGTTTTGACATGTGTTATGAACACACGAGGATTTGATGATGAAAATGTTGAGGCATGAGCCTTAGCCCTTTATAAAAAATTATGGTTGGGTTCGGATGTGATAGCATTCCAATTTTACCGTACAACCACAATACCCGAATTAGGTAGGGCTTAGCCGGAAGTTTATATGCCTTAGTATGGGTTCCCTCGCGGAAAGAGGTTGAGCTGAGGCTACCTCGTGAGTGTGAATGTCCACCTATGCAGTGCCCAGGATGGCAGATGGCCATGGCTGGGAGGCCAAGCTCATAGGGGAGATGCCTATACTAGAGTGTGTAATTGAAAGGTTATGATTGATTATCCGCATACTAAGTATGATGATTCAGGGTTGTCCCTGACGGTTGTATCGAATTTTTTGGTGTAAGTGTACCACCTCTGTAGAGTGTCAAATTATTCGAATAGCCACGTCCGCGGTCATGGACAGTTGGAGCGGCCATACTGTTCCATCGTCAGATGTTTTCAAAATTACTTTTGAATTGAACTATGACATTGACTTGACCACAATAGGGTTGTGGATATGAAAACTAGGTTCCCACTTAAGTGATTTAGAACATTAAGTTAGTTTTCTTTACTTCTAAACTCAGCTTTAGATAAACCTGGCTTTTTGCAAATAAACCTAGAGCTTAAGATTCCTACTAGAACTACCTTACTTGTTAGTGATAGTTTGCGAGTACTTAAAGAGTACTCATGGGTTTGTCCCTGGCTATTCCCATGGCCAGACTATGAGAAGGACTACCAGGATGATGGACAGCAGGAAGTCTACGACCACTAGGATTATCTCCCATCGTCAGCATTGCCTGTGACCCTGAAGATGGAGCCCCTACTACGTTTATTATTCCGCTGCTTTGATTGTATTAAGACTAGATCATGAGATCCTTTATTTGTAAGACCTTATTAAGGTTTGTAATGGATGATCTACTATGATATCAATTTGTTATGTCTCGCAAAAATGGTAATCCTGGGATTGTGAGGTATGGCATAACAGGCATCTGGGATTAAAAATCCGGGTGTTGACAAGTTGGTATTAGAGCCATCCTGACCATAGGAGACCCTAGTTAGAATGGACGTCCGAACAAAAACTTAGTTTCAAAACAAAAGAAGTGAGTATTTATGAAAACCTATTCCCACTCTTATCCTTGAGATTCTTTCAAAAAAATCTTGTTCCTCAAAAATTCTTGCTTTCGTACATAAAATTTGATACACTTGATCACCTCACTAACTTACTCACCCTAAATTCTTATAGATGGAAGTTCAGTATTGCAAGTTCTACCAGCTAGGCAACGGAGGCCAACTGATCTTTGAGAGGGATCTAGATGCACTGTCAGAGTATCTTGAGCACCCGCACCCAGAATTCTTCGGGGCCCAACTCAATGATCACATCCGAAGAGATCTACAATGGATGATAGTTGCAAATCTCAGAGGCAAGATGGAAGCATCCACTTCTGAGAAGATTCAATTCACCTTGCATGAGAACAACTGGCTAGAAGGATTAGCCAGGGCTATGCATGAAGCTCTTGCCCGTCTGTGTGGGAAAAACATCAACCTGATCCTGGGAACTCGCTTTGCTCACTTTGCAAGGCGTGATTCTATGGGAATGCCTTTGGACATGCCAGGACACCCAGAGTTGAAGCACTAGGTGGACAATCTTGACTTCATGCTGTATGATAGGAAGAAGGAGTTGGACAACGCTCGCGCCTACGCCAACCACAACTTTGCCATTGCCGTCAAGAAGGACCAGACCCTCGCCATTCTCGCCAAGGAGCGCCAATCACTTCGTCGTCAGCGCGACAAGAAGGATTGCATCATCGATCGTCTTCGCAGGAAGGTGGCCGCTCTCGAGAATACCAGCCATGAACAGGAAGTCCAGCTTGAAGCAAAGGAGGAGGAGGAAGGTGAAGATATCCAGGGAGATCTTTACTCTTACCTTAGTGATGACAACGACTACCTGGAGGATGATGCCATGGAGTTCCACACTGATGATGATGATTCCGACTTCATTGATGATGATTAGATGCACTTGATCACTACCGTAGAAATGAGTTGTACTGGTCCCACTGTATCGTATTTTCACAAAATGGTTCTTAAAACCATCTATTTTCTATTTGTGTTGTGGTGTGTGTTTGTATGGTGTGCTTTGAATGAATGAATAAATGAGAGGAAGTTGTTAGTTTGCAAAACCGGAGTCAAACTCAAAGTTTAGAGCTTTTTAAACAAAACCATGAACATTAGAAATTTCCCTCTTATCTCATTATCTATATCAATCTTCAGATGACTCGTGGAAATCATGGAGGAAGTAGTTCATCTCAGGACCCGATTCTGCAGATTTTGCAAATGCTAGTTTCCAACCGTGAAGCTAGTAGAGCTGAACGCCAAGCCAACCTAGCCACTCTTCAACAGATAGCTCAGATGGCCCACAATAATCAAGGTCATGGAAACCAGGATCACCATGGATCCAAGCTCAAAAACTTTTAGAATACCAACCCACCTATCTTTAATAAATCTAAGGATCCCTTAGATGCTGATGACTGGCTACAAACCATGGAGAACAATCTGGAGGTCACAGGAGTTGAAGCCAATGATAAAGTACAGTTTGCCACCCATTATCTGGCAGGAGATGCAAGAGCCTGGTAGAATAGCACCCGTACCATGAACGACGGTCAGATGATGACTTGGGAAGCATTCAAGATCAAGTTCAGCCGGAGTCATGTGCCCCAAGGTTTGGTCACCGAGATGAGGGATGAGTTCAGGGAACTAAAGCAAGTAAGGATGGCGGTAGTTGAGTATCGTGACAAATTTCTATCCCTAGCTAGATATTCCCTTGATGAGATTAACACCGAAGCCAAGAAGAAGGAAAGGTTCCTGAATGGATTCTTGATGAGATGCGGATGGTGTTAGTCAACATCCATTTTGGAGATCTAGAAGAGCTACTAGACTCTGCCATTTAGATGGAAGGGAAGATCAACCAAGCTAATGAAAACCGCAAGCGTCGCATGATGCACTAGACTAGATCCCACAATACCCAGAAGTATCGCCCCAACCCGTCTGTAGGATATGCCCCAAGAAACAACAGACCCCCTATGTCCCATCCAAACTATCCCAATCGTAGTGGAGGAAACCTAAAGTTTGGAGGTAACCACAACAACAACCCCGGCAACTCCAATAACTTCAACCGTGCACCGCCCAAGTCCAACAACAACAACAACAACAACAACAATACTTCCCCAAGGACTGGAAGCAATGTTGTGCCTGTTACAAGAAAAGACAAGTCCTAGATTACTTGCTTTGAATCAAGGGTCACTACTTCAATGAGTGCCCCAAGAAGCTTGCAGCAGCCACCAATGTGAATGCACCCGGTCAGCAGCAACGCCGTGTTCAGCCTGGAAGGAGATTTTCCCTAGGGAATTCGCTCAACCGCAATGGCCGTCTGTTCCACATGAATGCTGAAGAAGCTCAGGAAGCGCCCGATATCGTGCTGGGTATGTTTTATGTTAACTCGGTACTTGCAAGAGTGTTGTTTGATTTTGGAGCATTGCACTCGTTTGTTACAGAAGAATTTGCATGCACTAGTAAGATTCAACCAACAAAATTGAAGCATGTTATGATAGTTCAAATATCTGGTTCAACCACCAAAGCTAGAAAATTTTGCAAGGTTGTACCTATCAGAATCCATGGAATAGATTTTTATGCCAATCTAATAGTACTTGGAACCAAAGGTTTGGAAGTAGTACTAGGAATGGACTGGATGTCGAAACATAAAGGATTGATCGACTGTGCCAAGAAAGCCATAACCATGACCAGTAGCTCTGTAGTATCAGTAGAGCATGTATCTGAGACCTTGCCCCGTCAATTCAAATGCAACAAGAGTCTAGCCCAACCAACCATAGACCAAGCCAGAGTAGTCTGTGAATACCCCGACGTATTCCTAGATGAATTGCTCGGTATGCCCCCAGATTGGGATATCGAGTTCATCATTGAACTAATTCCTGGAACTGGACCCATAGCTCAGAGACCTTATAGTATGAACCCATCTGAATTAGTGGAGCTGAAGAAGCAACTTGATGCTATGCTAGAGAAAGGTCTGATTCAACCAAGCCCATCGCCATGGAGATCGCCTATTTTTTTGTGGATAAGAAGGATGGAGGTAACCGTTTGTGCACGGATTACTGGAAGCTGAATGATGTCACCATCAAGAACAAGTACCCACTGCCGAAGATAGAGGATCTGTTTGACCAATTGACTGGTGCCAGAGTGTTTTCTAAGATCTTAGAACTGGTTATCATCAACTCAAGATTCGTGCAACGGATATTCCAAAGACCGCCTTTACCACCAAATATGGATTCTATGAGTATACAGTCATGTCTTTTGGATTAACCAATGCCCCCTCTTATTTCATGAATCTCATGAATAAGATTTTTATGAACTTCCTGGATAAGTTTGTCGTTGTTTTTATCGACGATATTCTGATCTATTCCAAGTCAGAAGAAGACCATGACCTACACCTGAGAACCATCCTTGAAACCCTTAGAGAACATCAGTTTTATGCCAAGTTTAGCAAATGTGAGTTATGGTTGAAGGAAGTAGGATTCCTAGGACATACTGTGTCGGCAGGAGGAGTCGTTGTTGATCCCTCCAAGATTAAAGATGTTGAAGAATGGAAAGCCCCAACCACTCAAACCCAAGTCCGTGCATTTCTCGGATTAGCGGGATATTACCGCAAGTTTGTTGAAGGATTTTCGACCATCACAAGACCGATGACCAAACTTTTGAAGAAAGATAAGAAGTTTGAATGGACGGATAAACGTGAAGCAAGTTTTCAAGAGCTCAAGAAGAGATTGATTTCAGCCCCAATTCTGATTATGCCAGATATCAAGAAGCCTTTTGATGTGTATTGTGATGCATCCAAGATTTGTCTCGGGTGTGTGTTGATGCAGGAAGGCAAAGTCATAGCATATCTGTCCTGACAACTGAAGCAACATGAGCAGAACTACCCTACCCATGATCTTGAACTAGCAGCCATAGTTTTAGCCTTGAAGACATGGCGTCATTACCTTATGGGTAACCGCTTTGATATTTATTCGGATCACAAGAGCCTAAAGTATATTTTCACCTAGAAGGGGCTGAATATGAGGCAAAGGAGATGGATAGAGTTAATCAAGGATTATGACCTTGACATTCACTATCACCCCGGCAAAGCCAATGTGGTAGCGGATGCTCTTCGCAGATTGCCGTGTAGATTAAACACCATGATTAAAGAAGCCCAGCCAAGTTTGCATGAAGAGTTGGAGCAGTTTAGAACGGAGCCACATAGCAAAGGATTTTTAGCTAGCATTGAACTTCAACCCACTTTGATCGGTCAGATCTAGGAGGCGCAGAAAGGAAATGCAAGTATCGACGGAATCAAACATCGTATCGGTACAGGGAAGGTACCCGGAGTCATCGAAGATGAAGGAGTTTTTTGGTACAAAGGACGTATCTGTGTGCCAGCAGATTCCGAGCTGAAGCAAGTTATCATGCAAGAAGCTCATGATACTCTTTATTCTATCCACCCTAGAGGAACGAAGATGTATCAGGATTTGAAGGAGCAATTTTGGTGGCACAAGATGAAGAGAGAAATCAGAAGCTACATAGCCAAGTGTGATATCTGTCAGAGAGTCAAAGCGGAACATCAGAGACCCACGGGAATGTTGCAACCATTGCAACTTCCGAAATGGAAATGGGATTCTGTCGGAATGGATTTTATCACCGGATTGCCTACTTCTAGTAGGGGAAATGACTCTATTTGGGTCACAGTTGATAGATTGTCCAAGGTAGCCCATTTTATACCTGTCAAGACTACCTACCAGAGTTCGAAGCTAGAAGAGCTGTACATTGCTAGAATCGTCAGTTTGCATGGAACCCCTTAGACCATAGTGTCGGATCGAGGAACCCAATTTACCTCAAGATTTTGTCAGAAAGTCCAAGAAGGATTAGGAACCAAGCTCAACTTCAGCACAGCTTATCACCTGCACACCGACGGACAGACTGAAAGAGTCAACCAAATCTTAGAAGATATGTTGAGAGCTTGTGTTCTAGAATATGGATCAAAATGGGAAGATTGTTTGCGTTTCGCGGAATTCTCATACAACAACAGTTATCAAGCCAGTTTGCAAATGGCCCATTTGAATTTCTGTATGGAAGGAAGTGTCGTACCCCCTTGAATTGGTCGCAAGTAGGAGAGAGTCAGATTTTCGGACCTGACTCCTACGTGAAGCCGAAGAGAAGGTTCACAAAGTCCGTGCACACCTCAAGACTGCCCAATCCAGACATAAGAGTTATGCTAACAAGAGATGTCGAGACCTGACTTTCAATGTCGGAGATTTTATGTATCTCAAAGTATCACCCTTGAAGGGAATGCAACATTTTCAACTGAAAGGGAAGTTAGCCCCCAGATATATTGGACCCTTCAAGATTTTAAATCGCCGAGGAGAAGTATCATATCAACTGGAATTGCCAGAAGTTATGGCAGCCATCCATGATGTGTTCCATATCTTGTTAATTCGTAAATGCTTATAAATTCCGGAGAAGACCGAAGTGTTCAAGAACATTGATCACCGAGCCATAGATATCAACAAGGATCTGACATAATCGTGAAGTACCCATCCGTATTTTTGAAGAAGCCTTCAGAACCACCAGGACCCGGATTATCAAGTTTCTCAAGATCCAATGGAGCAACCACACCGAAGAAGAAGCTACTTGGGGGCGAGAAGATTATATCAGGACTGAGTTTCCAAATCTCTTTAGTTCCTAGTTTTTCTTAAATCTCGGGACGCGATTTTGCTTAAGGAGGGAAGGTTTTAACACCCCAAAACTACTAATCAAGATTATCAAGTTCTAATCACCCAAGTTTAGGGTTAACAAAAAAAAATATTCTAGAAATCTATACGAATGCATGTGTGTTTTGCATTAGTGTAAGATTGATTGAAATTGCCATGTTTGATTGCTACAAATGATGATAAATGGTTTAAAGGTGAATACTACATCATCTAGGCCAATTACAAACAAAATCAAAAGAAAAAGAAATCAAATATGAATAAAATGATCAAATGGTCATTTTGACCAAAATCAACCACTAGGTCACTTTGAGTGTTCCTAGTAAAGAATTTCTAACATAAACAATTCCATTTATTTTCACCCCTTGCTAGACCAAGTAAAAGTGAACCCAATCCCACTTTACAAACCCACAGAATCTACTTTCAAATCTATTTAAAGGACAATTCAAATTTGAATCAAGCTCATATGGTAAGATCACCATTTTGCAAAAACCACTCAAACCAATTCCACTTGACTTCTCCAAGCAACCATAGACACTCAAGAATGAGTTTAGATCACTCACCAAAATTCATTCAAAAATTTCAAATTCAAATTCTTTCGGCCATTTAATCAAACACCTTGCAGACACAAATACAATTCTGCCTATCTTCATTATTTGGAGCATTGATCACTAGACCAAATGCCCCCATTACACTCCCCATGTCTCCCCCAGTGTCTAGCAATACATAGACAGCCACCCCCTCTACCGTTGCACCAGTGCAGCGCCGCCCAAAAATGGTCATCGTCGGCCGACCAAGAACCGCTCGCTCCAGACAACGCTGCAACCATCCATGATGTCCAGGAGGCACGCCACCATCCATCACCACCCCTTGTCCGGCCCTTGATCACAACCAGGCCATGGACCACCCAAGACCAACCACGCCCACTCTCTCTGCGTCGTGCCGAGAGCGCGCCAGAGCGCCGCACCCGACCGGCTCGCCAGACCACGCCTCGCTCTCTCTGTGCATGGACACACTCACCATGATCATAGCCAGCTCCTAGACACCCCCATTCGCCGCCGCGCGACCCATAGCCCCTGTGCGCCGTCTCGAACACCGTCGATTCCGCGTAGAGCGTTGGACGCGCCCGACTAACCTAGACCACCCCGTGCCATGCCATTACACATGTGATGACCTCCAAGCAACACCGCACCACCCCCTACCCACAGCCACGCTGATAGCACGATGTATCGCCCTTGCCGGAGACGCCAACCCATCCCGCTCGGTCCCCTCGTTGTTGTATAAATAGAGGCCCTCTCAGCCTCAATTATCCACACCACAGCACTCCCGACTCCCCACTGAGCCTCCCACACTTCTTCCCGGAGCAAGGCGAGCATCGCTTCGCCGGAATTTGGCCGGAGCCCGCTGCTGCAGAAGGAGAAGGGAGCCGTCGATTGGAGCCGCCCTAGGAGCTACCGTGACCACCGTTTGAACCCCCGTCGTCGATCACGTAGTTCGCCCCCATCACCGACCCTAGCTGGAGCCTAGGTGAGCCTCACACAACCCCACTGTCGAGTTAGGGTTTAGACCTCGCTAGAGCTGTTCGTCGTCGATGATGAACTACAACCGTTGGATCGTCTTTTAATCGTAGGGCCTAGAATGCACGATACCGTTTCGGTTAGACTGAGTTACTAACTAGTGGGACCGTTCTGTCAGTAGCCCTCTGCGTCGTGCTGTGCAGATTGGGGCGGCCTGTTTAGTTTCCCACGTAGGCCTGTGAATTCAAATAATTATTTTCCAATTTAGTTAAAAACAATTTATGTCAGTAGATTCAAAAATTATTTCAAAGAGATTCACTAAACCAAATTGCATAATTCCAATTTTGTTAGAAAGGTATTTAAATTATCTATCCAAGCTCGTTGGATTCAAATCAATTAGAGTTAGAGATCACCTATACGAAAAATAATAAGACAGAGACTTTTTAAACTTCAAACATTTTTCAAAAATCAACCATAAATGCTTTTGAGTTGATTCCAACTCTCAAAAATCACATTTGACAAGATATATCAGAATATGTAAAAATATTTAGGTTTACATGCAGTGACATTCGACTAGTACCAAAATAATGCTATATAGGCATTTCTAGTCACTTTAGTTCTATTAAATGATAATCTTACATTTAATAAAATATGACCAACACTTTAAATCACATTCCCATGTATTATAATATGTGGTGATGACATGTGTCAACATGATCCCATATTTTAATTGGAGAATATTAAATCTTAAGTATTTTCAATGAGTAGAAATTACTTTTCCAAAATAAGATAAACAAGATTAAGTCTTTATTTCATGTGATGATTGTGATGATGCTAGATCATAAAATGTGAGTCTTAGTGTGCTAAAAAGAAATAGTTAAGTATTTTTTTGGTGATTGTGTATCCCGTATTCATTTATAGATGATAGTACCGACCCGGGATACGAGGAGGAGGAGTACTACCAAGAAGAAGAAGAAGAAGAAGAAGAAAAAAAGAAGAAAACTTCAACCAATGCTCTACTCAAGGCAAGCTAGCACTTGCATACCTCATATATGTGCAAGCTAACACTTGCAAGTTTCTTAACTAGGCAAGCTAGAACTATGCAAGTTAATACTTGCAAACTTGATAACTTAAGCAAGATGCATTAGGCATGATTTGGTTATACAACTTTGATTATACCAATCCCAAGTTTTACTTGCAAGCTTTATTCTTTTATTTTACAAAAGTTCCTTACTTTTAGTTAGTGCTTTGTGAGTATTGGAAAAATGGTATATATACCATAAAGAGTATAAAACTAGGCCTAAGTAGTTATACTTATATGTCATTCCAAGGCATAAGATTAGAGATTAGCACCCCTCATTAGTGAATACCCTCAACTTTAGTGGCTAGTGCTAAGCATAAAAGTTGATCACTTTAGATGGGAATACTTGGTGAAAATAATTATGAAAACCTTGGAATGATGATTCATTCTATTGAAATGTTTTGACATGTGTTATGAACAAACGAGGATTTGATAATGAAAATGTTGAGGCATGAGCCTTAGCCCTTTATAAAAATGGATGGTTGGGTTTGGATGTGATACCATTCCAATTTTACCGTACAACCACAATACCCGAATTGGTTAGGGCTTAGCCGGAAGTTTATATGCCTTTGGGTTCCCTCGCGGAAAGAGGTTGAGCTGAGGCTACCTCGTGAGTGTGAATGTCAACCTATGCAGTGCCCAGGATGGAAAATGGCCATGGCTGGGAGGCCAAGCTCATAGGGGAGGTGCCTATACTAGAGTGTGTAATTGAAAGGTTATGATTGATTATCCGCATACTAAGTACGATGATTCAGGGTTGTCCCTGATGGATGTATCGATTTTTGTGGTGAAAGTGCACCACCTCTATAGAGTGTCAAACTATTCGAATAGCCGTGTCCGCGGTCATGGACAGTTGGAGCGGCCATACTGTTCTGTCGTCAGATGTTTTCAAAATGACTTGTGAATTGAACTATGACTTTGACTTGACCACAGCAGGGTTGTGGATATGAAAACTAGGTTCCCACTTAAGTGATTTAGAACATTAACTTAGTTTTCTCTACTTCTAAACTCAGTTTTAGATAAACCTGCCTTTTTGCAAATAAACCTAGAGCTTAAGATTCCTACTAGAACTACCTTACTTGTTAGTGATAGTTTGTGAGTACTTAAAGAGTACTCATGGCTTTGTCCCTGGCTATTCCCGTGGCCAGACTATGAGGAGGACTACCAGGATGATGGACAGCAGGAAGTCTATGACCACTAGGATTATCTCCCATCGTCAGCATTGCCTGTGACCCTGAAGATGGAGCCCCTACTACGTTTATTATTCCGCTGCTTTGATTGTATTAAGACTGGATCATGAGATCCTTTATTTGTAAGACCTTATTATGTTTTGTAATGGATGATGTACTATGATATCAATCTGTTATGTCTCGCAAAAATGGTAATCCTGGGATTGTGAGGTATGGCATAACAGGCATCTAGGATAAAAAATCTGGGTGTTGACACTTAGCGGGGTCAGTGTGCACACGTGTGTGGCCTGCCAATGGCGGCAGCAGCGTCTTGCGCGGCCCTCCAGCATGGGGTGTTGCACCTAGCAGCCTGTCGCCCTGAGCGGAGCTTAGCGCAGCTCGCCTAGCTCATGTCTGCCCGCATGTGGGCCACCTAGTGGTGGACTAGTAGCGGCTGCAGTGTTGTTTTTCTTTCCTTTTTCATGGTGGCTTTCTCATGGGCCAATTCCCTACGAGGTTTGTCCTATTGAGAAAGTTGCCCTATAATTTTAATTTATATATTTATTTAATATATATTAATTCATAATTAACATATAATAAATGCATATTTATCTGAAACACCTTTCGATCTCTTCTCCCTTTCTCTTCCTCCGAACAACTTCAGATTTTTTTCTCTTTGAAACGATTCCAACTTTCTCTTTCTCTACTATGATTCCATCTTCCATAACATATCTAGCTCATCGTACCCTTAAGTGTATTTCCCCAACGGCACTGGGAACGTCACAGACATCATCGAGCCGCCTCTAATATCAATGATCATTTGCGGGACCAGGATGCCAATAATGACCTTGTGCATTCCGTGAAGACGATGTCGTTTGAACCATAAACGTCGAGTCCAATTCCCTTTGTTTCTTCTATATGAGTTGTCCGAGATTTGGTCATCAGTAACATATACCTTGTTCAATCTCGTTATTGACAAGTTCTATTTCACTTGTTCTCGTGATATTCCATCCCTGTAACCTAGTCACATGTTGAAAATTTTTGTATGTAATCTCATTAAGTCGGTCGTGTGTATCTTCCCATCACACGGGTGAACAAATCCCGATCTTGATAACATAGGCCTCAACTATTCCTCTCGAATACCATGACGTTGATGTGATCAAAGCAGCCTCGATAGAGAGTAATTAATATGATCTCACATTCTAAGGAGAAGGAGACTACGCTTCTAACTATTGCAACAACGAACCTTGTGACTTGATCGTGTTGAAATAACTATCTTTGGGAAATGTCCATCATATCATATATGACTATGTTGTCAACTGGCACAAATGCTCCATGATCGGGAAACCTTGATCATCGGTTGCTGATGGTTGGAAGTGCACAGGTCAATTGTAGCTACTTTCAAAATAAGAGTATTGTACCCACAGAGAGCTATTTGGTTAAGGTCTTTATGCCCCTCATCACTTTCCACCAAAGCATACTTATAAGCTGCCTTTGATCTCAAGTAAAGGGTGTTTGAAAGGTTTTTGAATGAGTGCAGAAAAGTAATTAAAACAAGTAAAAGAAAACAAGTAACAAGGTTGTGTGAAAACGTGGTTTAACGTAATAGGGATACAATGTTCTAAGGGGTGTAGAATACACCACTAGCATGATATTATTATTCATAATTAAGATAACAAACTTCTTGTGTCATGATATGTGTGGAGAGAGCTCCATAATAAGATGTTCACTATGTAGCACCCCGGTAAAACCACTACTAGAAAATTGCGTGTTGTTTTTGTTTTGTGCATTATCATGATAGAATGATCATGTCATCATGCCACATTGTATTTGAGCATCATCATCAGCATGCATCTGTTTGTCTAAAACTATTTTCCAAAAGCCCTATTTTGTTTTCTAATTATTCCCCCTCCTTCATTTCAAATTCATCCCTGGTCTGTCTGGATCTTTTATTTGCCTAAAAAGTATTTGCAAAAGTATTTTAAAAATAAAACATATAACCAAATGTTTTGTACTAGGGGAGGCAGCAACCGACCAGGCCCAGTGGCCTAGCTGGCCAGCCACCTACCACCCCAACGAGAACCACCCGAAACCCTAATCTACTCCCCATCCATCCCGCTCCCTGTTGCTGCCACTCACCTTATCTACCTCGCGCGGTAGCACACTCATGTACACCCCGCCGCCTAGCACGACGCACGCGACGTGCCCCGACCCACCCCACGTCGCGCGCACTCCCCTGATCCCCACCCGACGCGACCCCTGCCCTTGTCACGCTGCAATGCACGCTCGCGTGCATCGCTTGCTACCCTGCTCCCCGTCTGGTCCCACCACCCACCAACTCCCCCTCTCGTTCTCGATCCCACCTACCCCACTAGTCCCGCTCGCCCCGCGTTGCCACCATACTCGCTCGTGACCAAGCCTGACCCCAAGCGCCAACGGCACCCCTCCACGGCCCCGAGCGCCGACGCGTCGCCTCCGGCAAGCTCCGCCTACCCCGCTGGCTCCGAGCACCGCCCGGCTGTGGACCCCGCCTCTCTTCTGAGCCACCGTGGGTCCAGCCCTCCTCTGCAACAGCTCTAGCGAGGCCACAAGCATCTCCAGCGAGCCTGTGTGCGCTGCCCTCATCGAGCCTCGTCCACCTCCCTGTTGTCTACACCACCCCGCCGTCCGAAGCTCCGTCGCTGAGCCCCGCCAGATCCCGCCATCGCTCCCTTCTCGTTGTTCACGCCAGGCCCCGCCGTGCCGCTCGCCTCTCCGTAAGCTCCTCTCTGTCCCAGGCCGCATGCAGCCTCTGCGATGTGTGCGCGCCCGTGGCCACCTCCTGAGCGCATACTCGCCTTGTCCATGCTGCCCTAGCCGCCTCCCTTGCCCTGCAGAGCGTCATGGATGCCACAGCACGTCCGAGCCTCCTCCATCTGCAGATGAACGGCCCACGACTTGATGTTTGTCTCAAACGACCCCTATAGCTCTGATGTTATGGTGTGAGTCCTACTGGTAAGATGTGTTGAAGGATGCTGTGTTTAAGTGCTGGTGGTGGCATAGTGATGTGGACAACGAGCTAATGTTATGTGGATGGGGTACTGCAAGTGTGTATACTACGTGACCGACGATTGCACGAGGTCCCGAAGAGCTAACGATGAGAACCTTACCAACGCCAAGATCTTCCGAAGATTTTATTGTAAACAAGTTCGACCACTCAACGATGATGAAGATGCCCTGGAAGACCATGGGAACACGACGCTCTTTTAGACCCCGATCCCGTGGATCCGAAGACTGATCCCGGTGCCCGAACCCCTCCGATACCAAGACCTTCAACCCTAATGTGTGATCCCTTTATCTGAGACCCCAATTTTTTATAATATGACATTATCATATGTTGCATATTAAATTGTTCATGCTCGCATACATATTTATTTGTTTGGGGTACTTTGTCGATTCACCTCATAATTAAATATGGAGTGCATATGCGGGATATTGTAGGCTTATACTGGCCCCATTTAAATTTGTGTAGTGAACCGATGCCATGTTTTTGCCTTGTTAATACAACTTTTAAATTGCGGGGTATCTAAATAACTTGAACCATTTAATTAATTGTCGGGACCCTGGTTCCGCTTAACATTGTCTAGTTGCTTCGCATCTCTGCCATGACATGCATCATACATGCATAATGCCTGATCTTCTAGCGTAGTATTAAATAGTGCATCTGGTGTTTCTTCTAGTCTTCGGCTTCTTCACGGATTAGGCCGATGAGTTGATGCGAGTGTCGACCTGATCTCTAGTGAATCTTCGGCTATGTTTCCCAGGCGAGCAATCTCCCCCTTTCTACCTATTTTGCAGTTATAGTCTTTACTTCCTCTTGTTGATCTATTGATATCCTTGTTGTGATGCTTTAGTTTCTGTGCACCATTTATATTCCCTGCAGCCTCTTTATTGCCTTGGACACATCCTATTGCCTGTTGTTTGATAGACAGTCGGCCTTGCGAGTCATAGTTGCTTGCTCAGGTGGTGCTTCGTGTCGTTGTTGGAAGGTTGGCACATGCTTAATGGTGGAGATGGTCATGACTTTAATTTCAACTAATAATAAAAATGCTGGGAATAGATATAACTAATGCAGAGGCACCGGTGGGCAATAGCTAATATTTGGTTCTTCCATGCTCACTTGTGTCCCGTAGGCCCCAAGTACTTGATACCTGTTCCTTGACTATTCGCACTATCCACATACGGGAGACTCTATGAATCCCCCTTTGCCTGAGCTTGATTCACACTTTATTTCTTGGGTCCACAAACTAGTTTGGGGCTTTATTACTATCCTGTACTTATGCCATGCTTTACTGCTTTATTTAGGATTGTGCGTGGAGCACCAGTACTGTTTAGAAATCGTGGAATGTTTTCGCGGTATCGACAAGCCCGGTCACACTTTCAGGTTCGCAGTTGTATACAGCCATTGGCACAAACCTTGGGTCCGTCTCGGAGCTGGCCAACTTTGTTGCGGGTAGCTTAATGGGGTGGCCCCTTGAAATGATTTATGAATCATGTGAATGCTTTGTCGTGAGGCCTCGTTGCGCTTTATTTGGTTCTTCCCGAGGTTGATCGTGTGTGTGTTGCTATTTGTGCACCCCTATAGGCTAAAACTTTTTGAAATCCATGTCCGCGGTTATGAATGACTTGGAGCACAGTATCTCGATCATAGACAACTATAACTAAAGTAGTGCTATAAATTTGACTTTGACATGTCTAGTAATCAGTTTCACTACAACGGAATGTGTAAATAAAAGTGCCAAGAGCTGCTGGATTTGGAATGTATTATGCTAATTGTATCTGACTAGTAAGTGCCACA
This sequence comes from Avena eriantha, assembly GCA_910589775.1. NCBI lineage: Eukaryota > Viridiplantae > Streptophyta > Magnoliopsida > Poales > Poaceae > Avena > Avena eriantha. Next base: position 493,074,849 of record OU342743.1, read on the forward strand.
ACTATAATGGAATGAATAAAACTGCCAACTGTGTGAGTTCCTTGGTTTGACTTCCTCGTGTGGTCTCGAGGGGGAAATACCAGGATGGGTATGTTTTGGTGTTACTATCAGGTTGGATCCGAATAGGTCTTTCTTATCCCTCTCTAATAGCCGACAGTTGAATCCAGTCTCTATAGACTGTTTAGTGCATGTTGCGCTACTGCTTCAGCCCACCATACCTATGTAGGCGAGAGCCACCGAATTCTAGACTCGCCGTGTACTGGCCTCAGTACTGACCGCTCTCTTTTTCCCTTTGCCCTTTGTCGGCACCCCTTTTTTTAGCAGGTATAAGTTCGACATCATTAGCAGGGTTACCCTTCCGGCTTGGCCTGGGCAGGGTTATGGACGCCATTGGTTATTCTTTAGGGCTCTTAGCCCCATTTGAATCTTATCCGTACTTGGATTTTGTATCGTTTTCAGGGTGATTTGGATCTTTGTATGGTATATCTGTATTCTTGACTCATGGAGTCGTTGTTGTATATATACGTTCTGTGGGTTCCATCGTGGAATATTGTGTAATGGTATTACTTTGTTTTTCCATCCACATGCAAGTGCTTGGTGGGCATCTTTGAATCATTTCTATGCGGGTTTGGCGGGAATCGCTGAAACTTGTAGGAAGCCACTTTGTTGAAGGGTATTACACACTACAAGGCTCGTAGGAAGCCACTTTGTTGAGCCAAGAATGAGGTCACCTCTAAATAACCACCGATGTCTGAGAGCAATCACCCATACAGACCACTGCAATTCAGGGTATCCCCATGGATATCGTAATTAGCTTAGGGAGTCTCTCTTTATCCTCCTTTGACCGTGCAAGTTGCTAGCCGATGCCAATTGTCAGGTAGCTCTTCGGGCACACTTCCAAACATGTCCAAAGGATTTCTCCCTCACCTTTAGTCCCGAAGGCAAATGATATGTGGCTGACTACACATACCATCTAAAGAGAGAGATCAAACACAGATCATAAATCTATCATAGACCGGCAAGTCATATGGACACAAGAATATCTTTATTGCAACTTCATAATAGTTCTAGAGTTTCTCCATCTCCCCAAGAACGAGGGAAAACTACTCACCCATGGAAGCAATCAGACATCATCATAATCAAATGGATGGATAAAAGTATGGGGATAGATCTGGTGTAAACCACAATTGAATCTAGAATTACAACAAGATCTAATAGATGAGATATGGGGGTGATAATGGTGATGGAGATGCAGCAGTTTATCATAAAGGGGATGATGGGATGTCCTCCAATGATCAGTGAGGCAGCAGGGATTTTCCCTTCTCCAAGTTCCTCCTTCAAATCCCTTTCTAGTGTGTTTTTTCGTGGTTCTAGGTTGTTGTCAATGTCAGATGTCTCTGCCGTCTTCACCAGGAGAAAGTATTTGACGAGGCGGACGCGCTTCCATGTGGTACATGCGGATGGTACGGGCGGGCTCCGCCCCTACCACTAGTCGTTATCATGGCAGATGCTTTCCCCATGTTTGGTATTCTCCTAGGTGCGAAGGTAAATCAATAGAATGACTTTTATCACTTAAAAATATCATATTATAAAATAATATGACAGTTCCAATTGATATGTTCATAAGAGACTTAGTAATTTGGGATCTTGTTGAAACAAGGACAAAAAGGTGCGTGCAAACATGGTGAAATACCAAAATCCCTATTTTATTTATGAAAAAAATAAAAGGTAAATATCCTTCGATTTTGGACTCATTAACTCCCCCAAGCTAGACTCTTGCTTGTCACCGAGCAAGATGGTGTCTTATGGCCAACATCATCATGTTCATAAGGCACGAGTCTTTACAATAAATGAGGCAGAAATTGAAACAGGAATACAATATCAGATGTAAAGTTACTTCAGGGGTATTATCATACCCTTATACACCACATGACTTAGAGGCTTCCACACCTTTTTAGTACCAAGGAAGTTATAAGAAGCTTTTAGTGATTCAACATATCATATAATCATAAGTTAAACTAATTGAGCACTTGATTTCAATAATGAAAATTCATGATCTTCCTTTTTCTTGTATCTTTGTTTTGCCTTGGGATTCTTTTGATAGCTATTCTTTTATCTCTCTTCTCTCTTTTTCTAGTATAACCACTTGACCATGCTCACTACTTTTATGGCTTTTAAAACTCGTGACTATAATACGTTACCAAAATTCTTCTTCTCATAGTTTAATCAATACTTCTATTGGTGTGGAAGTCCCTAAAATCATCACAGTTGTACAAGTATCATAACACTCAACCTAATTCAATCATCTAATATAATAATCAAGAATCAAAAGATAACTTCAAATATCATAAAGTCTCAAAACTCAACGGATATAAATCTTCTCTTGAACAGAAAGGAGCTTGAAGTTGATGCAACTAATGCAAATTCTGGAATTAAAACTTAACATGTGTGTAGGATAGATTACAAGATCCTCATAGATCCCCCAAGCTTGGTATCAAGCCATTGTGATCAAATAATCCCTTGTGATTATTCAATACTATGGTACATCCTTAGTTCGTGGAAGAAGAAGTCCTAAAATTGCGAAGGCTTGCACGAAACGTCTTGTTTGTTGCTTCTAGGATCAAGATGCGAATTTGTTGTCTCCAATTTCTCCACAACTGCCTTATACATCTCAATCGTCTACTTTTGTGCATTGATGGACTGAAGGCTGATGTCGAGGTTAGATTCTAGCCCCTTCATTATCTTCAGATCCATCTGGTCTAGATAACGATGCAATAGTTCAATGTGTTTAGAAGACCCTGGAGACTTTACCTCGACTTTTTTGATGTGATGATCAAGTTTGTTCAAGGAAGCTTGGATGTCTTCCCCTGGTTTCTTCAGCCTCTCCAATTAATACTCTTCGTCTTCCTCTAGATTGAGTTAAACCTCCTTGAAATTGCCTTATTTTCCCACACTAAGGCTAAACACCTTACGTCCATCCTTGACCATCTCCATCAGCTTGAATCCATCCTTGGCTCCTAACTAATCACATATTGCTTGCCCCTCTTTATTTTGCACAATGGATACCACCTTGGTATCTTCTGTGATCCTTGAGGATGATCCATGGCAATCCTCCTTGGCTTGAACAATCTCCCATGGGTAAGACATAGCTGCAAAGTTCTTGAGAGGGAGGAGCGGCATGGGGAAGATCTGTCTATCAATAGAAGAAAAGAAACCTCTTGGAAGGCTTATAAAGGGTTAGAAACAGGGAAGAATTCGTACTAGAAGGAAAAGGGTCGGCCAAGAAAAGAATCCCAACAAATAAAGAAAGAAATAAGTGAAAAAAGAAGAAATCACGATCGTAATGACCACTTGGTATGGGCGGACGCCCGTAGGACGTGCCCGTACCAGGTCTTTTTCCAAAAAACTCGCCAAATTGAAGTCGGTACTTAATCAACCGACTAAGTGGTACGGGGGGTCCCGCCCGTACTACCCGTCCGTACTGATTGTTAAAAACCCCGTTTCTTCTTCTTCCTTTTTTTGAACCAAGAAAATAAGAAACGAATGGGAAAACACAGAGTCGGTAACGACCAGTCATACGGGCGGACGCGCCTGTACTGCGCGGTCATACTGATATGTGAAAAATACACCAAGGAATACTGCCGCCTTAACGACCAGTGGTACGGGGGGTCCGGTCATACCGCCCTCCTGTACCGAGCTCGTAAGACCGGCAGTAAACTCAGAAAAGCAAAAGAAAAATGAATATGCAAAAAATAAATGGCAGATAACCATCTAGAACAAAAATGTTTTCATGATTTCAAATATCTTGTTCATCGAGGGGCGATGAGTTTATTTGGGTACCTTCACCTTCTTTTAATTCTTAGATCATTTTTTTCTTTTTCCCTTTGAACAAGGTTGGTTGCAAAAAATTGCTAAAACCATTGCAAAGAGAAATCAAATATTTCCTTTTAGGAATTGTAGTTCATGAGGGTATGAAGATGGATGACACTACCCTAGGTGGATCAACCTCCTCAATGGCCATGAATGCTTCCTCATGTTCCTATTTTCTTTGGAGAATATGTAAATCAAATTCTTGCAAAAGTAAAGTCCAGCGGATCATTCTTGGATTCACGTCAGTCCTTTCAAGTATCTCTTTTAAGCCAACATGATCAGTATGCACTCTTACCTTAGAGTCAATAATATAAGATCTAAACTTGTCATAGGAGAAAACCACAACGAAAAATTCTTTTTCTACCATAAGGTAATTATTTTGGGCGCCGTTTAAGGTGTGACTAGCATGATGAATGATATTAAGGTCATCACCATCATACTGGCAAAGAATTGCTCCCACAGATTCGGGTCTAGCATCACAAAATAGATCAAAAGGTTTCTTCCAATTAGGTTGTTTTATAACGGTGGCTTCAAGAAGGGCTTATTTTAATATATTGAAAGTGGTGAGACAGTTTTCATCAAAATTAAAAACAACATCCTTTTGAAGAAGGTTAGTTAAAGTTCTCGCAGTATTTGAGAAGTTCTTAATGAATCTTCTATAAAATCTAGCATGGCCTAAAAACTCATTGTACATTTTACATCTTGCGGAGGGGGAAGCCTTTTTATTGCTTCAATTTTTTATCAACTTTTGTACCCTTACCTGATATTTTGTGACCAAGCACTATACCTTCTTGAACCATAAAATTACATTTTACCCAATTCAATACTAGGTTAGTTTCTTCACATCTCTGCAAAACTCTATGAAGGTTATGGAGACAATTATTAAAGGAAGTTCCATAAACATAAAAGTCATCCATGAATACTTCCATAATACTTTCAACATAATCGGCAAATATAGCAGTCATGCACCTTTGGAAGGTGGCAAGGGCATTGTAAAGACCGAAAGGCATACGGGGATAGGTGTATAGACCATAAGGACAAATAAAGGTTGTTTTAAGTTGGTTATTAGGGTGAACAACAATCTGAGAAAATCTGGAATAACTGTCTAAGTAGAAAAAATGAGAATGCATAGCAATCCTTTATAAATTTTGATCTATATATGGCAAAGGATAACAATCCTTTCTAGTTTCTTTATTAAGTTTTCTATAGTTAATACACATCTTGTGACCAACTACGGTTCTAGTAGGTATTATCTCATTGTGTTCATTTTCAACAACAGTAAATCCACCTTTCTTAGGAACACAATGAAGTGGACTTAACCATTCACTTTCCTCCACATGAAATATGATCCTTGAATCTAATAAACGTATTACTTCCTTCCTTACCTCTTCTTTCATGTGAGGTTTTTAGTCACCTCTGAAAGTTTGCAACCGTCTGGGCTCCCTCTTCCATAAATATTATATGGGTGGCCATCGAGGGGCGGATCCCTTTCAAGTCACCCATCCAATACCCAAGAGCATTCCGATGCATCTGGAGAACCATCATTAAATTTTCCTCCTCTTTTTTTGCAAGGTTAGAACTTATAATAAGAAGGAAATTATTAGTTTCACCAAGAAACCTGTATTTTAATTCCTTGGGTAAATTTTTTAGAGTAGGAGGTGGAGGTGCCTCATCTCCTTTTCTTATAGGTTCTTCATATTTTTGATTCATCTCGGGATACACCTCAGGTGTGGAGTCAAGATAATCGTCCATTTCCATTTTTTCTATGTCTCGAAGAATATTATTATTGACTAAAATCCTTGATAAATTATCATCCGGCATTTCAATGACTACTGAAGCTAGAATACTGATATTGCCTTCCTCTTCTTTTTCATACTCATGATCGTCCAAATTATGGTCAAATTTAGAGAAGTGAAAGTCCATTTTCTCATCACCAAAATTGAGAGATATAGTTTGTCTCTTGCAATCACTGTTCACTCATGCGGTATTTAAGAAGGTTCTTCAAAAAATCATTGTACAATAAACATCAGTAGGCATATCAATAAGCACAAAATCAACGGGATATTTATATGGTCCAACATAGATTGGAATATCTCTAATTATTCCCATAGGAACTCTGAGTGTCTTATCTGCAAGCATTATAGTCATGCCAGTATCCCCTAATTCAGCTAGGTTAGTTCATTTTGGAATTTCAAATAAAAATTAAAGGGGATTACATTAACAACTGTTCCAATGTCATAGAAGCCATAATAAGAAGTTCCACCAAAAGTATAAGGAAGAATAGGTTTACTAACTTCTATAGCCTTTAGCTTTCCTTCAACAAACTGTGAAGCTTCAGTGTCTAGCTCTATCACGTTGCAATGTGCAAACATGGTTAAAATATCGTTCGTTGGTTCCCCGGTCTCTTGTATACTTACATTGTCTGTTTTTCTTGTTTGTGCCTCCTCTTCTATCATCTTGAGGAACAACCTTTCTTTTTCACGTTGATCTTCGAGCTGCTGCGCCATCATATGTTTTCTCGCTGTCCTTGGAAAAGGAAGGGGTTTAACATATGGGGTATCTCCCTTAATGGCTCAACATGAGCTTCAATTATTGGATCATCTTCTTCAGCTGGCTCTAGTGGAGGAGTATATTGAAGCCAATCTTTCTTAGGGGCTTCAATGTGTTCTTAAAAGACTGAAGGATTTGCAAAATAATATCATCGTCAAGTTGAAGTTCATCAGCAGTTTCTTTCACTTTATTTGATTCTTTGTAAGAATTGAGACAATCATATTCAATTTCTATACCTCCTTCGCTGCCTAAATCAAATCCCCATGTTTCTCTATTACGACGAATTTGTGTTAGAATTTCCCAAGCTTTAGCTATAGCTAGCTCCATAAAAGAGCCTACGGAATTTGTGTCAAGCTCATGTTTAATTTCTTGATTCAGTCCTCCATAGAAAATATGTAAAACATACCATCAGGTTAATCATGATGGGGAAATTTATTAAGTAGGGACTTATACCTTTTGAAGGCCCTTACCAAGCCTTCACCTAGGCGGTTCTTGAAGTTTGTGATCGACCTTCTTACCTCAGTAGTCTTTACCTTGGGAAAGAATCAAAACATGAATTCTCCTTTGATTTTTTCCCCATGTATCTATTTTCTCTATAGGGTAAATTCTATACCGAGCTAAAGCAGTGTTGGTTAGAGATTGGCTAAATAGTTTAAGTTTCAATTCATCATCAGAATAACCCTCAATTTAAGTGTCCAACATAACTCGGTAAGTTAAATGAGTGTAAGGATCCTCATCGGGATCATCTCCTGCAAAAGTTTTCTCTTTAATAATAGAGCTAAAGAGAGGGTTAACCTCGTATTCTGGTTCGCTCCCACTCGGGAATTCTTTGACGAGTCTTGTATTGAACCTCCCGAGGTGTTTACTTGCATGTAGCTGATTCATTAGTCCGATTACAGTCATGGTGCTTACTTGAAACTAGTAAAAAACTTTAGTAAAACAATTAGTAGAATAAGCAACTAAGAACAAAGACCAAAATCGCTTAGCTCCCTGGCAACGGTCCTAGAAAATAGCTTGATGGCTGCAAGTGCATAGATCAATTGTAGCTAGTTTTGAAATAAGAGTATTGTACCCAGAGAGATATTTTGTAAGGTCTTTATGCCCCTCGTCAATTTCCACCAAAGGACTTAGAAGCTGCCTTTGATCGCAAGTAAAGGGTGTTTGAAAGGTTTTTGATTGAGTGTAGAAAAGTAATTAAAACAAGTAAAATAAAACAAGTAACAAGTCTGTGTGAAAACATGGTTGAACTCAATAGGGCTAAAACTTTCTCGGGGGTGTAGGATACACCACTAGCATCATATTATTATTCATAATTAAGATAACATACTTCATTTGTCATGATATGTATGGAGAGAGCTCAATAATAAGATGTTCACTACAAGGCTCGTAGGAAGCCACTTTGTTGAGCCAAGAATGAGGTCACCTCTAAATAACCACCGCTATGTCTTAGAGCAATCACCCATATAGTCCACCGCAATTAAAGGTCTCCCCATGGATATCGTAATTAGCTTAGGGAGTCTCTCTTTATCCTCCTTTGACCGTGCAGGTTGCTAGCGGGCGCCAATTGTCATGAAGCTCTCTGTGCAACCTTCCAAACACGTCCAAAGGATTTCTCCCTCACCTTTAGTCTCGAAGGCAAATGATATGTGGTTGAATACACATACCATCTAAAGAGAGAGATCAAACACAAATCATAAATCTATCATAGACTGGCAAGTCATATGGAAACTAGAATAGATCATCTTTATTACAACTTCATAATGGTGCTAGGGTTTATCCATCTCCCCAAGAACAAGGGAAAAACTACTCACACATGGAAGCAATCAACAACATCATCATAATCAAATGGATGGATAAAGTATACGGATAAATCTAGTATAAACCACAAATGAATCTGGAATTACAATAAGATCTAAGAGATGAGAGATGGGGGTGATAATGGTGATGGAGATGCAGCAGTTGATGATGAAGGGGATGATGTGATGTCCTCTAATGATCTGTGAGGCATCAGGGATTTCCCCTTCTCCAAGTTCCTCCTTCAAATCCCTTTCTGGTGTGGTCTTTAGTGGTTCTAGGTTACTGTCAATATCAGATCTCTATGTCGTCTTTGCCAGGAGAAAGTATTTGACGAGGCGGACGCGCTACCACGTGGTACGGGTGGACGGTACGGGCGGGCTCTGCCCGTACAACTGGTCATTATCTCGGCAGATGCTTTCCCACATTTGGTATTCTCCTAGGTGTGAGGGTAAATCAATAAAATGACTTTTATCACTTTAAAATATCATATTATAACATAATATGACTGTTCCAATTGATATGTTCATAAGAGACTTAGTAATAATTCGGGATCCTGTTGAAACAAGGACAAAAAGGTGCACATAAACGCAGTGAAATACCAAAATCCATATTCTATTTATGCAAAAACAAAAGGTAAATATGCTTCAATTTCGGACTTATTAATTGTCCAATAAACTAGTATAAATATAGGCTACTAGGGATTGAGTCTGTTTCATACCACACCTATATCAATGTTTCGACTTGATACAATTCTAGCACAATATAAAAATATTACGAACTAACTGAGATATGATAATAAAACACATTTATTATTTGCCTCTAGGTCATATCTCCTTCAGTCTCCCACTTGCACTAGAGTACAAATAATCTAGCTTGCATTTCTGCTAGTCATAACATCATATGATGAGATGAACAAGCATCCTTTCTCATGGGACACTTCATGTCCTTGTTCTGTTTTACCAAATCTGTATGTCCTTTTGCAAATTGTTAATGTCTTCCTAATTTTGACATTTATACCATTATCTCATAATGTGTTGAAGTATTCGTTTGGTGACAGAGTGAGACTTTTGTTTCTAGTGTTTACAATGAAGGTCGATCAGTTAATTGAACTTCCATTGTTGTCATGTGAACTCTGAAAACCACTTAGTAGAAGTCGAACTTCTTTAGCCAAACACTATAATAGCTACTTTCAGAAGTAGCCATATCCTTCTATATCTATGTAGATCCTAATATCATAGAATGCCATTTCGATGTCTATTCTTGCTCCTTACAATTGAAGACTAAACTTAACTTTGGTTCCGTGATTAACTCTAGATCACTTAAAGACGTGTCCTTACAACTAAGAACTTGTTCTTCTAACCAGAACCTTGGGTCACATTACATTGAGTATACAACATGGTTTTCATGGAAGAATCTATGACTTAGGCATAGGAGACGCAACACATCTCTTTCTTTCTTTTAACCACTTGGTTTTAATACTGAGATTAACTCAATGCTTCATCTAGATATTCAAGTAAGAACTGCTTTCTTATCTTGTACCATTCTGAACTTCTTCAAAATATTATCTAGGCTATTCTGAACTTCTTCAGAAAAAGTCCATGAGCATTTCGACTCTAATGTTGACTAAACACCTCGATCTATCTCGGTGGATTTTCAATGTTTAATACTTTATTCAACTTTCTCCATATAATATTAACTAAATTAAATATCATTAATACCTATTACATCATTCATCATATGTCGTACACATATACAAGAATGTTGTAACACTCCCACTCAAATATCACATCCATATATGAGATCTAGGGATTTTACTTAGCTCCCACAAAATATGTTGATTGCATACTAAGATTCAACTAAGCTAGTTAGCTCCCACTCAAATACAGGTCCAACATTTCCAAAAAAAAATGATCATCATCAAATTGAGAATTCCAATTACAAGATTTCAACATCCATATTGTTTGACAAAACCTTCTTTGGTGTATCAAATACAACCCTACCTTCAATCTTGTCATTGAAAAACATGTAGTTTTGACAAACTATAGCACCAATCATCATATTGGAGTAATTGTTTGTGTAAATCCATAGACTCAAGCATCGCTACACTTTATAGTTAATCCTTTGAATTTTTCAAAACATACTTTGTGACAAATCGAGCTTTATGTCTTTTTATTAAGTTTCATTTCTTCCTTATGACTTAATAGTCCTTTGGAAAAGATTAAGTAAATATCTTTACTTAATAAGATCAAGTAACATATTACTTTTAAATCTTAAATGTAACTTAATATGGGATTTTATGACTCCTAGTCATTACTCGCATTCAGGTCCATCACGCTTCTTTGTAGTTCATAAGTATTTCTTGTTCAAATAACATGACAAGTGAATCAAAACATAATTCTGCAAACTTGCAGAATATATTCTTGAATCCTACTTTCTTTAGTAAAAGTATTTATTGAAACTTTTATGATCATTATCATTTGTTTCTCCTTATGCAGAGTTTATCCTTTGGAGCAAATTCAAATTCCGTCGCGCTACTCTTTATTTCGGATGCAGGGTCAAAATCTTTGTTTTGAACTTTCACTTTCTTCCACTCGCATCTTCAACAAGAAACTACTTCTTGAGAAAACACAATACTTAGGACAACAACATGTTTGTACTTTGTGGAATATTTATTCATAATACACAACAAAGATTTATTTACTCACCACGACTTTGAACTATCGAAATCTCCAGAAACTCGAAAGTGGCATAACTCTTAGTGGCGAAGGACGAAAATAAACTGAGGTCGGGTGAACTCTAAAACATAAAACGAGTTTTAAAGAAATATCATATATCTTCTTCCACTTTTGGACGACCCTAGATTTTTTTCATATCTTTTTCCACTTCTTACTCTTGCTCTTACTCTTTGTTTACCATAAGACCCATGACATTTCTAGTATCATGTATGATTGGTTTAGTGTTGCTTCCACTAGAAAGTGGCACAAAATATCTTGTCAAAATTCAATTCACAATTCATAAATTCACCAATAAGACAAGAGTTTTCTACCCAAGTGCAAAAATTCAGAAGATATATACCTTTTCCCATTTCCTCCTTTTTTGGCCCCTTCTCTTTCCTGATCATCTTCAACTTCAATCTACGTAAGGATGCCTTCAGTAGTGTCATCCCTGTTGTTTTTCCGCCCCTCTGTGCCTGTTACTGGTTGACCGCCACCCCACTAAGCCCGATGCTGGATACCCCGTCGTTCGCTAGTCCCCTGCGTAGTCCAGTTTTGTCTCCCACTCTCGCTTCTTCGATTTGGAGTCTAGAGATGAGGCCGCCGCCAGCCATTTTTCTTGCCGCTTCTCTGGAGTCTAGCCATTCTCTTGTCCGTATGCATTTGGAGTTGGATGATGCGACGCGAGCAACTAGAGGCTGGACTGCTCTTGATGTTTGGCTATTGGCCCAAGAGGCAATAGGTCAAGACTACACGGCCCAATAGCCTTGGAGCCTGGAGGTCACATACGCTAATTATTTTCCTTTCCTAATTTTTCCTAGCTGGTCGATACGTACTTTCCCTGCATAGACGTAGAAACTTTTTCGTCGTGAGCCAAGGTAGGACGGTCGCCCGGCCTCGCCCTACCGAGCGCCTCATCGCTGATAACTCTTATGGTGTTATTTCCATGAATGTTTAGATGTTCCTTATGTTTTAAATGAGTGTTTGCTTATTTGATCTCTTACTCTAAACGATAACTATAACCTTATAAGATATAATTTTAGACCATATGTATCTAATACAAAATTATTACGATATTCGGACAAGTCAATATACTTTGAATTTGTCCAATTATCATAATTTGTGACACAAGTTTCAAAAGTCCTTTTATACCAAAACTTAACTCAAATACTTTAGTCATATCGATCAAATCGAATAGACTTTGTATTCTTGTTAATTTCAATATCCTCCTTTATTCCGAAATCATTTAAACAATTCAAATAGTTTCAAACTTATGTTTCATTAAGTAAATACACATATTCACTTAAGTCCACAATGAAGTTTTATGAAATAATGATTTCTACTATTTGTTGAAAATGAAATACATCATATGTATAAAATTCAACATTTCTTCACATATCACCATTTTACCAGAATGCGGAGTTTTAGTCATTCTGCCCAAGAGGCATGGTTTTGCAAAGTCTCTAGATTAAATCTAAGACCCCGATTTTCATTCAACATGAAAAACATGAAATGACCAAAATGACTTAAATGATAGTGTTATTCAATATTTAAACTCGGATATCTTTTAGCAATACTGAAGTAGACAATCCTTTTTTTGCAAAACTGGACAAGTATCGAATACTTTGTAAACTCGAACGAGTTTTGCAAGAATAGCATTTTTACTTTGTATATCTAACATATACCCTTTTCATCCATGATTTCCACTATAATCAAGCCCTTTGAGAGTTCTCAAATCTCTCATGAACTTATGAAGTTGAACTATTCGTGTTTCACGATATAGCTCCTATTGACATCTTAGTGATCGGGAACAAGTGAATTGCAACGACCCATTTCATGACGCTAATGCAAGACCACTAAGTGATTCTCCAAGATTCGTTTTCTTACACCTTGGAAGGAAACTCATCTAACGACTCATACTTTATGTGCCCGATCTCTATAAAAACACAGTCATAGTCCAACCGAACTTCTATTGAATGGAGAGTGGCTTTATTGGACGGTAATGGAGGAAACACAAAATGTCATCGATGGAGCAGAGCCCCTGGATGAAATTTGCAGAGTTGTTGGAATATCTCCTAATGATACTTTTATCAAGAAGAGAACATCATCTATTACGAGGATATCCCTCAGGCGTGGGTATTAATCTATGAAGTTGGACCCTTTCTAAAGTTTCTCAACTGCAAGGAAATTCCCATGGTCGCAAAGGACCCCAATGGAATAAACCAAGATATACAATGATATTTGCAAAAGACATCTAGATTAAGTTCATAATATGAGTTCAATTCTCCAATTGAGACAATTTTACTGATCACACAATCCCTTTACACCGTATCATCCCTGATCATCACGGTCTTTGATGCAGCTGCTAGGGTGGACTATATCCGTTGATCACTGATGAGTGCATATTTGCACCATGTTTTACATTATTTTTTGCATTGTAGATGTAAGATCTTGATATTATACGGCACTCGCGTGCACATTTTATGTCTGTTTTCACCAGGATCAGGATAGATTATGGATCCAATGGATACAATTCTTGGAGCAGTTGTACTATGGAGAAAAGGAGTCAAAAACAATGTAAATCGATTATTTGGCAAATATTAATAATACTAGAAGAAATCTAGAAGCGAACAAGGGAGGCAGAGAGTCCAACGACCAACTATACGACCGGAGCAATTTTCCGACTGTATAGCTCCAGCTGTATAGTTGGCGCCACCTCCGCCTCATCAAATAGTTTCACCCCGCGCAATTGGTTCGAAGATCCGACATACAGAACACCTAGAAATCGCAGAAACCTCACCTCCGGAAGGCATCTAGAGGGGGAAATCATCCACAAGGGATCCATCTTCACCCTGCGTACCGGGAGGCTAAGGCATCGATCTTCATCATCCACCGTTGCATCACCACCATGTCCATCCATCCCATCTACATCTTGTCTATATCTTGTTGTAATTCCTATACTTGTTGTGGATTTATACAAGTACTATTCATCTATGATTGTTTTCATTACCATTGCCATGATGTTGATTGCCTCCATGTGTGAGTAGATCATTAGTTCTTGGGGAGATGGAGAAACCCTAGTATGAGATTGAAATAATATAAAGTCTATTATGATATTCATCGTTGTGACCATGTGTTAGATTTTCTACATCTTGATGTTGAGAGAAGTCGACCTCTCAATATTTGCCTCTTGTGGGGACTTGATGGAGGAAACTACTTGTTGGTAGATGGAGGCGTGCTAGCACTTAGAGTGACTATAAAGCTATTGGCACTCCTTATGTATCAACTTGGGAAACCGAGGAAACTCACGGAACACTATCCATGCCATGGATTACGTCCTACGGGATTACGTTCCTTAATAGCGCAGTAATTCGATTGCTGACTGTTGTGGTTATGAGGATGATTTAAGCAGCGGTTGCTGCCAATTCGTCCAAATATGGAGTTCCTCCCACACATACATAGTTGAGAATGTTCATAATGATAATCTTTATCTTAAATCTTTACAAAACTAGTGGTGTGTCCGCTACTCCCTGAGGACGCCTTTTCCCTACTGCAGTTCCAATCTTTCTACATATACGATACATACTTTCTCTATTAAGCTATTTTGATTTACTTTATTATTGCTCTTATACCAAAAACCCAAAAACACCTTTTTACATAATACTCGCATTTTACCTTGTCACTTAGAACTTTATCTAGCATTTCTATCGTAATATTTATTTCAAGAGTTATTAGACTTCAGACTCCTGCTCCCTGTGGGATCGATATCTTTATTTCAAAACTAGCTACAAATGATATGTGCACTTGCAGTCATCAAGCTATTTTCTAGCGCCATTGTCGGGGAGCTATGCGTTGTAGGTCTTTTAGTTTTTGCTTTTTTATTTTTGTCTTGCTAAATTTTGTTTTGAGTTACAGGTTTCCACCAACATGATGGAGTTTGAGCATATGACTAGTGCTAACCCACTCAACCACTTTGGGAAGCCCTATGATATTTATAAAAGAGACAACTCCAATGAAAAGACAAGGGGGTTTGAAATAAATCCTCTACTACTTAGTATTCTACATAAGAAGCAATTTACTGGAGATGAAGAAGATCCTGATCCATATGAGCATATTGCATGTTTTAGAGATATATGTGGCACTTTTCTATTGACGAGATATACCGCTGATGAGGTAAGGGTTAAACTTTTAAGTCAAACTTTGACAAGTACAACTCTCTCATGGTATAGATCTCTACCCCCTGAAGCGACTACTACTTGGGATAATCTAGCATGTGAGTTTCTATCAAAATATTATCCATTATCAAAATCTTTTGGAATCATGCGTCTTATAATGACCTGGAAGAATCGTTCTAATGAAGGAATAGTAAGAGCTTATATTAGATTTAAAGATTTACTACGACTATGTCCTCATCATGATTTGCCTGAATGGTATTTACTATATATCTTTTATGGCGGTTTAATTGAACCTAATATAATTGAACTAGACTCTTTCACGGAAGGAGCCTTTATGAATCTTCCTATACCTAAAGCTTGGGATTTACTCAATAGAATTCGTGATCATAGAGTTTCATGGAATTTTGGCCTAGGAAGTGAAGGAGGCATAGAAACAGAGCATGATTGTATTCATGACTATAATAAAAAGGCCATGTTAAAGAATTATCTAAAGAACTTTATTTGGATTCAGATCTTGTGTTGCAAGTTGTTAAAGCTTTTATAGAACATATTAAAGCTCCAAAGGAGGGTCTAGTCAAGTATGATCCACCACCCGAACCGGAAAAGAAAAGAGAACATAAAGCAACACTTGCCTCCGTAGAACCAATATATGATGTGCCTTTCCCTAACACTGCACAAAAGCATATTTTGAATATGAATAGGTCAAAGAAGTACAGGAAAAGAAGGAAGACGAAACCATGCCAGGAGTCACGAAACACCTGGAAGAAACCAAAGGTGAAGAGGTAACCAAGGAAGCAATTATGGCTATGTACTCACACTATAACATAGTTGAACTTGATGAATAAACTTCCGTATTGGTTGAAGGTAAAATAAAGGTAAAAGATGTGGGTAAGCCTATTCTTCCCTGCATATTTAAAGAAACCTCTCATTACGGTTTATGTGATCTTGGCACCGAAGTTAATGTTATAACTTATGATTTATACATAGAAATAGAAGAAGAAATAGAACCGGCTACAATTGCAATTACTAATATAAAAATTATATTAGCCAATAAAAACCTTAGAATTCCAATGGGAGTAGTTGACAATGCAACTGTCACAATTGGCAACAAAAACTTTCCTATCAATTTTGTAGTTGTCGATATGCTAGCTAACACTCCTTTCCCAATTATATTTGGAAGGAACTTTTTGGGTGATATAGGTGCCTATGTTAACTTCAAGAAGGAGATTGTGTCTCTTAGGCTTGGGGGAATGGAAAATAAATTCCATTTTTCCAAATTTAAAGACAGGTCTCCACAAATACAAGAAGAAGAGGAAGAAAGAACTATTGAAGAAATGGCGGATCTTTTCTTTGGTAATCAAGAAGAAGAAATAAATGAAGATCAAAATTATGAAGAAATAGTTATGGAGGACAAGTCCCTAGGAGAACTAGAAGATGAATTCGATTCACTTCCCATTTTGGGACCTCAAACCGATGAGGCTTTTGAAGAGCCAGAAAAGAGAGGGGACGAGGAATTACCACCCCCAGAGCTAAAGACTCTACCAGGTAATCTCAAATACAGGTTTCTAGATGATACAAATAAATTTCCTGTTATTATTAGTGCTAAACTTTCAGGAGCAGAAGAAGAAGAACTCATGAGGATACTTAAGGAGCATCGCCAAGCCTTTGGGTACTCAATGGATGACTTGAAGGGCATTAGTCCCATGATATCCGTCCATCAAATATTCATGGAAGAAGGTGCTAAAACAGTTGTATAATTTAATAGAAGATTAAAGCCTGAAATGAAAAAAAGTGGTAAGAAAAGAAATTGTACGCCTACTGGATGCAGGTCTAATTTATCCTGTTAAAGAGAGTGATTGGGTAAGTCCTATTCATTGTGTCCCTAAGAAGGGCGGTTTTACTATTGTTCCTAATGAAAACAATGAATTGATACTTACTAGAACTATTATTGGGCACAGGATGTGCATAGACTTTAGGAAATTAAATAAAGAGACTAGGAAAGATCACTATCCATTACCGTTCATAGATCAAACTTTAGAAAGGTTAGCAAACCATATCATTTTTGTTACTTGGACGGATACTCTAGTTTCTCTCAAATAGCGGTTCATCCGGATGACCAACTTAAAACAACTTTCATAAGTCCTTATGGTTTACATGCTTACTGACGTATCCCTTTTGGTCTATGTAATGATCTAGATACTTTTCAACGATGTATAACTGCTATTTTTGTGGATTTTATAGAACTTATAATGGAAGTATTTATGGATGAATTTTCTGTCTATGGAACTTCATTTACTAGTTGCTTGGATAATCTCAAAAGAGTTTTGCAGAAGAAACTAATCTTGTTCTGAACTGGGAGAAGTGCTACTTTATGGTCAAAGAAGGTATAGTCCTCGGACACAAGGTATCAGGTAAGGGAATTGAAGTTCATAGAGCGAAGGTTGAAGCAATAGAGAGAATGTCGCAACCTAGGGATATTAAAGGTATAAGAAGTTTTCTTGGTCATGTGGGTTTTTACAGAAGGTTCATTAGAAATTTCTCTGGGATATCTAAACCTTTGACTAACCTCTTATAAAAGGGAATGAGATTTAATTTTGGTGATAAGTGTCTTGAAGCCTTTGATAAACTTAAAAATGCTTTAATTCGTGCTCCCACCATTAAACCACCTATCTGGGATACAACCTTTGACTTAATATGTGAAGCTAGCAATGATGTTGTAGGAGTAACTCTTGGACAACATATTGGTCGTAGATTTAATATTATACATCATGCTAGTAGAACTCTCAATAGTGCTCAAAAGAATTACCCTAAGAAAGAAAAGGAACTTGTTGCTGTATTTTTCTCTTGCGATAAATTTCATTCTTATATAGTTGATGCAAAGGTAAGAGTTCACACGGATCGTGATGGCTTAAAAGAACTCCTTGAAAGGAAAGACCATAAGCCAAGGTTGATCTGTTGGATTCTTTCACTTCAAGAATTTGAGTTGCAGATTATGCAGAGGCAAGAAATAAAAACGTTAGATGCAGTGTACATGTTTGCCCAGGAAGACACCAATCTTATTGAGAGGAACTTTAGTCCTGGTGATTTTTGTTTACAGAAATTATTTAATGAACTAAAGTCAATTCCTCCAAAAGAGAAGGAGTCCTTGTTGTGGGAGGAACTTTTCATCCCCGAATAAGCAAATGGTAAGTGTAAGGTAAGTATTCTTACCCAAATAAGTGATTTGTTTTCACAATTTTTACTTTTGAAAATTCTGCCTTCGAATTCCTTGTATTTTCTAATGTTTTAGAGGGGTTTTATGCGGTGATCCAGCATACCACTTCATGATGTAGTACACTATAGTTGTTGACATAACACCAATGAAACACCGTTCACTAGTATTACATCCTTCGGAGTGGTACAACAGAAACACAGTAGGTCCAAGACATGACTATAGATTACAACTCGACTCTTTACAAAAGATCCAGAGAACACTCTAGGTTAAAGAGAGAGAAAGAAACTTCTTACAAAGAAGAACAAGAAGTAATAACTCAGAACTATCTAGTAACTATGACTAGTATATAAACTATTTGGCTTGCCATTGCTGCTATTGCAATGCTCTACAGAAGTAGGTTTTATGGCTAGAGAATCTACTTCTATCTACTTCAGAACTTAGTCTTTGCTTCGGTTGACGTATGTGTGGACTTAATTTACTCTGTTGAAGAATTTGAGTTGTCAGTGATGGTTTCTTGAGCAGAAATTGATGTTGGCTTCGTCTTCAACGGCTTAAAACCTAGCAAGGGTTAAGAAGGTACGGTTGAGTACGGGCATACTATAAAGTTCACTAAAAAGGAGTGTATGATGCACTATCTCTACAGCCACAGACCATAGGTCGTAGGTAATGCAGGTTTTCATAAACATTTCTTCAAAGGTTGCTTTTATTCTAAAAACGATGTCTGATAGCCTTCACAGGTTGACTAGAACCTTCATGGGGTTCCTTTCCTGCCGCGTTTGTACCTCCTTCCCGGAACAGGGAGTAACATGTCACAATTCTTACACTCTACAGAGGTGCGTCACTTTTCCCATAAGAGACCTTAGCCTTTTTGCACAACCAAGCCGCGAGCTTGTCCACACTTCCTTGGTATGGGGCCCAGTCTAAGATCCAAGCTAGTACTGCCCTCTCCGCAACCCTGTATGAGACACGATCCCCCAAGACAACTACCACGGTTACTCTTTGGGTAGCCTCTTGGAGACTCCGTACACAGCCTTGTCTGGCGTTCACCATCAACTATGGTGAACTCAGACCCAGACAGAGATCCACAGATAATCTAGACACCTAGATCGAGGGGAACTAAGGGATTCCACCCATGTGCTGGATTCTCTGGAACTCCACGAGAAATCAACAGCCTCACGATAAGGTCATCCGTCCATGCGAAAGGGAGAAGATACATCTGACTTTCCCGTCCCATTCCAAGTCTTATGGTTGACGCGTAATATATGGCACTAGAATCACTAGCGACATTGGTTGTTAAGTCCTAGATATTATGTTCCTTTACCACTGAAACTGTATCAATAGACTATTACCATTTGGTAAATAATCCATAATCATATCATTATGAAAATAGTGTTTTCTGACCTTTTTGAAATGCAGGTGATGACAACATTTGAGTTACAAGCATTTGATAGAAAATAATCAAAGGACATGAGCATGTTGTGAACTTGCCTTTTGTGATTGCAAGATTATGCACTCACGGTCTTCATGATAATAGAAGATCCAAATTCTGTAAATAGCATCATTGGTCCGGTAAGGACTAATGTTTAAAGAAGCAAGATGCAATTATGCATAAGTAATGTAATGCGGTTTGATAAACGTGAATCCCCGGGATAATTGTATCTGATCTAGGGTTTGCAAGTTTGTGATGATATCTTTAGAATGTGTTGCACTTTTATACTTGCTTCACACTTGTGCTTCTTATTAAGTCTTGTGAGTGTGTGTGAAGCAATATGTAAATACAACAAGTAATATGCAATACTAAAGCATTCAAGTGCGGAATGGCACATAAAAACTCCTTGATTAGGATTGTCAACTCATTAGAGTCTTCACAGAAATGCTGTAAGGATTACTTTTAATACTTCTTAAAAGAATAACTTTTGAGGAAAATATTACTTTACAAAGTAAAAAGCATTTAAACCTAAAGCTAACACTTTATGGTTTTCTTATTAATTACAAGTATTAAAGTAGAAATCAATTAGTATTGTTGAGTAGCTATTCTACTAGCAAGTGGAGACTCTTAACAATTCATGAAGGCGAAACAAAAGTATTACACTTTTATGGAAGTGGTGTTCTCTTGATTTTATAAGTGAATATATTCACTTACTTATTATAGAATTAATACTTATTTCTATAAACATGGATATGGCATCATGTTAAATACTTAAAAAAATTGTTTAGCTTTAAAATGTATTCGCAAACTTGTAAAAGAATTAGTACTCAAATCTTGATGATTTTATAATTGATAAAATATTTTTGGAGAGTAAAACTTACTTAATTTTAAATGGTAGTTTTAGTAAATACAATTTAAAATAGTTAGACCTATTTTGACTTTACTTAAACATCACGTTTATTTGTTATTACATTTTTAAATTTTAAACAAATAATGCTAAAGGCAATAGTAAAGATTTATATATTTTTAATGAATTAAAAAAAGAGTTTAAATAAGATTTATTAGACCTTTACCTTTTATTTTACTTCAAAAGTGAGATTTGACATTTTTGATGTGTAGAATTTATTTTTGTGGTCATTTTGGTATATTAAAAGTATTTTTGTGATTTTTAAATAATAAGATATGATTTTTATTAGTTTTATCACTTTATAAATACCTAGTAAATAATAAATATTAATTAAGTGATTCAAATAGAATTTAAACAAGTTTGTAAATGTAGATTTTGTTTTATAAGAATTTTGGTATATTATTTATATTTTTCTCATTTACCAATATTAAAATACGAATTTTCAAAGTATTATTACCTATAAAATCTTTATTAAATAATAATTATTTAAATATTTAACATATTAATGTTTGTTAATAAAGTTAAATTATAGATTTTATTTTTCTGAGTATTTTGATATATTACATACATTTTTCTGAATTATAAAACAAAAGATATAGAATTAACAAGATTTAATCCTTTTATTAAATTTCTGAAATTATATTTATATTTAAACTTATTTTGTTTTATCTATTTACTAGACAAGGAATCTTTTTACACCGGTTCTTATTCTACCCAGGGTCATTGACCCGTGGGGTCAGTACCATGTCAGCAACCACGTAAGCAAAGACTAGTCAAGGATGACGCCAGGGTGGCGATAGTTCGCCGGACTCTCACCGGACTTTCACCGGAGTACGACGGCGACGCAAAAATACTGCACCAGTGACAATGCGAAGGGGTGCGTTCGACGCTATGGACGACCGCGAGTCAGACCAACTCGTTGGTACTAGCTCTCGAGCGCTAGAGCAATGGCTAGGACGACAACCTACGGCGGTGCTCACCGGCGACACTACGAACTAGGGCTATGGGCTAAACTAGGATGTGTAGCTAAGTCTGGAGAAGCGTATGCTCACCCTAAGTATGCCTGTGTATTCGATGGTGATGATGGTGACCAGAGATAAGCACTTCGACAAGATTTCCGACGAGCACCGACGGAAAGAAATCGAGAAATACTCTTAGCTTCGACTTCCTCTGGGCGCCATCTTACACCAAAATGATCACGACGATGAGGGGTTTCTTATAGGCCACTCCATGGAACCGGAGGTGGATTTATTCGCTGGCTAGCTAAAGCTCTCCGGCGGTAGCTTCGGTGAGCTAGAGGATGATTAAGTGCGAGAGGGAGGAAAATAGAGGATGAGGATCAACTAGGAGCTCGAGGCGGTCACAGGAGGCTCTTTTATACGGCTCAGCAGGCTCGGACACCTCGGCACGATGGCGAGGACCAACGAGATGCGGTGGTGGTAATGTGCTCAATTTGGGCACGAATCTTGACGGGACAGGTGGAGGCGGACTCCAAGCGAGTAGAGTGATGTTCTGAGGTGGTCAATCGCATCCGGAGCAGTCTACAATGACGGCGGCGACGTGGCTCACCGGTGGCATGTCGGTCAAGCGGAGGAAGATGAAGACGATGGTTCTCTCCTCACGCGGTCCCACCTGCCAACGAGAGAGTGAAATGGTACAGGGCTGCGGACCGAGATGGGCTGCTGCTGCGGGCCGGTGTGGGCTGCTTGTGGGCGTTAGATAGAGGAAAGACAAGTTGGGCTAGGCCAGAAATACTTTTGTTTTGTTTTTTTATTTCTTATTCTGTTTTCTATTTCTCTATCTATTTAAAGTTTTAATTTCATTTGGAATACTTTGTGAACATGTACTGAACAATTTGTAAATGCTTGGGTGCTTGAAATTCTGTATAATATGTTACAAACTTATTAATAGATTTATTAAGTCTTGCTTAATTATAAGCTTTATTATTCCTATGGTGATTTCAACTTAATGGTTCTTCACACTTGGAGATTTCTCTAATTAAGTTCTACTTGAACAATAGTGTTTAGAATTATCATTGAAACATCTTGGTTAATTCTTTATGTATTATAACAATCATTAATGAAGATGTTCACTTTCTAGTGGTTATCATGAGCTTTGAGTAATTTAATAAACTCACGTCCTATTTTGAATATGGATGAAAGTTAAAGACTAAGAGATATTCCCTACATGTTTTCTGACCAGGAATCATATCTCACTTAGAATGAGCTTTTGAGATTTCATCTTAAGGTGATCTTGATAGTTTGTAAAACTTGGTTTCTATTAAGGTTTATGATAATAAGGCAAACAAGGCTTTCATCCATAACACTCATCTAGTTCTCTAATCATCTCTTGGAAGCTTTTAATTGTCCAGGAGATATTGTTTAATGGCTATCCAGAAATAAGAAATGGTTCCTCCACCAACTTCATTCTAGGGTTTTGGACAAAAAGGTAGACATGGTTCTGTCATGGCTTGATGTACTGTTGGTTAAAGGTTCCTAAAGAATCCTTACCTTAATACCTCACTAAGGTTATCCTTAGATAAGGAATTCCTTTCCTAAATATACTCTATATATCTCTCTTATCTTATTCACAAAGATCACATATTCCTGAATAAGACAATCATCTGACTCCACCATATCCATCATCATATGATGACATGGTCATGCCACTCCAACACTACTACATTATTACTCCTAGTATATAACTCCTCTTAATTAACTAAAATTGATGCACCTATCAATGTAGCTACTACTAACTCAATCTATTAACTTCCTTAACTCCATCTTGCAACTTCTTCCAAGGCTTGCAAGATTATAGTTCTCTCCATATATCACATGTGATAACAATCCTCTAGAATAGGTATGGTACTACTCCCATAATACAAGTTTGTTCTTGTATTAGCTGGATTAAACTACTATGCCTGAAACTACTCCTACAACTTATGTTATATACTTCATTATACTCTAGCTTGACTTTTCTTGATTAAGCTAGATGGTTCATATTACTAGGGCTTTACCTAATTTGGTATACTCACAACTCTTCTTCAACGCCTAGGCATCTATTCTCAAGTGACTTTGGAATAATAACCACCATCATATAATCATACTAATCTTAGGCTTCTAATTGTCTGATCAAGATCTATACTCAACTAAGTAATAGGCTTGTACTGGTCTCTCTATAGGCTTATCTTGATAAGCAAGCTTAATCTTAGTTTATATCCACTTATCTTAACAAGATTATCATTGGATATTTTAATACTACTAGCTTCCTGATATCTCCATAATTACTATCTAAACTCTTGGGTTTAGGTACTGCTTCTAGTTAACTCATGAGTGAATTAACTCCTCCAACATCCAATGGTTTGATCCCCACTATGGATCACATTCCATTGATGATGGTACACTCAAGCATATCTAGTTCCTCCTTCTTCTTAAATTACTTAAGGTCTTAGGAAGGTTAACATAATAGGTCAAAGCTAAAGGCTAATAAGTCAATGAGTGCTAGGTCAAGGATTGGTTACTCAACAGTGATGATCAACTGACACTAGGACTTGGTTAAATAGGAATGTCACCTCTTAATATCATATTAAGGATATGTGCTAAATGGTATTGGCTTGACTTCCTTTCCTACTCTATTTGTAATAAGAGTTAGTGTTTAGAAACTACCATGATTCTCATGGTAGAATAACTATGGAAATCAAGTATATCAAGGTTTAGTTATGAGTTTCTTTACTTAAGTTATATACTTGACTTGGGATTCAGGGTTTGTGGTAGATAAAACCTTGATATCACTTTTAGAAGATTAAGTATTCATCCTTGAGTTGTGGTATGGAATACCATGTAATGATCTCTAGAAGATCAAGTACTCCTTATTAAGTAGTGTTTTGTGTCTTAGCTTTATTACATTTGATCTACCCTTAGATCAAATTATATTACCCAAAGGTAAGTTTTTAACAAAGGTCATATTGACACTTATCGCAGTCAACTTGATGATCTACTTTAGTTCCACCAAGTTAAGAGAAGCTTCAATCTCTTTGACAGGTTTTATTTAAAAGCTCGAAAATTACTCGGATTTTCTATGCATGAATGCAATGCGCACACCTGTGTTTGGCTTATTTCTAAGCTCTAATGATGGGGTGTTACATTTTACCAACTATACGGGTGGAACTATACGACCGGAGAGGGAGCTCCCACCGTATAGTTGGTCGTTAAACTCTCTGTATCATCTTTGTGAAATTGTTTTCGATATCTGAGCCTATATGGTCGCAACTATATGACCGGAGAAAAAATTCCGGCTGTATAGTTGGTCGTTGAACTCTCAGATAGTTTTGCTTTTTGGTGTCTGTATCTATACGGTTGCAACTATACGACCGGAGCAAAAATTCTGGCCGTATAGTTGGTCGTTAAACTCTCAGACACTTTTGATTTTCGGTGTCTGTATCTAGACGGTTGTAACTATACGACCGGAGCAAAAATTTCGGCCGTATAGTTGGTCATTAAACTCTCAGAAACTTTTTCATTCGATCTTTCGTATATTATGATATTTAAAAAACGTTATTGTCGATTCCGAGTCGTGATTTAATCGATCTGGACTCGAGATATTTGGAAATATCTGCCCAGAACCAACTATACGGCCAGACCTATACGGGCCACGCCCGTATAGTTGGTCGTTACGCAGCAAGACACTTCCAAATTTGTGATTTCTTTCCCTGTTTCGTTTGGATTCTTTTCTTGGGTGACAATTTGGTGTTTCTCATGAGTTTTACCAACCTCTGACCCCCTTATATACTGCCATTGTCTCTCTCTCTAATCACAATCTACAGAAACCAGTCTACCTCTTATTTACACATGAGGGATCTCAACCAAGGGATACAAGTCAAGAAGAAAAGCTCCCATGGAGATCGAGAGCAACAGCGAGCAAAGCAAGGAGATCAAGACCATCCCTATGGAGTTCCTCGGCGCTGACCATGGGTGTCGACAGAGGGATTTAAAGGCCCTGGAGCTGAAGATTGAAGAGTTGGACAAGGAGAATCCAGGGATGCCCAAACACCTTCGATTGCTGCGACTTTATCTTGATAAACTTGATGAAGATATCAAGCGGACAACCGAAGTGGGTTTTTCTATGAGTCTTCAGGCACTACAAACACTTCAGGATAACAATGAGTTCATTAAAGAACAAGTGAAAGTGCTGGAGAGGAACAATCTTTTCTACAAGCTGCGTGTTAAGGAATTAGAAGTTGTCAATCAATCCCTCCGCCTCAGGCTGGACCGTGAGGAGAAGATACCATGTGCCATGGCGCCACAGTGATCTACAACAATCACGGTATCAAATAATCGCAAGGGATTATTTGATCCCGCTTGGCTTGATTCCAAGCTTGGGGAGATCTTTAAGACCTTGTAATCTATCCTATAAGTTTTAATTATTATTTTTGCATTAGTTCAAACTAGAAATAAAGTTTGCATCATTAGAATTCCCTTCAGGAATAATCGATCCCGTTAATGAAATTCTGAGTTTATTATTATATATGGAGCAATATTGAGTTTGTGTTTGCTTTAATGATATATGAATGGCTAGAGTATGATTTTACTTGCACTTGATGATAGCAATAGGAGTATTCCACACCATTAGTATTAATGGAACACATAAAGATAATTTGTCAATATGTTGTAAGTCTATGGTTTGATTCACAAAGAGAAATTATCTATACAATTAAGTTGAAAAAGAAACCTTGAACAAAGGAAAATGAAAGTGCTATTAAAATAGAGTGAGAACAACTCGAGGTAGAATCTCCAAGTCATAAGAATGCTTCATATACAGTTGGAATTTGGTAATTGAGATCATTGAACTTTGAATTCCTACATAAGGTGGAATATATGGCTAGCTCCTTTGCACAGCACTTAAAAAAAGTGTGAGCATATATGCAAAAGAAAAGAAAATGAAAGAAGAAAAAGAGCAAATAGGCATATACCACTTTATTGTAGTAAGACAAAGAGACACTTTTGAGATTTTGAATCCCAAGTGAATACGTTGATCCTAAAACACTTGGGACTACCTCGTTAACTCATTCGGTTGAACCAGATACTTTTACATTGTGTTGAGATTCATGTTTTATGAACTGTTGATAACTAAGGTGTGGAAGCCTGCTAATACTATTCAGATGGTTCGAGTAAGGTACTATTCACGAACTTATTCCTATGTATCGTATATGATAAACACATGCTGCAACTGCCTCATTTATTTTAATCGACTCAGATTCATGAATATGAGGATCACATCCATTAAGCTAAAATTTGCTGGGGACGAGCAAGAGTCCAAGCTTGGGGAAGTTGATGAGTGCATATTTGCATCATGTTTTCATTATTATTTTGCATTGTAGATGTAGGGTCTTGGTATTTTATGGCGCTCGCACGCACATTTTATGTTTGTTTTCACTAGGATCATAACAGATGATGGATCCAATGGATACAATTCTTGGAGCAGTTGTACTGTGGAGAAAAGGAGTCAAAAACAACGTAAATCGCTTATTTGGGAAATATTAATAATACCAGAAGAAAACAGAAGCGAACAAGGGAGGCAGAGAGTCCAACGACCAAATATACGACCAGAGCAATTTTCCGTCCGTATAGTTGGCACCGCCTCCACCTCGTCAAATAGTTTCACCCCGTGCAATTGGTTCGAAGAGACGACATACAGAACACCTAGAAATCGCAGAAACCTCACCTCCGGAAGGCGTCTAGAGGGGGAACTCATCCACAGGGATCCATCTTTGCCCTACGAAGATCCGGGAGGCTAAGCCATCGATCTTCATCATCCACCACTGCATCACCACCATCTCCATCCATCCCATCTACATCTTGTCTAGATCTTGTTGTAATTCCTATACTCGTTGAGGATTTATACAAGTACTATTCATCTATGATTGTTTCCATTACCATTGCCATGATGTTGATTGCCTCCATGTCTGAGTAGATCATTAGTTCTTGGGGAGATGGAGAAACCCTAGTATGAGATTGAAATAAGATAAAGTCTATTATGATATTCATCGCTGTGACCATGTGTTAGATTTTCAACATCTTGATGTTGAGAGAAGTCGGCCTCTCAATATTTTCCTCTTGTGGGGACTTGATGGAGGAAACTACTTGTTGGTATATGGAGGCGTGCTAGCACTTACAGTGACTATAAAGCTGTTGGCACCCCTTACGTATCAACTTGGAAAACCGAGGAAACTCACGGAACACTATCCATGCCATGGGATACATCCTACGGGATTATGTTCCTTAATAGCGCAGTAATTCGATTGCTGACTGGTGTGGTTATGAGGATGATGCGAGCAGTGGTTGCTGCCTATTTTCCAAATACGGAGTTCCTCCCACACATACATAGTTGAGAATGTTCATGATGATAATCTTTATCTTAAATCTTTACAAAACTAGTAGTGTATCCGCTACTCCCTGGGAACACTTGTTCCCTACTGCAGTTCCAATCTTTCTACATACACGATACTTACTTTCTGTATTAAGTTATTTTGCTTTACTTTATTATTGCTCTTATACCAAAAACCCAAAACACCTTTTTACACAATACTTGCATTTTACCTTGTCACTTAGAACTTTATCTAGCACTTCTATCGTAATATTTATTTCAAGAGTTATTATACTTCAGACTGCTGCTCCCTGTGGGATCGATATCTTTATTTCGAAACTAGCTACAAATGATCTGTGCACTTGTAGTCATCAATCACATCAACAATGTGACTCGTGCTTGATCTTTCGATCTACCGTGTTCCAAGGCCATGTATGTACATGCTAGGCTCGCCAATTCGACCATAGTGTATTCACTGTGCATACATGGTTTGCACCCACTGTATGCGAACACAGAGATGTCTAGCATCCAATCATCACGACCCTCTTCATAACTACAAACTTTCTTGGTGGTTGCACACTAATGGGAGAATACTGGAGTTGGTATTAATACAGATCGTCTTATATGATGCTACCATTGGTATATAATACTAGCACATAATAAGATGTAACAGGTATCAACATCACATGTATATTAGTGATATGATATGGTCTTTCTTGCGCCTTGATCTCCATCGAGCGCTCTGACATGATCTCCATCTTGTCACCGGTTTGACGCCAAGTCCACGATGCCACCAGCATGTCGTCCATAGGAACGATGACTATTACTATACTACTTAGTAACATAAAAGTAAACTACTTTACCTTCATAACGACCAGACCATACCATAACACATGCCCTACTATAAAATAAAGTTAGACGCCTCTACTTTACATTTTGCAAGTTTTACGCGGATGTAGGGCTTTTGTAATAGAACGTTTCTAATCTATGAACTTTCCAACCACACCATGGATCAGATAGTTATCTCTACTACACCCCTCTCAGGGCCCTCCATTGTAAATGACATATCAACTATTGAATGAGAGACAGACACCCGCTAGCCACTTATACGGTACAAGTGGTATGTTGAGCATGGAACCAATCTCGCGTAAGATTACACATAAGGTCGGCATGTGCTACTTCATCAATCAATACCATGATATAAACAAGTACACATTGACGGTAACAACTATAGGATCAATGCTGAAATGGATCCTATGGGCACCTAGAGGGGGGTGAATAGGTGCTACTTCAAATTTTAACCTTTTTCAATTTTAGGCTTAACACAAAAGGTAAATTCTCTAGATAACTATTTAGAAGAATTTCCTATATGCAAACCTATATACTAGCGAGTAAGAGGCGAGTGGAAAGAGGAACGAGTGAACCGTAGTGAAGCACGCGGAGACACATGATTTGTTTTACCGTAGTTTCTTCCTTATTAAGGGAAGTACATCTGCGTTGGAGGGGTGGGTGGTACTAAGACCACCACGCCACAATAGGCATCACCCTGTTCTCCGATGGATCCCACCACCAAAGGCCTGATCCACCTTTCCACTATAGGAACCCTTCGAGGCGGGTACCGTCGCCTTTACACAACTAGCGGGGCATAACTCCACAACCAAATTGGAGGCTCCCGTAATGACAATAAGCTACCACAAGAACAAGTTATCAATAACCAAATATAAGATCTAGATATTAGTAAGAATACTTGATCGGGGATTTCTCTAAATGAATGGAGAGGAGTTGATGCGCTTGATTCAGGATGGCGATGAAGATAGTCTCCTCCTTAAATTCCCCCAAAGATCAAAGCCTTCGGGTGGTTGAAGTGGGAGATCTAGAGAGAGATCTTGCAAAGGATCTGACAATTTTCGAATGAATCAAGAGTTCTGCTCGATAAGGAAGAAGGGTCTTTTATACCCCCTTTCCAAATCAAGTCGTTGGAGCCTTTGGGGGGTGGATTATACGGCCCAAGTGAGGGCCAGATTATCTGGCCTAGGGAAAACTCCGCCCTAGACTCGGATTATCCGGCAGAAAATCCGCCTACGAATAGAAGCTCGCGCAGGCTGTTCTTTGACACCTTCTCCTGGGAACCGGATTATCCGGCCCTAGGGGAGGGCCGGATTATCCGGCCTAGAGAAAACTCCGCCCCAGACTCGGATTATCCGGGGAATTCCCCCCCCCCCCCCATATAGAAGCTCGCTCAAATGCTCTCTTGGAAGATTCCCTTGAGGCCGGATTATCCGGCCCAACATGAGGGCCGGATTATCCGGTCCAGGGAGAAAATCCATCCCAGAGCCGGACTATCCGGGGGATAATCCGCCCCCAGACAGAAGCCTACGCAGAGCCAGCCCTGGTAAAAACAGTCTGGCCGGATTATCCGGCCCAAGATGGGGCCGGATTATCCCCCCCCCCCCCCCCCCCCCAAAAGCACAAAACTTTCCTGCAACACTTAGTACACATTATAACTTCCATGGTATTATTATTTAACACACAAAACACAGGAAATCATGAAATGTTCTTTCAATCTCCCCCTTTTTGGTGTTAGATGACAATACTAGGATTTGCAAAAAAGTTCATAGGCCACCAACAATAAAACCATGGAAGAGACTCCCCCGCAATCTGTGCACACTAGAAATTTGCATTTGAATACAAATGCACACAAATAGGTGCGAGACTATTACATTGAAATATAAACAACATAATCATACCACCGAGATAGGGAGAGGCGTCCGTGATATAGCCACTAATAACAATGTGAAACCCAATATAAGTGCCTTCCTTGAGATAGATTCCCAACATAATAGGATATGGTAGATGAATCCATAGGCATAATCCATGAGATAAATCTAGAAATCCACAGACACAAAGTCTCATACAAACCACAAACCACAAATTAAAGTTTAACGCTAAATGGGCACAAGCAAGAAAATGACAAATGAAAAAGTGCAAGTGCTTGTGCCCCACCCATGCAAATCCTCGGAGACCTAATAGAACTACTTCTCCCCCTTTGGCACCGAGACGCCAAAAAGGAAGAAGAGCGATGCTAACGCCCCACGGTATCACTCGTAGTCATCATCCTTGTCCTCGTCCTTGTTCCCATCGTCGTCCTCATCCTCAAGCTCCTCGGTGCCATCATCCTCATCATCCGCAGTGGCCGTAGAAGGGAACAAGTGACGCTCCAACTCTCCATAGTTAAGCCCAGAAGAAGAGTTCCACCGGGCATATGGTGTGGGAGGGGTAGGAGCCGGGGGATCACCAGAAGCACCGGACACATGGTGAAGGATGAGCTGCTGAGAGTGGGCCAACTCATGGCGCTGCTTGTAAGCCTCATACTGGCCCTTGCGTGTGTCCACGCCCATGCAAATAATGTTCCGTTGGAACCAGTTCAGCTGCTTGATCTCACGAGCAACGGGAGGCACTGGAGGCCTGCGATCATCCCTTATGAGACCCTCAAGAGCAGAAGAGGGGTGAGAGGTCTTCCGAACCTTGTTGTAGATCTTCTTTGCCTTATGCACAACATCAATGTTGAAATCTTCAGAGGGAAGCAGGTGCCTAATGAGCATCATAATGTAGGGAGCATAAGGAATGGATAGCCGGTTGAACATTGCATCCATCAATTCATGGTAGATGAAATCCATCACATCAAGCTTGTATTGCACGGACTCGTCCTCGCATGAGGCAACCTCATGAGAGAAGGCTAGGAGCTGGACAAGGTGACCACGGATGTTGTCATTGTTGCCTCCACTCGGAATGATAGAATCACGGAAGAGGCCCACCAAGGCAGCATAGATTGGAGCAAGACCAGCAAGGGTGCCCACAATGCCATTCTCCATCGTGCACAGAGAGAGGACTGCATCTTTATTTGGCTTTAATTGGGTGATGATGCGGTGGCCACTAACATGATCCCTGCCGCGGAAAGAGTACCCAAGCACCTCAGCAAACACATGAAAATCAGCACTCATAGGCCTGTCACGAGTCATCCACTTCATATTGTGATGCTCATCACCACAAATAACCAATGTGGAAAAGAACTGCTTCACAACTTCAGAGTCATAGGAGCATTGGAGAGCCATGAGATGATGCAACCTGTCACATCCCAAAATTTTCCAAATTTTGAAATGTGCAAATTTTAACAAAATGAAGAACCAAGTTCTTTGAATTTCAGAAGGAACAAAAACTTTTGGAACATTTAATATAATGCCTCCAAAACCCAAGCCAAACAAAATGATTTGTATTTGTGAAGTGGTGTGCATGTTTTAAAATCCCAAATCATGAAGCATGCATGAGCATCTTGACTTGGTTGCATTTTAAAAACCTAAGAGAAGTAAAAAAATATCTCAAACCCTAAAACGAAAATTATTTGTTAACACTAAGAACAACACAATACTATGGTTATACTCCATATTTATATTAAACAAAAGAACTCCTATGAGGGCTAAAAAGATAAAGGACAAAATAATAAAATAATAGAAATTGGTTTCATCCAATTTAGAGCCATGGATAAGAAGTTATGAATTATTTTGAGAATAGAATTAAGAAAGGCAATATTAGCTATTAAAGCCAAAGTGAATAAATTTGGTTAGAAAAATTTGAGTTGGAAAGTAAATGTGTTCTATAATGCCCTAAAAACCTAATTTGAGTTTTACAAAATTTTAGAAATTTGTTTGATTCAAATTGGATCATTAAATCAAAAGTTATTAAAGAAAACTAGAAATGAAAACAGAAGAGGAAAAAAGAAAAACTGAAGGAATAAAAAAACAGCAGCAGCAGTCGGCCCACAACCCTAGCCCACTAAGCCCACCCGGCACTCCCCTTTCCCCTCTATTTCTCACCATCCCCCTCTTCGCCCCCTCTCACTGACACCACGACCCCACTCCACATAACCATCCACCTCACCTTCTTCCACCGCGAAGAACAGACGGTCTCCCTCCCTCTGCCGTTTCCAAATCGGCTCGAACCCGAGCGTTTCCGCTATTTAATCGCCACTTCGACCACGGCCTCTTAATCCCCACCCCCTCCTCTTCGTTTTCCCCTCATACACTACCACCTGAGAGCCACTAGGCTGCTCGGAATCGAGCTTGAACCACCGTGGACACCGACGAGCTCCGGCGACAATTCCGGCGAGAACTCACTGCCCCGTGCCCTGCCCTCTGTCATGTTAGCTTCTCCATGATCTGGCGCACCGATTAATCCCTTTGCTCGATTTTTTTTGTGCCCCAGGTCATCGCCACGGTCACCACCGGCGTCACCCTCTGCCGCCGCTGTTCACCGGCGATTTCCGGCGAGACGCAGGTTCCTGCTGCCCTCTTTTGGGCACAGCCAGCTTCTACATGACCTGGCGCACCTCCCTGATGCCTTGTTTTCCCTACTCGATCCCTAGGGCGACTCCACAGTCTCGGAGACGTGAGCTCTACCGTCCGTAGGTACTCCGGCGAGGAATCCCCGGTGAATCTGAGCGCCCCTTCATCGACCGCGACCATCCCCGAGACCACCTCGACCGCAGCGATCGCTGGTAATAGTCCATGCACCCCCTACCCCGCTAGGACCACCAGACCACCACCCTCCCGACACGCCGCCGTCGCGCGCAGTCGCCAGCGCCGCTAGTCCGTGGTCGACGCGCTGAGCGCCGTCCGATCCGTCACCAGCGGTTGAGATTAGACCACTTACCGAAGCGGTACGGGCTAATCTGGATCGCCCGTTGCCACTTAAAATCCAACGGCACATGTTACCGATCCGCCTGAACCGGTACGAGCCAATCAGAACACGCCACGTAGGCCTGAGCATCTGTTTAAATTAGAAAATAGACAGAATAAATGTTAAACTTAGAAAATCAATAACTTTTGATCCACAAATCAAAGAAATGCAAATTTGGTGTCTATGGATTCAGAAAAATGAGAGCTTCACTGCTGAGGACTTATTTCACCCTTTAGCTTCTGTAAAATAGAAGTTTTAGGCAGAACCTTTTTAGGAGTATTTTAACCATAAAAATTGTTTTGTAAATTATTTTTGGGTGAATCTTTTTGCTATGGATTGCAAATTGAACCCTATGTCCAGTAAGACCAAAATATAAATTTGGTTGAATATCCCTAATAGCATGGAAATTATTTAGTGAGTATAGCCTTTCTAAATGCTAGAAATTATTCCTAATTGTTACAATTGCACAAATGGTTGCATTTGTAATCTTGCAATTATAAAATGTTTAGAAAACACTTAGTAGTTTTCAAAACCTTTGTTATAACAATTTGTACAATAAAATTGCCATCTTGCATGCTTGCATTTTATGCATGATTCTTGTATTGCCATTAGTATTGATCTTGTGCATGTTTTGTCTTGGTTGTTTTGTTTGATAGATTGTGTGGATTGTCAAGTGTGTTACTGCAAAGAGTGTACCAACACCAACAACTACTAAGGCAAGTGACACTATCATCCATGTCCTACTATTTTCATTACACTTAGTGGACTTTTGTAGTATGCATGATAGGATTTCTGTGATACTATGTTATGCTATGTCCTATTGGGATATCCTTTATATATTCCTTAGTGGAAATACCATAGTGGTAGTATGCTTAGCCCTGTTATAGATTCAGGGTGGAATATACCATATTGATTATATGAAGAGTTGGAAAATATATGTTTTTTATAATAAAACAAGTACTCAATGAATCACCTGGGTGGAGTGTGGATACTCAGTTGAGAATAAGGTGGCAACGAAGGGAACCATGTCTATGGCTATTCTCTTCCGTGTGTGCACTAAGAGAATACCACCCAGGAACTTAGATATTGAACATGTTTCTCGTACAGTGGCTTCCGTGTACAGCCACATGCCAAATGGGCTCTGGCCTAGTCAATTACATAGTGGGAGACCCATGCATTGGTACCTCTTCAGGTTAGCTAGAATTATGCATTGGAGGTTTATCCTTGCATTGGTGCCTGGTAGATGTGCTAGCATTATGTATTGGGAGGACTTCTATGGAAAGACTTTGTCACATTCACGATCTGTCGGTACTCCATCTTGGTGAGTACTAATCTAGCGGCCACTGGTGGCGTCAAGACGAGATTGTGTCTTGTGGGTAAAGTGTACAACTTCTGCAGAAGATTAAATTCTAAGTACTTAGCCGTGTCCCCGGTTATGGACAACTCTGAGCAACTAAGGCCTGAAGCTATGGAAGATCTCGACATTCTAATTTCTCAAAGTAAAACTTGATGGTGACAACAAGAGAGTAGAAGCACTTGGAGTTTGCCAAGGAGTTCAGAAAGTTGTTGAAAGATCAAAACTATTTTTACAAACATAGGATAAAACCATATTGCTTTCTGCAAATGAGCCTAAGATCTACTTAGCCAAATATGCATGTAGTGATAGTCCAACTTATATTCACCAACTTGTGACACTTGCCAATACATTCAAAGTATTGACCCTTTGTGGCTGCAACCTATCATGTTGCAGGTTATTCTATTGATGAGTATGGATTGATGATAGAGGTTATGAGTCTACACCCAACATGTTTGCCTGTGGCACATGAAGATGAAGGACTCCATGCTTTACTTGTATTCTACTGCTTTGTAATAAGATAGCCTATGGCTATGAGTATGTAATAAAGTAATCATATTCTGGATCATGCGATGTAATATGACCTTTGTATCTTGATATTACATCTTAAACTGTGGGTGCTAGCTATTCGATCCAGGGACTAGCACTGTAATCTCAGGGATTCAAACCAAGCCAGGTTTGGGTCTTTACACAACCCCATCCGCTCAGCCACATACATGGCATCAATAAGGTGAGGCTTCTCCAAAGCCTCAACAAAAATCAGCGGGTGTATAGGCCGAATCTTCAGCTTGGCATACACATCTTCATATATTCCTTTCTATCCAGCATACCAAAAGCGAGAATCACCCAGCTCAGAATCACGAGGCAACTCAGCAAACAGATCACGGTGACGAATAGAGGAATAAGTGACTGCATCCAAAGCCTTGTAGTTGATCTTGGGATCTTTGCCCTTCCTCTTGGACATACCCCTCCTAGAACTCTCCCTCTTTTTTTGCTCAGCCATGTGATTAGCCTCTTTCTTCCATCTTCTCAGTTCAACTTCGTCCACAGTATTACCCTCACTATCTACCCTGAAATAGAGTCCATGAGGACGACTCTTGTAAGTCTTAGGAGCACTGGAACCACCTGTGAAGAGAACAAGGCCGAGAGCATGGGGATAAGCATACACGCAAGTCCAAGAGAGAGGGCAGAGTAAAAGTAGGCAAATAGTTCATAGTCCAATCCTACCCAATGCACACAACAAGGCGAAACTGAACCAGATTTTATTCTATCAGGCCGGATTATCCGGCATGGCCAGGGGCGGATAATCCGGCCCTGGCAGAAATTTTCATAATCGCCTAGATTGAATGCAAAAGAGTAGATCGGGCCTAGAAACTGCAAGACTACGATTTCTACGCGAAACAACATCCTTCTAGACAATGTTCCACCCAACAAACAACACATCTAGCCAAAGATGGGAGAGAGGGAGTTACCCTCACTCATTGGAGGAAGAACGTGGAGGAGAAGGTACCCGGAGGCGCGGATAAGAAGATCCGAGGAGGCCTGGAAAATCCGGTGGCCGAAGAGGCTCTAGGGAGGGTAGGGGATGGTAGGCGGCGACTGGGGAGAGGAAGAGGGTTGGGGAGAAGTGCTTCTTGTTATGAGCCCTTCCCCTCGACCCCTGCCCTTAAGGATGAATTCCGCCAGGGCCGGATTATCCGGCATATACTTGGGCCGGATTATCCGGCCTAAACTATGAACTTATGTTACACACAGAGTCAGGCCCGCGCGTCCCCAAACAACACCCCCACAAGATGTACAAGGGACTTGCGTGCAAGAATAGATGTCTTAGGGGTAGGGAAAGGCTTAGGATTAAGAGAGCTAAACTGAGATGGTACTACACACTCAAATTTGCAAGAATCAAAACAACCAAAAGCCAAAAGTGAGTGTGCTTCCCATAAAGACAAGAGAGGAGCTAAAAACGATCAAGGAAGATCCAAATAAATCCAACTCTTCTCATGGAAGAGGGTGGTGGCCGAAGACACCTTGTTGGAGCGCATGGTATGACACCACGAAGATATATCTTGGGTTCATAACCAATACTCATCAATAAGCTCACATATCACAAAATGATATTAAGAGAAATGATTTGACTTGCTTTCGGCATTATGGGGGGAGGGTTAGCCCAATCAATTAGGACCACACTCCCCCTATATCCATGCCCACATCTAGACCAAATAAGACTGAGATGTACGAGTGAGTGCATGGGTAATCAAGACAAGCTCATTGAATCAATGATATTTAGCTCATTCCTCAAGTAGAAAAACATTGCTTCATCAAGTGGCTTCGTGAAAATATCAGCAAGTTGGTTCTTCGTGCTCACAAAAGATAGATCAATATCGCCTCGAGCAACATGGTCCAGAATAAAATGATTCTGAATCTCAATATGCTTTGTCCTTGTGTGCTGTACCGGATTGTATGCAATTTTGATTGCACTTTCATTATCACATAAAAGAGGCACTTTGTCACAATTGACACCGTGTTCCTTTAAAGTTTGCCTCATCCATAATAACTGAGTGCAGGCACTAGCAGCAGCAACATAATCAGCTTCGGCGGTGGAGAGAGAAATACAATTCTACTTTTTAGAAGACCAACAAACTAGAGATCTTCCCAAAAACTGACAAGCACCAGAAGTTGATTTCTAATCATCCTTATCACCGGCCCAATCTGAATCAGTATAACCACATAGAGAGAAATTGGAGCCCTTGGGATACCAAAGACCAAAGTTAGGGGAATAAACCAAATATCGAAAGATCCTCTTGACCGCCACTAAGTGGCTTTCTTTAGGAGCTACTTAATACCTTGCACACCCCCACACTCAACACAATATCGGGTCTAGATGCGCAGAGGTAAAGCAGAGAGCCGATCATGGACCGGTATACCTTTTGGTCCACATCTTTACCGTGGGGATTAAGTTCAAGGTGACATTTTGTTTGCATCGAAGTGGCGACGCCATTAAGATCCGCCATCTTGAATCTCTTGAGAATGTCTTGGATGTATTTAGCTTGATTGATGAAGGTTCCTTCCCTAAGTTGCTTGATCTCGAATCCAAGAAAGAACCGTAACTCCCCCATCATAGACATCTCAAACCTGTCAGTCATAAGCTTTGAAAATTCATCATTAAAATCTTTATTAGTAGAACCAAAGATGATGTCATCTACATATAGTTGGCATACTAAGGTCTCCCCCTTACCCTTCTTAGTAAAAAGAGTGGGATCGATTTGCTCAACTTCAAAGCCATGGTCTAGCAAAAGCTCTTTAAGGTGCTCATACCATGCACGTGGGGCTTATTTAATGCCATAGAGTGCCTTATAGAGTTTGTAGACATGGTTCGGGAAGTTAGGATCCTCAAATCCCGGGGGTTGCTTTACATATACCAACTCATGTAGAGGGCCATTAAGAAAAGCACTCTTAATGTCCATTTGCTACAATTTAAAATTGTTATGGGCAGCATAAGCAAGAAGGATACGGATGTGACTCAAGCTGAGCCACAGGAGCATAGGTCTCGCCGAAGTCAATGCCCTCAACTTGGGAATTGTTGGGAATATGCCCTAGAGGCAATCATGAATGATGATATTCCTGTGTATTCATAAGGTTATGGTCCATGTATGAACTGCTGATATGTATCATCGAATATGTGATTTGATTCTGGAACTACATATTCATGTTGTTCATACTAATTGTCCTTAGTCATTGAGGTTGTGCCGGACACACAACTTAGACCAATGTGAAAGTCGGCAGATGACTAGGTTCCACTTGCCATGGGCATGGAGATGCTATTCCGACTTACACGGATTCGGCTAAAGAGTTTAGCGAGTCGGACTGACCCATATTAAGATGCAACGAACAAGTCGTCATTTGCATGTCTCAATCAATGTACTTAGACCTAAGGTTATTGCACAATCCGAGTTGAGGATCTCCGACTTAGGTTCTGTCAAACGTTGTTCCGTCACTAGGCAGTTATAAAGGCGGAGTTCGGGTCGTCTGAGAATCAAGCTGCGTGATGTGAATAACCAAGACAGGATTTTGCCCCTCCATCTGGAGAGATATTCTCTAGGCCCTCTCGGAAGATATGATTCGGAAAGCATGGCCATGCCCGTCACGGTTAAGTGTTAACCGAGGCAGCCGACTAAGAGTTAGTCGGATGAATCACTTATCTCGGATCGAGAAAGAGAGTCGGACTATTTAAGGGATGACGATCATTCGCCTATAGTTTGACAAGGTATATCGTGAGGCAAAAGGGACTCAGACAAAAGTTGCATTAGAAGGTATGTCGTCATGACTTATTGGTACTTGGGAGTTGGCACGTTCTGCTAGGAGCCGCTACCAACTGATCGATCACGAGTGAGACTCGGAATCATGTCCAGGTTACCATGAGCCTGTCAGGTCACACACTTAAGAGTGGGAGCAAGTTTGGGTTAGACCCAAACAGGAAACCTATTTGGGTTGGACCCAAATAGAGACATGGACTTAGTCAGCAAGTGAGACTTGAAGTGGCTAATATAGACCTTTTTAGTGAATGGGCCACAAGTGAGTGGAGCCCACTTTCACTCCCTATATAAGCTGGGGCGCAGGTGCTTAGAGTACAAGGTTAGGTCACTCCATGTCTTGGAAACCCTAGCCCCAGTCCGTCCTGTCGCCGCCATATCGGACCTAGCAGTCCATCGCTGGCGCTCCTCCTCGTACGTGTGGATACCGGCGGAGGTGATGTACGTTCAACACTTCGATGATCGTGAAGAAAGTACGGATCGTGGAGCATGGAACCGGAACGGATCGCGAGGACTGCACTGCATCAAGCGACGTGCTTCATCAATTCCACAACTACGCATCTAGTGGTAATCCTCGTGGCCTTCTACCTGAGCAGGATCTTGGGATCACCGCGTAGGGAAAAAGTTTTGTTTATCTCTACATGGCCCAACAGGAATAGCCTTGTGCACAAGTGTCGCCTTATTCCTCACAACAATGCCATTCTCATCTTGCTTGTTTTTAAATATCCATTTAGTGTCGATAACATTGCGGCAATCCTTGGGCTTGTCCACTAGTTTCCAAACCTTGTTACACTCAAAGTTATTCAACTCTTCATGCATAGCAACAACCCAGTCCCGATCTTCAAGAGCTTCAAACACTTTCTTAGGTTCCACCATTTGAGATGTGAGCTTGATGCTCACCAAAACTTGCCAATTCCCTTCTTGGGGAAACCCTTCGTCGAATATCACCTACAACTTTGTCAAGAGTATGATCCCTTAACTCAAGGTTCCGATCAGCACGAGCCTTGCGACGAAGTTCAATAAGCTTGTTGTCTCTTGGTGGAATAGTCTCATCACTTGAGTCTTCGTTGGAATCACTTTCTTGACCTTGAATAGAAGTCTAATTATCAGTAGTAGGAGATGACGAAGCATGCCCTTGATGTAGGTCAACAGTCGTAACAGGAGGCTACTGATCATCAGGAGTTTCAGGGCCAGATAATCTGGCCGAGGGAGAACTTGATGCAATTTCGTTGGGTTGCCTAGAACTTGCTTGAATTGGCGAGGGGCCAAATAATCCAGGGTCAGCCGGAAAATCTGGCCTGGAGCTTGCAGCTAGTTCTTCAATATGATGAGCAGTTTGGTCGTCAGAGGAGTGGTGGTCGGATAATCCGGTGTCGACCAGATAATCCGGCCTAGAGCATCCATGAGCATTTTGACCTTCAGCAATTGGTGGAGTTGGTGTAGAATTTACTCCCGTGGTTGGAGCATGTTGAGTATGTGTAGATGAGGGCTCTTCATGAGTAGAGCATTGTCCTTCCCGATCCACCACAAGGGGTTCCTCAATGGGGCGGAAAAATCCCACGCCCATTCTTCTTATGGCATCTTGGGGTATTTCAACATCTGCATCACAAACATCAACATGCCCCACACGGGAGCCATCATTTTCCTCGAACACCACACTACAAGATTCTACAATAGTCCCGGAGAGCTTATTGTAGACTCTATAAGTGTGGGATTCGGCACCATAACCAACAAAAATACCTTCTAAAGCCTTAGACTCAAATTTAGATAAACGAACTCCCTTGATGAGAAAGAAACACTTACACCCAAATACCCAAAAGTATGAGATGTTTGGCTTGTTACCGGTAAGTGTTTCATACGGAGTCTTGTCCAAGATTTTACGGAGATATAACCGTTGGATGAATGACATGCGGTAGAGATTGCTTCAGCCCAGAAGTTATATGGAGACTTGAATTCGGCTAGCATAGACCTTGCCATATCCATTAGAGTCCAGTTCTTCCTCTCGGCAACACCATTTCGTTGAGGGGTGTATGCAGCGGAATATTGATGTCTTATCCCCTCTTCACTTAGGAACTCATTTAAGGTGTAGTTCTTGAACTCGGAGCCGTTATCACTTCTTATTGCCAGAATAGGGACGTTGTGTTGACGTTGCACCTCGTTGGCAAAGTCGATGACCGTTTGTTGAGTCTCGCTCTTGAACTTGAAGAAATAGACCCAAGTGTATCTTGAGTAGTCATCAACGATCACAAGGCAGTACTTCTTCCCACCGAGACTTGCATGAGATGGAGGTCCAAAGAGGTCCACATGAAGGAGCTCTAGGATCCTTTTTGAAGAAATAATAGTCTTCCTTCGATGAGGAGATTCATGCATTTTCCCTTCAACACAAGCCTTGCAAACACGATATTTGGCATAGGAGACATTTTCTTTTAGACCAAGGATGTGGCCACCCTTGTGGAGACTTTACAAAGTTCTCATATTGACGTGGGCTAGTCGGCGATGACATAACTAGCCCGTGTCAGCATTTCCGAAAAGACACATCGGGCCTATAGTGGTTTTCCCCGAAAAGTCCACCACGTACAGGTCATTTTCGACATATCCCACGAAAGCGACTATTAAAGACTTGCTCCACAAGAGTAGCACCAAATCAGCATCAATAAAAACTGCAAAGCCCGTCTTACCAAGGGCGCGAACTGAAAGTAAATTGTAACTGAGGGTCTCAACAAGCATGACGTCCACGAGTGAGATATCGTGAGCCACCACAACTTTGTCGAGACCCAATACCTCAGATTTTGACTTGTCACCATAGGATACGGTTATGTGATCATTATTTGGCCGCATCTCCATGATGATCTCCTTGCTTCCGGTCATATGACTCGTGCATCCGCTATCGAGTACCCATTTAGACCCACCGGAAGCATAGCCCTGCAAGAAAGTTACTTCTTGGTTTTAGGTACCCATTTTTCAATGGGTCCTCTCATGTTAGTGACAAGGGTCTTGGGAACCCAAATAGACCAAGGGATGTAACAATCATAAGGACCTACATAACTAGCATAAACATCACCATAATGATCGCAATATAACTCAAAGTTAGGATTGTTAGTCCCTGCAAAGTCATCATAATTAGACTTGTCGTTGGTGGTGATGCTAGTCTTTGGTTGAGCAGTCTTGCTCTTCTTATTCTTGTTGTTCTTCTTGTTCTTTTTCTTGGGAATATAACCAAGACCCTCTTTTCCATTGTTTGTCCTTTGCTTGCTAAGTATCTCATCAAGAACTTCTTTACCTTTGTGTTGAGATCCTTTTGCAAGTTCTTCTTTTCCATAAGATGATGTGGAGGTGTTGGGCACATCATACTTCCTTAATTGAGTTTGGATCTGGTCA
The DNA here is from genome assembly GCA_910589775.1 of Avena eriantha. Lineage (NCBI taxonomy): Eukaryota > Viridiplantae > Streptophyta > Magnoliopsida > Poales > Poaceae > Avena > Avena eriantha. Next base: position 493,117,639 of record OU342743.1, read on the forward strand.
TGAGACTCATTTAGAGTAGAGTGTTCACTCTCCAAAGCCTTGTGAGCAATGTCAAGTTTCTCAAACTTCCCCGAGAGTCTGACATGAGCAGCCCCAAATTCAACCTTTTCCTTCTTTAGTTTCTTTACCTTGGCAAGAGCGTTGTCATGTTCTTTGATGAGCTGAGCCACAACTTCTTCATGTGACTCCTCAATGGATTCGAGTCTCTCTTCCAAAGATACTCGAGCTTCCTCTTCTTCTTCCAAGGCATTCTTCAATCAAGCTATCTCCAAGGCATCTTCTCGTTCAATTCTGCCCTTTTCTTCAAGGAGATCTTCGGCTTGGGCAAGTTGACTCATAAGAGCATCAAAATGAAGTTTGTGCTCACCTTGCAAGTTAGTGAAAAAGTTGTCCAAAGCAATAACTTCTTCTTTCATTTTAAGACTAGTATGATCATCCATATCCATATTTATGTTAGTCTTAGGGAATGAAGAACTCTAAGTTGATACCTCAGACCCTCTTGCCATAAGGCAAGTGACGTTGTTGTTGATGACGTTTTCGTTTGGCGAGTCAAAGAGAGATGATAGAGTCGATGTGGTGGATATAGCAGCCACCTCGTAAGAACTATCTTCATCCTCTTCATCTTCACTTGTAGAGGAGTATTCTTCTTGTGCAACCAAGACAATCTTGGGTTGCTTCTTGTAAGGGCCATTCTTTTTGATAAATGGCTTCTTCTTAGGCGCCTTGGATTTTTCTTTAAGGATGAGCCTATGACCATTGTCTTCTCTATTTTGATATGGACACTCGGCCACAAAGTGCAGCCTATCGCCACAATTGTAGCATGTTCTCAGTTTTGGGCCACTTTCTCTTCTTCCACTTGACCCATTCTTGCGCTCGAGTTCCGACTTGGCCTTGGCAGGATCATTCCAAAAGTTCCTTGCATAAAACGCCATGTACTCACCATGAGCATGTTTGACTTCATCAGGGCGGTCCATGGAGGCACCCTTAAAAGCTCTTTCATCCTCATCTTGCTCAACAACATTAGACTTTAGAGCAACATTGACCCCTTTTTGCATTCCAATGGCACGGGCACGGGCATCTTCCGTGTTCTTTGCAGCAACTTTGAATGATGCCATTTCTTGCATGAATTCATTGGATGTCATTTGATGGTAGTTGTGTCTACCTTGCAAGCTCTTCAAGTCCATTGGCTCAAAAGGCATTAGAGCACTCACATATTTCCTTTTTATCCAAGCATCATCAATGTGAGTGGATCCATGCTTTCTAAATGTTGTTGCGATGCCCTTGAGTATTCTATACATGTCTTCATGGTTTTCACCATCCAACATGTAGAATCCTTCAGCTTCATTACTAAGGGCATCATACATATTCCTTCTCATGCTGCTTCATTCCCAATAAAGAGATCGGTGAGAGCATCCCAAGCTTCTTTAGTTGTGTTGAGATGTTCAATGTGGGGCATGTCCTTGGGACCCACTCTGAGTTGTATCATGTGGAGAGCCGTAGCATTCAACTGGCTGTCCACAACTTCTCTTCTTGTCAGGTTGGTATGATCTCCAATATGAAGACCCTCTTCGATAATCCTCCAAAGTTCAATAGAAGAGCTGCAAACATGAGACTTCATTAAGAATTGCCAATGATACAATGAAGATGCAGTAAGCTTGGGTGGATCACCCCTATTGTTTATATGAGGATGAGGGATAGGTGGGTCGGGGGAATATAAGTGATGAACCTCACTATATTCCTCCTTACCACTTCCCTTCTTGGAGGTGGAACCATTATGTTTTTCACCTACCACTTCATCTTCCTTAGATCCGGTGTTAGCCTTATCCTTGGATGAGGGAGTGGCGGCCTCAGAGGATGATGGGGATGGGTCTACGGATGATGTGAGGCAAGCAAGCATTTGATGCATCTCCTCCATCTTGGTCTCAAAGGATTTCAATAAGGTTGTTTCCAACGTCTTCAGGTCATCCATTGTGACCTTATCCACAGCCTCACTCCCATTCTCCTTGGTACCCATACTTCTCTTAGGCGGTTAAGCCCGAATAAAGAGTCGGGGCTCTGATACCAATTGAAATGGATCGTATGGGCACCTAGAGGGGGGTGAATAGGTGCTACTTCAAATTTTAACCTTTTTTCAATTTTAGGCTTAACACAAAAGGTAAATTCTCTAGATTACTATTTAGAACAATTTCCCTATATGCAAACCTATCTACTAGCGAGTAAGAGGCAAGTGGAAAGAGGAACGAGGGAACCGTAGTGAAGCACGCGGAGACACAGGATTTGTTTTACTGCAGTTCCTTCCTTGTTAAGGGAAGTACATCTGCGTTGGAGGGGTGGGCGGTACTAAAAACACCACGCCACAATAGGCCTCACCCTGTTCTCCGATGGATCCCGCCACCAAAGGCCTGATCCACCTTTCCACTATAGGAACCCTTCAAGGAGAGTACTGGTGCCTTTACACAACTAGAGGCTCCCGTAATGACAACAAGCTGCCACAAGAACAAGTTATCAATAACCAAATACAAGATCTAGATATTAGTAAGAATACTAGATCGGGGATTTCTCCAAATGAATGGAGAGGAGTTGGTGCGCTTGATTCGGGATGGCGATGAAGATAGTCTCCTCCTTCAATTCCCCCAAAGATTGAATCCTTCGGGTGGTTGAAGTGGGAGATCTAGAGAGAGAGCTCTTGCAAAGGGTCTGACAATTTTCGAATGAATGAAGAGTTCTGCTCGATAGGGAAGAAGGGGCTTTTATACCCCCTTTCCAAATCAAGTTGTTGGAGCCTTTGGGGGCCGGATTATCTGGCCCAAGTGAGGGACAGATTATCCGGCCTAGGGAAAACTCCGCCCCAGACTCGGATTATTCGGCAGAAAATCCGCCTGCGAACAGAAGCTCGTGCAGGCTGGTCTTTGACACCTTCTCCTGGGAACCGGATTATCTGGCCCTAGGGGAGGGCCGGATTATCCGTCTTGGGGAAAACTCCACCCCAGACTCGGATTATCTGGGGGAAATTTCGCCCCCAGACAGAAGCTCGTGCAGATGCTCTCTTGGACGATTCCCCTGGGGCCGGATTATCCGGCCCAACATGAGTGCCGGATTATCCGGTCCAGGAGAAAATCCGCCCCAGAGTCGGACTATCCGAGGGATAATCCGCCCCCAGAAAGAAGCTCACGCAGAGCTAGCCCTGGCAAAAATGGTCTGGCCGGGTTATCTGGCCCAAGATGGGGCCAGATTATCCGCCCCCCCAAAAGCACAAAACTTTCCTACAACACTTAGTACACATTAGAACTTCCATGGTATTGTTATCTAACACACAAAACACAGGAAATCATGAAATGTTCTTTCAAATGCCCGCACAATCAACTTCAGTACTGGCCGTACAACATTCCTACGCATAGATCGGCTCTGAAGCCATTCTGAAGGGGTTCCGTGGCAGAAAACAAAAAAAATCCAACAATGGAACGCCTAGACACCCAGGTTCTATCTATGTAGTAATGCAGTAACAACCATGCGTATAGAATACATACCCTTATAGACCGTACGCGGTTAACATTCCGAGAGGAACGTGGTTGAAGTAGTCATACGAGCCGACCTCAAGGTCATGAAGCTCCTCGCAGGTCAGCCCTTGCTCCATCTTCATCGTGTATCAGCTCCGGCTCATGACATCCAAGGTATACTATTGGTAGCACCCTCAAGGTTTCTTACACATACACTGTATGATGATGGCCTCCGGTTCCCTGATCCCTGTCGGGAGTGCGGAAGTAGTTCCCCTGGCTGGAATCCCAACAGCGCAACGGTGTGCTGTGGGCGTGTCGTTTCTTGCAGGCGCCATTCTTCATGGGATGGCTCCATCGCAGAGGACAACGAGAGAGAGATTTCCCTGAGGAAAGTGCCTTAGAGAATTACTTGATTTTGGCGTGTTTTTAATCCCCCCATGGGCACCCTTTTATATAGGTGGAGGAGGGGTACTTCCTCCATTAGGTTCCCCATGTGGCACTATAAGATTAAAGAAAATAGGGGCAAAAGGAGGCTAATCAGCTGGCTAGGCCAAGCTACCACCTGGGTGGGCTGAGCAAGCTCAGTCCAGTAGCGGTAGGAGCTCACAACGGCGGTGGCCTGCAGCCTTTGCCGGGTGGGCCAGCTCGACCATGGCCCATCCCACTATGGCCAGCTACAACAGCCAACCCGACAGCGATGCGACTCGTTTGGGCTGGTGCATGACCCACCAATGGAGGCAACATCGGCTTGCGTGGCCCGGGTAGTCCGGCCGTCCGCCTGCGCGGCCCGCCAGCGTGTGGTGTGGCACCCAGCAGCCTACCGTACTGAGCGACGCTTAGCTTAGCTCGCCCATGTCCTGCCTGCACACGTGTGGTCCGCCTAGTGGTGTCCTAGTAGTGGTTTTTCTTTCCTTTTTTTAGGGTGGCTTTCTCCTGGGCCAATTCCCTGCGAGGTTTTGGCCTATTGAGAAAGTTGTCCTATAATTTTAATTTAAATATATATTAATTCATAATTACCATATAATAAATGCATATTTACCGGAACACCTTTCGGTCTCTTTTCCTTTTCTCCTCCTCCGAACAACTTCAGATTCTTTTTTCTTCGGAATGATTCCAACTTTCTCTTTCTATACTATGTTTCCATCTTACAAAAGATCTCTAACTCATTGTACCCTTACCCCAACAGCATGGGGAACGTTAGAGACATGATCGTGACGCCTCTCATATCAATGATCATTAGTAAGACCGGGATGCCCATAATGACCCATGTGCATTCCACGAAGACGATGTCATTTGAACCGTAAACATCGAGTCCAATTCCCTTTGTTTATTTGATACGACCTGTCCAAGATCTGATCATCGGTATCATATACTTTGTTTAATCTTGTTACGAACAAGTTCTGTTTCACTTGTTCCCATGATATTCCATCCCCTAGTCACATGTTGCAACATTATGGATGTAATCTAACCAAGTTGACCGTGTGTATCTTCCCGTCATGCGGGTGAACAAATCTCGATCTTGATAACATAGCCCTCAACTAGTCCCCTCAAATAACTGACGCACACCTTTATGGCCACCCATTTACGGTCATGACGTTTGATGTGATCAAATCAACTTCGGGAGATAGTGATTAATATGATCTCATCGTCTAAGGAGAAGGAGACTATGCTTCTAACTATTGCAACGATGAACCTTGTGACCTGATCATGCTGCAATAACTATCTTTGGGAAATATTAATCATATCATATATGACTCTGTTGTCAACTAGCATAAATGCTCCATGATTTGGAAACCTTGATCATCGGTTACCCAACGAACTAGTATAATAGAGGCTACTAGGGACCGAGTCTGTTTCATACCACACATGTATCAATGTTTCTGCTTGATATAGTTATAGCACAATATGAAACTATTCTGAACTAACTAAGATATGATAATAAAACCCATTTATTATTTTCCTCTAGGGCATTTCTACCGTTCTGAGGAGAACATCCTAGGAGCTGATAGGGTCACCTTTCGCTTGATGAACCGTGAGTATGAATTGTCTCTCAATGAATGGTGCAACTTCTTTGGTTTTTCCAACAACGTCACCGACATTCGATCCACTTGTTTCACCCCTAACTATTATTTTAATTTGATATGAATTTCAAATCCTATCCCAAAGGGGAATCAAATTGAGTGTCCTGCAATTCTCTATTTGTTCTATGCTAACACCCTGCAGGCCCGTGGTGAGTTTACAAGAGTCAATGAGGATGACATGATGATCCTCGGAAAAGCAGCCAATGGAACTTGGGAGACTATCCTCCACCACCGAAATGAGCAACAACGGGGTTTGCAAAAGCCTAAGCTTGGGGATGTGTTCCGCAAGTAATTTTATTTATGTAATAATAAGGTTGTACTAGAACCCCTTGAGAGGTTTGAAACACTCGTGTTAGACTTGTTCCAACACTTCGCCTTTTCTTTTTGTTTTGTTTGTTTTCTAGTATCTTCCTTTATCGTTAATATTTTTCTACTCTCTAAACCCAATCTTCAAAAAAATAATCCTTTTTATCTTTATGGATCTTCGTTTACCTATTTGCTTTGATATTATTAATGAGAGTGATTTTCTTTTGAGTTTTGAAGAAACACGTCATATGGAAGAAAATTGTGATGTCACTCATGAGAGGTATGTCCTATGTCTTCCACTTTAGAAATTCGAAATGTTTATGCTAGTTGGTAGTATTGTTAAGGTATTATGCTAGTGGGAGTAATAGAGAATAGTTAGAGTAAAGCTTTCTATTCATATGAGTAAGTAGTTGAGTAAGATTTTGCTCTAATTCTTATAGTTAAATGAGTCCTGCCTTGGAAATAAATATGCCAAATAATTAAAACAAGAAAATTCAACAATTATGAATTGTGTGATGTTTTGTTGTCCTAAGTGTTTAACCTTGAAGATACTCAACTCCATAGATTTAATGATTGTCCAGATAACACTTTTGAAAGGAGTTGTTTGATTGAAATGAAGTCTAGTAGTGATTGAGATGCATGCCAAAACTAAAATGTGGATCTAAAAGTATGATATTTCTTCTAAACAAAACCTATGATGCATACCCTAGGATGCCAAAAATTCCATCGGCCTTCGAACGATCTAGGGACAAATCCTGATTTCGGCTATGAGTTGATGACATGGGCAAAAGTATTGGTACTCTTGAGGGTTGTGAAAGAAGGTTGCAAAAGTCATTAATAACTCCAATTGGAAACTCTTATTGAATCCAATATGATCACCTACAAAGTCTTTGGCATGGTCTCGTTACTACTTTATGAATTTTCTTTAAAGGCAACAAATAGAAGGCAGTGTTTTGATGGACTTGATTCATTGATGTGGGTATTAATGAGACACTTCATTGTTATGCTTCTTTCGACATGATCTCCCACACTTAAGTTAATGTAAGAAACTTCATAGTGTTCCTTGGCAAGCTCAGAGTTAACTAGAGGAATTGAAATGATTGCTACACTTCTAGTTACTTATGTTTATAGATACTTTATTTTGATTGTCTCAAGTTACTGAACATAGTATGATATTCTCGACACTAATCTAACTATGCTAAGCTTTCGAATGAAAGAAGTGCTGGACTCATATGGCTATCTCTTGTAAGTGAATTTTCTCGTTATTTTAGTTTAAACGATGAGTTATGGTTTTTGGTTTCTTGCTCAAGGACGATCAAAGTTTAAACTTAGAGATGTTGATGGTTGTGAAATATAGACATCTTTATCCACGTTTAAATCTTATTTTAAGTTAATAAATTGACCAAATAACTCTCTAGCCTTGCTACTAATGACTAATTATTGCAAACATATGCAAATCCTTCTCTTGATTTGTGATGTGCAGAAAATCATGCATTTATGATGAGATCAGGAGCAATTACTGCAGAATATGTCGTTACCAACACAACCAAGTCAAGCAGGGTCAAAAAGATGCTTCTAGGGTGTGTAACAAGCATCGGTATGGGCGAGTCCTGCCCGTACCATCCACCCGTACTGCATGTCGGCACCTCCCTTAGGTCAAACCAAGCTACTTATGTGAAGGAGGTGACACCATTCGAGGAGAGAGACTCCCTCCAGCCACCGCAGAACCCATTCACCATTCAGATCTCATCCATCACACACCGAAGGAGATCCACACCACCATAGTTCATCACCTCCATCTCCTACCTCCTCCATAGCCATAGACATTGTCTTGTAATAGAGATCTTCTTGCGAATTGATGACCATTGGAAGAATATTTGATTTCAATTTAAGTATTTTGCCAATGATTCATATTGTTGATCTTGTTGTTATAAGTGAGTAGTCCTCATAGGCTGCGGGTTGCGGTGAAGCCTCACAACATTTATGTGCATCTAATTCTATTGGAATGATGTGTAGTGATTAAATAGGAGCTTCGTTATCTTGTATCTTTGTCTCTACCTCGATCTGAGGACTTATAGGTACCCAACACCCCCCAGATTGATCAAGGTGTGAGGTGAGATGAGTGGAGAATGGCGCTTGACACGCGAAACCCCAGTGACAGCAAGGAGGAGTACGGTATTGGCTTAGCGATTCGCCTGGGATCAATAGTAACATCACCGATCTTAAGGCTTTGGTCTGTTTTACTTAATAATCATTGTAACCCGTGGTTTTGTGGTATGACAGTTGGACCAAGAGACTATTGTCACCTATCGTTTTAGGGGCTCTAGTAGATAATGTTGTACTGCCCACAATTCCTATCACTATTAGATCATTTTACACATGACTATGTTTAATCTTATTTTTATCACATTTGTATGCATAGGTGCAGGTGAATCTTAAACCCTGGCCATCTCCATCATTGAAAACAACCAAAAGATACAAAGTAAACTGGAAAGATCCGGTAAACAAAAAATAAAATTAATCAGCAAGTCTTGTAGAAGTTACCTAATTCCTTTTAGCAACTATTTCCCAAGGTTTGATAAACCTAAGTCTTTTCTAGGGAAAAAGATACTATACTACATCCGTAATCCGGATTGAAAGTATCAACAACCTTAGGTGATAGTGATTAGATATGATCTCATGATCTGAGGAGTAGGATATTTCGTTTCCTAATTACGTAATGATGAACTTTATGACTTTATCATGTTGCAATACTTATGTTGGGTAAACGTGTTCATCACATTATTCAATAATAATATGATCTCAGTGTCAATTAACATAAATGAAAATTGAACAATGAAGTAGTTCAATAGAGACTACCAAGGACTTGGTTTGTTTACATATGTACCAATATTTGTAATTGATACACTTATAGCATGGCATAAAACCTATTATAAACTAATAGGATATGATGATAAACTCTCTTTATTATTTGGTTCTAGGCCATAGCTCCAACAACACTTACATTAATTCTAGTCTAAGCACAAACTTCTATCCGTCCAAAACATACATACAATATCTAGAATGACAAGTCGGCCCACAAACAATATCTAGCACATAGATCCCATCAAGCACAATAAGATATTAGAGAGAGCAAACACATGGACCAGGGCATCATGCCGGCCGAAGACACTGAAATTAATGAGTTTAAAACTAGAACACATACACCCACGGTCTAAGATATCAATATTCTAACAAATCTAGCCTTGTTAACTGTGCTTAGAGTGTAGATCCAAAATACAATATCAGTAAAACAATCACGGTGGAGGTGGTAACGAAGTACATACCTTTGGGAGAAGGCATAGCGACCAAAATAGGAGTCGGGTTGACTGGCACTATCGGCGAAACCTCTAAACTTCGACCGCACGTGCCGGCATGATGCAGGGGTAAGAAATCACTGGGAGTTCATCGGCATTCCAGTGTAGGAGGCCATTCGAAAGCTAGCTAGCTTTCCGCATCGTCGACCAGGTGTGTTTTCGGGGATCAGGGTTTCCCAACGAGGGGTGGTGACTGTCAAGTGTATCGAGGCAGGACGAGGTCCTGCTAGTCCTTATTTGTACAAAAAAGTTGGTAAGGTTGAGTATGTTGGGCCCTAACGGGCCCAATTATCACACAAAATTTATTAAGAACAAAGCGTCTGTGATACATGACCTGAGATTTCTAAAAGTTGAAATATGTGCGCCATATGTGGTTGCCGTTGATAGTTAATTTTAAGATTGCTGGTCACGCACTTTGCGATATTTATCCCATCGGTAGTACATGGCACGCACTTTGTCGTTGCAAAAAAGTCTATGGTAGGGCTGCCCAGAGCGTGAGTAGCATCTAGTGACATCGTCGGGATTAAACAATGGAAAAAATATAGCTAAATTTAGATAAATTTGCGATATTTATTTTAAGACAGAGGGAGTACTAAAGTTTCTTTAACATCAGTGAACCTTTTCTTAGACTGGGCAAACCATTTTCGGTAAAATTTAATGAAATGCGAAGAGGAAATAATTGAACGGGAATCTATACTATAATATTCTTGTGGTAGGTTCATTCGCACCGATTATTTTCGTTCTGATTTTTTCTGGACGGATTTGCCCCTGCTGTTCGGAGGTATTACAACCACTACCACCGCCAAGTGAGGGTGCCCGCTTCCTCTTCCCCGACATGGATCCCTAGGCCCCCAATCCCCTTTCCCCTCGATTCTAGCCTGAATTCCTCCCGACCGCTCCGCCTCCGCTCCGCCAAATTCCTAGCGGCCCGGCAAAACCCCAATCCTCCGGCGTGGCCTTGCGGGAGCAGCTATCTACGATGTGAAGGTGGACGCCGATGTGACGATGACGAGTGGTGCGGGGAGCCCACAGCCACCCCAATGCAAGGCAGACGAGGCTTCGGCTCCGGTCGCCCCTCCACCACTGCTGGATCCATTTTGAATCCACGAGCAGCGATGTACTCCTATGCTGCCACCTCTCCCCCTCCCGATCTCTTGGATTTCTTGCTCATTTTCATCAATGTGGATGGCTGGATGTTGCGATTTAATTTTTGTTTTCGGGGATGGAGAAGGGTTGGATGGATTCCTTGTTGTTTCATTTTCAGGGATGGGGAAGGTGATTCAGATTCATCATCGGGGTGGGTTGGTCGAGATGGTGTTTTTATTAGATCCCAGTGTGTTGTTCCTTGTTTGATCCGATTATTTACATCATGGTTTTCATGATCATAACTGATTCCATTTTTTGTTATGGGTCACGCGATGTGGTTTGGGGCACCCTTATCTTAGTCTGCTGAACTAATCAATATGAAAGAAGCACTAAACATGTCTAATCTTTTAGTTGATATATATGATTGTCAAGTTAGTGTAAGTATCTGAAGACACTGAGAATGATTGTTTGGCAAAATTAACTTTGTGTCTTCTTACAGTCATTGTGATTGGGATTGCTGAACAGAGCACCAAGAAAATAAAAAAGAACTAATAAGAAGACAGATACACCTCAATCTAGGTAAGCTTTTCCTTCAAGCTATGTAAATTGTTAAATCTGCTATAAACTTACTTATAGTTTGAATGTCATTTATCTTCATATAAAACATACCCTTATTTTTTTAGCAGGTCTTCTTTCCTTGAAATTAATATAAATTATGCAATATTATTTACAGAGAGGAAGCACTTGATCTAAAACATGAACTAACTTTGACAAATCATTGATATTTGAACTAACATAAAAGGAAGGTTTGACATAATAGGAAATTTCTTCATATGTGAGTTATTATCTAATACAGGTAAAAAGGTCTCAAACTCTAGCTAGCATGAGAAACCTTGTAATGCCTGGGACAAAGGATATCATGAAGGCCTGGGACAATGAAGAGACTTAGCATCATATAACTCCATGAAGTACTTTGGATAATTCAAATCGTTTCACGAGCTGATCGGTTGAAAAATGGTTAGAGTTCTGCTATTAAGGTTCAGACCTTCTAGCCTACTCATGTAAAAGTTAATCTTTCATATAACAATGCATATCCAATGAGCATTATCCCTCTCCATCATGTGCAGGTTTAGAGCCACCTGCAACACCATTTCCGATTTCATGCATTGGCACATAGGAAACACGCCTTTGGGAAGCCTTGCCCCACGACAGAGCTACGAGAATCACAAGTCCTGTTTTCCATTCCCTTTGAGCCTACTGACGCTGCAAGAATCCAGTTCTAGCACCATCCTATCCTGGCATGGACTGATGGAAGACACACACAACTTCATATTTGTCAACATCACTGGCAAGCAGACATCCAAGACATGCGTCTCCTCTGCGACACTATGAGTGCAGCAACACAATCAACTATGAATTCAAAAGGGTATTGAAAGACACAACAAAATCAAGTGGCTAGGAGAACTAAGAACCTAAGGAATGCATGATGGTTGCCATTAATTGTTTTTACCGATATCATTACCTACATGAGGCAATTCATAGCATATTTGAAGATTTTCTCGGAAACTTCACACATACTATTTTTTGCGTATTTTAAATGTAGATGTCTCGCAGAGGTTTTACACGGCACTAATATTCATATTTTATCCTTTTTATAAATGTAAATATTTAGTGACCGTGGCAACGCACGGGCATTCAACTAGTAATAATAAATTAACCAAGGGAACGAGGAACAACGGTCTAAATAAATTGACTCCGAGATTCTAACTCGGACCTAGTATCTGCCAAAAGCGACCATTACAAATTTATATGGTTGCTGTCTACATGGGTTGTTGAGCAGGACCGCAGGAGTAGCTCGCGTGTGGGAAACTAGTATACACTCACTAAAAGCAATCTGTATACACTCATCCGCTCGTCGGAAGCCCGGAACCCGGACGGGCGTCTGCGCGGCTGCGCCGGACGACCTGAGTGGGCAGTGCCGGCCGGCGGGGTCGGGAGGGAGTCGGGATGGGAGCGAGCCAATGAGGAAGGCTGCGTAGGGCGGTAAGGGAGAGCCGGTGGCAGGCACCGGATCCCGGAAGCACCAATTTAGGCAATGGATTTAGCTCTGGCATTCCTTTTCCGCTTCCCGTCGGTACAGAAACAGATCGAGTCAAAGGAGCACGGGTCGGGCATCTATCTCCACGGATACTAGCGGTAGTTAAAAGAATCCCAGAATTCTGGGTGGGCCACGGCTCACCTGGCCCACCCCTGCGTCTGCCAATGATGAAGGGGAGTGTTATTCCCGGTTTACTTTTTTTTATGGAAAGGAGCATATATTAATATCACAAGATACTGATGGCTCGTGTATTAACAAGCTCGTTGGGGAACCCCAAGAGGAAGGTATCATGAGCACAGCAGCAAGTTTCCCTCAGTTATGAAACCAAGGTTTAATCGAATCAGTAGGAGCAAGGAAACACCCCAAAGGTGTTGCTAGCTGAGCCTTGGTAGGGCGCACTACCGGTGCTAGTAGCAACATGGAGACCTGCACAACACAACCACAGAACTCTGTCCCCAACTTGCGATGAGGTTGTTAATCTCACCGTATTTTGCGGAAAACAAAGGATTAAATGTATCGAATGGAAGGAAGTAATAGTTTGCAGAAAGTAAACACAAAACAGTAAACAGTTTATATTTTATATGTAAAAGGAAGGACTGGGATCCATAGTTCACTAGAGGTGGCTCTCCTTAAGATAAATAACATGTTGGGTGAACAAATTATAGCAGGGCAATTGACAAATATCGAGAAAGCAATACATACACATACTAATCATCTTGACTCCTTTGAGACTTGATTGGGCATTACATCATTATACATAGACCATCATCCAACTGCATCTATGACTAATAATCCACCTTCAGGTTATCATCCGAACCCCCTCCAGTATTAAGTTGCAAGAAATATATTATTTCTTTACAAATTGCGTGTAATGTAAACAATACGATTGTTCTATGAACAAAGGATTGTTGTTTTTTCTCTAGTAGCAACAGCACATCTAGTACCTTGGAGATTTCTGTCACTTCCCCAGATTATCAGAGGCATGAACCCACTATCGAGCATAAATACTAACTCTTGGAGTTGCTAGCATCTACTTGGCCAAGATAGCTACTAACAACGGAAAGCATGCAAGATCACAATAACAAAGACATGATAGAATCAATAATCAATCTGAAATAGCATCTCAATATCCATCGGATACCCGCAAACACAACATGAAGAATTACAAATAGATAATCTTGATCATGAACGGAGCTCACAAGATCTAAACATGAAAGCACAAAGGAGGAGAACCAGCCATCTAGCTACTACATGGATCCGTAGTCTAAGGATGAACTACTCACGCATCACACCGGAGGCTTGCATGGTGATGAAGAAGGCCTCCAGGGTGAATTCCCCTCTCCGGCAGGGTGCCGGGAAGAGCTTTAGATCTCTGCTGATCTAGGGATGGAGATAACGGTGGCTACAGACTCTTTCGTGGATTTTTGATCGGGTACTTAGGGTTTTCGTCCCGAGGGCATCTTATAGGCGGAAGGAGAGGCTGAGGGGATGCTGGGGTCGGCCAGACCACCACTGGCGTGGGCCAGGCCTGGCCGCGCGGCCAGGTGGTGTGGCCGGCCCCCAGCCCTTCTTCGTCTCGTATTCTGGCATCTCATGACTTCTGGAAAAATAGGCACTTTGGCTTTTGTCCCGTCCAATTCCGAGCATATTCATTTTCTGACTTTCCTGGAACCAAAAAATAGTAGAAAACAGGCAGCTCGCACTATGGCTCTTGTTAATAGGTTAGTCCAAGAAATCATATGAAAAGTACTCCAAAGTGTGGGCAAAACACAAGAAAGTAAATAATATCAAGCATGGAACATCAAAAATTATAGATACATTTGCAATGTATCAACACCTCCAAGCTTAACTCCTGCTCATCCTCAAGTAGGTAAGTGATAAAAAGAAAGAATAATTTCTAAGGTGACATGCACCATCAAATACTTGATCAAAGTATTTGGAAAATATTCAAAGCTGGGATCATAGTACTTCAATCATAACATTAAAGACAAAGTTCTAGCAATAGACAAAGAAACTATGTTGCAACATGAAAAGGCACAAACAAAAGATTCATGAATATCAATGCTTTGCAAGACGTTTGTTTGTTTCACATAAATAAAACATAGCATAATAGTATTCAGCTTGTCCCTCATAGAGTAGCAAATATAAATGCATAGGACACCTTCAAAGTTCATAAGAGTGACTAGATACAAATAGTTTAAAACAAGCAATATCAAGATATGCATCAATTAACTAGTCTTGGGACAATGCACATAGAACTAAGAATGGCCACTATGCTCTCAAAGTAGGTGCATAAAGGTAGAAGGTGGAGACTCAATATAATGCTGGAAGAAAGGCCTTCATAAAAGGAAGTAGGGATTCAAGTCTCATAAAGAGCTTCCAAAAATTATGGTACTTATAGCTTTCAGCTCTCATTGTCCCTATCATAAGCATCTTGAAGTTGATTAAGATTAAAGTAACACAACTAAGAGGATATGCTTGACAAGTTATAAACCAAAATCTCATGCCCCTTACTTACGAAGACCGAACCTCATGCTACTCAACTTTAGTCACGAGTAAGCTCTTGTCATTGTAAGTACATACGTATCATAAAGAACCGCCAACAGGGTACCCCTTGCACATGATACAAGAGCTATCTCATAATCAAAATGACAAGGCATGCAGACAATGAGCATCTCAGCGATCTTTTTATTTGCTATTTGCATAGGTTTTTATTGAGGATGCTTCATAGAGTGCTCATTATGGTGATGCTATAAGTTTCCACCATGATTAAGCATGGCTTAGGCTAGCGGCCCAGGCGTTTCTCTAACACACATACAAACTCCATGATCTTACAAGTTCCACTTTTATTTCACACCGTCGGGATCCATAAGCAAAAGAACATGATATCAACGGGGTACAAAGTACAAGTGCAATGTTGAAAGCGTTCCCCATGATACATGATTCTGCTAATTTCAACTTATAAAGCGCAAACATATACGCAACAAAGAAGGACCCAATGGTTCAAGTTTATTAGATGCAAAA
The DNA here is from genome assembly GCA_910589775.1 of Avena eriantha. Classification (NCBI taxonomy): domain Eukaryota; kingdom Viridiplantae; phylum Streptophyta; class Magnoliopsida; order Poales; family Poaceae; genus Avena; species Avena eriantha. Next base: position 493,133,087 of record OU342743.1, read on the forward strand.
AGTAAAGTGTGCCATCAAGTTCGTGAGAGCTTTAATCACTAGTTTTCTCATAACAAGATTAATTTGGAAGATAAACAAAAGCATGAATATACTTGGAATAGCATATGCTAGTAGGTAGGTATGGTGGACTCTTTGGAATAACTTGGTTTAAAGAGTTGGATGCATGAGTGGAACTCATACTTGGTTGTGGAGGCTAGCAAAAGACTGGGAGCGACAAACTAAGAGAGCAATAATGGCCATAATCATGCAGAGCGACAAAACATCATTGATCAAAGCATAAAGTAATACTACAATTTGAAAACTAAAGGATCATAAAGGCTATGGTGACTTGAGATAGTCATAACATGGTGTGACCATGCGCCAAGTCAACCCAAATAAGGCATCAAAGGAGAATACCACTATACTATGCTTTAATATGCTAAAACAACGCATGATTCATCCAAGGCACATTAAGCAATCTCAATTTTTTATAACAAGTCATGCTACAGAAAATAATACTAATCATAAATCCAAAACAATATCAAGCATGGCATGACAAAGCATAGGCCACAGTCAAAAACGAGCTCTTTTTACCACATAAGCATAAACTTTCCTACTCTTTTCCAAACCAAACCAAACTATTTGCAAACCAATGTATGAAAGAGGGGGTCCAACCAATTTATTCAGAAAACAAAGCAAACAAAGCAAACGAAAAAACAAAACGAAAACAAAAAATAAGACGCTCCAAGAACAACACAACTGTGCATGAAATAATAAAAATGAAGCGTTTGGAAGAAACCTGGTATTTTTATTGATAAAGAGGGGGATGCCTTTGGCATCCCCAAGCTTTGACGCTTGTACTTCTTGGATATTTCTTGGGGTGACACGCGTGGCATCCCCAAGCTTGAGCTTTAGTCCATCCTTCATATCATTACTCATTCCTTCCATACACCTGAAATTTTTTCTTCATACAAAACTTCACACAATCTTTATTAGCAACATTAGTGCACTCAAGATAAATAAGTCTTAGGTTCAGTTCTAACACTAAATAAACTTCCATTAAAACACTAGCTACTTAAGCACTTCCCTCAAAAAGCTTAATTCCCCAAAAGAACTCAAAAAGGAACCAACAAGAAGCAAACGCAGAAAATGGCAGAAATCTGTCAAAACAGACCAGCAGGTAAAGACGAATTTTTTCAAAGACCTTCTGTTGCTAAAATCAAAAAGTGTTGAACTAACGAAAGTTAGATAAAAACCTGGGGCATAAGCACAAAAATTTACGCCTCAAAAAGACGTTCAGAGATTTTACACGAATTTTTACGGTGAAGCACATAAATCTGTTTTGGGACAGCAACTTTCCCAATCATTACTTCTCTCTCATTAGAGGTTACTCTTGGCACAAAAAGCAAATAAAAAGGATAAGGAGCGGTTATTACAGAGGTAATAACTTCCAGGACTCATCTAAAACTTTTGGGTTATCTCCCAATAAGTACTTTTCTTTAACACCTTTAAGTTAGGCATAAGAAGCAAGAAAGAGAATCGAGTGCTCTCAGATGAAGAAGCATTAAGACCAAATTTCTTGCCCTTACCTCTCTTACTTTTATTATTAACCTTGGGGAAAATATGATTGTTTGGTGGAGAATAAAGGTGCATGGTCCCCTTTCCCACATCTATTATTGCTCTAAGGAGTTCTAATAGGGACCTTCCAAGTGTAATTTGTCCTTTTCCTGCACATTCAATAACAAGATAATCAGTAAAAATCATTTTCCCAAGAATCTTTGTAAACACTCCTTTAGCTATTCCAATAGGTAATATGGTAGCATTATTATCAATAGATATTTCTTTTCCTCCTTCAGTAAGACCCCAAACATTCAAAAATTCATAAATATCTTTGGGCATAAGACAAAATTCAGACATGATATCGCAGCGGGCTTGAAAAGTTTCAGTGTTTATCTCAATATTTACTATAGGGAGCCACTTTGATTGTTCAGAATTTTTTGGAACATAATTGTGATGCTCCCTAAGCATATTATAGCAATCTTTTAAGCTAGCAGTGCCAGTCTCAAGAGTGTTCAATCTAGCAAATATTTTTGCGAAAGAAATATCAGTTTGGCTAGGCAAGTTGTAAGTAAGGATCAATTTCTTTATAGCATTAATAGCATCATCCTCATTACATTGGAGGAAATCTCCGCCCACAACAACATCTAAAGCATATCTATAGCAAAGAGCAATTCCAAGGTAAAAACTGCTAAGGAACAAGCTTTGAGTCATTTTAGGCTCAGTTTTTTTATGTAGATCAGAGATTCTAGACCAAGCTTCCTTGAAGCTCTCCTCAATTCCTTGTTTAAAAGTGAAAATCATTTCTTCGGGTGACATAGTGATTGGAGCAAGGCTAGACATAGTGGCAACTTAAGAATGGAACTAATTTTCTTGTGTTTTTGATAAAGAAACAAGCAAACAAAGCAAAAAGAAACTAAGCAAAACAAAAACAACAAAGTAAAGGGATTGGTTATGAGGGACTCTCCTTGTGAAGATGTCCTTGATTCCCCGGCAACGGCGCCAGAAAAGTGCTTGATGGCTCGTGTATTAACAAGCTCGTTGGGGAACCCCAAGAGGAAGGTATGATGAGCACAGCAGCAAGTTTCCCTCAGTTATGAAACCAAGGTTTAATCGAACCAGTAGGAGCAAGGAAACACCCCAAAGGTGTTGCTAGTTGAGCCTTGGTAGGGCGCACTACCAGTGCTAGTAGCAACGTGGAGACCTGCACAACACAACCACAGAACTCTGTCCCCAACTTGCGATGAGGTTGTCAATCTCATCGTGTTTTGCTGAAAACAAAGGATTAAACGTATCGAATGGAAGGAAGTAATAGTTTGCAGAAAGTAAACAGTAAACAGTTTATAGATTGTATGTAAAAGAAAGGACTGGGATCCATAGTTCACTAGAGGTGGCTCTCCTTAAGATAGATAACATGCTAGGTGAACAAATTACAGCGGGGCAATTGACAAACATCGAGAAAGCAATACATGCATATACTAATCATCTTGACTCCTTTGAGACTTGATTGGGCATTACAACATTATACATAGACCGCCATCCAACTGCATCTATGACTAATAATCCACCTTTAGGTTATCATCCGAACCCCCTCCAGTATTAAATTGCAAGCAACAGATTATTGCTTTATGAATTGCGTGTAATGTAAACAATATGATTATTCTATGAACAAAGGATTGTTGTTTTCTCCCTAGTAGCAACAACACATCTAGTACCTTAGAGATTTCTGTCACTTTCCTAGATTACCAGAGGCATGAACCCACTATCGAGCATAAATACTAACTCTTGGAGTTGCTAGCATCTACTTGGCCAAGATAGCTACTAACAACGGAAAGCATGCAAGATCACAAATAACAAAGACATGATAGAATCAATAATCAATCTGAAATAGCATTTCAATATCCATTGGATCCCTGCAAACACAACATGCAGAATTACAAATAGATAATCTTGATCATGAACGGAGCTCACAAGATCTAAACATGAAAGCACAAAGGAGGAGAACCAGCCATCTAGCTACTACATGGATCCGTAGTCCACGGATGAACTACTAACACATCACACCGGAGGCTTGCATGGTGATGAAGAAGGCCTCCAGGTTGAATTACCCTCTCCAGCAGGGTGCCGGGAAGAGCTTCAGATCCCTCCCGATCTAGAGATGGAGATGACAGCGGCTGCAGACTCTTTCATGGATTTTTGATCGGGTACTTAGGGTTTTTGTCTCGAGGGCATCTTATAGGCGGAAGGAGAGGCCGAGGGGGTGCTGGGGTCGGCCAGACCACCCCCTAGCGTGGGCCAGGCCTGGCCGCGCGGCCAGGTGGTGTGGCCGGCCCCTAGCCCTTCTTCGTCTCGTATTCTGGCATCTGATGACTTCTGGAAAATAGACACTTTGGCTTTTGTCCCATCCAATTCCGAGAATATTCATTTTCTGACTTTCTTGGAATCAAAAACAGCAGAAAACGGGCAGTTGGCACTGTGGCTCTTGTTAATAGGTTAGTCCAAGAAATCATATGAAAAGTACTCCAAAGTGTGGGAAAAACACAAGAAAGTGAATAAAACCAAGCATGGAACATCAAAAATTATAGATACATTTGCAATGTATCAGATACCAATTACACCTAGCCGCTGCAACAATGCATTGCCCTAGTGGCCATACGGATGCACACGGCTAAAAAAGAAAGAAGAATTATAAAAAACAAAAGTCCCGCTACAGTGACCCTAGGTGGCTTTGCGCCTTGATGCGGCGGCCATCACAGTCTCCCTAATTTCATCGAACCAGCTGACGGGAAATGGCGGACAACACACTACACTGTCGACCTCCTTACCTTTCGTATTGACGCGCAACCATGCACACACCCGGTCCTCATGGAAAGTCTCAAAGGATTCCCCACCATGCGATGTGCTGATGCTTCCTCACGCCGCGCCGATGGGTGGACTCCTCCACCGCCATGTGCTCCTGGATCTCCTCTTGCTCCAGATCATCGTCCAACTTCGGAGACGATGGGGGCTGCATCTCCTCCTCCTCCTCTCGCGACATGTCGATGCTGGAAGCGTGAAAAGAGGATTGCTCCTCCTCCAAATCAGATGCCACAAGGTCGATGTAAGCTAAAGTTGAATCACAGGGAAGAATGATGATAATGTAAGAGACAAAGGTGGGAACACTATGCGCCGCATTTGATAGGCAAGGGTAAACAACAGGAACATCCGTCCAGGTCATGGCGTGGTCGATACCATAAAAAGGCCGCAAGAAAGTGTCGACGAAAACCACACAAATCACTGTGAAGCGTGCGCATATTCTCCTCGTCGCAAACGTTTAATACTAGAAAATCATTTGCAGTGATATACCATATTGCAAACATTGTATCATATGTGAGCGATAGGGAGAACATCACAATGATTTATCCTAGATAAAACTGTTTGTGATATGCACACAAAAATGCATATGAACACATTTTAATCCAGATAACCATTTACATAACAACTACTTTTACATTGATAGATACCATAGACATTACACCTGAATAAAATTAGTACTATTCTACTCATCCTACTCTTCGTTAGGGATGTAGATGATCTCAATTTGTCTTTCTCACGTTTCTTCTTCACGAAGTAACAAGTACTCTAGCAGTCTCACCTGATCCTCGAGCATCTAGTCCTCCTCCCCCTCCGACTGCCTCTCAGCCTCCTCACACCATCCTATCTTTGGTGAAATCAACTTATGGCGTCGCAGTTGACGCGTCCTCTAAATTCCTTTCAGAGTCATCGTCTGAGGAGGACCGGCCAGAATACGAGGGGAGGTGCCGACGTAGAGGTCTGGCATCGGGGGGACTGCTCCTCCTCCCTCGCCGGCGACGCTGCACTGGCGTATGGTACAAACCATGCTTAAACCTATCTTTATTTATTTTTTATTTTTAGCATGGGTCTATAAAGATATTGGGCTAGTGATCCAAATCTTTAGTTCCTACGTCCTGCGTCCAGATTATCATTTTTTCACAACGAAATCTTCATTTTCGGATACAGAACATGTAACACATGGTGAGATAGAGGGAGTATTTTTCCCGCTTTGGATGCATGGGCCAACCAAGCAAGCAAGGGGAGCGAAAGAACACGATGAGGATGAGCGAGAGGAATATCTAAAGATATAATTGGTGATGGTACTAGGACTCATCACAAAAATCAAGCATTCGTTTTCTAACTACTATTTATGTGGCCCACCTATAAATGACTATAAAGGGTAGAAATTTTGGTGCAAATATGTTTGGTTGTCCATTGGTCAAAGCCCCATACGACTAATTCTAAAGATATAATTGGTGAGGGTACTAGGACTCACCACAAAAATCAAGCATTTTCGGCCATCCGATCGTGCCAGCTAGCAAATCCCGAGCATTTGTTTTCTAACTACTATTCATGTGGCCCACCTGTAAATGACTATAAAGGGTAGAAAATTTGGTGTAAATATGTTTGGTTACCCATTAGTCAAAGCCCCATACGACTTCTAAAGATACAATTGGTGAGGGTACTAGGACCACCACAAAAATCAAGCATTTTTGGCCATCCGATGGGGCTAGCAAACAGATCCCAAGCATTCGTTTTCTATCTACTATTCATATGGCCCACCTGTAAATGACTATAAAGGTAGAAAATTTGGTGCAAATATGTTTGGTTGCCCATTGGTCAAAGCCTCATATGACTACTTCTAAAGATATAATTGGTGAGGGTACTAGGACTCACCATAAAAATCAAGCATTTTCGGCCATCCGATCGTGCCAGCCAGCAGATCCCGAGCGTTCATTTTCTAACTACTATTCATGTGGCCCATCTGTAAATGACTATAAAGGTAGAAAATTTGGTGCAAATATGTTTGGTTGCCCATTGGTCAAAGCCCTATATGACTACTATTCACGTGCTCCACCTGTAAATGACTATAGTGGCCATCCGATCGTGCCAACTAGCAGATCCCGAGGTTTGTTTTCTAACTAATATTCATGTGGCCCACCTGTAAATGACTATAAATGATAGAAAATTTGGTGCAAATATGTTTGGTTGTCCATTGGTCAAAGCCCCATATAACTACTATTCATGTGCCCCACCTGTAAATGACTATAAAGGGTAAAAAATCTAGTGCAAATATGTTCGGTTGCCCATTGGTCAAAGCCCCACACAGTTTCATTTTCTGACTACTATTTATGTGGTCCACCTGTAAATGACTATAAAGGATAGAAAATCCGGTACAAAAATATTCGGTTGGCCATTGGTCCAATTCCCACATGGTTGGACAATATCTTGATTCGTCGATCCACACCCATATCTTCCCCTCTTCCTCCTCCTCCCAACTCTCGCGCCGTCGTCGCCCCAACCCTCTCCTGCATGAGGTCTAGCTCGCCCCTCACCACCTCCTGCCTCCCCGCTGTGCCCCCTCCCATTCTCCCTCGTTCTACTCCTCTCTCTCTCCATCGTGGTCGGCTCAACAACCATCTCCTCCGCCACGCCTCCCTCACCGGCAGGAGTAGCAGGTCGTTCTCACAGTAGTATCTGCCTCACTGACCGAGCAAAAGTAGCGGCCATGGGCGCGTGGTTGACATGTGAGAAGAGGATGAGGCGTGTGGAGGAGCCAGACACCATGGGCCGGCGGCTGATGTAGTAGAGAGTAGGAGGCCACACATCGTGTTGTCCCCCCTGGAGGAGTGGCTGGTGGAGCTCCACCCGACCTGCGCATCCCCGTTGCGTTTCTTCTCTCTCAAAGGAATACTCCTACATTCTCAAGGCCCGGGTAAATATGGAGGACCTCTAGAAATTAAATCTCATCTTTATTATGTATATTCATTTTTATTTGTGCTTACAAGGTGCTTGACGAAAATCCTACCTAATATTACTATATGTATTGTTTAAGCAGAAGCGAATGGCCTCTCTATTTTCTTTCTTTTTGGTAAACATATGCTTCTTATTCTTGATTTGCAATAGACCATCCAACTACTATTTTGTCTAAAAAAAGGATCTAGGTAAATGTTGCATGATACTATTGTTGATGATTGAATTTCAGGTTACAACCATCAGCATAATCTATCACAGAGTGCTAAAACTCACTAAAGGTGGCGCAGAGAAGCACGCCTTCCCACCTACTGCCTATGTTGTTTCTAAATTAGGTGTGCCCTTCCATGTATGTCCCTATGATGCCTTTCTCCGCGAGAAAGAAAAAGTAATATTAGGTACGTATGTTGCATAGGTAAACCATTATCGACATAACTTATTTGTTTTATAGTCTTTTAGTTCTATCAGTTGTGTTCTCTTTGGATTTTTATTGATTCTTTAAAGAAATCGTGCATTTATATAGACATTGCCTAGCTCCCGTATTCCAAACTGAACATAGACATACATAGTGAATAGATAATAAATCTATAAATAAATTATTTCACTTCCTTGGTTTTAATGCAATTTGACCACTCTTGTTTGACACCCTTTTCGATGTGGATTGGATTTTACTTTCTTAGTTAGTGAGAAGCATCTTGCTGATGATATCGTCGATGCCATTCTTAACAATGCTCTTGATAATAATGCTAAGAATGCCTCTCTGACAATTTCTTTGGAGCTCATAACTGAATCGTGACTCGTTTTTCTTCAAATATTAGTTATTTTTTTCTATTTTTGTGCTATGATATATTCGGTCTAGCTCCCGTATTGATCTATTTTCCAAGTGCATCTTGCCAAGAGGCTTCTAGAGCTCGATTGGCGGTGGTCCTCTGGTCGGTGCCTCGGTCAGAGATATCTTTCAGTACACTGCCCTGTGCCCACCGATGTGCTGACCCCTCCGCAGCTATCTGTGTCGCTCTCTTACTAGATTTGTATTTTCTGCTTTCTTGTAGTGCTGCTCTCTTGCTGAACTTGTTTAGTTCACATAGAAACATGAATATCAACTGCAAAAATAATAGGATCTACAATTCTAATTCCTAGGGTTCATTTTACATGTAATGTTGAACATTTGAATGCCTATAGTTGCCGATATGATATGATATTCTTCTGTTTCCTTCTTTTTTTCTTATTCACAAAAACAAAGAAACTAGGGATCTTATTTTTTACCTATTGCTGAAGTAGGAGAATCAAAAGAGGTGCTACAAATATTGTTGACTCTGTGTTACTCGGCCCAGACCATTAAGATTTATTAGAACCTATTAGCTAAGGAATACCATATTTTTACAGAATTCTGAGGCAAAAGTTAATGACTCAAATAACCACGATGCTAAGAAGAGGCAGCTCATTGTTGTCATATTATTTTTCTTATAGTCCAATGTACATGTGCTACTATCTTGATTAATAGTACGATGTATTTCTTATACTTTCATAGAACATGTCGGCCAATGTGTATGGTCCACCCTATGGAGCCGGTCATCCACCCAAGAAGACGGTGCATGCGAAGAAGTAAAAGTAATACAATTCTCTCATTTCCTCTGAAAGTGCTTTCCTAGTCTATCACATAGTGTTTACTTTATCTTTCTCATTAGTCATGCTGATCTAAATTATTCAATACGTCCTTCTATAGGTTGTGTGTTTATTTTGGTTCTATGTTGGTGTCTGCATACTCACCTCCTCTTGGAAAATTTTACATTTACCTTCCTCTCTTTCATGTGTAAACCATGGATCTCATCCAAAAATCATTCAGCGCGGGCTCAACACAATGTTGGATGACCTGCATCTTCTGAACCAAACATGAACATTGTTGTCACCAGGAACCTTAGCGTTGTTAGTCCCAGCACTCTAACAAAGTTTTTGATCCATATATTTCACTAGCCGAGAACTATGTAGGAATCCAAGAAACCGCATGCATGAAATCTTGCCAAAAAACATACAAAAGGTTTAAGAAGAAAGCCTTTGATGGATGTATCCTGGAAAGTTTACAAGAAAACTTAGCAAGAGCTCGAGTTCCTTCGTATATGATGTTTTTTTCGAAATGGGGAGTGGATCCTCGGCCTCCGCATCAAGCGATGCACACAACCTTTATTTATTATTTATTATTAGAACAACATTATTTGGCAAAGACCATTACAAAGATCATACAAACTGGAACCGCCAAAACAAAACACTAAGCAAAAACAATAACTGTATAGCTAGCTCCCCAACGAGATCTATCAAACACCTATCTACTTGTTTTGACCCTGCCCCATTGTCACTCACACTGTTGCCACTCGCCAAGTGAAGCTGGAGTGCCTTGGCGCGGCGGCTCGAACTCAAGCAAAAGGAGCCCTAGAACCGCACAGCATATCCATGGAGCGACGCCCACGCACACGCTACAGATGTCGCCGCCTTCATTATCTTTCGCCAACCCTTCGTTAGCATGTACATCGATGCGCGGACTCTCGCCACACCAGCCACCGATACCACCGTGGTGTCAAGCAGCACCCCCCCCCCGCGCCCTAGCCACTCCACACCTCCTGCCACTTTCATCCAACGCTGCTCCACGGGCGATGCTCCCAGGAGAGGACGCGAGATACCGACACCGCGGCACCGCCATCGTCCGACCCGAAGATCTTAGGGTTTCCCCCGGAGTAGCAGGAGTGAGGTCGACACAAGGTGCACGATGATGCCTTCATTAAGGTAACGACATAGTAACGCCGCCATCACCTGCCAATGGCTCGGTTTTTATCGGCACCTAGGTCTCCCCGTCTCGCTGCTGGGACTAGAAGACGGATCGCGAGATCCGCCAATCCAGCCGTAGGCCGGTCACCTTCGACTGAGAAAATGTCCACCTCCACCAAACCTAGGGCCTCCGCCCGGGGCGTCCTCGTGATGCAAAGTAGGCCCCGGAAGACCTCCGGACGACACCGGCCGACGTCGAGCGAAGAAGTCGGCGATCTAGGAACCCAGATCTCGTCATCATCCGCCGCCTCGCAGCCCAGGGACCGCTATCGCCAGAATTCACCGGTCGCCGCCCACTCGCCATCACTGCTGGAGTTCCGCTGGAGAGCCGCCGCCATTGCCCGGAACTCGAGCCGCCACCGCCATGGAAGGGACGCACACGAGAGCTGGGGCCCCGCCGTGTGACTGGAACTTTGTCCGACGATGGAGCTAGCGGCGACGGAGTGGAGGGGGACGCGTGGGGAGGGGGTGGTTGGCTAGGACGGGAGTGACGACCCGGTGCGGCGGTGGCGCCGCACGGGGTTAGGGTGGGGGGGGGGGGTTATATGATGTATCAGGTCCTACGTGATGTGTCTCATAGAGAGTCAACCTTGATGGGAAGTTTAATTTAGTTCGGATTAAAGTCTACAAAGAAAATTGTATGTATACCTTGTGTATGTAGCTGTATATGATTTGTATAGAACAAGATAATCATTATTATAAGCTATCTTCTTTGCATCTGCATAGCAGACAAGTACTCATAATAGTGTTTATAAGCCGATTTTTGGTGTGAAAGGCGGGGATATTACTTTAATTTTATAAAAAACTGTAATTCATAATCATATTATCGATTTTCAACTATTTCGTATTAATATTATACATAAAAGAAATCGGCACGAGAGCCACAAGATCGGGCGCCAAGGCACACCCCAAAATCAGTAAACACAAACAGTCAAAATCCACGAGTGCCAGGCTGCCAGCGTGCCGTCCACCTCTCTACGCTACAGTGCGAGCTTCAAAAAGGGAAAAGAAAGGCTGCAAAAGAAAGCAGAAAAGATACAGAGCGGAGGAAGAGCACAGAGAGAGAGAGAGAGAGCAACGGAAAGCAACCCAAGCGAGAGGAGGCTTTCCTTTTCCTCCCTCCCACTGCCCTCACATTCACACAGGGGCTCTCTTTAATCGCCTCGGTTCTTCCTTCCTCTTGGTTGATCCATCCAGGAAGGGCTTTCCTTGCCCTTGCGCTCCAGCTCGGTCCGTTCAAGAAAAGTGCGGATTCGGTTTCTTCTTCTTGGTATCTTCTGCAGGGAGCTGAATTCAGCTCCCTGTCCTGGTCCAGGTCTCTCTTTGTAGGCAAAGCTGGTCTCGTTGGATTCGGGGGTTTGTTTTCCCTGTTCTTGATTTGGGAAGGCTCACGCTGGTTCGGTTGCTGTGGGAGCTTGGTATTCTGTCCTGCGAGGAATTCGAGACGCGGTAAATGAGTTCTTGGGTTCTTGAAGCCGAGGTGCTCCTTTGACCAGTCTTCGTCCTCCTGTTTCTTGAACAATCTCCGCCGACTTCCGCAATTTTTCGGGGGGGTTCCTGAGCTCGAATCCCCCGGTTCTTGATCCGGTGGCGCCATGGGACTCTGCCATGGCAAGTCGGCCACGGCCACGGCCACGGAGCCGACGGCGGCGAAGAAGTCCCGTGAAGCTAGCGGCGCGGCAACCCCTGTCGCGGCCCGCGGCGGAGCCACATCGCCAGCAGCCCCGGCGGCGAAGCCCGGCACACCGAAGCAGCCCAAGTTCCCGTTCTACATGCCGAGCCCGCTCCCGCCGTCGAGCTACAAGGGATCGCCAGCGAACTCAAGCGCGGCGTCCACGCCGGCGCGGGGCAGGTTCAAGCGGCCTTTCCCGCCCCCGTCGCCGGCCAAGCACATCCGTGCGCTCCTGGCGCGCCGCCACGGCTCGGTGAAGCCGAACGAGGCATCCATTCCCGAGGGCGGCGAGCCGGGAATGGCGCTGGACAAGAGCTTCGGCTTCTCCACGCACTTCTCCGCCAAGTACGAGCTCGGAAGGGAGGTAGGGCGCGGCCACTTCGGGTACACCTGCGCCGCCAAGGCCAAGAAGGGCGAGCTCAAGGGTGAGGAAGTCGCCGTCAAGGTCATCCCCAAGGCTAAGGTTCCCTTCTTAACTTGTTTGCTTTTCTTAGGTTTCGAATATTCTTTCCATTCTTGTTTGGGTAATGGAGACCCAAATCAGTTCCCATTGTTTAGACTTGGCGGAATTCGTCAATATTTTCACTTCTGCAACTATTAGGAGATAGAGAAATCATGAAAGAGGTGCATCACGTACTTTCATGAGCATCTGTTCATATATGGTAATGCTAATATTGCCTAAATACTTAGAAGGTGCCCGTTGAATGTTTAGTTGGGGGAGGGGCCATGTTTCTCCAGTGATGCTCTCCATCTTAGATGTGGATAGCTTGGTCATTGAGTTGGTCTCATGTGAATATGTGATCCAGTTTGTGTAACTGGCTCTCCCTGCAGTGTAGTTGGTGCTCATCTTAATCTCTTGTTTCATTGGCTGTTGACTAGAAAATATGATGGTAGATTGGTTACTATTAGTTGTGGTGTAATTCCAGTCAGTATTATGCTAGTTATGGTGCAGCCTAATTCTAATTCTTTAATGCTATAAAAAAAATACGATTCAGCCATCGATCAAAACCGGTAATCAATTATGGGCCTTCCTATTATATTACGGAGAAATATTTAATACAGTATTCTGTAGTGGTTCAAGGTGCCTTGCTTTTCGAAGTCAATCATCATCATATTGTTTATTCAAGGGGGAATTGTCTGACAGATACTCATATTCCATGTCCATGTGTCTGTGTTAATCATCAATTTTAGGATGTCAGGAATGTTGGATTCTCCCAGTTAATGCAGTCTCGTGTTTTCACAATTGTACACTTGTGTGGTCATGCAATCATGTTGTTGACCTGCTGTGATGCTTGTTAAGCTCTGCACAGTAGTTTCTTATAATTTGCCTCATTTCTTGTTTTATTTCTCTCATTTTTTTTCATTTGACGGCAATTGCCAAAAATTGACAAAATTGTGCTGCGTAGTTCTCTATCTTCCAGGTCGACATATTGTTATTACCTGTACTTGAGTATGTAATTGTCTAATTTTAGATGCCATTATGTTTTTAGATAAAGATGCTTATAAGGCTGCAGGTTGTTGTGAGAAATTTTCATATCCAACATGAACATGGAGTTCTTTTGTACGAGTATATGACACTTTGTACCGCCTTTATCTTATATAATAATTGGATAGTCACATGAATTAGTTATACTGGAATTGGTTATTAAATCTGTACATGTTTGCTCTTATATGATTGTAAAGTTCGATTATCTGTTCATCGTTCCGCCACGATCTGTTATATTGGTCCACTGAAATTGTAGTTTAAGTACATTAACACTCAAGCAACTTCTTTGGACAGATGACCACTGCCATTGCTATTGAAGATGTCAGGAGAGAAGTCAGAATATTGAGTTCTTTGACAGGCCACAACAACCTAGTGCAATTTTACGATTCTTGTGAGGACGAAGAGAATGTATATATAGTTATGGAGTAAGTTCACTTGTTCCATTCACCAACTACCTTACTGTACTGATCTGCTGAAAGTTATAATTAAGTATTCTAAAACAAAGTAATTAAGCATTTAAAAAAAGTTATAAATCAAGTTAGGTATTATTGTGCCAAACAAACACTATTAGCCTTAATACCTAATGTTAAGGAAACATAATGTTGTGTCCACATAGCATTGAGCAATATCCAAAAAAAGATATGGAATATTATTTAAATAGTTAGGGGAGTCATTTCGATAGGAAAGAGATAAATATTAGAGTCAGAGATCGGATTAGTATCCTTTGAATTATTAGTTGCTGTCAACCAAAGCCTGACTATATAAGGGGTGCCACATTTATCAAATATCAATCAAGTGATAAGAGGATAGTTTAAAAATCTACTATCTCCCTCGTTCCTCGTCCTTAATCTCTGTTGTACTCCCCAATCCCTTACGATGTGTCATCTGCCCATCTTCATGCTGGAAGCTACCTAGTTTGTTCGACATGGTTTGTGGTTTCTTGTATAGTTACCAAGGCTAAGTTTTGGTTATTTTTTGGCTGCTTACCAAACTGTCTGACAAACATGGCATACCAGTACTGGTTTTGCTTGACCATATTGTAGTGAATATTTTTTTGAAGAAAATCAAATGTGGCTAAAAAAGAAACCACTGGTTGGCAAGCAAATGAAAATAAGGAAATGGAAACATGTGGTAGAAAAAACTTGAATGTGGCAAAATTCTATGAATGAAACCAGTGCTGCAGATTTGGCTAATTCTATGTAGGGAAAGCCTGGAATCATAATATCATACCTAGCAATCTAAGAGGAAATTATAGTAAATTAGTATCAATCCTTATATGTAATTTAAAATATCAAAGTAAGCCACTGGAAATTGTAAAACTAAGGAGGGGCCCTGGTAATAACATCGAGGTCTATGCGTGCTTAATCAGCACAATCCACATTTAGGATGCCAGTTCCATGTTTTTTAAGGCGTTAAGGCGTCTTAAAGCGATCTGGGGGCGCTTTGACGCCTAGGCGGGCGCTTTGGACGCCTAGGCGCCTAAAGCGGTCGTTTTTGCAAAGCGGAGGGTGGGCGCCTTGGCGCCTAAGCGTCGCCTAGGCGCCTAAGCGTCGCCTAGGCGTCCGCTTAAAAACCATGGCCGGTTCTGTCTTTTTGGAATAAATTGTGACATTAGCATGTTTGGAGAATGTATTGCTCTACTGGAAAATGAGTGTTGCATCACGATAATGAACCGAGCTAGAAAAGTGTTTCTCTCACCCTTTAGTGAATTTTACAGATATCCAGGTCAATGAATATGCCTATGTCCGTTATTTGAATAAGTTGCTTCTTTTCTCGTGAAAATTAGCTTGGATATTAGCAGCACACACATATGAACATTGCTTGTTGAGATGCAAGCATTTATTCACAAGTTATCTCTAAACATCCCGCTTAGTGGATGCTAACCATCTCTTGTCCGATTTAGACGTTTTTGTAGACAGCACACGTTTTAGATCTGTAAATTACAAACTCGTTCAACTTTAAATGATTTCCTTTTAAGTTTTCTTATTATAATAGTGCTTTTGGGGATTGTAACATTGAGTCTCGTGATTTTCTTCGCCAATGATGTAACCATTGTAGCCGGAAACGGGGAACGGTGCCACGTTCCCCGAACCCGGATCGTCGTCCCGGATTCGGAGTCGGAGTCGGTGCGCGGAACGGCGCGGGTCGATAGAGGAAATGCGACCCAATTCGCTGGGTTCACCGTGCCCGACGGCGAGCAGACTGGTGTGGTGGCGGCGCGTCTGGGAGGCTGGGGCAAGGTCGCTGTCGATTGGGCAAGGGTAACGAGCGGCAGTTATTGAGTTTGGAAAAGCTTGGGCCATTCATTAGTCATTGATTTGGGCTGTACTTAGGCTAGATGTAGCCCATCTATGTCGACAGATCACTCCGTTCCGGATTCATCGTCCCCGATCGGTTCGAGTCGCGTACCCTTAGCCGAACGGACGATCCGCCAATGTATACCCGTGCCGTTTCTCGTTCCTGAGTATCATCGATTCCCGTCCCCCGTTTCCGTTTCTCGAACCCGCCGTTCCGGAAACTTGGCTACTATGGATGTAACAAACTCTTGAATCTTGATTGCTGTCAATATTTGTAATACTAATACAATTATACATGTTCTTGAGAGTATTATACTATTGAGACAGTTTTTGTTGGATCTGACATAACTATGCATTTAGTACAAAAGAAGTTGTGCATCGCCAAAAGGGTGTTCCAATTTCTGAATACTTCCTGCACTTGATTATATTTGACTTATTCAAATTGTATTTTCCTGATTCAGGTTATGCAAAGGAGGTGAGCTGCTGGACAAGATTTTGGCAAGGTACTTGTAGGATATATCATTTCTAAGTCAGAATAATTTTGATAATTCCTTTCATATGTGGAAGATAACTGGCTAGTTTTTCTTTGCAGAGGTGGAAAATATTCTGAAGAGGATGCAAAGGTTGTTATGCGCCAAATTTTAAGTGTTGCCTCATTTTGCCATCTTCAGGGTGTTGTTCACCGGGATCTGAAACCAGAGGTGAGGTCAAATCAAGAAATTCGTGATTAATGTTTAAAAATTCCCATTCTTAACCCCATTTAAATTTTCTTCAGTTTTTGTATCCATACCCCTTGCATACCTGTGAATTGTGACCATGTCCACACCAACCGACATAGCCAGTTAGCCACACATGAAAACGCCTGCCCTTTTGGCCAAAATTATTGGTACATTGCATTTTTTTATGCCTCGTCGCAATTTAATTGCCCCACCCCTCAATATATGTTATGCATTTGCCTCTTGTGAGCTGTGAGCTGAATTACCATTATTCCTGTGAGCCGAATGCAACTGCATGCTTTGTTTTCACTTATCCTTATTTTTGCTAATTTTGTGGATTATTAGCTCAAATGGTACTACTGTTGTCTAAGAAAAAGTACCAAGAAACATATTTTATGATCATGCTAATTTTTTGCTTACAAATTTTCCTCCATTCTGTAGAACTTCCTTTTCACCTCAAAGGATGAGAGCTCTGACTTGAAGGCCATAGACTTTGGTCTGTCTGATTTTGTAAAGCCAGGTTGCTCTTATAGGCTTTTCTTGATCCTTGTTCATCATTAATTTGTTATCTCAAGTATCACATGTGACCATCAATCCATCATTATATTTTGCAGATGAAAGACTTAATGACATAGTTGGAAGTGCATATTATGTTGCTCCGGAAGTGCTCCATCGATCTTATGGCACCGAGGCAGATATGTGGAGCATTGGAGTAATTGCGTATATCTTGCTCTGTGGAAGCCGCCCTTTCTGGGCACGAACTGAATCAGGAATATTCCGTGCTGTCCTTAAAGCGGAACCTAATTTTGATGAAGCCCCATGGCCTACCCTCTCTGCTGAAGCAAAAGACTTTGTGAGAAGGCTGCTTAATAAGGATTACCGCAAGAGGATAACTGCCGCACAAGCCCTCTGTATGTATCACTTGTTTCTTGATTTACTGTTGTCCAGCTTACATATGACACTGCATGATCACGCAATGACAATTACAGGTCATCCATGGATTCGTGGCACTGAAGAAGTGAAGATTCCCTTAGACATGATAATTTACAGGCTTATGAGGGCCTACATAAGCTCATCTTCTCTACGGAAATCTGCTTTGAGGGTAATATTTTTTAGGGCTGGTTTATATATTGGTTTGCACCTTGATGATCACTTTCTTTGTAGTCCCAGATTGATTGAAACACTTGCATATGTGATAATTATTCTCCCGCATCATTTAGCAAATTTCAGTATGTATTTTTATCACTCTTTTCGGTTTCCCTCGCATAATATGTGCTGCTGGCTGTGTGTTTCCCTGAATTCCTGCGGACATGATTGTACTCTGCACATTCTCTTGACTGTCATACATCACCTAGAGTTAAGTTGGATTCAAGGAGTAATACAGAACATGTTCTCACAAACATCACGAGTATACTTTGCATGCCAATGCTCCATTTCCTTTGTCTGTGAATTTACATTGGAATACCTTTTTTTTTGCTGACACTAGGAGTTTAAGTTAAATGATAAGCTGGTTTTGCTAAGTAGCTGTTTGCACTGTGCAGGCCCTTGCCAAGACGTTGACAACAGATCAACTATTCTACCTAAGAGAGCAGTTTGAATTGCTAGGGCCAAACAAGAGCGGATACATCACTTTGCAAAACTTGAAGACGGTTAGTTAACTTTTGCCATGTTCAGTCTAAATTACTACTCGGTGCTGTGATCAGTTACTAAAAGTACATGAAACATGTAGGCTTTGACGAAGAACACCATGTATGTAATGAAGGATTCTAGGATTGTCGACTTTGTTAACACAGTAAGTATTATTTTTTAAATCTTCTTTTCAAAGTTATTTATTGGAGGATGATGTAACAAAGTCATACTTTTCTTCATGGCGCTAGATCTGCAATATTCAGTACAGAAAGCTGGATTTCGAGGAGTTCTGTGCTGCTTCCGTGAGTGTATACCAGATGGAAAGTTTGGACACCTGGGAGCAGCATGCCCGGCAGGCGTACGAATTATTTGATAAGGAGGGCAACCGGCCAATTGTGATTGAAGAACTTGCATCGGTACAGTTTTATCCCCACCAGTAAGAGTGTGTGCCTAAAGAATGGGCATTGTTCATGATGCCTTGCCTTGTTTCTTGCTTTCCAGGAACTTGGACTCGGCCCTTCGGTTCCCCTTCACGTTGTTCTCCAAGACTGGGTCAGACATTCTGATGGAAAGCTCAGCTTCCTAGGATTCATGAAGCTACTGCACGGAGTTTCTTTGCGTGCTACTACGCCAAAAGCCTGATCTCTGGCTGGCATGAAAACCGGTACAAAGATTAACAGACTATCCTGGTGACTGGTGTAGGAGCTATAAAGGAAGAGCTCCCTTGTTTAGGCTTACATTTTGCCTCCTCTTGCTACCGCGCGTGTGGATTGATGTGTTGTGCTCAACCTGTGTAGAGGAATGTACAGATTAGGTTAGGGGAAAGGATGGAAGATCTCATGGGTAGCTCCTTTGCCTAAAAAATACACATTGGCTCTGATGTATTGTGCTGCCCTGGTCACAGATTGTACTGTTGTATTCTTTGTTGTATTCATGATGCGAGAGTCATGCGCAGATCTGTTTGTAGCCATTTTAACCCCTCTGTTCGATCAACATAGTTGTACTTATTCCTAATCGAAAGGAAAATTTGGGCCTGTGATCTTTGCCACCATGATTTCATTTCTCTATCCAGCGACCGTGGGAAGGCGGAATCTAGGCGCAGGATCGATCGGATCGCTTTTTGAAAGGAGCATATATTAATATCAACGAAGATATCAATTATATCCAGCCTCTAACATAGTGTCGTGTCGGTATTACGGATGCACACAGCCAAAAAGGAAAAAGAGAAATTGCAAAAAAGAAAAGCCATGCTACAACAATCTATCTATACCTAATAATAAAGTACAAGGAAAAAGAGAAATTGCAAAAAAGAAAAGCCATGCTACAACAATCTATCTATACCTAATAATAAAGTACGTAGTGTTTCTTACGGGTTCCGCTTTTTTCTTTCCAAGTTTACCCTCCCACCAAAATACAAAATACCACCAACGCCACCGGTAAGTCAGGTTCTGGTTTCATTTTCTGTCCTGATCGATCATCGTCCTGCTGCACTCAATGATGAGTTCCCTTATACCAACCACGGTTCCGTCAAACAAAGAAAAACGATTTTATACAGTTTTCAATCAACCTGACCCAATGACCCAATGGAAACTGGCCCAATAGCCTAGATGGAATAGGGGCCCTGCTCTTCATGCGACCAAGCTCTCCCTAGATCCTTGCCTTTTTGGACAAGGAACAGGCGAACTGCTAGCCCACTCAGCCTCGCTAAGAAAAATAGCTAGCCCACTCAGCCACGTGAATCGGTTGATTGCGTGACAACCTTCGGCAAGTCTGGCAATGAGGGGTTACCCGTCGCTGCACTCGTACGTCGATCGTCAAGCAAGGCTAAATCTATACCGGATGTCTCTCTCTTCCAAAACGATCGATCTGCATTACCTCGATGTCCCATCGGGTAAGTCTATCCGAAAACCTAGATCGGAAGCACCATAGCCGATGGCACAAATCTTTGACCTCAAGTTCAATTACAAGTCGATCTAGCGGCAAGAGGGACAAGTGCTAAAAGCTCAAGGTGAACAAGGCCATGGAGAAGGACAACGTCCACGGCACTCGCATCTACGCCTAGACCGCCATCTGCAGGCGCACAGAGCATCACATGAACTACCTGCGCCTCGCGTCCACCTCGACATCGTCGTCCGGAACCTCGACACCTAGCTAGGCCAAGATGCAGGCCATTGCCAAGTCCATGGGTAGCATCATCATGTCCATCGATCCTCCCTCACCACGGGCCCCTGCAGAACATATCCGAGACCATACACAACTATGAGCTACAGTTCATCAATTCATGGATCCTTACGTCGAGAATGTCAGCCGTGCCGTTAAAAACGTCGAGGCCATGTATGTGGCGCCCCCACATCGTCAAATAGAACAGGCAGGTGAATCAGGTGAGGACTTTCATGGTGACCATCACGATCAAGAATAGGCAGCTGAAGAAACGTACCATGGAGGGCCAGATCACGTGGAAAGCATCTCTTTTCAAACAGCCTTGGCTAGATACAAATCCAGTTCATTGGGCCTTTCATGAATTAATAAAAGATTTTATTTTTATGACAGTGGCTTTACGTTCATGGCTGCTTTGGAGTTAACTGGCGAGATATCAATCCTTCTAGGTGCATGCTCTCCAAGGTATGGTACACGAGTAATCTAATAATAACTGTTGTTGTCAGATCAATATTTTAATATTTCCTTTTGCAATTATAAGAAATCTAAAGTATGATGAGATAATACTTAGTGATTACTCGGGAATAGTTATTTCTTAGTTGTTCAATATTGTATATTTATTTATTATATTGAATTGTACCCAACGAGGAAAAAAGAGACTTTGTGTCGGTGAAGTGTTGAGAGGGATGTGCCGATTTGATAGTCATGTGATTCGACCCCTAGCAATCTACGAACATGACCCGTAGCAACCTACCTACGGACATGTTTATTGCATACAAGGTCGGGTGCACATGTTCGTGACGACAAGAGCTTTGTATATACTCGTACGAAAAAATATCAAGATTTGGGTCGCGTGCTTTACATGTGCTATGACAGGTCTAAAATTATATTTTTTGTTCTTCCGGTGCAACGCACGGGCACGTTTTCTAGTTCCTTATAACAACAGTACTAACATCACCAGAAGTCCAGCTTTAACAGCACCAGAAGTCCAGCTTCTTCAAAAGCGACGCTTCCAATAAAAGAACAGTGCACAGGCGTTGTCGTCGCCTGATCATAGATCTTAGGTTTTCACCCTAAGAAAATCCTTGATCGCAAAACAATGCCTTCAACAAGGCCATTGCAGTCACAACCAATTAATGCTAGATCTCGAATTTTCACCCTGCAAGATCAGACACTGAACGTCTTCTGTGGTGCTACCCCCACTAACAAGCTGCTGCTACAAATCACAGAGCACCAAGCCAGTGCTGAAGACTCGAACCAACTGTGCTAGCCCTCAAATCCCTGCTTTCATGACATTCTCCACCACTGACTTCACTATGGACCGACAAAGAAAATGCCCAATGATGGTAATAGGCATCAAAGCTTCACAATGCTCCCTCTGAAACCAAACGGTCAGAAAATGCATGGTGCGCACGACCAAAACCCATCCGGCCAGCATTCTCCAGGCATGAGCGCCCATGGGAGATCGCGAACGGAGCATTCTAGAACCCGACAATCCTCACCAATCAGCAGCGACACGCAACCAGCAATTCCTCGCATTTGCGCATGAGAAACCAAGGGCCACCACCATTATTCTCGAGACTCGTAAGCCCCCACGCCACCAGCCTCCTCCAGCACGACGACAACACAAAAAAGCAACAAGAAAGCTGAGTCGAAGGGGACGAACCCCCCGCAACAGCAGCCCTACTAGGATCCAACAACGTCGCACATGGTCCAAGGCCTAGATCTTAGTCTGCCAGAAACCCAGGTCGCCGCCGATAGTGACCATCGCCACTACCAGTAGCCACCATGGCGGCGCCTTGCCACCTCTACACTGCCGCCCCACCGGAGAACTCAAGCCTCGACTGACAAGCCGCGCCGCGCAGTGCACTCCGCTGCCGCCATGTACCCCCCACGCGACGTGGCCAAGGCCACCTCTCCAGCCCACTGTCGTTTGACGGGATGGGCGCCGCCACCACCGCTATCGCCGGCGGCAGCAGCGGCCACTGCTTGTAGATCGGCCTTGAGAGGAGGGATTGGAGGGAGGGTCCTCCGGAGCCTCCAGGGAGGGAGGCGGCCCAGGAGGAGGGTTTCGGGAGGAGTTGGTTACCGGATCGCGCCTATATCTTGGATGATAAGTAGAGTCGGAACAAAGAGGTGTCTTGCTTGGCTAGCCAAACGTGGCCATGGACCCGAGACACGCACACAAAACTTTGTTCTTCATCCACCTGATACCCTCCCATAGCCAATAACGCAAGAACATCATACTCCCTTCGTCTAGAAATAAGAGTGTTAGATAGTTATGTCACATTATGCAACATAACACCAAAATATCCTGAATCGTGGAGAGTAATATTTATGATCTCCCATTTATGCTTGGGATTGTAATTTGTCTATATATACATGCAATAAAAAAGTCCCAAGTGTAGTCAATTATCCTAGTCTATCTTTCTCACATGGTATCAGCATAAACATCCTAAAACAGCTTCCGCCTCTCCCTCTCCTCTAACCCTAGCCGTCGGCACCCCCTCCCCAACCCTAGCCGCCCCTCCCCCCTCCTCCCTTCTTCTCCTCCCATGGTGCCGTCCGAGCCAGTTGTGCCACACCCCAACGCTTGCCTTTGGGCGCAGGCCACCGCCATCTAGGGCATCTTCTCCCTCGTCCTGGTCATCCCCGACTTCCAAGTGGCGCACCTTCTTCACCATCATCGTCACCACCTACGCCCTCGAGGATCACCTCAATATTGCGACGCCTCCAACCGACGCCACGTGGCTTCGGCTCGATGCCATGGTTCTCCGTTGGCTCTATGGCTCCATTCCATGCACATCATCGACCTCATCATGCCCACCCTAACCTCGAAAAATGCCACCGCTACCACCGTTGCCACCGTGTACACGGTCTAGACAGCTATCCACGACCTCTTCAATGACAACAAGAATACCCGTGAGGTTTACCTCGCCGAGGAATTCCGCAATGTCAAGCAAGAGGGTTGGTCCGTCTCCGAGTACCTCCTCCTCCAGAAGGCGGCAGTCGATGCCCTGGCTGAGATCGGCGCCCCGGTCTCTGACTCGGACCTCGTCACCAACGTCATCAAGGGTCTTCACAAGCGCTTCTACAACATCATCGACATCGCCCCCTCCTCATGCCATACCCTTCCTTCCTCCAATTTCGCAACATGCTGCTCTTGTAGGAGATGAAGGTGTCCAATCTCTCCACCAACACCTCTGCCTCGGCCTTCGTCGCTAAAGGCCCCGCACCGCCTCCTCCCTCCGGTGGCGGGCCTTCCTGGGACGGGCGATGGGCAACCATGGCGACCCAATGAGACCCCCAACCCTCACCATGGCGGAGGCTATGGAAGGAACAAGGGGAAGAACAAGGGCTACAAACCCGTTGGTGGCACCAGTGGTGCTCCTCCCATGCTGACCCCCTACAACTCGTGGACCGGTGCCATCCAGATGTGGCCTATGCAGGGTCATAGAATTCTCAGGCGCGACCCAGGCCCCCGCCCCATGCCTACATGGCGCCTCCCCACACCGGCCATGCCGCCCCTACGGTGGGGCCATGTACGGTGCCCCGCATGGCGTCACCTCCTACAGCGTCGCCTCCTATGACGCCCCAACATCGTCGCCCCCTACAACACCACCCCACACGACTCGGTTGTGTACGACGCAACTGCGCCCCCCGCATTGGCGCAGTCATGGGATCCCTCCGCCCTCGCGCAACACTGCAGCCTAGCCCCAAGTGGGTCATGGATAGTGGCGCCACCGCTCACCTATCCAACAACACCCGGTATCCTTTCATCTCTCTCCGCATCCTATTTATCGTTATGTCACTATTGGAGATGGTTCCTCCATACCCGTCTCCACATCTGGGCATGTATCTCTTCCCTCCTTTTTATCTAATCGTCCTCTTCATCTTCGTGATGTCCTTGTGACACCTAAAATAATTAAAAATCTTGTCTCCGTCCGTCAGTTTACTACTATTAATAACTGCTCTGTCGAGTTTGACCCTTTTGTTTTTTTGCGAAGGACATTCCCACTCGGCATGAGATTCTTCGATGCAATAGTATGGGGGATATTTACTCCTTCCAGCGTCCGGCGCCCCGTGCTCTCACCATGACCACCACCTCCCATGACATTTGGAATTGTCGTCTCGGTCACCCCGATCATGACGCTTATCATCGTCTTTTGCAGCATATTTCTTTACCTTGTGTTAAACAAATAAATCATAGTACTCTTTGTCATGCATGTCAACTTGGACGTCATGCAGTGTTGCCATTTTCTTCGTCTACCACTAGGACTACTCGTCCTTTTGAATTAATAAGTTGTGATCTTTGGATATCACCAATCTTGAGTATTTCTGGCAACAAATATTTCTTAGTGTTCTTGATGATTTCACTCATTTTTATAGATTGTTCCTCTACGTCAAAAGTCCGACACTTACACCATGCTCGCCTTGTTTCGCTCATTCGCTCATACATAATTTAACTTGTCTCTTGCGTCCATACAGTGTGACAACGGTCATGAGTTCGACAACGCCAAACTCCACTCCCTCGCCGCCGAGCACAACATACACATTTTCTTTTCGTGTCCATATACCTCCCAACAAAATGGTAAAGTAGAGCGCATTATATGTACAGTCAAGGATTTCCCAATGCCACGAAGGCTCACCTTATTCTCCGAGTCTATCCCATGAAGGAATAGGCCCTTTCCTTATGGCTAGCTTTTCCTCCACTCTGGAGATGGCAAGCTCCACAACCACTTCACAAGCTCCACGAAGGAGAAGCATGGGTCTCTTCACAATCTTCCACGAAGAGGACACCGCGACACCAACTGCCAAACCAACTAGGAGGTCACCCTCCAAGATTAACAAGCTCATGGTCTCTCACTCGAACAAATCGTAATGGAGAGCTCAACACTTATGCAAGAATGCAAAACAAGAACACCAAGGGTGCTCAAATCCTTCACTCTCAAATCCTACCAAAGCAACAAGTGCTAGGAAGGAATTAGAGAGGAAGAACAATGATGGAAGTCAACCAATGACTTCAAGATCTAGATCCAAAGGGTTCCCCTCACTCAGAGGAGGAATTTATTGGTGAGGATTGTAGATCTAGATCTCCTCTTCCAAAGCCCTCAAAAAGATGCAAAAATTATAGGAGGGAAGGGAGAGGAAGCAAGATCAAGAGGTTCAATAATGGAGGTCTGTTTCGTAGTCAAGAATACCCAAAAATGTTGGGGGAAGAACCCCTTTTACAGGGGAAAACAAATATGGCCATTGAGAGAAATTCTGTGAAAACTCGGTTTAAAAGTCGGTTGGACCAGCCCGGGGACCGGGAAACTTGGTCCCCAGGCCGGTGGACCGACCTACAAACCCGGATAGCTCTGTTTACCAACTCAGAATAGACTCGGTCGTGAAAACCGGAAAATCTGATTTCAGATCCGGTCTAGCGGCGCTAGCGCCGGACCATCCGGTGTGGGAGTCGATTGGACCGGATTCACAACTGGGATGAAACAGACTTTACGAAAAACGCAATAACTTTGCATGCGGACTCCGATTTTGATGATCTTGGGCTTGTTTTGATGAGGAAAACAAGATCTACAAGATGGTGAATAAAAACATCATAGGACAACAAAGGAGGATAGAACCAAATGAAGAAATGTATGAATCCTCCCTATAAGAAGAACTAGTAAAACCTTCAAACTCAAAAACGCCATAGAAGATCCATACGAATTCCGTTTTCGATGAACTTGGGCTTGTTGAAGAGATAGCAACAAGCTCAAGAACCTCACATGGAGAAACACCAAGAAGTAACAAAATAGTAAGATGCAAAGTATGCAAAAGATTGAGCTCCCTACGACAATATGATCAAGTTACCCAACCGAAAGCACCTCTTGATAGTGCAGCTATCTATCCGATAACCCGGTCTCCCAACAACCACCTTGAGACCGGTAGAAGGAAAACCTAGAAAGGTCATGCCTTTGCCTTGCGTATCCTGCTTGATCTTGATGATAACGTTTCAATATCCATCCAATCGGGAATGCATCACTTGATCATTGTTGCTTCGTGAAGACTCATAATTTGCTCCCCATACACCACTATGGGATTGCCTCATTAAAACACGTCTTCACATGTACATTATCACCAATATGGATGGCAAGCTTCAAGCAAATGATCTTCTCGAGATGCTTATCTTGAACTTTCCCTTCTCAACCTTGATGACGATCACCACTTGATGTTATCCTCTCACGGGTTATATGAGATTTTCACTTTTGAAGCATGCCCATGGAAAGATACCTATCCCATATAGAAAATGCAAAGGGACATATATAATGGGTTAATTCATGATGCATAAATTACAAGGCTTACCATACCACAAGATCCATGTGGTACATTCTTTATGCTTCATGTGTTGACCAACTTGAAATCACTCTTCACTCTTTGTATTGGTCAACCAAGTATCTTCTCATGCTCCATCTCAATATCTTGAGGTACATAAGAAACTCTTCATTTGATTACATGCTCTAAATCTTAGTCAACCATAGCTCAACTAATGAGGCTATCATGACACTGACTTAGAGCCATATCTTGAATTCTTCTATTGAGATCACACTCTCAAGATCTTGATCACATCATATTCTTCTTCAACTCGATGATCTTGATACCAATACTCAAGGTATATATTTATGTTCATGGCATCTATACTTGAATCCAACACATGGACTACAAGCATGACCTATGGAATATTCCTTCATATAAAACTCAATGAAAACATTAGTCCATAGGGATTGTCATTAATCACCAAAACCACACATACCTTTCACTAGCCTTCAGTCGAGTACTAGAGCCTTACTAGTGCGCTCCAATATCTCACCTTTATGCGACCCGACATCGCGTACGCTGTACAGCAGGTGTGCCTCCACATGCACGACCATCACGAGCAGCACCTAGCAACCATCAAGCGCATCTTGCACTACGTCAAGGGCACGCTCTCTCATGGCCTTCAGCTTCACTCGTCCTCGCCAGACTCCATGGTCACCTACACCGATGCTGACTAGGCCGGTTGCCTGATACTCGAGGTTCTACGTCCGACTTCTGCGTCTACCTCAGTGACAACCTCGTCTCATGGTATTCAAAGAGGCAACACCGGTCTCTCGCTCCAGCACCGAAGCCGAGTACCGTGTAGTGGCTAACACCATTGCTGAGGCTAGTTGGATTCACAACTTCTCCATGAGCTTCATCGACCATCCCCTCCAACTACGGTTGTGTTCTGTGACAATCTTAGAGCCGTCTACATGTCCATGAACCCCATCAAACATCAGCGCATCAAACACATCAAGGTCGACCTTCACTTTGTTTGCGATCGTGTTGCCATGGGCCAAGTCCGCGTACTGCATATGGATGACCCACAAGTATAGGGGGTGTCTCGCAGTATTTTCGATAAGTAAGAGTGTCGAACCCAACGAGGAGCAGAAGGTGCTGGCTAGTGGTATGGATCAGGAATTCTCTACAAATACTTAGCAAACGGATTTTTATGGTTTTTTGATAATGCAAGTAAAATGAAGTATGAGTAAATAAAAGACAATAAGAATAAATGCAGCAAGTGGCCCAATCCTTTATTCAGCAACGGACAAGCCGGTTGTATTACTTAAGATGATCAAACGTTCTCGAGGACACACGAGAATTCTGTCAAGTGCTTTCGCTTCATATAGTTGATTAATCTTATTTAGTTTGCTAAGTGTTGTGTGGGTGAACCTGTGCTAATGTACCGACTGATGTCTACGCACTTCTATTCTTGTAGACAGTTGTTGGGCCTCCAAGTGCAGAGGTTTGTAGAACAGCAACAAGTTTTCCCTTAAGTGGATCACCCAAGGTTTATCGAACTCAGGGAGGAAGTGGTCAAAGGTATCCCCTCTCAAGAAACCCTGCAATCAAGATACAAGAAGTCTCTTGTGTCCCCAACACACCCAATACACTTGTCAGGTGTATAGGTGCACTAGCTCGGCGAAGAGATAGTGAAATACAAGTGGTATGGATAATTATAAGTGGTAATGGTGATAGAAAATAACTTGATGGCGTGGAAAAGACTAAATAAAACTGAAATAAAGATGGAAGCAAGCAAACATGTAACAGATCTAGTAGCAAACAGTGTTTCAATGCTTAGAAACAAGGCCTAGGGATCATACTTTCACTAGTGGACACTCTCATATAAATATCTTCTCTTTATGATACTACTCTTAACTACTCTCTGGTTGGACACTCTAATCCATGGTAGGGCTATAACATCACACCTCAAAGTAAGCCTTTCCCGTCTAGAAAACCCCACACTGTCATCTTGAGTACTAGATGGTTCCAACAAACACCACAATTTCATAAAGACATCCAACTCCAAATATAACTCATAACAAGTATTTGTAATCTCTAGCCTAAGTGCCACCATGGTGAGCATGCTGTCACTTTCACACACATGGGGAGAGCAGAGATCTATTAAAGCACTTGAGTAGCAAGGTAGATCTACTTGATTACAAAGCTCATGATCACAATATGATCATGCATAGAGAGAGAGGTGAACACATAGCTACCGGTAGAACCCTTAGCCTCGAGAGAGGACTACTCCCTCCTCATCATGGGAATCATCAATGGTGATGGACATGGGGGTGGAGATCGATGGAGATGGCTCCGGGGGCACTTCCCCGTCTCGGCAGGGTGCCGGAACAGAGACTTTCTGTCCCCCGAATCTCCCCTTCGGTGGCGGCGGCGCTGCGGAACTTTTCGTGGCTGGAGGCTTGATTCTTTAGGGGTTTTGCATCGGGAGGCAACTTATAGGTGAAGAGGCAAGGTCGGTGGAGTGCCAGGGGGCCCACACCACCTGGTGGCGCGGCCAGCGCTAGCCTGCGCCACCATATGGTGTGGCCAGGCCCTGGCCCTCCTTCGTCTTTGCTTCTGGCTCCATGAGTCTTCCGGTAAAATATCGACTTTGGCTTTTGTCCGGTCCAATTCCGAGAATATTGATTTTCTGACTTTCTTGGAACCAAAAACAGCAGAAAACAGGCAACTGGCACTGTGACATCTTGTTAATAGGTTAGTCTAGGAAAGTGTATAAAAAGTACTCCAAAGTTGGAACAAAACATAAGAAACTAGATAAAACCAAGCATGGAACATCAAAAATTATAGATACATTTGCAATGTATCACCGACCTTCCTAGGACTAATACATACTTGTGATTATACCCCTTGCAAACATCCGTAAGTACAAGAAAGTAATTAAGGTAGAAACCTAAGCACAAATTTAAACTCTAAGACCTTGACGTCCCTTGTGCAATGGTTTCCTAACGGGGGTTTAGGTTTCTGTCACTCCGGCAACCCCTACGATTAGTAGCCAAATACACAATGCATTCCCCTAGGCCCATATAGGTGAAGTGTCATGTAGTCGACGTTCACATGACACCACTAGAAGAAGTACACCACAACTTAAATATCAAACCATTGAATCTTTCTCAACATAATTCCACTACTAACAACATGACTTCTCCCATGTCCTCAAGAACAAAACGAACTACTCACAAGACATCATATGGATCATGATCAGAGTTGGAATAATGATGTATAACAATCTGAACATAAACAATAATTCAATGGTTCCACTCAATAGCATCAACTACAAAGAGTAATCAACACCGGGAAAGTTTCCCCTAAGAACTATGCAAGATTCAACCCAATTGTTACAATGGTATGGAGATGGTGATGATGGTGCTGCTGATGATGATGGTGATGATTATGATGATGATGATCCCGATGAAGTCCAGCTTGATGGTGGTGTTGATGGCGACGATCTCCCCTCTTTGGGAAGGAATTCCCCCGGCAGAATTCTGTCTGCCGGAGAGATCTTTCTCTCACTGTTTTCCACCCCGCAGAGGCGGCGGAATCTTTCTGTGGTTGCTCCCCAAGTATTAGGGTTCCGTGGAGATAATATACGCCAGAGGGGAGAGCTGGAGGTGGACCAGGGCGTCCACACCACCTGGTGGCGCGGCCCAGGGTGGCCCACGCTAGGGGGTGTTGTGGGCCCCTTGTGGCCCATCTCCACTCCTCCTTCTAGCAGTCTTCGTCTTCTGGAAAAATAGGATTTTCCATATATTTTCCGGGATTTTCCGATCTTCATGAATTTTGCCTCCAAACAACACCTTTTCCATCAGAATCTTGACTGCAGCGGTCCATGCTCCAAAAGTCATCAACCATGCAAAAACAGATGAAATAACTTAAGTATCATCACTTAATATGAAACATACCAATGAATAATAGTGAATTATGATATAGAATAGTGATGCAAAATGGACGTATCAACTCCCCCCAAGCTTAGACTTCGCTTGTCCCCAAGCGAAACTGAGCTCAATAAACATGACCTCAGGTTTATGGAGTGAACAGTCGATAAAAGAATACGGACAAGAAGCATCACATTCATCAGTACATAAATTATAATAGAAGACAACTCACTATTATATAACTTAACTTGCAATAAGTAAAGGAAACACAATAAAGATGCATAAAGTAAATCATAATTGGTAATGGCAAACTTAGCTCTTGGTCGAAGAATAGTTGATAATTTGTTGGAGTTCACAAATAACTGATTTTCAATGATAGCTTTCAAAGTAGTAAACACTAAGATAAGAGCAATGTGCAAAACAAGGAACATAAGAAACATGAATGAATAAATCATCATATGAATGAATGAAACACAACAACTCAAAATACTTGCTGAGATAGAAGGGAATAGGTTTACTGACTCAACTAAAAAGTAAAAGAAAGGCCCTTCACAGAGGGAAGCAGGGATTTCAAGTTTCATAAAGAGCTCCCAAAAATTATAGTACTTACTAGCTTTCATCTCTCATTGCCTCTATCATAGGCATCTTTAGGTGATTAAGGTTAAAGTGACACAACTAAGAGGATATGCTTGACAAGTTATAAGTTGAAATCTCATGCCCCTTACTTACGAGTACCGAACCTCATGCTACTCAACTTCAGTCACAAGTAAGCTCTTGTCATTGTAAATACATATGTATCATAGAGAACCGCCAACGTGGTACCCCTTGCACATGATACAGGAGCTATCCCATAATCAAAATGACAAGGCAATCAGACAATGAGCATCTCAGTGATCCTTTTATTTGCTATTTGCGTAGGTTTTTATTGAGGATGCTTCATAGAGTGCTCATTATGGTTATGCTGCAAGTTTCCACCATGATTAGGCATGGATTAGGCTAGCGGCCTAGGCATTTCTCTAACACACATATAAACTCCATGATCTTACAAGTTCCCCTTTTATTTCACACCGCCGGGATCCATAGGCAAAAGAATCATGATATCAACGAGGTATAAAGTACATGTGCAGTGTTGAAAGCATTCCCCATGATACATGGTTTTGCTAACTTCAAGTCATAAAGTGCAAGCATATACGCAACAAAGATGGACACAATGGTTCAAGTTTATTAAGTGCAAGAAAGAAAAGTGTGCCATCAAGTTCGTGAGAGCTTTAATCACTAATTTTCTCATAACAAGTTTAATTCGGAAGGTAAATAAAAACAGGAATTTGCTTGGAATAGCAATAGTGCTAATAGGTAGGTATGGTGGACACAAATGGCATAGGTTTTCGTTTAAGGATTGGATGCACGAGAAGAATTCCCTCTTAGTACAGGCTTTTGGCTAGCAAGGCTGGGTAACAAGTATAAGAGTTGAAGGAAACAAGCAAACATACAAGTGATAAAAACAAACATGCAATCTTCCTTGGAAGCACAAAAGATCCTAACTAGAGAATACTAAATTATGAACAAATCAAGAAAGAAAGATGATGAAATTATATTTCTTTAAGAGTGCTTCTATCTTTTTCATTCAATTCTCAAAAATAGTGTTGCTACTGACTGAGCCAGGTTTTCCAAAACCAACTAAATTAACTCAATGATCCCAAAGTGATGCCAATACTAACAACAAGATCAATCATATAACCACGAATTGAAAACTAATATAGGACATGCAAAAGAGTAAATGATAGAACTTCTCATTAATATTCCATAACGACAACTCACATGAAGGGATACATATCTAACGAGAGAGGGGACACTTCCATAATGCAAACCATCCTACATGATAACTTCTCTATTCATGATATGACTCTACTAAAAAGGTAAAAAGATAGACAATAGTGATGTGATACCGCGACACTCCCCCAAGCTTGGAACAAACCAAGGGGATGCCAAACCTGATGACGAATTACTCCTTCGGTGGTGGTGGTACCCTCTCATCATCGTCTGACTTCCAGGGTAAGGTCTCCCCATCAACGAAGGACATCGTGGTCTCCAGCATCCTAAAACTTGCAGCAACACTTATGCATTTAAACCTAACCTCGTACTCACAGTTTTGATTTTGAACGTCGTAGAGCTATGCTTGCAGTTCATTGGTTGTTTGGCGGAGTGAGAGGACTTCATCCTTGAGCTCAGCAGTCTCGTTTTGGTGCTCGGTGATGAGTTTAGAACAAATCTTATGGATGATATCCACTTCGCGTTCTGCCATCTTCTTGTACCTAAAGACTTCTTGCTCCAATGCTTCCATCCTGTCTTCTAGACTTCCTTCACCTTTAGGGCCTTGAACCTCCTTTATCCGTACCTCTCCATCTTCAAGCAACAAATCCTTGGGATGAATCTTCAACTCTCTCATGTAGGGGTTGATAATATCCGAAGAGGAATCTTCCTTGTCTGACCCAGAGGAAGACATTGTGGCTCCAACTCTAGGACTCTACCTGTCAGAAACAGATCGAAACAAAAACATGACGAGAACACGATATACGAACATCGGGAGATCCGGGGGATTATGTATTACGAAGTTTCACAACAAAAGGAAGGTACTAGGAGAAAACGGGTCGGAGACGGAGTCTGAGGTGGCCACACCGCCTGGTGGCGCGGCTAGGGGTGGGCCCACGCCAAAGGGTGGTGTGAGCCACCCTGGCTCCGTTTCCATCCCTCTTTCGCTTCGTAGCTTTCCTTGTTGGCTAAAAACTGCAAAAAATATAACTGGACAGATCTTTCGTGGAACTTTTCTTACCAGAACTGTTACCTATTCGAAAACAGACTCTACATGACTTGAAAAGCATCGACATCTTCATTATAAGAATCTCCAGCAATGTAGTGCTTAAGTTGCTGCCCATTCACCACTTGTGTAGTGTTATCTTTTAAAGAAGAAATCTTTATTGCTCCTGAACGTTACACTTCTTCAATAACGAAAGGTCCTTCCCATTTTGACGGTAGTTTTCCTGCAAAAAATCTGAGATGTGACCTATACAATAGAACTTTCTCACCAACATGGAATTCTCCCTTAAGTATTCGCTTGTCATGCCATCTTTTAACTTTTTCCTTAAAGAGTCTAGCATTCTCATAGGCTTCACTCCTCCATTCATCCAAAGAACTTAAGTCAAATAATCTTTTTTCACCAGCAAGCTTACAATCTCTATTTAGTTCTTGAACTGCCCAATAAGCTTTGTGTTCTAATTCTAAAGGTAGGTGACAAGCTTTCCCATAAACCATTTTATATGGCGACATCCCCATAGGGTTTTTATAGGCAGTCCTATAAGCCCATAAAGCATCATTCAACTTTTTAGCCCAGTTTTTTCTAGATCTATTAACAGTCTTTTGCAAGATGGATTTAATTTCTCTATTTGATAACTCTACCTGCCCACAAGTTTGGGGGTGGTAAGCTGAAGCAATTCTATGATTAACATCATATTTAGCAAGGGTCTTTCTAAAACCACCATGAATGAAATGAGAACCTCCATCAGTCATGAGATACCTAGGCACTCCAAACCTAAGAAAGATAACATCCTTAAGAATTTTTAGAGAGGTCTCCCCGTTAGCACTCTTTGTAGGTATGGCTTCTACCCACTTAGTAACATAATCAATGACAACAAGAATATGAGTATAACCTTTGAGGAAGGAAAAGGACCCATAAAATCAAATCCCCAGCAATCAAAGGGTTCAATAACTAGAGAGTAGTTCATAGGCATTTCATTGCGTCTAGAAATATTATCAACACGCTGACACTCATCACAAGATAAAACAAATTTTCTTGCATCTTTAAAAAGGGTAGGCCAGTAGAAACCTGATTGTAGCACCTTTTGCGCAGTTCTATCTCCCGCATAATGTCCTCCATAGGCACTACCATGACATTTCCTCAATATCTCCTTTTGTTCGTATTCTGGAACACATCTTCGCATAATACCATCCACTCCTTCTTTACATAAATGTGGGTCATCCCAAAAATAATGCCTCAAATCATAAAAGAACTTCCTTCTTTGCTGAGCTGTGAAAGTTGGAGGCAAATACTTGGAGACAATAAAGTTAGCATAGTCAGCATACCAAGGGCTCCCTCGTGAGCTTACCCCTATTGCGGCCAACTGTTCATTCGGGAAACTATCATTAACAGGCATATGATCAAAAGAGATATTTTCCAACTGAGATAAATTATCAACAACAGGATTTTCAGCACCTTTCCTATCTACAATATGTAGATCAAACTCTTGTAAAAGCAGCACCCATCTAATAAGCCTAGGCTTAGCATCCTTTTTCGTCATAAGGTACTTAATAGCAGCATGATCAGTATGAATGGTGACTTTTGAGTCTACAATATAAGGTCTAAACTGATCACAAGCAAAAACGACAGCTAGGAATTCTTTTTCAGTAGTAGTAGCATAATTCCTTTGAGCAGCGTCAAGAGTCTTACTAGCATAATGAATAACAATTAACTTTTTATCAATTCGTTGCCCAAGGACAGCACCTACAGCAAAATCACTAGCATCAAACATTATTTCAAACGGTAAACTCCAATCAGGTGGTTGAACGATAGGAGCTATAGTTAAAGCCTTCTTAAGAGTTTCAAAAGCTTCCTTACAATCATCATGAAAAACAAAGGGTACATCTTTTTGAAGAAGATTAGTGAGGGGTTTTGATATCTTAGAGAAATCTTTAATAAACCTTCTATAGAAACCAACATGACCAAGGATACTACGAATACCTTTGATGTCTCTTGGGCAGGGCATTTTCTCAATTGCCTCAACTTTAGCTCTATCCACCTCTATGCCTCTTTCGGAAACCTTATGCCCAAGGACAATCCATTCATTAACCATGAAGTGGCATTTCTCCCAATTTAGAACAAGATTAGTTTCTCCACACCTCTGCAAAACTTTATCAAGGTTGTGCATACAATTATCAAAAGAAGTTCGATAGACGGAGAAGTCATCCATGAACACTTCCACAATTTCCTCACAAAAACCATGAAAGATAGTAGACATGCATCTTTGAAAAGTAGCAGGAGCATTACATAAACCAAAAGGCATACATCTATAAGCATAGGTTCCGTAAGGGCATGTAAAAGTAGTTTTTTCTTGATCTTGTTGTTTAACAGCAATTTGAGAGAAACCGGAATATCCATCAAGAAAAAATGGGTCTTTTTAGACAACCTTTCTAACATTTGATCGATAAAAGGAAGTGGGTAATGCTGGGATAAGTTTTACTAGTAGCTGAACCAAGTACTAGAAAATTAGCAGGATATTTAATCTTACCACAAATAACTTCTACATCCCTCACAATACCGATTGGAGAGATGGTGTAGTACCCCGGGTAAAACCACCACTAGAAAATCGCGTGTTGTTTTTATTTTCTGCATCATCATGACCTCATGCTCATGTCAACATGCCACATTGCATTTGAGCATCATATCAAATCTTGTATTTGTTTTATCTTGCTTGTGTTGTTTGCCTTTGTTCATCACCTTGCATCATTTTTTCCAGGTTCATGCACCATATATAAACTGCTCATGCATCATCTTCATCAGCTATGTATGTCATATTTTATTCTTGTCATTTATTTAAAAAAAATCTTCCATACTTGTTATTGTCATCTTCTATTTTGCTTGCCTTCAATCTATCTTATTCTCTCCATATTTTTTCTCTTTTGATCTTGCTATATTTTCAATCCCTCTAGTTATTTTTATCCATCTCTCTTTTATATTCACCATGTTCCATGATCACACCACCCATCTCTTTCTCTCTCTTATTATGCCCATGCGTTCATATCCATCATGTTTCTTTTCTTTTCCCCAAATCTATTATCCTATTTTCCTTTATTTTATCTTTTCCCTTTTATGTGAAATAATTAAACAACTCTTTAATATGTTACCAAGTGGTTTTATTTATGTGCAGCACCCCTTTTTATTTTTTTCTCCTATCTCTGTCCTTTATTTAAATTACATTCAAAATCCCAGCAGTAATTTAAATTCCAGTCCAAGTCAATCTGGAAAACCCCCTCTTTTGTTCCTGAACTGAGACTTACTACTCTCTGGACCTATCATGTTCTAAACCAGCCGTCTCAACCCAGCTTGGCCGGTGCCCTGTTTCTCTTCTTGCCTATGTGTTCGTTGCACGCCGCGCGTGTGACACCCCTGCCAACCTCGCTTTCCTCTGGACCTCTTAAAAACCAGCGCATCCAGCCTCCTTGGCTACCGACCTGGCCGCCCATCCTAGCTTCCTTCTTATCGCTAGCTGACAGCGCATATGCCAACAAACCTGCCTCCTTTTATCTTCGTTCCCCTCACTTTCCCCTCTGCCACGCAAATCCCCACCAAAGTCGCCGCCATGGCCACCGCCTTGCGCCGCTTCCCGCCCCACCCCAGTCGTTGCCGAGCAACATGAGGTAGTGGAGAAGCGTCGCCATACTCGTCTCCGTCGAGCGTACCCCAGCTGAGTAGCTGGAGCTGTCTAGGGTGTCGCCAAGGTATTCATCTCCTCGGGCATCGACAAGTTCGTCCTCGCTGTAGTCTGCTTCGTCTACCACCTCTCTGGCTCTGCTTCGACTCCAAAGAGCTTGCTCGCGACCTCCTGGTGAGCCACGCATCCAATTCCCCTCTCCGTCCTCTGTTACCCGTACCACAACCTCCACCCCATGATCTGGCCGAGAGTATCTACGCCATGGCGCTGCTCCTGTTCGAGTTCTGCAGCTGCGCCTAGTTGTTGTTTTGCACACGCACACCTGATCCCACACTCCCTACACCACACGCATGACAATCTTCTACTCCACGATCTGTACAGGCCTCTGCAACACCAGGTTCTGGTCACCGGTCTCGTCTCCATCGCCGCGGCCACTGGCCTCTGCCTTTCTTACATGTTAATTATGTGCATCCCCAATACATGAGATCAGTGCGCATCTCAACTGTTCACGTGCTTGATCATCAGATCAATACAGAGATCGAATGTCCACTGCAGCAACCAACCCCAACCTATTTATCCATTCTTTTATCTGTGCAGACTCCAGCTTGTTTAGTCCCAATACTAGTGCGCATGTACTATGTCAACATCGATACATCAACCAAGCTAGTCTGTTTTCTCCAGACCGATCGAGTGATCCGAAGTTTGAAGTATCCTGGGAAAAATTAAATCCCTAATCCCTCTCTCTGTTTTTTTATTCAGCACTGGTCCGTTCCCCGTCAAAGTTCAGTTCAGATACCATGACGCCACACTGTATTCAACAATCGAGTTGTAGCTCAATGGCTCTTGTCATAGTTTCCAATCAAAGTGATCCTTAAATCAATCAACCATGCTAACATATAAATCCCAACCTTTTCTCTTTGATTTTGGTTCAGATCTTACAGACGACATCCATTCATTTGGTGTGACATCCGGACCTAATTAGCAGTAGTACGACAGTCTAGTGGCTGAGACCATTTCCTAAGATCGTGTGTTCAATCCCCAGTTCTTGTGCAATGTAAATTACACCAGTCTTTTTAGAGTAAATTCTAGTTTTTACTCCCTAGTTTCAGAATTTTGACACTAATTACCCCATTTAGCAAAATTTCATCCTAATTACTCCATTTAGCAAAAGTTATGCTAATTTTTACCCCCTGTAAAATTTTGTGAGCGTTTTGACAGGTGAGTCCATGCCTTAAGTACAGGTGGTGTGCCACTTATACTTGTTTTGGTTGTGGCTGTTTTCTCCTCGCATTTTTAAAAAATCTCCATTTCGCTGTTTGTGTTTGTATAATCCGCGCTACATAAATAGCAAGATGGACTGGACGTGGTGGAATGGTAGTGCCGCTAGTTGTGGTTTAAGTAGGAACTATAAGGGCTTCATGATATTTGAGTAATAGGCTCTTGTTTAGCAGATCAACGTTCTAGTAGTTATATTCAGTTCGTAGCACTAGGATTTTGTTTGGCTTAAGGAAGATAATTTTTTTGTTCAGGAAATACATGATTTTGACAAATAGACTGGACCAGCTCATCCAAAAAACAAAACGGTTCAGCTCATAACCTGACCGCTTCTCGCGAGAAACACAAAGCAGGAAAAAAACACAAAGTGGCATGCCACATGTACTAGACACCCCCCGCCAAAACACTCACAAAACTTTGCATGGGGTAAAAATTGGCACATATTTTGCTAAATGGGGTAAAAATTGACACAACTTTTGCTAAATGAGGTAATTAGGATGAAATTTTTCTAAATGGGATAATTAGGATGAAAATTTTCTAAATGGGATAATTAGTGTCAAAATTTTGAAACTAGGGGGTAAAAACTGGAATTCACTCGTCTTTTTATCGTGAGACCTTTTTCCTAACTAAATGACCACTGCCATAGCAATACTCTATATCTTTTTGCAAATCTTTTTCACCCGTCAGCCTGGCTCCAGTCTGCATTCTGATTTCCTGTCTATTCCTTGTTCTTTTATTGGTTTGCAAGTTAATAGGTACAATCTTGTATAAATGTTATCTTCTAAACTAATAGCTCTATTTAAAATGTGTTTTATACAAAAGTTTATCAAAAACTACACTTAATCCGATTATGCCATCCATGATCTTGTTTGCATCGTATATCATGTGGTTTGAGAATAATTTTGAAAATCACCTAACAAATAACATATGGAGCAATTTGGGAAGTGTTAATTATAAATCCCCAACTTTGTTTAAACTTAAGTAGCTCATCTTTGCCATGTTTTTCTTGTTAATAACATTTAATTTTGATGGTTAGTAAAATAAATAGAACTTCTAATTAATTGTTGGGATTCTGGGTTCCGTTTAATATTGATAAGTTGCATCCTGCCTTGCCATGTCATGTATCATAGCATGAACATGCTGGTTTTTCTATCGTAGTATTAAATATGCACCCGGTGTTTCTTGCTAGTGTTTTGCTTCTTCCAGGATAGGACGATGAGATGATGTGAGCTCTGATAAGTTCTTCGGATATCTATCTCCGGCAATGTTTCCTAGGCGAGCATTCTCCTCCTTTCTACCTATTTTGTATTTATAGTCTTTACTTTCTCCTGTTGATCTATTGCTATCCGTGTTGCGATGCTTTAGTTTCCATGCATCCTTTATATTCCTTGCAGCCTCTATATTGCCTTGGACACATCCTATTGCCTGTTGTTTGATAGATAGTCGGCCTTGCAAGTCGTAGTTGCTTGCTTAGGTGCTGCTTCGCGTGGTTGTCACTCCACCGTTGTTGGAAGGTTGGCACATATTTAATGGTGGAGATGATCATGACCTTAAATACAACTTGATTAAAATGCTGGGAATAGTTATAACTAATACAAAGGCATCGGTGGGCAATAGTAAATATTTGGTTTTTAACCACTCACTTGTGTCCCATAGGCCCCGAGTATTTGATACCTGTTCCTTCACTATCACACTTAGCCAGAGCTTTCTTATTTCTTAGGGCCACAAAGTAGTTTGGGGCTTTATTACTATCCTGTACTTATGCCATGCTTTACTGCTTTGTTTAGGATTGTGCGTGGAGCACCTGTACTGTTTTGGAACGTGGAATGTTTTTGCGGTATCGACAAGCCTAGTCACACTTTCGGGTTCTCAGTCGTTTACAACCATTGACACAAACCCTGGGTTCGTCTCGGAGCCAGCCAACTTCGTTGCGGGTAGCTTAGTGGGGTGGCCCCCTGAAATATTTTATGAATCCTATGATTGCTTTGTCGTGAAATCCTCGTTGGGTTTTGATTTGGTTTTTTCGAGGTTGATCATGTGTGTGTTGCTATTTGTGCACCCCTGCAGAGTAAATCTTTCTGAAAGCCATGTCCGCGGTTATGGACGACTTGGAGCACAATATGTCGATCATAGACAAGCATAACTAAAGTAGTGCTATAAATTTGACTTAATGCGTGACTAGTAATCAACTTCACTACAATGGAATGGATAATAAAAGTGCCAACAACTGGTGGAACTGGGGTGTATCGTGTCATGTTATACCTGCCTAGTAAGTATCGCAACTCCAATGGAATGAAATAAAAGTGCCAACAACTGCTGGGTTTGGGATGTCGCATGCTAATTGTATCTGACTAGTAAGTACTACAACTACAACTGAATTCTTAACTAAAATTGCCCACTACTTATGCTATCAGGATGACTCATGTTATATATATCTGACTAGTAAGTGCTGCAACTATAATGGAATGAATAAAACTGCCAACTGTGTGAGTTCCTTGGTTTGACTTCCTCGTGTGGTCTCGAGGGGGGAAATACCAGGATGGGTATGACTGGTGTTAGTATCAGGTTGGTCCCAAATAGGTCTCTCTGATCCCTCTCTAATAGCCGACAGTTGTATCGAGTCTCTATAGGTTGTTTAGTGCATGCTTCGCTACCGCTTCAGTCCACCATACCTATGTAGGCGGGAGCCGCCGAATTTTAGCCTCGCAGTGTACTGGCCTCAGTACTGACACTCCTCTTTTTCCTTCGCCCTTTGTCGACACCCCCTTTTGTTTTAGCAGGTTTGCGATCGACGTCGTTAGTAGGGTTACCCTTCCAGCTTGGCCTGGGCAGGGTTATGGACGCCATTGGTTATTCTTCAGGACTCTTAGCCCCATTTGCATCTTATCCGTACTTGGATGTTGTATCGTTTTCAAGCTGATTTGGATCTTTGTACTGTGTATCTGTATTCTTGACTCATGGAGTCGTTGTTGTATATAAATATTCTGTGGGTTCCATCGTGGACTAATGTGTAATGGTATTACTTCGTTTTCCATCCGCACACAAGTGTCTGGTGGGCGTCCTTGAATCGTTTCTATGCGGGTTTGGCGGGAAGCGCTAAAATCTGCATAGGGACGATTTGAGGGTGTTACAAAGTGGTATCAGAGCTCAGCAGTTGTGATACCCCATTGGTCCAGCCCGTAGGATAACCTAGCTAACGACCAATATAGAGTGTCAAAACTATTTTGCAAAATCGGTTGGATAGATCTGATTAGGTCTGATTTTACTCCTTACACCTATGCTATTCTCCCCTTACCTCTGCGTGTTATGAATCTGCTCTCTTATCTTTTCTTCAAGTCTAGGAATTCTCGTGGTTGGGTTTCCATCGTACCTTCAGGGTTTCGCTTCCTCCTTTGGTAACGGTCTTCTACATCTGGTCTTCATGCTATCTGAGGAATCCTTCATCTGTTGGACTTCTCTTTGTTCCTTCTTGTGCCTTCCGGTGTTTCCAATACGACCACATCATCTATGTTAGATCCGATGAAGAGCCTGCATCACTCCTTTGTTTTCAAACCTTGCTTGTCGAGATCTTCAGTCTGAATTCCGAGAGTGGTTGCATGATTCTTCTATTCATGTACAGAGTAATGCTTTGAGTGCGGGATGGAGTCATGACCATACCACTACTCTTATTATTCGCTTTTGTACATTGAATGGTGGATCAATGTAATCTTACTCCTTTCATGGAAGTTAGAGGTGGCCTTATCTTTTGAGACCTTTACCTTCGTCCTTTGTTTCTCCGGAGTGTTCTCTCGTCGAACGAGAACAACGACCTCTTGTTGATGTTGTCGCTGATTTCAAGATGGACCAAGAATCTTTGTTAGTGGTGCCGCGAGGACCTACACGAAGTGAGAAGATTTAGATCGTCGGCCTTCTTCCCGTACCATGAGGCGGATCTCGCGGGTGAGAT
Source organism: Avena eriantha (assembly GCA_910589775.1). NCBI lineage: Eukaryota > Viridiplantae > Streptophyta > Magnoliopsida > Poales > Poaceae > Avena > Avena eriantha. Next base: position 493,175,146 of record OU342743.1, read on the forward strand.
CCATTGTTAGTGGTGTCGAATTGTAGCACCCCAGGTAAAACCACTACTAGAAAATCGCGTGTTGTTTTTATTTTCTGCATCATCATGACCTCATGCTCATGTCAACATGCCACATTGCATTTGAGTATCATATCAAATCTTGTATTTGTTTTATCTTGCTTGTGTTGTTTGCCTTTGTTCATCACCTTGCATCATTTTTTCCAGGTTCATGCACCATATATAAACTGCTCATGCATCATCTTCATCAGCTATGTATGTCATATTTTATTCTTGTCATTTTTTTTAAATCTTCGATACTTGTTCTTGTCATCTTCTATTTTGCCTGCCTTCAATCTATCTTATTCTCTCCATATTTGTTCTCTTTTGATCTTGCTATATTTTCAATCCCTCTAGTTATTTTTATCCATCTCTCTTTTATATTCACCATGTTCCATGATCACACCACCCATCTCTTTCTCTCTCTTATTATGACCATGCGTTCATATCCATCATGTTTCTTTTCTTTTCCCCAAATCTATTATCCTATTTTCCTTTATTTTATCTTTTCCCTTTTATGTGAAATAATTAAACAACTCTTTAATATGTTATCAAGTGGTTTTATTTATGTGCAGCACCGCTTTTTATTTTTTTCTCCTATCTCTGTCCTCTATTCAAATCACATTCAAAATCCTAGCAGTAATTTAAATTCCAGTCCAAGTGAAAACCCCCTCTTTTGTTCCTGAACTGAGACTTGCTACTCTCTGGACCTATCATGTTCTAAACCAGCCGTCTCAACCTAGCTTGGCCGGTGTCCTATTTGTCTTCTTGCCTATGTGTTCGTTGCACGCCGCGCGCGTGACACCCCTTCCAACCTCGCTTTCCTCGGGACCTCTCAAAAACCAGCGCATCCAGCCTCCTTGGCTATCGACCTGGCCGCCCCATCCTAGCTTCCTTCTTATCGCTAGCTGACAGCGCATATGCCAACAACCCTGCCTCCTTTTATATTCGTTCCCCTCACTTTCCCCTCCGCCACGCAAATCCCCACCAAAGTCACCGCCATGGCCACCGCCTTGTGCCGCTTCCCGCCCTGCCTAGTCGTCGCCGAGCAACATGAGGTAGTGGAGAAGCGTCGCCATACCCGTCCGCGTCGAGCGTACCCCACCTGAGTAGCTGAAGCTGCCCAGGGTGTCGCCAAGGTCTTCACCTCCTCGGGCATCGACAAGTTCGTCCTCGCTGTAGTCTGCTTCGTCTACCACCTCTCCGGCTCTGCTTCGACTCCAAAGAGCTTGCTCGTGACCTCCTGGTGAGCCACGCATCCAATTCCCCTCTCTGTCCTCTGTTACCCGTACCACAACCTCCACCCCATGATCTGCCCAAGAGTATCTACGCCATGGCGCTGCTCCTATTCGAGTTCTGCAGCTGCGCCTAGTTGTTGTTTTGCGCACGCACACCTGCCCCCACACTCCCTACACCACACTCATGGCAATCTTCTACTCCACGATCTGTACAGGACTCTGCAACACCAGGTTCTGGTCATCGGTCTCGTCTCCATCGCCGCGACCACTGGCCTCTGCCTTTCTTACATGTTAATTATGTGCATCCCCAATACATGGGATCAGTGCGCAGCTCAACTGTTCGCGCGCTTGATCATCAGATCAATACAGAGATCGAATGTCCGCTGTAGCAACCAACCCCAACCTATTTATCCATTCTTTTATCTGTGCAGACTCCAGCTTGTTTAGTCCCAATACTAGTGCGCATGTACTATGTCAACATCGATACATCAACCAAGCTAGTCTGTTTTCTCCAGACTGATCGAGTGATCCGAAGTTCGAAGTATCCTAGGAAAAATTAAATCCCTAATCCCTCTCTCTATTTTTTTATTCATCACTGGTCCGTTCCCCATCAAAGTTTAGTTCAGATACCATGACACCACACTGTATTCAACAATCGAGTTGTAGCTCAATGGCTCTTGTCATCGTTTCGAATCAAAGTGATCCTTAAATCAATCAACCATGCTAACATATAAATCCCAACCTTTTCTCTTTGATTTTGGTTCAGATCTTACACATGATATGCATTCATTTGGTGTGACATCCGGACCTAATCAGCAGTAGTACGACAGTCTAGTGGCTGAGACCATTTCCTAAGCATCGTGTGTTCAATCCCCAGTTCTTGAGCAATTAAATTACACCAATCTTTTTATCGTGAGACCTTTTTCCTAACTAAATGACCACTACCATAGCAATACTCTATATCTTTTTGCAAATCTTTTTCACCCGTCAGCCTGGCTCCAGTCTGCATTCTGATTTCCTGTCTATTCCTTGTTCTTTTATTGGTTTGCAAGTTAATAGGTACAATCTTGTATAAATGTTATCTTCTAAACTAATAGCTCTATTTAAAATGTGTTTTATACAAAAGTTTATCAAAAAACTACACTTAATCTGATTATGCCATCCATGATCTTGTTTGCATCGTATATCATGTGGTTTGAGAATAATTTTGAAAATCACCTAACAAATAACATATGGAGCAATTTGGGAAGTGTTAATTATAAATCCCCAACTTTGTTTAAACTTAAGTAGCTCATCTTTGCCATGTTTTTCTTGTTAATAACATTTAATTTTGATGGTTAGTAAAATAAATAGAACTTCTAATTAATTGTTGGGATTCTGGGTTCCGTTTAATATTGATAAGTTGCATCCTGCCTTGCCATGTCATGTATCATAGCATGAACATGCTGGTTTTTCTATCGTAGTATTAAATATGCACCCGGTGTTTCTTGCTAGTGTTTTGCTTCTTCCAGGATAGGACGATGAGATGATGTGAGCTCTGATAAGTTCTTCGGATATCTATCTCCGGCAATGTTTCCCAGGCGAGCATTCTCCCCCTTTCTACCTATTTTGCATTTATAGTCTTTACTTTCTCCTGTTGATCTATTGCTATCCGTGTTGCGATGCTTTATTTTCCGTGCACCCTTTATATTCCTTGCAGCCTCTATATTGCCTTGGAGACATCCTATTTCCTGTTGTTTGATAGATAGTCGGCCTTGCGAGTCGTAGTTGCTTGCTCAGGTGCTGCTTCGCGTGGTTGTCACTCCACCGTTGTTGGAAGGTTGGCACATATTTAATGGTGGAGATGATCATGACCTTAAATACAACTTGATTAAAATGCTGGGAATAGTTATAACTAATACAAAGGCATCGGTGGGCAATAGTAAATATTTGGTTTTTAACCACTCACTTGTGTCCTGTAGGCCTCGAGTACTTGATACATGTTCCTTGACTATCGCACTATCCGCATGTGGGGCCATGAATCCCCTTAGCCAGAGCTTTCTTATTTCTTGGGGCCACAAAGTAGTTTGGGGCTTTATTACTATCCTATACTTATGCCATGCTTTACTTCTTTGTTTATGATTATGCGTGGAGCACCTGTACTGTTTTGGAACGTGGAGTGTTTTCGGATACATTGTAAATGTATCTATAATGTTTGATGTTCCATGCTTGGTTTTATCTACTTTCTTATGTTTTGTCCACACTTTGGAGTACTTTTCATATGATTTCTTGGACTAACCTATTGACAAGAGCCACAGTGCTAGTTGCCTGTTTTCTACTGTTTTTTGTTCCAGGAAACTTAGAAAATGAATATTCTTGGAATTGGACGGGACAAAAGCCAAAGTTCCTATTTTCTCGGAAGACTCACAGAGCCAGAAGGAGAGTCGGAGAGGGGCCACAGGGTGGCCACACCCCCTAGGCGCGGGTACCCCCAGGCCGCGCCAGGGCATGTTGTGGGCCCCCTGGCTGGCCACCGACCTTGCCTCCTTCGCCTATATATTCCTCCAGAGGTAAAAACCCTAGATCGCCAATCAGAAATCCACGAAAAGTTCCGTTGCGCCTCCGCCACCGAAGGGGAGATTCGGGGGACAGAAAGTCTATGTTCTGGCACCCTGCCGGGACGGGGAAGTGCCCCTGGAGCCATCTCCATCGATCTCCACCGCCATCTCCATCACCATTGCTGATTGCCATGATGAGGAGGGAGTAGTTCTCTCTCGAGGCTAAGGGTTCTACCGGTAGCTATGTGTTCATCTCTCTATCTATGCATGATCTTGTTGTGGTCATGAGCTTTGTAATCTATAGATCTACCTTGCTACTCAAGTGCTTTAATAGATCTCTGCTCTCCCCATGTGTGTGAAAGTGACAGTGTGCACACCATGGTGGCACTTAGGCTAGAGATTACAAATACTTGTTATGAGTTATATTTGGAGTGGGATGTCTTTATGAAATTGTGGTGTTTGTTGGAACCATCTAGTACTCAAGGTGACAGTGTGGGGTTTTCTAGATGGGAAAGGCTTACTTTGAGGTGTGCTGTTATAGCCCTACCATTGATTAGAGTGTCCAACCGGACAGTAGTTAAGAGTAGTATCATAAAGAGAAGATATTTATATGAGAGTGTTCACTAGTGAAAGTATGATCCCTAGGCCTTGTTTCTAAGCATTGATACACCGTTTGCAATTAGATCTGTTACATGTTTGCTTGCTTCCATCTTTATTTCAGTTTGCCTTTAGTCTCTTCCACGCCATCAAGTTATTTTCTACCATCATTGACTTATATCCATACCACTTGTATTTTACTATCTCTTCGCCAAACTAGTGCACCTATACACCTGACAAGTGTATTGGGTGTGTTGGGGACACAAGAGACTTCTTGTATCTTGATTGCAGGTTGCTTGAGAGGGGATACCTTTGACCACTTCCTCCCCGAGTTCGATAAACCTTGGGTGATCCACTTAAGGGAAAACTTGCTGCTGTTCTACAAACCTCTGCACTTAGAGGCCCAACAACTGTCTACAAGAATAGAAGTGTGTAGACATCAGGTATCGACAAGCCCAGTCACACTTTCGGGTTCCCAGTCGTTTACAGCCATTGACACAAACCCTAGGTCCGTCTCGGAGCCGACCAACTTCGTTGCGGGTATCTTAGTGGGGTGCCCCCCTGAAATATTTATGAATCCTGTGATTGCTTTGTCGTGAAAGCCTCGTTGGGTTTTGATTTGGTTTTTCCGAGGTTGATCGTGTGTGTGTTGCTATTTGTGCACCCCTGTAGGGTAAATCTTTCTGAAAGACGTGTCCGCGGTTATGGACGACTTGGAGCACAATATCTCGATCATAGGCAAGCATAACTAAAGTAGTGCTATAAATTTGACTTAATATGTGAATAGTAATCAGCTTCACTACAATGGAATGGATAATAAAAGTGCCAACAACTGGTGGAACTGAGGTGTATCGTGTCATGTTATACCAACCTAGTAAGTATCGCAACTCCAATGGAATGAAATAAAAGTGCCAACAACTGCTGGGTTTGGGATGTCACATGCTAATTGTATCTGACTAGTAAGTACTGCAAATACAACTGAATGGTTAACTAAAATTGCCTACTACTTATGCTATCAGGATGACTCATGTTATCTATATCTGACTAGTAAGTGCTGCAACTATAATGGAATGAATAAAACTGCCAACTGTGTGAGTTCCTCGGTTTGACTTCCTCGTGTGGTCTCGAGGGGGAAATACCAGGATGGGTATGACTGGTGTTAGTATCAGGTTGGTCCTAAATAGGTCTCTCTTATCCCTCTCTAATAGCCGACAGTTGTATCGAGTCTCTATAGGTTGTTTAGTGCATGCTTCACTGCCGCTTCAGTCCACCATACCTATGTAGGCGAGAGCCGCCGAATTCTAGCCTCGTCGTGTACTGGCCTCAGTACTGACGCTCCTCTTTTTCCTTCGCCCTTTGTCGGCACCCCCTTTTGTTTTAGCATGTTTGCTATCGACGTCGTTAGTAGGATTACCCTTCCGGCTTGGCCTGGGCAGGGTTATGGATGCCATTGGTTATTCTTCAGGGCTCTTAGCCCCATTTGCATCTTATCCGGACTCGGATGTTGTATTGTTTTCAAGCTGATTTGGATCTTGTACTGTGTATCTGTATTCTTGACTCATGGAGTCGTTGTTGTATATAAATATTCTGTGGGTTCCATCGTGGGCTAATGTGTAATGGTATTACTTCGTTTTCCACCCGCACGCAAGTGCCTAGTGGGCGTCCTTGAATCGTTTCTATGCGCGTTTGGCGGGAAGCACTAAAATCTGCATAGGGGAGATTTGAGGGTGTTACAGATGGTCTCTCTATTAGCAAGGTGAATAACCACATCAATCTCTTCCAATTCGCAGGGACTGATTTCATGCATAATTTCTCTATAAAGCTCATAAGGAATAGCACTTGAACTTGCACCAATATCACATAAACCATAATAGCAATGATCACCAATTCTAACAGAAAGCACAAGGACACTAGCCTTTTTAGCTTTATTAGGATGTGAGACAATATTAGAAGCATCCTCACAAAAGACTATGTGTCCATCTTCTATAATTTTAGTGACAAGGTCTTTCACAATTGCTACAACAGGTTCAATGTTTATTTGTTCATCAGGTTTTATAGTTCTCTTTGCACTTTTAGTGATTACACTAGTTATCATAGGATGATCCTTTACCTTATCCGGGAAGGGTATTTTCTCGATATAAGGTTCATGTAAGATGTGATCAATAGTGTAAAACTCAGTACTCCCAATAGGAACACAGTCAACAATATCTTTAAAGGTGCATGGTACTTGCTCCATCCATTTTTTGGAATTTCAATATAAGAAGCAAAAGCCTTAATTTTTTTTGTAATAACTTGTAAATCAAGACCATAAGCATTACTAATATTTTGAAAGTCACCAGTTCCCATAAAAGATTCAATGCATTCATAATCATAATTTATACCTGACTTTCTACCTTTGTCATTCTCCCAAGCTTGAGCATTATCTTGAATACGGTCCAGAAGATCCCATTTAGCTTCTTCTTCCATGCGAGTGAATGCTCCAACATAAGAAGCATCCAATAAATCCTTATCATGAAGAGAAAGCCTTGCATAAAAGTTATTGATAATAATATTGTTGGGGAGCTCATGAATGGGGCATTTCAGCATTAGTAACTTCAATCTCCCCTAGACTTGAGCTGTACTCTCTCCATCAAGAGGCCAAAAGTTGTATATTTGATTTCGATCTTTATGAATCTCACTAGGAGGATAAAACTTTGAATAAAAGAGAGGTACTATTTTCTCCCATTCAAGAGCTTGACCATTCCTCAGCTCTTCCTTTCAGTGACAATGAGAATAACTTCTTCTTGACTTGATCTGTAGTAATACCTGCACACTTGAACAACCCGCATAATTCGTGTATAAAGAGTAAATGATCACCGGGATGGACAGTTCCATCCCCAACATAGTAGTTATCCATAACACGATCAATAATTCTTGTAGGTATTTTAAAATTATCATTCTCAGCAGGTGGTGGTTCATCTACTACCTTAGCAGTGGTAGTAGCATTACGAAACAAGAAGCTCAACAAATTATCCATATTGAAAATAAAGCAACTAATAGAAGTAAAAAATACTCATAGTAGAAGTTTCCTTTACCAGTTCCACTCTCTAATAGCGCTTCACTCCCCGGCAACGGCGCCACAAATAGTCTTGATGACCCACAAGTATAGGGGGTGTATCGCAATATTTTTGATAAGTAAGAGTGTCGAACCCAACGAGGAGCAGAAGGTGCTGGCTAGTGGTATGGATTAGGAATTCTCTGCAAATACTTAGCAAACGGATTTTTAGAGTTTTTTTGATAATGCAAGTAAAATAAAGTACGAGTAAATAAAAGACAATAAGAATAAATGCAGCAAGTGGCCCAATCCTTTATTCAGCAAAGGACAAGCCGGTTGTATTACTTAAGATGACCAAATGTTCTCGAGGACACACGGGAATTCTGTTAAGTGCTTTCACTTTATATAGTTGATTAATCTTCTTTAGTTTGCTAAGTGTTGTGTAGGTGAACCTGTGCTAATGTACCGACCTTCCTAGGACTAATACATACTTGTGATTATACCCCTTGCAAACATCTGTAAGTACAAGAAAGTAATTAAGGTAGAAACCTAACACAACTTTAAACTCTAAGACCCTGATGTTCCTTGTGCAATGGTTTCCTAACGGGGGTTCAGGTTTCTGTCACTCCGGCAACCCCTACGATTAGTAGCCAAATACAGAATGCATTCCCCTAGGACCATATAGGTGAAGTGTCATGTAGTCGACGTTCACATGCCACCACTAGAAGAAGTACACCACAACATAAATATCAAACCATTGAATCTTTCTCAACACAATTCCACTACTAACAACATGACTTCTCCCATGTCCTCAAGAACAAAACGAACTACTCACAAGACATCATATGGATCATGATCAGAGATGGAATAATGATGTATAACAATCTGAACATAAACAATAATTCAATGGTTCCACTCAATAGCATCAACTACAAAGAGTAATCAACACCGGGAAAGTTTCCCCTAAGAACTATGCAAGATTCAACCCAATTGTTACAGTAGTATGGAGATGGTGATGATGGTGCTGATGATGATGATGGTGATGATTATGATGATGATGATCCCGATGAAGTCCATCTTGATGGTGGTGTTGATGGCGACGATCTCCCCTCTTCGGGAAGGAATTCCCCTGGCAGAATTCTGTCTCCCAGAGAGATCTTTCTCTCTCGGTGTTTTCCGCCGTACAGAGGCAGCATAATCTTTATGTGGTCGTTCCCCAGGTATTAGGGTTCCGTGGAGATAATATATGCCAGAGGGGAGAGCTGGAGGTGGACCAGGGCGGCCACACCACCTGGTGGCGTGGCCCAGGGTGGCCCGCGCCAGGGGGTGGTGTGGGCCCCCTGTGGCCCATCTCCACTCCTCCTTCTAGTAGTCTTCGTCTTCTGAAAAATAAGATTTTCCATATATTTTCCCGGATTTTCTGATCTTCGCGAATTTGCCTCCAAACAACACCTTTTCCATCAGAATTCTGACTGCAGCGGTCCATGCTCCAAAAGTCATCAACCATGCAAAAACAAATGAAATAACATAAGTATCATCACTTAATATGAAATATACCAATGAATAGCAGTGAATTATGATATAGAATAGTGATACAAAATGGACGTATCACATGTTCCCTCGTCATGATAGTTTGCCGACATCTTGACAAAGGGACTTCCGTCACCGTTGTTTCTGAATTTTTGGTCTAGTCTCAACGTCCGTCCTCCTCCCATTGTGACTGCGGGGGAGTGTTAGATAGTTATGTGACATAACTCCCCAATCCCCTGAATCGTGGAGAGTAATATTTGTGATCTCCCATTTATGGTTGGGATTATAATTTGTCTATATATACATGCAATGGAAAAGGCCCAAGTGTGATCAATTCTCCTAGTCTATCTTTATCACAAAGTGACTTGTCTTTATCTAGATTTACACACTAAAACATATCTAGATACATGCGAATCTAGAGAAATTCAAGTCACTTAATTGTGGACAAAGGGAGTATATTTTTACTTTTCAATTAGTACATAGTACTCCCCCCGTTCCACAAGATTTCTAGCAAGCTGTTTCAGTTTGCTAAAAAGGCTTACATTATGGAATGGAGGTAGTACTCCCTCTGTTTCAAAATATAAGATGTTTTAGCTCTATGGAAGGAGTGTATCTATACCTCTTTTAGTGTGTAGGTTAAAACGGAGGGAGTATATTATAAGAAGAACTAGAAGATGCCCTGCGCGTTGCGGCGGAATTTTCAACTTCAACTTGAAACGAATGCTATACATTTTTCTAGAGCACTTTTTTACCCCTAAGGCTGATTATATTGTAAGATAGTCCACTATGAGGAGTATATGAGAGAACATGAAATAGCAATTTATTTTTATTTTTGGTTGGGTCTGTCTATATAGAGGAAGGCATGACCTTTGAAAACTTACGGATAAAAGCATCTTATTTTGGATATAATATTGATAATTAATTAATTATAAAACAACATTTTGCAAAAACAGAAATTGATAAACATACTTCCAAGGTGAATACCAATAGAACTGCACATATATTCCAATAAATTTCTAACAGGCAGTTTTATATTTTACCCTAAAAATGATGAGTTAGACAGTAGATGATCTTCACCGACTTCTGTTTTCCAATTTGTCGACCAAATATCTTGAAGCGTACCAACTGGGAATTGGGAAAGAACCTTTCAGACAAAATTGTCATAAAGATAAAACATCACAAATAAGCTACACACACAAATTAATCTAGTGCTAGGTGAGAATGTTCCACGTACGTGGCGACTCACATACCTTACCTGCACACGCCAGCAGGGAGATTGTACCGCTTATACTATCCCCGGTAGTGCAAGCTGAAATGCTTTTCCAAGTCTGTAGCTATTAGAAGAAGAAAACATGAACATATATTGCATGCTGAGAGATGTTACCAGATATGAACTCAGGTACACAATAGAGAGCAAGGGAAAAGGGAGATACGGATATAGCACGCCAGTGAGGAATTCTGTCAAGCATCTCTCAATCATATAATATCAAGCTCTACATGCCGGAAAAAAATGCCAGGAAAAAAGTGGGGCAAATAAGTGATACTCCTAAGAAATTTTCTATACAAAGCAGTAACCTGAAGATAGAGTCCACCATGAGTTGATGCCAGGTGGAGTATATCATATGAGTTTTTAATGGACAGAGAGATTGCAAATTGCAGAGATTTTTTGTTCATGCATGATGCATCAGTGGGAAGAGAGGAGCAGCAAAACCAAGCTAGCATAGTAGATGATGGTAAGACGGTGATGGTGGCAGAAAACGGTCGTCATACGTGAAGGAGTCAGATGTGGAGCGGTGTGTGCGTGGGACAGAGCAAGGATCACGGATTGGCATGGTGGACGGGCGGTGGAATGTTGCTCTTGCAGCCGCCGCCTCCGACTCTTGAAGCAGGGCACGACATTTAAACGGGGACAAAATACACATGACCTCGTATCGTATGCCTCCACCGGTTCCATCACCTAAATAAATTAGTAATTAATTGGGAAGAGGAAGCTCAATCGACTGGTGATGACTGTTCGTGCGCTTCAGACGTTGGAGAAGAAAAACAGTAACAAAACCTCTAGAAAACTGCGTTAATGGACTGCGTCTGGGCTGAATTAGTGGGCTGCTTCTAGAGCTTCTAGACTACTGGTCAGCATGTAGTATATATCACACGTAACAAAAGTGTAAGAGGCTTTCCGATGGACGGTCGGAAAATCGAAATCGAATGGCTATGATGGTCTGATGACGTGGACAGTATGCATGTTTAGATAGACATCTTTACGGGGCTTTGCTTTATAAGAAGATATAGATAGATATACCCACGGAGGTTTAGCACATATAGTACATGCCACAAATGGAAACTGGGAACAAATCATCGGTAAGCGCAAATTATTATTTTCTATCTACGTGAAATTTTCAACCGGGAATAATCCGGCGCTGCCTCCATTAGTGACATGTCTGATTGGGGCACATAGAGGTCGGCGAGGCGTCGGTTTGCACAACATCCTCGTCGCCGGAGTGCAGGCCCTCGGCATCAGAGTCGAACCATGTCGAGGTGGCAAAAAAGGAGCGGAGTTAGATCTTGTGCTCGGTTTCAAAGATATGGTCCCACTCTGGTGAGTCTATTGCATAGAGGGAATCCGCCCGCAACTCCAGAGGCGGGCCCACTTACTGCTGGTAGATTTCTTTAAGGCACGTAGGAATAGGAGGCCTAGTACCGATGAGCTCACTAGTCCAGATGATGTTGTGGCAATGCTCTAGCATCGGCTCGGCCCACAAAGGCACGACTTCAGGGACGCAAAAGAAACCCCATCGGCAAAATCCCAACAAAGAGTTACCCACCTCATGGTCGCTCTTCATGCACTAGCTCAACGACTTCGACATTGCTGATCTATGACGACTCGAGGACAAAGAACGAGAAGAGCGGAAGTGTATGTTAGGGTTTTGGCTAGAGTGGCAGAGGAGAACACCCTGACACGGTGATGTAAAATGTATTGTTGGGGACACGAGTGCCATTTAAAATGATCGGTCGTGGTAGGTGGGAGAGTGGAGGGATGGTGACACATGTATGAGGATGCAAACAAGGGAAAATATACTGTAGCCATGAACACTGCCTGTCTTGCCATAAACCGGGTCAAATTTATGGCTAAATGAAGAGAATATGCCCGATATGCAATAATAAAGTGGTTATTATCTTAGGGATTTCTATTTTCGTGCCCCTGCTTCGTTAGTTGTACTCCGTTTTCCCCAGCCGCTTAACTTTTGCTCACTTTCCCCATCCCTCTATTCTAAAACCCTCGTAGGCGCTTGGACGAAGGGATGCCATCAGATCAAAGGCTTGGCTATTACATGCTGATCGGCGGGACCGCGTTGGGGAAGGTCCTTCCATGGCCGTTACGTGCTAACGGGTGGTGCCAGGATACACGTCGAACCATCCATCCATCTCTCGCTGACTTGTGGGCCGCTTTTTCCTGATTGTGTGGCCGGTGCAGCCAATGACAATTGGGGCCATTCTGTGGGGCCGTCAAAGCCAATGAACGATGGGGCTTCCATGTGGGGCCGTTCTGTGGGGCTGTTGAAACCAATGACCGATGGGCCCGTTATATGGGGCTAGAGGGAGGATTTGCATATTGGGCACGTTTTACTTTGCACCTTGCATATTTGCCATTTTGTGTGTCACTGACATGTGGTGGTCATGTGGCAAATATGCAAATTTTAAGGAAAAAGTTTGGAAGATATGCAAAATTGGCAAATATGCAAAAATCTCGGAGCAGCTACTCCCCCAAACATTGACAGGTGGGGTCGTGTATGACACTTGAGGTCGGCTGCCACTATGAGTTTGGAACCCTGAACAGACCACCGGTGTTAAGCCGGAGGAAGGAGAGGATGAGGCCAAGTCATCATGCCCCTTATGCCCTAGGCGACACACGTGCTACAATGGGCGGGACAAAGGGTCACGATCTCGCGAGGGTGAGCTAACTCCAAAAACCCGTCCTTAGTTCGGATTGCAGGCTGGAACTCGCCTGATCTCGAATGTTATCAGTTCCGGTACGTAGACCAAATAATACAATGCAAGCAAAAGTTCCTAGATTCATGGAGATATAGAACAGCATATAAGTTATCATGCTTGCATATCCATCATTTGAGTCTCCAACAATTATTCCAATAATTACATATCTGATTTTCCCTATGGACGAATATGCTCTCTCTCGCTCTCTTTCGCTCCTAGTCCCCACGCCCGAGCAGATCCTATCCCACCGGCGGATAGATCAGCCATCGTCGACACGTCGGCATGTTGTCGGATCCGTCCTACGGTAGCGTCGGACGGACTGACGCGCTGCACCTCAACCACGGCTCCAACACCTGTTTTGTCTGCACACATTGTACGTTGAGGCAGTACTGACCGCAGGCAGGTCTGCCGCCCACGACGTCCGGGATTTTGTTCCACCACCATAGCTTGACAAACAGTCGCAGCAATTGCTAGTAGTGCTTGGTGAGACCTTTGCTCCGCCCACCCTAATAGATTCGGTTCCCGTAGTTTCCTCGATATTGTAGGTGCAAATTACTCCTCAATGTTTGGTCTTAGCAGGTACACCAGCGAGGGTGGAGAATCGATCATGTCATGACCACATTCTCCTTCTCCTACCATGTTGGAAGTGCAGGTAACTCCTTCTCTTTGTACTACGATTGAATTTAAAGTGCCGTCATGGCCTGTCAGACTGATTTTAATTGGGTTTGTTTTTGGATTTTTATAGTGTGCTATGCAGGCCGATGATCCATGGTACATTGCATACCAAGATGAATCAACCCAGTGGTCTAGCTAGATGATGGATTTGGAGGAGATGGTTGCCAATTTAGGTGATAAATTGGCCCATAAAAACCTATTGATATTCGAGCTGAAGCGTACCGTCGAGGAAGAAAAGAAGAATTCAGAGCTTATTCGCAAATAGAAGTTGACACTTGAGGATGATCTTGTCGTATCTAATCAAGTGGTAGAAAATCTAAAACATGAACTTCAAGTGAAGGGGAGGAGAATAGTAGATTCATGTGGGCAGTTTTAGTAGTTTTAATCCCTGTCCTAATAGTTACAGTATGCGGTTGTGGTGAAGGGTGGCACGTGTAATGATTAATTGAATAGATAGCTACTAATTTAGAGAGTATAATTGTTATTCAATGGATGGTTGTGAGTTCCTACTAATTTAGTCACTTTGCGGTCCCAAAGTTGTCGAGAGAATGCATTGCGGAGCCCGAGTTGCTTGCCATTGGATCTAGCGGTCCCAAAGTTGTCGAGAGAATGCATTGTAGGGCCCGAGTTTCTTGCCATTGGATCTAGCGGTCCCAAAGTTGTCGAGAGAATGTATTGCGGGGCCCGAGTTGCTTGCCATTGGTTCTAGTGGTGCCAAAGTTGTCGAGAGAATGCATTGCGGGGCCCGAGTTGCATGCCATTGGATCTAGCTGCCCATAGTTTGTGTGCCAAATGCCTAGAGAGTCAAGTTGAGGCCCTATCAGTTTTGACCGTTCTGTCGCTGCCATCGTGGCTGCCATGTAGACTTGCAACATTGTCGGCATCATCCATTCCCCGTTCCAAATTAGTGGCTGAGACTGTCAAAGAAAGTACTACTACTTATGAATCAGCTTTAAGTCACGGAATTTTGATTGTCAAATAAAGTACTACCACTCTCTCCGATCCAAATTAGTTGACTCAAATTCGTCAAGATATAGATGAATCTAATACTAATTCATGTCTAGATACAATCGAATCTAGACAAATCTAAATCAACTAATTTGGGTCGGAGGGAGTACTACTTATGAATCTGATTTAGAGCATATCCACCATCCTCACAGCTCAAATACATATCAATTCCGATTCAAATCATACGTATTTCGATCAAATTTATATAAGCCCACCGGAGATTGTCAAAGCAAGTACTACTACTTATGAATCAGCTTTAGAGCATATCCACCGGTCTTACTTCTCAAATACATATCAAATTTATTCAAATCATAGATATATTTTAAGTCACAAAATTTTGGTTCAAATTGGGCTCAAATTTCTCCTAATTTTAAGTGGACGGTGAGCTAGCCGCCCTCCCTGCCGTATGTGTACTCGAAGAAGTATGGGCAAAGTGCTCCCATCCATCCGGCCACGAGGTACATCCGGCCTTCACCGTCGAAGTGCACTTTGACGTGCCAGCCACGGCTGTGGCCTGCCTCCCACAGCTTCGGTTCACAAGGGCTTGATCTGTGCCATCGTAGTGATGTTGCGAATGATGGCTTCCATCTGTGTCTTTCATTGATGAGCACTCTCGGCACCATCACCATCGCACTGATGTTGCGGATGATGGCTTCTATCGATGTCTTTCATCAACAACGGATCTGAGGATGTGAATGGAAGTGAGACAGACAGAGACAAAAATTTCAGACGCTTAGATCCTCATCGCCGCACGTTGTTCTAGCCGCCATGCTTAGATCAGCGCCGCCGCAAGCCATTCTGACCCCCACACTTAGGTCCGTGCCGCCGCACGCCGTTCCGACCACCACGCTTAGGTCCGCGCCACCGCAAGCCGTTCCGACCGCCACACTTAGATCTGTGTCGCCGTGCTACAGGGAAAGGGAGGGAGAGACATCTAGCCCGTCGGGCTCTCCTCTCCATAGAAGGTAGGTGCGCCCATTAGGAGAGAGAGACCCCCAGCCCATCGGATCATGATGTATCCAACAGTGGTTGGTCAAGATCCGTGTGACATATATCTCGACCAATCAGGGCGTAGCCAAACTGGGCGCTAGTTATGCGGCTGGTATACGTGTGACAGGGAAAGGTAAGAAGAGACATGCAGCCTGTCGGGCTCTCCTCGCCATACAAGGTAGGTGCGCCCATCTAGAGAGAGAGACCTCTAGCCCGTCAGATGATGATGTATCCAACGGTGGTTGGCCAAGATCTGTATAGCATACATCTCGACCAATCAGAGCGCAGCCAAACTGAGACATGAGAGAGGGGAAAAACTAAGGAAAAATTTAGCGGGAGGGGAAAACTGAGTAGAGCTAAGGAAAACAAGGGCACTCAGATAAAAAAATGAGTAAGCTAAATTAAAGCTTTTGGCATAAAATAATGGAAACTGTGTTATTTGAACAAAATAATCCATCTTGACCGATATTATATTGTTTGCAACTTAAAGATACACAAGTGTTCCAAATTTGGCCTCATTTAGACAAAGTATGTTTTGGGATGGGTTATTTTGGAGATTGATTGAGTAGAAAGCCATGCATCTTCATAGCTAGTAGCTCATTCCGAGAAGGGTTTAAGAAGTGGTTTAGGGGATAAGTCGATTTCTCTTATATTTCCTTTTCCTTTATTATTCATGCTAGGTTGTAGGTAATATAATAAGACTCCATGCGAAGGTTGCACTATGTTTTGACTTTTTTTGAATTAAACTAACTCTAAAACCATTTTTTGAATTTAATCACTTATAAAAAGAAAAATGTGGCTGATTACAAGTAAATCCAAAATTTCCAGTTTCATATGGTAAATCAATCGAAGATACACATGTGTGCCAAATTTTGGATCAATTGGTCAACGTTTGCTATGCTTTAAGCCATGAACTAGGTAAACCCCATGTGTTGACGACATGTCGATGGCAAAACTAAGTAGTGCTAAGCAACTAGGTGAATGACCATAGAAACTCGCAATAACATATACATTGTGGGATTATCCAACATACAAACGTGGGAGCATCACACTAGTTTGAATTTAATACAAACATTGACAATACTTCAAATTCATCATAAATTCAAATTAATAATTCAAATTCTTTTTTCTTGCTCCTAGTGTTTTTCACTTGGTTCGCCCCTTGCTCCGGGTGATCCTAGCTTGAATATTTACGGAGTCCACCATCAGCTTCTTCCGTCTGTTCCCTTTGTTCTTTTTCTCTGCATCTAATGAATCGAGTGCTTCAGTCTATCATACAATTGGTTCAATCACATTTCGATCCATTGGTTCATACGGTTCAAAATGCATTGGCATTATTTCTTCAATACCCTCTTGTGTAATTTCTTTACTTTTGAACTCTGCTTCCAATGAATAAATTTCTTCATTCTCCTCTCGATCCATTGGTTCAAACTCCTCTCGATCCATTGGTTAAATCTCCCCTGCATTTGGTTCAATATCCTGTGCATTTGGTTCAATCTCCTATAGATCCATTGGTTCAATCTCCCCTGCATTTGGTTCAATCTCTCCTGCATTTGGTTCAATCTCCTCTCAATCCATTGGTTCAATCTGCAATGTATCCATTCCTTCATTCTCCTCTCGTTTAAATACTTCATTCTCATCTGCATTTGCTGCTCCCTCCTGATCATCCATTCCATAAGCTGGGTAACTGCATTTTTTACAAAGCCTAGCAATGTTCCCTAGGATCCCGTAATGTTTCCACTTACATCATCGAGGTGGTGCACCACCCTTTTGCACTAGCTCTCATCCTATTCTTCCTTGGCCTATCTACTGGTCTAGTAAAAACTAGAGGGTATAGCTTGAAGCCTGGATCCACTTCCATCCATTGGTCTTTTCCCAACAAGGCTGGAACATTTTGAGCATATGCTGCCCTAAATTTGGCAACGGAGAAATACTCCGACACATACTGATCAACTTCACCCTCTTCACACCCTAGAACACCCATGAAAAACAACGCATGTATGCAGGGTTTCCCACGGAGCTACCGTTGCCTGCAATGGCATGTCCTATCAACGAAACACACTAGATACCTCCATCTCCTATCTTTACTGTCAGTGTACGTTACCTCAGCCTCCATTCCTCTTCTAATGCATTTCATCTTCAATTGTTTTTCCCTGGCATGCAAAGCCTTAATCAAAGATGGGAGGATGAGATGGCTAGCATATACTGTTGATGCAATTCTTTGACGCAAATCGATCTTTATCATGATCATCTGTCTAATTTTATCAAATATTTGCCACAACATAAGCCCTTTCAATGACTTGACCTTTGCATTGAAAATCTATGCAAGGTTACTTGTTACATAGTCTACCTTGCAAATTTCATTGAATTGGCTTCTTGACCACACCATTCCATGCTGTGCATCCAAGTACTCCTTAACCGCAGGTTTTTGTTTATACAACACTTCCAAATGATATAGATGCTTCTTCAAACTGCATATGTATGAAGCTGGCCATAGTTTGTCAGTATAAACTTTACCCTTGAATTTCTTTGTAAAATTCTACACTAAGTGTCGCATACATTCCCTATGCTTAGCTCCAGGGAATACTATTTCTACAACTTTCTCCAAACCTTTGCAAGCGTCCGTGTGGATAGTAAGTCCTGGTGGATGACCTATAAGGTCGTGCAAATTGTCTAGAAACCAAGTACAACTTTCCTCTCACTCAATCTCGAAAACTCCAAAAGCAACATGGAACATCCAATTGTGGCCATCAACTACAATAGCAGCTACTAGCTGTCCTTTAAATCTTCCATGAAGAGCTGATGCATCCATAACCAAATAAGGCGTGTAACCATCCAGAAACCCTTTCCAGCAAGCTTTGAAACAAACAAAATCCCTTCTAAGTCACTCCTTCTCCATTGTCTTTCCTCTTATTTTGTACTAAACTTTATGCCTGTCTATCTGTACAACACTACCCGGACTAGCCATCTCCACTTCAGCTTTGAAGCTGTAAAGCAACTGAAAACTTTCATTCCATGGACCATTGATTCTATCAAGAGCCATTTCCTTTGCATAGAACATCCTCATGTAAGGTACTATAATATTAAACATTTGAGAAAATTCTTTTATGAGCCTTGTTGCACCAAGTGATGGGTTCGCTCTCAATCCAATCCATGATTCCATCTGCCAACCACCTAGTGTTTGCTAGTTTTGTTTTGTCCTTTGGCTGTCCCCCTTGAGGTGGACAAGAATGTTCGAACCAGTTACTTTTTATCTGAAACATAATGAAAATCTCAGGTGCAGTTAACAAACTCTACACAATAATCTAAAATACACAACTAGTTGTAATACCTGAACCAAACTGCTCCTAAGCATAGTGGATGCATGTATCCTACACCTACACCTCTTGTATGGGAAATTCATTGTGAACCTTGCTGGCTCACTCTTAATAACATCATAATCATTATTAGTGTGGATGCAATATGTAGTAAGGGCATTACGATAGTCCCACATCATTTCAAATATGGTGCCTTTTTAAATCTTAGGAGCGTTCCTGTCCCAATCAATTACTAGCAAGTCCTCACCATCGTACTCGGCTAAAATGTTGGGGGATACCCTCGGGTAGGGTCACGCCGAGGTATAAAGGCCATGCTAGCCGAGGTACAGCAAGGTCAAAATGTAAGCTGGCCGAGTCACCTCAAGGCAAGATGACTTACGGAGTGATCCGACCTAAAGGATATTCATCTAACCTTGTCCCATCTAACATATAGCATATGTCGGATAACCCTTTGTAACTTGTTTGCAGGTACCCATGGGACCGAGTTAACCAGGCGCTGGCCAGGTTACCACTTGGCTTACAAGAGAAGGAAGGAATCTCACTTGTCAAAAGGTGGTCTCTGTCCACTGTAGCATGAGCGAAGCGGACAGAGGGAAGGACTAGCGGGGAGTGGCCAACAAGGTGACGTAGCCAGTGTCGGCTGACGCCACCAATGTCAGATGATGCCATGCCACATGGGGGCTCAGAGAGGCTTACGCCCTGAATCCGGACCAACTTGTTAAAGTGTAAAAGAGGCATCTTGCTTTATTGTGGAGCATATTCGGATAATAAGCCTCCATGTATGCCCTAAATTGTAACCTAGCCCCCCCTATATAAGGAGGGGCAGGACCTCCATAGTGGGGGTCGGCCATTTTTACAAAAAGGAGAGCCCTAGGGTGTAGCGGTGGGGAGTAAGAGAACTAGTCTCCTTCCCACGAATAGCTCAAGGAGCCCTTGTAATCCATCATCAACAAGAGAGAAATACAAGAATTAGTGTGTGGAATCACCGCACTATCCCTCCCTGGATTCCTCTAGTGCACATTGGCCCCATCTTTAGCCTATACATGGCATCTGCCGTGCCACCACCACGACAGTTGGCGCCCACTGTGGGCCTAGCGGTGCTAGCAGGAGTGAAAATCCGGTCAGGAAACATCATTGGCACTGGCGAACACATCGTCTCTGGGCTCGTTCAGTGCTTTGGAGTGCTGGACTACGTCCGCGACAATGTTGGTAGCTTCGATAGGCGTCCTCCTCCACGCAACGGCCTCTTCATCAAGCTTGGTGCCCATAATATCTACGTCAGCATCGATGAGTCCTGCGTTCACCCGTGGCATGTCGTCGAGGGAGGCGAGCCACCCCTCAGCACGGTTCGCGGTTCACGCATCACTCGCCCCGCTAGCAGTGCTGAGGTCATGATGACTACGCCTGATGTAGGAGTAAGCAAGGATCCGGTGGTAGATCCAGACGTAACACCGAAGCAGGCAAGATCTAGATTCCCTCCACTAGAGAGGCCAGAGAATGTACTGCAACACGTGATAGATAGCTTAGCAACTCCCATAAAACCAGTAGCAGATCCGGCTCAGGCACAGACCGAGCTAGAGGAGACTAGGCAGAAAATGTTAGCTGGGGCGAAAAAGGTAGCTGAGTTACAGCAGTCACTGAACATTACTCTACGTGAGTACACAAAAGAAAACCGTATAGATGGAGTAAAAATCAGAGGTAGAAACTTCATCACTGAGATTGACAAGGAATATGTGCCGAAACCGGGTTAGACAACTACACTAGTCATAGCAGGGCTGGAGAGGTACAGTACCTCGACAAAAAGCCTTAGGGCTGCAGAGGCAGCAACGTCCGAGTTAGAGGGTCTAACCGGAGAAGCTCGGGAGAGGCAGCAGGAGAGAGTAAATCACTTGGTGAGAGTGGCAAATAGCAAAATGAGGAGATACTCAAAGCAAACGTGGCAATACCAGGAGGATCTCACCCTGTTCATTCAGTGAGGGGTAACCCAGCAAAGTCCGCTAGGGCTGCGTCGTCACCTCATGATGGCCCTAGGAGAGAGGAAGTAGTAACCTCGGGGAGAAAAGACAAACAGATGGTCCCGTATGACCCGGTGAAGGCAAGGAAAGTAAAAGCAGTGCAAGTGGATGAGGATCATCACAGTGCCAGCTGGGGTGAAGATGGCCGAGGTAACCGCGACCAAGGCAATGCTGGTCAAGGAAATGCTGCCAACGGAAATGCCGAACAACGTAATTTGGTGGGAGCAGGGCAAAATGCACCTCAGCAACAACAACAATATGCACCTTAGCAGGAAACAAGTGCTGGCCCGCGATGCAGCAGCAATATGCTCGTCCAGGTCAAGATAGATATAATGATGGTTACTCAGCAATGGCAGATGCCGGATTCCCTAGACTAGAGCACCATGTGATTGGATCGAGATTGGGGAATAGGACTTTGCAGCCGGATGATGCAAGGCTGAAACTGTACCAAATCTATAGGTCGAAAATGATTGAGGTGCAAGGTCTTCCGGGTCCAGCATGTTTTAGACCTCGAATCATGAGGGAGCCACTAGTGCTAAACTTTCAGTTGGCCCGAGGAACAAGGACGTATGACGGAAGCACAAAGCTAGATGATTGGCTCATTAACTATGCTACTGCATTTAACATAGCTGGAGGAAATTTGAGATGGGTCGTGAGGTATGTACCACAGATGTTAGAGGGGCCAGCAAGGGTCTGGTTAAACAATTTGCCAGAGGGAAGTATCAACTGCTGGATAGACTTCAAGGAGATGTTCGTTAGTAACTTCTCGAGCACATACAAGAGGCCGAACATGCCACAGACTTTGGCACTATGCATGCAAAGACCGAATGAGCCGGACCGAAAATTCTTGACTCAGTGGTGTAATGTGTGCAATTTATCTGAAGGAGTAATTGAATCGCAAGCTATTGCATGGTTTTCCCAAGGTTGTAGGTATGAAAGTATGCTGTGGCAGAGGTTGCATCGAGATATGCCAACCACTTTGGCGGAAATGATTCGGATCGTTGATTCGTATGCCTTGGGTGATCCAACCCAACCTCGGCTAATGTCAAGTGAGTCAAATGAGGAGTACTACAACAGAGATGGTTCCGGGTCATCACGGAGGAATGATTTCCGAGGTAAAAGAAGAGACGATCGGCCGGATTACCGGTATAGCTCGTAGCAAGTGGCAACTATGGATCAGGATAAACCCAATGCCGGCGCCAGCCAACGTTAGAAAACTAGAGGGCAATAGTGGCAACAAAAGGGTGAAGGCAAGAAACCTTGGACGCCAGAGCATAAGAAATAGTGGCAGGAAAGAAAAGATAAGCCAAGATACACATCGGAGTCTATGTTGGATCAGTCGTGCAAATTCCACATGCCAAGTCCAAATAACCCGGCGAATCATACAACTCGGCAATGTGAATGGATGAGGAACTAGAGCAGAGCGGCTCGGGGAATGCTCATGCACCTCAGCACGATGCACCTTGGCATGATGCACCTCGGCATGAAGCACCTCAGAATGATGCACCTCGGCAACAACAACTTAAGGGGGAAATGGACAACAACTCATGTTGCCTCCACCCCCACCGAGGTATGAGAACCATGAGAGAAGGGATGCAGTGCATCAGGTAAATAATCAACAATAACAAGATCAAGGGTATCATGGAAATGATGGCATGAATGAATACATAGAACATCACCAAACTTACTGTGTGTTCACCACAGAGGAAACTGATAGAAAGAGCTTGCAGCGCCGACATATGGAAGTGAACGCGATAATGTCAGCTGTGACGAGGTATATGCCTTGGGCAGAACAGGAAATCACTTGGAGCATCAAGGACCATCCCAGGGTCATGCCGAGTCCTGGATCTTATGCACTGGTGTTGGATTTGACGTTCATTGGTTCGAATATCAATGTGACATTGTCCAAGGTGCTGATAGATAACAGCAGTAGCATTAACATCATGTACAAGGATGAAGGAAATATGCCCTAGAGGCAATCATAGAGATGATTGTATTTCATATGTATCCATGCGTTATTATAATGTTCCTTGAATATCCATATACCAGGCAACTTGTATTGATTGGCAATTATGTGAATTGTTTGTGAAACTCTTTACTTGTATGGTTATCTTATAGTTGTCACTAGTCAGAGTTCATGTGAGGACACACGTGAATACTAAACTAGCACATCGATTGGTTGATGACTATGTTTCGCAAGTCATAGACATGGAGATGTCAAACCAATGATGTGGATACATGTTATGAACATGGGGTTGGACTGAGCCAACTTGAGACTGGCAATAATACTTGCAGATCTCTCTACACGTCGTGTACATTTGTCCTTAGACCTGAGATTGTCGCATGTACTTGAGATGTGGATCGACCTACTTTGGGGCTATCAAACACTGCTTCGTAACTAGGTAGTTATAAAGGTATTTTTCGGGTTTTTCCTGATACATGCTACAAGGCATTGGTCAATCAAGATGGGATTTGCCCCTCTCTACTTGAGAGAGATATCTCTGGGCCCCTCGAGTGATCGGATCTAGAAATGCATGGCCGTGCTACATATGGTTAAGTGTTAACCTAGTAAAGGGATTCTGAATCACAATATCGAGAAAGAGAGGTCGTCTTGGAGCTAGACCAAATATCATGAGGCAAAGGGAAAGATATGTACTCAACCTTGTGATGGTTCGTCCAAATGATCTTTATATGCCTTTAGGAGTTGGCACGTCTGGCTAGAGACCGCTACCAACTATTGACGGAGTAACTGTACTCGTGTCATGTCTATATGTGTATGAACCTTTAGGGTCACACACTTTAGGGGATGGAAGCCTAATGAGGATTGGATCCGAATTAGACTAGGCTTAGGCTACTAATGGGCTACTAATGTAGAAGCCCACTAGGGATGCCTATATAAGAGAGAGTGAGGCGTGCTGAATAGGGTTGAGCATTCCACCCATCCACCACTCCTCTCACGCCTGTTTTGCACGTGCAGACCTAGCAGTCTGCCGTGTGACCTTCCACTCCGGACGTGTGGACACCTCAGAGGTGCTGCAGCTGTAGCACTTGGATGAGCCGCGCAAAGGGGAGCTGCTCGTGGGACGAGGACGAGAAGGAGACGTAGAACATCTACACTACCCGACGTGCTTCATCGAGTTCCACAACTTGGCATCTAGTGGTAATCCCGTGATCTATGACAATAGTATTCCTGGTTCACGCGGTAGATTTTTTTTGATTTTGCGCTAGTGTAGCCTACCCGTAACCCTGCAAAAGGATACCATGCACAAGTTGGGAATATCAGAGAACATGATCCAGGCAACAAAGACCACTTTCCATGGCATCGTGCTAGTTATCTCATGTGAGCCTATTGGCAAGATCTGGGCTGACATGTTATTCGGCACAAGGGACAACTACCGGACTAAGAACCTGAAGTTTGAGGTTGTGAACTTGGAAAGAACATATCACGCGTTACTCGGTAGGCCTGCTCTGAACAAGTTTATGGAAAGTACTCACATCAGTTACTTAAATATGAAGCTGCCTAGGCCAAGGGGAGTGATCACCATAGCTAGGGACTTCAGGCATTCCATTGAGTGTGCATCAGCCAGATCTAACCTAGCCGAGTCACTTGTGATTGCTCAGGAGAAAAGGAAAATTCAGGAAGTGGCAGCATTGGCTCAGTCCGCGCAGTAGCATATGTCGGCTTTGACTAACCCACATGGGAGTGTCTCGTTTCAAGCGACAAAGGATACAAAAAAGGTGCCCATTGATGATCAGTTCCCAGAGCGCACCGTAACCATTGGTGCTGGGTTAAGAACCAAATAGTAAAGTGAGCTCGTTAACTTCCTCCGTGAGAATCGAGATATCTTTGCTTGGTCTACACAAGACCTGCAAGGTGTGCCGAGGGAGTTGGCCGAGCACTCTTAGAATGCAAGACCCGGAGCAAAGCCGATGAAACAACCTCTCCGCCGCTTCACCGATGACAGGAGAAAGGTCAGTGGAGATGAGATAGCTCAGCTCCTTGCAGCCGGGTTTATCATGGAAGTACTTTACCTAGATTGGCTCTCTAATCCGGTGCTCGTGGAGAAGAAGAAAGATGATCCAAATGTGGTAGTGGTGTGTGATACATTGCAAATGTATCTATAATTGTTGGTGTTCCATGCTTGGTTTTATCTACTTTCTTGTGTTTTGACCACACTTTGGAGTACTTTTCATATGATTTCTTGGACTAACCTATTAACAAGAGCCACAGTGCCAGCTGCCTATTTTCTGCTATTTTTGGTTCCAAGAAAGTCAAAAAATGAATATTCTCGGAATTGGACGGGACAAAAGCCAAAAATCCTATTTCACCAGAAGACTCCTGGAGCCAGAATATGAGACGGAGTGGGGCTGGGGCCCAGCCGCGCGGGCTGGGCCTGGCCGCACCAGGGGGTGGTCTGGCCGCCCCAGACTCCCCCTTGGTCTCTCTCTTTGCCTATAGGTTGCCTTCTGACCTAAAAACTCAGGGGGGTTTGACATTTTTCCAAAAGGAGTTCCGCTCCGCCGCCACCACCAGATTCCATGAAACAGCACCAGAAACTCCGTTCTGGCACCCTGCCGGGACGGGGAATTGGAGGAGATCATCACCATCATCATCACCATCGCATCTCCATCGACCATCCATGTTTCCCCCATCTATGAGTGAGTAATCCCCCGCTGTAGGCTATGGGGATGGTAGGGATTGGATGAGATCGTTCATGTAATGGCATCAGGTTGTTAGGGCATGGTGCCTAGTATCTTTTATTAGTGCTTTATGAATTTGTTGCGACTTGTTGTGCTTAATGCTTGTCACTAGGGCCCGAGTGCCATGATTTCAGATCTGAACATGTTATTGATTCATTATGATAGTATTGTTTATGGTCATATCTGCAAGTTGTATACACACGTTGTTGTCCGGAACCAATGGCCCCGAAGTGACAGAAATTGGGATAACCGGAGGGCATGCTTTGATGTGAGGATCACATGTGTTTACGGAGTGTTAATGCTTTGCTCCGGTGCTCTATTAAAAGGAGCACCTTAATTGCCAGTAGTTCCCTTGAGGCCCCACTACAAACGGGCTGGTAGGACAAAAGATGTTGTGCAACTTCTCATTGCGAGCACGTATGACTATATATGGAACACATGCCTATGATTATCTAGTACTTGGATGCTTTATCTTATTTATCTGCAATTGCCCTATGTTCTGATTGCTATGTGAATTGTCTTGTCCATGCAACACCCGTCCATCTATCCCTATGCCTACCGCACTCGAACTACACAACTGTTGCTACTAATAAACTGTTGTGAGCAAGATTGTTTCCAGGTGCAGCTAAATTGACAACTCAGTTGTTAAGGATTATAAATATTCTTTGGCTCCCCTTGTGTCGAATCAATAAATTGGGTTTCACTTCCCTCGAAAATACTGCGATACACCCCCTATACTTGTGGGTCATCAAGACTATTTTCTGGCGCCGTTGCCAGGGAGCATAGCTTTATTTATCAAGTTCACTTGGATTCTCTATTGTTCGCTGCTATCCATCCATCATGGGTAAGTCTCGTGATGGCAAGTTTCCTATTTTACCATCCACTACAAGAAGAGGTACGGTTCTGAACACCTCTATTGCTCTTGATTCGCCATCTGTTATAAGTAAGCTCGTTACACCACCACATACACATGCTACACACACTGCTACTACTGCTGAATCTGAAACTTCTGATGCTTATGATGCCGCTTCTACTGTGCTTGATAAGAGTGGTTCATTAGGTCCTTTCCTAGATGCTACGATTGCTAGAACTATAGCTGGAAATACCAATACTCCTAATGAAGACACTACCACACCTGTTAGTTCACCTAAGTCTAGTGAAAGTTATGATATTGAAGATGGTTATGTTGAGATGACCGATGAATTTATTAAAGAATGTAAAAACACCCATGATAGGAGCGCTGCTAAGAGTCTCCTTGAGAGGTGTACTATTAGACCCAAATTGTCTCCTGTTGCTAAGTTTGCTGCTTCTCCCATAAACATTATAGATGAAGATTATGATTTCTCTCTCGATCTATCTTACATAGCTATTGTCGAGAAAGAAACTTTTTGTGGGACTAAGAATGAAAGTGCGGTAGCACATATGAATGAACTTTCTACCATGAGTGGCTTGTTTTCTGATGATATTAAGATGCGTACTTACTTTGTTGCTAAGATTTTCCCTTTTTCACTGAAAGGAGAAGCTAAAACTTGGTTTAGTAATTTACCTCCTAGATCTATTGATATACCTGATTGCTTGATTAGTACTTTCCTGCAGAAATATTTTCCTCCTAGTGCTAGACATGCTATTTTGCAGGAACTTTTTGATTTTAAACAGGGAGAAAAAGAGATATTGCCTGAATCTTGGGAAAAGTTTTGTGATTTGATTCATGCACAAGCTGGAAGTCCATTACCTAAGAATGAGCTTCTTGATATATTTTATAATGGACTAACCGAAGATTCTAGGACATACCTAGATAGTTGTGCTGATTGTGTTTTCAGGAATAGGACTCCTAAGGAAGCTAAGGAATTAATGGCTAAAATAAGCAAGAATTATGAAGACTGGACTCCTCCTAAACAAGCTATACCTGAAGTAATTGTACATGAACCTACTATTCCGGAGCCTATTCCAACATAAAAGAAGAGGGGAGTTATTGAATTGAATGATGAAGTAATGAAGGAAGCTAAGAAATGTCTTAAGGAGAAGGGAATTAAAGCTGCATATGTCAAGAATTTACCTGCTATAGAAGAATTATGTAAGCCTATCCCCTACTCATCCACTATTGAGGTACACTCTCTCCAACACTTTGATGAAGGTCAGTGGTGGAGATAGCCGGGACAGAGAGCCCGGGCAGAGTACCAAGTTTTCCGGCCGGCCGACCGCCATTACCATGTATAGTTGCGATTAGCTCATAACTCTTTGCATTAATTTGAAAGAGAGTACTGGCCGGAGCCTAGGCAGCTGCCCAGGCATGCCGACTGTAGCTCCACCACTGATGAAGGTGATATCCCTTACTCTAAACCTCCTGATCAATGCTTAGAAGAATTCGATATCTTTATTGTTAAGCAAGATAACTTTAGTAAAAGGGTGCAAAATCATCTAATGGAAAACACTAGAGCTATTGTTGAATTGAAAGATATTGTGGAAAAAACCTCTAATGATGTTAAAATGATTGGTAAACACTTTCAAATGGTTCAAACTCAAATAGATCAACTCGTTAAAGTGCAAAACGACTTGCTAGTTAAAGCTGCTAAAGAAAAACATGCTTATGAAATTAGAACTAGAAGTGGTGCTGCTACCCAGGATCCTCTATATCCTGAGGGGCATCCCAAGCTTGCTAATTAAGCAGGATTCTCAACAAGCTGAAAATAGTGGTTCTACTCATAAGAAAAGGAAAAACAAGCATAAAACTGTTGTAGAACCCTCTGAACCTGTTATAGATCCTAATAGTATATCTATCTCTGATACTGAAACTGAAAGTGGTAATGAAGTTCCTAATGAAGAAAAAGTTGAAGAAGAACCTAAAAACCACACTAAGAATACTAAATAAACCAAAGAAGATTTTATTGCTAAGAAACATGGTAGTGAAAGAGAACCTTGGGTCCAAAAACATATGCCTTTTGCTAAGAAACACAGTCAAAGGAAGATGAACATTATAATAAGTTTTGTGAGTGGATGAAACCTTTATTCCTGCAAATTCCTTTGACTGATGCTATTAAATTGCCTCCTTACTCAAAGTATATGAAGGATATTGTCTCGAATAAAAGGAAGATCCCTAATGAAGAAATTTATACTTTGCTTGCTAATTATTCCTTCAATGGTAAGGTTCCTAAGAAACTTGGAGACCTGGGGATTCCAAATATCCCTTGCTCTATTAAGAATAGTTATGTTAGAATTGCTTTGTGTGATTTGGGAGCTGGAGTTAGTGTTATGCCTTTCTCTCTCTATAAAAGGCTTCAACTAGAAAAATTAATACCAACTGATATATCTTTGCAAATGGCTGATAAATCTACCACTATTCCTGTGGGTATATGTGAGGATGTACCTATTCAATTGGCTCATAATTGCTTGATATTAACTGATTTTATTGTGCTTGAAATGCCTGAAGATGATAATATGTCTATTATTCTTGGGAGACATTTTCTTAATACTGCAGGAGTTGTTATTAATTGTAATCAAGGAAAGGTGACTTTCAATGTGAATGACAAGGAACATACTGTCTATCTTCCCAAGAAGGTTGAAAGAACTTATGGTTTGAATTCAATTGAACATGTTGAGGTCATTCAAGTTGGATAAATATATTGTCCCATACCAAGAGAAAAATTTGAAACTATTATGATTGAGACCATTGCTATCAAGGTTGAGGTAACATGATCATTCGTGGAATACAAAGTTTTGTCTCATATGAAATTGTTTTGGTAACGAGACCTGATCAACCTTGTTAACAAAAGGATTTCATTGAACAAAACAATGTTTTCACTATGATTATTTCCTTTTACTTCTATTCTATCCATTTTAGTTTTTGCTTATGCCTAACTTAAAGGCGTTAAAGAAAAGTACTTATTGGGAGATAACCCAAAAGTTTTACATGAGTCTTGGAAGTTATTACGTCAGTAATAACCGCTCCTTATCCTTTTTATTTGCTTTTTGTGCCAAGAGTAACCTCTAATGAGAGAGAAGTAATGGTTAGGGAAGTTGCTGTCCCGAAATAGATTTCTGTGCTTCACCGTAAAAATTCGTGTAAAATATATGTACGTCCTTTTGAGGCGTGAATTTTTGTGCTCCTGCCCCAGGTTGTTATCTAACTTTCGTTAGTGTAACAATTTTTTATTTGAGAAACAGAAGTTTTTAAAAAAAATCGTCTTTACCTGCTGGTCTGTTTTGACAGATTTCTGCCATTTTCTGCATTTGCTTCTTGTCGGTTCCTTTTTGAGTTCTTTTGGGGAATTGAGCTTTTTGAGGGAAGTGATACAGTACCTAGTGTCTTAATGGAAGTTTATTGGTGTTAGAACTGAACCTAAAGACTTATTATCTTGAGTGCACTAATGTTGCTAATAAAGATTGTGTGAAGTTTTGTATGAAGGAAAAATTTCAGGTGTATGGAAGGAATGAGATATGAGATGAAAGATCGACTAAAGCTTAAGCTTGGGAATGTCACGCGTGTCACCCCAAGAAATATCCAAGAACTACAAGAGTCAAAGCTTGGGGATGCCCAAGGCATCCCCTTCTTTATCAATAAAAAAATCCCAGGTTTCTTCCAAACGCTTCATTTTTATTGTTTCATGCACAGTTGTGTTGTTCTTGGAGCGTCTTCTTTTTCGTTTTCGTTTTGGTTTTTTGTTTGCTTGGTTTTCTTAGTTTGCTGAATACATTGTTTGGACCCCCTCTTTCATACATTGGCTTTCAAATAGTTTGGTTTGGTTTGGAAAAGAGTAGGAAAGTTCATGCTTAAGTGGTAAAGAGAGCTTGTTTTTGACTGTGGCCTATGCTCTGTCATGCCATGCTTGATATTGTTTTGGATTTATGCTTAGTATTCTTTTCTGTAGCATGACTTGTTATAAACAATTGAGATTGCTTAATGTGCTTTGGATGAATCATGCGTTGTTTTCGAATATTAAAGCATAGTATAGTGGTATTCTCCTTTGATGTATTATTTGGGTTGACTTGGCGCATGCTCACACCATGTTATGACTATCTCAAGTCACCATAGCCTTTATGATCCTTTAGTTTTCAACTTGTAGTATCACTTTATGCTCTGATCAATGATGTTTTGTCCCTCTCCATGATTATGGCCATTATTGCTCTCTTAGTTTGTCGCTCCCAATCTTTTGCTAGCCTCCACAACCAAATATGAGTTCCACTCATGCATCCAACTCACTAAACCAAGTTATTCCAAAGAGTCCACCATACCTACCTACTAGCTTATGCTATTCCAAGTATATTCATGCTTTTGTTTATCTTCCAAATTAAACTTGTTATGAGAAAACTAGTGATTAAAGCTCTCATGAACTTGATGGCACACTTTACTTTTCTTGCCCTTAATAAAATTGAACCATTGGGTCCTTCTTTGTTGCGTATATGCTTGCGCTTTATAAGTTGAAGTTAGCAGAACCATGTATCATGGGGAAAGCTTTCAACATTGTACTTGTACTTTGTACCCCGTTGATATCATGTTATTTTGCTTATGGATCCTGGCGGTGTGAAATAAAGGTGGAACTTGTAAGATCATGGAGTTTGTATGTGTGTTAGAGAAACGCCTGGGCCGCTAGCCTAAACCATGCCTAATCATGGTGTAAACTTGCAGCATCACCATAATGAGCACTCTATGAAGCATCCTCAATAAAAACCTATGCAAATAGCAAATAAAAAGATCGCTGAGATGCTCATTGTCTACTTGCCTTGTCATTTTGATTATGGGATAGCTCATGTATCATGTGCAAGGGGTACCCCGTTGGTGGTTCTTTATGATACATATGTAATTATAATGACAAGAGCTTAGTTGTGACTAAAGTTGAGTAGCATGAGGTTTGGTCTTCGTAAGTAAGGGGCATGAGACTTCGGTTTATAACTTGTCAAGCATATCATCTTAGTTGTGTCACTTTAACCTTAATCACCTTCAAGATGCTTATGGTAGGGGAAATGAGAGCTGAAAGCTATAAGTACCATAATTTTTGGAAGCTCTTTATGAGACTTGAATCCCTACTTCCTTCTATGAAGGCCTTTCTTTTACTTTTTATGTTGAGTCTCCACCTTCTATCTTTATGCACCTACTTTGAGAGCATAGTGGCCATTCTTAGTTCTATGTGCATTGTCCCAAGACTTGTTGATTGATGCATAACTTTGATATTGCTTATTTTAAACTATTTGTACCTAGTCACTCTTATGAACTTTGAAAGTGTCCTATGCATTTATATTTGCTACTCTATGAGGGACAAGTTGAATGCTATTATGCTATGTTTTCTTTATGTGAAACAAACAAACATCTTGTAAAGCATTGTTATTCATGAATCTTTTTTTGTGCCTTTTCATGTTGCATCATAGTTTCTTTGTCTTATTGCTAGAACTTTGTCTTTCATGTTATGATTGAAGTACTATGATCCCAGCTTTGAATGTTTTACAAATACTTTGATCAAGTCTTTGATGGTGCATGTCACCTAAAAAATTATTCTTTCTTTTTATCACTTACCTACTCGAGGACGAGCATGAGTTAAGCTTGGGGATGTTGATACATTGCAAATGTATCTATAATTTTTGGTGTTCCATGCTTGGTTTTATCTACTTTATTGTGTTTTGACCACACTTTGGAGTACTTTTCATATGATTTCTTCGACTAACCTATTAACAAGAGCCACAGTGACAGCTGCCTATTTTCTGCAGTTTTTGGTTCCTGGAAAGTCAAAAAATGAATATTCTCGGAATTGGACGGGACAAAAGCCCAAAATCCTATTTCACCAAAAGACTCCCGGAGCCAGAATATGAGACAGAGTGGGGCTGGCCCAGCCACACCACCTGGCCACGCAAGCTGGGCCTGGCCGCCCCAGACTCCCCCTCGGTCTCTCTCTTCGCCTATAAGTTGCCTTCTGACCTAAAAACTCAGGGGGGTTCGACGTTTTTCCAGAAGGAGTTCTGCTCCGCCGCCACCACCAGATTCCACGAAACAGCACCAGAAACTCCGTTCTGGTACTCCACCGGGATGGGGAATTGGAGGAGATCATCACCATCGCTTCTCCATCGACCATCCATGTTTCCCCCATCTAGGAGTGAGTAATCCCCCGCTGTAGGCTATGGGGATGGTAGGGATTGGATGAGATCGTTCATGTAATGACATCAAATTGTTAGGGCATGGTGCCTAGTATCTTTTATTAGTGCTTTATGACTTTGTTGCAACGTTTTGTGCTTAATGCTTGTCACTAGGGCCCGAGTGCCATGATTTCAGATCTGAACATGTTATTGATTCATTATGATAGTATTTTTTATGGTCGTTGTCGTGGTGGTGTCACGGCAGTTGCCATGTATAGGCTAAAGGTGGGGACTAATACTCGCTAGGGGAATCCAGGGAGGGATAGTGAAGTGATTCTCCACACAAGAACTCGTATTGATTTACTTCCAAGGTTACAAGTGCTCCTAGAGCTGTATTGGCGAGAGGAGGAAGAAGGAACTCTCTTACTCTCACCCACAAATCTCACCTGAAACCCTAGACCTCAACAGAATCGTAAAGAGACCAAACAGCCAACCCCTTCTACAGAAGCCCTAGCCCCCCTTTTATAAGGGGAGGCTCGGTTTCTGCCTAGGGCATACGTGGAGGCATATTCTTAGGAATATGCCTCCTCCCAAAGTGGTAAGCCGACCGGGGTACTTTTTCCCCCGCGTCACACATGCTTTAGCTACGTGAGCCCGTGACGGTGCCCTCGTCAGCTGACACGGGCGTCGTCACGCTTGTCGGCCACGACCCGGTGGTCCTGTCCTTGCTCGCTTCGCTCAGGCAGTGCGTACCGGGGCTCCTTTTGACCAGCGAGATTCCTTCCTTCTCCTAGAAGCTTGCTGTTGACCCGGATGATGGTTCATCCGGCCACACCCTTTCCTGCATACAGGTAAAACATACACTTCCGACTTACCGCTTAAGCCGGATGAGGGCTAGTTAGGCGAACGCCCCCAGGTCCGGATTACCCCGTGATTTGACCTGCCTTGAGGTGACCCGGCCAGCATCTGCTTTGGCCTTGCCGAACCTCGGCTAACTCGGCCTTTATACCCCGGCGTGACCCTACCCGGGGGTATCCCCCCAACATTAGTCCCCGAAGCTGGTGCGATCTTAGCCGCCTTGGCCGCTAAGGCCACACCAGGTTCCATTTTGTACCCCTGTCGTTGTTGCCGAGTTACCTCTCTACCTCGGATGCTTGGATTTACGTTCCCTTCGCACATTGCAAGTTTTCACTTGCCGGCCAGGTTACCACAGTTTCGTCCGGGTCTTACTTCCTTCTCTCGTACGCTTGCCCATGTGAAGGGTAGTCATTATGTCGTCTTATTTTAAGGGACGGTACAGTAACCGTCGCAGTAATTGTCAGTTATCACTGTGCGTGGGTCACGTCACGCCTGCCTCCTTGTTTACCGCATCAGTGCATCATGTCACATGACTTTCTCTGCCCTGTGGCCTTCCGTGTGGCTCCTTACTGATTGGTCCGAACGGGTAATACACGGCCACAGCGTATGGCCGGTCCACAGGGTGCGATCCCACTCACCCCTAATGGGAGTGGTTAAATAGCGGAGGGGTGCGTCCCTTAGGATTTTTCCCCCTCCGCACCCCTCTGCCCGCTGCAATTCCTCTTCGTCTTCCTCGCGACCGCGCCGCCGCCAGCACTGCCAAAAAGCAGCGTCGCCGCCGCATTTCTCCGTTGCGCCTCTGTGTCACCGTCACTGCGACGCAAATCTCCCGCTACGGGTCCTCGTCAATCCAAGCCACTGTCCCCCGCCGCCTCTAGCGCCAGCGAGGGTTTCGAGGAGCAGATGGCGGAATAAGAACTCGCCATTGTTGAGCAAGAGATGGAGGAGGACACCGCTGCTGCGGACCGCGGCGCATGCGCCGGCTCCTGGGTCTGCCAGGACGATCTGGACTGGCTCTACTGGACCAGATGCCTCCCCGCCGGCGTCGCCGCTCGCCTCGCCTCCGCCGAGCTAGCTCCATCACCCAATCCCGGGGAGTTCGTTGTGTTCCTTTCTCACTTTCAACGGGGCTTCGGACTGCCGGTGAGCGATTTCTTCCATGATTGGCTCAGTACCTACCATCTCTAGCCGCACCATCTTCCAGCCAATGCCATTACTTCTCTCTCTGCCTTCGCTTCTACAATCGAGGGCTACGCCGGATTATGGCCCACGAAGGAGCTGTGGATCCGGTTTTTCACCCTTCGTCGCAACGTTATTCCCGACATTCACACTGATCCGGAGGACAAGCGGCTCACTCAGTTCGGAGTGGCCTCCATCTCACCCCGGAGGTTCTCTGTTTTCCCCCGGGTCACAGGGCTAGAATCTTGCAAAGGGTGGGCCCGGACGTTCTTTTACGTCCGGAACACGGGCACCGAAGATTTGATCCGGTTGCTCCCCTATACACCAGGTCCGCCGAACACGGATCTGTGGGACGCCGTTCCTAGGAAACCTACGGCCCTGGCCAACCAAGTGAACAAAAGGTTCGCGGAGCTGAAGGAGCTCGGGTTGCGCAACGAGGACGCAATGATCACTTCCGTGCGCAACCGAATCTCCCCTCTCCAGAAGCGCGCCCACAAGGTGTGCCATATGAGCTACGGCCGCGATCCCAACCGGACTTCGTCTTTTGAACTGAACAACACGGAGATCTTTTGCCGGGTTAAGGCTCTCTTCACCACTCACAAGGACTTCTCCTCTGACTGGACTTGGGGGATTGAGCATTTTTGCCGTGACCGGCTTCCTCCCGCGGTAAGTTTCATGCTGCAAACTTACCCCGGACTAATCACGTGTCTGTTATTGTTGCATTTTTGACTCGTTTGTTTACTCTTTTCCTCAGCTATTCCTTCAGCAGACGCTCGAGGACGGCACCGATCCGACCCTTAAGTGGGCACCAGACCGGGTGACTTCGGACGAGGAGGAGCCGGACCAAGAGATGTTTCTCCCCATGACCGACGCCACGAAATGACCCACGGGTAACTTCTCTTCTACTAGAGATTGGCCCGATGATGAAGATTACTCGGATATCGAGATAATTGAACCCTTTGAGGCTGTCCCCCTTTCTTTTGCTTTTCCGCCATCAGTTCACCCCGGTGGTCATATCCACGAGGATCCTCCCCTCGCTACGGACGAGCCAGTTCGGGTGGCATCGAAGAAAAAGCGCGGGGCTTCCTCAAGCTCTTCCTCCGGACCTTCCCAGCCCATTAAAAGGCGAAAGAAGGCCCCAGCACGAAGGGCTCGGAAACCCAGAGCAGCCGAAACCTCGGATGCGCAAGTCCTTCTTTCTTCTGTAACTCGTTCTTCCTTACTTCATCGTAATTTTTCTTCTGACGTTACTTGATTTCACAGGGCTCCGGTGGAGGTCCCTCAAAGTGGATCCAGTATCTCTTCGCCTCTCCGGCCTAGCCCTTCACCCCGTCGTGACGATGAGTCACGTCCGCTGAGCCTTATTCTGGAGAGCTCTGCGACCGCTCCGGGTCATCCTGGGGCGGGGGGAACTGGCCCAGCCAGAACAACGGCAGCCACTACCTCGGCGACGCCACAACCAGCAGCCACTAAGGCTACCTTGACTCCCGCATCTGTTCTAGTACTAGCAGCCAAACCAGCACCAACTCCAACCTCGGCAGCACCAGCAACTAAGGCAGCGAAAACATCAGCGCCGGCACCAAGTCCAGCAACGAAAGTACCAGCGCCCAGTTCCTCTGCATCTTCTGAGTCCTCTCAACCTCGGCAGGGAAAAACCGCTGCTACGGCTTCTTGTTCCCAGCAAGCCAAGGGCAAGAAGATTCAAGATGCTGCCAAGCCCAGTGCTGCCGAGCCTGGGCAACGCACCCTTGAATCAATGCTACCCAAGAAGACATCAGCGGCAAAGGAGGCCCCTGCCGAGCCAACCGAAGCCCAGCAGTTGGTTTTGCACACCAGCCTCGCCCTTGCCCTGGTGGAGAGGAAGGAAGCACATGCAAAGGGCCTGGTGACGCCCCATATGCCCACGGGAGAAAGGTACCCTCCGAGCCTGATGGAGTTTGTCATGAACTGGAACAAGGCCGAGGTAGTCTAGGAATCTGATCTCCCGGAAAAGTTCGGTCCTGCCGAGTTTTCCGCTCAGATGAACACCGCCGCAAAGGCCATTAACCTCGCTGGACGAATGATGGAGGTACGTTGCTCTCTCCTTCGCAAATTGTAGATAATAACCATTAGTCCCCGAGCCTCCGGGGGAGTAACTTGTTACTCGACCGGATGCTCTTTTATAGAACTAACGTATCTCCATGATAACTTCAAACATGCACACACCTAGAGCCGGGTTAAGTTCCACTTGGCCCGGATTTTAGTACACTTCGAACATGCACACACCTAGAGCCGGGTTAAGTTCCACTTGGCCCGGATTTTAGTACACTTCAAATATGCACACACCTATAGCCGGGTTAAGTTCCACTTGGCCCGGATTTTAGTACACTTCGAACATGCACACACCTAGAGCCGGGTTAAGTTCCACTTGGCCCGGATTTTAGTACACTTCGAACCTGCACACACCTAGAGCCGGGTTAAATTCCACTTGGCCCGGATTTTAGTACACTTCAAATATGCACACACCTAGAGCCAGGTTAAGTTCCACTTGGCCCAGATTTTAGTACACTTCGAACATGCACACACCTAGAGCCGGGTTAAGTTCCACTTGGACCGGATTTTAGTACACTTCGAACCTGCGCACACCTAGAGCCGGGTTAAGTTCCACTTGGTCCGGGTTTTAGTACACTTCGAACATGCACTAGGCTGACTTAAGTTTCTGTATCTCTTTTAGGTGACCACCAACCGCCGAAGTGCTGAATTCCAGCGCTTGTTGGATACGCACAAAAATCTTCGCATGAAACAGGCTGCACTCATCGCAGAGTATGAGAAAAGGGGTAAATTTCTTTCTTTAACGCTCCTTCATTTCCTTTCCACTTCCTTTGCCGAACTGATCTGATTGTTCGGTTTCCGCAGCTGGGGTGGAAGCTGAAAAAAAAATAATGCGGAAGAACTTGGAGCAGATCAAGGGTACGTCCTTCTTGTCTGTCTTTACCGGGCTTTTCATCAGCTTACCACCTTGGCTCGGCAAACATTCATACCTCGGCTCTGCCGGGCCAACACACGGTTTCAGCATTGCTTGAAGAAAGTGTGCATGTGCCTGACATGATGCTGCATTTTCTCAAACAAGCAGGATAGCACCAAGCCGAGCTGAAGAAGAAAGATGATGAGCTCGCCCTCCTCCGGACCAAAGATGATGACATAGCCAAGCTCAAAGCTGAAATGGCTAAGATGAAGGCGCAGCACCAAACCGAGCTAAAAAAGGCCGGCCAGGACTACATCGAAGAACGCGAGCGCCTCAAACTCCAAAATGCTAAGGACCGTGAACTTCTTCAGGAAGCCGAGGTCAAACTTGAGTCGGAAAATACTGAGCTCGAGCAACTTCGGAAGAGGCGTGATGCTTGCATCAAGGAATTGACCCGGATTCACAGTCACATCTCACGTAATTTCTTTTCCTTCATCCGCCTTATTTCTCCGGGTTACTTCATATGCTTTGTTTTCTCAACTTTGTCCTTTGCCTTGTTTCCCAGGCCACTTTCCAGAGGGTACTGCTATTGCCAGTGCTGCTGCCGCCAATTTCCGCCGAGAAAGGGGTACTCCGGTCGTTGCTGAGGGTGAGAGCATTCCCTTTGACATGGAGGACCTGTTGGTCAGCCTGTCGTCTCGCGTGGAAATCATCAAGAACTACGGCAGGGACCTCCTCGATGTTTCAGTCCGGGTCTTCAACGCCTTCTAGCCCGCCGATGATGCTCCGGAAAGAGTCACACAGCTCGCTAAAAGACTTTCAGAAATTGAGACCCAGCTCGACCTCTGGCAAGAATCCGCTGGACGCGCTGCTGCCGATACCATCCTTCACCACATTTTGACATGGTATGAAAAGATAGATCTCAGCCTCCTCACACGCCTGCGCACCGGATCCAAATGGACGGATGATCAGGAGTGGGTAGCTCGGCGCCAGGCTTGCGCCCACAGCCTCATCGAATATGCCCCCATTCACGAATGGACCGAGGGTCCGAGCTTCCTGGAAGTCGCAGGTGAAGAGGGGGTTGAAAATGTTGAAGATGCTTTGGGTGAAGACGAAGAGGACACTGCCTCGGATATCGAAGAGGGCGACGATGATGCCGAACTTCCTCCCGCTGCTCCTTAAGTGAAAAACACTTGAAAATTTATGAGATCCCCGGAAAGCCGGGTGAAATTGTATTCCTAACACATGTGATATTTTGCTACTGAGTACTTATGCCGGATTAACTTGGGCGCAGTCCCCGAGTTTCTTTTTCTTGTTCGTTCAATCTTTTGGCTCGGATCGTGTCTACCTTGTTTCGGTTTTACAACTTACGAATCCGAGCTTGAAAAATTGTCTTAACAATACTGGGAAACTTTTAGACTTAGCTCAAAAATAAAACTGCATAATAACTTGAAAATAAATACAGGGTTAGTCCGAAGAACAAACGGCGGCTCGAATAAATTCTTTTCCTTAGTCGTTTTTCATGTGCTACGCAATTCCAAACTTGTTCTCTTGCTTGCCATGAAGCCAATTCTTGTTGGATAGCAGCAAGTCGAATAGTTGGGTTTTTGATGCTCACACACTACTAATCCGAGCTAAGTAGAATAACTTACTCTAGCTGACGCACAGAAAATAACAAACATTATTAAGGCAGTCCCTGAGTTACTGCTCGAGGTGCCAACATTTCATTGATAAGCTCATTTCCGACATACGTACAGATATATGAGATAACCCGGATACATTCACTTCTTAACTAGGTGTAGAAAGGCCGAAGTAGAGCTATGTTCCATGGTCGCTTGGATTCCTCTCCGGACCTGTCCGCCTTGTTCTTTTCCTGTGGCTTTGCATCTATAAGATAGTAAGAATCATTGTGCAATGCTTTGCTCACGATGAACGGCCCTTCCCATGGGGGGGATAATTTATGCATTCCAGTAGTACGTTGTACCAACCGGAGCACCAGATCGCCTTCCCGGAAGACCCGGGGCCACACTTTCCGGCTATGATAGCGTCGGAGATTTTGCTGATATATGGCGGATCTGGACAATGCCAGTTCTCTCGCTTCTTCCAGCAGATCAACATCATTTTGCCGGGCTTCTTGCACTTCGGCTTCTGTGTATTGGGTGACCCTAGGCGAATCATGCTCTATGTCGGCTGGTAATACAACTTCTGCCCCATATACCAGAAAGAACGGCGTATAGCCTGTTGATTGATTCAGAGTTGTTCTTAAACTCCACAGTACCGCTGGTAGTTCTTCTATCCAGCACCTCGCTGATCTTTGCAGCGGCTCAATGAGCCGGGGTTTTATCCCGGATAATACTAATCCGTTGGATATCTCCACTTGCCCTTTCGATGCGGGGTGGGCTACCGATGCTACGTCAAGCCGGATCCTCTTATCCCGGCAGAAACGAGCAAATGCTCCTTCCGCAAAATTTGTGCCATTATCAGTTATGATACTGTGTGGATAACCGTACCTCAAGATGATATCTTTGAGAAATGTTACGGCCGTAGCTCCATCACATTTTCTTATAGGCTTTACCTCAATCCACTTCGTAAACTTGTCCACCATTACCAGAATGTGGGTCATATTTCCCTTTGCTGGTTTGAACGGGCCAACCATATCCAAGCACCATACGGCAAATGGCCAAGTGATTGGGATGGTCTTGAGTTCCGACATTGGCATGTGTGTCTTGGTAGCGTACCTCTGACAACCATTACATTTTCTCACCAGATCTTCTGCTTGCTCTAAGGCATTTGGCCAGTAGAATCCGTGCTGGAAAGCTTTTGCTACCAAGGCTCGGGATGAGGCGTGATGCCCGCATTCCCCCTGATGTATATCTCGGATGATTTCAAGCCCTTCTTCCGGGTCAACACACCGCTGGAGTACATTGGTCATGCTTCTTTTGTATAACTCAGAATTGATGATCGTGTAGGCCTTTGCCCTCCTCTGTGTTTGCCTAGACAACACCTCCTCAGTGGGTAACGTTCCATCCTTTAGGAATTGAAATATCGGCAGTGCCCAAGCCGGTATTGGCCGCACGGGGAACACGTCCTCGTCTATCTCCATCTGATCCACCGGCATAACTTCAACCGGACCATGCCGAGCAGTCCCCGGGTCATGCGAAGCAGTCCCCGGGTTTGCCGAAGCAGTCCTCGGGTTTTGCGCACTACTTCCTATGTCAACGTCCATGGGCACAGCTCCGGATTCTGTGTCCTCTGGGACGTAGATTGACTCGGACTCCGGGGATGGCCTGATGGATGGTTTCTTGAGGTGCTCTAATGCTACACCCAGTGGAATTGCTTGCCTGGTTGACCTGAGCTTCGACGGCATGTCGGCAGCCTCATTTTCCACCCGGGGTACATGATGAAATTCGCATCCCTCAAAGTAACCAAAAATCTTCTGCACATGAAATCTGTATAGTGCCATGTTTGGATCAAGGGCGTCCCACACTCCGGACGTGAGTACGACTCCGGCACCTAGCCCGGTTTTGGTCTTTGATCCGTCAAAGTGCATCCGCCAATAGTTCGGATCCGGAAGCGGTGGTTCATACTGTACCTCGGCCCAGTCCACGAAAAAGTCCGCCACAGCCTGAGACTTGATGGCTTCTCTCCGGTCATATTGCGGAGCATAAGGAGCTAGCTCAATTTCCCATTTTGCAATTCTGCCGCTTGCATCCTTGTTACTCATTATCTCGGATATAGGGGCCTCACATATGACTCGGATGGGATGCTCCTCAAAGTAGTGCTTCAGTTTCTTGGTGGCCATGTACACGCCATACGCCACTTTTTGATAATGTGGGTAGTTCTGCTTTGAGGTTGACAACACTTCACTCAAATAATACACTGGCCTTTGCACCGACTTACCTTCCTCATCGCGCTCCACCACT
This sequence comes from Avena eriantha, assembly GCA_910589775.1. Lineage (NCBI taxonomy): Eukaryota > Viridiplantae > Streptophyta > Magnoliopsida > Poales > Poaceae > Avena > Avena eriantha. The sequence goes on from OU342743.1 coordinate 493,216,777, forward strand.
ATCACTGCACTTACAACTCGGTTGGTTGCGGCTATATAGAGTAACATTGGCTCCTTTGATAGTGGTGAGGCTAGCACTGGTGCCGTGGCTAACATTTTCTTTAGGTGGGCAAAGGCTTCATCAGCCTGCGGTGTCCAAATGAACTTATCCGACTTTTTCATGAGTTGGTAAAGAGGCAAAGCCTTCTCTCCCAACCGACATACAAACCGACATAACGAGGCCAGGCAACCTGTGAACTTCTGAACATCGTTAAGACACTTCAGCAGTTCCATTCGTTCGATGGCCCGGATTTTGGTTGGATTAACTTCGATACCTTGGCTAGAAACCAGAAAGCCAAGCAATTTTCTAACCGGGACACCGAAGGTGCATTTTTCCGGGTTAAGTTTCATCCGGAACCTTCTTAGGTTTGCAAACGTTTGCCTGATATCGTCAAGGAGCGTTTTGCTTTCCTTGGTCTTGATAACCACATCGTCCATGTACACCTGTACATTTTGACCTATTTGGTCGTGCAAACATTTTTGTATACATCTCTGGTACGTTGCCCCTGCATTACGTAAACCAAACGGCATGGTGCGATAGCAATAAGCCCCATACGGGGTAATAAACGCAGTCTTTATTTGATCATCCAGATTCAGAGGTATCTGGTGGAAACCAGAATAAGCATCAATGAATGACAACAGTTCACAACCAGCAGTTGAGTCTATGACCTGATCTATTCTTGGCAGCAGAAAGGGGTCTTTTGGACACGCCTTGTTCAGGTTCGTGTAATCGATACACATGCGCCAAACCACTACCACGTTCGGATCATCCTTTTTCTTTTCCACCAGCACCGGATTAGACAGCCAATCCGGGTAAAGAACCTCCATGATAAATCTTGCAGCTAGCAATCGAGCTATCTCATCCCCAATGACTTTCCTCCTATCTTCGGCGAAGCGGTGGAGAGGTTGCTTCACCGGCTTGGCTCCGGGTCTCACATTCAAAGAGTGCTCGGCCAACTCCCTCGGAACACCTTGCAAGTCCTGTGTGGACCAAGCAAAAATGTCCCGATTCTCACGGAGGAAGTTGACGAGCTCGCTTTCCTATTTATCGCTTAGCCCGACACCAATTGTTACGGTGCGCTCTGGGAACATGTCATCAACGGGAACCTTCTTGGTATCTTTCGTGGCCTGGAAGGAGACAGTTCCATGCGGGTTACTCAGCGCCGGCATATACTGCTGCGCGGACTGAGCCAATGCTGCCACCTCTTGAATTTTCCTTTTTTCCTGCGCGATCACAAGTGACTCGGCTAAGTTTGATCCGGCCGACGCACACTCCATGGAACGTCGGAAGTCCGCAGCAATGGTAATCACTCCGTTTGGGCCGGGCAATTTCATCTTCAAGTAGCTGATATGACAACTTGCCATGAACTTGTTCAGCGCTGGCCTTCCGAGCAACGCATGATACGTGCTTTCTAAGTTCACCACTTCGAACTCCAGATTTTTGGTTCGGAAATTATCCCTCGTGCCGAACAAGACGTCGACCCGGACCTTGCCTATGGGCTCGCAAGAAATGCCGGGCACAATGCCATGGAAAGTTGTCCTCGTGGCCTGGAGCATGTTCTCCGAGATACCCAACTTGCGCATCGTGTCCGCATACATGATATTTATGCTACTGCCGTTGTCGATCAGTACGTTTGAGAACCTTACGTTAATGCTAGGCCCAATGAATGTAGGATCCAGCACCAACGCATACGAACCAGGGCTCGGCATGAGCTTGGGATGATCCCTAATGCTCCAGGTGATTTCCTGATCGGACCAAGGCATGTACCTCGTCACTGCTGGCATTACCGCATTCACCTCCATATGCCTACGCTGCAAGCTTTTTCTATCAGTTTCTTCTGTGGTGAATACACAGTAGCTCTGGTGATGCTCCCTGTACTCGTTTCTCCCATCATTTCCGGGGTGCCCCTGATCCGGCTGAAGCTGATTTTCTACCTGGTGCACTACATCCCTTCTTTCATTGTTATCATACCTCGGCGGAGGGAAGGCAACATTAGCTGTTGCGTGTTCGCTCCGGAGAGCAATTGCTGCCGGGGTAACTCCTGCCGAGGCTGATCATTTCGGGGTGCCTGAGCATTCCCCGAACCACCTTGCTCGATCTTGCGCATCCACTCGCATTGCCTCGTTGTATGACCCGCTGGGTTGTTCGGATTTGGCGTGTGAAACTTACACGGCTGGTCCAACATCGACTCGTAAGTATACCTCGGACGGTCTTTCCTTTCTTGCCACTGCTTCTTTTGCTCCGGTGTCCAAGTTTTCTTCCCATCGTTCCTTGGAGTCCATTGACCTCTAGTTTTCTAGCGCTGGCTACCCCCTGCTCCGGGTTGATCTTGATTCACAACTGCCACTTGGTGCGAACCGTACCGGTGGTCCGGTCTATCATCTCTCCTTTTTCCTCTGTAATCATTCCTCCGGGATGATCCGGATCCATCCCTTTGATAGTACTCATCGCTTGACTCGTTGGACGCGAGCCTCGGTTGGGTCGGGTCACCCAACACATACGAATCTGCAATCCGGATCATTTCTGCCAGTGTAGCCGGCATTTTCCGTTGCAACTTCATCCACAGTTCGCTTCCATATCTGCACCCCTGTGCAAACCATGCTATGGCCTGTGATTCTATCACGCCCTCGCATGAGTTTCTCACGGTACACCACCGGGTCAAAAACTCCCGGTCTGTTTCATTGGGTCTTTGCTTGCACATAGCTAGGGTCTGTGGCCTATTTGGCCTTTGATACGTACTCGAAAAATTGCTGATGAACATCTCCTCGAAATCTATCCAGCAGTTGATGCTTCCTAGTGGCAAATTGTTCAACCACACCCTTGCCGGGCCTTCCAACATTTGGGGTACATACCGTACAACCCATCTCAGGTTGCCTGTGGCAATTTTTACAGTCGTAGCATAGTTTATCAGCCAATCCTCTGGCTTGGTACTACCGTCATAGGTCTTGGTGCCCCTGGGCAGCTGAAAGTTCGGTACTGGTGGCTCTTTCATGATCCGGGGTCCAAAACACGCTGGACCCGGTGGACCTTGACATTCAATCTGTTTCGACCTATATAGTCGATCCAGTTTGAACCTTGCATCGTCCAGCATCAAATCCCTACTTCCCAATCTCGACCCTATCACATGATAGTCCAGTCTCGGGTATCCCGCATTTGCCATCTCCGAATCACCGTCGTTATACCGGTTTTGCTCTTGCGGCGCACCTTTCTGTTGTATACATCGGCCGGCACTATGCTCTTGCCTTGGCATATTCCGCTGTTGCGATTGTCTTGCTCCAGCTGAACTTTGCTGCCCGGCATTGCCATTGACAACGTTCCCTTGACCGGCATTGCCTTGGTCACGGTTACCTCGGCCAGCTTCACCTCGGCTCACACTTCGTCGATCATCATTTTTCTGCGCTTCTTTTTCTTTCCCTGCCCGTGTCGGGTCATACGGGACAATCTGTTTGTTCCGTCTGGCCGAGGTTACCACCTCCTCTCTCCTTGGACCACCATGAGGGGACGATGCGGCTCCAGCGGATTTCCCCGGGTTACCCATCGCCGAATGGACGATCTTGGAGGCCCTAGCTCTCTCCGGGTTTGTCCTGAGCAGTTCCTCGTTTTGCCTATTCGCAATCCGAACCAGGTCGTTAACCCGGTCTTGATGCCTTTTCCGGGCTTCACCCGTCAGTCCCTCTAACTCGGATGCAGCTGCATCCGCCGCTCTGAGGTTCTTGGCCGGGGTACTATACCTCGGAAGCCCCACGGACAAACAGTTTTCTGACTCCTCATTTCCGACATCACCTTCTCTGTTCATCTCGCTCATGAGATTTCTCCCTTTAACTTTTACATTATCAACCTTGTTCGCCTTAGCGTACTCACGCAGCGTCATGTTCAACGACTGCTGGGCCACGGCTATTTTCTTTGCGCCCTCTAGTATTTTCTGCCTAGTTTCTTCCAGCTCGGCTTGTGCACGAGCCGGATCTACCGCTGCTACTACAGGGTTTGCCAAGCTATCCATTGCCTCTCTCAAGACGTTTTCCGGCCTCTCTAGCGGAGTACCTCTACCTTTCCTTGGTGCCTTGGGCGTCACCTCCGGATCTGGCGCCGGATCTTTGCTCGCACCCGCACCTGGCGCTGTCATCATTACCTCTGCATGGTCCGGGGAACGAGCGATACGCTCCCCGCAAGCCACAGTGAGGGGCGGTTCGCCTGCTTCGACGACGTGGCGCGGATGAACGCAAGACACGTCCACCGCAACGTAGACCTTGTGCGCGCCGAGCTTGACGAAGATGCCGTTGCGCGGGAGAGGGCGCGTGCCGAAGCAGCCTACATTGTCGCTAACGAAGTCCCGCTCTCCAAAGCGCTGAACGAGCCCGGAGACGATGCGCTCGCCGGTGGCGATGAAGTTTCCCATCCAGATTTTGACCCTTGCTAGCGCCGCTAGCCCCACGGTAGGCGCCAACTGTCGTGGTGGTGTCACGGCAGTTGCCATGTATAGGCTAAAGGTGGGGACTAATACTCGCTAGGGGAATCCAGGGAGGGATAGTGAAGTGATTCTCCACACAAGAACTCGTATTGATTTACTTCCAAGGTTACAAGTGCTCCTAGAGCTGTATTGGCGAGAGGAGGAAGAAGGAACTCTCTTACTCTCACCCACAGATCTCACCTGAAACCCTAGACCTCAACAGAATCGTAAAGAGACCAAACAGCCAACCCCTTCTACAGAAGCCCTAGCCCCCCTTTTATAGGGGAGGCTTGGTTTCTGCCTAGGGCATACGTGGAGGCATATTCCTAATAATATGCCTCCTCCCAAAGTGGTAAGACGACCGGGGTGCTTTTTCCCCCGCGTCACACATACTTTAGCTACGTGAGCCCGTGACGGTGCCCTCGTCAGCTGACACAGGCGTCGTCACGCTTGTCGGCCACGCCCCGGTGGTCCTGTCCTGGCTCGCTTCGCTCAGGCAGTGCGTACCGGGGCTCCTTTTGACCAGCGAGATTCCTTCCTTCTCCTAGAAGCTTGCTGTGACCCGGATGATGGTTCATCCGGCCACACCCTTTCCTGCATACAGGTAAAACATACACTTCCGACTTACCGCTTAAGCCGGATGAGGGCTAGTTAGGCGAACGCCCCCAGGTCCGGATTACCCCGTGATTCGGCCTGCCTTGAGGTGACCCGGCCAGCATCTGCTTTGGCCTTGCCAAACCTCGGCTAACTCGGCCTTTATACCCCGGCGTGACCCTACCTGGGGTATCCCCCCAACAGTCATATCTGCAAGTTGTATACACACGTTGTTGTCTGGAACCAATGGCCCCGAAGTGAGAGAAATCGGGATAACCGGAGGGAATGGCTTTGATGTGAAGATCACATGTGTTCACGGAGTGTTAATGCTTTGCTCTGGTGCTCTATTAAAAGGAGCACCTTAATTGCCAGTAGTTCCCTTGAGACCCCGCTACAAACGGGCTGGCAGGACAAAAGATGTTGTGCAAGTTCTCATTGCTAGCACGTATGACTATATATGGAACACATGGCTATGATTATCTAGTACTTGGATGCTTTATCTTATTTATCTGCAATTGCCCTATGTTCTGATTGCTATGTGAATTTTCTTGTCCATGCAACGCCCGTCCATCCATACCTATGCCTACCACACTCGAATCCTACTGTTTACTGCTATTGTTACTGCTGTCTTTACTACTGTTGATACTTTGCTATTCCTACTACAAAACTATTACTACTAATTAAACTGTTGTGAGCAAGATTGTTTCCAGGTGCAGCTGAATTGACAACTCAGTTGTTAAGGCTTATAAATATTCTTTGGCTCCCCTTGTGTCGAATCAATAAATTGGGTTTCACTTCCCTCGAAAATACTGTGATACACCCCCTATACTTATGGGTCATCAGTGTGGCGTATGTGTATCGATTACACGAACCTTAATAAGGCATGCACAAAAGATCCATTTCCACTGCCAAGGATAGACCATGTCATAGATTCAACTGCTGGGTGTGAGTTGTTATCGTTCATAGATGTGTATTCTAGCTTTCACCAGATACCTTTGAACCCGGATGATCAAATAAAGACCGCTTTTATCACCCTGTATGGGGCTTATTGCTATCGCACTATGCCATTTGGTTTACGTAATGCAGGAGCAACGTATCAACGATGCATGCAAAAAATGTCTAAATGACCAAATTGGTCGAAATGTGCAAGTGTATGTGGATGATGTTGTAATAAAAACAAAGGAAAGCAAAACACTCCTTGATGATATCTGGCAGACATTCGCGAACCTAAGGAGGTTTTGAATGAAGCTTAAGCCAGAGAAATGTACCTTTGGTGTGCCGACTGGGAAGTTACTCAGTTTTCTAGTATCTAGCCGAGGTATCGAGGGCAACCCCACAAAAATCCGAGCCATAGAAAGAATGGAACTGCCGAAGTGTCTTAACGATATGCAGAAGTTTACTGGTTGCCTAGCATCGTTAAGTCGGTTTGTATGTTGGCTAGGAGAGAAGGCGTTTCCCCTCTACCAGTTAATGAAGAAAGCAGATAAATTTATATGGACACCGCAAGCTGATAGTGCATTTCATGAACTAAAAAAGATGCTAGCCTCAGCACCAGTGTTAGCCTCGCCGCTATCCAAAGAGCCAATGTTGCTCTATATAGCAGCGACCAACCGAGTCATAAGTGCACTGATAGTAGTGGAGCGTGATGAGGAAGGTAAGTCGGTGTAGAGACCAATTTACTACCTAAGCAAGGTGTTCTCAACTTCGAAGCAGAATTACCCTCACTATCAGAAAATGGCATACGGTGTATGTATGACAGCTAAGAAGCTTAAACATTACTTTGAGGAACACCCCATAAAAGTAATATATAAAGCGCCCATATCCAAGATAATGAGCAACAAAGATGCAAGTGGCCGGATTGCAAAATGGGAAATCGAGTTAGCTTCATATGCTGCATAGTTTGATAGGAGAGATGCAATCAAATCTCAAGCAGTAGCTGATTTCTTCGTGGATTGGGCTGAAATGCAGTACGGACCACCTTTTTCGGACTCAAATTGTTGGAGGATGCACTTTGATGGATCAAAGTTACAGGAAGGACTAGGGGCTGGGGTAGTACTTACCTCACCCAAGAAAGATCAACTGAAATATGTCCTCCAGATCCATTTCCGAGCATCGAATAATGTGGCCGAGTACGAAGCGCTCGTGGATGGACTTAAGGTGGCAAAGGAAGTGGGGGTACGTTGGATACAATGTTTTGGTGATTCGGATTTGGTAGTGCAGCAAGTGTTTGGTAATTGGGATGCTTTGGATGCAAACATGGCACTTTATAGATTCCATGTCCAAAAAATAAGCGGGTTCTTTGAAGGATGTGTTCCATCATGTACCTCGGCTGGAAAACAAGGCAGCCGACGTATTGTCTATGCTGGGGTCATCTCGGTAGCCAATCCTACCAGGCATTGCCTTGGAGCACTTGAGAAAACAATCTATCACACCTTCACCAAAATCCGACTCAATCTATGTCCCGGCACACTCCGGATCAGAAGCTATCCCTATGGATTTAGACGGGGGAGCACGTCAGCAAACCCAGGAACTACTTCAGCAAACCCAGGAACTACTTCGGCAGACCCAGGGACTGCCTCGCAGAACCCGGGGACTGTACAACCTAATCTGGCTGGAGTTATGTTGGTGGAAGCAATGGAAATTGACGAAGAACTTTTCCCTGTTCGAGCTATACCTGCATGGGCAAAACCAATATTTGAATTCTTGAAAGAAGGAGCCTTGACGAGTGACGAGTTACTTTCAAGGCAAATCCAAAGGAGAGCCAAGGCATACACTATTATCAATGTCGAACTATACAAGAGGAGTGTCACAAGTGTTCTGCAACAATGTGTTGACCCAGAAGAAGGGCTTGACATCCTTCGTGATATCCATCAGGGGGAATGTGGGCATCATGCATCATCCAGAGCATTAGTGGTAAAAGCTTTCCGGCATGGATTTTACTAGCCAAGTGCCTTGGATCAAGAAGAAGATCTTGTGAGAAAATGCAATGGTTGTCAGAGGTATGCCACCAAGACACATATGCCTATGTCGGAACTGAAAACTATACCTATCACTTGGCCATTTGTGGTATGGTGTTTGGATATGGTCGACCCATTTAAGCCGGCAAAAGGAAACATGACCCATATCTTGGTTATGGTAGACAAGTTTACAAAATGGATTGAGGTAATGCCAATCAGGAAATGTGATGGGGCAACAACTGTGACATTCCTCAAAGATATAATCTTGAGATACGGCTATCTCCACAGTATCATAATTGATAATGGCATGAATTTGGCTGAAGGAGCATTTGCGAGGTTCTGCCGAGAAAAAAAGATCCGGCTAGATATTGCATCAGTAGCCCACCCTACATCGAACAGGCAAGTGGAAAGATCCAACAGACTAGTCTTGTCCGGGATAAAACCCCAGCTCATTGAGCTGCTGCAAAGATCAGTGGGGTGCTGGATAGAAGAACTACTAGCGGTACTGTGGAGTTTAAGAACAACTCCGAATCAATCAACAGGCTATACGCCATTCTTTCTGCTATATGGGGCAGAAGTTGTATTACGAGCCGACATAGAGCATTACTCACGCAGGGTCGCCCAATACACAGAAGCCGAAGTACAGGAAGCCCGACAAAATGATGTTGATCTGCTGGAAGAAGCGAGAGAACTGGCCTTGTCTAGATCCGCCATATATCAGCAAAATCTCTGACGCTACCATAGCCGGTAATTAAACCACCGAGTCTTCCGAGAAGGTGATCTGGTACTTCGGCTAGTGCAGCGCACTACTGGAATGCATAAGTTATCCCCTCCATGGGAAGGACCATTCATTGTAAGCAAAGCATTGCACAATGATTCCTATTACCTCATTGATGCACAACCACAGGAGAAGAACAAGGTGGTCAGGTCCAACGAGGAATCTAAGCGTCCATGGAATGTAGCCCTACTTAATCCATTCTACACTTAATGAAAAAGTGTATGTATCTGAATCTCTCATCTGTCGGTATGTATGCCGTCAATGATCTTATCAATGAAACCTCGACACCCCAAGCAGAAACTCGGGGACTGCCTTAATAATTTCCTTTTCTGTATTTACTTTTTATATGTTGGATGGCTTAAATTACTTACACCTTAGCCCGATTAGTAGTGTGTAGGCACCAAAAACCTAACTCGTCGACTTGCTGCTGTCCAACAGGAATTGGCTTCATGGCAAGCAAGAGAACACGTTTGGAATTGCAAAACACATGAAAAAAGACTAAGGAAAGGAACATAATCAAGCCGACATTGGTTATTCGGACTAACCCTATATTCATTTTTGCTATGTAGAGTTATTTGAGCTAATCCTAAAGTTCTAAGTATTGTTAAGTCAATTTTTTGAACCTCGGACTCGTAAGTAAAAAAACCGAATCAAGATAGACGCGAGCCGAATCATAAAATTGAAGGAACAAGAAAATGGAACTCGGGGACTACGCCCAAGTTAATTTGACATAAATAACTTAGTAGCAAAACATTACCATTGTGCTTAATACATCTGCACCTGGCATACCGGGGATCTGATAAATGTTGAAGTGTTTTTCGCTCTAAGGAGCAACAACTCCCGAGGTATCAGTTGCAGGAGGAGGTAATTCGGCATCGGTAGGGGGAGCTTCAGTCTTTGCCTCGTCCTCCAAGTTGGCCCCAGCATCCTCCGGATCTTCAGCACCCTCGGCAAATTCTGAGGCTTCTTCTTCTTCTTCTCCATCTGATCCATCCGAGACATAGGCGCCATGGACGACATCAAGGAAACTTGGTCCTTCATTCTAGCTATGGACAAAGGCGTAGTGTAGAAGGTTGTGAGCACATGCCTTGCATCGAGCGACCCACTCTGGATCATTCATCCACTTAGATCCGGTGCGCAAGCGATCCAGAACCTTTAGGTCCAAGCCCTCATACCAAGATAGCATGAAGCTTAGCGCTGTGTCAGCTCCGGCGCGCGTAGCGGATTCCCTCTAGAGGTTCAACTGCGTCTCACACTCCATCATCTTTGCAATAAAGGTTGTACTACCTTTGGGAGTGGGATCAGTAGGCCAAAGGGCATTGAAGATCCGAGTAGCTGCAGTATGATGTCCGCGCCATAATTCTTCATAGTTTCAACTCGGGCAGCAAGGATCACTAGCATGTCCTCCATGTCATAAGGAATAGGCTTGGAGCCAGGACCAACTGGAGTACCTCTCTGCAGGCGGAATTTGGTAGCAACAGTAAAAGCAATGGCATCACTCTCTAGGAATTTGTCTGGAAACAAGACAAGTAATATCAATAAGTAAGGTTGCTTGACCCGGAGAAACAAATGTCGGTGGAAGGAAAAGAACTGACGGGGGATATGACCGAGGATCCGGGTTAACTCCTTGAGCCGTCAGCATTCCTCTTTTTGAGCGTCTCGTATTCTATAGTCACCGACTCAAATTTGACATCGGCTTCCTTCAGCAAATCTTGGTCTTTTTCGAGCTGAGTATTTAGGCGCTCCTTTTCCTCGGAGAATTCTTGATCAGCCTTGGGAGAGTTCTTTAACTTCTTGATTTTGGCATTCAGCCGAGTAATTTCATCATTTTTGAGCCGGAGTTTGGCGATCTCATCATCCTTCTTCTTAAGTTCAGCCTCATGCTGCCCTGCTTGTTCGAGAAAGTGAAGCATCATATCAAGCAATGACACACTATCTTCAAGGGACACTGCAAATAATTTGTTGACCCGGCAGAGCCGAGGTATAATTATCTGCTGAGTCAGGATGGAAAAGGGTAAAGGTTGAGTAACTAAGGCAAGTTACCTCTGATCTCGCCCAAGTTCTTCCTCATGAGGATGTTCTCAGCTTCAACTTCGGCTGCGCAATCCGGATAACAAGTTAGTTCGGACAACAAATGAGACAGAAGAAGTAGAAGTAAAAAATACTGAGTGAAATAACTTACATTTCTTCTTCATCTTAGCAATCAATTTGCCATGCTTTGAGCGGAGATTCTTGTGCATGTCCAGAAGACGCTGGAATTCAGTAGTTCGGCGGTTGGTCATGATCTAAAGAGGAAAGTATCAGTTCATAAATTAGAAGGAATATTCGAAGTTTACAAAATCTGGGCCAAGCGGAACTTAACCCGACTCTAGGTGTGTGAATATTCCAAGTTTACAAGATCTGGGCCAAGAGGAACTTAACCCGCCTCTAGGTGTGTGAATATTTGAAGTTTAAAAGATCCGGGCCAAGTGGCACTTAACCCGGCTCTAGGTGTGTGAATATTCAGAGTTTACAATATTCGGGCCAAGAGGAACTTAACCCGGCTCTAGGTGTGTGAATATTCGAAGTTTACAAGATCCGGGCCAAGAGGAACTTAACCCGGCTCTAGGTGTGTGAATATTCGAAGTTTACAAGATCTGGGCCAAGAGGAACTTAACCTGACTCTAGGTGTGTGAATATTCGAAGTTTACAAGATCCGGGCCAAGAGGAACTTAACCCGGCTCTAGGTGTGTGAATATTCAAAGTTTACAAGATCCGGGCCAAGAGGAACTTAACCTGGCTCTAGGTGTGTGAATATTTGAAGTTTACAAGATCCGGGCCAAGTGGAACTTAACCCGCCTCTAGGTGTGTGAATATTTGAAGCTTACAAAATCCGGGCCAAGTGGAACTTAATCCGGCTCTAGGTGTGTGAATATTCGAGGCTACTAAGGAACTACGCTAATTTTCTAGGAGCATCCGGCCGAGTAACAAGTTACTCTCCCGGAGGCTCAGGGACTAGTGGATATATCTCTAAGTACTTGCGCATATTAAGGGCATGACAAAGAGGTTTACCTCCATCATTCGGCCGGCAAGGGAAATAGCCTTGGTCACTATGTTCATTTGGGTGCTGAACTCGGCGGGACCAAACTTCTCCAGGAGATCGTCATTGGGGTTGATGAACTCGGCGTCATTCCAGTTGTTAACATATTCGATCAACGTCGGACCATAGTTCTCCTCGGAGATCATCTGGGTCGCCACCAAGCCCTTGGCATGAGCCTCTTTCCTTGCGATCTTGGCAGCAACTGGACTGGTATGAAGAGTGAGTTGCTTGCTACTAGCAGACCCGGAAGCAACAAGGTCGGAGGCGGCACTCCTCTTCTTTATCATGGACACAATAGTACGCTGTCCACATTCAGATGTTGATCCCTTGGGGGTTTTGGTGACCTCCACGACATTTTGGCCCTTGGAGGCATCAATACCCTTTTTGTCCTTAGTTCCGGGTTTACCCTGAAGCTTCTGCTAGAAGATATCCTTGGCAGAAGGTGTGAGCGTAGGAGTTTTAGCCTAGGGGCTAGACTGAACTTGATCTTCTCGCCGAGTCCTGAAGGACTCAGACGAGGCAGAAGGAGCAGATGCTGGTGCTGGTGCTGCTACTAGTGCTTGCGCGGGTGCTGGTGCTGGTGCTGGAACAGGAGCAGGTGTTGGAGCAGATGGTACTTGGGTCAGCACCGATGTGGCTAGCACCTCAGTGACGACAGGTTGCGGCTGAGCTGAAGAGGAGCTAGGGTGATCTGGCATAGCCGTATCCTGTGTAGTGCCACTTCCCCCTCGCACCGACGTTGCCCTCCTTATGACGAGGTGGGATAAGGTTCGGCGTGGCCGCAGAGCTCTCTAGAATAGGGCTCAATGGGCACGTGTCATCATCACGAGGGGGAGATGGGCACTTCGAATAGGCAAAGCAATGCTCGGCCCGCCCTGGAGGGATCTCCCTGGCTGCCCTGCCGAATCAAACAACAAACAACATGTTATAACAGAAAGAGAGAAACAAGAAATACATGAAGACAGTGAAAAGTGATCCAAAAAATGGACAAGGAAGGAGAAAAGACTTACTTAGATGAGGTTGGATGTTCCCTAGGCTTGTGCGCTCTCCGAACCATGGTCTTGGCCTTGGGCGCGGGTGGGCCAGCACTCTTGACGCCTGGTTTCTTATGCCTCTTCTTAGTAGGGGGTGTCTTAGAAGAAGAAACCAAGGTAGCGACACGCTTCTTGGAAGGAGCAGGAACCGGATCGCCCATAGCAAGGGGGGTCCTCATGGACCTGCCTGGCCGGATTAGCTGAAGCTGAATCAACTAGAAACGCGTAAGAAATGGGAACCGGATCAAGTACCTCCATAATCTCAATATTGGAGTCTTCATCGTCATCAGGCCAATCCCTTAAAGAAGAGGCCTTACCAGAAGTTTGTCTAGATCCATCCGGAGTGGGAAAAAACATTTCTAGATCCGGCTCCACCGTGTCCGAGGCTTGACGGTCCTTCTCCCGTTTGAGGGACGACTCCTTACCATCTTCAACGGTCTGCTGAAGAAATAACTAAAGGCAAAAATATAAAGGAAGCGAGTAAGAGGATTATCCGACATAAGACAAGACTTGGAAAAGGGAAACAAGTGGGAAACATACCGGAGGAGGCATCCTATCCCGGCAGAAATGTTCCAACCCCACTCCCACTCTTCGGTGAACTCCTTCTCTATCTTGAAGATAGCCTTAACTTGGTGGAAAATCTCGGTGTTGTTCAGCTCAAAGGAGGAGGTTCGGTTGGGGTCAAGATGCCCACTCATATGGTAGAGCTTGTGTGTATGTTTCTGCAGGGGAGAGATCCGGCTACAGATGAAAGTGATCATCACGTCCTCGCTCTGCAGCCCTAGCTTGTTCAGCTCCTTGATTCGTTATCCACCTGATTCGCCAAGGCAGTTTGCCGCCTTAGGATTTGGTTCCACAAGGAGGTATCTGGAACACCCAGTTTGAAGGGGCGCAGGCGAATCAGGTCCTCATCCGTGTTGTTCCTCACATAGAAGAATGTTCGGTCCCAACCTTTGCAAGACTCGAGGCCAGTGACTCGAGGGAATGCAGAGTTTTTGCAGGGAGAGATAGTGGATCCACCGCACTCGGTTCAGGATTTGTTGGCGGGCGCAAGAAAAGGATCAGGGATGAAATTCTTGCGGAGGACGAAGAACTTGAACCAGAGCTCGTTGGTGGGCCAAAGGCTGACATACCCTTCTATGCCGGATGCAAAGGAGGAAAGGAAGGTGATGGCATTCACCGGAAGATGATGTGGTTGGAGCTCATATGCGTTGATGAAATCATGGAAAAAATCGCCGAATGGGAGACCAAAACCGCGTTGGAAGTGAGACAGGAAGACCACAAACTCACCTGGATTGGGAGAGGGAGAGATATCCTAGGAGGCGAGGCGGTACTCCTTTTGGGATGCGGAGGGTCCGGAAGAGCCAGTCAAGATCATCTTGACAGACACAGGAGCCGGGCCAGGCGCCGTGTTCGTGCGCCTCGCTTTCCTCCTCCTCCTCCTCCCCCTCCTCAGCAATGGCGATTTCTTCCTCTGTCATCTCCAAGTCACTGTCCTTGCAGAACCAATCTAATGTAGTGGGCAGTGGCCTGGATTGGTGTGGCCCCATGGCAGCGTGGCTACGTGGAGGCGGAAGTGCGATTACGGCGGAATGGCAAAACAACAAGGCGCGGTGGTGGTGGCGCTACAAGGAGCAGAAGCAGCGGCACTATTGTGCGAGAGAAGGAAGAGGAAGAACCAAGGTGCGTGCGAAGTGGGGGAAATCCCCAAGGGGCGCCCCTGTGTGTCCGTGTATTTGCTGGGTCAGCGAATGAGAAGAGGTCCATAGGAAGGGCCATAGGGAGCAGCAGATACCACGACGCGACGTGGCGATACAGTTAACGAGGAGGCAGCGCCGATGTGATGTTTGCAACAGTTATCCCTGATAGTAAATATAGTAACTGGCGCATGCCCTTAAAATGAGTAAAAACAATGATTACCCTCCACGTAGGATGTGGGGAAGCGTATGAGAGAAGGAAGGATGACCCGGATAAATAGAACGTAACCTGACCAGCGAGTAGAATCTCGGAATGTGCCAAGGGAATGTCAATTCAAAAGATCTGAGTTACAGGATAACTCGGTGAAGAGAGCTCAAAACATGGTAGGTTGAACCTGCCATGGCCTTATCAATTGAAGTTGCTAAGGCCGCACCAGCTTCAGGGACTAATGTTGGGCGGATACCCCCGGGTAGGGTCACGCCAAGGTATAAAGGCCATGCTAGCTGAGGTACGGCAAGGTCAAAGCGTAAGCTGGCCGAGTCACCTCAAGGCAAGCCGACTTAAGGAGTGATCTATCCTGAAGAATATTCATCTAACCTTGTCCCATCCGACATATAGCATATGTCGGATAACCCTTTGTAACTTGTTTGCAGGTACCCATGGGGCCGAGTTAACCAAGCGCTAGCCGAGTTACCACTTGGCTTACAAGAGAAGGAAGGAATCTCGCTGGTCAAAAGGTGGTCTATGTCCACTATAGCATGAGCGAAGTGGACAAAGGGAAGGACCAACGGGGAGTGGCCGACAAGGTGATGTAGCTAGTGTCGGCTGATGCCACCAATGTCGGATGATGCAGTGCCACATGAGGGCTTGGAGCGGCTTACACCCTGAATCCGGACCAGCTTGTTAAAGTGTAAAAGAGGCATCTTGCTTTACTGAGGAGCATATTCAGAGGATATGCCTCCACGTATGCCCTCAATTGTAACCTAGCCCCCCTATATAAGGAGGGGCAGGACCTCCATA
This sequence comes from Avena eriantha, assembly GCA_910589775.1. Taxonomy (NCBI): domain Eukaryota; kingdom Viridiplantae; phylum Streptophyta; class Magnoliopsida; order Poales; family Poaceae; genus Avena; species Avena eriantha. The sequence continues at coordinate 493,232,423 of OU342743.1, forward strand.
GAGGGGGTTGGCCATTTTTACAAAAGGAGAACCCTAGAGTGTAGCGGTGGGGAGTAAGAGGACTAGTCTCCTTCCCACGAATAGCTCAAGGAGCCCTTGTAATCCATCATCGACAAGAGAGAAATGCAAACATCAGTGTGTGGAATCAACACACTATCCCTCCCTGGATTCCTCTAGTGCACATTGGCCCCATCTTTAGCCTATACATGGCATCTGCCGTGCCACCACCACGACATAAAATGGGACTGTCATTGTTCTCCTTGTTCTCTTCGTCATTAGTGTCATCAAATTTGGCACTGTGGGCCATTTCCCCCGTGTATTGATTCTCTAGTGCCTGTGTACTGAATCTATCTACCAATTCAGGAAACATCAACTCATCCTCATCATCTAGTGGAGGAGCTCCCTCATCAGGCTCTACTTCATCCTCCACATCGGCCGCACGAGTGATTTCGCTTACACTCGCAATGCAAACAAATGGTTAATGTTGTGGACCTACAAGGAGCACGAGGGCACACACTATTAGCAGAGACAGTAGAGACACATGATGCACGACCACCTGATGATGCCTGACCACCAAATGATGCTTTAACCTTCTTTCCCGTATGTTCACTTTAGGTTACACATGGAGACAAATTTGACCAAAACATTCGGCATAATTTAAAGAGAAAAGCATTACCAGATCAGCTTCGCTAGTTAGTGGGAGCAATCTTTGCTTGCTAATGTTGAAATATTACAAATCAACTGAATCGCCATTCCTCCAGGGGAATTTAGAATATATTTTATCTTTCAAATCTCTGAGGGTTATGGGGTTGCAACCACCGCTGGGAAGTAAAATCTAGAGAGATACTGTTCACAACCACGAATTACACTAGTATCCAGTTTAACCGCCAGCCGAAATGCTAGTGCTGGATCAATCCTATTCAAAAATCAAGGAAATTAGTTGAGCACCAATGATTCACGCTCAATTACTGCCTATAATCAATCCACAAAGGGAAATGATGCTTACCTAGATGAAATCCATGCGTTATATCCCTCTGATTCCACCCAATCTTCTCCACGCTCAACGGGGAGGACCGGTACACCAGCCAATGTTGCATACTGTTCCACAAAAGGGGTAGATCTAGCGGGGGCGGGATCTATGTGGAGTGAGGTATGTGGCTAGGGGGAGTGAGCTATGTGGCTAGGGGGAGGGGGCGGCTCGGCGGCTGAGGACGACATAAGGTAGGAGGGCACGACAGCGGGGGAGCGGAGGTTCGGTGTGGGAGCTGTTCTAGGCTCAGGGGAAGCGAATGCTTTGGGTGAGCGAGAATGGCCAGTCCGACGTGTCTCCCTGTGGCCCCACCCTTCACACATATGCAAGACCCGTCCCAACACGGCCCCACCCTTCACCACGTATGCGAGACCGGTCCCCCACCCTTCACCACGTATGCGAGACCGGTCCCAACGCGGCTCCACCTGTCAGCATGTAACAGTCGATGCCACGTAGCGTAACACTAAACCGCACAACCCTCCCCAACTTGGTCCCATAGGTTAGCATGTAACGGCCAAGCCATTGAACTGACGGCATCCCTCTGTCTGAGTGCTTGCGAGAGTTTCAGAATAGAGGGAGGGGAAAAGTGAGGAAACGTTAAGCGGCTGGGGAAAACTGAGTACAACTAATGAACCGAGGGCATGAAAATAGAAATCCCATTATCTTATTCCATGTTTAAGATAAATATTTATTTCTCATGCTATAATTGTATTAATAGGAAACGTTAATACATGTGTTTTTAATAAACAAACAAGAGTTCCTAGTTATGCCTCTCATTTAAACCAGCTCGTTGATTAACAAGATGATCAAGGTTTCCTAATCATGTATATTAGATGTTCTTAATAACAAGGTCACAACATTGGTAGAATGAAGTGATGAACATTCACCCAAGGTATAGTAATACGATCAAATTAATTATGTTTACATTGCTATAACATCATACTAAGTAACCCTAATCCTTAGACGATGATATCATTGTTAATTGCTAACACCAGAAGAGTACTTTGATAACATCAAACATCACACCATAACAGGGTGACTATAAAGGTGGGTTTGGGTACTCTGAAAGTGTTATGTTGAGGCTCATGGATCAAGAGTGATATTTGTCCATCTCGATGATAGATATATATATATATATAAGGCCCTCTCGGTGATATCACATTGATATAGCTTGCATGCAGGTGATAAGATCACTAAGAATATTATAACATGGGAACAAGAAAAGAGTACTTATCGATAACGAGATCAAACTAGGTATGAGGATATCGATGATCGGATCTTGGACATGTAATATATGGCGAGACAAAGATATTTAGTTACAATGTTAAAATGTTCTCACGATCACTAGAGTCATCATTGAACGTGTGGGAGTCAATACAGATCTCTAGGTCCTACTGCTGATTATTGATCGGAGAGGGGTCTCGATCATGTCTGCATTATTCGCAACCGTAGGGTGACACACTTAAGGTATACTGACACCAAATGGATTAGATATAATACCAAAGAAATGATTTGAAAGTGCTGGTATTATTTCGATGAGCACCGGAATTTTTTCAGGTCAAATTGCTAAAAATGGTTTCAAATGTCATATCAAAGTATTGTGAGGGTTTTATGCAGATGTTTTTACTTAAAGTAATTAACAAAATTCTAAATAAAATAAATAAAATATTTTTATTAAATGAGAGTTGGCATTAATTTTGGTGGAAAATTAATGCGTGTGAGTGGGATTGTGAGTGGAGAATACACCCACATGAATGAGGGAGAGGTGGGGGCACCCAACTTGGCCGCCAGCCATGGCATGGGGCTGCCCCTTCCCCTGTAAAAGTATCCCTCCACTCCTGTCACTCTCATACCTCCTCGTGAAGGATCTCTCTCCCTCTAGTAAATCCCCCATGGCTTTGGATTAGCAAAGTAGATGTTCTCAGTGGTTTCTATGGAAAGATCTGTTGCTTCCGCTGCTTTGCTGGAGCGAGGAATCGAAGGTTGTCGGGGTACTGGACGTGTGTGCGATCATGGATGCACTGCTACTTTGTGGTGCTAGACTTCAACTCGATCTTGAGATTGGGAAGTGTACGACTACATCATCCACAAAATCAGATTTCGATAACAAAGCTTTTCGGTCTTCGAGGGTAAATTATCTATGGATGTATATCCACTCATTGATTGTATCTAGATTTGATAGATCTTGGTGCTTAGTTGTTCATATAATAGGATTTTTTTTGTTTTCTATGCTACGAACCCAACAGTGGTATCAGAGCCTGGTTTATGCGTAGATACTTTGCATGGGTAGAACACATATGATTATATGGGCGCTCATGATCATTTTATTGCATCCTTTATGTATTTTGGATATTGGGGGCATAGTGGGATGAAGCGGCCCGAACTAACTTTACAAGTCCTCGCACATGAGACCTATTCCATGCTTGGCATGCAACTAGTTTTGCATAAGTGGCTTGCAAGTCTATCACTCCTACTATAGTAAATATCTAATTTACAACAAGTTGCTAATAATTTGATTATCATCGTTGTGGTACCATGTTCGTAGTAAGAATGGTTTTTATCTCTGAAAGCCCTATCCACATAAAAACATGCAAAAGATAAATTAGAAGCACCTAGTTTTCTTTTAGCTAGGCAAGTGTTATGATATGGTAGTGTTATAATTTGAAGTATAGTTTGATACTCTTGGAAATTATACCAAACCAAAGTGTAAACACCATAGACCTTGGTATTACACGAATGGAATGATAGAGATCATACCAACATGCACATGATAGTGATCAGTGCAATAACTATATCATACCTTTTTTGAATATGATGTTTGTTTGCGTATTATTTTGCTTAAATGGCGCTTAGTAGCATTATAAGATGATCCCTCATTTAAATATCAAGATAAAAATGTGTTCTTCCTTTAGTATGCACCGTTCAGAAAGTTCACCATTTCGAGACACCACATGATGATCGGGTGTCATAGACTCTATGTACGCATACAACGGGTGTAGGACTGTTTTACACACGAGGGAACTAAGGTTCTTACTTGGTGAGCCTAGCATGTATAGACATGGACTCGGAACATGAACTGAAAGGTAAAGCATGAGTCATATAGTTGATATGATGACCATATTGATGCTCGCCTTTGAAACTACACCAATTCACGTGATTATCGGTCTTGGTGTAATGAATTTGGTTCATGTAATCACCAAAACAACTTGAGGGAATGTTGGTTTTGAGTGGGAGTTCATGTAGTAATATGATTAAAATTGAACTCAATTATCATAAACTAAATCGAAGTGAATTTACATAATTTGTTGTAGTCATTAACATACGTTTACTACCTTGTACTTAGTTATAACTGAGATAATAAAACCATAGAATTTTGGATATTTACTTTATGAACTGGTATCATATTGTTTTGAGTGTCAATCTAAAGTTTAAAGTCCTATTGTAAACTTTTAGCAAACTCCTTTTACTCCATGAAGTTTAATAATTAGTATTAAATCAAGAGTAACAACTCTAGTGTTAGTATCTAAGTATCATGCTTGCTTCCATGATCCTTGATATTCAAAATTTGTTTTAGTATCAAGGTTGTCTAGGAGCTGAAAGAATTGTTTCAGAAACCGTCATGTGTAGAAGATATTATGATGTCCGAAACAATGTTTTGGTTGCAATATGATAGAGTATAATTTAGTAAAATACATGTTCTCATATTGTATGAGAATTTGCGAAGGCTAGAGATGCTAGGTGTCATAATCTCCCAAAAAGGTTTTGTGAACTGACATTATACTCGCGATTCGTCCTTATAGACTATAGTATCCTGATCATGAAAGTTATCATGAAAGGATGAATAAAGGTGTAGGTAAAAATGTTAAATACCACTAAAATATTACTAAAGAATGGAGTTTGAAAGAACACCAAACATTTGATGATGGTGATCTACTTCAAAAGTGCAAGTCCAAGATATTAGTATTTGACTAACAAGCTTTGGGACTAAGTGTCACTTGAATGGCACCACTATTGATGTTGATAATATTTGGCAAAAAATAAAAAGACTAGAAATGTCCAGCTTAGGTATATAGATGATATACATGTTATGGTTGTATTCTTTGCTTGTCAAACAATGCGGTTCTTGAGTATTGGATACCAAATTGGTCGATGCGAAATGTCATACAGAATAACACAATTCATGAACTACAGTGGCCTAAGTAAGTAGAAAGAGAATATGTGATGATGTTCACCGAAAACAAATAAAGTGTTGTTGTGTTTTTCATTGACATCAAAGCTCGCCTTCAAGATTTGTTTTAATAATTTTTATTTTGTTTCAATAATATGAGAACAATGGTTGTCCAAATAATTATTGTATTCCATAGAAGATGGATGAACTCTTATAAGTCTAGTTGGATAAATCATGTCCATAAAAACTAATGCTAAAATGTCGCAAGACAAATGATTAAAAGATCACTTATGAGTGACATCACTATTTAAATTATATTGGAAAGAGAACATGAAGAAACTCCATGCTTATGGAATTTTAGAACCTTTTGATTTTGATCAAATGACGCTTGTGAGACTTTCCTGGAGATAATTGAAACTTCGTTCATAGGCCAAAGAGGAACACACGACTAACTTATTGGACATTGTGCATGTTGATGTATATAGTCCATTATGTATAGCCGTGTGCGGCGGATCTTTCAACTTCATATAATTTCTCTGAAAATTTGAGTGGATATATGTGTATATTTACTTAATAAGGAAGAAGTATGACATATTTGAAAAAATCAAATAGTTTCAATACGAAGTGGAAAATCATTGTAACGAGAAAATAAAGAATTTATGATTGGATCATAAAGGAAGATATTTGAGTTACAAGTTTAGGAAAACACCGAAGATTTGAGGAATTGTTCCATGGATTTGCATTTACCGATAACTCATAGGAGTATGGGGTGTTCATGAGATGAAATCAAACCTTGTTTGACATGGTAAGATCAAAGGTCTCATTTATAAAACTAGCATTGTGCTTTAAGGATTAAAGCTTTAGAGACTACTGCTTTACACTGAAAAGAGCACCGAAAGGAGCGCCATCATGATCTATTGAAATGACATCATATGAGTTATGGTTTGCGATAAAACCCAAGATGTATTTTCTTAAATTTTGGTATGCTAGGCATAAGTAAAATGTTTACAACAAAAGTCAGAGAAGAAATTCTTTGTAGGTTATCCCAAAGAAATCGTTAGGTATTACTCCATAACACTAAAGACAAAAGAGTTTGTCGCTTAGAACATCAAGTTTGTGAAGAAGGATTTTTCGCAAAAGTTAAGTGGGAGGACAATAGAACTTTGATTAGGTTGATGAACCTAATAAATAGGTGCTGAGTAGAGCAGCTATATAAAGTGTCCCGGAGGCGGCCACAATGCTCATGGCTCGCGTGATTACAAAGGTTATGATCTCAGAGATTAGAGTTCCTATTTGAACCGTATGGGTCAGGTAACAATCAAATAGGAAGATTTGGAAAAGAAGTCATTATTATTTTGACAATGATGAACCGACTACATGCAAAGAAGTGATGATGGGCCCTGACTCCATAAAATAGATAAAAGTCATAAAAACCGTGATAGTTTTCATACACGAGAAATCAAGTTTTGAAAATTGGAAGACCCTCCGTAAAGGCATGAAGCTTATCGTTTGTATTTGGATCTGTAAAAAGTAGACATGGATGCTTCACATCTATGAAACAGTCAACATGTCGTAAAAGAGTTTACGACAATGTTCAAGGAGTTGACTACGATAAGATTTGATCTTTCGTAGTGATATTTAGTCTAGATGGATATTAATGTAGCAACCAGTACATATGTCAATTTTGATATATGGTAGTTGAACAAACAAAACAAAGTTCTTCTAATAGAATGGTTAACTAGGACGTGTACATTACACGGTCCAAAGGGTTTTGTTAATTCAAAGGTTGAAGTAAGCATAACGGAGTTGGAATCTTCACCATGATGAAAATGTTAAAAGGTTTAATTTTGTCAGATGCGATGAAGATGCTTGCATTTTCAAGAAATTAAGTGGGAGCAGCGAGACATATTTCTAATAGACATGTTGTTAATTGGAAATGATGTATCTTTTATTGACACATGTTAAGAATTTCATTAAAACTATATTTCGATGAAAGACTTGGGAAAAACCAGAATATTAGGCATCAATGTCTATATGGATAAATTGAGGCGCTAATATGGTTATGCAAAATGTACATATATGAGATATGGAATGAGTTCAGTATGGAAACGACAAGAAAGATTCTTGCCACATGGAAAGTGTGGAATCAAGATTCAACTGTACTGACACTTGGTAAGTGAAACGAGATTCAAGTGTTTTGACACTTGGTGAGTGAAATCACATGAATATTTTTATCAATCATATATACCGTGATATGTACATACCTAGATATGTCCTATGCTGTAAATGTTATGAGAATGATCCATAATATGATCACTGGACGATAGTAAGGATATTATTATGAGCTTTGGAATAACTAAGAATATGTTTTGTATGTAGTGGTGGAAAATAGTTCATTGTAAAGTGGTACATTGGTACTAGTTTTGTCACAAAATACAAGTTAAGTCTATCTCAGTTTAGACTATGGATGGCATAATGTAATGGAAAAGAGGTTCCATGATGGATTTGGATGAGTTCCAAAGTTAAGACATTGTGATGGATACTATAACAAAGGCTGAGTATATGACTGCTATAGGAGGGCATTTCTGTTAAGTAGTTTGTTATCAAACTAGGTGTGGTTCAAAGCAGGACATGAAGATATATTTTATGACAATAGTATCGACATGATTTAACCCCAAGGAACAGAGGTCTCACCAAAGGACCAAATTTATATAATGCCATCTTATTTGAGAATGAGTGATGCGTAGAGACGCAAAGACATGCAAATACACACGGACCTAAAAGTGTCAGATCTGAATATTAGGTTTACCACAAGAAACACATATATACAACACCAGAAATCCATAGGTGATAAAATGTGTAGGTTTTAAACTAGATTATTGACTCTAGTGCAAGTGGGATACTGAAGGGAATATGCCTAAGAGACAATAATAAATTTGTTAGTATCTTATTCCATCTTTAAGATAAATGTTTATTTCTCCTACTATAATTGTATAAACAGGAAGCATTAATACATGTGTGTTTAATAAACAAGCAAGATTTCCTAGTTATGCCTCTCATTTAAACTAGCTCGTTAATTAACAAGATGATAAAGGTTTGCTGATCATGGATATTGGATGTTGTTAATAACGAGGTCACAACATTGGTAGAATGATGTGATGAACATTCACCCAAGGTATAGTAATATGATCAAAGTCATTATGTTTACATTGCTATAACATTATATGAAGTAACCATAATCCTTAGACCATGAGATCGTGTTAATTGCTAACACTAGAAGAGTGCTTTGATAACATCAAACATCACTTCATAACACGGTGACTATAATTGTGGGTTTGGATACTCTGAAAGTGTTATGTTGAGTGGATCAAGAGTGGGATTTGTCCATCCCGATGACGGAGAGATATACTCAGGGTCCTCTCGGTGATATCACATTGACATAGCTTGCAAGCAAGTGATAAGATCACTAAGAATGTTATATCACAGGAACAAGAAAAGAGTACTTGTCAGTAACAAGATCAAACTAGGTATGGGGATACCGATTATCGGATCTCAGACATGTAATATATCATAAGACAAAGGAATTTAGTTGCGATGTTAAAAGGTTCTCACGATCACTAGAGTCAGCATTGAATGTGAGGGAGTCAGTACAGATATCTAGGTCCCGCTGCTGATTATTGATCAGAGAGAGGTCTCGGTCATGTCTGTATTATTCGTGAACCATAAGGTGACATACTTAAGATATACCGACACCAAATGGAGCAGATATAATACCTAAGAAAGGATTTGAAAGCGCTAGGATTATTTTGATGAGCACCGAAATTGTTTCAAGTTAAATTGTCGAGAATGGTTTCGGATGTGATATCGAAGTATTGTAAGGGGTTTTATGCAGATGTTTGTTGATTAAATTAATTAAAAAATTCTGAATAAAATATAAATTAGAGTTGGAATTAATTTTGGTGGACAATTAATGCATGTGAGTGAGATTGTGAGTGGAGATGAATTTGTGTGAGTGGAGCATCCACCTACATGAATGAGGGAGAGGTGGGGGCACCTGCCTTGACCGCTAGCCATGGAATGGGGCTGCCCCTCCCCTATATAAGGAGCCCTCCACTCCTCTCACTCTCACACCTCCTCGTGAAGGATCTCTCTCCCCTCTAGTAAATTTCGCATGGCTTCGGATTAGCGAAACACATGTTCTTGGTGGTTTCTCTAGAAGGGTATACCATGTCTACTGCTTTGCTGGAGCGAGGACTCGAAGGTTGTTGGGGTGCTAGATGTGTGTGCAGTCACGGATGTGCTGCTACTTTGTGGCACTGGACTTAAACTCAATCTTGAGATATGCAAGTGTACGACTACATCACCACTGAAATCAGATTTTGTTAACAAAGCTTTTCGGTCTTCTAGGATAGATCTCTATGGATGTATATCCACCCGTTGATTGTATTTAGATAGATATATCTTGGTGCTTAGTTGTTCATATCATAGGATTTTTTGTTTTCTATGCTACTAACCCAATGCTAAAATGGGTCCAATCGAACAACCCATAGACCCAAAGGTGTTGACTATGATTTTTGTGAGCACATAACAAAATGTGGTTGGGATGCATGCAAAATAAAAAGTTGCCTTCGTAGAAAAGTTGAGAAAAAATAAACCTTTGGCAAAACATTTTTAAAATCTAACCCTTTTGGGTAGCTCCCGTCTCCAGGGTGCTACCCTCTACATAGTAAAGCTGGGCGGGGGGTGCTACCCTCATTCTAGCATGACAATCCACCCATGCCTCAGTTAGGTAGCGACAAACACTATGGTTCTACCCTATGGATAATATCACCTAGATGTGGGGCGCTACCACTAGTACAAAGCGGCACTAAGGATACCCCCATCAGAAATGCCAATGGTACGGCCCACAGAGAAAAGAAAATGCATGTGGCCGATAGGGCCTGTTCGACACGGGCCGTAGGTTATAGGATACAGAGAATATTTGTCCCTCATTACCATTATATAGCCAACGGTTATACCATAACAACCGTTACCTAAAGTACATCTATTACAATGGTTAAACAAAAAGGCCCATTGCCGATGTGAAACGGGTCCTCTATTTATTGCCCCTGTATGTAACCCTCAGAGAAACCCTACCTCACTCTCGCCACTATCTTCCCACATCTAAAAGAGGTGGCGCTCAAGGTGACCACTCTAGGTGTCTCGCGCAACCTCTCTCGGCTCGAGAGAGCGTTCCTACCATCTCAAGGCACCACGGTAGCTTGTCCACCTCTCCTCTATGTCTAGATCTGGTCAATAGAACCGGGTTCGAGGTGCACTAGGAGACAATATCAAAGAAGAAGACGATGGGTGTGGTCGCATCCATCCGACGTTAGGCGCATCCAGCTAGCATCGGGCGCATCCGGGTGTTTTCTACCTCCTATTCTGCTAGATTTGTTGCTGGATATCGGGGAAGCGTGTAGTAGAGGATTGGCTCATGAGCGGATCTATTGTGTCAAAACCTGTCCTACAAGATGAGATGAATATTATGTAATCCCACCAATTGGAAGGTATTAATCTTTGTGTGACCAACCATCGTGCCGATGAACTTCGGTTTGTCTAATTTGTAGCTACCGTGAATGCAATGTTTAGGTTACTTGAATGTTCTGTTAAGATTGTTCTTGTGTTTTTCTGATTAGATTATTTTCATATAATGAGTAATTCCTCCAGGACGATGAACTAGGGTTCTCAAATTTGTGTTATTCTCTATCTTTAAATTCTTTCAAAAAGCACAATCTCCGAGATTATTTGTGTTAGATCATGTCTGTGTGCATATATGTTGCTAAGTTGAGGCTTGTTTAAATCCATGATTTTTTTGGGCACACTGCATAAAAATTACTTGGACCAATCATATTGAGAAGCTTTATGTAAAATAGTCTCTAGTGAGTAAATTGTTCCCATATCTAGTTGCATTTATAGTTGATCTTTTCTATTTGTGTTTACATTTCTCATAATGAAGAACATTTATACTATATTTTCAGGTCATTGAAAATATCAAGGATAAGTGGAGAAAATTAGCCTTGAAAGGTACTTTGCCATCACAGACCTGAATACAATACCAAGAAAAACAAGAAATGAAGCCAAAGACATAACTAGGAAAACAAAGAAAAAACAAGAAAATGAATAAACTTATCCTTATGTAGTCATGAAATGTAACGGTGACAATTGCCTGTGATATGAATATGAATAAATTTGTTACTATTTTAGCGCTTATGTTGTGTGACATTTTAATGCAATGCAAAAATATTATCCGCAAAAGTCTCACCAAAATAACCTTAACTAATGAGATACAACTTAAGGAAATGGGCGAAAGATGTAAACCATTGCCAAAACCTCCCGTAACAGTGATGGGATTTTGCTATTGCCACAATGGTGTTCACATCAACAACCACTATCTGGCAATGTAGCGTTTATGCGTTGTCGATGATGGTGGTTTCAAACCATGTCCATAGCGTTTACTAGTGTACCCTTTTGAGATAGTTAAGTGGTTGGGGCTACGGGTGGGATGCCCACCCCATGACACCTAGCCACTTTCTTCCTCCTGTCAACCCAAAAGCTCACTCTCCCTCCCTCTTGCTCTCCCAACCCACCCCACTCTCAAATTATACACTTTGGTTCCATTTCTTCGTGGATTTCAACTCCCCTAAGTTCAGAGGTACTATCCCTCATCTCCCATGTTTTTGTGTAGTTAAAATTTTGTAATTATGTTAGATTTGTCTCAATTTTTGAAACCCTAGTAATCGCATTTGACCAAAAATGGTGGTTTGTTTTTGTTGTATTTGCCAGTGGTGGCTTGTATGATGGTGATAACCCCCAAGAGAAGGGGATCACTATACTATGTCTTCATGTGGAAGTAACATACCGATCCACAGGAGCAAGAAGGAAAACCTATTTATTCTCTCCAACTAAATTTTCACAAGTTTTAGTTCTTAATGCACGGAACAAGTTATAGGAACAAGGAGGTTGATTTAATACAAGAAAGTAAAGTGCAACAAAACAATATTGTAAAGTTTCCTAGTCCTCTTCAATGCAAGATGACAAGACAAATGGTTTATCTTATAGGAATAATGGGCATGGGCTCATGGGTACACTCAATCCTCTCTTTGCATCTATAGTGGTGATCATGTTATAGATAATAAAATTACACACAATTTTCATATTTTAATGGTAACTTTTATGATGGCTAGTTGAAACAAGTACCAATATGTGTTGCTATGTCATCCTCATAAGGCCATCGTGTGGTTATTTACACTCCACCACATCATACTTCTCCCTTTTTACCACCAGATAAAGTGTGTTTGGCTACATTGTTGTCACTCAAGACATATGTCGTCTGTCACTCGACCACCCCTTACCCATACATACACCATACTCCTTAATGGAGATCACTCCAAAAACTAGTGCAATGATTTATTTGTTGTGCGCATTACTGCATCTCTCCCATCTACCTACACTTGGCATTGTCAAGCACCTCATGGCATGGGTAAAAAGGCACTATGAATAAAAACCATTACATGTATCATTGAAGTATCTCTAGAGTATGACAAACCATAAAATCCCAACACAACGGTATATGCATAACAAGTATCATCTCATACCACTATCCACCATAGGAATTACACAGATAGATCCATAATCATGCAAGGAACACAATATGGACATCAACAAAGATCATACATAGAGATAGGATCAAGTTAGCACCACAAACACATAGTTCAGGGGGTGGACTACTCCCCTCTCATGGTGTAAAGCGATGAGGAGGCATTGGTGAAGGAGGAGAGGCTACCATAAGCAATTAAGATAGTGGTTCACCCTCCAATATTCCTCTGGTGGTGGCCTGCAAACTCTCTATTTTGTGGTTTTTGATCTTCGCCTCCGTATGTTCTGAGAACACATTGAGGATCCATTTAATCGAAGGTTTTAGGTCAATACGAAGAGGATGTCTGTGGAATCGATGGCATCCAAGCAACAAGGTGGGAAAAAGGGTAGGTGGCGTGGCCTACATAGTACCCCACGTGAATGTACTCTTTCCAAGCCCATTAATCCCCTTGTTACCTTCTTTGTCCTGCGAGATGCTCCTAAAAAACTCCGAAGCGTTCTCTCTGATCTTTCCCTTTTTGAGTCTCATAGATCCTGTAATGTCAAAAAAACTAACATAATGTATTTTATGCCAAAAATATTTAGAACCAGATGAGAGGGGATTGTTTAGAAAATCCTCAAAATCATTGTAAAACATGGATATAACATTCTATAAGATACAAATACATGTCAATAGGTGTCAATAAACTACAAAGAGCATGTATGCATTTTACATGCATCAGATGGCTATGAAGAATTATGCTTATGGATATATGTTAGGGTTAGCATTTTTGTTAGATTTGGTTTGTCCTAGATCTAGTTAGGGTTAGGGTATGCGGCTAGGATTTGATGTTAAACTTGGCATGTCTACCTAGATCTTGTTATTATAATTTTCAAATGCATATCTTAGTGAATATATTTATGTTGATGCATGTGGGTTGTCGTAATTATTATTTTAGAAGGAAAGATTGTGAGTATGCATCACATGGATAAGCACATCTTTCTGAATGGCAATATCGAGATTTACCTGGAGGAGGTTGTGACGGTGTTTGGCTGTAGTCGTAACTATATAGAAGTTTTGGAAAAAGTGAGGATTTATTTGAATTAGATGGACTCGAATGATGTATATTTAAATTGGAGGGAAGGTATATTGTTGGGTTTGTAACGCAGATTCATTGAAATACAATGTATATATACTCTAAACATTGATGTTTTGTCTGCAAGGAGTCAGTGGCCGAATCACTAGGCAAGTGTAGTGACCCAACACACCATTGGATGTCGTAGTTTACAAGTCGTTGGCGTAACACTCACAGAACACAGTTCCACGTACATTACACCCAACAGAGTAGTATAATAGAAACATCACACGTCCAAGGTATGACTATATTATGCACATTAAGATCCATACAAAAGATCTTCGAAACCTGTGTGGCACAATGAGGTTTGCCAAGTAAGTTCCCGTCAATCGAAAATCTAGAAAGAGCAATTGGTAGACTAGTCTAGCACTAGGTCTACCTCTCGAGCTATGTCTACAACTAATGGATGATTATTGCTTTATTAGAAATATTCTAATGGTATGGTTTCTCTCATTGGGAATTGAGTCCCATCTAAGTTTAACTTGATCTCGGCCATCATTAGTTGTAGTATCTGACTCTATTTACTACTTTGCTCCTTGATTCCTCGTAGTGGTCCTCCTTTGTTATCTTCTTGGGTTGGGATAATGTTTGCAACTTACTAGAGTCTAGCAAGGTATAATGAGATAGTTTGGGTATACCATACTCAAGAAGTTCTCAATATGTGGTTGTTTGATGCACTATCTATAGCTCTGGATCATAGATCCTGAGCTTATGTAAGTTTTTGAAAACAATTTTTTGCAAAATGTAAGTTTTATTTAAAAAAATTACGTCTATCGGTCTTCATGGGTTATGAGAACTTCATGGAGTTGCTTTCCACGTTGCGATGAGCTTCAGTCTAGTACCTACACTCAATTACCATCCCTTTTGATATGCTTAAATCGTCATACTATAGCACAAAATGGGGACATTATGGGATTCAACCTGTTAATCTCCATTCTGGATCATAGCACGACTTAGCATACGAAGACAAACGTAAGAAATAAGGTCTAGATGACTTTTTCGTCCCATTCTAGGATCTGTCATCAACATAGTCTATACGGCGCAAGAATCACTCACTACCTTTTTTGTTTAATCCTAGATGTACTTTTCTAGTATAATGGAATCTCCACTACATGGCTTCTCAACCATTATTCCAACCTTGATTCCATCTTCCATCACAATAGATTACCTGACCACCCTGAGCTGGTAACCCATACTCCATTTTTGTTATGAAAATAGTATTTTTCTTTTGGATGTAGTTGATAATATAATACTTTTGAAAATTATTTCTCATGAAATACTTCAAAGTACATGCAAGATTGAACTTGCCTTCTGAGTGCAGAATTATGGAAATAATGTCCTTTGCATCGTCATAAGATCTAGATGGAAGAACATTATTAGTCTATTATGGACTAATGTTTGAAAGATTGTCAATATGTTGTGATGCATAATATATGATATGCAATTGCTCTAATCCTCCGTTGATTTCATTTATGGATTTGGTTTAGGTTTAGGTTAGCGATTTTTTAGATATTTGGTTTAGTTTAAGTTTACTCCACCCATTAAGTAGGGTTTAAGCACTTGGTTACTTTTACTCAAAGCGCAATACTCCAATCATCACAACAAGACATGGTATAATTACTTTTTAACTAGCAACAATTCCTTGTTTATGGTTTTCTTTTAAGTTATTTAAGATTTTATGAAAATAGTTTATTTTTGATTTACTTTATTTTGGCAAAAAAAACTTTGGAATAAAACATCTTTTAGGTTTAATATTTATCAATGGAAATCTATTATTTATTGTTTGATTTGGTTTTTATTTTATTACTATCAATTTTGGAAAGAAAATTACTTTTATTCTTAAATGTGAGCATGTTATTATTTTTATTCTTAGGTAGTTACTATATTTCAACTTTGAGATTGTAGAATTAGAAGAATTGTTATTTATTATTTTTCTCAAGTGAGATCATTTTTTAAAGTGTTTTATTATTCATCTACCATTTTATGTATTACTTGGATTTATTATTATATTTAAATTGTTACTTATGCCACGCAATATTGTGTTTATAGCAACTTATATTGCTTAGTAAATAAAATTAAGTTTTGTTTTCATTCAGAAAGAAAAAGTTTGATTTGTTTCCCACTTAAAATTTGGTTTGGGCTATTTTGAAATTTCCTTAAATTGGGACTCAAGAAAATGCATGTAAAGGTGTAATTTATTCATAAATATTTTTCCAATGATTAATGGACTTGAGGCTTTTGACTTCACCAAGACGAGTAGAAGGTTGTGTTAGATTCCTAGGAGCATGGTGAAACTAATGGGCTACCCCCTAACTCTGTCGTCACGTGAGACAACATCAACAACCACCTACTATGGCGGTGCCCTCTGGTGAACTACCAATTCTATGATACAGATATACCCACCATGAACTAGAAGTACTGAAAGAAGCTCAGGCTCACGTTGGGTTGGATACACTTGCTATCGAGGTCCTATGGTTGCCGGAGATGTTGATTCTGTCACAGATTTCGACGAGATGCGTTAGAGAATATTGACTCAATTCGCTTGATTCTAGCCTTCCCTTCAAGCTTTCTTCAATAAAGATACTATTGGAGGTATGTCGGTGCTCCTAAGCTACTAATTGGGAGCAGGGGATCTCTCTCGCGATGGCTCATAGGCATGCCCATTTTTGGGTGTCGCTAGTAGTCCGAGCACAAAAGCTCGAGAGGGGGCAAATGAGAAGTGTGAGGGGTGCGGGTAGTGGGCAGGACTATTTATAGGTGCTGGAGGTTAGTCGAGAAGGTCGGTTCACTGACGATGTCAGGTACAAAGATGATGGAGGTTGCCGCAGTTCTATTACCAATTTGTAGAACCCCCTAGCGCATGTGGCCTTAAGAGAAAACACAGGAAAAATTATTTGGATTGTCTGTTGGGCTGAGTAGGTGGGATAACTAGGTGGCTCACGACCCATTTATGGTTTCTATCTTTTTTTTTCTATTTCTTTTTTCCTTTTCTATTTCTATTTTCTGTTTTTGTATTATCTATTTAAATTCTGTTTTGAGTATCGTTATGTTCTGAATTAAGTTTGAATAACTAAAATCCTTGGATGGTCTAGAAAATATATTAGAGGTATTGTGTAATCTCTCATAATTATATTTATAATGGATTTAAATGATTTCTTTCTCAAATATTAATATGTGATATTGAAATATGTCTTATCCATTTCAAATGATTTTGTCCATGGGAAATATTGTGGTGTTTCCAAATATTCATATGTTTTCAAATACTGGATGCATGTATGTTCCAATGATTTTGTATCACCTTTCTTCAAATAGAATGGTAGGAAATATTTTCCTATTAGAAAAGAGTTTTCATAAAATAAAAGAATTTTGGAAACCTTACAATGGAGTTTTTGTTCAAGATGAATATTTTCAACACGAATGCTTTCCATGGTCTATATATTTCATTTTTTCTATGTGACTAACACATCAAAGATTTTTATGCTCTTTTCTTGTCAAGATAATGTGTATAATACTACTAGGGTTTCCATTTGAGAGAAATCTCAGATGAGTTTTCTTTGTGTGTCAGAAGTACTTCATAAGATCTTGAACAACTCAAAATTGAGTTAATCCCAGGCCCACGTCTCGGTTAGGTAGTGACAATCAAAGTGAAGGTTTTGGGTAGTTGTTCTTATGATGAAAATTATAAGATCTTCTTTGTGTGTTTTACCCATGTGAATAATATATACTTGTCCGTTTTGGTAATATTAACCATTGGACAAAGTGTTAGGTTTATCACACCTAGATACCTGTGACCATATTCTTATAAACATAACACTAGGGTTTAGTGTTAGAAGAATAGATTTTATTCACAAGAGTGTGATGTTTGGACTATCTAACACTAGAATTGTAGGGTTGCAAGAATGGGATAAGATATTTTTTTATGACCATAGATTTATTCCCATGATGATTTTTATAGAAATAAGTCATATTTATGCATGGAAACTGTAACATCCCAATACTTAAATCCAAGGTTATTAAGATCCAAATCATCAAAATTAGGGTTAACAAAAAACTTCTCCAATTAAAATTATTAAATCATTCATATGTGTGTGCATTTAAATTAGGAGTTGATTCGAATTGCCATGATTAAGTGATCCAGTGCTTGTAAAATGATTCTTATGTGAAATAAACATCATCTAGATCATTCCCAAACAAATCCCAAAAAAAACAAATTAAAATGAATAAAAGAAGGAAATGGTCATTTGTGCCATTTTAATCAACATGCCTACTTTGGCTATTCCTAGGACTCAATTCTTAACAAAAACAATTGTGGATCTTTGCACCCCTTGCTAGTACATGTAGTAATGTACCAATGCCCACTTGGTGATCTGCCAAAAACTTTCAAACACTAATTTTAAATGGCAATTGAAATTGAATCTAGTGTAGGTATCAAGGTCACCCTATTTCAAAAACCACTCAAATGAGCTCCATTTTCAAAACCCAAGCAACCATAGATGCTTAAGCATCTGTCTAGCAACTCCACCAAAAATCATCCAAAAATTCAAAACTTGAATTCTTGCGGCCATTTTTACAAACACGTTGTGGGCAGAATTCAAAGAAAACACAAAACACTATTTGGAGCAGTGTTTGGACCAAATTGGTCTCCCATTTTGCAAACACAGCCACCAGTTGCACTCCCCTACCCCTTTCTAGC
This sequence comes from Avena eriantha, assembly GCA_910589775.1. NCBI lineage: Eukaryota > Viridiplantae > Streptophyta > Magnoliopsida > Poales > Poaceae > Avena > Avena eriantha. The sequence continues at coordinate 493,251,067 of OU342743.1, forward strand.
CCAGCCACCCACTGTGCCACGACCAAATGGTCATGGCCATTAAGGCCGAGCACCCCACCGACGACAGCACGCCACAGCCGCCGCCAGCATCGTCCACCATGTCTAGGAGGTAGCCTGTGGTCCACCTCCACCGCCCAACCAGCCCCAATCCGAGGACAGCGACCAGAGCAGTCAGGAACCGTCGTGCCCGAAGACTGTCGACCATGCCGACACTGCCTGCAGAGCGTGCACGGTCCCCTCTCAGCCAGACCCCGCCTCGCTCCAGCCACCCTCCTACATGATCCCCACCGGCCTAGCAAGCTAACGGACACGCCCATTCCCCCGACCGTGCCCCGCAGTCGCCGGCCGCCGTGAAACTCGCCGTCGGTAGAGACTTAGTGCATGCCACACCATTCACTTCCCCCGACCGCAAACCACTGCACACTCATCGCCGTGACACTCGCCAGGGCGCCGCCCACCGTCCTAGCGCACCGCCCACACCTCTAGCTCGCTGTGCCATCGTCACCGGTGAGCACCGCCCATGCTCCTCTGCCGCTTAGCCGCGCCTATAAAAGGAGGCTTCCCCAGCACCGTTTCCTCACACCACTCCACTCCCCTCTCCGCACTGATCCTTCCCCACCTCTAGCTGGAGCAAGCCGCCGTCCGCAGTGCCGGAATTTTGCCGGAGTCTGCCGCGGAGGAAGGAGAAGGGCGCCGTCGATCAAGGCCACCCCTTGGGACGCCACCGGTACCAGGAGGATCGCCGTCGTCTAACAGTTCGTTTGCCCACCTCGCCGCAGTAGCTGGAGCCCTGGTATGCCCCCTGTGCACCCCCACGGAGCCGCTATGGTTAGCCCTTGTCGACGACATGTCCGTCGTCGACGACGAGCCCCAGCCATCTATCTAGGTTTTAATCTAACGGCCCACATCGCCCCATACCGCTTCACGTGTAAAGAGGTGCTGACATGTGGACCCCCTGTCAGCTGTTCCCTGCGCCGTGGAACGACACTAGGCCGGCCCGTTTTCCTTCCCGTGCTAGCCCAACAATTCAAATTTATATTTTTCTATTTATGTTTGAACTTAGTTCTGTCCCTTAGTTTAAAAACCAATTCTGAGAGATTTACAAATCCAAATGGAGTGATTCCAATTGTGTTGGAAAGCTTCTGAAAAGATCTATCCAAGCCCGTTGGAATTAATTCAATTAGAATTAGAGATCTCTCCTAGTAAAAAGAACAAAACATAAGCATTTGCACCTTGCAACATTTTTATAAAATCAACCATGATAGCTTTTGAGTTGATTCCAACTCACAAAAATCACATTTAACCATACCTATCTGAATATGAAATAATATTAAGGTTTACATGTAGTGACTTTGTACTAGTACCAAAATAATGCTATATAGGCATTTCTAGTCACTTTAACTCATTAAATATTAAATTTAAACCAAAGTAAATATGATCCAACCCTTAAATCACATTCCCATATGTTGGAATATGTGGTTATGAAATGTTCCTACATGATCCCATATGTGGTAATAAATCATAAAAGTGTGCCTTAGAGTGCTAAGTAGACTGGTTAAGTATTGATTGGTGATTGTGTACTCCGTATGTATTTATAGACGATAGTACTGACCAAGCTTTCGAGGAGGAGGAGTTCTACCCAGAGGAAGAGGAAGAAAACTTCAACCACTATACTAACCAAGGCAAGCTATTGTTAGCAAGCTAGAATATTTAGATGACTTAAGAAATATGCATTAGGCATGTTTTGGTTATACCACCTTGACTAGTACTTACCCCAAGTATTTTTTTAAGCTTTAATTCCTTTACTTTACCAAAGTCCTTTACTTGTTTTGAAGGTAGCATAAAATGTATAAAACTTGACCTATCTAGATAACTTTAGATGTCATTCTATGGCATGAGATTGATCCCATCTTCCCACCTTGGTGAACACTCTTAACTTAGTGGTTTAGAGTAGCTAAAAACTTGAGTCACTTTAGATGGGAATACTTGGTGAAAATGAATTGTGAAAACCTTAGAATGATGAGTCATTCTACTGAGATGTTTCGACATGTGTTGAGAAACACTAATGGTTTATGATGATGAAAATGTTGAGGCATGAGCCTTAACCCTTTTCCAAAACTGATGGTTGGATTCGGATGCGATACCATTCCAATTTTACTGAAAACCACAATACCTGAATTGGGTAAGGCTTAGCCGGAAGTTTATATGCATTAGTATTAGTTCCCTCGCTGGGGAGGTTTGAGCTGAGGCTACCTCTCAATGTTGTCCACCTATGCAGTGCCCAAGATGACAGATGGTCATGGTTGGGAGGCCATGCTCATAGGAGAGGTGCTTATACTAGGGTGTGTAAAGGAAAGGTTATGTTTGATTATCTGCATACTAAGTCTGATGATTCAGGGTTATCCCTGACAAATGTATCGAATCTTGTGGTGAAAGTGTACCACCTCTGCAGAGTGTCAAACTATTCGAACAGCCGTGTCCGCGGTTATGGACAGTTGGAGTGGCCATACTGCTTTGTTGTCAGATGTTTTCAAAACAACTTATGAAATGAATGATGAACTTGACTTGACCACAACAGGGTTGTGACAATGACATTAGCTTCCCAACTTAATTGATTCTAGAACTTTATTTTATCTTTCTTTGTTTCTGAACTCAGCTTAGGTTTCAAACTTTACTTTATAGTTAAACTTAGAGTTAGCACTTTACCTTAGTACTATCCTACTTGGTAGTGGTAGTTTGCGAGTAGTTAAAGAGTACTCATGGCTTTTGTCCCTGGCTATTCCTATGTCCATACTATGAAGGAGACTACCAAGATGATGGCCAGCAGGACGGCTATGATAACTAGGACTATCTGCCTTCGTCAGCATTTCCTGTGCCCCTGAAGATGGACCCCACCGCTTCACTTATTATTTATTTCTGCTGCTTGTTTTATTAAGAGTGGATCATGAAATCCTTATTTGTGTAAGACCTTATGTATGGTTTGTAATGGATGATGTACTATGATATCCAGTCTATTATGTCTTGCAAAAATGGTAATCCTGGGATTGCGAGGTATGGCATAACAGGCATCTGGGATTAAAAATTCGGGTGTTGACTAGTTGGTATCAGAGCCATCCTGACCATAGGAGACCCTAGTTAGAATGGACGTCCGAACAAAAACTTTGTTTCAAAAACCAAAGTGAATATTTATGAAAAACTATTTCTTCTCTTGCCCTTGGGAATTCATTCTTTCTCAAAAATACATGTTCCTCCAATTCTTACATTACTACATAAAATTGGACACACTTGATCACTTCACTAACTTCCTCATCCTTAATTCTTGTAGATGGAGTCTCAGTTCAGCAAGTTTTACCAGTTGGGAAACGGAGGTTAGCTGATCTTCGAGAGGGATTTGGATTCACTGTCTGAGCTGTTGGGACGCCCGCATCCGGAGTTTTTTGGAGCTCAACTTCTAGGACCCCCAGGAGGAGATTTGCAGTGGTTAGTCACCGCTGATCTTCGAGGAAGCATCAAAGCACCAATGTCCGGGATAATTCAGTTCTCCGTGAGAGAGAACAACTGGCTAGATGGATTAGCCAGGGCAATGCATGAAGCTCTCGCACCTCTATGTGCCCTCAGTGTCAACCAGATCCACGGAACCCGTTTTGCCCACTATGCAAGACGTGACTTCATGGGAATGCCGATGGAGATGCCAAGTCATCCAGAACTGAAGCGCCAAGTGGAGAACCTCGACTTCCTGCTGTACGATCGCCAGAAGGAATTGGACAATGCTAGGGAGTTTGCCAACCACAATCGTGCCATCGCCGACCAGAAGTCCTAGACTTTCTCACTGCTCGTCAAGGACCGTCAGTCTCTTCGCCGCTAGGGCGAGAAGAAGGATCGCATCATCGCCCGTCTTCGCAAGATGGTGGCCGACCTAGAGAAGACCGTCAAGGAGCAAGAAGCTCAGCTTGCCGCGAAGGAAGAAGAATATGAGGGTGAAGACATCTAGGGAGACATGGATTCTTACCTTAGCAATGATGATGAATTTTTGGAGGAGGATGCCGTGGACTTCTACACTAACGATGATGACTCCGACTTCATCGACGATGAGTAGATGCACTAGAGCACTATCGTAGCATGAGATGTATCGGTCCCACTGTATCGTAGTCTGTAGAATGGTTCTTAAAACCATCTGCTTTTCTTTGTTGTGGTGTGTGTTTGTATCGTGTGTTTGCTTGCATGAATGAAATGAAGTTAGTTGCAAAAACCCGGATCAACCTCAAAGTTGTAGCTTTGAAACCAAAACCATGAACCCTAGAACTTTCCCTCTTACCCCCTTTATCTACCTCAATCTTCAGATGACTCATGGAAACCAAGGAGGGAGAAGCTCGTCGCAAGACCCAATGCTGCAGATCTTGCAGAATCTCATCGCAGATAGAGAAGCAAGTAGGGCAGAGCGCCAAGCTAATCTAGCAACACTACAACAGATCGCCCAGATGGCTCTCAACAACCAAGGGCATGGAAATCAGGATCATCAAGGATCCAAGCTGAAGAACTTCCAGAATACTATTCCCCCAATCTTTAGCACTTTAGAGAACCCATTAGATGCTGATGACTGGTTGCAGACGATGGAAAACAACTTGGAGGTAGCCAGGGTTGATGAGAACGAGAAAGTTCTCTTTGCCACCCACTATCTGGCAGGAGACGCAAGAGCTTGGTGGAACAGTATCCGCCTGATGAACCATGGTCAAGTTATGACATGGGAAACCTTCAAGATCAAGTTCAGCCGCATCCACGTGCCACAAGGACTAGTCACCCGAATGAGGGATGAGTTTAGAGAATTGAAGCAAGGAAAAATGACTGTGGTGGAGTACCATGACATATTCCTGTCCTTAGCAAGGTACGCCCCTGATGAGATCAGCACGGAAGCCAAGAAGAAGGAGAGATTCCTGAACGGACTGCATGATGAGATGCAGACTGTCCTCGTCAACATCCGTTTCGAGGATCTCGAAGAGCTAGTCGACTCCGCAATTCATTTGGAAGGGAAGATTAATCAGGCAAACGACAACCGTAAACATCGTATGATGCAGCAATCTGGATCCAACAGTCACCAGAAGTACCGTCCCAACCACTCACTAGGATATGCACCCAGAAACAACCGACCCCCAATGTCTCGCCCAAGCTACCCCAACTGTAGCGGAGGAAATGTGAAGTCCGGAGGAAATAATAACAACTCCGGCAACACCAACAATTTCAACCGTGCCTCTCCCAAGAGCAACAACAACAACAACAATGCACCTAGAACTGGCAGCAATGTTGTGCCTACCGCAGCAAAAGACAAGTCCCAGATCACCTATTTCGAGTGTGGAGTGAAGGGTCACTACTCTAATGTGTCCCAAGAATACTGCCGCCATTGCCAATGTGAATGCCCCAGCTCAACAGCAGCGTCGTGTTCAACCAGGGAGAAGATTTGCCCCGGGGAACCCTCACAACCGCAACGGTCGTCTCTTCCACATGAACGAAGAGGAAGCCCAGGAAGCGCCAGACGTAGTGCTGGGTATGTTTTCTGTCAACTCAGTTTTAGCAAGAGTGTTGTTTGATTCTGGAGCATTGCATTCATTTGTCACCGAAGAATTTGCATGCACTAGTAAGATTCACCCAACCAACCTGAAGCATGTCATGATAGTTCAAATCCCCGGTTCAACTACAAAAGCTAGAAAAATTTGCAAAGCTATGACTACCAGAATACATGGGATAGATTTTTATGCCAACCTAATAGTACTCGGAACCAAAGGATTGGAAGTAGTACTAGGTATGGACTGGATGTCAAGGCATAAAGGACTGATAGACTGTGCTAAGAAAGCCATCACCATGACCAGTAGCTCTGGAGTCACAGTAGAGCATATATCTGAAACCTTACCCCATCAATTGAAGTGCAGAAAGAGTTTAGCCCTGCCCACCATAGACCAAGTCAGAGTAGTCTGCGAATACCCCGACGTATTCCCAGATGAATTGCCAGGTATGCCCCCGGATAGGGATATTGAGTTCATTATCGAACTAATCCCCTGAACCGGACCTATAGCTCAGAGACCCTATAGCATGAACCCCTCAGAGTTAGTGGAACTGAAGAAGCAGTTGGATGCCATGTTAGCAACAGGCTTGATTCAACCAAGCGCATCGCCATGGAGATCACCAGTGTTATTCGTCGACAAGAAAGATGGAGGCAATCGTCTGTGCACCGATTGCAGGAAGCTAAATGATATCACAATCAAAAACAAGTACCCTTTGCCGAAGATAGAAGATCTATTTGATCAGTTGACTGGTGCCCAGGTATTCTCAAAGATTGATCTTAGGACTGGTTATCACCAACTTAAGATTCGTGCAACGTCTATTCCGAAGACCGCCTTGACTACTCGCTATGGTTTATACGAGTATACGGTTATTCCTTTTGGATTAACCAATGCCCCTGCTTATTTCATGAATCTCATGAATAAGATCTTTATGAATTTCCTGGAGAAGTTCGTAGTTGTGTTTATCGATGATATCCTTATCTACTCCAAGTCAGAAGAAGAGCATGAGCAACATCTGAGAATCATCCTAGAAACCATGAGAGAGCATCGGTTATATGCCAAGTTCAGCAAGTGTGAGTTTTGGATGAAGGAAGTAGGATTCCTAGGACATATTGTGTCTGCCGGAGGAGTCTCTGTTGATCCCGCCAAGATCAAAGATGTCGAAGAATGGGAAGCCCCAACCACTCAAACCCAAGTCCATGCATTTCTCGGATTAGCGGGATATTACCGCAAGTTCGTAGAAGGATTCTCGAGCATCGCCAGACCCATGACTCAATTGTTGAAGAAGGATAAGATGTTTGAATGGACTGACAAATGTGAAGCCAGTTTCCAAGAACTGAAGAAGAGATTGATTTCTGCACCAATATTGATCATGCCAGATATCAAGAAACCGTTTGATGTGTATTGTGATGCATCCAAGATTGGTCTCGGATGTGTATTGATGCAAGAAGGCAAAGTCATCGCCTATTTGTCTCGACAACTGAAGCAGCATGAGCAGAACTACCCGACCCATGATCTTGAATTAGCAGCCGTAGTTTTGGCATTGAAGACATGGCATCACTATCTGATGGGTAATCGCTATGAGATTTACTCAGATCACAAGAGCTTGAAGTATATTTTCACTCAGAAGGAGCTGAATATGAGGCAACAGAGATGGATAGAGTTAATCAAGGATTATGACCTTGACATTCACTATCACCTAGGCAAGGCCAATGTGGTAGCGGATGCTCTTAGCAGATTACCGTGTACACTCAACACCATGATCAAGGAGAAGCAACCAAGTTTGTATGAGGAGTTGGAGCAGTTTAGGACTGAGCTTGTTAGCAAAGGATTTTTAGCTAGCATTGAACTTCAACCCACATTAATCAGCCAAATAAAGGAAGCCCAAAAGGGGAATGAAAGTATCGACATAATCAAACATCGTATTGGTACATGAAAGGTACCTGGATTCACTGACGAAGAAGGAGTTCTGTGGTACAAAGGCCGTATCTGTGTGCCAGCAGAATCGGAGCCAAAGCAAGTTATCATGTAGGAAGCTCATGATACTCTTTATTCTATCCACCCTGGAGGAACAAAGATGTATCAATATTTGAAAGAGCAATTTTGGTGGCACAAGATGAAGAGAGAAATTGGAAGCTACATCGCCAAGTGTGACATCTGTCAAAGAGTCAAAGCAGAGCATCAGAGACCCGCAGGACTGTTGCAAACTTTGCAGATTCCGGAATGGAAATGGGATTCTATCGGAATGGACTTTATCACCGGTTGACCTACTTCTAGTAGGGGAAATGACTCAATCTGGGTCATTGTTGATAGACTTTCCAAGGTAGCTCACTTTATACCTGTCAAGACAACCTACCAGAGTTCGAAGCTAGTAGAGCTATATATTGCTAGAATTGTTAGTCTGCATGGAACCCCCAAGACGATAGTATCAGATCGAGGAACCCAGTTTACCTCGAGATTTTGGCAGAAAGTCCAGGAAGGATTATGAACCAAGTTGAACTTTAGCACCGCTTATCACCCGCAAACTGATGGACAGCCTGAGAGAGTCAACCAAATCCTAGAGGATATGTTAAGAGCATGTGCTTTGGAGTACGGATCAAAATGGGAAGATGATATCTACGCACTTCTATTCTTGTAGACAGTTGTTGGGCCTCCAAGTGGAGAGGTTTGTAGAACAGCAGCAAGTTTTCCCTTAAGTGGATCACCCAAGGTTTATCGAACTCAGGGAGGAAGTGGTCAAAGCTATCCCCTCTCAAGCAACCCTGCAATCAAGATACAAGAAGTCTCTTGTGTCCCCAACACACCCAATACACTTGTCAGGTGTATAGGTGCACTAGTTCGGCAAATAGATAGTGAAATACAAGTGGTATGGATAATTATAAGTGGTAACGGTGATAGAAGATAGCTTGATGGCGTGGAAAAGACTAAAGGAATACTGAAATAAAGATGGAAGCAAGCAAACATGTAATAGATCTAATAGCAAACGGTGTTTCAGTGCTTAGAAACAAGGCCTAGAGATCATACTTTCACTAGTGAACACTCTCATATAAATATATTATCTTCATGATACTATGTTGAACTACTCTCCGGTTGGACACTCTAATCGATGGTAGGGCTATAACAACACTCCTCAAAGTTCATCTTTCCCATCTAGATAACCCCACACTGTCACCTTGAGTACTAGATGAGTCCAACAAACACCACAATTTCATAAAGACATCTAACTCCAAATATAACTCATAACAAGTATTTGTAATCTCTAGCCTAAGTGCCACCATGGTGAGCACGCTATCACTTCACACACATGGGGAGAGCAGAGATTCATTAAAGCACTTGAGTAGCCTCAAGAGAGAACTACTCCCTCCTCATCATGGGAATTAGCAACGGTGATGGAGATGGTGCTGGAGATTGATGGAGATGGCTCCGAGGGCACTTCCCCGTCCCGGCAGGGTGCCGAAACAGAGACTTTCTATCCCCCGAATCTCCCCTTCGGTGGCGGCGGTGGTGCGGAACTTTTCGTGGCTGGAGGCTTGACGATTTAGGGTTTATGCCTCGGAAGGCTTCTTATAGGCCAGAGGGCAAGGTCGGTGGGCGGCCAGGGGGCCCACACCATGCCCTGGCACGGCCTGGGGGGACCCGCGCCATGGGGTGGTGTGGCCACCCTGTGGCCCCTCTCTGACTCTCCTTCTGGCTCCGTGAGTCTTCTGAGAAAATATCAACTTTGGCTTTTGTCCGGTCCAATTCCGAGAATATTGATTTTCTGACTTTCCTGGAACCAAAAACAGCAGAAAACAGGCAACTGGCACTGTGGCACTTGTTAATAGGTTAGTCCAAGAAATCATATGAAAAGTACTCCAAAGTGTGGACAAACCATAAGAAAGTAGATAAAACCAAGCATGGAACATCAAAAATTATAGATACATTTGCAATGTATCAACATCCCCAAGCTTAACTCCTGCTCATCCTCGAGTAGGTAAGTGATAAAAAGAAAGAATAATTTTTGAGGTGACATGCACCATCATAAACTTGATCAAAGTATTTGTAAAACATTCAAAGCTGGGATCATAGTACTTCAATCATAACATGAAAGACAAAGTTCTAGCAATAAGACAAAGAAACTATGTTGCAACATGAAAATGCACAAACAAAAGATTCATGAATAACAATGCTTTGCAAGACATTTGTTTGTTTCACATAAAGAAAACCTAGCATAGTGGCATTCAGCTTGTCCCTCATAGAGTAGCAAACATAAATGCATAGGACACCATCAAAGTTCATAAGAGTGACTAGATACAAATAGTTTAAAACAAGCAATATCAAGGTATGCATCAATCAACAAGTCTTGGGACAATGCACATAGAACTAAGAATGGCCACTATGCTCTCAAAGTAAGTGCAAAAAGATAGAAGGTGGAGACTCAATATATATAGTGGAAGAAAGGCCTTCATAGAAGGAAGCAGAGATTCAAGTTTCATAAAGAGCTTCCAAAATTTATGGTACTTATAGCTTTCAGCTCTCATTGCCCCTATCATAAGCATCTTGAAGTGATTAAGGTTAAAGTGAACAAACTATGGAGTATATGCTTGACAAAGTATAAGTTGGAAATCTCATGTCCCTTGAATACGAGTGCTGCTCCTCATGCTACTCAAGTTTAGTCCCGGTAAGTTCTTTTCATCGTAAGTACATGTCTATCATAGAGAACCGCCAACGGGGTACCCCTTGCCCGATGATACAGAAGAATCCCCATATCAAAATGACAAGGCAAGCAGACAACGAGCATCTCAGCAATCTTCTTATTTACCATGGGAATATGGTGCTTTTTTCTCTCTTTCCTCTTTTCATAATCTCATTTTTGTTCTTTTTTTTTCTCAATATAGGACTCTTTTTTATAAGAAGAATGCTTCATAGACAGCTCATTATGGTTACGCTGCAGGTTTCCACCATGTCAGCATGGATTTAGACCAGCGGCCCAGGCGTTTCTCTAACACATATACATAAATCCATGGACTTACAAGCTTCTCTTTCATTTCACACCGACGACATCCATATACAAAAGAGCATGATATCAACTAGGTACAAGTACCAAGTGCAATGTTGAAAGTGTTCCCCATGACAGCATGGTTCTGCTAATTCCCAACAAATAAGTGCAAGCATATACAACATATACGACACAATGGTTCAAGTTTATTAAGGGCAAGAAAAGTAAAGTGTGCCATCAAGTTCGTGAGAGCTTTAATCACTAGTTTTCTCATAACAAGTTTAATTTGGAAGGTAAAAATAAGCATGAATATACTTGGAATAGCATAAGCTAGTAGGTAGGTATGGTTGACTCTTTGGAATAACTTGGTTTAAGGAGTTGGATGCATGAGTGGAACTCATACTTGGTTGTGGAGGATAGCAAAAGACCGGGAGTGACAAACTAAGAGAGCAATACTGGCCATAATCATGCAGAGCGACAAAACATCATTGATCAAAGCATAAAGTGATACTGCAAGTTGAAAACTAAAGCATCATAAAGGCTATTGGTGACCATAACATGGTGTGAGCATGCGCCAAGTCAACCCAAATAAAGCATCAAAGGAGAATACCACTATACTCTGCTTTAATATGCTAAAACAACGCATGATTCATCCAAGGCACATTAAGCAATCTCAATTGTTTATAACATGTCATTCTACAGCAAAGAATACTAAGCATAAATCCAAAACAATATCAAGCATGGCATGACAAAGCATAGGTCACAGTCAAAAACAAGCTCTCTTTACCACTTAAGCATGAGCTTTCCTACTCTTTTCCAAACCAAACCAAACTATTTGAAAACCAATGTATGAAAGAGGGGGTCCAACCAATTTATTCATAAAACTAAGTAAACCAAGCAAACTAAAAACCAAAATGAAAACAAAAAAGAAGACGCTCCAAGAAAAACACAACTGTGCATGAAACAATAAAAATGAAGCGTTTGGAAGAAACCTGAGATTTTTATTGATGAAGAAGGGGATGCATTGGGCATATCCAAGCTTTGACGCTTGTACTTCTTGGATATTTCTTGGGGTGACACGGGTGGCATCCCCAAGCTTGAGCTTTAGTCCATCCTTCATCTCATTACTCATTCCTTCCATACACCTGAAATTTTTCCTTCATACAAAACTTCACACAATCTTTATTAGCAACATTAGTGCACTCAAGATAATAAGTCTTAAGGTTCAGTTATAACACCAAATAAACTTCCATCAGAACACTAGATATTTTAGCACTTCCCTCAAAAATCTCAATTCCCCAAAAGGACTCAAAAAGGGACCAACAATAAGCAAATGCAGAAAATGGCAGAAATCTGTCAAAATAGACTAGCAGGTAAAGACGAATTGTTTCGAAGATCTTCTGTTGCTCAAATAAAAAAGTGTTGAACTAACTAAAGTTAGATAACAACCTGGGGCAGACGCACAAAATTTCACGCCTCAAAAAGACATTCAGAGATTTTACACGAATTTTTACGGTGAAGAACAAAAATCTGTTTTGGGACAGCAACTTTCCCAATCATTACTTCTCTCTCATTAGAGGTTATTCTTGGCACAAAAATCAAATAAAAAGGATAAGGAGCGGTTATTACAGAGGTAATAAATTCCAAGACTCATCTAAAACTTTTGGGTTATCTCCCAATAAGTACTTTTCTTTAACGCCTTTAAGTTAGGCATGATAGTTTGAGAAGATGCTCACATAAGAAATATGAATTTAAGTAAAAGAGAGCATCAAGAAGCAAATTCAAAGCACATTTAATTCTAACACACTTCCTATGCATAGGAATCTTGTAAAGAAACAAGTCATGAAAGCACAAAACAACAAGCATAGTAAAGCAAAACAAGTGCAACTTCAAGATAAAGAGGGGAAACTTAATATTATTGAGATGCATAAAACCATGCTTCCCTCTCTCATAATAACTTTCAGTAGCATCATGAATAAAATCAACGATATAACTATCATATAAAACATTCTTATCATGAGCCACATGCATATAATCATTATTACTCTTCAACAAAATAACTATCATTATTATTCTCATCACCATAATCATCAAATATAGGAGGCATATTATAATCATAATTAACTTTCTCCTCAATAGTAGGTGGACTGAAAATATCACATTCATCATTATAATAATCATATATTGGAGGTTTGGTATCATCATAAGCAATAGAATAGCTATCTTCCAAAGCTGGGGAACTAAAAAAATCATTTTCATAAAAACTAGCTTCCCCAAGCTTAGACTTTTCCATAGCATTAGCAATAATGGTGTCCAAAGAATTCATACTAACAACATTGCTATTAGCATGCAAAGAAAGTTCCATAGGTTTTTTAATTTTTTCTTCAAACACTTCATGTCCTAACTCAAGATAAATACTATAAAGCTCTCTAATTTTGTTGTTGTTTTCCATTAAGCCTAACTAGTGAAAACAAGAAACTAAAAGACAAAATTGCAGAATCTAAAGGAAATAACTTCGAGTACTCACACCGGAGGATGTGAGTACCTTTTACCTTACCTCCCCGGCAAAGGCGCCAGAAAATAGGCGTTTGCCGTGGGAGGTTCTTCTTCTTTAATCCTCTGGTGTGAATACCTTTTACCTTACCTCCCCGGCAACGGCGCCAGAAAATAGGCGTTTGCCATGGGAGGTTCTTCTTCTTTAATCCTCCGGTGTGAATACCTTTTACCTTACCTCCTCGGCAACGACGCCAGAAAATAACTTGATGTCTACGCACTTCTATTCTTGTAGACAGTTGTTGGGCCTCCAAGTGCAGAGGTTTGTAGAACAGCAGCAAGTTTTCCCTTAAGTGGATCACCCAAGGTTTATCAAACTCAGGGAGGAAGTGGTCAAAGGTATCCCCTTTCAAGCAACCCTGCAATCAATATACAAGAAGTCTCTTGTGTCCCCAACACACCTAATACACTTGTCAGGTGTATAGGTGCACTAGTTCGGCGAAGAGATAGTGAAATACAAGTGGTATGGATAATTATAAGTGGTAACGGTGATAGAAGATAGCTTGATGGCGTGGAAAAGACTAAAGGAATACTGAAATAAAGATGGAAGCAAGCAAACATGTAATAGATCTAATAGCAAACGATGTTTCAGTGCTTAGAAACAAGTCCTAGAGATCATACTTTCACTAGTGAACACTCTCATATAAATATATTATCTTCATGATACTACGCTGAACTACTCTCCGGTTGGACACTCTAATCGATGGTAGGGCTATAACAGCACTCCTCAAAGTTCATCTTTCCCATCTAGATAACCCCACACTGTCACCTTGAGTACTAGATGAGTCCAACAAACACCACAATTTCATAAAGACATCCAACTCCAAATATAACTCAGAACAAGTATTTGTAATCTCTAGCCTAAGTGCCACCATGCTGAGCACGCTGTCACTTTCACACACATGGGGAGAGCAGAGATTCATTAAAGCACTTGAGTAGCAGAATAGATCTATAGATTACAAGCTCATGATCTCAATATATTCATGCATAGAGAGAGAGATGAACACATAGCTACCGGTAGAACCCTTAGCCTCGAGAGAGAACTACTCCCTCCTCATCATGGGAATCACCAACGGTGATGGAGATGGTGGTGGAGATTGATGGAGATGGCTCCGAGGGCACTTCCCCGTCCCGGCAGGGTACCATAACAGAGACTTTATGTCCCCCGAATCTCCCCTTCAGTGGCGGCGGTGCTGCGGAACTTTTCGTGGCTAGAGGCTTGACGAATCTCCCCTTCTCGGAAGGCTTCTTATAGGCCAGAGGGCAAGGTCGATGGGCGGCCAGGGGGCCCACACCATGCCCTGGCGCAGCCTGGGGGGACCCGCGCCATGGAAAATATCAACTTTGGCTTTTGTCCGGTCTAATTCCAAGAATATCGATTTTCTGACTTTCCTGGAACCAAAAACAACAGAAAACAGGCAACTGGCACTGTGGAACTTGTTAATAGGTTAGTCCAAGAAATCATATGAAAAGTACTCCAAAGTGTGGACAAAACATAAGAAAGTAGATAAAACCAAGCATGGAACATCAAAAATTATAGATACATTTGCAAAGTATCAGAAGACTGCCTGCCTTTCACAGAATTTTCATATAACAACAGTTATCAAGCTAGTTTGCAAATGGCACGATTTGAGTTCCTATACGGAAGAAAATGCCGTACCCCGTTGAATTGGTCGCAAGTAGGAGAGAGTCAGATCTTTGGACCCGACATTCTCCGAGAAGCAGAAGAGAAGGTTCACAAAGTCCGTGAGCACCTCAAGACCGCTCAATCTAGACAGAAGAGTTATGCTAACAAGAGAAGGAGAGACCTGACTTTCAATGTCGGAGATTTTGTGTATCTCAAGGTTTCACCATTGAAGGGAACCCAACGCTTTAGTCTGGAAGGAAAGTTAGCCCCCAGATATATCGGACCCTTCATGATTCTGAACCATCGAGGAGAAATATCGTATCAACTGGAACTACCAGAAGAGATGTCAGTCATCCACAATGTGTTCCATATCTCATTACTTCGCAAGTGCCTAGAAGTGCCAGAGAAGACTGAAGTTTTCAAGAACATCGATCATACAGCTGTGGAAATCAACAAGACCTGACATATCGTGAAGTACCCATCTGTATCTTGGAAGAAGCTTACAGAACCACCAGGACCAGGAGTATCAAATTTCTCAAGATTCAATGGAGCAATCATACCGAAGAGGAAGCCACTTGGGAGCGAGAAGATTACATTAGGACAGAGTTCCCAGATCTCTTTAGTTCCTAGTTTTCTTTCGTAAATCTCGGGAAGAGAGTTTGTTTAATGGGGGAAGGTTTGTAACATCCCAAAACTTCAATCCAAGGTTATTAAGATCCAAATCATCAAAATTAGGGTTAACAAAAACTTCTCCAATTAAAATTATTAAAGCATTCATATGTGTGTGCATTTAAATTAGGAGTTGATTTGAATTGCCCTGATTAAGTGATCCATTGCTTGTAAAATGATTCTTACGTGAAATAAACATCATCTAGATCATTCCCAAACAAATCCCAAATAAAAACAAATCAAAATGAATAAAAGAGGAAATGGTCATTTGTGCCATTTTAATCAACATGCCTACTTTGGCTATTCCTAGGACTCAATTCTTAACAGAAACAATTGTGGATCTTTGCACCCCTTGCTAGTACATGTAGTAATGTACCAAGGCCCACTTGGTGATCTGCCAAAAACTTTCAAACACTAATTTTAAATGGAAATTGAAAATTGAATCTAGTGTAGGTATCAAGATCACCCTATTTCAAAAACCACTCAAATGAGCTCCATTTTCAAAACCCAAGCAACCACAGATGCTTAAGCATGTGTCTAGCAACTCCACCAAAAATCATCCAAAAATTCAAAACTTGAATTCTTGCGGCCATTTTTACAAACACATTGTGGGCAGAATTCAAAGAAAACACAAAACACTATTTGGAGCAGTGTTTGGACCAAATTGGTCTCCCATTTTTCAAACACAGCCACCCAGTGCACTCCCCTACCCCTCTCTAGCCCAGCCACCCACTGTGCCATGACCAAATGGTCATGGCCATTAAGGCCGAGCACCATTTGGGCACCCCACCGGCGACAGCACGCCACACCCGCTGCCAGCGTCGTCCACCATGTCCAGGAGGTAGCCTATGGTCCACCTCCACCGCCCAACCAGCCCCAGCCCGAGGACAACGACCAGAGCAGCCAGGAACCACCGCGCCCAGAGACTGTCGGCCATGCCGACGCTGCCCGTAGAGCGCGCACGGTCCCCGCTCAGCCAAACCCCGCCTCGCTCCAGCCGCCCGCCTACACGATCCCCACCGGCCTGGCAAGCTAACGGACACGTCCATTCCCCCGACCGTGCCCCGTAGTCGTCGGCCGTCGTGAAACTCGCTGTCGGGAGAGACTTAGTGCGCGCCGCGCCATTCACTTCCCTGGACCGCAAACCACTGCACACTCATCGCCGTGCACTCGCCAGGGAACCACCCAATGTCCTAGCACACCGCCCACACCTCTAGCTCGTTGTGCCATCGTCACCGGCGAGCACCGCCCATGCTCCTCTGCCGCTTAGCCGTGCCTATAAAAGGAAGCCTCCCCAGCACCGTTTCCTCACACCGCTCCACTCCCCTCTCCTCACTGATCCTTCCCCACCTCTAGCTGGAGCAAGCCACCGTCCACAGCGCCGGAATTTCGCCGGAGTCTGCCGCGGAGGAAGGAGAGGGGCGCCGTTTATCAAGGCCACCACTCGGGACGCTGCCGGTACCAGGAGGATCGCCATCGTCTACCAGTTCATTTGCCCGCCTCACCATAGTAGCTAGAACCCTGGTATGCCTTCTGTGCACCCCCACCGAGCCGCTAGGGTTAGCCCTCGCCGGCGACATGTCTGTCGTCGACGACGAGCCCCAGTCATCGATCTAGGTTTTAATCTAACGGCCCACATCGCCCCGTACCGCTTCGCGTATAAAGAGCTGCTGATATGTGGACCCCCCTGTCAGTTGTTCCCTATGCCGCGGAACGACACTGGGTCGGCCCGTTTTCCTTCCCGCGCTAGCCCAGCAATTCAAATTTGGATTGTTCTATTTATGTTTGAACTTAGTTATGTCCCTTAGTTTAAAAACCAATTCAGAGAGATTTACAAATCCAAATGGAGTGATTCCAATTGTGTTGGAAAGGTTCTGAAAAGATCTATCCAAGCCCGTTTGAATTAATTCAATTAGAGTTAGAGATCTCTCCTAGTAAAAAGAACAAAACAGAAGCATTTGCACCTTGCAACATTTTTATAAAATCAACCATGATAGCTTTTGAGTTGATTCCAACTCTCAAAAATCACATTTAACTATACCTATCTGAATATGAAATAATATTAAGGTTTACATCCAGTGACTTTGGACTAGTACCAAAATAATGCTATATAGGCATTTCTAGTCATTTTAACTCATTAAATATTAAACTTAAACCAAAGTAAATATGATCCAACCCTTAAATCACATTCCCATATGTTGGAATATGTGGTGATGACATGTGCCTACATGATCCCATATTTTAAGTGGTGAATATTAAATCTTACTTTCAATGAGTAGAAATTACTTTTCTAAAATAAAAAGGATGAAACTATTTAGGAAAATCTTGTGATGTTTGTGATGGTGATAGATCATCAAATATGTGCCTTAGAGTGCTAAGTATACTAGTTAAGTATTGATTGGTGATCGTGTACTCCGTATGTATTTATAGACGATAGTACCGACCAAGCTTTCGAGGAGGAGGAGTTCTACCCAGAGGAAGAGGAAGAAAACTTCAACCACTACACTAACCAAGGCAAGCTATTGTTAGCAAGCTAGAATATTTATATGACTTAAGAAATATGCATTAGGCATGTTTTGGTTATACCACCTTGACTAGTACTTACCCCAAGTATTTTTTAAGCTTTAATTCCTTTACTTTACCAAAGTCCTTTACTTGTTTTGAAGGTAGCATAAAATGTATAAAACTTGACCTATCTAGATAACTTTAGATGTCATTCTATGGCATGAGATTGATCCCATCTTCCCACCTTGGTGAACACTCTTAACTTAGTGGTTTAGAGTAGCTAAAAACTTGAGTCACTTTAGATGGGAATACTTGGTGAAAATGAATTGTGAAAACCTTAGAATGATGAGTCATTCTACTGAGATGTTTTGACATGTGTTGAGAAACACTAATGGTTTATGATGATGAAAATGTTGAGGCATGAGCCTTAACCCTTTTCCAAAACTGATGGTTGGATTCGGATGCGATACCATTCCAATTTTACTGAAAACCACAATACCTGAATTGGGTAAGGCTTAGCCGGAAGTTTATATGCATTAGTATTAGTTCCCTCGCTGGGGAGGTTTGAGCTGAGGCTACCTCTCAATGTTGTCCACCTATGCAGTGCCCAAGATGACAGATGGTCATGGTTGGGAGGCCATGCTCATAGGAGAGGTGCTTATACTAGGGTGTGTAAAGGAAAGGTTATGTTTGATTATCTGCATACTAAGTCTGATGACTCAGGGTTATCCCTGACAGATGTATCGAATCTTGTGGTGAAAGTGCACTACCTCTGCAGAGTGTCAAACTATTCGAATAGCCGCGTCTGCGGTTATGGATAGTTGGAGTGGCCATACTGTTTCGTTGTCAGATGTTTTCAAAATGACTTATGAAAGTCATAGTTCAATTCACAAGTCATTTTGAAAACATCTGACAATGGAACAGTATGGCCACTCCAACTGTCCATGACCGCGGACGTGGCTATTTGAATAGTTTGACACTCTACAGAGGTGGTACACTTTCACCACAAAATTCGATACATCCATCAGGGATAACCCTGAATCATCATACTTAGTATGCGGATAATCAATCATAACCTTTCAATTACACACTCTAGTATATGCACCTCTCCTGTGAGCTTGGCCTCCTAGCCATGGCCATCTGCCATCCTGGGCACTGCATAGGTGGACATTCACACTCACGAGGTAGCCTCAACTCAACCTCTTTCCGCGAGGGAACCCATACTAAGGCATATAAACTTCCAGTTAAGCCTTACCCAATTCAAGTATTGTGGTTGTATGGTAAAATTGGAATGGTATCGCATCTAAACCCAACCATCAGTTTTTATAAAGGGCTAAGGCTCATGCCTCAACATTTTCATCCTCAAATCATATTGTGTCCATAACACATGTCAAAACATTTCAGTAGAATGAACCATCATTCCAATGTTTCCATAATCATTTTCACCAAGTATTCCCATCTAAAGTGATCAAATTTTATGCTTAGCACTAGCCACTAAAGTTGAGGGCATTCACTAATGAGGGGTGCTAATCAAGTGTAACTATCCAACTCTAGTTTTTATGCCTTTTGATGACATCTAAGTATAACTACTTAGGCCTAGTTTTATACTATTTATGGTACCTATACTATTGTTCCAATACTCACAATGTACTAACTAAAAGTAAAGAACTTTGGTAAACGTAAAAGAATAAAGCTTGCAAGTAAAACTTGGGATTGGGATAATCAAAGTTGGATAACCAAGCATGCCTAATGCATCTTGCATAGGTTATCTTGCAAGGATGGATTGCATAGTTAACTTGTAGTGTTAGGCTTGCCTTGAGTAGTGCAGTGGTTGAAATTCTCTTCTTCTTCTTCTTCTTGGTAGTACTCCTCCTCCTTGTATCCCTAGTCGGTACTATCGTCTATAAATGAATACGAGGTACACAATCACCAAACAGTACTTAACTACTTCTATGTAGCCCACAAAGGCTTACACTTGATGATCTAGCAACATCACAAACATCACATGAAATAAAGACCTAATTTTATTTATCTTATTTTGGAAAAGTAATTTCTACTCATTGAAATACTTAAGATTTAATATTATCCAATTAAAATATGGGATCATGTTGACACATGTCATCACCACATATTCTAATACATGGGAATGTGATTTAAAGTGGTGGTCATATTTTATAAAGTTTAATATTATCATTTAATAGAATTAAAGTGACTACAAATGACTATATAACATTCTTTTGGTACTAGTCCAATGTCACTACATGTAAACCTAAATATTTTTACATATTCAGATAGATCTTGTCAAATGTGATTTTTCAGAGTTGGCATCATCTCAAAAGAATTTATGGTTGATTTTTGAAAAATGTTTGAAGTTGGAAAAGTCTCTATCTTATTATTTTTACTATAGGTGATCTATAATTTCAAATGGTTTAAATCCAACGGGCTTGGATACATAACTTGAATATCTTTCTAACAAAATTGGAATCATGCAATTTGGTTCAGTGAATCTCTTTGAATTGATTTTTGAATCTACTGACAAAATCTGGTTTTAATTAAAATGGAAAAGAACTATTTGAATCACTAGGGTCTACGTGGGAAAACAAAATGGGCTGGCCTAGCTGCACTGCGCTGGCGCAGTGGGCTGCTGACAGGGGGGTCCCACTAGTCAGTGGCTCATCTAACCCAAAATGGTAAGTTTCAATCTAGGCCGTGTGATTAGACTAGGATCTAACGACTGACATGCATCGTCTACGACGAACAGCTCCGGCGAGACTGAACCCTAACAGCGATGGTGGGGGTCATGTGAGGCTCACCAGGGCTCCAGCTAGGGTTGGCGATGGGGGCGAACGACGTTCTAGACGAAGGCGGTTCGAATGGTGGTCGTGACGGCTCCTGGGGTGGCTCCAATCAATGGCTTCCGTCTTCCTCTGCAGCGGCGGACTCTAGCTAAATTCCGGCGGGCTGGTGCTCGCCTTGGTCTAGGGAGAGGTGTGAGAAGTTCTGTGAGGAGTGGGGAGTGAGATGGTGTGGTGAATTTAGGCGGAGGTGGCCTCTATTTATACACCAGCGAGAGGGACATTGTGGCATGGGCTGGCTCCTCCGGCGACGGTGGTACAATGAGCTATTGGCGTGGCTGAGGGTAGGTGGTGACGCGGTGCTTCCTGGCGGTCGTCACAGGCTTAAAGGCGCGACACGGGGTAGTCGAGAATGGTCGGGCACGCGCGGTCAGGGCGAGGCGCAGCGTGTGCGCGCTGGTTGGCTGCGGCGCTCTGGCGTGCTCTCGGCATGGTGCAGAGAAAATGGGCGCGACGATTCTGGGTGGTCCATATTTTGCCTGCGGTCGAGGGTTGGACAGGGGGTGGCAGTGGACGGTCGCCTGTCTCTTGGTCATCGTGGGAGAGAGCGGCCTGGTCTATGGCGAGTTGTCCATGGTTGACCGGCGCGGTGAGCATTGGGCGGCGCTGCACTAGCGCAACGACAAAGGGGGAAGTGGTCTGTTGCGCTGCTAGGTGCTGGGGGAGACCAGGGGAGTGAAGAGGGGACAAAAGGTTGGTTGATCACTGCTCCAAACAGGGGAAGTTAGGCAGTAGTTTTCTATGTCTGCAATGCGTTCGACCAAATGACCGCATGAATTAAAATTTGAAATTTTGGAATGAAATTTGGTGAGTGTTCTGAGTACTTCCTTGAGTGTCTAAGGTTGCTTGGAAAAGTCAAGCTGAATTGATTTGAGTGGTTTTTGCAAAATGGTGATCTTAGTACATACACTTGATTCAATTTTGAATTGTCCTTTAAATAGCTTTGAAAATAGTTTCTGTGAGTTTGTAAAGTGGGCTTGGGTTCACTTTGACTTGGTCTAGCAAGGGGTGAAAAGAACTGGAAATGTTTCTGTTAGAAATTGTTTACTAGGAACTCACAAAGTGGCCTAGTGGTTAATTTTGGTCAAAATGACCATTTGATCATATGCTTTATATTTGATTTCCTTTTCTTTGGATTTTGTTTGTAATTGGCCTAGATGATGTAGTATTCATCTTTAAACCATTTCTTATCATTTGTAGCTAACAAACATGGCAATTTCACTCAATCATACACTAATGCAAATCACACATACACTCATATTCAATTTAGTAATAAAAGTTTTTGTTAACCCTAAACTTGGGTGATTAGAACTTGATAATCTTGATTAATATTTTTGGGGTGTTACACGTAATCTACTATACATAATATCCTTTGCAACACTTCTTACTTACACATCCTTTTTGTTACATTAGATGAACGACTATTCTCCATCATAGACACATTATGTTTTAAAACCTTCCACTTAATCCTTCTCTGTGTCTTGAACACATTGTTCTAACTCCAAGGGTTTAAGAAAGGAAAGTGTAGATTCTATAGGAAAGAAACTATGGATACCCATACAAATAACATTGTATTATTAAAATAAGTTTCATTTGTAGTTGTCATGAAACAAGGAAAGAATTACAACTAATAAATCACCACATCATAAGTTTCTAGCTAAGAGAAAGACGGTTATGCTTTTTAATGGGTTATCCTGAAAGTCTTTAGAGTCTTTGGTCATCTAACATACATAAGTTAGATGTCTAGGGGAAACACTATCCCTATATGCTAACATAATCACATGACACTCAAGGCAACATGAACACCAACAATGCAATTTAACTCAAGATCAAAACAAATGTATCACACAATAAGGTTCAATCAATCAAGCAAGCAAATAGTATTTCATTTACCACATAAGTTGGTAAGGCCAATACACTATCACGATAACGATCATCTCCTAAAGAGATAAAACATGGTGGTCCAGATCTACTCAAACTTGGTGAGATATTTCTTTGTGTCATGTTATTTTTGGTATTTTACTTGTAGTCCAACTCTCATATAGGGATATTTGTTTTAGACTACTTCTAATAGTATACTTAATATTCTTCAATAATTGGAGTCTTCCTTCTATGTTTTAAAAAGAGAAGTATGAGAATCAAAGTGGTAAGGAGATGCTAGAAAGAACTGTATGAAGAGAAAAGGTAGAATGAAATAGATTCTATAATTCCTATGGCTTTCTTATTCCATTCCTAGGTCAAAATCCTATAGTAAACCAAGCTCTAATACCATCTTGTAACATCCTCGCCTGATAAGGATGATTTTCTGTGTATAGTGCTAATCCCTGGATTGGTTCACTAGCACATATAGTACAAAATGATACCAAATATAACCGTACATCATAAATATAATGTATATGATCCATAATTTACATTATATTACAGCGGAAAGCAATTCAAGGTAGATCTCCATCCTTCAAATGTGCCACAGGTGAACAATTGCTGACTGGAGTCTCGCGACCTAGGAACGACCACTCAGAAATGATATAACCTGCAACATGAAACGTTGCAGCCATGAATGGTTAATACATTGAATGTACGCCAAGTAGGCAAAAGTGGTTAACAATAGACCTAGCAACTAAATGGACCTTTAGCTAGCTTGAAAGTTTCAAATAATTTTTCCCAACTTTGATAATGAAAGTTTGATCCATATCAACCCATTAAGTTCACCCATCAAGTTTTAGTAATTAAGAATTTGGGATAAGTGAGAAATATGGCATAGCCTCAATATCAAGCAACTCAATTTGTCCATAACCGGAGACATGGCTAAGCAGTTAGTTTTACACCCTGCAGGGGTTTATACACTTTACCCATGTGACCTGGTCAACCCGCTCATACCATCACACTCATTTTGTGTTATGATAGGGAGAAGTCCAGAAGAGACCGTTCGGGAAGCAGTTTCCCAAACCCGCTATGCACCGGTCCAACCTAACCATTCACTACATCTCTAGTTACACTGGTTCATGTCACCACGACCTACTAAGTCCAACCAGCCACCCATAACTCACTAGCACATGGTTGCAAATGTAAGCTACTATAATAAAGAAACCAATCTTTTCTCGGTACCCCGTGCGACATTCCCCACCACAAATTGTCACTCTGATGACAATCAAGCCAATCCGCCTAGGAGGTTCATTAACATTATGTTGTTTTAGTTGAACAAAATGTATACTCTACCATAGCATGGTGTAATCCCTTCCCCATCTAAAATAGCATGGCTAAGAACATCTATATTATGGTGGCTCAACTACAAGAGATTCCTATCATAATACATAGGATATAACATAGCAATAGTAATTCCTAAACATACATCTAAAAAACATCTACAATTCATAGGAAAACAATAGGACATTTATGACCAAGATATCACCACTTGCCTATTGTAGATGTAGTCATTCAGATCATCCACACAAATTTAATGGCTACACTCGTCGTACTCAAGATACCTGCAATCACAATAGTTGCAATTATAGAAGTTGCACTTCTCGCAATCTATCGTTCAAAAGCAACGGCACAACAAACACACCATTCAAAACATTGCAACAATGTAACAATACAAGAAAACGATGATGAATAAATACATGCATGCTGATTTAATATGTCACAATGGTTGTAATTAGTTCTCTTAAGAACATTAGATCACATGATACATGTAGATAATAATTTAATGAAATAAGGTATTTATTATTAATTCTTGATCGCCAATAGAGGGATTTTAATAGATCTATTGGAACTTCTATACTAATTGTCGTATTAAATTTATATCTAAAGTGTACTTATATAGGACATTAATACTAACCAGTAGCAACTGGATTCACCCTAAACGAAATTGTAGATCTTTTTCTATGATTTAATTACTGTTTGATAGAGTTTAAATTATTTGAAGGATAGATCTAGAATCTACATGAAATTTTGAATTGAGAGACATATTTTTTATATTTTTCGAATCTATAAATAATTTATTATGGATTTAATACTCTAAAAAGCTATTAACACTAATTAAATTATTACCAGTTAACTGGTTAATGAATGTTAGATCTAATCTAATAATATTAATCTACGTAAAATTATCTTCAGTTTTATATATTACACGCAATTTTAAGATCTAGTATGAAATTTCTATGAATTTTGCAAGTTTGATCTAAATCTAAGATTTTATCTCAATTTTAAATTCGGAAATATGCCAGAGAATATTCCGCTGTCTGGACAAGATGACTGGGCCTAGACGCTGACGTAGCAACAATGTGGCATTGATGAGGCAGCTGACCAGGACGATTGGATCTCGACCATCGGGATGGGATCCGGTAGCTAGGAGAGCAAGTTGGCTCGAGATCGGCTTGATTTTGCCTCAGAATAGGTTAGAAATAGGTCTGTATTAGACAGACAAATCCATAGATAAAATGGAAAAACTTCCAACATAAAAGTTGTGAGGAATCATTAGATCTGCCTTCTCACCAAAGGAATTTGGATTTGAAGAAATGAGCATGGGCAGAGCTTTGATTTACGCCGTCAGATCTGAAATATTGTGTTGTGAAATTGTCTAGATGTGGTGGATGAAAATAGATAAGGTTCATCTGGATTGAAAGATTTCAACGAGATCTACAACTTTTATGTTGGAGCCGAAGGAAACCGATGAAGTTTAGATGGGTTTAGCAACGAAATATGATTTAGGAAGGTGTACATTCAGTATTTCGAGAAGGGAGAGTGATATAGCTGTTGCTCCAAGGGTTTATATAGAGGTTTAGGATGGTGGAGAGATAGTGCTTGGAGTAGGAAACAAGTTGAAACAAATGGAAGTCGATTCGGATTTATATATTAAAAGATATAAGTACTTGAATAGAGGTATTTGAAAAACGAGTTTTCACACGCTTTTTAGAGCAAACCTGGAATCGATCGAGTTCCCCTGGTGTGCGTGCCTAGTCCGGCTAGTAGGCTGGCTAGGTGTGCCGCTGGCTTGGGCCGGCCCGATTCGGTTTTGTTTTGTTTTTCTTTTCCTTTTTTTCTTTTTGGTATTTCCTTTATATCTTTTGCATACGAACTACAAATGACATGATTCTTGTTTCTAATTTTTTTCTAAAATTCAATAGATCATTGTAGGACTATCTTTGTAACATTTTCACTAGTTTGAAAATAGTGGATTCATAAATCCCTATATATTCCTTATAGGAACATTTTGGCAATTCAACTATAAGATTTTGAAACTAGGGTTTGGATTCAATTTTTGACAACTTTGCATGGATGCAATGCAATGCTCCGAATGCTTCATGATGTTTTTTGAGAATTTTTAACAAATTCAAACAATCAACCAAACTTATTTTATTTATTTCACATTCCAAAATTAGGATTTTTTTTGGGATGTGACACCTGAGCAACTTAACTTAGTACAATTACAACTTAAGAATGATAAGAAGGAAACTAATTTACAAGTTGGGAGCTCAACAACTTATTTAATTAAGGTTTTATGCTGATCGACTCCACCCGAGGTACTACTACAGATGAGTACTCTGATTCTTCATCTCCAGCTCCGTAGTGGATAATGTAGTTTACGCCCTTTACCCCTCTAGAGAGATCTTGCTCCACATAGAAGATATAATATTTACCATCAATACCATTCAGTGTAGCCTCCTCTAGGTCTTTCGAGTCTAAGCATGAAATCAAAGGAAAGTATGAGTAATAGCGCTACCTAGCAAGCTCATTTTGTGCAAGGTGGGAAGTTTGATGCACTAGCTACAACTGCAGACCATGCAGCATAGGCTTTATGCAGTTTTTGTAAACATTTATTCAAATGGTTTCTCTTATTAAGAAAACTATGTCCGTCAGTCTTCACATGTTTACTAGATCTTCATGGAGCTCCTTTCCTGTCACGTTTGTAGCTCCTTCCTAGAACAGGGAGTAACATGTCACACTTTTATACACTCTGCAGAGGTGCGTTGCTTTACCCATAAGATACATAATCCTTGTTGCACAACCAGGCGTACCTTCTCATCCACAATTCTGCAATGTAGAGCCCAGTACATGATCCAAGCCAATCACTGTCCTTCTCCACGACCCCACGTGCCCTCCCAACTCTGTAAGTAGAATCTACCCCTAGTAGTCCCCATCAAAATGGTAGACCTTCCTCTGAAAGCCCCTCACAGACTTTCTTAGACACCAATTATCATGTGGTACTAAGGGGTCCCACCCATGTGTTGGATCCTCATCGAGGAATCAACAGCGTCACGATAAGGTCATTTGTTGACATGCGAAAGGAAAAAGATCTAGCTAACTTCACCATCCCATTCCATATCTTATGGTTAACGCGTAACGACATTGGTTATTATGTCCTATATGATACATTCCCGTGCAAAGGGAACCTCCACCAATCACATACCATACCATGGTTCCATTGCTAGCCATAATAGATTATCACCACTCGGGCCGATAATCAATAAGTCATATTATTGTAAAATAATATTTTTGTCTCCTTTTCATAATTTAGGTGATATTAACAATAGATTGCAAATACTTGATAAAACATCATCAAAGGATATGAGAAAGTGATTAAATTGCGTTGAGATTAAGAGGTAATGAAGTTAGACACTTCAGTTTGCCCCTGGACTTCTGTTTCTACAAAACACCTTCATTGCCCATTAAGGACAATGTTTAAAGAAGCAAATAATGAATTTATGCATAATAATGCCATGCAATGCTTAATTTTGAGATATTTCCCCTCTCTATGTGTTTTACCCATTTTTGGGGTTTTAAAACTATTTTCTTGATTTCTAAATGAAGAAAAGCATTTAAAAGTAATTAAATAATTTTCCATATAGAAATAAATTCGAAATTAGTTTTGAAATGCTAAATATAATTTATTAGAGCATAAAATGATAAAAGAATTTTTTTTCATTTTATGAGAAAATTGGATTTAAATAATCATCTTATAACCTCTAATTTTAATTATTCTAATTTGACTTAGAATTTCGTATTTAATAATTGTCTAGGATGGTTGAATGTTTTTCATACACAAAAGTGAATTTTATTTAATTTTAGGATTTTCCTGTATTTTTCTAGATCTCATTGAATTGAAAAAATATTTATTTTTATCTTATTTTCTAATTCATTTCCTTTCTATTTATAACTAGGCCTAGCTCACTAGATGTCGTGGTGTGGAACACGGCAGTGCCATCGGGGATGCCATCAAGGATAATCAGGATGCTATCAGTGGCTACTCGCAACGGGTGGGAACAGATACTGCAAACACAACGATGTACCCAGGTTCGAAGCCCTCTCTATGAGGTAAAAATTCTACTCCTGCAAGGATCTACTATATTAGGGGCGACTGCCTAGTACAACTGCTCTTTGAGCTGTTTCCCTAGCTGGTATGCCGAGCTAGAGGAAGAAGATGAACTATGAGAGTGAACCTGAATCTACTTGAGCTTACCTAGAACTCTACCTCTACCCTCCCTTATATACTGGCTAGGAGAGGTAGGTTACAATGTGGGTTCTAGGGTTTAATGTTTGGGCTTTGAGTTTACAAAGCAGGATGGCTGGACAGGCCCAACCGGTGGGCCAGGACCTAGTCAAGCCTCCTGTACAGGGGGCAGCGCTACAGTGTCCCAGCTCCGGTGCTTTGGGCATCACCTGGCTCTTTACTCGTCATCCGGCGCTTTACTCGTCAGCTGGTGCGTTAGAGGTCAGCAGACAACGCTCTCCTCAGCTTCCAGCTTTGCGCTTTGGTGCAATTGTCTCTTAGCGCCGGCAGGGCTGCACGCTAGCCTGTCCATTCAGAGGGGCGCTGAAAAAGGAGTGTCACCCCTTCGTATCCTAGCGAGTGGATCCGAGGTGGCCGGGTGGAAGCAGCCACCCGGCCGGTTCTTCTGGCCATCCGGCTAGACGGGCTAGCCAGGAAACACTAAGGGCGAACCGGTTGGAGCGGTCCACCCGGTTGTGGTCCTTTGTCTTGTGGCCATCTGGCTAGGTCCTCTTGGAGCCGACCAGTTGAGCCTGGCTTGGCCTACCCTGGGGTCATCCCCTCGATACTAGACAACCCGACCCACTGGGTTAGGCTGGACCCTCTCCACTCAGTGATGGGTTCGCCCATCTGGCCCACTCCCATCTACCTCTCCCCAATCCTTTTCTCTCTCTCAAGCGATCCCATGGTGATGGCACCATCACTGCTCGATTTCGGCGAGCTCTGGCCACTCCGGCCAGCACCATCGGTCACAATCTATGCACCTCTCTGTGCTTCGTTGATTGGTCCTTGTCAGTTCTTTTGGCACCCTCTCTCCTGGCCATGCTGACCCCTACTAGAATTTAGGGTTTCAACATCCCGGCATCGTCATGCGACACTGACGACCACGAGCTTCTCCAAGCGTTGCTAGTGTATTGGAATGCAGATGATGCCACCGGTGGAAGTTCGGCATAGGTGTAGCATTGCCGTGCTCCTTATGCCGCTGCGTCATGGCCTCCGTCGCCTTGCCACCATTGCTTCCTATTCAGAAAGCTCTAGTGTTTGCCTCATGTAGGTGTACCCTCCTCTTCTTCCTCCTCGCTGTCCTCTTCTAGACTTGAAGTGACATGCTCTAGTGCTCTCTCTTGAGCACCATGTGCTCAACTGACTTGTTCAATTCATCTCCTATTAATTACTATTGATGTTGATAGGTTGATGGCTCTAGTAATGGCCTGTTTGGATTTATCTACTTGTATCCACTCCTTGGTACACTCTACTAGTTATTCTCAAATGTTATGCCCTACTACTTGTGCTAGTATACTGGTTGGTAATATTGGTTGTAGTAGTTTGTCTTGTGGAAATTCTGGAATGATGATAACTATTTTGTTGATACTAGGCTTCGTCCAATAGTGTGATTACTAGCTTGGTTACTGTCAACTTGAAAGTGAACTAGTATCATGTGGTGCTTATATATATGGACATGTCAATCTATTTTGTAGATGATTCCTAGCTAAATGGATAAGAAAGATGAGATGTTTCTTGTCAATATTTACTATGTATTGATATGTTTCTTTGTTCGTAGAGTTTCTGCTGGGGAAATGATATGAATACAATGGTTGATTAACCCTGGTGATTAAATTGTGTGGTTAGCTCTGCCGGTGATGGGTGGACTCAGGCTTGTACCCGACATGGGCCTAAACCACGATTCTTGCCCACAACAACCTCTGATGATCTAGGACCTGAAGGCCTACATCTAAAAGCTCTCAAGCTTACCTAACCTTAACCGACATGACCTGTGGGGATGCAAGATGGCTCTCTGGAGATCCCAAAGAACAAGTGGATGTACAAGGGAGATTGGAGATCACGATTACGTGCAAGACATGATGAAGATCTAAAGTGACTAAGAAAGACTCGTTTACCATCGATGCCTATAAGTACCCGAAGACATTGAGCTCATAAGGACACACCATAATCGCCCAAGTCTTCAACATTAGCCTTAGTTATAGCTCTAGGTTCATCTCTCTTGTTGGGTATCATTATAAACCCACCGAGATCATCTTGTAGGTACATTGTACGATATATCGATCACCTTATGAATAAAGTCTGAGGGATTCCTCCTATTATCCACATATCTTCGTCTTTGAGATCCAAACCTGTTGGCCCGAACCATCCACCAAACAAATAAACTCTCTTTCATTCCTCGAAAGCAAGACTCGGAGGGATCGTGAAAACTATCCTTCGCTAGTTGGCATGCCAAGCAAGGGAGCCCGCATCATGCATATTGGATGTATCATCCTGATGGATGGACCCGCCAGAGACCTCCTAGACGGAGGCTCGGGGGCACTGGACCCGTACAATGGCCACGCAGCCGACGTGGCACTAGAGGACGAGTACACCCCGGATACCCCGTCCACATTGCTCAAGATCTACTATGATAGCATCGAGGTAACGTACAGACATGCATACCATCGCCATCTTGAGGCACTCTACGCGCCACTAGAGGCTGACTACTTGAACCACGACACTCTGCTCCCAATGGACCTCCCGCAAGCCATTTGCTCGGGGCCCGTCAACGGGTACACTTGGGTCCCATACATCTGCGACCCTGCACTGATCTACCCCGTCACTCCCGTTCATGGTGTCTACATAGGTTACCCCAGCCTCGTACCTACATGTTATTACATAACCAACCCTTGTCCTAGCTCTTGCACATGCTACTCAGTAAGTACAACGTCCGCCACCTCAACGAACACATCTCGAAGCTCGAGGACGTCATGGGAAAATGTCACCACTTACAACCCGCAAGCGATGTGGGGGACATACCCCTATGAATGCGTTGCTGGTTTTGGAGGGCACACCACCGACCCTTCCAGGGGAGAGTCAAGTTGCTGCTATGCCTTGATACAAGATCTCTAGAGATGGATCGCGCATGTCCCCGAGGGGGAGAAGGCATCCTTGGAAGAAGAGCTAAAGACCACCAATACCTTGTGGCAAAGGCTACTATAGACCTGGAGAAGTAGCTCGAGGAGTACAACACTCACACTCCACCCTCCAGAACTAGCAAGCGGAGCCTCTAGGTCAATCCATCGCTCTCTAGCAGCAGAACCAGCTTCGAGAGCCACAACATCTGGCTCCGGTAAAACCCACATGACGAGCATCGCCCTCACCTAGATAAGCGGCGCTCGAAGTGGAAAGAATATCTGACCAGCCGACATCGGGATCCACTAGTTAGGGCTGGGGAGATGAGTACCAGCCCTAATCCATACGGAGACCCTAAAGAACATGAAGAGACAGCAAACGACAGGAAAGGCGGCAACAACCCTGGCCCAGAACATGTCGACGAGGCTGACGTGGCCCGTCGACATGAGCGAAGGCGCGAACAACAGGAAAGGTAGCGATAATGGAGCCACTACCCCCGGTATGAGTATGACCAGGAGTATGAGGACTGGGACACAAGGTTAATTGAAAGGTATAAGAATTTGTCCCATGACCTGGAGGACATCAAGGTCCCTGGGGCGGTGAGAGCTAGGAACTATGAGAAGTAAAATGGATCACATGACCCAATCACATACTTGGAGAAGTTCATGCAGGTAGTCAACATTATGGGCGGCGAATGCGCCATATGGAAAATCTCCTTCCTACTTGCCTGTAAGGAAACACCCTAAAGTGGCTCTGGAATAAGGTCCCCTAGTGGATAAAGACCTGGGGCGACTTTACCTGGGCACTTATCTAGGCCTTCGCCACAGAGGATGATGCTAACACGCTCCATGAAGAATTAGAATATCAAGAAGTACCTAGGCGAGAGGCTAAAGGATTTCATGAAGTGGTTCAAAGTCCTGGTGAACACCATGCCCGACCTTTCCAACAAGGACATGATGTGGGCATTCACCAATGGGGTTCGTAACAACAATTGTGCCGCTCTCATCAAAGCCGCGGAGCCAAGAACCTTGGATCAGCTCATGGCCATTCTCAAGAAGGCGGTTAACCATGACAATAGGATGATCTAATAGTAGGAGTCAGACCGGGGGCTCTAGCTCTACAAATCCACGAACGAGCTCCCTTGGAGGTCTGACAAGGAGGGGTTGGGACAGGTATTCCTGGCACGAGGCCCCCAGTGGCCAATGACCCCGAGTCATAAGTAACCTGGGGACACTAGTAAGAAGTTGTCGCAGTTCAGCAACCACGGTCGTGCGCTCAACCTGCACACCCACCACAGTAGCCGCCAGGCCCCGGCATGCCGCGTAACAGGGAATACCAACACGCTCGATCCCACTGGAGGAACGTACCATGGAAAATTGGTGCAATTTCCACACTAAGGCCTCACACAAAAGAGCCAGTTGTCAAATCATCATCTCATGGCTCAAGGACTTGGTCGAGGCTTCATAGGAAGCAAGCCTCTGCCACCTGAGCCATCACGGCGCATCAACTTGAACCGACATCAGTTGGGGCATCACCCAGATGGAGCTCCAGGACCTCCCACTGGACCTTGGTAGCAAGACCCGGGGGCTGCCAGGACAACATGGTATGCCACTGGAGGGAGCGGCGGTTTCCTCTACGGCATTAACAAGCACCAGACGAGCCCTAAGGTAAATCACTTATGGGTAGGATCATACAGGTACCCCTCACATAGGGGAGTCAAGGAGGTTTGCTATGAAATCCTCTCGTCACATCATGGGAGCACCTCCAAGCTAGCATGGGCCAGCGTGCCCATCACATTCGGATTCAATGACTGCCCAGACAACCTGACCTACCTAGGCAGGCTACCTATGGTGGTCTCCTCGGTCATTGCCAACACCACCGTGCACAAGTCTTAATCAAAGGGGAAGATCTTTTGGAATCATTACAATGGATACCCTAGGAAAAATGTAGTTCCCTAGCTCTTACGTCTGGCTGGTCTCGAACCAGTTCTTCAGGATAACACCCGGAGTGGCTGACGAGCTGGTTGGGTAGATCACCCTGCCGGTCATGTTCAGTAGTTGGGAGAACTTCCATATGGATAAGTGCATCTTTGAGGTCGTCGACTTCCCCACGGTTTACAATGACCTCCTTGGGCTCCCGCAGATCTCACAGTTCATGGGTATCCCCAACTACACCTACCAGATGCTCAAGCTCCCTGGACCTAAGGAGGTGATCACAGTCAAGGCATCCTTGAAGCACGTAGTGGAGTGCGATCGGTGCACCTAAAAAATGAGATAGGCCCCACCTAAGCTCCCTCATGGAATGGCAGCACGCCAGGAAAAGAGAAGGATCGGGGACACTTGCATGGAGGAGTCAGTCTAGCCAGGTCAAGACGAAAAATAGGGATGCACGCTCACCTCCTGACAACCGAATTCCCAACAAGGGAGGATGAGCGGACCCTGTTAGCAACACGGTGCATCAACGAACATTCGGTAAACCCAGGTAGCCAGCTCAGGTATCAAAAAGGCCATAATCAGGACATTCTAGAGAATCAGGATTAGAGCAGGAAAGTAGCTCACGCATGCTATCAAACACCTCCTATGGGAACATAGTGCACCGACGACATCCAGGGCTAACCCCCAGCGGGTGGCATGACCCCGCGTTCGAGACACACCACAGTAGTGTAGTAGCAAGATATTAGGTCACGAAGATTTCGCGGAGAACTAGCCTGCGATGGGCACCAGGCCTAGAGTCGGGGATGGAGAGCAAGGACCAGAACAGTATGTGTGAAGATCCCCTATCCCTTAGATGGCTCGTGTGTAGACACCCCAAGGGAAATATAAACCCACCTTGCATGGAAACAATGGGCACCCCATCCAAAACATTAATGCGTGGAAAGAAGCACAATATCTCCATAAAAATATGGCGTATAGGAAGATAATGATTCATCAGTCCCCCTATGGATAACAATGTCCTAGATATGGAGTGTAAGAACAAGACCTTCCATCCTTCTCGGGATTCAAAACTACTACTGTTGTGGAAACTTTAGTGTGTAAGGAATTAAGGTCTCAACTCAACCCCTTACACACCCGGGGGATCCTACTCCATGAACACACATAGTTTTTCATCCTCCATGATCCCTTTTCAAGGAGTAATGAGTACTAGAATGCCTTTCTCCAATTCTCCATCTCTTTATCCATCCAGGTTGCGGTCCTCACCTCTCTGGAGGGACAGGAAACCGCTAGCGGTCTAAAAATCCTATTCGAGATACCTCACGTTCTTAGGAGCAAGGTCTTAGAGCCAAAAAACCTACATGGTTAGGTAACCTAACCTCGATAGTTCGCCTTGCTCAAACATTGAGCAACCCAACTGGTTTATGAATTGCCAGGGTACATGTACAGGGAGCGGGTTGCGGGAATCTGGGAGAGCACACTAGGTGATGATCTGGGAACTCTCTTGCGCCCTCAGTTACCTCTGACATAGTTGGTATGAGGTGGAGATAGGCACTAGTCAGGAGGTACAAACACCTTTAACCGGCCTAGACTATCACCTGCAACCCCATATTACATGTTTGGAGAGTGAGGAAGTCATGACTAGACAAGGCGAAACTGCCCGCCAATGAGAGAGTTAACATAGCATTGACCCTACAGCATTCTAGTCCCTACACCATGACCTACGCTCTGGCCTCAGGGCCACGACTTGGGAACTTACAACTCAGCGCGTCATTAGGACCCCCCTAGACCTACCGTTGAAATGGGATCGTATGGGCACCTAGAGGGGGGGTGAATAGGTGTTACTCCAATTTTTAATTCTTTTTCAAATTTAGGCTTGACACAAAGGTAAATTCTCTAGATATGCAACTAAGGTGAATTTACCTATATGACAACCTAGCTACTAAACAAGTAAAGAGCGGTGAGAGGAACAAAGTAACCGAGAGTGGAGTGCGCGAAGACACATGACTTGATTTACTGTAGTTCCTTCCTTTTTAGGGGAAGTACATCTGTGTTGGAGGGGTGGGAGGTACTAAGACCACCATGCCACAAAAGGCCTCAGCCTGTTCTCCGATGAATCTCTGCACAATTGGGCTAATCCACCTTTGCACTATTCAGTACCCTTCGAGGCGAGAACCAGCGCCTTCACAACAAGATCAGGGCACGCATCCACAACTGAGTTGGAGGCTCCTGAGATGACAATAAGCTGCCACAACAAAACAAGTTTATCAAATACCAAGAACGAGATCTAGGATTTCAAAATAAACTCTAGATCAAAGGGGCCCTCAAGTGAATGAGGGGGAATTGAAGATCACTTCCGTGATGATGTAGATCAAGGTATCCTCCTCCGATTCTCCAAAGATCATGACCTTCATATGGTCGAATGGGGAGATCTTGCGAAATTGAAGGCTCAATAGTACAATGCTTTTTCGTAGGATTCAAGAGATCCCAAGTTGAAGATGGGGAGGGGGTATTTGTACCCCTCCCAGATTGTAGCCGTTTGGGGTCGCTGAGGGCCGTATAATCCGGCCCAAGTGGGGGCCAGATAATCTGACTAGGACAAATATCAAGCCTAGAGCAAATACTCTAGCCCAAATATCCGCCCTCCTTTTGAGCGCCGTGCCTCTGGTCCTTAGCAAAAAATCTAGGAGGTTGGATAATTCGGCCCACCGGAGGGGCGGATTATCTGATCAAGACACAATCTCCGGCCCTGTTCAAATATCCGGGGGAAATATCCGCCCCCATATGAGCATCGCACGTCTGTTCCTATGTCGAATTTTGGGAGGGGCGGATAATACAGGTCTAGGTGGGGCCGGATTATCTGTCTGGGGCCAGATTATCTGGCCCTGGGCAAACATCCCGCCTAGTGCCAAATATCTAGCCAATAATCCGCCCCATCCGAGCATCGTGCGCTGGGTCCTTAGCCAAATTTGCTAGGGAGCAGATATCTGACCCTAGCTAGGGGTGGATAATCCGTCTTGGCAAGATTGTCTCTGCTTCCTTTGGGCAGGGGCTCTTTCCAATATTTTGGAGAGATGATGCTGACACAAGATGAACCTTTTGTATCTGCAGCACTCAACGCGCAACTAAAATATCCTTGGCATTGTCTAACACACATAACATTAGGGATCATGGAATGCTCTTTCAATCTCCCCCTTTTTGGTGGTAGATGACAATACTCGGATTTGCAATAGAGAACTAGATTAACCAGCAACAATTCCAAAAGATAAAGACTCTCCTAAATGTAGGAACAAGTTGGATACTAGGAACAAGTTGCAATAAACAAGAGACATAGTAAAGTAATGATGAGACTCGAGATGGAGATCATACCAACCATAATGTACTCTCAACCATAGGTAGATAATTCCATAGATAAATCCATAACCATACCCGTAGATAGATAATTCCATAGATATATCCATATCCATAATTCCATAAGTCTAACAACCATACTTAATATAGTCTCAACAACTCACAAACCGAATAGAGATGAAAAGGTTCAATGCTAGATAAATGAGCACATGCAAAGATAGAAAGACGCAAATAAGGGCAAATGCTTCTTGTACCCGACCCATGAAAATCCCCTCGAAAACCTAATAGAACTACCTCTCGGACTATTGGAACTCCTTGTCCTCATCCTCATCATCGCCGCAATCATCATCATCATCATCCTCATCATCATCGGCTGCAGGAGGCAGAGACGTCCTCGGCGGGGCATGAAACTAATGCTTCTCCATGTCACCATAGTTGATCCCTAAGGAGTTCCACTAATCATACAGAGTGGGAGATGATTGCCGAGGAGGGTTACCCTAAGCCCTAGAGACATGGTGAAGAATGAGATTCTGAGTATGAGCCATATCATGGCGTTGACGATAAGCCTAGTACTGACCCTTGTGAGTATCCACGACCATGCAAATGATGTTGTGCTGAAACCAGTGGAGCTTCTTGACCTCTCTAGCAATGGTCAGAACCGGGGGCCTCCTCCCACTGGTGCCTCCACTATCCTGGGCATCTCAGATGAAAGCATCATACTCAACAGGCACAAAAGAGGTCTTTGTTTTCTTGACATAGGGCTTATTTACCTTGTGTTTCCCATCAAAAGGACCACTAAAGTCTTCATGTGGGAGCATGGTTTTGATGAGCTTCATAATGTACGGTGCATAGGGAATAGAGTGTTGTTTCACCATAGCATCATGCATCTCATTCAAAATGAAATCCATCATGTCCAAGGAGAAATTTGCTTTGGGGTCTTCACTAGAATCACACTCATAATAAAAAACAAGAAAACTGACAAGATTGTCGCGAATAGTGTCATTGTTACCTCCAATGGGTGCAATGCAGTCATGGAATATGAGAACCACCTGAGAATAAAGTGGAAGAAGACTGGCAACCTCCCCAACAACACCCATAGATCCATAACAAGACAAGAGCAAAGTGTCCTTGTTGGGACGATTGGGGCCACAGATATGATGTCCAATAGAATGGTCTCGGCCTCTAAAAGTGTAGGAGAGCACCTGCCCAAAGCTGTATAAGTTGGACTCATAGAAGGTGGCACCCGGCATCCACTTCATAGTGAGAGCCTCATCACCACAAAGCATAAGGGATGCAAAAAGAAGTACTAGACAATATTGATTTCATAGTCACACTTGATGCTCATAATATAGTGCAACCCTATCTTATCAGTCACATTAACATCCTCATCAAACCGGGACTTGCTCTTCATATGAATAGATGTCCTGAAAACATACATCTGATGTGCGTACCAAAAGTGTGGGTCTTAAAGATCCCCATCACTTGGTGCATCCACAAACCAATCCCTCTGCATGAGAGTAGCATACACAACAAGGTCCATGGCCTTATAATTGACACTTGGTTGCTTGCCTTTTTCTTCAAAGTAGCCCGAGATCTCTTCTCCTTCTTCTCATGTTCTACCATATGTGCAACCTATCTTGCTTGTCTCCTCAACTCAACCTCGTCCACAAGGACACCCTCTTTGTTGCGATGAAAATACGAAGGTTGGGGTCTCCGTAGATAGGTCTAACGAGAACCACCTATGAAACGAGTAACGGGGATAAAATGGGATAAGCACACACAAGTCCAAAAGGATATGCCAAAAGCAGTAGAGAGGCAACCACAAACCAATCAAGTTATGGACCATCTGAATCAAAAGTTACAGGATCTGAACTTTCTAGGCCGGATAATCCGGCCCCCGACAATTTTCAACATATGATTCAGATCTTGGCCTAAAAAATAGATCGGATAAATCAGTTGCTAAACTACTATATTGAGCATGCAAAGGAACCAAAGGGCATCATCTACTCCAAGTTTCAACAACAAAAACTAACTTCCACACAAAAATTAAAAATGTGGGAGTTACCCTCACTCATCTGAGGAGCTACTTGGAGGAGAAGGTACCTGGGGAGGAGGATGAGCAGATCTGGCAAGGAACTGAGGAAACCGGCGGCTGGAGAAGCTCCGGGGAGGCGGGGAGTTGTCGGTGGCGGTCGGGGTGGAGAAAACTTCTCTATTTGAGCCTCCCCCGATGACCAGCCCTATATGTGAAAATCGCCCAAGATGGATAATACGGCCCCACTTGGGGTGGATAATCCGACCTTCTCTAAAAATTTCTGTTCACAAAGAATTCATGCCAACACTTTCCCAAAAACCTCGAGTGTGAACGAAAGGAGTTATGTGCAAGAAAGATAGATGGCTTTAAGAAAGGATAGGCTTGGGTTTATACAGAAAAAATGTGATGGTACTACACACCCAAGATTGCAAGAGGCAAATAGTAAAAAAGCCAATGTTGAGTGTGTTTTCCATAAGAACAAAATATAGGATATAAAAACCAAAAAGATCCACAAAGAATCAACCCTTCTCAAATAAGAGGGTGGTGGTTGAGGCCACCATGTAGGAGTGTATGGTATGACACCACAAAGATATATCATGGGTCCATGACCAATACTCATAAATTAAGCTCACATATCACAAAATGCTATTAAGAGAAATGATTTTTCTTACTTTTGGCATTATGGGGGGAGGTTTAGCCCAACAATTAGGACCACACTCCCCTATATCCATGCCCCCACCTATACCAAATAGAGGCTAAGATATACATGTGTATGCAAGATGATCAAGTCAAGCTCCTTGAATTGATGATATTTAGCTCATTCCTCAAATAGAAAAACCTTCCTGCATAAAGAGGCTTCATGAATATATCCGCAATTTGATCCTTCATGCTCACATAAAGTATCTCAATATCTCAACGGGCAACATGATCTCTAATGAAATGATTACAAATCTCAATATGCTTTGTTCTTGTATGTTGCACTGGATTGTAGGCAATCTTGATAGCACTTTAATTATCACATAAAAGAGGAACTTTGTCACAAGTGAAACTGTATTCCTTTAAAGTTTACCTCATCCATAACAATTGAGTGCATGCACTTGTAGCAGCCACATATTCATCTTCAGCGGTGGAAAGAGAAATACAATTTTGCTTGATAGAAGAAAAACATAGCAAGGATTTACCTAGAAATTGACATGCATCGGATGTTGATTTTCTATCATCCTTATCACCATGTCAATCTGAATCCATGTACCCACATAGAGAGAAACTTGAGCCTTTGGGATACCACAATCCGTAGTTTGGGGTATGACCTAAATATATAAGGATTCTATTAACCGCCACCAAGTGGATTTATTTAGGAGCCACTTGATACCTTGCACACACTCCTACACTCAACACAATATCGGGTATAGATGCACAAAGGTAAAGCAAAGAACCAACCATGGACCGGTATGCCTTTTTATCCACATATTTACCATTGGGATTTAATTCAAGATGGCACTTAGTTTGCATCGGTGTAGCAATGCCATTGAGATCCTTCATCTTGAACCTCTTGAGGATGTCTTGGATGTACTTGGCTTGATTGACAAAGGTTCCTTCTCTCAATTGCTTGATCTTGAAACCAAGAAAGAACCTCATTTCTCCTATCATAGACATCTCAAACCTGTTAGTCATATGCTTTGAAAATTCATCATTAAAAGCTTTGTTAGTAGATCCAAAGTTAGTGTCATCAACATACAATTGGCAAATGAAAAGCCCCCCTTGAACCTTCTTAGTAAAAAGAGTAGGGTCAATCTTCCCAGCTTCAAAACCATGGTCTAACAAAAACTCTTTAAGGTGCCCATACCCATGCATGTGGGGCTTGTTCAAGGTCATAGAGCACCTTATCAAGTTTGTAGACATGGTTAGGAAAGTTAGGGTCCTCAAAGCCTGGGGGTTCCTTAACATCAACCAATTCATGCAATGGATCATTAAGAAAGACAATTTCTACATCCATTTCCTGTAATTTAAAGTTATGATGTGCAACATATGAAAGAAGGATATGGATAGACTCAAGTCGGGCCACTAGAGAATAAGTTTTGCGGAAGTCAATGCCTTCCACTTGAGAGAAACCTTGAGCCAC
The DNA here is from genome assembly GCA_910589775.1 of Avena eriantha. Lineage (NCBI taxonomy): Eukaryota > Viridiplantae > Streptophyta > Magnoliopsida > Poales > Poaceae > Avena > Avena eriantha. The sequence continues at coordinate 493,291,632 of OU342743.1, forward strand.
CTATCTTGCCTTGTTTCTTACAATAATTCCATTATCATTTTGCCTGTTCTTGAATATCCACTTCATTTCTAACACTTTGGCACTCTTTGGGATTCACTACTAACGTCTAAACCTTGTTGTGCTCGAAGTTATAAGTTCTTCATGCATTGACAACACCCAATCCGGATCTTCAAGCACTTCAAACACCTTTTTAGGTTCAACCAAAGAGATATGAGCTTGGTGATCACTAAAGCTAGCCAACTCCCTTCTTGTGGATACCCTTATTATTAGATCATGAACAACTTTGTCAAGAGTGTGACTTCTAAGTTCCAAGTTACATTCAGCTCTTTCTTTACACCAGTTTCAATTTCCTCATTATTTCTTGGAGGGATCTCTTCAACATTTTGGTGCTCGTCTTGACCAATAACAAGACTTTGGTCAATAACTAGTTCAACACTAACAACAATACGATAATCTTGACCTTGGTCTTGATCAGCACTGACTTCATTTGGTTACTGAAATCCTGGACTCGTAGGGTTGGATAATCTGGCCTAGGAGTTTCATCCTGATGAACATTTTCTTCTTGATCAACCTGGTGAGAGTTCTATTCTTGAATTTGGTTAGGTGCATCATTAGCTTCAGCAAAAGGATCTTGTTAATCTTGTGCAGATGAGGGCTCCACTTGTGTAGAGCATTGTTCTTCCTAATCTGCCACAAGGGGCCTTAATGGGGTGGAAAAATCCCGCACCCATTCTTCTTATGGAATCTTGAGGTATTTCAACATATGTATCAAAAGCATCAACTTGCCCCACTTGGGAGCCATCATTTTCCTTGAACACCACACTACAAGATTCCATTATAATTCTAGAGGCCTTGTTGTAGACTCTATAAGTGTGGGATTCAGCAACATAACCAACAAATATACCTTCTAAAGCTTTAGACTCAAATTTAGACAAACAAACTCCATTTATGAGAAATAAACACTTACAACCAAACAATCGGAAGTATGAGACATTGGGCTTGTTACCGGTAAGTTTTTCATATGGTGTCTTGTCCAAGTTCTTGCGGAGGTAGAGCTTGTTTGATGAGTGACATGCGGTGGAGATAGCCTCAGCCCAAAAATTGTATGGAGACTTAAACTCCGCTAACATGGACCTTGCCATATCCATTAATGTCCAGTTCTTCCTCTTGGCTACACCATTTTGTTGAGGGGTGTATGAAGCGGAATATTGATGTCTTACCCCCTCTTCACTTAGAAACTCATTCAAGGCATAGTTATTGAAATTGGAGCCGTTGTCACTTCTTATTTCCAATATGGGCACATTGTGTTAATGTTGAACTTCATTGGCAAAGTCGATGATGGTTTGTTGAGTCTCACTCTTCAACTTGAAGAAGTAAACCCAAGTGTACCTTGAATAGTCATCAACAATTACCAAACAGTACTTCTTCCCACCAAGACTTGCATGAGATGGAGGACCAAAGAGATCCACATGAAGGACCTCTAATATCCTCTTAGAATAAATAATAGACTTCCTTCGATGGGGAGTATCATGCATCTTTCCTTCAACACAAGCCCTGCAAACACGATCTTTGGCAAAGGAAAGATTTTTATTTTAGTCCAAGAATGTGGCCACCCTTGTGAAGACTTCGCAAGGTTCTCAATTGACATGGGCTAGATGGTGATGCCATAGCCAACCCACATCAGCCTTTCCGAATAAGCACATCGGACCTATAGTGGGTTTCCCCAAAAATTCCATGACATACAAGTCATTTTCGACGTACCCAATGAAAGCGATCTTAAGAGACTTTCTCCACAAGAGTACCACAATATCATCATCAATAAAAACAGCAAATCCCATCTTACCTAGGGCAAGAACTGAAAGTAAATTATAGCAAAGGGTCTCAACAAGCGTTACATCCACAATAGATGTATCATGGGTGACCATAACCTTGCCAAGACCCAATACCTTAGATCTTGACTTATCACCACAGGAGACGGTTATTTGATCATGATTTGGCATCATCTCTATGATGATCTCCTTTCTCCCGGTCATATGGCTTATGCATCCACTATGAAGCACCCATCTTGACCCACCGAAAGCATAGCCCTACAAGAAATCAATTCTTGGTTTTAGGTACCCATTTTTTGAAAGGGTCCTCTTTTGTTGGCAAAACAAGGGTCTTGGGAACCCAAATAGACCAAGCAATATAACCGTCATTTGGTCCAACATATTTAGCATATACATCACGATAATAATCACAAAACACAATATAATTGGGGTTGGTGATTCTTGTAAAACCATCATGAGCATCTTGGTGCTTCGTAGCATCATTTCCTACAATGGTGCTTGTCTTTGCTTGAGCGGGCTTGGCCTCCTTCTTATTGTTATTCATCTTCTCTTTGTCTTGGAGACATAGCCAAGACCCTTTTTACCATTGTTTGACCTTTGCTTACTCAAAAGATCATCAATATCTTCCTTACCTTTGGGAAGAGAGGACTTGGCAAGCTCATCCTTCAACCTAGCATTTTCCTCAAGAATATCTCCAGGATCCACAAAGGAGTAGAGGTGCTAGGGACATCATATTAGGTTAGTCGAATTTGAAGTTGATCATGAGATTTAGTGAGGATAGAGTGTTCACTCTCCAAAGCCTTGTAGGCTTTGTCAAGTCTCTCTAACTCCTCGGTTATTCTAGCATGGGAAACATCAAATTCAACCTTCCCCTTTTTAAGCTTTCTAGTTTTGGAAATATCATGGTCACCTTCTTTAATTAGTTTAGAAACAATATCATCATGTGACTCTTCAATATATTCAAGATTATACTCAAGAGAAGCTCGAAGCTCTTCCTCTTCTTCTAAGCATTCTTCAAGGATGTTATTTCAATAGCATTCTCTCTTTCAATCCTACCTTTATCTTCCAGGAGATCTTATGAATGGGCAAGTTGACCCATGAGGGCCTCAAAATGCTTCTTGTGCTCACCTCGCAAGTTAGTCACATAATGATCCAAAGAAATAACCTCTTATTTGACCTTAAGACTAGTAGTATCATCTAATTCAACACTCATAGTAGTCTTAGAAAATGAAGTAGTAGAAGGTGATACCTCGGAGGCCATTGACATGGGGAAATTGACGTCCTTGTTGGAGATGTTCTCATTAAGAGTAAAAGAGTGAAGCATTTGGTGTAGAAGTGGTGGCTATGGTTGCCACTTCTCTTGGGTTTTCTTCTTCCTCTTCATCTTCACTCCCGCATGAGTACTCCTCATGTGCCACCAACATGATTTTCGGCAGCTTCTTATATGGAACATTCTTCTTAGTGAAAGGCTTCTTGCGTGGAGCCTTTCACTTGTCCTTGAGAATGATTCTATGATACGTTGCAAACGTATCTATAATTTTTGATGTTCCATGCTTGGTTTTTATCTACTTTCTTATGTTTTGTCCACACTTTTGAGTACTTTGTACACACTTTCTTGGACTAACCTATTAACAAGATGCCACAATGCTAGTTGCTTGTTTTCTGCTGTTTTTGGTTCCAGAAAGTCAGAAAATGAATATTCTCGAAATTGGACTGGACAAAACCCAAAGTCAATATTTTTACCAGAAGACTCACGGAGCCATAGGACGAGACGGAGAGGGGCCACAGGGTGGCCACACCATATGGTGGCATGGGCTAGCCCTGGCCGCACCACCAGGTGGTGTGAGCCCCCTGGCCTCCCATCGACCTTGCCTCTTCGCCTATAAGATGCCTCCCGATGCAAAAACACTAAATCATCAAGCCTCCAGCCATGAAAAGTTCCGTAGCACCGCCGCCACCAAAGGGGAGATTCGGGGGGCAGAAAGTCTTTGTTCCGGCACCATGCTGGGACGGGGAAGTGCCCCCGGAGCCATCTCCATCGACCCACCGCCATCTCCATCACCATTGTTGATTCCCATGATGAGGAGGGAGTAGTTCTCTCTCGAGGCTAAGGGTTCTACCGGTAGGTATGTGTTCATCTCTCTCTATGAATGATCTTATTGAGATCATGAGCTTTGTAATCAAGTAGATCTACCATGCTACTCAACTGCTTTAATAGATCTCTACTCTCCCCATGTGTGTGAAGTTGACAGTGTGCACACCATGGTGGCACTTAGGCTAGAGATTACAAATACTTGTTATGAGTTATATTTGGAGTTGGATGTCTTTATGAAATTGTGGTGTTTGTTGGACCGATCTAGTACTCAAGGTGATAGTGTGGGGTTATCAAGATGGGAAAGATGAACTTTGAGGTGTGCTGTTATAGCTCTACCATGGATTAGAGTGTCCAACCGAAGAGTAGTTAAGAGTAGTATCATAAAGAGAAGATATTTGTATGAGAGTGTTCACTAGTGAAAGTATGATCCCTAGGCCTTGTTTCTAAGCATTGATACACCGTTTGCAATTAGATCTGTTACATGCTTGCTTGCGTCCATCTTTATTTCAGTTTGCCTTTAGTCTTTTCCACGCCATCAAGCTATTTTCTATCACCATTACCACTTATAATTATCTATACCACTTGTATTTCACTATCTCTTCGCCGAACTAGTGCACCTATACACCTGACAAGTGTATTGGGTGTGTTGGGGACACAAGAGACTTCTTGTATCTTGACTGCAGGGTTGCTTGATAGGGAATACGTTTGACCACTTCCTCCCTGAGTTCGATAAACCTTGGGTGATCCACTTAAGGGAAAACTTGCTACTGTTCTACAAACCTCTGCACTTGGAGGCTCAACAACTGTCTACAAGAATAGAAGTGCGTAGACATCAAGCTATGTGCTAGCGCCGTTGCCGGGGAGGTAAGGTAAAAGGTACTCACATCCTCCGGTGTGAGTGCTCGAAGTTATTTCCTTTAGATTCTGCGATTTTGTCTTTTTGTTTCTTGTTTTCACTAGTTAGGCTTAATGGAAAACAACAACAAAATTAGAGAGCTTTATAGTATTTATCTTGAGTTAGGACATGAAGTGTTTCAAGAGAAAATTAAAAAACCTATGGAACTTTATTTGCATGCTAATAGCAATGTTGTTAGTATGAATTCTTTGGACACCATTATTGCTAATGCTATGGAAAAGTTTAAGCTCGGGGAAGCTAGTTTTTTTGAAATGATCTTTTAGTTCCCCAGCTTGGGAAGATAGCTATTCTATTGCTTATGATGATACTATGCCTCTAATATATGCTGATTACAATGATGAATATGATATTTTCAGTCCACCTACTGTTGAAGAGAAAATTAATTATGATTACAATATGCCTCCTATATTTGATGATTATGGTGATGAGAATAATAATGATAGCTATTTTGTTGATTTTGCTCCCACTACAATTAATAAGAATGACTATGTTTATGTGGGGAGTATTAATTCTTTTATGTATGTGGCTCATGATAAGAATGTTTTATGTGATTGTTATATTGTTAATTTTAATCATGATGCTACTGAAAGTTATTATGAGGAGGGAAACATGGTTTTATATATTTCAACAATATTAAGTTTCCCCTCTTTATGTTGAAAGTCTTGAAATTGCACTTGTTTTGCTTTTCTATGCTTGTTGCTTTCCGCTTTCATGACTTGTTTATTTACAAGGTTCCTATGCATAGGAAGTGGGTTAGACTTAAATGTGTTTTGAATTTGCTTCTTTATGCTCTGTTTTACTTCAATTCATATTCCTTCTGTGAGCATCTTCTCAAACTATCATACCTAACTTAAAGGCGTGAAAGAAAAGTACTTATTGGGAGATAACTCAAAAGTTTTAGTTGAGTATTGAAAGTTATTGCTTCAGTAATAACCTATCCTTATCATTTTTGTGTGGTTTTTGTGCCAAGAGTAACCTCTAATGAGAGAGAAGTAATGATTGGGAAAGTTGCTGCCCCGAAACAGATTTTTGTGCTTCACCATAAAAATTCGTATAAAATATCTGTACGTAATTTTGAGGCGTTAATGTTTTTGCTTCTGTCCCAGGTTGTTATCTAACTTTCGTTAGTTCAACACTTTTCGATTTGAGCAATAGAAGGTCTTCGAAAAAATTCTTCTTTACCTGCTGGTCTGTTTTGACAGATTTCTGCGATTATTTGCATTTGCTTCTTGATTGGTTCCTTTTTGGGTTCTTTTGGGGAATTGAGCTTTTTGAGGGAAGTGCTACAGTAGATTGTGTTTTAATGGAAGCTTTATCGGTGTTGGAACTGAACCTAAAGACTTATTATCTTGAGTGCACTAATGTTTCTAATAAAGATTGTGTGATGTTTTGTATGAAGGAAAAATTTCAGGTGTATGGAAGGAATGAGTAATGAGATGAAGGATGGACTAAAGCTCAAGCTTGGAGATGCCACACGTGTCACCCCAAGAAATATCCAAGAAGTACAAGCGTCAAAGCTTGGGGATGCCCAAGGCATCCCCCTCTTCATCAATAAAAATCCCAGGTTTCTTCCAAACGCTTCATTTTTATTGTTTCATGCATAGTTGTGTTGTTCTTGGAGCGTCTTCTTTTTTGTTTTCATTTTATTTTTTCATTTGCTTGGTTTTCTTAGTTTTCTGAATAAATTGGTTGGACCCCCTCTTTCATGCATTGGTTTTCAAATAGTTTGGTTTGGATTGGAAAAGAGTAGGAAAGTTCATGCTTAAGTGGTAAAAGGAGCTTGTTTTTGACTATGGCCTATGCTTTGTCATGCAATGCTTGATATTGATTTGGCTTTATTCTTAGTATTCTTTGTTGTAGCATGACTTGTTATAAACAATTGAGATTGCATAATGTGCCTTTGAAGAATCATGTGTTGTTTTAGCATATTAAACCATAGTATTGTGGTATTCTCCTTTGATGCTTTATTTGGGTTGACTTTGCACATGCTCACACCATGTTATGACTATCCCAAGTCACCGTAGCCTTTATGATCCTGTAGTTTTCAACTTGTAGTATCACTTTATGCTTTGATCAATGATGTTTTGTCGCTCTGCATGATTATGGCCATTATTGCTCTCTTAGTTGGTCGCTCCCAGTCTTTTGCTAGCCTCTACAACTAAAGTATGAGTTCCACTCATGCGTCCAACTCCTAAAACCAAGTTATTCCAAAGAGTCCACCATACCTATCTACTAGCATATGTTATTCCAAGTATATTCATGTTTTTATCTACCTTCTGAATTAAACTTGTTATGAGAAACCTAGTGATTAAATCTCTCACGAACTTTTCTTGCCCTTAATAAACTTGAACCATTGTGTCATCTATGCTGTATATGCTTGCACTTATATGTTGGGGATTAGCAGAACCATGTTGTCATGGGGAACGCTTTCAGCATTGCACTTGTACTTTGTACCTAGTTGATATCATGCTCTTTTGTCTATGGATGTCGTCGGTGTGAAATGAAAGGGGAGCTTGCATGTCCATGGAGTTATGTATGTGTGTTAGAGAAACGCCTGGGTCGCTGGTCTAATCCATGCTATCATGGTGGAAACCTGCAGCGTAACCATAATGAGCTGTCTATGAAGCATTCTTATAAAAAAAGAGTCAGATATTGAGAAAAAAGAGAAAAAGGAAAAAATATGAGAAAAGAGGAAAGAGAGAAAAAAGCACCATATTCCCATGGTAAATAAGAAGATTGTTGAGATGCTCGTTGTCTGCTTGCCTTGTCATTTTGATATGGGGATTCATCCGTATCATCGGGCAAGGGGTACCCCGTTGGCGGTTCTCTATGATACACATGTACTTAATATGACAAAACTTACCAGTAACTAAACTTGAGTAGCATGAGGAGCGGCCCCCGTATTAAAGGGACATGAGCTTTCCAACTTATACTTCGTCAAGCATATACTCCATAGTTTGTTCACTTTAACCTTAATCGCTTCAAGATGCTTATGATAGGGACAATGAGAGCTGGAAGCTAATAAGTACCATAATTTTTGGAAGCTCTTTATGAAACTTAAATCCCTACTTCCTTCTATGAAGGCCTTTCTTTTACTTTTATGTTGAGTCTCCACCTTCTATCTTTATGCACCTACTTTGAGAGCATAGTGGCCATTCTTAGTTCTATGTGCATTGTCCCAAGACTTATTGATTGATGCATAACTTTGATATTGCTTGTTTTAAAATATTTGTATCTAGTCACTTATGAACTTTGACGGTGTCCTATGCATTTATGTTTGCTACTCTATGAGGGACAAGTTGAATGCCATTATGCTATGTTTTATTTATGTGAAACAAACAAACGTGTTGTAAAGCATTGTTATTCATGAATCTTTTGTTTGTGCCTTTTCATGTTGCAACATAGTTGCTTTGCCTTATTGCTAGAACTTTATCTTTCATGCTATGTTGAAGTATTATGATCCCAGCTATCCATGTTTTACAAATACTTTGATCAAGTTTATGATGGTGCATGTCACCTCAAAAATTATTCTTTATTTTTATCACTTACCTACTCGAGGACGAGCAGGAGTTAGGCTTGGGGATGTTGATACGTTGCAAACGTATCTATAATTTTTGATGTCCCATGCTTGGTTTTTATCTACTTATGTTTTGTCCACCCTTTAGAGTACTTTGTACACACTTTCTTAGACTAACCTATTAACAAGATGCCACAGTGCCAATTGCCTATTTTCTGCTGTTTTTGGTTCCAGAAAGTCAGAAAATGAATATTCTCGTAATTGGACCGGACAAAAGCCAAAGTTGATATTTTACCAGAAGACTCACGGAGCCACAAGACGAGACGGAGAGGGGCCACAGGGTGGCCACACCATATGGTGGCGCGGGCTAGCCCTGGCCATGCCACCAGGTGGTGTGGTCCCCCTGGACGCCCATCGACCTTGCCTCTTCGCCTATAAGATGCCTCCCAATGCAAAAACCCTAAACCATCAAGCCTCTAGCCACGAAAAGTTCCACAGCGCCGCCACCACCGAAGGGGAGATTCGGGGGACAGAAAGTCTCTATTCCGGCACCCTATCGGGATAGGGAAGTGCCCCGGAGCCATCTCCATTGACTCCACCACCATCTCCATCACCATTTCTGATTCCCATGATGAGGAGGGAGTAGTTCTCTCTCGAGGCTAAGGGTTCTACCAGTAGCTATGTGTTCATCTCTCTCTCTATGCATGATCTTATTGAGATCATGAGCTTTGTAATCAAGTAGATCTACCTTGCTACTCAAGTGCTTTAATAGATCTCTGCTCTCCCCATGTGTGTGAAGTTGACAGTGTGCACACCATGGTGGCACTTAGGCTAGAGATTACAAATACTTGTTATGAGTTATATTTGGAGTTGGATGTCTTTATGAAATTGTGGTGTTTGTTGGACCGATCTAGTACTCAAGGTGACAGTGTGGGGTTATCTACATGGGAAAGATGAACTTTGAGGTGTGCTGTTATAGCCCTACCATGGATTAGAGTGTCCAACCGGAGAGTAGTTAAGAGTAGTATCATAAAGAGAAGATATTTATATGAGAGTGTTCACTAGTGAAAGTATGATCCCTAGGCCTTGTTTCTAAGCATTGATACACCGTTTGCAATTAGATCTGTTACATGTTTGCTTGCTTCCATCTTTATTTCAGTTTGCCTTTAGTCTTTTCCACGCCATCAATACATTTTCTATCACCATTACCACTTATAATTATCTATACCACTTGTATTTCACTATCTCTTCGCCGAAGTAGTGCACCTATACACCTGACAAGTGTATTGGGTGTGTTGGGGACACAAGAGACTTCTTGTATCTTGATTGCAGGGTTGCTTGAGAGGGAATACCTTTGACCACTTCCTCCCTAAGTTCGATAGAACTTGGGTGGTCCACTTAAGGGAAAACTTGCTGCTGTTCTACAAACCTCTACACTTGGAGGCCCAACAACTGTCTACAAGAATAGAAGTGCGTAGACATCAGTCTACCCCCATGGTCTTCTCTATTTCGATAAGGGCATTCTGCAATAAAATGGAAACGGTCACCACAACTATAACATGACCTTACTTTTGGACTATTTTCCTTTCTTCTGCTTGAGACATTTCTTCATTCAGCATCATACTTTTCCTTGGCGGGATGTTTCCAAAAGTTCCCTGCATAGAACACCATGTACTCACCATGAATGAGTTTGACTTCCTCGGGACAGCTCATGGTAATGACTTCATTGTTTCTTCCTTCGTCCTCATACTCAACCACATTGGCCTTCAAGGCAAGGTTTACGCCCTTTTGCATTCCTATGCCCAATCACAAGCATCATCAGCGTTCTTTGCCACAACATTGAAAGTAGCCATGTCTTTCATAACTTCATTGGAAGTCATGAGATGGTAGTTATTCCTTCCTTGGAGACTCTTCAATTTGGTGGGTTCAAAGGGCATGAGAGTAGTGAAATACTTCCTCTTAATCCAAGAATCATCAACATGGGAAGCACCATGATTTCTAAATGTGGTGGCAATAGAATTGAGTCTTAGATACATGTCTTCATGGTCATCTACATCCATGATGTAAAACCTTCAGCTTGATTGCTCAAAGCATCATACCGTTTTCTCCTCATGCTCTCATTTCCTCGGCGGTGTTGAGGTGTTGAATATGCGAAATGTCCTTAAGACACACGGAAGTAGAATCATGTGCAAAGTGGTGGTGTTGAGTTGACTATTGACAACTTATCTTCTTGTTAAATTGGTAGAGACCAACCTCAATAATCTTCCACAACTCAATAGATGAATTGCACACATGAGATTTCATCAAAAACTTCCATTGATTAAACGAATATGCTCTTAGTTTGGGTGGATCACCACTATTGTTTATATGAGGATGAGGGATTGGTGGGACAAGAGAGTATAGATGAGGAACCTCACTATAATCGTCCTCCCACTTCCCTTTTTGGAAGAGGATCCATTATCTTTGCTATCATCCCCCACCTCCATATCATTATACTTGGCTGAAGCATTGTCCTTTGATTTAGAGGGTGAGTCCTATAGAGGAGTGGGAGATGAAGGTTTATTGGGTGGCATGAGCTATGCTATAATTTCACGCATCTCTTGAATTTTGGTTGCCATGGTGGAAGTCAATGAATTTTTCAATCCCTCGAGATCTTCCATGGTAACTGGAACACTAGCCGAAGCATAACCCTATGGTCTAGTACCCATACTCTCTTAGGCAGTAAAACCCGAAATAAGAGCCGAGGCTCTAATACCACTTGAAATGGCATCGTATGGTAACTTAGAAGGGGTGAATAGATGTTACTCCAATTTTTAATTCTTTTTCAATTTTATTCTTGATGCAAAGGTAAATTCTCTAAATATGCAACTAAGGTGAATTTACCTATATGACAACCTGGCTACTAAACGAGTAAAGAGCGGTGAGAGGGACAAAGTAACTTAGAGTGGAGAACGCGGAGACACATGATTTGATTTAATATAGTTCCTTCCATTTTAGGGGAAGTACATTGGTGTTGGAGGGGTGAGTGGTACTAAGACCACCACGCCAAAAAAGGCATCACTCTATTCTCTGATCGATCTCGCCACAACTAGCCTGATCCACCTTTCCACAATATGGTACCCTTCGAGGTGCGAATCGGTGACTTTACAACGAGATTGGGGCAGACATCCACAACTGAATTGGAGGCTCCCGAGATGACAACAAGCTGCCACAACAAAAGAAGTTTATCAAATAGAAAGAACGAGATCTAGGATTTCAAAAGAAACTCTAGATCAAAGGGGCCCTCAAGTGAATGAGAGGGAATTGAAGAACGCTTCAGTGATGGTGTAGATCAAGTCCTCATCCTTCGAGTCTCCAAATATCAAGACCTTCATATGGTTGAATGGGGAGATCTTGGGAAATTGAAGGCTCAATAGTACAGTGCTTTTTCATAGGATTCGAGTGGTCCTAGGTTGAAGATGGGGAGGGGTATTTGTACCCCTCCCAGATTGTAGCCGTTTGGAGTATTTGGTGGCCGGATAATCCGGCCGGGGGAAATACTTGAGCCCAAACATCCCCCTTCAAGAGCGTTGCCCCTGTTCCTTAGCAGAAAATCCAGGGGGCGGATAATCCGGCCCACCAGGAGGGTGGATTATCCATTTAGGGCACAATCTCTGGCCCTGTCCAAATATTTGGGGGAAGTATCCGCCCCCATCTGAGCGTCATGTTTTTGGTCCTTCGTCGAATTTGGGGAGGGGCGAATAATCCGGGTCTAGCTAGTGCTAAATTATCCAGCCCTGGGCAAAACATCTGTCCTTGGGCAAACATTCGGCCCTGGGAAAACATCCGGCCAAATGCCAAATATCTAGACAATAACCGCCCCTCCATATGAGCATCACATGCCGGGTCCTTAGCCGAATTTGCCAGGGGCAGATTATCCGACCCTAGCCAGGGGGCGGATAATTCGGCCTAGCAAGCTTGTTTCTGCTACCTTTGAGAAGGGGCTGTTTCCAATCTTTTGGAGAGATGATGCTGACACAAGATGCACATTTTGTATCTACAGCACTCAACACACAATTAAATATCCTTTTTATTGTTATCTAACACACAAAACATTAGGGATCATGAAATTCTCTTTCAACCGCGTCACCGGCACTATCCGTCCGGTGTACCCGAACCACTTAGGGATAAGGACGCGGTACATGAACAACGTATACTTGAAAGAGACCTTAGGGAAAGTAGTGAAAGTTTATATAACATCCCAAAAGAAGGTTCTTTACAGAAGGATTCCCAAACTCCTATAGAGGAAGACCTGGACAATAGGGAGAAGGATGCCCTTATATAACTAAGATCCCTCTCGATGGGGAATTAGACCATACTCATCGAAATGATGATTGTTGGCCTCCAGTGCCGCCACAGAGTCAGCAAAAACCTCGTCTTCCCTGGCATGGGATGTGAGGACCTCGTCAAGATGAAGACGCACCTGGAGGACATCCTCCTCCAACCATATCTACTCCTCCTTCAGCAAGCTCATCATGAACATCTTCTTGGCAATCTCGGTGCGGGCCCCGTCCCTCTAGTTTGTGACAGCATCCATTGCCTCCCAATTATTCTGAGGAAGATCTTCCCAGATCTTTGATTGGTGACGGAGGCAATATTATCATCAATTAACCGAGAAAAGTACTCCTAGGTAATGGCCATGACCATCTTCTCGGACACCAGGGCTCCTCCAAGCCTAAGTATCCCCCTCGCAAGGGATCTGCGGTCCGGCGATTGCAGAACAAGGCCCTTCAACATGTTCTCCATCGTCGCTGAGACCCCGTGGCTCTACTCAAGAACAAAGAAGGGAGGATTAAGAAGGAGAACAATATGAAGGCCGAGATATCGCTGTTGAGATCTAAAGATTTGTAGGAAGGACCGCTCCCTGACTATTTCACTCTTGGACTCACGGTAGATGGAGGAGCTCGCTACCGATGGATCCTTAGCTACCTCGACTAGAAAAGGAGGAAGAAGAATACCGGAGCTAGGGATCCTAGGAAGGGAGCAATTATAATTGAAGGCGGTCAGGGGCAACACCCTAGGAGGAAGAAACCCTTAGGGGAACATGAACAATATCAAGAGAGGTGCAGAAAAGGAATACTACCCATCGCTACCGAGAGACCGGTGTGCGGGGATTCTTCACAAGATCATCATCAGAACATTGTGTGCCTTCATGGATCTCTCGGTGTGAATATCCCTTAGGAGGCCAAGTATCACCGCCTCGTTAAGATGCATAGTAAGCGGCGGTGCTCCTCCGGACTAGCAGTGAGCTCTCACCGTCCTCTCCGCGTATTGGGTACACCGGATTTCTCTCCTCTAGAGGGAGCTATTGTCACCGGCCAAGGAATGTATGCTTGGAAGGAAGGGTTTTTTCCGATGGAACAGGGTAGAAGGATTGGAAAGGATATAGACAGAAAGGTCCAAGCAGTGGTATTTATGGAAGAATAACCCTCAAAGGTCATGACCCATAAGGTCGGGTCTATGGGTATGGATTAGGGAGTCAAAGAGATGTCCATTTAAGGGCAGGAGCCCAAGGGATAAACGCGTCGCGGGAGCAAAATATTTACTCTACGCTCTCATAAGGTCATGCCACATCAGTCAACATTGTGGACAAGAATCTCATTATAATCACCACCTTCAATTTTGTCGGATAGAACAGATTCCAACATGGAAGACAGAGCTCTGAGAAGCAAAATTTAATGGAAAGACCTCGCCAACCAGTTCAGATTTAGGTCCTCATGGCCCCGGTAAAATTTCTCTCAGCAGACCTCCTTAGGTCACAAAATAAGTAAAATCATCATACCGCATCACTGATTACATCATCCTAGACTAGATCTAAACCCCACTACGACCTCATTGTGTCAGATGGTTCCGTAGGCAAGGTTCCAACATGATGAGAACTGAAATTACGGATACCCTCCTGACCTCTCGGTTCGGTCCTCCACATCATATATGAGACCTCTCCCTCATACCTCCTCTAGTATTTATGGTACTCGCACCACAACACAAGAGGATCATTTTATTCCCTTTTCTATTTAACCCTTTTGCAGGACCTTGTCGTAAGCCCATTAAACTGGGACATCTGAGATGGGAAGGCTCAGCAGACCCGCACTGAGAACGTCCATATGGGAAGGTCTACACAAGACATCTAGACATGTTGGAGACCTTGCACAAAGACCTCAAGCATTCACAAGGACCTCATGCCTCAAGATCAGCAAGAAGTCATCAAGCTCACCAGGCAGAGGTTGAGTATGAGCTAAATTAACTCTGCTACAAGGAAGGCCATCCTATTGAAGTTACTGACCGGGGGCTTGTCGGTGATGGGTGGAATCGGGCATGTACCTGACATGGGCCTGAATCCATGATTCCTGCCCACGGCGACCTTTGATGATAAATGACCTGAAGGCCTACATCTAGAAGCTCTCAGATAGACCTAACATCAACCGACCTGACCTGTGGGGCTGCAAAACGGCTCTCTAGGGATCCCTAAGACCAGGAGGACATACAAGGGAGATCAAAGATGATGATTGCATGCAAGACACGATGAAGACCTGACGTGACCAAGAAGGACTCGGGTACCATTGATGCATATAAGTACCTAAAGAGATCACATGAGAAGGACATGCCATAATCGCCGAAGTCTTCGCCATTATCCTTAGTCATAGATCTAGATCCATCTCTCTTGTCTAGTGTCATTATAATCCCACTGAAATAATCTTGTAGACACATTGTATGATATCTCGATCACCTTATGAATAAAGTCTGAGGGATTTACATATCTTTGTATTTGAGATACAAACCTGCTAGCTCAAGCCTTCCACCAAACAAATAAAATATCTTCCATTCCTCAGAAGCGAGACTGGGAGGGATCATCAAAAATATCCTTCGTCAAGATTCCCTAGTGGCTTCTGCTTCCCTAGTCTGCTACTATTGTGCCTCCAATATTGGAGTCTACGGTGACCCAACACACCACTACATGTTGTAGTGCGCAAGTTGTTGACATAATATTCACGAAGTACCATTTCGCAAATATCACATCCCTCAGAGTGGTACAATAGAAACATTACGGGTCCACAACTTTTACATGTTCATTATATTCAACCAAAATTTTACAAATGTTTCGAAATCCTCATCGGTCCATTGAGGAATTCTTAGAATATTGAAATTAAACTAACTAGTTTTGGTAGTAATTGCATCAATAGACTGAATACTACTGGAGTTCAGCAACTTATTCAAGTAAGTCTATGCTTTTTGGCTCATCTATACTATTCTAAATACCACTCTTATGTTTTCATGTCTTCATAGTCGGATCCATACTCTATACCATAGCCTACTCCTTCATGCCTCTAGAAAGATTTGGTTCCTCGTAATAGACCTATCCATCATCATTGTGCGTATTGTTTTCTGTTGTATAGATCTTCTCAGTCTGGCAAGGTTTTAAGAAGATATTTTTAGTACGAGCATACTCAGCAAGTTCTATAATTGGGTGTGTGATGTGTAACTATGGATCAAACATGACGAATTCCATTTTGGTTCTAAGAAATGGTTACTTATCAAATGCAGCTTTTAATTTAGAAAAACTATCTTCGTTAGATTTCATGGGTTGTTATAACTTTCTCAAGTTCCTTTCCACATTGCGTTCGCAATCCATTCAACGAATAGGGAGTATCATGACACTTTTATACACTCTTGGGAGGTGTGTTACTTTTCCCACAAACTTCCTTGGGCCTATTTCTGTAACAGACTTCCTATGGTGTGTGGACTATTGCTAAGTTTCTCCAAGTCATGCCGAGCTCTACCTAGTTCCATATTCCTTTCTTTGCACTGAACCTGATGAATGATCATTTCTTAAATTCTATCCTTTCGGAGATACTAAAGTTGTCATCTTGCATGACAAGATGGGGATGTTCACCGACTACAATTCCTCTGAAGGAATACAACGCAACTTAGTCATCTAAAGTTACACAAAACAAAGAAGAACTTCTAAATTGCTCATCCCATTCCAAGAATTATGGTCAGTGTGGTTTATACGATGCCTTGGAATAACTGACTACAATTGTTATTTACTCCTAAGTTCTCTTGGTACAACAGAATCTATCCCCACAACAGAATTATGGTCAGTGCGGTTTCCATTTACCTTTTATTCATAGATACATTTCATTCATAAAACAATATTTGTTTTTGTAGGAACATTTGTGATACTTTTGAAAAGTATTTACAAAAATATAAGGTGTGCAAGATGTAACTTGCAAGATATGTGCAAGGTTTAATTTGCCACTTCTATGCAAGGTTGAACTTTCCTGGTAACTACGATATAATATAGTTCGAAGGTTCGAGTTAACCCTTCATTTGCTATGCTATGTAGTGTGTTCACTCAATTGATTTCACTCAACTGATTTCAATTTCCCTTAATTTGAATTGTTGTGAATTTTTTAGGAATTTCCCTTTTTAGGGTTTTATTTGAATTCACTAAAGAATTTTCATAGATCTGAAGTATATATCACTTCAAATTCACTTGTGAGTTTATGGTTTGAAATAATATTCCCTTATTTTTAAGAATATTATTTAGTTTATAGGATTTTAGAGCATTTTACTCATTTGTTAAGTATTTATTTAAGTCAAACAAGTCACTTGGAATTTTATCCTTTCAAAAATATTTTTAATAATTCCAAAAAATAGGATTTAGATTCCTTGCATTTTTATCTATTCGGGACTATTTTTACTTTTTGGCTAATTGGGGCTTTTAAGTAATTGTAAAATATTTATTTTGCCCATGGGCCCACTAGTCAGACCTAGAGGGTCGAAAACATCTGACCTAGTTCGGTCAAACCAAATTGGTCCACCCCCTCATTCACTCGCCCCTCACTCTCTCTCGCCCCTACTCTTCCTCTTCTGTGGGCGACTAGCGATGTCGCCACATCACCAGTCTACTCTGGCCATTCTCGGCAGTCCGCCACCACCATGGCTCATAATCTAATCCCCTATCTCTACTCTACCCTTACACCTCTCAGATATGCTTGGATTGCCCTCTCGTGGCCTCCCTCAATGCTAACCGTAACCCTAGGGTTTTGGTACTATGACGTCGTTGTGTTCTGACGCTCCTTCGGCACTCACTCATTGTGGAGATGGTACTGAACTACTTCTTTGCATCCTTGCTATGATGTTTAGTTAGATGCATGTCGAGTACCCCCCTATGGGTGTTCCCTATGCCGCCACGGTTCCCTTCATTCTCCTCTCCGGCCCGGTGAGCTTAGCTCTCGTTTTGCCAAAGGTAGGTACCCTTTTTTCTATCCTTCAATCTTTACAATTAGTTCTACTGTTGGCTTACCCTATATAGTGATTACTATTCTAGCTACGTTAATGGTGATTATTGAGTTCTAGTAGGTTCTAGAGGCTTCTATACTATTAACTAGGCTCCTAGAATTAGAATTGATCATTAGCTCAAGTTCTAGGTCTCTATCTATCACTGAATGTTGGTGTGTTGCCACTATCTTCAGTTAACCGTTCATCTTTAGTTAAGTACTTTAGGGTTTGTACTATTGATGGTGTTATGTAGTTAATGTGCTAGAATGATGTCTAAATCATCCTATGCTAAGTTGGTTTTGTCATGAACAACACCGTGAGAATTCCTTAATTGAATTTTACTGTTCTTCTTCTATCTAGTGTTCACTATTAGTGTGTACTAGGTTTACTGCTAGTCATAATTGTTGTTAATGGTTTTACATATTATTGTTGTCAAAGCCAACAACTCAAGCATGTTATCTAGGTTTAGGTGTAATTCTCTACCTATTTTTATTAAGTAGTTGCTTAAGCTGTTAGTTAATGTTACACTGATGCACACTTATTCGCTTAAGTTTTTTCTTATTACTATTGTTTTATTTACTTGCTCTTGTGATTCCTGAACAATTGGTTTAGTATTACTATAAGTATGCTTCTTAGACATTGTTTAATTCCTTATGTAGGTGTATTAATATATTTAGAGCTTCTTCTATGATTAATATTTTCATGCTTAGGCGGATATCATGATCATACTTAGGGATCTGGGGATTGATGCTATGATTGAGTTCTTAAGTTGATTCTCTAATGATTAACTAGGTTGTGCCAAACTATTTAAGTGGCATGGCACTTTGTGATGTTCTCCAACAATGGAGATGCGCATCTGCTATCCCTAGCTAGTCTAGGTGCTACCACAACTAATAAAATCTCTCTCTTTCTAATCCTATGCTACAATTTATCTATAAACCTTTGAATATTCCAAAATGGGCTTGGTTAATATTTGGAGTAGTTCTTCCTATCATTGCTCCTATTCTTGCTCCTTTCTCCTCCCTAGATATCTCTCTCACTAGTGAGTGTGGAAAGTTGTTTTTCCTCTCTCTTAACCTCTACTCTGAGAGTGTTTCTTATGAGCTGTGCTCTGAGGAGTTGTGAGCTCTAGGTTGGTTTTGGGGTGCTATTTATAGTATTCTAGGGTTCGTGTGAGCTTGATATATCACTACTTTCATGTAGTGACTGAGTTACTTATACCGCCTCTCAAAGTTGACTTCTAGTGTGCTAATCAACTTATTATATGCCAAAGGTGGCAGGTTGGTTAAGAGTAATTTTGGTAATTTTTCCCTTGACAGTTTGGAAAAACATTTCCTTTTGAGTTGATAATTTTGTCACTAGTCTTGGTACTGAAAGTGATCTCAGATTGGTTACTAAGATTATTTTTTAGTTATGTTGTTCTTATCTAGCTTGGTGAACTGCTATTGTTCACTAGCTAGCATTTGATTCTTTAAAAGAATACAAAGTTTGAGGTCTAGTTTGGTTGTTATTCCTTCTTATGGTTAATTGTAGTTACTGTTAATTCCTAGCTTTACTCCTATTTCTACTTGTCCCTCATTCTAGCTATTGTCTTATATGGTTTTGTTACTGCTGCTATAAGCATTTGCTCATGATTTATATTGCTTCTTGTTGCTCTATCTTCATGTTCACTACTTTGGCTATCTCCTATTATTGTTGATGTTGATACTCTATTATTAAAAAACTCAAACTATGAGGTTTAGGAGAAATTCCTAGACCTTGCCCTATGTATTCTAAATTAAATGGGCTCACCCTTGTGGTGGATCCAACATTTTAAACCAACATTGGTTTTTGTCTTTGTATTTTCGTTTTGTAGATCAAGATGGGCTAGAAGATCAAGACGAACAATACCTAGATAAGAATATTAGTTTAGGTTTCTTAGTATATTTTATTTTGTAGTTTGTAATAGGATCCAATCCTCTTTGTACTTGTCTTTTATGAATGCAATGTAAAGAACCTTGTCTCAATATTACTATCAATAAATATTCTTTTCATTTACATTGTCAATTTACTTTGTATTTTGTGAATTATTTTATTTTGAATTATGAATATAAGAATTCAAGTTTGAATTATTCAAACATCCATTTTGGAATCAATAGTTACTTCTATTTATAATCTGAATATGATCTTATGTGTGTGTGGTTTTGAGTTCTCCACTCAAAATATTTTGTCAAATCATTTTGAACTCCTAAATTTTGGAGAATACAAGTTCACTTTGAATTTTGAATTCAAATCCTAGTGCTGACCTAAATCAAACTTCAAAACTAGATTTCAATCTCAATCACTTGCATCCTATAAAATGAAAGTGTTAAATTTTTCACACTTTCGCAGATGCATGCTATGAAAAAAGCCTCATCACAATTCAGTCCTTTAAGCGGTCCTATTGTTTGGGTCATTATATCCTCTCCCATTATAAGAAGTTCGTCCCGAAGTTACAGAACTCAGTACTTGAAGAGTTGAGGATAGTACCAATGTAAGTCCTCTACCTTTCCGACATAGCTTCGTGTTCTAGATGATGTCTCCATTGTACTTTGCAGTACCTAATGGTCCTATTTCTTAATCGTTTCCAATTTTCTGCTAAAATATTTGATAGACTCTCTTTGTAAGTAAGATCTAGCTATAACTCTAATTACGGGTATTGTACTATGTCCTATGGTTCTTTCAAACACTTTCATAATTGTGACACATGGAACACATTATGAACTTGAGATAACCCCGATGGAAACTCCAAATCATAAGCTAAATTTCCTTTTTGACTTAAGATTCAGAATGTTCCTATGTATCTCGTCCTGAACTTTCCTTCCACTCTAAATCTCTTTACTCTAGTAGGACTAACTCTTAACTATACCATATCTCTGACTAATGGTTTCCATGTTCAATGTTTTAGATCTACATGCCTTTTCTATTTACGCTATGCTATCTATAATCAATCTCAAATTATATCTATTACGTTTTGTTAGTCTCTGATAAAATCAGGCTCAAATTCTTTGTTTCCACCTACTTCATACCAACAAATTGGGGATCAACACTTTGTTCCATATAGTGCTTAAAATGGTGGCATCTTAATACTACTTTGATAACTGTTATTATAGGAAAAGTCGGCTAACGATAGATGTTCTTTTCATGATCCTCTGAAATCTAAAGAACATTCTCTCAACATATCCTCAATAATCTATTTGGTTCTTTTTGTTTGTCATTTGGTTTGAGGGTGATAAGAGCTACTAAAGTCTAATTGTGATCCTAAGGATTGTTGTAAGTTTCTCTAAAATGCTTAAGTGAATACAGATCCTCGGTCGGATACTATTTTCTTAGGCACTCCATCCTTACTTACAATATCCTTTACATATACCTTGGTATCTTTCTGATTTAATGCTATAAAATGTGCACTCTTGATTAATCTTTCTACTATTACCCAAATCATATATTTATGTTTTTTATTCATGGGTAATCTGGTAATAAGGTGCATTCCATTCTCTTCCCATTTCCACAATGGAATTGGTAATGGTTATAATTTCCTAGTTTCTATCTGATGTTCAGATTTTATTCGTTGACAGGTATGACATTCATAAACATTCTTTTCTATCTCTCATTTCATATTATTCCACCAAAATATTTATTTTAGATCCATGTACATCTTAGTACTACCCAAGTGTATTGAATACGGTGTCTGTTGTGCTACTTTAAGTATTACTGCCTTTATTTCTGGGATATATGGCACACAAGTTTTCCTTGGAACCATAGAGAATCCTTTTCCCCCAGTTCAAAAGTCATGTCTGAGATTCACATTTGTTGGGGATATGCTAAATTGGTATCACCATTGCATGTATCTAATCTGGAAAAACCGGGTGGCCCATAGTTGGTAGCGCGACCCATGGCCTGCTGGGTAGCCCAGTTAGATGGATCCAAAAGGGAGGCCCATGTCAGATAAAGGAAGGCTACATGGAAGTCACCGACATACATGGAGCCTTTGAGTACAAGACACGAAGACTAGTTAGTATTAGTGTAGAACTTTGTAACTTGTCCGTCAAGGTCCTTTCCCTGTAACCCTAGGTTCTGGTGCCTTTAGAATCCGGACCTGTGGGAGCCTTTAGGGCATGATTCAGAACACCCAACGTACAATGTAAAACACCTCGCACAGCGAACCAATCTTTGTAACTCGGCGTATTGCCATTATAGTGATTTATAGCAGGAGTAGAGTTCCGCCACCGTTGTGGGACTTGAACCTGGGTAAACTGTGTTACCTCATACCCGCCAACTCGCTGCCTTCCCCCACCTCTCTAAACACGCTCTGTAAGGATCCCTCCATGGCGTACTCGTCGGCAATACCACGATAGTTGGCGCCCACCGTGGGGCAAGATGCGCTTCGAGCTCTACACCAGGCGAGGTCCAAGATCTTCACAGGAATCAGTGACACCATAGCCATTGGACGTGTTCTCTTCTCCAGCAACGTCCCGATCGTTTCTCCGGATGAATTCTGGGTCCCGGCAAAGATGAACCCTACCCACTGCTCCATCATCTCGGTTGGAGACATCCACATCTTCATCGGCAAAACTGACTCGGGTCCTAGCTCCTAGTAAGTCGGGAACTCGTCAAGGACCGCATGGACCACCTTCGTGTAGGACACGTCGGTGGAAGGATCTGGCCTAGATCTCTCTCTAGAGTTTTTCAGCTTAGATCAGAAAAATTCAAGACCCACCCAAACCACCCCTGTGCAGGGTATAACGGTGGAAGGACCCGAAGATCCGCTTGGCTTCCCTAAGTGTTAGAGATGCGGAGTTCGCACTTTGTCGGTGTTGTCACCATCTTCGATCTGGATATATGTGTTTAGAGGGACGGCGAGTCTCCTCGTGAATACCTCGTTAGATGGTTAAGGGTGAGGAAACCCTATATGGCGACCACACTAACAATCTTGTCTACCACTTTATGGAAGGGCTTACACCCCAAACACTTCTCCGGCATACGCTTAGATCGGTGAAGAAGTGGAACTAAAGGATACTATAACCAAATCTAGAAATGGGGGGAGGATGCCGGCATGGTTACCCTCAATGAGATGATCACAACTGTCAATAGTTTTGCTGACGCCAACTAGGAAGCTGAGGCCGACATCACCGCTGCAACTGGAGGAGGAAACAACAATGGCCGTGCACCATCCCCCTCTAGCTCTACCATCAAAAACACCAAAGCCAACTCCGACTAAGTGCTTGGCGCGATCTATGCCAAGATAAACATGGATGGCGGTGGCTCAGATGCCAACTCAGAGCAATATGATGCCACTATGAGGGAGATCGAGAGGGAGAAGCATGCTGAGAAGGCTGTCACTTCTCGCCAGGTGCTAGTGGCCATCGGGAACATGATAGAAGAAGACAAGAAGGAACCGGAACCTCAGAGAGATCCTCCCACACCTGCGGTTACCAGAGTGGCAGCAGCAAAGAAAGCCGCCGATCCTCCGGGTCCGCCCAACACCATGCCTCCTCCAGCTATTCCCTCCTAGAAGGCACAAGAACTCACCATAGGCCCCAGTACTGCCAAACAAACAAATTTGCCGCCACCACCATCAACGTATGTAGCTAGCAACCCCTTGGTTACTCCCACCGACAAGGTGATGTACGGTCGACTCCTCGTCGAGCCCATTACCGTTGCCCATATCCAGAGCATTACGAAGCTTGATGTGAAACATGTAGAAATCCTTACGGAGGCCAAATGCATCATAGAGCAGGGTGCCCAGCTGGACAAAAATAGGGCCAAGGCACAGCAATCCATCAAGTTGGCAAGAGAAATGGAGGCTCAGTATGTAACACCCTCGAATTGGCCCTATGCAAGTTTTAGCCCTTTCCGCCAAACCCGCATAGAAACGATTCCAGGACGCCCACCAGGCACTTTCGTGCGGGTGGAAAACAAAGTAATACCATTACACAACAGTCCTCGATGGGACCCACAGAACATATATATATACAACACGAATCCAAGAGCCAAGAATACAGATATACACTACAAAGTTCCAAATCACCTTGAAACCAATACAACGTCCGAGTATGGACAAGATGCAAATGGGGCTAAGAGCCCTGAAGAATAACCAATGGCGTCCATAACCCTGCCCAGGCCAAGCAGAAGGGTAACCTTGCTAACGACGTTGATCTCAAACCTACTAAAACAAAAGGGGTGCCGACAAAGGGCAAAGGAAAAAGAGGAGCGTCAATACTGAGGCCAGTACACGGCGAGGCTAGAATTCGACGGCTCTCGCCTACATAGGTATGGTGGACTGAAGCGGCAGCGCAACGACACTAAACAACCTATAGAGACTCGGTATCACTGGCGGCTATTAGAGACGGGTAAGAAAGACCTATTCGGATCCTACCTAATACTAACACCAAACATACCCATCCTGATATTTCCCCCTCGAGACCAAACGAGGAAGTCCGACCAAGGAACTCACAAAGTTGGCAGTTTTACTCATTCCATTATAGTTGCAGAATTTACTAGTTAGATACATAGCATGAGTCATCCTGAAGCATAAGTAGTGGGCAGTTTTAATTAACCATTCCATGGTAGTTGGAACATTTACTAGTCAGATATAATTGTCCTGAGGAATCCCAAAACCCAGCAATTGTTGATACTTTTATCACATTCCATTGGAGTTGCAATACTTACTAGGCAGGTATAGTATGACACGGATCACCACAGATCCACCAGTTGTTGGCATTTTAATATCCATTCCGTGATAGTTGAATCTGATTACTAGTCATATGTTAAGTCAAATTTATAGCACTACTTTAGTTATGCTTGTCTATGATCAAGATACTGTGCTCCAAGTCGTCCATAACCACGGACACGGCTTTCAGAAAGTTTTACCCTGCAGGGGTGCACAAATAGCAACACACACACGATCAACCTCGGAAAAACCAAATCAAAGCCCAACAAGGCTTTCATGACAAAGCAATCACAGGATTCATAAATCATTTCAGGGGGCCACGCCACTAAGCTACCCGCAACCAAGTTGGCTGGCTCCGGAACGGACCCAGGGTTTGTGACGATGGCTCTAAACGACTGGGAACCCGAAAGTGTGACTGGGCTTGTTGATACCACGAAAACGTGGCACGATCCAAAACAGTACAGGTGGTCCACGCACAATCTTAAATAAAGCAGTAAAGCATGGCATAGGTACATGATAGTAATAAAGCCCCAAACTACTTTGTGGCCCCAAGAAATAAGAAATGAATCAAGCTCTGGCTAAGGGGGGTCCATAAGGCCTCCCAGATGTGGATAGTGCGAAAAATCAAGGAACAGGTATCAAGTACTCAGGGTCCTACGGGACACAAGTGAGCGTGGAAGAACCAAATAACATCTATTGCCCACTGATGCCTCCGCATTAGTTATATCTAGCAATTTAATAGTTGTGTTTAAAGACATGATCATCTCCACCATTAAGCATCTCCACCGTTTATCATGTGCCAACTTGCCGTCAACGGTGGAGCGACAACGACGCGAAGCAACACAGAAGCAAGCAACTACGACTCGCAGGGCCGACTATCTATCAAACAACAGGCAATAGGATGTGTCCATGGCAATATAGAGGCTGCAAGGAGTATAAATGGTGCACGGAAACTAAAGCATCGCGACACAGATAGCAATAGATCAACAGGAGGAAATAAAGACTATAAACGCAAAATAGGTAGAAAGGGGGAGAGATGCTCGCTTGGGAAACACTGCCGACGGATCATATCCGGAGAACTTGTCGAATCTCACAACATCTCATCGGCCTAATCCGCGAAGAAGCAAACACTAGAAGAAACACCGGATGCAATATTTAATACTACGGCAGAAGATCCGGCATGATTATGATATGATGCAGATGCGGTGCAATTAGGCAGTATTACGCGGAACCGGGGTCCCGACATTTAATTAAACGGTTCAAGTCATTTAGAAACCCCACAATTTAAATGTTGTATTAACAGGGCAAAACATGGCATCTGTTCGCTACACCAATTTAAATGGAGTCCAGAATAAGACAACAATATCCCACATATAGACTCCATATTTAATCATGCGGTGAATTGGCATAATGCCCCCAAATCACAGACAGATATGCATGCAAGAACAATTTAAGATGCGACAGTTTATATATATAACATTTATAAAAATAGAGGCTCGGAAAGGGGTCACACATCGGGTTCGGAAGATCTTGGGTTCTGGGGGTTCGGGTCTGGGTCTCAGGGTTCGGATCTGGGGGTTCGGTTCGATGGGATCATTCTCGGAAAACGGAAGGAGAGCTTGGCGTTCAGGGAAGAAGGACTTGGTTTGGCGTCGGGGGCGCATCGGATTCGCCCTGGTCGTTGTCGATCTTGTCGTCGCGAAGATCTTGTCGGGTCCGCGCCATCAAGTTGGTGTTGGCGTTCGGGATGAAGAACTTGGCGTTCCGAGATGAAGCGCTTGTCGTTCCATGTGGCAATCTTGGTGGTCATCAGGTCCGAGAAAAAGATCTTGGCATGCCGTGAAATCTTCGGGTCTCGGCCATCGGGTACGGTTGGTCTTGGCATCTGCGAGGTAGGTCTTGTCGGCAGTCCACCTACGGACTTCGGTTGGCTTTAGCACGTGTCGATACTCGGAAGATCTTGGCGGAGTCTTGTGTGGTTGATCAGGTTCGTGCGGTGATGGAGAACTTGGCGGTATGAGCACTGTTCTTGTCGCTCCACTCCGGGCGGGGTCGATCTTGGCCACATGACTCATCGGTTACACATCAACATGGGCACTGACTAGCAGGACAACACATGGATGCTTGACCGGAAGCCTGCACGCGCATAACTTGCAGAGACACCAACAGAATAAAGGCACTGTGCGAAGGGGCCGTTTTCACGTCAAGGAATTAACCCGAAGACGCAGTGGGGGTAAGCGGACAGCACAAAAACAGCAGTGGGATGCACGGCCCCTTGGTGTGCAGCAGCACAGGCGGAGGTCCCGACGGCGGCTAGAGGCGAGGTCGCTGGGGCAGAGGCGCCCGACGGTGGAGGGCGATGGCGGTCTCCAGCGGGCGACTGCGCACAGGGCCAGCTAGAGGAGGGAGATCCAAGGAGGGTAGGTGACCGGCGGCGAGCATGGGGACGACGCCGGAACAGAGCAAGACCTAGCGGTGGTTGATGACGTGGGCGGCCTCGGCTGTGCGAGGAGCTCACGGGAGGGGCGCTGCCGAGGAGGAAGCGAGGAGGAGGGGATCGCGCGGCAGGGACGAGGAGGTCGGGGAGGACCTTGGGCGTCAACCGGGGAGGAGGAGAGGCCCGAGCGGCGAGGTCGTCCCGGCGCCGGCGGCAACAGCCAGCAGAGGAGAGGCGAGGTCGGCCATGAGCGGCGACGCTCGCAGAGAGGAAGGGGGGTCAGTCGCAGTGGCGGGGCGCGCCCTGATGGCCTCAAGAGAGATGGGGTTGGTGGGGAGGAGGGGATCCAGTGGCAGCGGCGACGCGAGAAGAGCGGGGTACGCCGCCAGCGGAGGAGGTGACGGGGATGGGCAAGGGAGAGGAGGAGCGGGGTTGGTGGCGTACAGGACGCGGGGTGGGGCGGGGCACGTGGTGTTGGGGTGGTTGGAGAGAAAAGAGAGGTTGTGGAGAGAGAGAGATCGATGCGGTAGGTGGGGCCGGCTGGCAGGTGCAACGCGGGAGGCGTGCTGGCCTCACACGGGGTTGTGCGCACGCGGGCGTGCGTGTCCAGGTGGGGTGGGGGAGAGGTGCAGGTGGCGTGGGAAGCGTGTAGGGGGCGGCCGATCGGTGTGGTAGGTGGGATGAGGTGGCGGCCTGGGATAGGCCAGAGTGAGGTGGCGGTAGCTGGCGTGTCGCTGCGCGTGTGTGTATGGTGTGCATGGGATTGAGGGGTGGCGGCTGGGAGGTTGGGTGGGGGTAGGATCAGGTTGGTTTTCTAGGGTTTGGGGTAGTAGGCCAGCTGGCTGGGCCTTTGGGCCTGGCCGGCTGCCTCCCCTAAAAATATTTTTATTTAACTTTTATTTTAAAAATACTTTTGCAAATAATTTTTAGGCAAATAAAAGACCCGGGCGAGAGACAGGGGTTTTGATTTGAAATAAAGACGGGGAATATTTAGAAAACAAAAATAGGTTTACGATAATAGTTTTATGCAAAACCATGCATGATGATGACGATGCTCAAATGCAATGTGGCATGATGACATGAGCATGGAGTCATGATGATGCAATGCACCAAAAACACCGCGATTTTCTAGTAGTGGTTTTAGCGGGATGCCACACAGTACAAGCAGTTCCTACTAAAGCACAAGGCTAAGAAGGCACCAGCTCGCATCGTTGAAGATCCCGGTGTTCGACGCAAGTTAGGGTGGAATGCATCCAAACCGGCAAAAGCCACCCCATACATTGATTCAGAGGGGAATCAGGTAATGCCAACACCCGCCCTCAACATGGTAATCGCCAAGACCCTCCTTGAACATGACAGGTCGCCAGAAGTGGTAGACCAGGTCTACGACCTCGTCGCCAAGGTTTGCAAGCAATAGGAAAAAGCCACTTCACAGAGGCTGGAGTCCAACCCGGAGCTTTGCCAATCAAGCGGACACAACCGTCGGAGGCCAAGATCTCCCCGTGATGAAGGATCCCACACGGGCTTGACAAAGTGAAGGCGGAGGGATGCACACAATAGGAACGATGACATACCCATATCTTTCAACAAGGGAGAGAAGGCTCACCCTCGTCGCTCACCACCTCCCCCGTGGTCCCGACATCATGAGGAACCACAACCACACCACCGTACAAGCATGCCACCTCCAAGGAGTCCCCAGGTTGGTATCATCATAGATGACCAGGGGCAGTCCCAGCATGATGGGGAGTGCAACGGCAATGAAGGACACAGGAGCAGATCCCATAAGGAAGCACCATGTCCGAAAAGTAATCGTGACAGGTGTGAGGATTCACATGGAGGGAGCAGAAACAACGCTAACCCACCGCCACCACCGCCACCGTCACCACCCAGTAGTCATCATGGCAGAGGAAATGGTGGGTCCCATGGATCGCACCACAACTCCCTTCCCCAGGGCGAAAAAGGGAAGAAATCGGAGTTGTACGATGCATGTTCACGGCTAGACAAGATCCAAGAAGCTCGGGAACTCCCATACCTAGGTCCATGTTGTTTGGACTAGTAATATGGGTCACAACTTACCCCAAGGGTCTCCGGATTGACAAAACCATCAAGCAATATGACGACACTGCCAGGCTAGCCACGTGGTTGCAGGACTACATCGAAGTGATTCACATCACCGGGGGAAACCCCAATGTCGCTGTCAAGTACCTCACACTTATGCTCACCGGCACCGCCAGACAATGGATTCACGACTTGCCGAAGAAATCAATCTGCAATTGGATGGACATGCATGAAGCGTTCACAAAGAACTTTGAGGGTATGTACAAGTGTCCCTGAACTATCGGTGATATACAACGGTGTATACAAGAAAAGGACAAATCCTCTCGTGCCTACCTTTCCTGTTGGCTTGACATGAAAAATTCATGCGCGGGGGTACACGATCCAACCGCTATGGCCGCCTTCATTGACGACCTGGAAAAAGGAACATTGCTCTGACATACGCTGAAGCGCCATCAGAACAACGGCAAACTTGACCTCAACTCACTGATTTCCATGGCTAGCGAATTTGCTGCCATTGATGATCATGCTCGTGGATCGTTGCTGATATTGGCCATCCCTACCTAGGCCAAGAGAAACAATAAAAATAAGTGGAAAACTCTGCCAGAAGAGAAGCAAGCAGCCAACATGGTCACCACGACATTCGCTGGTAGAGGTGGAGGCGGACAATGTGGTTGTGGCAGGGGTCTAGCCATGGGCAGCAACGGAGTTACTCAAAACCCTCAGTGCCCCACGTTTCCCAAACGTACGAAGAGTACCGTGATATGTCGTGTTTCGTCCACCTCGACGCAAACAGCAAGGCCACCCACACCAACTACCAATGCAAGTTCGTCAACAACCTCAAGGAGGACCTTGAGTCCGGCTACAAGCGAAGTCGGAAGAACAGACCCCGCGAAAAGGGCAAGGGGAAGAAGAAGGAGGAAGAATCAAAGGAATCAAGTGACATTAATGAAGATGTGGAACCCAAGTCCGCCGACAAGGGCGATGGCAAGGGAAAGAACCCCTTCGAGAAGAAGGCTCCTTGTTACCATACCTTCCTAGGTACTCCCATAGTCCAGGCCTAGAAAACCTCACTGAGGATACTGATGGCTACCCTCCCCCCTATTCCCCAGTATGTCAGGTGGTCGGAGATTCCAATCATTTGGGACAGGTAAGATCATCCAGACCTCATCCCAACAGAGAACCAGTATGCCATGGTCACCAACCCATTGATTGATAACACAGAGTTCACCAAGTACCTCATGGATAGTGGGAGGACCATCAACATCATTTACTTGGATACATTGCACAAGATGAACTTGACGAAAACCCATCTAAGGAAGAGCAACACTGTGTTCCATGACATCATTCCTGGCCGACAAGCTAATTCCTTTGGCTGCATCACCCTTCTGGTCGCCTTTGGTGATGTCAACAATTACCACCAAGAGCGCATGACCTTCAAAGTGGTGCCCTTCAAGATCGTGTACCATGTCATCTTCAGACGCGACATATTCCACTCTTTCCTCACTAGGCCATGCTTCGTCTACAACAATCTCAAGATACCTAGACCAGAAGGCATCATCACCATTGACGGAAGCATCACCAAGGCAAGGGAGTGCAAGCTGAGAAAAGCCACCTTCACCAAAGTAGTCCTCTACGGTGAGAAGTTCAAGGAGATCTAGAGCCAAGTCGATGCCTCAGAAATGCTAGCTTCGAAGAAGCAAATAACTGCTACCAAACCTTCATTCAAGGTCGCTTTCAAGACCAAGCAGGTGGAGCTTGTTGAAGGAGATTTCTCCAAGACCACCGCCATTGGCATGGACCTGGATCCCAAATAGGGAAGCGCGCTCGTTGATTTCCTCCGTGAGAATAGGGACATCTTCTCCTGGCAACCTGCTGACATGAAAGGTGTACCTAGGGAGCTTGCCGAGCACAGCCTGGATATTGATCCTAATGCAAAATCGGTGAAATAACCTCTACGACACTTTGGTGATGAAAGACGATGGGCTATAGGAAAAGAGATAACTAGGTTACT
Source organism: Avena eriantha (assembly GCA_910589775.1). Lineage (NCBI taxonomy): Eukaryota > Viridiplantae > Streptophyta > Magnoliopsida > Poales > Poaceae > Avena > Avena eriantha. The sequence continues at coordinate 493,322,504 of OU342743.1, forward strand.
TAAGGATAGTTTTATCCGAGAAGTCATTCACACCCAATGGGTGGCAAATCCTGTACTTGTCCCTAAAAAGGGAATCAAACAATTAAGAATGTGCGTTGATTACACCAGCTTGAACAAAGCGTGTCCGAAGGATCCATTTCCTTTGCCTTGCATTGACTAAGTAATTGACTCGACGGCTGGCTCGGAACTTCTGTGTTTTCTCGATGCATACTCAAGATACCACCAAATTAAGATGTGGAAGTGGGACCAATTGGCCACCTCGTTCATCACACCTTATGGCACATACTGTTATGTCACGATGCCCTTTGGGTTAAAAAATGCTGGTGCAACCTAATAGCACATGATGTAGCGCTACCTACATGACCATATAGGCCGCAACATACACGCTTACATGGACAACATTGCGGTGATGTCAAAGAAATCAAATGACCTCATCGCTGACTTGCTGGAAACCTTTGACAATCTTCGAAGTACAACATGATGCTTAACCCTAAGAAGTGTGTCTTCGGGGTGCCATCCGGCAAATTGTTGGGCTTCATCATTTCACATCGTGGAATTGAGGTCAACCCAGAGAAAATCAAGGCCATCCTTGACATCAGATGCCCGACATTCTTGAAGGACATACAAAGGCTCACATGCTACATTGTAGCAGTAAGCCGGTTCATCGGCCAAGTTGGAGAGAAGGCTATGCCTATCCACAAGTTGCTCAAGAAGGCGGACACATTCATATGGACAGATGAAGCAGATGCAACACTTCAGCAGTTGAAGAGAATACTCTCCTCTACACCAATACTTGTAGCACTGGTATCAATGGAGTCTATGTTAGTATACATGAAGACAACCACCCAGGTCATCAACATCATCATCGTGGTGGAGCGCAAGGAGCCAACGCATGAGTATGGAGTTTGGCGACCAATTTATTATGTAAGAAAGGTCTTGACGAAATCCAAGCAGCATTACCCGCACTACCAGAAGTTAGCTTATGGAGTTTTCCTTGTTTCGTGGAAGCTAAGGCATTATTTCTAGGAGCACCCCATCACAGTAGTGGACAGAGCTCCACTGTCTGACATCATCAATAAAAACGACGCTATAGGGAGAGTGGCAAAGTGGGGAATTGAACTTGCCACCTTTGAAATCACCTACAAGAGGCATGACGCTATCAAATCTCAATCATTGGAAGATTTTATTGCAGATTGGATAGAACTGCCAAAAGACACTCCTATACCAGAGCCAGAGTATTGGGTCATGCACTTCGACGGATACAAATTGCTAAATGGCTCGGGGGCTGGTGTATTATTACAATCGCCAACATGAGAGAAGTTACAATATGTCCTGCAGATTCACTTCAATGCTACTAACAACATGGCGGGTATGAGGCCCTCATTCACGTACTTTGTGTAGCCAAGGATATTGGCATCAAGCGCATAGTTTGTTGTGGAGATTCCGACTTGGTTGCCTAGAAGGTGGCTGACACCTAGAACGCGTGGAACCCTATGATGGCGGCATATTGAGATGAAGTAGACGAGATAGCCAAGTGCTTCGACGGCTACAAAGTCAAGTACGTCAAAAGGGAGGACAACGAAGCAGCAGACCTGCTATCAAAGCTTGGATCAGCTTGTCGACCAATTCTGCCAGGCGTTTTCCTAGAGCATTTGATGACCCTATCTATGAAAGGAGCGGACCCCGACAACCCGGATAGAGTGGACTCATTTGCTAATGCAGTATTAGTGACCTCTCCGTCTTGGATGAAACTGCTCATGGATTACCTTCAATATGGAACACTGCCCGCCGATGAAGTCGAAAGCCGACAAATATTACGCATATCAAAGGGCTATGTCATCATTGATGGCCATCTATACAAAAGAAGTACCACAAGAGTTTTCCTATGGTGTGTCTCTGAACAGCAAAGATATAGATATCCTCAGAGAGATACATCTCGGAGATTGTGGGCATCACACCGCTCCTCGATCGCTAGTGGCAAAAGTCTTCTGACAAGGATTCTACTAGTTAACTTCTAAGGAGTACGCCAACAAATTGGTACAAACCTGTATTAGGTGCCATTTCTATGCAAGATAACCAAATGTTCTAGCTAAAGATTTGCAAACAATACTAATTACTTGGTCATTTGCAGTCTCAGGGCTTGACATGGTTAGACTTTTGCAAATAGCACCTTGTGGATTTACACATCTACAAGTAGTAGTTGATAAGTTCACAAAATGGATTGAAGATAAACCCATTAGAAAGCTCGATGGGGTAACAACCCTAAAATTTGTCCAGGATTTAGTGGTGAGATTTGGTCTCCCACATAGCATCATCACCGACAACGGCAGAAGCTTATATCTCGGAGAAGAGGAGTATTGTCATGAAAAAGGAATCTGCCTTGACCTAGCATATGTGGCACATCCACAGTAAAATGGGAAAGTTGAACATGCCAATGGACTAATTCTGCAAGGAATCAAGCCAATCTTAGAGGCACCGCTACATAGAGCAGCTGGATCCTAGGCAGAGGAATTGCCATTTGTGTTGTGGAGTTTACGAACAACACCCAATAGATCTATCGACTTGACCCCTTTCTTCATGGTTTGTGGAGCAGAAGCTATCCTACCATTCGACATCCTCCATGATACACCAAGAGTTGCTGCCTATGAGGAAGATGATCCTGAAGAATCTAGATGCCTATCTGTGGACCTACTCGGGAAGGAGAACATGCTGGCATGCCAGAGATCCGCCATCTATCATCAGAAGATGCATGGCTACCATAGTCGTCGTGTTAGGCATCACTCGTTTAAATAGGAGGATCTGGTGCTTAAACTCAAGCAGGAAAAATCACACAAATTATCCCCTCCTAGGGAAGGACTGTTCGTCATAAGCGAAGCATTGCTCAATGGTTCCTATTACCTCGTCGATATTCTCGAGTTGAAAGATAGGCCAAAAAATTGCAAGCGCAAGGAATGTGACTCCGATGATGATTTCCCAGAGATAGGTCAGCCATGTAACATAGCACAGCTACGTCCCTTTTACACTTAGCATATTTTATATTATGTAATAAGTACCTTATATGATCGATGAAATAAAGCATTTGGTTCACTCATATTTTTTGAGTCTTTTACCTCCTTTAGTGTTCATTTTTGGATCATATAAACCCTTTTATGTGCAAGTTTGCATTCGCACTTGTGAAAGCTCTGCCTACAGGTGTTAGCTTTAGTTTTCTAGCCTACACATTTGCTGATGTTTTTATATGGATTCTGGAGTAGTGAATTTTTGGTACTCAAAGCTAGCGATTTTGTTCTTAGGTTCTTGACGGTGCTATTTAGCATCATCGCCTGAGAACATGGTTCTATGATGCGGGTCTTCTGTCTCATGAAACGTCAAGCATACGAACTAGAATAATGGATAAGTTAACACTTGCTTAAAAAATATATACATGCTGGACCTAGCTAAGTAGAAGGAGGCTTATAGCCATGTTTTCTACCTTACAAACACATAAGTTTTCCGCATAACACACTATAGAGATACATTTAATACATCAATATTTTTATGGCTCTACTGCAGGGGACTTTGCTACTACATCATCAGCAGTAGGAGAACTAGGCTTGGAGAGCTCATCAAACTCAGAGGGTCCCGATCTAGATTCCGAATATGCTAGTTCGTCGTCCATCTCCTCGGCAGGCACATAGACATCTGCCTTGGTTAGCTCGGAAACCTTGGCGTCGTTGCCGACGAGGGAGTTCAATATAGCATCGCTATCGATCTCATTCCCTTCCTCGTCAAACTCTGGCATGCCAGAGATTATCAAGTTCATGTCGGTGTTGTCGTAGTGCGCTTTGAGCAAGGACAAGGCCATCCTTGCACCAGCCCGAACCCAATAATCTTTCCAGCTCTTGACCTTCTCAGGGGCTCGGCGCAGGATCTCTGAGTACTTAGCCGCAGAATCTTCCTCCTTGATGGTGATGTGCAGGGGCTGGGCTATCTCCTTAGCTTGAGTGATGGCAGTGTTGATAAAGTTGCCGGCAAGAATCATGCATTCCTTTGGATCTGGAGCACCTTCACCCATGTTGGTTAAACCAATGGGGGTTGTGTTTTCGTTAGAGACAAAGGTCATGAGTATAACAATACACGTGTCCACCTTACATAATTGACAAGGTTGGAGGAAAGTTACCAAAGATGCTCGTCTTAGCTTGTTTGCAGGTCTCCACCAAGATGTTGTGCTCCTTCTGAAGTTTCTTGTACATCTCAATGCCTCGAGTATTCTGCTCTTTGTCAGCTTGGTTTTGCTCCTTGAGTTTTTCAATTTCCTTCTTCAGGCGCTGCATCTCAGTGTCAGCAGATTCTTGCATCACCTTCATTGCCTCTTCATGGCCCTTGACGACATCTGCTAGGTCTTTCTTAAAGATTTTGTTTTCATCATCGAGCACTTGGATATGCTTGGATTGCTTGACAATGCTCTTAGCCTTGGCGATGGCCTCTGTAAGACAGAACATGGACAACAATATGAGAATTCGGACGAAATGGTTCCATGAGGAAAGTAAGGAGCTGAGGAAAACAGACGCTTGCTATTTTTGATATGTTCCTTCAGGAAGGCTGTTTTACCCTTTTCAATCTCCATATCATCCTGCAGCTTGGCATTCCTCCGCGCATTCTTATTCTGCAACAAGATAAGTTGCTTAGTTTCTCTAGAGCATCTACTCGTAAAATTTTGGTTCAACTAAACTCATGGGGGCTATAGTTCAAGTTTTTAATTCAGAAGTGTTCTCTCTTAGAGTATCTAGTCAGAATTATTTGTTCTAACTAGAGACTCGGGGGCTAGACTATCAAGTTCTACACTTAGTTTTTTGGAGCACTTAGGCCAAAAACTATTGGTTTTCCACCTAAGAGATTGGGGGTTATAGTGGGATATATCATGAAGCATAAAAATAAAGTTCAAAATACATACAATGGCAATAAATTTTGTTGGCCAAGTGAGCATATGCACTGTGGAAGGTCTGGGCATTGTTATAAATAGCATCTGCCTGCTTAATGAGATCATCCAGGCTCAAAGTTGGAGGAGTTAAGGGAAGAGGAGTTGTCGAAGCTGGAGGCATGTATGAAGCCCTAGTCGCCTACTATGTTATGATGGAAGTTGATGGCGTAGAGGCTCCCGCCTCATCCGTTGCTATGACTACCTCCCCTCTGCTCCTTCCATCGGCTATTTCCCTTTCTCGGTGGCATCCTTAGCCGGAGCTTCAGTCATTTTTGAGGAGGTACTTTCTTGCATTGCCTGGCCACTGGGAACAATGTACATGCCGGTAGAGCCTGAGACGTCCGGTGTCAGATTAACATCTATCTCCATGGTGAATGTAATTGTATTGGGAACGGAAATACCTAAACAGGTTAGTTAGAGGTGTGGGGACTAGGAGGGAAGCTCGCGACGGTGTTCGCAGGCGGGATTGGATATGAGCAAGTGTGGTGAGACACAAGAAGTACCTAGGTTCGGAGCCCTCGTGGTGAGGTAAAGCGCCTACTCCTGCCGATCTGACTATGAGTGGTATACGCGCTATAATCGCTCCTCGAGCTGTATCTTCTATCTACCTTCTTAAATGCACTGAGACCAACCCTTGCTACGAGAGCCTTGCCTCTCCTTATATAGGCAGAGGGGCAACGATCTCACTGGCCAGTCCGGCTGGCGGGCCCCACAGGCGGGTCCCAGACGGCTAGTCATCTACAGTATTCGGTATGGTTACATCCCATCAAGGTACATGCGGTAGGGTCGTCATAGGTAGAGTGAACATCGTGCGAGCCTATCGTCAGCATCTGGCCACTGTTCCCACGTCACCCAGAAAATTCTTCGGTATGGTCGTGTAGTTGCGGGTCTTGTCGTCTAACCAGGGAGTACCACGCACTGTGCAGCACGTCGCCCTGTCGTCCTAATTGCGTCCGGCTATGCTGATGTAGCCGGTCCTATGTCTTGTTGCTCCTCCTGATTTAGGCTACTGGATAGTAGCCGGTACGAAGTGTCCGGGTCCAGCTACTGGAAGGTAGCCGGACGCGAACCGCTTGCCGTAGATCTGGTCTAGTTGGGGTATCCGAAGGTCATCCCCCCGACACTAGCCCCCGACCGTGTGTAGATTTCGCCCTTAGGTGAAATGCGCGCATGCTACTCCCCAATTTTTAAATTTGTGACCGGCTACGTCTGGTGGTTGCGCTACCCGTGATGTTAGTGCTAACGCCGGCCACGCGCGCACGCGCCATCATTGCACTGCGGCGCGTAGTGTAACGTCCCGTCGCGCGTCACTGATGACCCACAAGTATAGGGGGTGTATCGCATTATTTTTGATAAGTAAGAGTGTCGAACCCAACAAGAAGCAGAAGGTGTTGGCGAATGGCTTGGAGCAGGAATTCTCTGTAAATACTTAGCAAATGGATTTTTAGGAGTTTTTTATAATGCTGGTAAATAAAGTACGAGTAAATAAAAGACAATAATAATAAATGCAGCAAGTGGCCCAATCCTTTCTTTAGCAAAGGACAAGCCGGTTGTATTACTTAAGATGACCAAACGTTCTCGAGGACACACAAGAATATCGTCAAGTGCTTTCGCTTCATATAGTTGGTTAATCTTCTTTAGTTTGATAAGTGTTGTGTGGGTGAACCTGTGCTAATGTATAGACCTTCCTAGGACCAATACATATTTGTGATTATACCCCTTGCAAGCATCCGCAAGTACAAGAAAGTAATTAAGATAGAAATCTAACCACAGCTTTAAACTCTAAGACCCTGACGTCCCTTGTGCAAAGGTTTCCTAACGGGGGTTCAGGTTTTTGTCACGCTGGGAACCCCTACGATTAGTAGCCAAATACACAATGCATTCCCCTAGGCCCATATAGGTGAACTGTCATGTAGTCGACGTTCACATGACACCACTAGAAGAATAACACCACAACTTAAATATCAAACCATTGAATCTTTCTCAACACAACTCCACTACTAACAACATAACTTCTCCCATGTCCCCAAGAACTAAATGAACTACTCACAAGACATCATATGGATCAAGATCAGAGATAATATCATGATAAGCAACAATATGAACATAACAACGATTCAATGGTTCACTCAATAGCATCAACTACAACAAGTAATCAACACCGGGAAAGTTTCAACCCAATTGTTACAGCGGTATGAAGTGGTGATGATGGTGCTGGTGGAGATGATGATGGAGATGATGGTGATGATGATCCCGATGAAGTCAAACTTGATGGTGGTGTTGATGGCGACGATCTCCCCTCTACGGGAAGGAATTTCCCCGGCAGAATTCTATCTGCCAGAGAGATCTTTCTCTCCCTGTAGTTTTCCACCCTGCAGAGGTGGCGAAATCTTTCTGTTGTCGCTCCCCAGGTATTAGGTTTTCGAGGGGATAATATACGCCAAAGGGGAGAGCCTGGAGCGGGCCAGGGTGGTCACACCACCTACTAGCGCGGCCTAGGGCTGCCCGTGCTAGGGGTGGTGTGGGCCCCCTGTGACCCATCTCCACTCCCCCTTCTGGCATCCTTCGTCTTCCGGAAAAATAGAATTTTCCATGTATTTTCCCGGATTTTCTGATCTTCGCGAATTTCGCTTGCAAACAGCCCCTTTTTCATCAGAATCCTGACTGCAGTGGTAATGCTCCAAAATTCATCAACCATGCAAAAACAGATGAAATAACATAAGTATCATCTCTTAATATGAAATATATCAATGAATAACAGTAAATTATGATATAGAATAGTGATTCAAAATGGACGTATCAACTCCCCCCAAGCCTAGACTTTGCTTGTCCCCAAGCAAAAACTGAGCTCAATAAACATGACCTCAGGTTTATGGAGTGAAGAGTCGATAAAAGAATACGGACAAGAAGCATCACATTCATCAATACACAAATCATAATAGAAGAAAACTCACTATTATATAACTGAACTTACAATAAGTAAAGGAGACACAATAAAGATAGATAAAGTAAATAACAGTTGGTAATGGGAAACCTTGCTCTTGGTCAAGAATAGTTGACAATTTGTAGGAGTTCACAAATAACTGGTTTTCAATGATAGCTTTCAAAGTAGTAGACACTAAGATAAGAGCAATATGTAAAACAAGGAACATAAGAAAAATGATTGAATAAATCATCATATGAATGAATGGAACACAACAACTCAAAATACTTGCTTGAGATAGAAGGGAATAGGTTTACTGACTCAACTAAAAAGTAAAAGATAGGCCCTTCGAAGAGGGAAGCAGGGATTTAAAGTTTCATAAAGAGCTTCCAAAAAATATGGTACTTATTAGCTTTCAGCTCTCATTGCCCCTATCATAGGCATCTTTAGGTGATTAAGGTTAAAGTGATCAAATATGAGGATATGCTTGACAAGTTATTAGTTGAAAATCTCATGCCCCGTGCTTACGAGTATCGAACCTCATGCTAGTCAACTTTAGTCACGAGTAAGCTCTTGTCATTGTAAGTACATATGAATCATAGAGAACCACCAACGGGGTACCCCTTGCACATGATACAGGAGTTATCCCATAATCAAAATGACAAGGCAAGCAGACAATGAGCATCTCAGCGATCTTTTTATTTGCTATTTGCATAGGTTTTTATTGAGGATGCTTCATAGAATGCTCATTACGGTTATGCTGCAAGTTTCCACCATGATTAGGCATGGCTCAGGCTAGCGGCCTAGGTGTTTATCTAACACACATACAAACTCCATGATCTTACAAGTTCCCCTTTTATTTCACACCGCCGGGATCCATAAGCAAAATAATCATGATATCAACTAAATAAGTGCAATGTTGAAAGCATTCCCCATGGTAACATGGTTCTACTAACTCTCAACTTATAAAGCGCAAGAATATACACAGCATAGATGGGCACAGTGGTTCAAGTTTATTAAGTGTAGAAAAGTAAAGTGTGCCATCAAGTTCATGAGAGCTTTAATCACTAATTTTCACATAACAAGTTTAATTCGGAAGGTAGATAAAAACATGAATTTACTTCGAATAGAAATGCTGCTAATAGGTAGGTATGGTGGACTCAAATGCCATGGGCTTTGGTTTAAGGATTGGATGCACGAGAAGCATTCCCTCTCAATACAGGTTTTTGGCTAGCAATTTTGGGTAGCAAGCATAAGAGTTGAAGGAAACAAACAAACATACAAGTGATAAAAACAAACATGCAATCTTCCTTAGAAGCACAAAAGATCTTAACTAGAGAATACTAAGATTATGAGCAAATAAAGAAAGAAAGATGATGAAATTATATTTCTTTAAGAGTACTTTTATCTTTTTCATTCAATTCTCAAAATACTGTTGCTACTAACCGATCTAGGTTTGCCAAAACCAACTAAATTAACTCAATGATCCCAAAGTGATACCAATACTAATAACAAGACCAATCATATAACAGAAATTGAAAACTAATATAAGATATGCAAGTGAGTAAATGATAGAACTTCTCATTAATATTCCATAATGGCAACTCACACCAAGGGATACATAGATATCTAACGAGAGGGGGCACACTTCCATAATGCAAACCATCCTACATGATAACTTATCTATTCATGATATGACTCTACTAAAAAGTTAAAAAGATAGAAGATAGTGATATGATACCGCGGCACTCCCCCAAGCTTGGAACAAACCAAGGGGATGCCAAAACCTAATGACGAATTACTCCTTCGGTGGTGGTGGTGTTCTCTCGATGAGATTTTCAATCAATTTCCTCAAGTCATCAATCTCGAAGGTGAGAGTATCAATCTACTCTGAGTTGTGCTCGATGCGGTGCATGATCATGTTTGGTTGTGAATCCCAGCTCACACGATTCTTTGCCCACTCTTCCTCCTTGAAGTCTTCTTTTCCTGCATGGTTAAAATGAGGCATATCCCAATTGCAGGGTAGTTTCTCCTTGGGCATATTCTGGAATTGATGCTCATGGATAAGGGTATGGAAGGGATTCTTGGTGCGTGGAGATGGTGACCGTGGAGCCAAACAGTGACGCGGAGGCTTCCCTCCAGTTGACATCTGTGCAGTCCTTTTGATCTTGTCAGGGTTTTCCAACACTCCAATGCTTGCAATGGTAGAGTCGGTGTGCGGATGCTGGCTTTTCTTTGCCTCATATTCATCTTTACTCTTGATCTCCTTCTCCAGCCCAGGGTCTTGGGGATCCTCCTCCGTAGGCTGTTTTCCCTTATCCTTGGCGGAGACCATTGTGCTTCTAAACTTTAAGAATAGTTCCTGGCAGAAACAGATCGAAACAAAAATACGACGAGAACACGATATACGAACCTTGGGGGATCCGGGGGATTATATATTACGGATTTTTACGACATAAGGAAGGTACTGGCAGAAAACGGGTCGGAGACGGAGTCTGAGATGGCCACACCACTTGCTGGTGCGGCCAGGGGGCCCGCGCTAGGGGGTGGTGTGAGCCACCCTGGCTCCGTTTCCGTCCCTCTTTCGCTTCGTTGCTTTCCTTGTTAGATAAAAACTGCAAAAATATAACTTGACAGATTTTTCGTGGAACTTTCCTTACCAGAACTGTTACCTATTCGAAAACGGACTCCGTAGGTCTTTGAACTTGGCATTTAGTAGATTCTTACGGAGTCACCGCTTGAATAACATCAATATCTTCATCTTCATACACATATTGCTCGAGTCATGAAACCTTTCACTTTCTTATTACACCATTTTCTCCACTAACCTGGAAACTTCTTTCACACAAAACTTCACACAATTCTCATTAGCAACATTAGTGCAAGCGAGGTAATAAACCTTTTAAGTTCAATTTCAACTGAAATCCATCAAAATATAAGCTACTGAAACAACTCCTTCCAAAAGCGCAAAAGAATTCAAAAAGGAAATCGATTTCAGAGGCAAATGCAAGAGTGGCAAAATCTGTCAAAACAGACCAGCAGGTTAAGATATTTTTTTTTCGAAAATCTTCTGTTTCTCAAATCAAAAAGTGCAAAACTAACGAAAGTTAAATAATAACCTGGTTCATGATCAAAAAAATTTACAGATCAGCACGACGTACAGAAATCTCTCACAAATTTTTACGGTGAAGCACAAAAATCTGTTTCGGGACAGCAATTTCCCCAAATCTTACTTCTCTCTCATTAGAGGTTGATCTTGACACAAAAACCAAACAAAATGGATAAGGAGAGGTTATTACCGAGACAATAACTTCCAAGACTCAAAGAAACGAAAACAAACTGAAAGCAAAAATATATTGGGTTATCTCCCAAAAAGCTCTTTCTTTATAGCCATTAAGATGGGCATGATAATTTCAATGATGCTCACATAAGAATATGAATTGAAGTAAAAGAGAGCATCAAGAAGCACAAATACACATGTTTAAGTCTAACCCACTTCTATGCAAGGGAATTTTGTAAGTAAACAAGTTGGTGAAACCAGGGACTGCTAGCATAGGAAGGCAAAACAAGTGCAACATAAAGACTTTCAGCATAAAGCGAGGAAACTTAATATTATTGAGATGTATAAGAATACTTTTCCCTCTCTCATAATCAATTTCAGTATCATGCATAAATTTAATGATATAACTGTCACAAGAACCATTATAGCAATGATCACTTATCCTAACAGAAAACACAGGGACACTAGCTCTCATAACACTACTTTGTTAAACAATATTAGAAGTATCCTTATATAGGATAGTATGTCCATCTTATACATATTTAGTGACAAAATCTTTCACATTTGCTATAATAGGTTGAACAGCTACTTGTTCATCAGGTTCAACAGCTTTATTTCTACTTTCATTAATCATACTAGCTATCATAAAATGTTCCTTTATCTTAACTGGGAAAGGTATTTTCTCAATGTAAGGTTTAGGTAAAACATGATTAGTAGTATAAACTTCAGCATTTCTTGCAGGAACACTATTAACAATGTCTTTATAAGGTGTATGATACTTATTCCATTTCTTTTTAGGAACTTAAATATAGGAAGCAAAAGCCTTAATATAAGTTGTAATAGCTTGAGAATCAAGACCATACACATTTTTAATATTTTGAAAGTCATCAGTTCCCATAAAAGATTCAATGCATTCATAATCATAATTTATACCTGACTTTCTTCCTTTGTCAATCTCCCATGCTTCAGCATCGTCTTGAATACAGTCTAGAAGATCCCATTTAGCTCCTTCTTCCATGCGTGTAAATGATCCAACACAAGAAGCATCCAATAGATCCTTATCATGAAGAGAAAGCCTTGCATAAAAGTTATTGATAATAATATTGTTGGGGAGCTCATGAATAGGACATTTGAGCATTAGTAACTTCAATCTCCCCAAGCTTGAGCTGTACTCTCTCCATCAAGATGCCAAAAGTTGTATATTTGATTCCGATCTTTATGAATCTCACTAGGAGGATAAAATTTAGAATAAAAGAGAGGTACTACTTCCTCCCATTCAAGAGCTTGACCATTCTTCAGCAGCTTATACCATTCTTCAGCTCTTCCTTTCAGTGATAATGAGAATAACTTCTTATTGACTTGATCGGTTGTAATACCTGCACACTTGAACAACCCTCATAATTCGTGTATAAAGAGCCAATGATCACCGGGATGGACAGTTCCATCTCCAACATAATAGTTATCCATAACACGATCAATAATTCTTGTAGGTATTTTAAAAGTATCATTCTCAGCAGGTGGTGGTTCATCTACTACCTTAGCAGTGGTAGTAGCATTATGAAATAAGAAACTGAGCGAATTATCCATATTGAAATGAAGTAACTGACAGAAGTAAACAATACTCATAGTAGAAGTTTCCTTTACCAGTTCCACTCTCCAATAGCACTTCACTCCCCGGCAACGGTGCTAGAAAATAGTCTTGATGACCCACAAGTATAGGGGGTGTATCGCAGTATTTTTGATAAGCAAGAGTGTCAAACCCAACGAGGAGCAGAAGGTGTTGGCGAATGGCTTGGAGCAGGAATTCTTTGTAAATACTTAGCAAACGGATTTTTAGGGGTTTTTAATAATGCAGGTAAATAAAGTACGAGTACATAAAACACAATAATAATAAATGTAGCAAGTGGCCCACTCCTTTATTTAGCAAAGTACAAGCCGGTTGTATTACTTAAGATGACCAAACGTTCTCGAGGACACATGAGAATATCGTCAAGTGCTTTTGCTTCATATAGTTGATTAATCTTCTTTAGTTTGATAAGTGTTGTGTGGGTGAACCTATGCTAATGTATCGACCTTCCTAGACTAATACATACTTGTGATTATACCCCTTGCAAGCATCCGCAAGTACAAGAAAGTAATTAAGATAGAAACCTAACCACAGCTTTAAATTCTAAGACCCTAACGTCCCTTGTGCAAAGGTTTCCTAACGGGGGTTCAGGTTTCTATCACTCTGGCAACCCCTACGATTAGTAGCCAAATACACAATGCATTCCCCTAGGCCCATATACGTGAAGTGTCATGTAGTCGACGTTCACATGACACCACTAGGAGAATAACACCACAACTTAAATATCAAACCATTGAATCTTTCTCAACACAACTCCACTACTAACAACATGACTTCTCCCATGTCCTCAAGAACTAAATGAATTACATACAAGACATCATATGGATTAAGATCAGACATGATATAATGATAAGCAACAATCTGAACATAACAATAATTCAATGGTTCACTCAATAGCATCAACTACGACAAGTAATCAACACTGGGAAAGTTTCCCCTAAGAACTATGCAAGATTCAACCCAATTGTTACAACGGTATGTAGTGGTGATGATGGTGCTGGTGGACATGATGATGGAGATGATGGTGATGATGATCTCGATGAAGTCAGGCTTGATGGTGGTGTTGATGGCGATGATCTCCCCTCTCCGGGAAGGAATTCCTCGGCAGAATTCTGTCTGCCGGAGAGATCTTTCTCTCCCCTGTAGTTCCGCCCCGCAGAGGCGGCGGAATCATTATGTGGTCGCTCCCCAGGTATTAGGTTTTTGAGGGGATAATATATGACAAAGGGGAGACCCTGTAGTGGGCCAGGGTGGCCACACCACCTGCTGGCGCGACCTAGGGCTGCCCGCGCCAGGGGGTGGTGTGGCCCCCCTGTGGCCCATCTCCACTCCCCCTTCTGGCATCCTCCATCTTCTGGAAAAGTAGAATTTTCCATGCATTTTCCCGGATTTTCTGATCTTCGCGAATTTCACCTCCAAACAGCCCCTTTTCCATCAGAATCCTAATTGCTGCCGTCCATGCTCCCAAAGTCATCAACCATGCAAAAACAGATGAAATAACATAAGTATCATCTCTTAATTTGAAATATATCAATGAATAACAGTAAATTATGATATAGAATAGTGATGCAAAATGGACGTATTAGTCGCCTTGGGAAACTTCCATTTGGCTCTTCGGTTCCCGCTCCAGGATCGTCTGCGCACTCGACGCCTGCACATAGGATCTAGCGTGGTGGTGGGAGTGGGGTGCGGCTCGGAGGGTGCCGCGTGGCACCGCGGATGGTTACCCTCGCCGGCCTTTAAAGGGTCGCCCGGGAGAGGGCGGTTCCTACCTCCGCTCACTCCCTTCCCAATTTCCTCCCTGCGCCCTTGACTTCTTGCCTTGCCTTGCTTCCTCTTGTAGCCATAGTTCTCCACGCCACCCGTTTAGCGCCGCCGGAGACACGGGCCACCGCCACTCCACTGCCGGTACGACGGCCAATGAACCGGTGATGGCTTTGGAGCACGGCACCTGGTGCGGTTCGTCCGTCACGGAGGAGCATATCGAGAAGTATCAGGCCACCCGTGTCCTGCCGCCAGAGACGGGGAGAAGGTGCCGTTGGCGCCAGCGGAGAGGAGTCGCCACACCCAACGGAGGGGGAGAGGGTCATCTTCCTTTCGCACCTCGCCCGCGGGCTTCGCGCTATCAGTGCACCCCTTCTTCCTCACGTTCCTGGCGTTCTTCGACTTGCGCCTCCACCACCTCGGTGCCAACGCCATCAGCACGCTAGCGCACTTCATGGCATTCTACGAGAGCTACCGCAGGATCTAGCCGGATCTTGTGTTGTTTTGGCGGCTGTTCTGCATCCGGCCGTAGGTGCAGTTTACCCAAGGGCCGCTGGTGACGTGCGGTGGTGCCTCCATCTACTCCCGCACGCAGACTGGCTACCCAAAATTCTGGCTATAGGACGCAGTGTGACTGTGGTAGGAGTCGTACTTCTACGTCAGCAACGTTACTGACGTGGACCGAATCAATCTGCCAGCTTTCCAGGACGTGGAATCTAGCCGGCAGAATTGGGACCTGAACATCCACGGGGAGAACGTCGAGTCAGACACGATGCTGCAGCGGATGCGCTCCCTCGTCACCGCCGGCTTGACTGGCCTGGATATCACACTCAGTTGGATGTCTCGGCTGATGATGCCGCTGCAGCAGCGCGCACACAAGATGTGCTATCCGGTCGGCTGGACCCGACCCGACTATCCCACCGTGATCCCCTCTACCACAACCTTAAGGAGTGGGTGTGGACGATTAGAAAGGAGCAGCTGCCGGAACACTGGTAGTTCGGGCTGGTCCCCTACAGCCAGGATAACCGCGCGCCCCAGGTAAGCTTTCGCTAGACGGTTTTTTGTTTTCTTGTTCCGTCTTTTTATTTGGCTGATCTTTGTCGTCTTTGTTTCGCAGACCTTCTCCTGCATCATCTGGGAGGAGGGCGAGACCCCCCTCTAGAACTTCACGCCTGACCTTCCCGAGCCACGCGCTCGCCGGTCCAGCAAGGAGTCGGATGGGGACGGCGACGTCTTCCCCATCTAGAACGATGAGCCGGCGCATGACCCCCACGTGGAGGTCGATGAGGACGAGGAGGCTGCGCCGGCTCCTAGGCCGACCCGGCGCCGCGCGGCAGACGGCGACTCCGACCGGCCAGGCGCAAGTGGGAGCAGCTCTAGGAGGTTTGGCGCCGGTGGGAGCGGCTCCAACTAGTCCAGTGGAGGAGGAGGCGGGTCCAGTCGGCCTGCCATGGAGGAGCCAGTCCCCAAGAGGAGCCGGACCGGCGCCCTTCCCCCTAGACGCCTTGGCCGCAAGAAGGGGCCGCCCCCCGTGGTGTCGGGGTAAATCATCTACCGACCCTGTTTGTTGCTTCTGCCTTCTCTCTTTCTTTTGTGCAGCTTTTTCTGTCTTTTGCCTTACTTGCCTTTGTCTTTCTCTTATATTCTGTTTGTTCAGCTTGCTGGTCTCCTTCGGTGCCATGAGCACGGCGCGGCCGCCCACTGGCTCGCCGCCCCGCGCGGCGGACACCGCGTCGCCTCCGGTTGCTTCTGCTCCCCCTCCTTCGCCTAGGGCTTCGTCTCCGCCCCCGCCTCGGGCTGATCCAGCTACCACAGCTGGAGCAGGGGACGCCCCGCCGACTATGATGGTGCAGCCG
Source organism: Avena eriantha (assembly GCA_910589775.1). NCBI lineage: Eukaryota > Viridiplantae > Streptophyta > Magnoliopsida > Poales > Poaceae > Avena > Avena eriantha. The sequence goes on from OU342743.1 coordinate 493,338,914, forward strand.
GAAATGGCTGCGGCGGCCCCACAACGTGGAGGTAGTTCCCCCACGGTGGCGCGGAGGGCCTCCGCTGGCAAGGATCTCATGGTCGTCGCTGATCACAACTCTGACGATGAGCCAAGGGAAGAGTGGCGAACGATAGTGGTGGAGGCGAAGGATTCATTGGTCGCCAACGCTGTTGACGACGACGATTCCTCCGCCGCCTTGCTGGCGGATCTGGCTACAACCCTCGAGCTGGCGGTGAAGGAGATCCAGCTGCTCGAGGCCACTGTTGGCGGCAATCGGACCCTGGAGCCGAAGCTGGCAGCCGCCAATGGGACCTCCCAAAGTAAGTCTTTTTATCCAGATTCCATTGCCGGACAGTTTCGTCTTCCTCCTCTTCCACCTTTCTTTTGTGATGATAGTATTTTTCCGCAGCTATCATGGTGTGCGCCAAGCGGGAAATCGATCGTCCGAAGAAGGCGAACGATTGGCTGAGCAAGTCCAACTCCATGCTCCGGCTGCAAATCAAGGACTGGCACGCCAAGATGGATGCACTGGAGGCCACCCTCAAGGAGCACGACTCCGCCGTGGCCAGCCGGGCCCAGGCCTTTGATCTTCTCGACGCCCAGAGCAAGGACCAAGAGAAGGAGATCAAGTGGCTGGCGGACCAGGAGAAGGTTTCGCTCGAGGAGTTGATGCAGGTTGGGCGCACCGCCAAGGGTAAGTTCTTTCTGACTAGCTTCATCTTTTCGGATCCGGTAGCCGGATCTGACTTTCTCTTTTCTGACAGTGTTTTATCCCGGCGTAGACCTGCTGGTGTACAATCGGCTGCAAGAGAACTGGCTAGGGGAGAAACCCACTGCCCAAGAGATGGTCGTCCTTCTTGGCGAGGAGACCACTAAGCTCCGCCAAGCGGCTCAAGAAATCTTCGAGTTCCTATGGCTGGAAGCACCGGCTCCGGAGACGATGGCGTAGCTAGCAGCCAAGGTGACGGAGGTGCCCACTGTCGTTGATCGTCTGCGGGATCTGGCGGCACAAGCCAGAGCAGAGATGGCCTTGGCCTTGATGCTCTCCTAGTACAAGGACACCCGCATCTAGAAGATCGACGGCGGATTCCGCGCCAGCACCGACCTTGCCACCATCCGCCAAGCCCATCCGGAGCTCCGCGCCTCCACCATCAAGATTGCCAACTACGCGGCCATCGACAAGGTCATCACCGACTCATAGTCTGCCGGGACGCCGGATGCTGGAGCCGAAGCGTCATCGCAGCCGACTGTTGGGGATGTCGAAGCCAGAACTGCCAGCGCGCGTCCTCCACCTTCGGCCAGGATCATCCTCACGGCAAGGGCCCCCCCGCTTCGATATGATCCTCGAGATGCCGGGTGAACTTGTAATTATTTCGTTTTGATGAACCTTGTTGTCTGTACCGGCTGTCTCTGACGCTGGGTGAACTTATGGGAGCTTCGACTACCTTTTTTATCCAATCGTACTACTTGCTTGCTTCCATTTTCCTTGTGATTTTCTGTATGCTTCGAAGTTTTTATCTTTTGTCGGTTACACTTATCCGGCTACCTTCGCTCGGCAGAACGCCTTTAGTCGGGGGAACTTCAGCTCCAGCGGGGGCACACCAGTGCACCCACTAGGTGTAGACCCCGAGATTCGGAGTAGCTGGCGTGGCTAGGTGCTTCGAATCTTCTTCTTTCTTTTCTTCAAGCCCTTAGCTTTGACCGGCTAGACACCTCTAACCGGCTAACACAATCCGGGAGATGTCCTGTTACCTTGCCCAGCTGAACGCATTTAGCCGAGGGATCTTTGACTCTAGTGGGGGGCGCCAGCGCACCCACTAGGTGTAGCCCTCGAGATTCGGAGTAGCTGGCGAAGCCAGGTGCTTCAAGTCTTCCTCTTTCTTTTCCTGCCCTTGCCCTCACCTGGGCTCCAAATATCCGGCTAAACTCCCTTTAGCTGGTCGGAACTACATGGTTCCACTACGGGCGCGTGAGCGCACCTAGTGGTTGTAGCCCCCGAGATTTGGAGCGCTTGATGAAGGGAAGGACTTCGAATCTTCCCTCTCCTTGAAGCCTGACTCGATGTAGTCGTACAAAACAAATACACATGTAGGCCCATTTGTTAATAGGTTAGTTGGTTAAAGTATTGCTTATTAGCCGGAAGACAGCTTTAGTTTTTGAAAACTAGCTTGCGCGTCTCTAGACACTTAGTCGCTTTCTCGTGCGCTTTGCTGTTTATGTTGCGTCCTTGCCGAGCAGCCGGGTTGTGGTCTACAGCCAGAATCGAAGGGAGCTGGCAGTACATTGCGCACGGTACTGAGGGATTAGTAGCCGGATCATCTCAAACTAGGCACAAGGCCGGAACACCCGATCCGTCGCTTGTCCTCCCCGTCTTTCATGTGGTATGCCTCGGGATTTTGCTCTTGCTAGCCGGACAGCCGGGTTGCAGTCTATAGCTGAGACGAAGAGTGGGCCTCTGACATCGTTGCACACTACTCAGCCGGTTTGTTGATTTAGCACGTCGGGCCAGCCGGTGAGCCCCCCGGGTAGGGGTTGTCGGAGCCAGCAAATTGAACCGAAAACAAATACACACAAATTTCTAGCAAGGAGCCCCCGAGTATCTCGCGGGGTCCACATTTTCATTCATAGAGTTCGTGGGATACATACAATGTCCGATGACTAGGTGTAAAACGTGTGGAGCAGGGCCGCGTTCAAGGGGCGTTCTGTCTCTTCATCCTACTTGTCCATCTTGTTCTTGCGTGGTTGTTACGTGTCGATGAGGTAGTCGGAGTTGTTGTGCAGCGCCCGGCTGATGATGAAGGGGCCCTCCCAAGGTGGTGATAGCTTATGCATTGCCTTCGTGTCTTGCACCATCCGGAGAACCAGATCGCCCTCACGGAACACGGTGGGCCAGATTCGGCTCTAATGGTAGTGGCGTAGGCGCTGCTGGTATAGGGCCGACCTGTACAGTGCCAGCTCGCGGGCTTCCTCGATGAGGTTCATGCCATCCTCATGCGCCTCCTTGTTGGCCATTTCATCATAGAGGAGCTTGTGCGGTGAGTCGAACTCGATGTCCACGGAGAGGACGGCTTCTGAGCCATAGATGATGAAGAACGGGGTGAAGCCGGTTGACCTATGCGGCATGGTGTGGAGGCTCCACAGCATAGCCGGAAGTTCCTCAATCTAGCATCCGGGTGCCCACTCTAAGGGCTCGATGAGGCGTGGCTTGATGCCGGCTAGCACCAGTCCATTTTACCTTTCGACTTGCCCATTGGACTGCGGGTGCGCGATAGAAGCGAGGTCTAGCCGGATGCCCTTGTTGCTGCAGAACAGGGTAAATGCCCCCTTGGCGAAGTTAATGCTGTTGTTGGTGATGATGTTGTTGGGGTAGCCGAACCAGTTAATGATGTCTATGAAGAAGGTGACGAATGTTGCCCCATCTAGCTTCCGGATCGGCTTGTCCTCTATCCACTTTGTGAACTTGTCTACCGCTACCAGCAGGTGGGTCATGCCCACACGTGCCCGTGTGAAGGGACCGACCATGTCGAGGCCCCAGATGGTGAAGGTCCAGGTGATCGGTATGGTCTTGAGTACTGTTGTCGGCATGTGCATGAGCTTCCCGAAGCACTAGCACCCGTTGCACGCACGGACTAGCAGCTCGGCGTCCTCGAGGGCAGTGGGCCAATAGAAGCCGTGGCGGAACGCCTTGGTGACTATTGCCCTAGATGAAGCGTGATGTCCGCACTCACCCTGGTGGATGTCCTTGAGTAGCCGGTAGCCTGTGTCTACATCGACACATCGCTGGAAGATGCCGGATACGCTGCACTTGTACAACTCCTTGTTGATGATGGTGTACGTGTGTGCGCGTCGTCAGATTTTACTGGCCTCCACCTCATCATCTGGAAGTTCTCCATTGGCGATGTAGTTCATCATGGGCTGTGCCCAGGATGGTATCTCCCGGATGGTGAAGACGCTCTCGTTTTCCGGCTGAGGGATGTCTGGGGTCGCCCGGGTGAGGTACCCGGAAAGGCAGCCCTCGAGCCGCTTGATGAGTCGGCAGCCCACGGGTCTTGCGAGCCGAAGGGTGCGGACGTGCCGGAGTTGGTGCGAGCCTTCTTCTTCACGGGTTCTGCCGGTTCCGCGTCTGCCATGCCGTCAACCGGAATGCTTCCCGCCCAGATAATGGAATCCGATCCAAGAGACAGATTGATGGAGGGTTTGCGCAGATGCTCCAAGGAGACCCCTGGTGTGATCGCCTACCTGGTGGATCCGATTCGGGTGAGCGAATCGGCTGCCTCGTTGTTGACACGACGGACGTGATGGAACTCACATCTGTCAAAGCAGGCGCTGAGCTTCTGCACGTGGAACTGGTAGAGGGTCATGTTTGCATCGCGGGCATCCCATTCTCCGGATACCTGCTGCACCACCAGATCCGAGTCGCCGAAGCAAAGGATCCGGTTAACACCAATCTCCCTAGCCAGACGGAGGCCATGCACCAGTGCCTCCTACTCGGTGACATTGTTGGAGGCCTTGAAGTGTATCTGGAGAATGTACACTAGCTGGTCTCCTTTGGGTGAGGTGAGGATGATTTCAGCTCCCAAGCCCCCAAGCATCTTCGAGCCGTCGAAGTGCGTCCTCCAGTGGTCCGAGTCAGGAACCGGGGGGACGTATTGGGTTTCAGCCTAGTCAACGAGGAAGTCCGCCAGGGCCTGTGACTTAATCGGGAGCCTTGGCTCGTACTGGATGGAGTAGGCGGCAAGCTCAATGGCCCACTTGGCGACTTGGCTGGTGGCGTCCTTCTTGCCGATGATTTCCGAAAGGGGTGCGGTGCACACGACCTTAATCGGATGCTCCTAGAAGTAGTGCTTGAGCTTCTTGCACGCCAGGTACACGTCATAGCACATATTCTGGGAGAGAACCTCACTAAGGTAGTATATGGGTCGCTGAACCGGCTGAGCCTTGCCTTCCTCGAGGCGCTCCACCACTAGGACGACGCTGACGACTCGGCTGATGGCTGCTATATAGAGCAACATCCGCTCCTTGCTAGCCGGCGTGGCTAGAACCGGCGCTGTGGGTAGCATGCGCTTGAGGTCATGAAAGGCAGCGTCGGCTTGCGAGGTCCAAGAGAACTTGTCCGACTTCTTCATCAGCTGGTATACCGGAAGTGCTTTCTCCCCCAACCGGCTGGCGAAACGGCTGAGCAAAGCTAGGCATCCGGTGACTTTCTGGACTCCAAGCAAGCTCTTGGGTGGCTGCATTCTCTCGATGGCCACAATCTTCTCTGAGTTCGCCTCGATCCCTCGTTGTAAAACAAGGAAACCGAGTAGTTGGCCGGATGGGACGCTGAAGACGCACTTCTCCGGGTTCAGCTTCATCTGGTACCGATGGAGGTTGCCGAACGCTTCCCCCAAGTACTCGAGGAGGGTGCGCTTCTCCTTTGTCTTGATGACGACGTCATCTACGTAGGCATGCACGTTTCGGCCAATCTACGAGTGTAAGCATTTCTGCATACAGCGTTGGTAGCTAGCACCTGCATTTTTTTGACCGAAAGGCATGGTTACATAGCAGAAGGCCCCATACGGGGTGATAAACGATGTCTTTATCTGGTCAGCTGGGTTTAGCCGGATCTGATTGTAACCGGAGTAACAATCCAAAAAGGACAACAAATCGCAGTCGGCCGTGGAATCGATAACCTAATCGATACGGGGCAAAGCGAAGGGGTCTTTTGGGCACGCCTTGTTCAGGCTGGTGTAGTCGATACACATGTGCCAAGTCTTGTTTTTCTTCAACACCAGGACTGGGTTGGCCAGCCAGTCCGGGTGGTACACTTCCATAATGAACTCGGCTGCAAGGAGCCGGGTGATCTCGTCACCAATGATCTTTCTCTTCTCTTCTGCGAACTGACGCAGAGGCTGCTTGACCAGCTTGGCATCCGGTCGGACATGAAGCGAGTGCTCAGTGAACTCCCTCGGCACACCTGGCATGTCCTTGGGTGACCATGCGAAGATGTCCCGATTCTCACGGAGGAAGTCGACGACCGTGTCTTCCTATTTGTTGTCCAAGTTGGCACCAATGGTGATGAACTTGGTCAGGTCGGAGGGGTCGAGCAGAATCTTCTTCGTCTCCCTGGTCGGCTGGAAAGCTGCATCCCTAGCCTGCTTCCTGCTAGCTAGTATTTCTTGCTGGGCCTTGGCCGTGTTGCGCATGATCTCGCGCTTCTCTTCGGCTATGATGAGGGCCTCGGCCAGCTTGGAGCCGGCTGAGGCGCATTCCATCGATCGCCTGAAGCAGCCGGCGACAGTGATCACGCTGTTTGGCCCGGCATCTTTGTCTTGAGATACAAATAGTGGGGGACGACCATGAACTTGGCGAGGGCGGGGCGCCCAAGGAGAGCATGGTAGGATCTCGACAAGGTCACCACCTCGAACCATACTGGCTAGCGCCAGAAGTTCTCCTCGGTCCCGAAGATGAGGTCCAGCTGGATTTTACCCAGCGGATCGCAAGCTGGCCCCGACAGTACACCGTGGAATGTCGTGGTAGTCGGGTGTTGGTCACACTCGTGGATTCCAAGCTTCTCCAGCAATGACCGGTAAAGCAGGTTGAGGCCGCTGCCCCCGTCGATGAGGACACGCGAGAAATGGCAAGTGCGCTCGTTGGAAACAATGAGGGGGGTCAAGCACCATGGTGTAGCCCCCGAGATTCGGAAGCTGATCCGGCTGATCCTCCCGGCTCTAGGTGATGGGGGTCTCCGACTAGTTTAGGTAGTGGGGGACTAGAAAGATGATGGCGTTGACCTCCTTGGAGCGCTGTCTCTGGCTATGCTTGTCGTCCAGCTGGGTCTCGAAGATGTGGTAGGCGGCGTGCAGCTGGGGGTAGTCGTTGTTGTTGTTGCCGCTGTTGCCGCGGTTACCATCATGGCCGGCTCCCCTAGCTGGCGGCGGGGTTCCACCAGGAGGGGCCGAGGGTAGCCATTGCAGGTTGCCTTGGTCCTTCAGCTGGCTGGTCCAGTTGTAGTTCCGAGTGGTGTGCGTAGCCGTCTTGAAAGGACCGCTATGCCACTTGAACGGGCCGTCAAACATTTGGTCGGAGGTGAGTCATGGCTTCTGCCTTCTTGCGTCGCTAGCCGATGTGCGTGTGCCCTCCATATCATTGACCTGCCGCGCGTGGTAGCGATGCTTTTGTTGTCCGGCTTGGCGGTCCTCGTGGAACCGGTTGTCGTTTTCATGGCGCCTGGAGGATCCGGCTTCACCAGCCGGGTTGCTTGGTCGGTCGCGAGCCGGCTCCGAGGGAGTCAGACGCCCGTCGGCACTCACCCAGGGGGTTTCTTCATTGTAGCGTCAGCCGTGGCATACTGGTCCGCAACCGTCATGAGCTCCACCATGGTTTTCGGCTCGTCACACAGTAGCCGGTGGGGAAGCATGGTGCCTTCTCGGCACCCTTCGACGAAGAACCCGATCGCCTGGCTCTCCAGGATGCCCTTATAGGTGTTGCGCAGCTCCGTCCACCTAGCGAGGTACTCGTGGTCACCCTGGACGCACACGGCCAGGTTGCGTGGGTAGCCCGGATGCTTGTACGTGCCGTTGAAGTTGCGGACGAACACCTTCTCAAAATCTGGCCAGGCTTTGATGTTGTTGGGCGCGAGGCTATTGAGCCATGTCCTCGCTGACCCGGTTAGCATGAGGGGGACGTAGCGCACAACTGTGCGCTTGTTCCCATGGGCGATGCTAACTGCCGTTGCGTAGTCTGTCAGCCAATCTTATGGCTTCATGCTGCTATCGTACTTGGGGGTATCCCTGGGCAGGGTGAATTTATCTGGAAATGGCTTGTTCAGGATGCGGGGTCCGAAACAAACCGGTCCAGTGGAATCTTCCTCTTCCGTGACGCGCGCTTGAGCAAGGAGCTCGATGCGGTCACGGGCATCCAGACGGTCCGGGTTGGGCGCTCCTACCCAGCCCGAGAGATGGGAACCGGTAGGTCGTGGCGCTCCGGTTGGTGGAGGGGGAGGTGGTGGGTTGTTGTTCACCGTCTACTCCTAACACGGCTGGCCCCTGTTGCTAGAGTTGCGGCACCGGCTATGGGATCTAGCTGGAGGAGAGGACGCCTGATGGGTCTCGCGGGGTGCGCCCTTGCTGTTGCCGGGCGGCTTGCTTCCCCTGGTGCTGCTAGGGTCCTCGTGCATCTACCGGATGGCATCAGCCTGCTCATCCACGATTCAGAGGAGCTCCTGTGCCCGGGTGTGCTGCTGGTCTCACTCCTCGCCCTCCAAGTTGGGCAGCTCGTCTGCCATGGCTCACGCCACGTGCAGGTTCTTGATGGGTGTGTTGTAGGTGGGCCGGATGAGGGCAGGTGGCGGATCCGGTTTGCCATCCCTTTCTACCCTTCCACCTAGCTCGCCGCCACGGTGCCGTACTTGTCCGCGCCGGCTCGGCTCCACAGTAGCCGGAGTGTGGCCGTGCACGCGGTCGTACTCGCGTTGGTGATCTCGATTGGCTTCCTGGTCATGGCTAGCTACATGGCCTCCTGCAGGAGAAGCTGCCTCTCCATGGCAAAGTTGGCCTTCGCCTCCTCCGGGTTACCCCCGAGGTTAACCGGCGTGAGGAGCCATTCGATGACCTCCTCCACCGGGTTCCTAGGCCGCGGTGGAGCGGAAGTTCCGGGCTTGCCATCGTGCCGCTCCCGAGGCTAGCGGGGCTGAGAGCTGGAGCCGGCCATCATGACCTCGACTCCGCGGGGAGCGACGGAGGCGCCCTGCCGGGATATAGCGGCACCGTGACGGAGACGGTCTCCCTAGAGAAATGTTCTGGCACGGTGGCAACATAGACAGGGAGGTCGCCGACGAGCAGAATAGAGCCGTTTGCCGGAAACGTGTATCCGGCGAAACACAAAGCATTGTCGATGATGTAGTCGAACTTGCTGAGTGTAAGCACTAGGTCGGAGTCCACACGCTCACCGGCTGAAGTGCGGGGTCTCGTGCGGAACATGACTCCGGTCAAAGCCATCTAGCCCCACGGTGGGCGCCAACTGTCGTTGTATTGGGAACGGCAGTACCTAAAAGGTTAGATAGAGGTGTGGGGACTAGCAAGGAAGCTCTCGACGGTGTCCGCAGGCGGGATTGGATACGAGAAAGTGTGGTGAGACACAAGAAGTACCCAGGTTTGGAGCCCTCGTGATGAGGTAAAGCTCCTACTCCTGCCGATCTGACTATGAGTGGTATACTGGCTACAATCGCTCCTCGAGCTGTATCTTCTATCTACCTTCTGAAATGCACCGAGACCAACCCTTGCTACGAGAGCCTTGCCTATCCTTATATAGGCAGAGGGGCAACAATCTCACTAGCCAGTCTAGATGGCAGGACCCACAGGCGGGTCCCAGACGGCTGGTCATCTACAGTATCTGGTATGGTTACATCCCATCGAGGTACATGCGGTAGGGTCATCATGGGTACAGTGAACATTGTGCGAGCATGTCGTCAGCATCTAGCCACTATGCTCGCGTCACCCAGCAAAGTCTTCGGTATGGCCGTGTAGTTGCGGGTTTTGTCGTCTAACCAGGGAGTACCGCGCAAGCACGTCGCCCTGTCGTCCTGATTATGTCCGGCTACACTGATGTAGCCGGTCCTGTGTCTTGTTGCTCCTCCTGATTCCGGCTACTGGATAGTACCCAGCACGAATTGTCCGTGTCTGGCTACTAGAAGGTAGCCGGATGCGAACCACCTGCCGTAGATCTTGTCTGGTTAGGGTATCCGGAGCTCATTCCCTCGACAGCGAAGGTCTTAGGAATGGCGTGGGATAAAGGCCTAGTGGAGCCTATTGTAGGCTTGGCAGTAGGAGTAGAGGGAGCAACGGCAGGAGAGGACTTGGTCGCTATGTCTTTGGTCAGCATATCGCGAATATTCTTGGAACCCCCAACATCTTTGGAGGTTTGCCTCAAGCCAACGCTAGATTTCTTCCTGAAAGGTACGCAATATAAGTACAGGAATTGAATAGGTGCAACAAAAATTGAAGCCGGAGAATGAATATACTTACACTATAGTAGGTGCCTTTGTTAAGGGGATGCTAGTGGATTTCTTCTTCTTCTCCGCCTCTAAGGCAGCAGTGGATTTCTTGGAGACTCCACTCTCTGTTTTCTTCTTCTTGCCCTTGGCGGTAGCTTCAGAGGTGAAGGTTTTCCACTTTCACGCTACCGGAGCTGGATGATCTTTGGAAGCATCATCATCATACACAACATGGATATCCTTCAGCTTTGGGTCATAGACCTGGGAGGCCATTTGATCCGCCGCCAAGGTCGCCAGCTGATAGATCCAACAACGAGTCAAGTGAGTAATGCATTCAAGACGGAAGACTTTAGAGTATATATATAATGAGCAACAAAGGAAGCACAATTACGTCTGGGCACTTGCCACCTTCGCACATGTCAAAAGTGATCTTGAAGCCACGCTTCCTGTCTTTCACTTTGATGATGTCCTTTAGCCGGAGCTTGATGAGTCATTGGAGAAGTTGTCCGGCGAGAGTCGCATAGGATCTTTCCTGTTCTTGGAATACTTATACACTAGCTCGGCGTGGTGTTGCAGAGGTCGGATCCACCTCATGAACTAGCACATGGCTAGGTCCAAGCCGGTTAGCCCTCCGTCCACCAGCCACTCGATCCGCTTTATGGCGTGAGAGGCCTCATCATCAAACGGGAGAGGGCCTTGGGATCTCTATGTGGGGCACTCGATGGCGGCTCCATCAACAAAGTCAGGGTATGAGTCTTGGCGGCCGACCAGAGGGATATCTAGGCCGTAAAAATACGATCGTTGACATCTTGTAGGACTCATGACCAACGATGTTAGGGAATCACAAGTGAGGACAGATCTTAAAACTGATTGTTCTGCAAATCCGTAGCTCATCCTTGGATTCTACGGACTCTCTCTTGATGGTGAAAAATAGACAAACAGATCTAACCTATGCTTGATTCCTAGGTATCCTTCACACAAAGCTATGAAATTGCTAAGTACGAGGATGCTGTTGGGAGAGAGGTTGTGGGGAAGTACCTGGAAGTGTCAAAGGATCTCGAGGAAGAAGTGAGAGACTGGCAAGCTAATTCCATGCACTAGCTGGGATTTGCCGTAGACCTTCTCTCTGAATTGGGGAGAAGGGACAGCCTCATCGGCTGATGCCGACCGCTAGGCCAAAACCACTGTTGCAGGAAGATAGCCTTCTGCGATGGGTTCTTGGAGCTTCTCAGCAGAGAGGTTACAGCCCCTCCACAATCCCTTCTAAGAGTCGGCATCTTCTTCTGCAGGGTCAGGCACCACTCATTTCTGGTCACCACCGGTGGATTCCACCACGGCAGAGATTGGAACCACCACCCCTTCCGGCGGGACAGAAACACTCCGTGATGGCTCGACTGTAGCCTCGGGAGCCACCGCCGTTGAGGGAGTGCTGCTGCTGGAGGCCATTGCGAAGGTGGATGAAGGTTTGGGGGGAAAGAAATCTGACTAGGGTTTCTGATGGAGAAGCTCGAACGGTCAGCAGTGGGGGAGGAAGAAGATGCTGGGAAGAATGTGGGTAAAAGAAAATGCCTAAGCCGCAGTAAATATTTATAGACCCCGGCGTCAATATTCGTGTAAGGAAATATAACGGATACAATGTTGCCAATGCGGGAATGAAAGTGCGCGCTAATTTTGCCACGTCCTCTAATTTGCCGCTTAAAATTTTTGGATTTTGTTCTCCCAAAAATAGCTAATGCTTAATTCTCTGCTATAAGTGAGTTTCAAGGTTACATAAGTTGTAGCCTATGTCATCCTTGTGACCATTGCAGTGGAAGAGTCACATCCAAAGGTTCCCTGGAAGGCGGAAACTCTCCGACTCTGGAAGAAAGGACTTGAAGAATCTCTGCCTTACATTACAAAGACGGAGGGGATTGTAGGATTCTTTTGGAGACCTTCGAGATATTGCTAGACAAATTTTCAGCATCACCTAGACGGAGCACTCAAGATTGAAAGGCAAGGTGGCGCAAGATCTCAAAGTCCTCCAGGGGCTACTGTTGGGGATATCCTAAATGGGAATCACCATTGCATGTCTCTAATCCGGATAACCCGGGTGGCCCATAGTTGGTAGCATGGCCCATGGCCTGCTGGGCGGCCTAGTTCGACAGATCCAGGATGGAGGCCCATGTCGGATAAAGGAAAGCTACGTGGAAGTCACTGACATACGTGAAGCGTCAGAGTATAAGACATGATGACTAGTTAGTATTAGTGTAGGACTCTATAACTTGTCCGACAAGGTCATTTCCCTGTAACCCTAGGTTTTGGTGCCTTTATAAGCCGGACCTGTGGGAGCCTTTAGGGCACGATTCAGAACAACCAACGTACAACATACAACACCTCGAACAGCGAACCGATCTCTGTAACTCGGTGTATTGCCATTATAGTGATTTATAGCAGGAGTAGAGTTCTGACACCGTTGTGGTACTTGAACCTGGGTAAGATGTGTTATCTCATACCCGCCAACTCGCCGCCTTCCCCCACCTCTCTAAACATGCTATGTGAGGATCCCTCCATGGCGTACTCGTCGGCAATACCACGACAACATTCATGTGCACCAATGCTTTTAAGGCTTCTCTGGTTATGATGGTCTTTCCTTCCCAAAGTTCTTTTTGGACTTGGTTTATTTCATTTTACAATTTTGTTGCTAACTTTCTTTCTATCAACAAGTTGCATATAACCTTCCTACTCAATGCATCTACTACTAGATTGGATATTTCAGGTGCATAGTTGATTGTCAGATCATAGTCTTTGATTAACTATGGCATCTTATTTTTATCATATTCAACTCCTTTTGAGTGAAAAGTATATTCGATTATTATGGTCTATGTAAAATTCACACCTAGATCCATAATTAAATATCTCCAGCTTTTCAGTGCATACACTACAACTGCCAATTCTAAATCATGTCTTGGATAGTTCACTTCATGTGGTTTAAACTGTCTTGAACCATAAGCTATCACTTTTATATCTTGCATTAGAACACATCCCAATTCTAAACCACTACCGCCCATTGCAAATCAATGTGCCTCTCTCCGCTCTGTCGATTGGTCAATGTCAATTTGTCTGGCACCCCCTCTCTTGGTCAGGTTACCCCTATTGAAATTTAGAGTTTTGGAACCCCAATGCTGCTATGCATTGGTGACGACCACGAGTTGCTCCAAGTGATGGTTGTGTACTGGACATGGATTATGTCGCTGGTCGCGGTCTAGCATAGGTGTGGCACCACTATGCTCCCTATGCCATCCTGTCGTGCCCTCCATCGCCTCTACATTGACACCGCCACTGATTCCTCTTCTTCAAGCCTTGGTGCATGCCTGAAGTAGGTGTCTCTTCTTCTTGTTCCTCCTGACTGCCTCTTCTAGACTTGTAGTGACATGCTCTAGTGCTCTCTATTGAGCACCATGTGCTCAATTGACTTGTTCAATTCTTCTCCTGTTAATTACTATTGATGTCGATAGCTCTGATGATGGTCTAGTTTGGATCTACTTGTATCCACTCCTTGTCACACTCTACTAGTTATTCTCAAATGTTATGCCCTACTACTTATGCTAGTGTATTGGTTTGTAATCTTGGTTACAGTAGTTTGTCTTGTGGAAATTCTAGAATGATGTTAAACTTGTTGGGTTCGCAACATAGAAAAGAAAAAAATCCTACAATGGGAACTATTATACACCAAGATCTATCTACTAGATACAAGCAACGGGTGGATATACATCCATCGAGAACATACCCTCCAAGACCGACAAAGTGTAACGAGATAGAACTCGTGGATGATGTCGTTGAACGCTTACCGATATCAAGATCGTGTGGAAGTCCTAGCGCCACAAATCAGCGGCGCATCTGTCCTCACACACATGTTCAGCCAACCGAACAACCTCCACCTCCTCGCTCCAGCGATGGAGCGGAAGAAGCAACTCCTTCCATACGAAATGCCACCGAGAACATGTATCTCACTAATCTGAGACCATGGGGGAATAATTCTAGAGGGGGAGAGAGATCCTTTATGAGGAGGTGTGCTTTGTAAGGGAGGAGAGGGAGACCTTTTATAGGGCAGGGGGCATCCCCTCCCATATTCAGCAGCCAAGGAGGAGCCCCTCCACCTCCTCTCATTCATGTTGGGGGAAACTCCACTCACATAAATTTGACTCCACTCAAAATCCCACTCACATGCATTAAATTTCCACCAAATTTAATGCAACTCTCATTTAATAAAAATCTTTTATTTATTTCATTCGAAATTTTGTTAATTACTTTAATTAACAAACATTCACATAAAACCCCCTGCAGAATTTCAATATCACATGCAGACCAATTTCAGCAATTTCACCCGGAACATTCTGGTGTCTATTGAAATAATTCCAGCGCTTTGCAATTCTTTCGTCTAGAACATATTTTCTCCAAATGGTGTTGGAAACCCTTAAGTGTGTCACCCTACGATTCGCGAATAATGCAGACATGATCGAGACCTTCTCGGATCAATAATTAGAAGCGGGACCTGGAGATCCATACTGACTCCCACACATTCAACGATGACTTCTGTGATCGTGAGAACCTTTAACGCTAGTAACTTAATCCCTTTGTCTTGCGATATATTACATGTCCAAGATTTGATCATTGGTATCCCAATACCTGGTTTGATATCATTACCGACATGCACTCTTTTCTTGTTCCCGTGATATGACATTCTAGTGATCACATCATTTGCTTGCAAGCTATCTTAATGTGATATCACCTTGAGGGCCCAGAGTATATCTATCCATGATCGGGATGGACAAATTCCACCCTTGATCCATGAGCCTCAACATAACACCTTCGGAGTATCTGAACCGATCTTTATAGTCACCCTTTTATGGTGTGATGTTTGATGTTATCAAGTGACTCCTCTTGTGTTAGCAATTAACATGATATCATGGTCTAAGGACTAAGATTACTTTGTATGATGTTATAGCAATATAAACACAATGACTTTGATTGTAATGCTACTACTTCAGATGAATGTTCATCACATCATTCACCAATATTGTGACCTCGTTATTAACAACATCCAATGTCCATGATCAGGAAACCTTGATCATCTTGTTAATCAACGAGCTAGTTTATAGAGAGGCATAACTAGGAACTTTCTATTTGTTCATTAAACACACAAGTATTAAGGTTTCTGTATTAATACAATTATAGCATGCAAAATAAACATCTATCATATACTTGGAATATGATAATAACAACTTTATTATTGCCTCTCAGGGCATATTCCCTTCAAATCTACTATGGTGATACTAGGCTTGCTCCAATAGTGTGATTACTTGCTTGGTTACTATCAACTTGGCAGTAAACTAGTAGCATGTGGTGCTAACATGTATCGATATGTCAGTCTATTTTGTAGATGATTCCTAGCTAAATGGCTGATGAGTTATTTTTTGTCAATATTGATAGTGTATTGATATGTTTCTTTGACTCCTAGAGTTTCTTCAAGGAAAATGATATGAATCACATGGTTGATTAACCCTTGTGATTTACTTGTGTGGTTATCTGCACTAGTGGCTTATGCTGCCCTGGGATGCTACTATGGTGCCTCCAATATTGGAGTGTGCCTCTCAGGGCATATTCCCTTTAGTCTCCCACTTGCACTAGAGACAATAATCTAATTTACATAGTGATAAAGCTAACACCCATGTAGTTCTGGTGTTGATCATGTTTTGCCCTAGGGAGAACTTTAGTCAACGGATCTGCTACATTGAGATCCGTATGTACTTTACCATTTTTTATATCTCCATCCTTGACATGCTCGCGGATGGAGTGAAACAGGCGCTTAATATGCTTGGAGTTCTTGTGAGACCTTGGTTCCTTGGCATTGGCTATGGCTCCATTGTTGTCACAATAGATCACCATTGGGTCCAACGCACTAGGAACCACACCTAGTTCCTTTATGAACTCCTTCATCCAAACTGCTTCCTGTGTTGCTTCTGAAGCAGCAACATATTCCGCCTCCATTGTTGATCCAGCCACCACAGGTTGTTTGGAACTCCTCCAACTAACTACTGTTCCATTCAAGAGAAATACATATCTGGATTGAGACTTAGAGTCATCCGGATCAGTATCAAAGCTCGCATCAACATAACACTTAGCGACTAGCTCTTCTTCACCTCTATATATAAGAAACATATCCTTAGTTCTTCTTAAGTACTTAAGGATATTGTTGACCGCTATCCAGTGTTCCGAACCTGGATTAGATAGGTACCTACTAGTCACACTAATAGCATGTGCCACATCCGGTCTTGTACATAGCATGGCATACATTACAGAGACTATGGCCGAAGCATAGGGGATTTTATCCATTATCTCTCTTTCTTCCGCCATAGCCGGACTTTGAGTGTTACTCAATGTCTTGCCTTGCAACATAGGTAAGAACCCCTTCTTACTTCCCTCCATATTAAACTTCTTTAATATCGTATCAAGGTATGTACTTTGCGATAGCCCAATTAGGCGCCTTGATCTATCTCTATAGATCTTAATGCCTAATATACAAGGATTTCAATTTTCGTGAACCTGGTTCGTTAGTTGTACTCAGTTTTCCCCAACCGCTTAGTTTTTCCTTACTTTTTCCCTCCCTTCATTTTGAAACCCTCACATGCGCTTGGACAGGGGGATGCCATCATGTCAAAGGCTTGACCGTCACATGCTGACAGGTGGGACCGTGTTGGGGCGGGTCCTGCATTGAGCATTACGTTACGTCGCCTTGACCGTTACGTGCTGACGGGTGGGGCCAAGATACACGGAGGACCAGCCATCCGTCTCTCGCTGACTTGTGGTGGGCCCCATTTTTCCTCATTGTGTGGTCGGTGCAGCCAATGACAAATGGGGTCATTGTATGGGGCCGTCGAAGCCAATGAACGATGGGTTCGCTATGTGGAGCCATTCTATGGGCCTTCGTAGCCAATGACCGGTGGGGCCGTCATGTGGGGCTAGAGGGGGATTTGCATATTTGCCATGTTTTACTTTGCAACTTGCATATTTTCCATTTTGTGTGTCACTAACATGTGGTGGTCATGTGGCAAAAATGCAAATTTCAAAGAAAAAGTTTGGCAGATATGCAAAATTTGAAAATATGAAATAATTGATAGGTGGGGGCATTTATGACACATCGACTCTCTCTCTCATCTGCTCCCAGCCCCTAGCCCCGAGCAGCTCGTATCCCACCGACGGACAAAGCAGCCATCATCAGCGTGTCGGCGCGTCGCTAGATCTGTCCTATGGCGGTATCGGACGGACTGCCGCGCTGCACCTCAACCATGGCTCCTGCACCTGTTTCGTCCACAGGCATTGTACGTTGAGGTACTACCGACCGTAGGCAGGTCCGCTGCCCATGACGACCAGGAAGTGGTTCCTCCGCCATAGCTTGACGAACAGTCACATCAATTGCAAGTAGTGCTTACTAAGACCTCCGCTCCTACTCTACCCAGCTTAATCGATTCGGTTCACGTAATTTCCTCGATATTGTAGGTGCAAATTAGTCCTCAATGTCTGGTCATAGCGGGTACACCGGCGAGGGTGGGGAATCGATCATGTCGTGGCCACATTCTCCTTCTCCTACCACGTTGGAAGTGCGTGTAGCTCCTTCTCTTTGTACTACCATTAAATTTGAAGTGCTGACATGGCCTGTCGGACTGATTCCAATTTGGTTTGTTTTGGGATTGTTACAGTGTGCTATGCATGCCAATGATCCATGGTACATTGCATACCAAGATGAATCAACTCAGTGGTCTAGCCATAGGATGTATTTGGAGGAGATGGTTGCCAAGTTAGGTGATGAATTGACACGTAAAAACCTATAGAAAGCGTACCGTCGAGGAAGAATTCAGAGCTTATTCGCAAAGAGAAGTTGACACCTGAGGTTGGTCTTGCCGTATCTGATCAAGCCATAGAAAATCTAAAACATGAACTTCGAGTGAAGAGAGGGGGGATAGTAGATTCATGTGGGCAGTTTTAGTAGTTGTCATCCGTGTCCTAGCAGTTATAGTATGCGGTTGTGGTGAAGGGTGGCACGTGTAATGATTTGTTGAATAGATAGCTAATTTAGAGAGTAGAATTGTTATTCAATAGATGGTTGTGAGTTCTTGCTAATCTAGTCACTTTGCGGTCCCAAACTTGTCGAGAGAATGCATTTCGGTGTAGAGTTGCTTGTCGTTGGATCTAGCGGTCCCAAAGTGGTTGAGAGAATGCATTGCGGTACCCGAGTTGCTTGCCGTTGGATCTAGCGGTCCCAAAGTTGTCGAGAGAATGCATTGTGGGGCCCTAGTTGCTTGCCATTGGATCTAGCTGCCCATATTTGCCATGCCAAATGCATAGAGGGTCAAGTTGGGGCCTATCAATTTTGACTATTTTGTCGCTGCCATCGTGGCTACCATGTAGAGTTGCAGCGTTGGCGGCAGCATCCATTCCCCATTCCAAATTAGTGGTTGAGATTGTCAATCCAAGTTAGTTGACTCAAATTCCTCAAGATACAACCAAATCTAGTCAAATATAAATCAACTAATTTGGGTCGAAGGGAGTACTACTTATGAATCAGCTTTAGAGCATATCCACCGTCCTCACTGCTCAAATACATATCAATTTTGATTCAAATCATACATATTTCGATCAAATTTTTACAAGCCCACCGGAGATTGTCAAAGCAAGTACTACTACTTATGAATCAACTTTAGAGCATATCCACCAGTCTCAGGGCTCAAATACATGTCAAATTTATTCAAATCATACATATATTTTAAGTCACGGAATTTTGGTTCAAATTGGGCTTAAATTTGTCCTAATTTTAAGTGGACGGTGAGCTAGCCGCCCTCCTCGCCGTATGCGTACTCTGAGAAGTACGGGCAAAGTGCTGCCATCCGGCCTTCACCATCGACGTGCACCTCGATATGCCAGGCGTGGTCGCGACCTGCCTCCCACAGCTTCGGTTCACGAGGGCTTGATATGTGCTGTTGCAGTGATGTTGCGGATAATGGCTTCAATCGTGACCACTGTCGGGACCACAGCCATAGATGTTGCGTATGATGGCTTCAATCGTCGTCGCATCTATGACCACTGTCGGCACCACAGCCATAGATGTTGTGGATGATGGCTTCAATTGTCCTTGCATCGATGACCACTGTCGGCACCACAGCTGTAGATGTTGCGGATGATGGCTTCCATCGGTGTCTTTCATCGATGGCCACTAGCAGCACCATCACCATCGCATTGATGTTGTGGATGATGGATTCCATCGGTGTATTTCATCAGCAACGGATTTGAGGATGTGAACGGAAGTGAGACAAACGGAGACAGAAATTTCAGATGGTTAGATCCTCACCACTGCACGCCATTCTAGCAGCCGCGCTTAGATCCGCACCACCGCAAGCCATTCCGACCCCCACGCGTAGGTCCACACCGCCGTACATCGATAGGAGGGGAGGAAGATGCGACGGGTATATGTGCGACATGGAAAGGGAGGGAGAGAGACATCTAGCCTGGCGAGCTCTCCTCGACGTACAAGGTTAGGTGCGCCCATCGGGAGAGAGAGACCTCCAGCCTATCGGATCATGATGTATCCAACTATGGTTGGCCAAGATCCGTGTGGCATACACCTCGACCAATCAGAGCGCTAGCCAAACTGAGACATGAGAGAGGGGAAAAGTGGGGAAAACTTTAGCAGGAGGGAAAAACTGAGGAAAACTTTATCAGGAGGGGAAACTGAGTAGAGCTAAGGAAAACAAGGGCACTTAGATAAAAAATGACTAAGGGAAATTCAAGATTTTGGCATAGCAAATGGAAGATGTGTTATTTGAACAAAATAATCCATCTTAGTCTACATTATATTGTTTGCAACTCAAAGATACACAAGTGTGCAATAGACAAAGTATATTTTGGGATGGGTTATCTTGGAGGTTGACGGAGTAGAAAGCCATGCATCTTCATAGCTAGTAACGCATTCCAAGAAGTGGTTTAGGGGAGAAGTCCATTTCTATTTATTTCCTTTTCCTTTATTATTCATGCTAGGTTTTAGTTAACATAACAAGACTCTATGCAAAGGTTGCACTATGTTTTGACTTCTTTTTTGAATTAAACTAACCCTAAACCCATTTGTTTGAATTTAATCACTTAGAAAAATAAAAATGTGGTTGATTACAAGTAAATCCAAAATTTCCAATTTCATATGGTAAATCAATCCAGGATACATAAGTGTGCCAAAATTTGGATCAATTGGTCAACGTTTGCTATGGTTTAAGCCATGAACTACCTAAACCCCATGTGTTGACCAAATGTCGAGGGCAAAACTGAGCAGTGCTAAGCAACTAGGTGTATGACAATAGAAACTTGCAATAACACATACATTATGGGGTTATCCTACATACAAACTTGGAAGCGTCGCAAACATTGATAGTAGTTCAAATTCAATACAAAAATTGACGGTAGTTCAAATTCATCATACAAATTCAAATTCATTTTTTTTCTTGCTCCTAGTGTTTTTCGCTGGAATATTCTCACAGTTCACCACCTTGCTCTGGCTGATCATGGCTGCAATATTCTCGGAGTCCACCATTAGCTTCTTCCATTTGTTCCATTTGTTCTTTTTCTCTACATCAAATGAATCAAGTGCTTCAGTCTGTCGTACAATTTGTACAACCACGTTCCGATTCATTGGTTCATATGGTTCAAAACACATTGGCATCATTTCTTCAATATCCTCTTGTGCAATTTCTTTACTTTTGAACTCTACTTCTAATGAATAAATTGCTTCAATCTCCCATGCATTTGGTGCAATCTCCCCTTCATTTGGCTCAATCTCCTCTTGATCCATTGGTTCAATCTCCCCTGCATCTGGTTCAATCTCCTCTCGATTTGTTGGTTCAATCTACAATGTATCCATTTCTTCATTCTCCTCTTGTTTAGATACTTCATTCTCATCTGCATTTGCTGCTCCCTGATACGTCCATTTTGCATCACTATTCTATACATAATTTATTGTTATTCATTGATATATTTCATATTAAGAGATGATACATATGTTATTTCATCTATTTTTGCATGGTTTGTGACTTTTGGAGGATGGACCACTGAAGTCAGGATTCTAATGGAAAAGGCACTATCCAGGTGGAAAATTGGCGAAGATCAGAAAATCCCAGAAAATATACGGAAATTCTTGTTTTTTCAGAAGACGAAGTAAGCTAGAAGGAGGAGTGGAGATGGGCCACAGGGGGCCCACACCACCCCCTGGCACGAGCCAGCCCTGGCCGCTCCACCAGGTAGTGTGGCCACCCTGGCCCACCTCTGGCATCACCCTTTGGCATATATATTCCCCTCGAAACCCTAAGACTCAGGGAGCGACCACAGAAAGATTCCACCGCCTCCGCGGGGCGGAAACTACAGAGAGAGAAAGAGCTCTTCGGTAGGCAGAAATCTATCGGGGACATTCCTTCCCGGAGAGGGGAGATCATCGCCATCAAGCTATACTTCATCGGGATCATCATCATCATCTCCACCATCATCTTCACCAGCACCCTCACCATCACTCCGTACCGCTAGAACAATTGGGTTTAATCTAGCATAGTTCTTAGGGGTAACTATCCCGGTGTTGATTACTTGTTGTAGTTGATGCTATTGAGTGGAACAATTGAATTATTGTTCATGTTCAGATTGTTACTTATCATTATTTCATCTCTGATCTTGATCCATATGATGTCTCGTGAGTAGTTTGTTTAGTTCTTGAGGACATGGGAGAAGTCATCTTGTTAGTAGTGGAATTGTGTTGAGAAAGATCCAATGGTTTGATATTTAAGTTGTGGTGTTATTCTTCTAGTGATGTCATGTGAACGTCGACTACATGATACTTCACCTTTATGCGCCTAGGGGAATGCATTGTGTATTTGTCTACTAATCGTGGGGTTGCCGGAGTGACAGAAACCTGAACCCCCGTTAGGAAACCTTTGCACAAGGGAGTGTAGGATCTCAAAGTTTAAGGCTATGGTTAGGTTTTTATCTTAATTACTTTCTTTTAGTTGCGGATGCTTGCAAGGGGTATAATCACAAGTATGTATTAGTCCTAGGAAGGTCAATACATTAGCATAGGTTCACCCACACAACACTTATCCAACTAGAGAATATTAATCAACTATATGGAGCGAAAGCACTTGACGATATTCCCATGTGTCCTTGATTACATTTGGTCATCTTAAGTAATACAACTGGCTTGTCCTTTGCTAAAGAAAGGATTGGGCCACTTGTTGCAATTATTATTATTTTTTTTTATTTACTCGTACTTTATTTACCTATATTATCAAAAAACCCTAATAATCCATTTGCTAATTATTTACAGAGAATTCCTGATCCAAGCCACTTGTCAACACCTTCTTCTCCTCATTGGGTTCAACACTCTTACTTATCAAAAATACTACGATACACCTCCTATAATTGTGGGTCATCAAGAGTATTTTCTGGCGTCGTTGCCGGGGAGTGAAGCGCTATTGAAGAGTGGAACTGTTAAAGGAAACTTCTACTATGAGTATTGTTTATTTATGCTAGTTACTTTATTTCAATATGGATAATTCACTTAGTTTTTTATTTCATAATTCTTCTACCGCTGCTAAGGTAGTAGATGGACCTCCACCTGCTAGAAGTGTTACTTTTAAAATACCTACAAAAATTGCCGATCGTGTTATGGATAACTACTGTTTTGGAGATGGAATTGTCCATCCCAGTGATCATTTGCACTTTATACACGAATTATGCGGATTGTTTAAGTGTGCAGGTATTATGACAGATCAAGTTAATAGGAAGTTATTCTCGTTATCATTGAAAGGCAGAGCTGAGGAATGGTATAAGCTGCTAAAGAATGGCCAATCTCTTGAATGGCAGGAAATTGTGCCTCTCTTTTAATCCAAATTCTATCCCCCTAGTGAGATTCATAAAGATCGGAATCAAATATACAACTTTTGGCCTCGTGATGGAGAGAGTACCGCCCAAGCTTGGGGGAGATTGAAGTTATTAATGCTCAAATGTCCTATTCATGAGCTCCCTAATAATGTTATTATCAATAACTTTTATGCAAGGCTTTCTCTTAATGATAAGGATTTATTGGATGCTTCTTGTGCTGGATCATTTACATGAATGGAAGAAGAAGCTAAATGGGATCTTCTAGACCGTATTCAAGACAATGGTGAAGCATGGGAGAATGATAAAGGAAGAAAGTCAGGTATAAATTATGATTATGAATGCATTAAATCTTTTATGGGAAATGATGACTTTCATAATATTAGTAATGCTTATGGTCTTGATTCTCAAAGTATTGCAAATTGTTTTAAATCTTTTTCCTCTTATATTGAAATTCCTAAAAAGAAATGGAACAAGTATCATAATCCATATAAAGATATTGTTAATTGTGTTCCTGCTAGAAATACTGAAGTTTGTACTATTCTACCTGAACCTTATATCAAAAATTACCTTTTCCGTATAAAGTAAAGGAACATTCTATGATAGCAAGTATGGTTAACAAAAGTATAAAGAACGTTGTGGAACCTGATATACAAATAGATGTTGAACCGACATTAGAAAATGAGAAAGACTTTGTCTCTAAAAATGTAGAAGATGGGCACACTATCCTTTGTAAGGACACTTCTAATATTGATTCACATAGTAGTATTAGGAGAGCTAGTGTCCATGTATTTTCTGTTAGAATAAGTGATCATTGCTACTATGGTTCGTGTGACAGTTATATCGTTAAATTTATTCATGATGCTGAAAGTTATTATGAGAGAGGGAAAAGTGTTTCTATGTATCTCAATAATATTAAGTTTCCTTGATATATGCTGAAGTCTTTATTTTGCACTTGTTTTGCCTTCCTATGCTATGTGGCATCCCGCTAAAACCACTACTAGAAAATCGCATGTTGTTTGCATGTAGCACATCATCATGACATCATCATGCATATGTTTGTCAAAAATTATCTTCGAAAAGCCTATGTTTGTCTTCCAAATATCTCCGTCTTAATTTCAAATCAAAACTCTGGTCTTTTCCGGGTCTTTTATTTGTCTAAAAACTATTTATAAAATCCTTTCTAAAAATAAAATAAGTAAAATAAATATTTTTGTGGGCGGCCAGGCAGCCAACGGCCAGGCCCGAAGGCCCAACCGGAGGCCACCCAGCCCATAGCCACCAAACTCTAGATCACCTAGAAACCCTAGCTACCCAATCCCTCCACCCCGCCGCCGAACACCCTAGACCCAACCAACACCCCACCTATTCCCCACACCTACCCCACCCGCCCCCACGCACGCCACCGTCTGCCGCCACACACACAGTAGCGTGCACCTACACGCTACACGCGCGCACACACACACGCACGCGACACGCACCTCTCCCGGCCCACGCACAGACGCGAACAGGAGCACCCCCACCAACCGCACCTCGCTCGCACGTATCCCACTCCCGATTCCCCGTCGCCTTGCTCACCATCCCTCGTCCCCATCGCCCTTCCCCGCTAGCAACTGCCTCTGTCGCCTCCTCTGCTTGCGAGCGACCCTGGAGCTGGCCGCTGCCTCTGGCCGCCGCCACCCTCTATGCCACCGCCCCCGCCGCGACTGTTCGGCCTCCCACTGCTGCTGCTTCGCCCAGCCGCCACAGAGCCTCACCCCGCTGCCCACGACGTCGCCCTCGACCCCACCCTGTCGGGCTCTGCCACCGCGCCCACGTCCTCCTTCCTGAGGCAGCGTCCGCCGCCACCTTGTCCCGCGCGGTCCTGCCTCCCTCAACCCGAAGCCTCAGAACACCGCCTCCCTCTCGCCGCGTCTGCGCGTCTCCCTCCCCGCGGTCGCCGTCTCCGCTGGGCATCGTCCTCGCGTCTCCGCCTTGCTCGGCCGGAGCACCTACCTCGCCCCCTCTTCGTCGTAGAGCCCTACCACCGGCCGCGCCTCCCTGACCTGCGGCCCCACCCTCTGCAACCCGCGCGGCTCTCCCCATCGGCCTCTGCGCCTAGCGCCTGCCTCGTGCCGATGCCTGCATCGCCCTACGCTCCGGCCCGCCTGTACCTTGCCGCCCTGCAACGCCTGGCCACCTCCTCTCCTCCGCAAGATGCCGCGTTGTGGCCGCCCTCCGGCTCTCTGTTCCGCACCGGGCTGTTTCCGCGCGCCAGCACGTCGCCCTTGTCCCTCGGCCACACTCTCGGTTTCTGGATTTCAATGGAGGCAAGGTATCTGTTGATATGATTAGCGAGGCCCTTGTGCTTTGTGTTTGAAGTGCTGCGATATTGTAGGGTGCATTGTTGGTGTGGTGATGATGGTGTGATGTTTTGGCCTAAAGACGACCATGTGGAGTTATCACTCTCGGATGCATCTGTCGTGGTGCTTGAAGAGGGACTCGAGACGCTAAAGAACCATTGCCACCAAGGCTATCTTGCAAGTTTACCGTGGAGTCAATCTAGTCCATCAAGGTCTTTGACATCGTGCTTGTGAACCCTAGCAATCTCCATGATCCCCACGTCGACAAGACCGCCACAAGACATCCCCAACTTGAACCCTAGGAGTCGCTGGTTTCCAATCCAAGATCGGCATCGTCATCTATGTCCGTACCTCAAGACCTTCTTCACGGAACATGAACCCCGACATCGGCTTCACGACCTCCTTTCCCGTATCCGAATATGCCGAGACCCCGGACGCCAAGATCTCCTCCCGGATCCTGGAGTCCTGTTCCTGGAGTCCGAAGACCAATCCTCCAGATCTGACGACCGAAGCATCGCTCCCGCCGAGACCGAACCAACCCCCTGGTGAATACCAAGCTCATCGATCTGATGTGTGATCCCTTTCTTGAAGCCCTATTTTATAAATGATATATACTTGTTGCATCAAATTGTTCATGCATGCATACTTGTCTATGGTTTGGGGGCATTATGCCGATTCACCTCATAATTAAATATGGAGATCGTATGCGGGCTTTTCTAGTCTCATATTGGCTCCATTTAAATTTGTGTAGCGAACCGATACCTTGTTTTGCCTTGTTAATACAACATTTAATTGCAGGGGTTCTAAATAACTTGGACCACCTAATTAATTGTCGGGACCCCGGTTCTGCTTAATACTGCCTAATTGCACTGCATCTATGCCATGTCATGCATCATATCATAAGCATGCCGGATCTTCTGTCGTAGTATTAAATATTGCATCCGGTGTTTCTTCTAGTGTTTGCTTCTTCGCGGATTAGGCCGATGAGTGGATGCGAGTATCGACAAGTTCTCCGGATATGATCCGTCGGCAGTGTTTCCCAGGCGAGAATCTTCCCCTTTCTACCTATTTTGCTTTTATAGTATTTATTTCCTCCTGTTGATCTATTGATATCCGTGTTGCGATGCTTTAGTTTCCTGCACCATTTATACTCCTTGCAGCCTCTATATGGCCATGGACACATCCTATTGCCTGTTGTTTGATAGATCGTCAGCCTTGCGAGTCGTAGTTGCTTGCTTATGTGTTGCTTCGCGTCGTTGTCGTTTTACCGTTGATGGCAAGTTGACACATGATAAATGGTGGAGATGATCATGACTTTAAATACAACTATTAAATTGCTGGGACAACTAATGAAAGAGGCACCGGTGAGCAATATATGCTATTTGGTTTTTATGCTCACTTGTGTCCCGTAGGCCTCGAGTACTTGATACCTGTTCCTTGACTATTCGCACTATCCACATACGGGAGACTCTATGAATCCCCCTTAGCCAGAGCTTGATTCATTTCTTATTTCTTGGGGCCACAAACTAGTTTAGGGTTTTATTTACTATCCTGCACTTATAACATGTTACTGCTTTATTTAGGATTGCGCGTGGAGCACCTGTACTATTTAGGATCGCGGAGTGTTTTCGCGGTATCGACAAGCCCAGTCAAACATTCGGGTTCCCAGTCGTTTACACCCATTGGCGCAAACCTTGGGTCCGTCTCGGAGCTGGCCAACTTCGTTGCGGGTAGCTTAATGGGGTGGCCCCCTGAAATATTTTATGAATCCTGTGATTGCTTTGTCGTGAAAGCCTCGTTGGGTTTTGAGTTGGTTTTTCCGAGGTTGATCGTGTGTGTGTTGCTATTTGTGCACCCCTGCAGGGTAAATCTTTCTGAAAGCCGTGTCCACGGTTATGGACGACTTGGAGCACAATATCTCGATCATAGACAAGCATAACTAAAGTAGTGTTATAAACTTGACTTAATATATGACTAGTAATCAGATTCAACTATCACGGAAAGGATAATAAAAATGCCAACAACTGGTGGATCTGTGGTGATCTGTGTCATACTATACCTGCCTAGTAAGTACTGCAACTCCAATGGAATGTGATAAAAGTGTCGACAACTGCTGGGTTTTGGGATTCCTCAGGTCAATTATATCTGACTAGTAAATGTTCCAACTACCATGGAATGGTTAATTAAAACTGCCCACTACTTATGCTATCAGGATGACTCATGATATCTATATGTGACTAGTCGGTGCTTCAACTATAACGGAATGCATAAAACTGCCAACTATGTGAGTTCCTCGGTTTGACTTCCTCGTTTGGTCTCGAGGGGGAATACCAGGATGGGTATGATTGGTGTTAGTATAAGGTTGGATCCGAATAGGTCTTTCTTATCTCTCTCTAATAGCCGACAGTTAATCGAGTCTCTATAGGTTGTTTAGTGCATGCTGCGTTGTCGCTTCAGTCCACCATACCTATGTAGGCGAGAGCCGCCGAATTCTAGCCTCGTAGTGTACTGGCCTCAGTACTGACGCTCCTCTTTTTCCTTTTCCCTTAGTCGGCACCCCTTTTGTTCTAGCAGGTTTGAGATCGACGTCGTTAGCAGGGTTACCCTTTCGGCTTGGCCTGGGCAGGGTTATGGACGCCATTGGTTATTCTTCAGGGCTCTTAGCCCCATTTGCATCTTGTCCGTAGTCGGACGCTCTATCGTTTGCAAGGTGATTTGGATCTTTGTATAGTATATCTATATTCTTGACTCATAGAGTCGTTGTTGTATGTATATGTTCTGTGGGTTCCATCGTGGACTAATGTGTAATGGTATTACTTCGTTTTCCACCCGCACGAAAGTGCCTGGTGGGCGTCCTTGAATCGTTTCTATGCGGGTTTTGCGGGAAGCGCTAAAACTTGCATAGGGCCGATTCGAGGGTGTTACATGCTAGTAGCCTCTAGTTTCAATAATTTATTTTCTTACAAAATTCCCTTGCATAGGAAGTGGGTTAGACTTAAATATGTGTATATTTGCTTCTTGATGCTCTCTTTTACTTCAATTCATACCCTTATGTGAGCATCATTGAAATTTATCATGCCCATCTTAATGGCTATAAAGAAAGAGCTTCTGGGGAGACAACCCAATATATTTTTGCTTTCGATTTATTTATTTATTTTGTTATTTGTTTATTTGAGTCTTGGAAGTTATTTCTTCTATAATAACCTCTCCTTATCCTTTTTGTTTGGTTTTTTTGTCAAGATCAACCTCTAATGAGCGAGAAGTGAGATTTGGGGAAGTTGCTATCCTGAAACAGATTTTTGTGCTTCACCGTAAATAATCGTGAAAAATCCCAGAATGTCATACTGATCTCTAATTTTTTGTGTGCATGCCCAGGTAATTATTTAACTTTCATTAATTTTTCACTTTTTGATTTGAGTAATAGAAGATTTGTGAAAAAATTGATCTTTACCTGGTAGTCTATTTTGATAGATTTCTGCTATTTTTGCATTTGCCTATTAAATCGATTTCCTTTTTGAACTATTTTGGGCTTTCAAAAGGAGTTGCTAGAGTAGCTTATGTTTTGATGGTTTTCAATTGAAATTGGACCCAAAGGTTTATTATTTTATATGCACTAATGTTGCTAATGAAGATTGTGTGAAGTTTTGTATGAAAGAAATTTTCAAATGGTAGGAGGGAATGGTGTAATGAGATGGTGAATGGTCAAAGACTCAAACATTATATTATTGGAGATTCTTATAATGAAGATATTGATGTTATTCAAGTGGTGACCCCGGAAAAAATTATCAAAGACCAAATTCAGAAACCTGCAGAGTTCGTTTTTGAATAGGTAACACTTCTGGTAAGAAAACGTCCGCAAAAAACCTTTCAATTTATATTTTTGCAGTTTTTATCTAACATGGAAAGCAATGAGTCAAAAAAGGGATGGAAATGGAGCCCTGGTGGCTCACACCACCCCGTGGCGCGGGCCCACCTGGTCGCGCCACCAGGGGGTGTGGCCACCCCACAGCCCGTCTCTGACCCGTTTTCTTCCAATACCTTCATTTTGTTGTTGAATTTCGTAATATATAATCCCCCGGATCCATCGAGGTTCATATATCGTGTTCTCGTCGTGTTTTTGTTTCGATCTGTTTGGTTCAGATGTTGTTCCAGGATTCATCTTCAAAGGACTATGAGTTGTGGCACCGGCGCAAGCTCCATCGCAATCTTGAGCAAAGGACTTTCGTGGGAGGAGTGGAAGAAGAAAGGATCACATCTAGGCGCGAAGACATGGATTGGAGCAATGAGGAGGAAGTAAAGAGCATGATACCTCCAGTTCTAGACCTCAGTTCCTGCCCTACAACAATGGAAGCTCTACGAGCCACTGATGAGTTTTGCGATAAGTACCGTGTCCTAAGGAGAAAGGTGGATATACTTCAAGAGAAGAATAACAGGCTTCGCAAGATGCTGGAAGATTTTCTCACTCCGATCATGATCACACCACCACCACCACCGAAGGAGTAATTCGTCATCAGGTTTTGGCATCCCCTTGGTTTGTTCCAAGCTTGGGGGAGTGCCGCGGTATCACATCATTATCTTTTATCTTTTTACCTTTTTAGTAGAGTCATATCATGAATAGAGAAGTTATCATATAGGATGGGTTGCATTGTGGAAGTATCTCTCCCCTAGCTAGTTATCTATGTATCCCTTGGTATGAGTTGCCGTTAGGGAATATTAATGAGAAGTTCTATCATTTACTTTTTGCACATCTTATTTTAATTTGCAATTTTTATTATATGATTGATCTTGTTGTTAGTATTGGTATCACCTTGGGATCATTAAGTAAATTTAGTTGGTTTTGGCAAACCTAGCTCTGGTCAGTAGTAACACTATTTGAGGATTGAATGGAAAAGAGAAAAGTACTTTTAGAAATATAATTTCATTATCTTTCTTTCTTGTTTGGCTCATAAGCTTAGTATTCTCTAGTTAAGATCTTTTGTGTTTCCAAGGAAGATTGCATGATTTTTTCTACCACTTGTATGTATGTTTGTTTCCTTCAATTCTTATGCTTGCTACCCAGCCTTGCTAGCCAAAAACCTGTACTGAGAGGGAATGCTTCTCGTGCATCCAATCCTTAAACTAAAACCTATGCCATTTGTGTCCACCATATCTACCTATTAGCATTATTGCTATTCCAAGTAAATTCATGTTTTTATCTACCTTCCAAATTAAACTTGTTATGTGAAAATTAGTGATTAAAGCCCTCAAAAACTTGATGGCACACTTTACTTTCTTGCACTTAATAAACTTGAACCATTGTGTCCATCTATGTTGTGTATATGCTTGCGCTTTATAAGTTGTGAATTAGCAGAACCATGTTTCCATGGGAAACACTTTCAACATTGCACTTATTTAGTTGATATCATGTTCTTTTGTTTATGGATCCCGGCGGTGTGAAATAAAAGGGGAGCTTCTAAGCTCATGGAGTTTGTATGTGTTAGAGAAACGTCCGGGCGGCTAGCCTAAGCCATGCTTAATCATGGTGGAAACTTGCAGCATAACCATAGTGAGCAATATGTGAAGCATCCTTAATAAAAACCTATGCAAATAGCAAATAAAAAGATCGCTGAGATGCTCATTGTTTGTTCCCTTGTCATTTTGATATGGGATAGATCCTGTATCATGGGGCAAGGGGCCGTTGGCGGTTTTCTATGATACACATGTACTTACGATGACAAGAACTTACTCGTGACTAAAGTTGAGTAGCATGAGGTTTGGTACTCGTAAGCAAGGGGCATGAGATTTTCAATTTATAACGTGTCAAGCATATCCTCATTTTGTGTCACTTTAACCTTAATCACCTCAAGATGCTTATGATAGGGGCAATGAGATCTCAAAGCTAATAAGTACCATAATTTTTGGAAGCTCTTCATGAAACTTGAAATCCCTACTTCCCTCTGCGAAGGGACTATCTTTTACTTTTCAGTTGAGTCAGTAAACCTATTCCTTTCCATCTCAAGTAAGTATTTGAGTTGTTGTGATTCAATCATTCATATGATGATTTATTCAATCATGTTTCTTATGTTCCTTGTTTTGCACACTACTCTTATCTTAGTGAATATTACTTTGAAAGCTATCATTCAAAACCCCAATATGTTTGAATTCCTGCAAATTGTTAACCGTTTTTGACCAAGAACAAAGTTTGCCATTACCAATTATGATTTACTTTGTGTATCTTTATTGTGTTTCCTTTACTTATTGCAAGTTAAGTTATATAATAGTGAGTTGTTTTCTGTTATGATTTGTGTATAGATGAATGTGATGCTTCTTGTCTGTATTCTTTTTATCGACACTTCACTGCATAAACCTGTGGTCATGTTTATTGGGCTCAGTTTTCTCTTGGGGACAAGCAAGGTCTAAGCTTCGGGGGAGTTGATACATCCATTTTGCATCACTATTCTATATCATAATTTACTGTTAATCATTGATATATTTCATATTAAGAGATGGTACTTATGTTATTTCATCTATTTTTGCATGGTTTATGACTTTTGGAGGATGGACCACTGAAGTCAGGATTCTAATAGAAAAGGCACTGTCTAGGTGGAAAATTGGCAAAGATCAGAAAATCCTAGAAAATATACGGAAATTCTTGTTTTTTCAGAAGACGAAGTAAGCCAGAAGGAGGAGTGGAGATGGGCCACATGGGGCCCACACCACCCCTTGGCGCGGGCCAGCCCTGGCCTCGCCACCATGTGGTGTGGCCACCCTGGCCCAGCTCTGGCATCGCCCTTTGGCGTATATAATCCCCTTGAAACCCTAAGACTTGGGGAGCAACCACAGAAAGATTCCGCCGCCTCTATGGGGTGGGAACTACAGAGAGAGAGAGAGAGCTCTTCGGCAGGCAGAAATCTGCTGGGGAAATTCCTTCTCGGAGAGGGGAGATCGTCGCCATCAACACCGACATCAAGCTAGACTTCATCGGGATGATC
This sequence comes from Avena eriantha, assembly GCA_910589775.1. Taxonomy (NCBI): domain Eukaryota; kingdom Viridiplantae; phylum Streptophyta; class Magnoliopsida; order Poales; family Poaceae; genus Avena; species Avena eriantha. The sequence continues at coordinate 493,371,141 of OU342743.1, forward strand.
ATCATCATCTCCACCATCATCTTCACCAGCACCATCACCATCACTCCGTACCGCTGTAACAATTGGGTTGAATCTTGCATAGTTCTTAGGGGAAACTTTCCAGGTGTTGATTACTTGTTGTAGTTGATGCTATTGAGTGGAACCATTGAATTATTTTCATGTTCATATTGTTACTTATCATTATTTCATCTCTGATCTTGATCCATATGATGTCTCGTGAGTAGTTTGTTTAGTTCTTGAGGACATGGGAGAAGTCATGTTGTTAGTAGTGGAATTGTGTTGAGAAAGATGCAATGGTTTGATATTTAAGTTGTGGTGTTATTATTCTAGTGGTGTCATGTGAACGTTGACTACATGATACTTCACCTTTATGGGCCTAGGGGAATGCATTGTGTATTTGTCTACTAATCATGGGGTTTCCGGAGTGATAGAAACCTGAACCCCCGTTAGGAAACCTTTGCACAAGGGAGTGTAGGATCTCAAAGTTTAAGGTTGTGGTTAGGTTTTTATCTTAATTACTTTCTTGTAGTTGCGGATGCTTGCAAGGGGTATAATCACAAGTATGTATTAGTCCTAGGAAGGTTAGTACATTAGCATAGGTTCACCCACACAACACTTATCCAACTAGAGAAGATTAATCAACTATATGAAGCGAAAACACTTGACGATATTCCCATGTGTCCTTGAGAACGTTTGGTCATGTTAAATAATACAACCGGCTTGTCCTTTTCTAAAGAAAGGATTGGGCCACCTGCTGCAATTATTATTATTTTCTTTTATTTACTCGTACTTTATTTACCTGCATTATCAGAAACTCCTAAAAATTTGTTTGCTAAGTATTTACAGAGAATTCCTGATCCAAGCCTCTTATCAACACCTTCTACTCCTCGTTGGGTTCGACACTCTTACTTATCAAAAATACTGCGATACACTCCCTATATTTGTGGGTCATAACTCCCACCTGATCATCCATTCCATAAGTTGGGTTCACTATATTTTTACAAAGCCTAGAAATGTGCCCTAGGATCCCACAACATTTGCACTTATGTCGTCGAGGTGGTGCACCACCCTATACACTAGCTCTCATCCTATTCTTCCTTTGCCTACCTGCTGGTCTAGTAAAAACTAGAGGGTATAGCTTCAAGCCTAGATTCACTTCCATCCATTGGTCATTTCCCAACAAGGCTGCAACATTCTGAGCATATGTTGCCCTAAATTTGGGAACGGAGAAATACTCTGACACGTGCTGATCAACTTCACCCTCTTCACCTCCTAGAACACCCATGAAAAACAATGCATGTATGTAGGGTTTCCCACGGTGCTGCCATTGCCTACAATGGCATGTCCTGTCAGCCAAACTCACTGGATACCTCCATTGCCTATCTTTACTATCAGTGTATGTTACCTCAGCCTCCATTCCTTTTCTAATGTTTTTCATCTTCAATTGTTTTGCCCTGGCATGCAAAGCCTTCACCAAAAACAAGAGGATGAGATGGCCAGCATATACTGTTGATGCAATTCTTTGACGCAAATCGATCTTTCTCATGATCATATGCCTAATCTTATCAAATATTTGCCATAGTATAAGCCCTTTCAATGACTTGACCTTTGCATTGAAACTCTCTGCAAGGTTACTTGTCACATAGTCTACCTTGCAAATTTCATTGAATTGGCTTCTTGACCACACCATTCCATGATGTGCATCCAAGTACTCCTTCATCGCAGGTTTTTGTTTATACAACACTTCCAAATGATATAGATGCTTCCTCAAAATGCATGTGTATGAAGCTAGCCATAGGTTGTTAGTATAAACTTTACCCTTGAATTTCTTTGTAAAATTCTGCACTAAGTGTCGCATACATTCCCTATGATCCACTCCGGGAAAAACTGCTTCTACAACTTTCTCTAAACCTTTGCAAGCGTCTCTATGGATAGTAAGTCCTGGTGGATGACCTATAAGGTCGTGAAAATTCTCTAGGAACCAAGTCCAAATTTCCTCTAACTCAATCTCCAAAATTCCAAAAGCAACAGGGAACATCCAATTGTGGCCATCAACTGCAGTAGCAGCTACTAGCTGTCCTTTAAATCTGCCATGAATAGTTGTTGCATCCACGGCCAAATAAGGCCTGCAACCATCCAGAAACCCTTGCCAGCAAGCTTCGAAACAAACAAAAGCCCTTCTAAAGCACTCCTTATCCATTGTCTTCCCTCTTATTTTTTACTGAACTATATGCATGTCTATCTGTACAACACTACATGGACTAGCCATCTCCACTTCAGCTTTGAAGTTGTAAAGTGATGGCTGTGAAATACCACCTCTTTTAGCCATATAAAATGAGCCAGTTATCTCTGATACCATGTTTCTTTCGGCTATAGCTATGCCTTATATGCATGACTTCTAGTTCTCATTTACTTTCATATGAGCTTTGCACATTTAGTAGTTTAGGTAGAATTTTATCACTTTTCCTTGTATATGACATGTGTGTAGGTGTTGATGATGATTATAGATAAAACAAAGGCAAAAGGGACAAAGAGAGCATAGTATGGAGGAGCTGCAGGGACCAGACAGCCATTTGAGAGGTTGAAAAAGTGATTGTTTTCCAACTTCTCAAAATAAATATCCAAGACCATGGGGTTGTAGCCCTCGACGATACGAACTCAACGAACCCAAGCACACCCCAAAATGGAGTTCGTATGAAAAAATGGCGGCCAAAATACTAAAGGGGACAGGTGGTTTGACGAGCAACTATATGGCCGGAGCTATTTTTCTAGTCGTATAGCTCCGCCCATATAGTTGCCAAAAAGGTCACAAACGACGGGATTTGACCCTAGAAAAGCTTCAGAACCTTCCCTAAATCATATGATGGTATTGGTGGGAACCCTAGGGAACCCCCAAGGCCTAAATAAAGGAAGGAGGACCCAAGAGAGACCAACCAAGCCATATCCCTTCAGGGGCAGAGCTCTGCCGCTGCGGCCACCCTTCTGATCTCCATTGTGGCGGAGCTCTACCTCAACCACACCTCCAAGATCTAGATCTCCCTCAACACCATCACCATCGAGGCATCCAAGCAAGAAGAAGGGGAGGAGAAGGAAGACATCACCACCACCACGCATCGATCTCCATCATCATCTCCATCTCCCTCTCTCTCTTGTGTTTAGTAATTGTAAGATTGAACATGGTTGTGATATCATTATATATTTATATATGTTTTGCTGTTCATCCATGTGTGAGTGATTGATTCAATTCTAGGTTGAGGTGTGATCTAGTGCACTAAGTTAGAATTTATTGTGATCTAAGATGAGTTTATGTGATCCTTTGGTTCAGAAGTGCCTTTTGCCTTGCGGTGACCCGCGAGACCCATGCATAGTGCACACAGTGTGACAACCTGGTAATCAATTGGGGACCGTTTATTTGTCTGAGAAATCTCTTATAGATCACACATATATTTGCCTATCTAGTAATAGTGAGACCAAAGCCTAGGATCCCTCTCTCATTCCATTCAATCCTACAACTACAATCTCTTTAATTCAGTTCATATTCATATTTACTTTCTATCTTAGTTTATTTTGTTCTTGTTAAAACTTCTTTGTCATTAGATATTTTAAACCTCTCAATTATCGTTGTTCTAGTAACTTATAGAATAGGCTATTTCCAAACCATGGTTTGGGTGTGAAACATGGCCGCATTGACAACGTGGCTGCGGGGTCATGTTGTTTTCGTTCGACGATCTCCCATCAGGACAAAATCTTAAATATTTGCTACTACAAGTACTGCAATAACCCTGTTGTTGGTGCAGGAATCCAGTCATCAAGTTGGCACCATTGTCGGGGAGATAAACGTCTGGTTATTACCTTCCTACTTGCACGTAGTTTATTTCCGTTTGTTGTTATTTATCTTACTACTTTCTTTTACATTGAAAACAATAAAAAATTACAAAACCAAAAATTGATAAAAATTGTTGCTACTAATCATGTCTTCCAAGATAAATTTTGTTCAATAGATAATACAAGCATTGGAGGAGATAAAGGATTCAAGTTCATCAAGCCTGGTTGCTAGATATGAGCTAATAAAGAAATTGGTGGAGCAATTGGAAATGCATTCATTATGGTTGCGTGCTAATGATGGATCTTATTGCACAATTTGTATTATAGATGACCACCTTAATTTTCAGTGTAACTATTCCAACAATCCTACTCTAGCAAATTATAATAGAGATAAATCCTATGCTAGTTTGGAAGTACTAGAATACTTTATTTTCAAAGGTGCATCTAAAATGGTATTTAGACTAGGAAGTATTGATGTTGAAAGTGAAGCACTTGATGGAGTTTTAAATTTAGTATACCTCATATTCCTTTTTTGCAAAAGTAATTTAAGTGGGGAGGAAAAGGAGCATAAGGAAGAGGAGGAAGAACGGATTGATCACCCGCTCACACCTTCAACTCCTACTTTTGATTCTATCATTGCTATTAAAACACTAGTCGATGAAAAGGAGGAACAAAAAGGTGAGGTTGACAAAGAGAGTCAGACTACAACTTTTGTTTGTGATGCCTCTCACTCTAGTAGTGAATTTTATAATGCTAAAACTGTTGATAATTGTTTTGTGGAGGCCTTGTGCCTAGACACTCATATGGAGAGCATTAATAATAATGAACTAGAGATAGAACCTTGCTATACTAACATGCAGGGTCCTGAACTCCCTACTATGAAGGAATAATACTATGAAGTGTTCCCCTACACAGGTAACCAAAGTAAAGTTTTAAGAATTTTATACAAATCTCAAATCCTCTCATTGTAGCTATACACGGAGGCATGTTCACCAAGCTTGGTGCATCTTGAAAGCGAGAACTTGTTCATCTACATGATGCCGATGCACCATAAGCGGGTACGACTCTAACCAAACTCTACTTCGAGATGCTCCAAGCTGGTATGTACAACCTCACCTCGAGTCGATATCCCTTGGGATCCAGGTGCATAAGGTATGGAGCATCCTAGCCTAGCTTTATGGCTTTAAAGAGAGCGATTCCCGGGAGGCAACCCGGAAGTCATTAGGTGTCTTTATTAGTTTTGTGTCTTGAGTCTTGATGCATTTATGTTTTATTGGCACTTTTATTCTTCGCATGTCTTGCTATTAGAGTAATCTTGTTGAAAATTTCAAAAGGTAGAATTTATTGTCACTACATTATGTGTTGCATAAACTCAGTAAAAAGGAAGAGAAATTCAGTTTTAGGTGAATCCTTCAATTATATGTATTTGAATTTCATCTGTCATTTTTCTATGAAAACATGTGATACGTCATAAACGTATCTATAATTTTTGATGCTCCATTCTTATTTTATATCAACTTTCTTATGTTTTGTTTACACTTTGAGGTATTTTTATACATTTTCTAGAACTAACCTATTAACAACATGCCGCAGTGCTAGTTGCCTGTTTTCTGCTATTTTTGGTTTCAGAAAATCTAGAAAAGAAATATTCTCAAAATTGGATGAAACAAAAGCCAAAGTTCCTATTTTTCTCGACACGACACGGAGGCTAAAGGGGAGACAGAGGGGAGCCAGGAGGCTGGCACACCCTAGGGTGGCGTGGGTCACCCCTGGCCGCGCCACCGGGGGGTGTGGCCACCTTGGCCCACCTCTGGCATCGCCTCTTCGCCTATATAAACCCCCTGGGACGAAAACCCTAAGAACCAGATCAGAATTCCATGAAAAGTTCCGTAGCGCCACCGCCACCGAAGAGGATATTCGGGGGACAGAAGTCTCTGTTCTGGCACCCTGCTAGGACGGGGAAGTGCCCCCGGATCCATTTCCATCGACTCGATCGCCATCTCCATCGACGTTGCTGACTCTCATGATGAGGAGGGAGTAGTTATCTCTCGATGCTAAGGGTTCTACTCGTAGCTATGTGTTCATCTCTCTCTCTATGCGTGATCTTATTGAGATCATGAGCTTTGTAATCTATAGATCTATTCTGCTACTCAAGTGCTTTAATGAATCTCTGCTTATCCCCACGTGTGTGAAGTTGACAGTGTGCACACCGTGTGGCACTTTGGCTAAGGTTACATAAATACTTATCATGAGTATAATTTGAGTTGGATGTCTCTATGAGATTGTGGTGTTTCTTGGAACCATGTAGCGCTCAAGGTGACAGTGAGGGGTTATCTAGATGGGGAATGCGAACTTTAGGGTGTGTTGTTATAGCCCTACATCGTCCAACCAGAGAGTAGTTTAGGGTAGCATAATGAAGAGAAGATATTTATATGAGACTGTCCACTAGTTAAAGTATGATCCCTAGGCCTTGTTTCTAAGCATTGAAACACCGTTTACAATCAGTTCTGTTACATGTTTGCTTGCTGCCACTCTTATTTCAATTGCAATTACCACTTATAATCATCCATATTAATTGTATGTCACTATCTCTTCACCGAACTAGTGCACCTATACACCTGACAAGTGTATTGGGTGTGTTGGGGACACAAGATACTTCTTGTATCTTGGTTGCAGGGTTGCTTGAGAGGGATACCTTTGACCACTTCCTCCCTGAGTTCGATAAACCTTAGGTGATCCACTTAAGGGAAACTTGATGCTATTCTACAAACCTCTGCACTTGGAGGCCCAACATTGTCTACAAGAATATAAGCATGCGTAGACATCAAGATATTTTCTGGCGTCGTTGCCAAGGAGGTAAGGTAAAAGGTACTCACATCCTCTGGCTACTAAGCTATCTTCTAGTACTATAGCTGGTGTGTGAGTGCTCGAAGTTATTTCCTTTAGATTTTGCAATTATATTTTTTTTTGTTTTTATTTTCACTAGTTAGGCTTAATGGAAAACAACAACAAAATTAGAGAGCTTTTAAGTATTTTTCCTAAGGTAGAACATAAATGGTCTGAAAAGAAAATTAAAAAACCCATGGAACTTTCTTTGCATGCTAATAGCAATGTTATTAGTATGAATTTTTTGAACACCTTTGTTACTAATGCTATGGAAACGTCTAAGCTTGGGGAAGTTAGTTTTTATGAAAATGATATTTTTAGTTCCCCAGCTTTAAAGGAGAAATTTTGCTCTGATGATACTTTATCTCCCATATGTGGTAATTCTAATGATACTTGTGATATTTTAAATCCACATACTGAAAGAGTCCCTTTTAAAATACCTATGGAAATTGTTGAACGTGTTATGAATAACTGTTATTTTGGAGATGGAAATGTCCATCCTGGTGATCATTTACTCTTTATACACGAATTGTGCGAGTTTTTCAAGTGTGCAGGTATTTCAATGAACCAAGTTAAGAGGAAGCTATTCCCTTTATCACTTAAGGGCAAAGCAAGGGAGTGGTATGAGCTACTAGACGATCCTCACCATTTGGAGTGGAAGGAACTTGAATCTCTCTTTTACTCTAAATTTTATCCTCCTCGTGAAATTCATAAAGATAGGAATTACGTTTATAATTTTCATCCACATGATGGAGAAAGTATTGCCCAAGCATGGGGGAGATTGAAAGTCACTAATGCTCAAATGTCCCATTCATGAGCTCCCCAGTAATATTATTATTAATAATTTTTATGCAAGGCTTTCAGGACATTACAAGGATTATCTAGATACCTGTTTAGAGGGATCCTTCACAAGTAAGGAGGTCAAATCTAAGTGGGATCTTCTTGAAACAATTCAAAGCAATACCGAAGATTGGGATAACGACAAAGGTAAGGAACCAGGTATAAACTATGAGTATGATTGCATTAAGTCTTTCGCTGAAACTGCTGATTTTCAAGAGCTTAGTGCTAAATATGGTCTTGATCCTCAAATTCTTGTTGATTATTGTAGAGCCTTTGCTTCTCATATTAATGCTCCTAAAGAAAAATGGGACATGTATTATGAGCCTTTTAAAGACACTTGCATGAAAAATGAAATTGTTATTAATGATGGCGATAAACATGATCAAACTTCTGAAAGTACTATTTCTTATAAGCATGTTATTTTTTGTGGAATACATAGACCTTGTGATAATAATCAAATTGAAGAAGAATATTGTATCACCCATAGGAATAAAAAAGATAGAACGTGGTATAGGGCTCTAAATGATCTTCGTAAAAAAGTTTGTGCCCTCTATCCTTTTATTTTTAAACTTTGCTTTGAAGTGGGTCATTTAAATTTTCAATGCTCGGGCCATAATAATACCCCTTCTAATCCAATGAGTACTGCAAGTTTGTAATGTGATAACATGATCACTCCTAATCACCATGATGAACTTACATTATTTTTGGGGTGTCAAGAGTTATCAATAAAAACTTCTTTGGTAGATATGAGTTCTTTTGATATGAATAGCATCCTGCATGGTTGTTATCTTTATTGTGTTGATAATTGCCACACAAATACTTACATACAAAATATTATAAATGATGAGATTTTACAAAAATATGACAGAACTAATATGTGTTTTGGTCTTATTAATGAAAAGGAGGAATCCTCCAAAGTTTCTTCTATTTTCTCTAACAATGAACTAGGGTATATGGAGAAACTTCCTTTCAAGCCTCTCCCTCCTAAAGAGAACAAGAAAAAGAAGAAGCGGAGGAGTAAAAGGAGGGAGGAAATAGTATTTTACCCTAAGCATGTTTCTCCTATTATAGTTTTTGATGAGTCTGAACTCGATGATGTTCCTATGCCTATTACCTATAGTAGTGATCATGATTGCGAAAATCACACTACTTTTGATATTGAAAATCTCTTCGGTATCAATTCTGAAAATGAAGATGTTAATAATTGATGTACTATTAGTACTATCCATGTTCCTTCCAATGATGATATGTTTACAAATGAACATACTTTGGAAGATAACTATTCTATTGCTTATGATGATACTATACCTCCAATATATGATGATCACAATGATGAATATGATATTTTTAGTCCACCTACTATCGAGGAGAAAATTGATTATGATTACAATATGCCTCCTATATTTGATGATTATGGTGATGAGAATAATAATGATAGCTATTTTGTTGAATTTGCTCCCACTACAATTAATAAGAATGACTATGTTTATGTGGGGAGTATTAATTCTTTTATGCATGTGGCTCATGATAAGAATGTTTTATGTGATAGTTATATTGTTAATTTTATTCATGATGCTACTAAAAGTTATTATGAGAGAGTGAAACATGGTTTTATGCATCACAACAATATTAAGTTTCCCTTCTTTATCTTGAAATTTTTGAAGTTGCACTTGTTTTGTTTTCCTATGCTTGTTGCTTTGTGCTTCCATGACTTGTTTCTTTACAAGATTATTTTTCATAGGAAGTGGGTTAGACTTAAATTTGTTCCATATTTGCTTCTTGATGCTCTCTTTTAGTTCAATTCATATTTCTTATGTGAGCGTCATCAAAATTATAATACCTATCTTAATGGCTATAAAGAAAGAGCTTTTGGGAGACAACCCTTTATATTTTTACATTCAGTTTATTTTTGTTGTGTTGAGTCTTGGAAGTTATTGCCTCTTTAATAACCTCTCCTTATCTTTTTTTGTTTGGTTTTTGTGCCAAGAATAACCTCTAATGAGAGAGAAGTAAGACTTGGGAAAGTTGTTGTCCCAAAACTGAATTTTGTGCTTCACTATACAAAATCGTGAAAAATTCCTGTACGTCGGATTGAGCTGTAATTTTCTGTGCTTATGCCCCAGGTTATTATCTAACTTTTGTTAGTTTAGCACTTTTCGATTTGAGCAACAGAAGGTCTTCCAAAAAATTGTTTTTACCCGCTAGTCTGTTTTGACAGATTTCTGCCATTATTTGCATTTGCCTCATAATCTCTTTCTCTTTGAGTTCTCTTTGATCACTTGAGGTTTTAGAAGGAATTACTACAGTAGCTTGTGTTTTAATGGAAGTTTTACTTGTGTTGAAACTGAACCCAAAGGATTATTATTTTGAATACACTGATGTTGCTAATGAAGATTGTGTGAAGTTTTGTATGAAGGAAATTTTCAAGTGTAGGGGAAGAATAACGTGATAAGATGAAGTATGGACAAAAGCTCAAGCTTGGGGATGCCACCCGTGTCACCCCAGAAAATATTCAAGAAGTACAAGCATCAAAGCTTGGGGATGCCCAAGGCATCCCCTTCTTCATCAATAAAAATCTCAGGTTTTCTTCCAAACACTTCATTTTTATTGTTTCTTGCACAATTGTGTTGTTCTTGGAGCGTCTTTGTTTTTGCTTTTAGTTTTCTTTTGTTTGGTTTGCTTAAATAAGTTGGTTGGATCCCAACTCACTTCTTTTGGAGAGAGACACACCCCGTTATTCATTGCCTAGAATACTCTAGTTTTCACTCTTATTGTTCGGTCAGTGTTCTCCTTTGCACCACTGCGTTTAGCTTTAGTTTTCTTATTCTTTCGGCTTAGAACTTTTTAGTTCTTCTTTTTAGATGGGTGAGACATGCTCTCTAATATTTATTGATTATTATCTTTGAGAGTTTTTTCAAATAAGTCGATTGGTGTTGGAAAAGAGTAGGAAGTTTCATGCTTATAGTGGTACAAAAGGAAGCTTGTTTTGACTATGACTTAGACTTTGTCATGTCATGTTTGATATTTCTTTGAATTTATACTTAGTGATTATTGTTTTATCATGACTTGTTCCAAACAATTGAGATTGGTTAATGTGCCTTGAAAGAATCATGCATTGTTTTAACATACAAAATCACAATATTGTGGTATTCTCGTTTGATGCTTTATTTGGGTTGACTTGGCGCATGCTCACACCATGTTAAGACTATTCCAGTCACCATAGTCTCTATGATCATTTAGTTTTCAACTTGTTATATCACTTTATGCTTTAATTAATAATGTTTTGTCGCTTTGCATGATTATGGCCATTATTGTTCTCTTAGTTGGTCGCTCCCAGTCTTTTGCTAGCCTCCACATGTACCAAGTATGAGTTCTGCTCATGCATCCAACTCCCAATAAAACCAAGTTATTCCAAACAGTCCACCATACCTACCTATTAGCATTATTGCTATTCCAAGTATATTCATATTTTTATCTACCTTCCGAGTTAAACTTGTTATGTGAAAATTAGTGATTAAAGCTCTCACAAAATTGATGGCACACTTTACTTTCTTGCACTTAATAAACTTGAACCATTGTGCCCATCTATGTTGCGTATATGCTTGCGCTTTGTAAGTTTTGAATTAGCAGAACCATGTTACCATGGGGAACACTTTCAACATTGCACTTTATTTAGTTGATATCATGTTCTTTTGCTTATCGATTCCGGCGGTGTGAAATAAAAGGGGAGCTTGTACGCTCATGGTGCCAGAGCTCTAAAGTGGCTCGTGCCTATCCATTTCTTTGATTTTCCTGTGTGCTTTTTAGGCGGCTATCAAGCCTTATCCAGAAAACACTTACATTTGAGACCGGGCACTTTGTCATCAGGTGGAGAAGAACGAACGGACATTTCCGATCTTTTGTATTCGATTCGGATCTCTATTCAATGTGTTTTCAATACCCTAGTATATTCTCGGCCCCGTAGCTTAGCGTAAGATCTTCGTATTTCAAGTCCACCGGCATGGGACCTGACCTTGGGAATAAGCCCCGCCTTGTCCTCTAAGATATGAGATCCACCCACACCCAAACCTGGAAAAGCGGCAGGCTCTAGTCGAACTCCATACCAGAAGAGAAGAGAACCCTTTCCGTTGGCTTCGCCCCCCTTGCCCCCGGAAAGGTTCTCATTCCTCACTGGATCTAGTTGACTTGCTGCTACAGCAATCAATCTATCTATATGTTCCGGACGGAAGAGAGAGTTTCCTACATTCCCATTCCCATTACTCACTGGGTCAACAAGTCACGATATAGTTGTTTACAAGGTTGGATCAACTGACTTGAGAAAGAGAATGCGGCTGACCACCATGAGCGGATACGGATCTGGTTTGGATAGCCCAGCCATACTTTGTCACCAGGGGAGACGCACAAAGAGGAATAAGCTACTTGGTCTAGGCAGAAGCACTCTGAACTGAGTTAGTCAACCAATATCGAGACAGTGATAGAACCTGTCCCGATCGAAGGTATTAACACAGAATTTGGGTCAAGGCAACGCTTCCATGAGCTTCGATACCGCCATGTTAGAGAAACGCCTAGGAGGCTAGCCTAATTCATGCCTAATCATGGTGGAAACTTGCAGCATAACCATAGTGAGCAATCTGTGAAGCATCCTCAAAAAAAACCTATGCAAATAGCAAATAAAAAAATCATTGAGATGCTCATTGTATGTTGCCTTGTCATTTCAATATGGGAAAGCTCCTGTATCCTGGGGCAAGGGGTACGCCGTTGGCGGTTCTCTATGATACACATGTACTTACAATGACAAGAACTTACTCGTGACTAAATTTGAGTAGCATGAGGTTCGGTACTCGTAAGCAAGGGGCATGAGATTTTCAACTTATAACTTGTCAAGCATATCCTCATATTTGTTCACTTTAACCTTAATCACCTAAAGATGCTTATGATAGGGGTAATGAGAGATGAAAGAATAAGTACCATAATTTTTGGAAGCTCTTTATGAAACTTGAATCCCTGCTTCCTTCTATGAAGGGCCTTTCTTTTACTTTTACATTGAGTCTCCATCTTCTATCTTTATGCACCTATTGAGAGAGCATAGTGGTCATTCTTAGTTTAATGTGCATTGTGCCAAAACTTGTTGATTGATTCATAACTTTGATATTGCTTGTTCTTAAATTATTTGTATCTAGTCACCCTTATGAACTTTGAAGGTGTCCTATGCATTTATGTTTTGCTACACCATGAGGGACAAGCTGAATACCATTCTCATTATGTTTTCTATATGTGAAACAAACAAACGTCTTTCAAAGCATTGTTGTTCATGAATATTTTGATTGTACCTTTCATGTTACAACATAGTTGCTATGTTTTATTGTTAGAATTATATCTTTCATGTCTATGTTAGAGTACTATGATCCCAGCTATCAATGTTTTACAAATACCTTGATCAAGATTGCGATGGTACATGTCACCTCAAAAATTATTCTTTGTATCACTTACCTACTCGAGGACGAGTAGGAGTTAAGCTTGGGGATGTTAATACGTCGTAAATGTATCTATAATTTTTGATGCTCCATGCTTGTTTTATATCAACTTTCTTATGTTTTGTTTACACTTTGAGGTATTTGTATACATTTTCTGGAACTAACCTATTAACAAGATGTCGTAGTGCCAGTTGTATGTTTTTTGCTCTTTTTGGTTTCAAAAAAGCCAGAAAAGAAATATTCTCGGAATTGGATGAAACAAAATCCGAAGTTCCTATTTTTCCTGACACGACACGGAGTCCAAAGGGGAGACGAAGGGGAGCCTGGAGGCTGGCACACCCTAGGGTGGCGCAGGTCACCCCTGGCCGCGCCACCAGGGGTGTGGCCACCCTGGCCCACCTCTGGCATCGCCTCTTCGCCTATATAAACCCCCTGGGACGAAAACCCTAAGAACCAGATCAGAATTCCATGAAAAGTTCCGTAGCGCCACCGCCACCAAAGAGGATATTCGGGGGACAGAAGTCTCTGTTCCGGCACCCTGCTAGGACGGGGAAGTGCCCCCGGATCCATTTCCATCGACTCCATCGCCATCTCCATCGACGTTGCTGACTCTCATGATGAGGAGGGAGTAGTTATCTCTCGATGCTAAGGGTTCTACTGGTAGCTATGTGTTCATCTCTCTCTCTATGCGTGATCTTATTGAGATCATGAGCTTTGTAGATCTATTCTGCTACTCAAGTGCTTTAATGAATATCTGCTTATGCCCACGTGTGTGAAGTTGACAGTGTGCACATCATGTGTCACTTTGGCTAAGGTTACATAAATACTTATCATGAGTATAATTTGAGTTGGATGTCTCTATGAGATTGTGGTGTTTGTTGGAACCATCTAGCGCTTAAGGTGATAGTGAGGGGTTATCTAGATGGGGAATGCGACCTTTAAGGTGTGCTGTTATAGCCCTACATCGCCCAACCGGAGAGTAGTTCAGGGTACCATAATGAAGAGATGATATTTATATGACAGTGTCCACTAGTGAAACTATGATCCCTAGGCCTTGTTTCTAAGCATTGAAACACCGTTTACAATCAGTAATGTTACATGTTTGCTTGTTTCCACTCTTATGTCAGATTGCAATTATCACTTATAATCATCCATATTACTTGTATTTCACTATCTCTTCGCCGAACTAGTACACCTATACACCTGACAAGTGTATTCGGTGTGCTGGGGACACAAGAGACTTCTTGTATCTTTATTGCAGGGTTGCTTGAGAGGGATACCTTTGACCACTTCCTCCCTGAGTTCGATAAACCTTCGGTGATCCACTTAAGGGAAACTTGATGTTGTTCTACAAACCACTACACTTGGAGGCCCAACACTGTCTATAAGAATAGAAGTGTGTGTAGACATCAACATGGTATTTCACTAAGTTACAAGATAAGAAAGAATTCACGAAGAAATAGAAATTTTCTGATGTATACAGAAGGTTTAACGACCAACTATACGGCGGGAATAAAAATTCTGGCCGTATAGTTCTGGTCGTATAGATATCTTTGCCATCGATATTGTTTCTTTCATGTGTACTGACAGTTTAATGACCAAATATATGGCGGGAATAAAAATTCTGATTGCATAGATATCGATGCCTTTGTACATTTTCTTTTCTAGGGATAGACAGTTTGACGACCAACTATACGGTGGGAACATATTGTTCTAGTCGTATAGTTCCGGCTGTATAGCTGCGCCTCTAGGGGAAACCCTAAAATTTTGACAGAAGGCCAACTATATGGCGGGAATGCATTGTTCTTGCCGGATAGTTGCGCCCGTATAGTTGGGAAAACCCCTCAAACGCCAACTGGAAGGTAACCATTGCTCAAAATTGTATTCTTTCTTCTTCTTTCTCCTTCTAAAAACCTCGAAACACCACCTAGGAGCTTCTCCCATGATCTAGAGAAATTGCGCATATGTAAGCAATAAAATTCTACCTCAGAAACCTCCTAGACTGTAATTCTCTATAGAAGTTCATGTTTTCTTTTTTACTTTCCTTTTATCAGTGGGGTAAACGAACTATGTTCGTATACCAAACCGATGTATTTTATTTTGTGTGTTATTTTTGCATGGACTTGAACCTTGTGTGACGATGTGTACGGTAGTGCCGACCGTGCAAACACTCACATGAGCCACTTGGTTGCTTCAATTCAACGCTTCGACAATCAGTTTCTGGTAAAACCTTCCAACTCGATCCTCTTTCATTAAGCACATAGGGGTTGCACACTCGTGTTTCATATTTTGTCTCACTTGCACTTCATCAAAATCTAGGAGAGGCATCTTCTAGAACTAGTTTTTTGACTTAATCGTGGTGCTTAGGTTGATGAGCCGACTCAGTGGGACTTGTATTTTTATCACTTGTGAGCTAAACCCGTGTGTTTCAGAAACACAAAAATATTTCCTTTTCTTTTAGTTTTTAAGCAGGTCCTCAAGGAAGGCACACCGGGCCATATCAAGAAACATGTTGAAGCAAAGGTTCTTTGTCCATCAGAAGAGAGGTTACTTGTACCTCAACGGTAAAGTGTGTCACCCTTGTTTTCAACTAAGCTTGGAGAGGTAACCACTTATCACACTCTCTTTTGCAAACTGTATTTTCTCTTTTATTTTGGTGATATACTAAAGTTTGGTTCTTGCAAAATTTTATAAGATTGGGGAGATTACTTCTGCATGTGTAGAGTCTTGTGCAATGTTCATATTCGATGAAGGTTTAATGCAATCATGTATCCCACTATTTTTGAATGCTTGTTTAAGTGAGTCTAGTTCTGTATTCATATGGGGATACACTTACTCATGATAGGCACCATAGGAGTTGACTTATAGCTTGTATGCATCTTGCCAAATTGTTTATAAAGCATGTGACATTATTTGTGATCCTCTAGAAAACATTGCTACGATATCTACTCTTGGAAATAATGAATACTTTATCAAGATCTTTTGAATTTTTTTATTGTCACTAAATATCCTTGTCTTAAATGAATAGGTTATGCTCGACCCCATAATGTCAAAACAACAGACTTGATAGTTTGCTTATGGAAGGAGTTGTCAATTGGAAATGATATTTCGAAGTTTTGAGTTCTATGCTAAATAAGGTGTTGATTAATTGTCTTAAGAGTTTAGCTTTAAAGATACTCAACACCATAGATGTGATGATCGACTTGATAGTACTCTTTGAAAGGATATGTTTGAAGAAACTAATATTTAGCGGTAATTGAGATGCATGACAAATCTTGACATGTTGCTTAAAGTATGATATTGCTGTATGCGTGTCTACACCACTGTCGCACAACATGGGATGCTAACAACTATGCTGGCCTTTGAATAGTCCAAAAAGAGGAAACTATTGGAGTTTGGCTATGAGTTGCCCAACATATGTAGCATAAATGCTATATTTGGGTATGCATTGGTATTTTCATGGGCCTACGTTCAAACCGAAACAGGGAATACTCCTTTGACCGTTATGAGAAATCATTATACCGAAAAGGGAAACCTTGGTAACATGAGTATCCATTCTTAGCCTACACAGTCTGATTAAACACACTAAGTTTTGGCATGATCTCATTACTGATGAACTGAAGTTTTAGAAAGACAAAGAATAGAAAATGAGTGTTTGATAGCCATGATTCATTGATGTGGATGACCAAATGATACACTCTAATGCTATGCTTCTTTTGACATGTTCTCGCATTGCCTTTTGGCATAAATCTCGCTACTAAGAGATAAACTTTTTGAAAGCTCAATAACTGATGTTTGCACTTGAGAGCCTTAACTAGATGACATGATTGGGTAGAATCCTATTTATGCTTGACATCTCTTTGTGATTAAGTTTTGCCTCATAAAAAATAATAATGATATGAAAAGTTATAAAAAAAAGGTGCAATAAGAGGATCACAAGTTTGTCTGCAAGTAGATTCACAGTTGACATGGAGCATATAAGTTTTGATGAATCTTTAGTGGTATTTATAACTGAGCTTGTGTTGCCTTGTATGAATACATGTTTTATCTCTTCAAGCTTGTAGAAGAAATAAGGACGCAAGGCATTGATTTCCAATGATAAGCTATTTCACAACCATTAATTTATTACTGACCCTTCCTGCTCGAGGATGAGCAAGATCTGGCTTGGGGAAGTTGATGGCTGTGAAATACCACCTCTTTTAGCCATATAAAACGAGCCATTTATCTCGCATATAATGTTTCTTTCAGCTATAGCTATGCCTTATATGCATGACTTCTAGTTCTCATTTACTTTCATATGAGATTTGCACATTTAGTAGTTTAGGTAGAATTTTATCACTTTCCCTTGTCTATGACATGTGTGTAGGTGTTTCTGATGACTATGGATAAAACAAAGGCAAAAGGGACAAAGAGAGCATAGTATGGAGGAGCTGCAAGGACCAATCTTAGCCATTTGAGAGGTTGAAAAACTGAATTTTTTCAACTTCTCAAAATAAATATCCAAGACCATGGGGTTGTAACCCTCGATGATATGAACTCAACAAGCCCAAGAACACCCAAAACAGAGTTCGTATGAAGAAATGGTGGCCAAAATACTAAAGGGGACACATGGTTTGTCGAGCAACTATACGGCCGGAGCTATTTTTTTGGTCGTATAGCTCCACCCGTATAGTTGCCAAAAAGGTCGCAAATGACGGGATTTGACCCCAGAAAAGCTCCAGAACCTGCCCTAAGTCATATGACGGTATTGGGGGAACCCTAGGGCACCACAAAGGCCTATATAAAGGAAGGAGGACCCAAGAGAGAGCCACCAAGCCATAACCCTTGAGGAGCGGAGCTCTGCCGCCGCCACCACCCATCTGATCTCCATTGAGGCAGAGCTCTACCTCAACCACACCTCCAAGATCTAGATCTCCCTCTAGGTTGAGGTATGATCTACTGCACTAAGTTAGAATTTATTGTGATCTAAGATGAGTTTATGTGATCCTTTGGTCCGGAAGTGCCTTTTGCCTTGCGGTGACGTGCGAGAACCATGCATAGTGCACACAATGTGACAGCCCGGTAATCAATTGGGGAACATTTATTTGTTTGAGAAATCTCTTATAGATCACACATATATTTGCCATCTAGTACTAGTGACACTGAAGCCTAGGAGCCCTCTCTCATTCCATTCAATCCTACAACTACAATCTCTTTAATTCAGTTCATATTCCTGTTTACTTTCCGTCTTAGTTTATTTTGTTCTTGTTAAAAGTTCTTTGTCATTAGATATTTTAAACCTCTCAATTATTGCTGTTCTAGTAACTTATATAATAGGCTATTTCCAAACCACAGTTTGGGTGCGAAACATGGCCGCATTGACAACATGGCTGCAGGGTCGTGTTGTTTCCCTTCGACGATCTCCCATCGGGACAAACTCTTAAATATTTGCTGCTACAAGTACTGCAATAACCCTGTTGTTGGTGCAGGAATCCAGTCAGCATAAAGCAACTGAAAACTTTCATTCCATGGACCATTGATCCTATCAAGAACCATTTCTGTTGCATAGAACATCCACATGTAAGGTACTGTAATATTAAAATTTTCAGAATTTTTTTTATGAGCGCTGTTGCACCAAGTGATGGGTTCACTCTCATCCAATCCATGATTGCATCTGCCAACCACCTAGTCTTTGCTAGTTTTATTTTGTCCTTTGGATGTACCCCTTGAGGTGGACAAGAATGTTCGAAGTGGTTAATTTTTATCTGAAACATAATGAAAATGTCTAGTATAGTTAACAAACTCTACATAATGATATAAAATACACAAGTGGTTGTAAAACCTGAACCAAACTGCTCCTGAGCATAGTGGATACATGCATCCTCCACCTACACCTCTTGTATGGGCACTTCACTGTGAACCTTGTTTGCTCACTCTTAATAACACCATAATCATTATTGGTGTGGATGCAATATCTAGTAAGGGCATTACGACAGTCCTGCATCATTTCAAATACGGTGCATTCTGAAATCTTAGGATTGTTCATGTCCCACTCAATTACTAACAAGTCCTCACCATTGTACTTGGATAAAATGAGACTGCCATTGTTCTCCTTGTTCTCTTTGTTATTAGTGTCATCGAATCTAGCACCATGGGCCATTTCCTCTGTGTATTGATCCTCTAGTGCATGTTTACTGAATCTAACTACCAATTCAGGAAACATCAACTCATCCTCATCATCTAGTGGAGGCGCTCCCTCGTCAGGCTCTTCTTCATCCTCCACATCGGCCGCACAAGCGATTTGGCTTACACTCGCAGTGCGAACATATGGTACTGATGTGGACCTACAAGGAGTGTGGGGGTGCACACTATTAGCAGAGACAGCAGAGACACATGATGCCCGACCACCTGATGACGCCTAACCACTAGATGATGCTTTAACCCTCTTTCCCATGTATTCAACTTTAGGTTGCACATGGAGACGAATTCGACCAAAAAGTTTGACAGCATTCAAAGTGAAAAGCATTACCATATCAGCTTCACTAGTTAGTGGGAGCAATATTTGCTCGCTAATGTTGAAATACTGCAATTAACTGAATCGCCATTGCTCTGGGGGAATTTAGAATATATTTTATATTTAAAATCTCTAAGAGTTATGGAGGTTGTAACCACCGCTAGAAGTAAAATCCAGAGAGATATCGTTCACAACCACGAATTACGCTAGTATCCAGTTTAACCGCTAGCCGAAATGCCAGTGCTGGATCAATCCTATTTGAAAAGCAAGGCAGTTAGCTGAGCACTGGCGATTCGTGCTCAATTACTGCCTATAATCAATCCACAAAGGGAAACAATACTTACCCAGATGGAATCCATGTGTTAGGTCCCTCCGATTCCACCCAATCTTCTCCGCACTCGACGGGGAGGAACGATACACCCGCCAGCGTTGCATACTGTTCTGTGAAAGGGGTAGATCTAGCGGGGGAGGAAGCGGAGCTAGAGTGGGATCCGCGGCTAGTGGGAGGGGGCGTCTCAAGGGTCGAGGATGACATAAGGTAGGAGGGGCTCTCAGGTAAGAGGGCATGACGGCGGGGAGCGGAGCGGATGGGCAGTGTGGGAGCTATTCCAGGCTTGGAGCGAGAATGGGCCGGTCCGACGTGTCTCCATGTGGTTCCACCCTTCACCATGTATGCAAGACCCGTCCCAACATGGCCCCACCCTTCACCATGTATGCAGGACCCGTCCCAACGCGACCCCACCCGTCAGCACGTAACGGTCGAGGCGACGTAACGTAACGCTCAACACGGGACCCGCCCCAACGCGGTCCCACCTGTCAGCATGTAACGGTCAAGCCTTAGACCTGACGGCATCCCCTGTCCAAGCGCATGTGAGGGTTTCGGAATGGAGGGAGGGGAAAAGTGAGGAAAAACTAAGCGGCTGGGGAAAACTAAGTACAACTAACGAACCAGGGGCACGAAAATAGAAATCCCTAATATATATGATGCTTCACCAAGGTCCTTCATCGAAAATTTGTTGTTTAGATAACTTTTAACACGGTTTAAAAGATCTATGTCATTTCCAATCAATAATATGTCATTCACATATGATACCAAAAATGCCACATTGCTCCCACTCACTTTCTTATAAATACAATCCTCTCCATAAGTTTGGACAAATCCAAACTCTTTGATCACCTCATCAAAGCGGAGATTCCAACTCCGGGATGCTTGCTTTAGTCCATATATGGATCGCTAAAGCTTGCATACCTTATCAACATCCTTAGGATCGACAAAACCCTTAGGTTGTATCATATACAACTCTTCTTCAATATTACCATTGAGGAACGCAGTCTTGACATCCAACTGCCATATTTCACAATCGAAATATGCAGCAATTGGTAACATAATCAGAACCGACTTTAGTAGCTACGGGAGAGAATGTCACATCGTAGTCAACTCCTTGAATTTGTCGAAACCCCTTTGCGACAAGTCAAGCGTTATAGATGGTTACATTACCATCAGCATTAGTTTTTCATTTGAAAATACATTTATTCTCAATGGCCTTTCGGTCGTGAGGTAAGTCCACCAAAGTCCAAACTTGGTTTTCGTACATGGATTCCATCTCGGATTTCATGGCTTCTAGCCATTTGTTGGGATCCGGGTTCATCATCGCTTCTTCATACGTCGCAGGGTCATCTATTTTATCAACCATGAAATTTATAACAGGATTTCCATACAGTTTAGGAGCTGCACGTGTAATGCTTGACCTGCGACGTTTGGTAGTGTCCTCTTTCGGAGTTTCATGATCATTATCATTAATTCCCTCTTCATTCGGTGAAGTCAACTCCGGAACAATTTCTGGTGCTGCGTCACTTGCCGTTTCATGAAGAGAAGGTTCAATAACCTCTTCGAGTTCTACCTTCCGACTACATAGGCCTTTTGTGAGAAACTCTTTCTCTAGAAAGGATCCATTCTTGGCAAGGAAAACCTTGCCCTCGGATTTGTGATAGAAGGAATACCCAATTGTTTCTTTAGGGTATCCTATGAAGAAGCATTTTTCCGCTTTGGGTTCGAGTTTATCAGGCTAAAGTTTCTTCACATAAATATTGTTTGTTTCCAAACCACAATTCATACGGTGTCGTTTCAATGGATTTAGATGGTGCCCTATTTAAAGTGAATGCAGCAGTTTCCAGTGCATAACCCCAAAATGACAGTGGCAAGTTAGGTAGAGACATCATAGATCGAACCATATCCAATAAAGTATGATTATGATGTTCCAACACACCATTACATTGTGGTGTTCCGGTAGGTGTGAGTTGTGAAACTATTCCACAATCTCTCATGTGTGTGCTAAACTCGTAAATAAGATACTCACCCCCACGGTCAGACCGCAGAAATTTAATCTTTCTATTACGATGATTTTCCACTTCACTCTAAAATTCCTTGAATTTTTCAATGGTTTCAGACTTGTGTTTGATCAAATAGGCATACCCGTATCTACTCAAATCATCTATGAAAGTAACAAAA
Source organism: Avena eriantha (assembly GCA_910589775.1). Taxonomy (NCBI): domain Eukaryota; kingdom Viridiplantae; phylum Streptophyta; class Magnoliopsida; order Poales; family Poaceae; genus Avena; species Avena eriantha. The sequence continues at coordinate 493,393,168 of OU342743.1, forward strand.
TAACGATATCCCGCTGACACACTCATTGGACCACATACATCAGTATGTATGATTTCCAATAAATATGTCGCCTGTTCCATTGAACCAGAAAACGGCATTCTAGTCATATTGCCCATAAGGCATGGCTCACATGTATCAAATGATTCAAAATCAAGTGATTCCAAAAGTCCATTAGAATGGAGTTTTTTCATGCGTTTAACGCTAATATGACCTAGACGGCAGTGCCACATATATGCAGATATATCATCATCAAGTTTAATCCTTTTAGCATCAACATTATGAATATACATAACACTATTATCGAGATCCAACAGAAATAAGCCATTCATCACAGGTGCATGACCATAAAAGATATCATTCATATAAATAGAACAACCATTGTTTTCAGACTTAAATGAATAACCACTTCTTATCAAACATGATCCAGATACAATGTTCATGCTCAGTGCAGGCACCAAATAACAATTATTCAGAGCTATCACTAATCCCGATGGTAGTTGGAGAGGTAGCGTTCTGACGGTGATCACATCAACTCTTATCCACTGCCGACACACATCTTGACCTCACCCCTTGCTAGCAGTCGCTTGTTCTGCAGCCCCTGATTTGAGTTACATATATTAGCAACTGATCCAGTATCAAATACCCAGGTGCTATTGTGAGTACTAGTCAAGTACACATCAATAATATGTATATCACATATACGTTTGTTTGCCTTGTCGACCTTCTTGTCCGCCAAATACTTCGGGCAGTTGCGCTTCCAATGGCCAGTCCCCTTACAATAATAGCACTCGGTATCAGACTTAGGGCCAGCTCGAGATTTCTTTTCAGGGGCGGCAGCAAATTTACCGCCCTTCTTTCCCTTCTACTTACCCTTCTTGTATTTCTTGAAACCGGTGGTCTTATTGATCATCAACACTTGATGCTCTTTCCAGATCTCCACTTCTGTAGTTTTAAGCATTAACAAAAGTATGGGGAGAGACTTCTTCATGCCCTGCATATTATAGTTCATCACGAAGCTCTTGTAGCTAGGTGGTAGAGATTGGAGCACATGATGTATGCCCAAGTCAATGGGAATCGTTATTCCCAAGGACACAAGCTTGTCGGCGTACCTAGACATTTTGAGTACATGCTCACTAGCAGAGTTGTTCTCTTCCATCATGCAGCTAAAGAACTTTTCAGAAGCATTATAACTCTCTACAACAGCATGGGTATCATAAATCATTTTCAATTCGCCTATGGTATCAAAGGCACTGCTATTTTCGAAACATTATCGAAGTTCTGTATCTAGCCCATACAGTATGCCGCAATGAACTAAGATGTGGTTCTCCTAGCGAGTCAAATAGACGTTCTTTTCCTCGTCAGGGGTATTAGGAGCTGGTGGGGGGCATAGCGGCGCTTCTAGCACATATTGCTTTTGTGCAGCAGTGAGGAGAATCCTCAAATTCATGGCCCAGTTGGTAAAGTTGCTACCATTTGCCGCAAGTTTCTCTTTCTCCATGAACACATTGAAATTAAAAGCAGGTGGTGCCATCTACAACAGAATTTGTAAAGTTAAGACTAAGTTTATGATAGATCGGGTTCAACTAATCAAATTATGAATGAACTCCCAATCAAAAACAACATCCCTCGTGTCTTTCTGGTGATTACATGAACCAAATCCACCACACCAAGTTCGATCATCACGTGAGTTGGTGTAGCTTCAAAGGCAAGCATCTATATGGCCATCATATCAACTATATGACTCACGATTAACCTTCCGGTCCATGTTTTGAGGCCATGTATGTACATGCTAGGCTCGCCAAGTAAGAACCTTAGTACTCGCGTGTGTAAAACTGTTTTACACCCGTTTATGATCGTGGATTCAAGTACACCCGATCATCACGTGGTGTCTTCAAGCGGCGAAACATAAACGGTACATACTTAAGGGAGAACACATTTTTATCTTGACATCTAAATGAGGGATCATCTTATAATGCTACTAAAATGCCAAACAAGCAATATAATATGCAAACATCAAATGTGTAAAGTCAAATGATATGGTTCTTGCACTTGATCACTATCATGTGCATCGTGGTATGATCTTTATCATTCCTTTGTGTGTAAGTCCAAGGTATATGGAACTTACACGTTAGGTGTGTTGTAAGAGTATAAACTATACATCAACTTACAACATTACCATATCATGATACTAGCCTAGCAACGATCTAAACTAGATGCTTCTAATTTATCAATTGCAAGTTTTTACGTGGCTGAGGGCTTTCGAAGATAGAACCGTTCTTACCTACGAACATGGAACCACAACGATGATAACCAAATTATTAGCAACTCGTTGTAAATCAGATATTGACTATAGTAGGAGAGACATACACCCACTAGCCACTTATGCAAAACTAGTTGCATGTCAAGCGTGGAAAAGGTCTCATGTGCGAGGACATGTAAAGTTAGTCCGGGCCGCTTCATCCCACTATGCCACCAATATCCAAAATACATATAAGATGTAATAACATGATCATCATCGCCCACATACTCATATGTGTACTACCCGTGCAAAGCACCTACGCATAGATTAGGCTCTAATACCACTGTTGGGTTCGCAACATATAAAACAAAAAAATTCCTATGATAGGAACTATTATACGCCAAGATCTATTTACTAGATATAAGCAACGGGTGGATATACATCCATAGAGAACATACCCTTGAAGACCGACAAAGTGTAACAAGATAGATTTCATGGATGATGTAGTCGAACGCTTGCCGATCTCAAGATCGTGTGGAAGTCTAGCACCGCAAATCAGCAGTGCATTCGTCCTTGCACACACATTCAGGCCACCGAACAACCTCCACCTCCTCTCTCCCGCGATGCAGCGGAAGCAGCAACTCCTTCCAGACAAAATTCCACCAGGAACATGTATCTTGCTAATCCGAGACCATGGGGGAATAATTCTAGAGGGGAGAGAGATCCTTCACGAGAAGGTGTGCTTTGTGAGGGAGGAGAGGGGGTCCTTTTATAGGGAAGGGGGAATACCCTCCCATGTCCGGCGGCCAAGGAGGAGCCCCTCCACCTCCTCTCATTCATGTGGGAGGAAGCTCCACGCACATAAATTTGACTCCACTCAAAATCCCACTTACATGCATTAAATTTCTACCAAATTTAATGCAACTCTCATTTAATAAAACTATTTTATTTATTTTATTCTTAATTTTGTTAATTACTTTAATTAACAAACATTCACGTAAAACCCCCTACAACATTTCAATATCACATGAAGAACCAATTTCAGCAATTTCACTTGGAACAATTCCGGTGTCTATTGAAATAATTCCAGCGCTTTGCAATTCTTTCGTCTAGAACATATTTGATCCAAATGTGTTGGAAACCCTTAAGTGTGTCACCCTACAGTTCTAAATAATGCAGACATGATCGAGACCTTCTCGGATCAATAATCAGAAGCGGGACCTAGAGATCCATACTGACTCCCACACATTCGACGATGACTTCTGTGATCGTGAGAACCTTAAACGCTAGTAACTTAATCCCTTTGTATCGCGATATATTGCATGTCCGAGATTCGATCATCAGTATCCTAGTACCTAGTTTGATCTCGTTACCGACATGCACTCTTTTCTCGTTCCCGTGATATGACATTCTAGTGATCACATCACTTGCTTGCAAGCTATCTTAATGTGATATCATCGAGAGGGCCTAGAGTATATCTATTCGTCATCGGGATGGAAAAATTCCACTCTTGATCCATGAGCCTCAACATAACACCTTCAGAGTATCCGAACCCATCTTTATAGTCACCCTTTTACGGTGTGACATTTTATGTTATCAAGTCACTCCTCTAGTGTTAGCAATTAACATGATGTCATGGTATAAGGACTAAGATTACTTCATATGATGTTATAGCAATATAAACACAATGACTTTGATCGTAATGCTATACTTCGGATGAATGTTCATCACATCATTCACCAATGTTGTGACCACGTTATTAACAACATCCAATGTCCATGATCAGGAAACCATGATCATCTTGTTAATCAACGAGCTAATTTATAGAGAGGTATAACTAGGAACTTTCTATTTGTTCATTAAACACACATGTATTAAGGTTTACGTATTAATACAATTATAGAATGCAAATAAACATCTATCATATACTTGGAATATGATAATAACAACTTTATTATTGCCTCTCAGGCATATTCCCTTCAAAACTACTATGTTGATACTAGGCTTGCTCCAATTGTGTGATTACTTTCTTGCTTACTATCAACTTGTAAGTAAACTAATAGCATGTGGTGCTTACTTGTATCGATATGTCAGTCTATTTTGTAGATGATTCCTAGCTAAACGGCTGATGAGTTATTTTTTGTCAATATTGATAGTGTATTGATATGTTTCTTTGATTCCTAGAGTTTCTTCTAGGAAAATGATATGAATCACATGGTTGATTAACCCTTGTGATTTACTTGTGTGGTTATCTGCACTAGTGGCTTCTGCTTCCTGGGTATGGTACTATGGTGCCTCCAATATTGGAGTGTGCACAGTAGTCACTAGAAGAAAAGTTGGCTTTTACAACGGATGGTTTTTGTGGTTGGAAGGCCCATTTTTCATGGCACAAAAGTTTTCACCAATGGATGGACTCCATGGTAAAAGCCCTGCCATCAAAGAATCTACCATGGTTTTTCCCTGACCATCGCGAATCCCACCTATCAGCCATGAAATTCATATTGTCGTAGATTGGTTTCGCCAGCCCTGTTGACTGCTGACGTCATGTGAACTACCATGTGGAAAGCATTGTTAACGGTCACAAAGCCATGGTGGAATCCAAGGCCCAGCCAAGGCCAGCTAATTATTAAGTAGGCTGCCTCATTAGACAAGCCCAATAAGAAGAAGTCTTGTTACTGTTTTGTCCTACTAGAGGCTTGCGCTGATTGAAGGGTCCTGATACGTTGCTAATGTATCCATAATTTTTGATGTTCCATGCTTGGTTTTATCTACTTTCTTATGTTTTATCCACACTTTGGAGTACTTTTTATACACTTTCTTGGACTAACCTATTAACAAGATGCCACAGTGCCAGTTGCCTATTTTCTGCTGTTTTTGGTTCCAGGAAAGTCAGAAAATGAACATTCTCGGAATTGGACGGGACAAAAGCCAAAGTCAGTTTTTCACCGAGGGGGACACGGAGCCAGAATACGAGACGGAGAGGGGCTAGGGGCGGCCACACCACCTGGCCGCCGGCCAGGCCTGGCCCACGCAAGGGGGTGGTGCGGCCACCCAGGGCACCCCCTCGGCCTCCCCTTTCGCCTATAAGATGCCTCCGATACATAAACCCTAAGTACCCGATCAAAATTCCACGAAAGAGTCTGTAGCCGCCGTCATCTCTATCCCTAGAACAGGAGGGATCTGAAGCTCTTCCCGGCACCCTGCCGGAGGGGAGAATTCACCCTAGAGGCCGTCTTCATCATCATGCAAGCCTCCGGTGTGATGTGTGAGTAGTTCATCCTTGGACTACGGGTCCATGTAGTAGCTAGATGGATGGTTCTTCTCCTTTGTGCTATCATGTTTAGATCTTGTGAGCTCCATTCATGATCAAGATCATCTATTTGTAATCCTGCATGTTGTGTTTGTGTGGATCCGATGGATATTGAGATGCTATTTCAGATTGATTATTGATTCTATCATGTCTTTGTTATTTGTGATCTTGCATGCTTTCCGTTTTTAGTAGCTATCTTGGCCAAGTAGATGCTAGCAACTCCAAGAGTTAGTATTTATGCTCGATAGTGGGTTCATGCCTCTAGTAATCTAGGGAAGTGACAAAAATATCTAAGGTACTAGATGTGTTATTGCTACTAGGGAGAAAACAACAATCCTTTGTTCATAGAACAATTGTATTGTTTACTTTACACACAATGTGTAATGCAATTATATGTTGCTTGCAACTTAACACTAGAGGGGGTTCGGATGATAACCTGAAGGTGGATTATTAGTCATAGATGCAGTTGGACTATGGTCTATGTATAATGTTGTAATGTCCAATCAAATCTCAAAGGAGTCAAGATGTTTAGTATATGCATGTATGCTTTCTCGATCTTTGTCAATTGCCCCGCTATAATTTATTCACCCAACATGTTATATATCTTAAGGAGAGCCACCACTAGTGAACTATGGACCCCAGTCCTTTCTTTTACCATCAATCTACAGCTGTTTACTACTTTCTGTTCACTTTCTGTAACTATTACTTTTTTCCACACAATACGTTTAATCCTTTATTTTCAGCAAAACCGGTGAGATTGACAACCTCACTGTAAGTTGGGGCAAAGTTCTATAGTTGTGTTGTGCAGGTTTCCACGTTGCTGCTGGCGCCGGTAGTGCGCCCTACCAAAGTCCAGCTAGCAACACCTTGGAGGTGTTTCCTTGCTCCTACTGGTTCGATAACCTTGATTTCATAACTGAGGGAAACTTACTGTTGTGCTTATCATACCTTCCACTTGGGGTTCCCCAACGAGCTTGTTAATACACGAGTCAGCAGGTCCCACTACATTGCATCCTAGCTCTGGCCTTTTAACTTTTCGGTCCGTTACTATTTCGGCCTACTGACGGGCTACGCCGCTCAGTGGGGTCCCATCAAATTGCAGCCCAGCTTGGCATGTTAACTTTCTAGCCCGGCATCGCTTTGGCCTCTGGTATGGCTGGCGCTGCTCATTGGGGGCCCATCACTTTGCAACCCAAATATGGCCTGGTAATTTTTTGGTTTGTTACTGTTTCAGCCTACTCATGACCTGCACTCCTTCAGGATAGTCTTTTACTATGTGGCCCAATGTGGGCCTTCTATATATACGGCCCGATATTATTTCCCCCTATTGTGTGACCGGCCAATTTTTAGGGGTTTTACTATACATCCCGGTTATGCCTGCCAGTCTTAGTATCCAATACTATTTGGGCCCACAAAAGGCCCAAAAATTCGCTTAACCCCCATAACTCAGTTGGACCCGTAACTGTTCATCCAGTTTTCGGACCGTTGCTGTTCATGGTAACCCTGGGAGGCCTATTTACGTATTCTACAATTACGACACATTTCTTGTTTTCAACGGTCTGCTACAAATTTTTTGAAAGGAATGCAGTACGGAAAACCCCCCACAGTGAGATTTTCTTTTTAATAATAAGAACTCAAATCTACTTATGTGAACCTGGGTGGATGGGTTGTACATCCACTTCCCTAATGGTCGAGCAGGGAACACTATATTACATCAACTGGAAAATTTTGAAATTTATTACAGACCAGAATTTTGATAGAAACTAGAACAAGCACTATAGAGACATCGCAAGATATGGGTTGGAGAAGGGTTTCTACTATAGATCTTACATCACCATACATGTAACAATTGGCTTACCATGACAGTTGCATAACAGCTTATCAATTAGACAGTCAGCCCAATATTGCCAATCTTTTAGTTCTTGTATCTCTTCGCATGTAATGATGATTATTGCATCTGTTTCCTCTACTTTTTAATTAAATCAATTGTTTAGAGTGCAAACGCAACACCTATTTGTGCTAGAAAAATTGGAATTGTGCACATAGTGGGTCGATGCAAGCAATAACCACTACCATTGCTGCTCTGTGAAATGACCTCTACACTTAGCATATGAGTCCTCCCTGCTACCTCCATAGCTTCATGTGCAGCCTGAAACAAAGACAACAGGTCGGCACAACATATCAGCTCGGCCATCTTATATGTAAAATATTTCTAATGCAGCATTGGCCTGACATAACAAAGCAAGCAATCAACAATGTGCCTCGTACATCTCTTTCCGGAATAACAAGAATAGTTGACGTTCTAGACCGATGCGAGCATGTGCCAGAATCACAGCTACTTTGTGGAGCAAACACTACAGATTATTTGTAGGCTGAAACTAAGACATGTTAAGTTAGAGCAGCAAAGCAGGAGAAACAACCATGTTTGTTGTCAAACAATTTCAAAATCAGCATTGTCCCAATATAACAAATCAGGAAATCAACATATGCGTCTCATGCAGACTAAGTAAACTAGAGTGTGGCAATGAATTTAGTGAATCAAGCAACTAGAAACTTCACTCATAAACTAACCATATCACTACACAACAGAAATATAGAAAATATAATAAGAAGGGGTGGTTGCGATTCATTGAGATGTTTAGAACTGGTCAGGACAACAAGCATTAACCTGTAAAACAAAAATAGCATTAAAACATGGTCTATAGTATGAACTATCTAGATCATTGTCCAGTTCGAGAATTTATGGTTGGACCTCCAATCACAATAGGTGGCACAGTTTTAATAATTCGTGAAATAAGATAGTTCCTCAGAAAAACAAGCAATAGATCAAGTGTGCGGCTAAAACAAACTAGCAGGATCATTTCATAGAAACAAGATATCAACAACCAATGTGCTTTTCAGTAGCCAGATCATTCAAATATTTTGATCGCCAGGCCAGTAAAAAACAAAAAACAAAGACATGAGTTATTTGCAACCAAAACAATAGTTGGATGCAGTCAAAAAGTAGGACAAAACCTTCTTTGAAATGTCTACAACTATTATATTTCCAACAGATAGGAGTATCATTGGACATATACCCATCCAACTAAGAAAATTCAGTAGAAAAACAAGCAAATGATACAAGGTCAATTAAGTATTTAAACAATGTATGGTTGGCATGAAGTGGAAGATCAAATTAAGCAGAATGTGCATTCTTAAGATAGAAGCATTTTGTGCAGCATATATAGTAGGTAGCTAGAAAATGAAGAAATCATACACTGTGTGCATCATATAAACTGCCATATTATTTGAAAAAAAATATCCAACATATATAATGTCAACTAAAAGTGTATGATCTCTGTTATGCACATTATATCCACAGGAACCACGACAGAATATCGCATTCTTTCAATCACAAGTCAACCAAAAAAAGCGAAGGACTCATAACCAATTGAACCATCTGGTGCGTAATATTAAACTAGCAAGATCATTTGACCATGTATAGATGAAATCCAGTAGACATGAGTTAGAACATGTGCACAAATTTTTCATGTTTCTTAGTAATCAAAAATTGTATTTCTCACAGAAATTGCCATCGTTTAAGTTAAGCAAAGCATGAGATTGCTTTAATCATGAGAAAAGTAAAGAATCAAATTAGCAATAGAATCTTTTGTGTATAATGGAGTATCTAGTGAGATAATGAATTATGCAATCAAACACCAAGTGCACGGTATAGACTTCTAGATCATATTAAGATGGTTATAGTAGATATATATAGTAATTGGGCATTATAAAAGCTTGATTATGCTTTTTATATCAAGGGAGGTCATTGCTACTTCTCTTAATCAAAAAGTACACTATATACAAGCTATTATCTTTTGCTAGGCTAGTCATTTTGGGAGTATCAACAATTGTATCATGAAACCATGCTGACAACATATATTACATGTTACTAGTTATGACACACTCACTATGAGTAGTCTAGCTAGTATTATACATTAGTATCATACACGTGGTTTATCTATGACAGTACCCACAATGTTGGTAGAGTAACTTGAACTAGTATTATATGCATTTTTACTAGTCTAAGTTAATCCACACCAAGACCATGGTAATGGTCGGGGGTAAGTTATACTAGTCTCATACATATAACACTAGACTATGTTACTACCTCCAAAGTGCATATAAGATCTTAAATAAAGGTTAAAATATTATAATAGAATATAAATAAGCATAAAGGTAGATATACTTCAACCACCACCACGTAATCATGGTCTAGTTAACATATATATAGATAGATGATCATGAGTCAAATATATCAAAAATAGATCGTGACCATGATTGAGTGAGCAAATTGAATTATAAATCATAGTATTTATGTTTGGTTTTTGTGCAGTCCCGTTAAAGTTCATCTTGTTCTAATCATTGGACAATTCATGTGGTTACAACACTATACAATATGACTACCTCCAGAGTGCATACAAACTCTTAAATATAGCAAGAAATATTGTAATAGACTATCAATTAGCATAAACATGGATATACTTAAATCACCACCACCTAATCATGGTCTAGTTAAAGCATATATAGATAGATAGATAGATATGATCATGAGTCAAATATAGCAAAGAATAGATCACCGCCATGATTTAGTGAGAAAAATGAATTAGAAATCGAGAGATTTACATTTGGTCTTTGTGCAGTCTAGTTAAACGTCATCTTGTTCCAATCATTGACCAACTAATGTGGTGCCAACACTAGACAATGTTACATAGTAGAAAAATATAGCATAAAAGAGGATATACTTAAATCACCACCATCTAATCATGGTCTAGTTAATGTATATACATATAGATATATGAACATGAGTCAAGTATAGTAAAAATATATCATCACCATGATCGAGTGAGCGCATTGAATTATAAATCGAGGGATTTATATTTGGTCTTTGTGCAGTCTTGTTAAATGTTATCTTGTTCTAATCATTAGCTGACTCATGTGGTACCTCGTATAAACAAGCATCTAACACTAAGCACATCTCAATAAAAACAAGGGACTTACTATTTCTCTTTGTGCAGTACCGTTGGAGGACATCATGTTGACAGTCTGTTCATTAAAGACATCCACCGCTGTACCACATCTAGTACTTGGATAGATGATGCATCTATTTTATTGTTGCTCCTCTGCATATAGGTTCAGGACACTCATTAACATATAGGTTCGCGTTCAGTAATAGAAAGCAACAAGTACTTACAAGATTGTAGGGGCGATTCACTCTATGATTCTCTATGTTCCCTGAGAGAGGAAATAATATCAGATAGTGGTTGTTGTTATTTACATAGAACTATATAGAAATTATAGTATAGGCACTGGTAAACACGTAGATCAGGGAATGGCGAAATATAAAGCAACATTTTAATGACATAATGTTTGCCATTAACGACAAAATAGAATGTGGTTATAGTCGCTCCCTAGCACAACAAGACACTAATTACAATGGTTTAACTTGTGAAATAGGGTTGCAAACAAATATGTAAAGTACCATAAAATGTGCCATGATCTATAGAGCAGGCAGTTAATGTACTAACATTAGCACGAACAAGATCGACATTACAATGGTATACCTCGTGAACTTATAGATCATGGAATGCAAACACTTATTCAAAGTGACTTAAAATGCCATGAACTACATAATAGAAGGTAGATACTTCTTCTACATAAATTATAATAGACAAACTTGAATTTATAGAGCAAGGCATGCAGATAACCATGTCCGGTGCCTTAAAACCTGCCATGTCAGAGCTATGTCGGAGCTTACTAGAAACAAGATAAAAATTATAATGGCATAACTTGCAGAGGGATTGCAAAACAAACAAGTTCAATGACATACAATTTGCGATGAACCACATAAGATAAGGTAGTTACTGTCATTGCTTAGTACTCCCTCCATTCTAAAATATAAGATGTTCTAGCTTTTGTGAAATGAGTTTATGTAGACGCATTTTTGTGTGTAGATTTGGAGTGAACTTACACACTAAAAGTCGTCTAAATACATTCATTTGACAAAAGCTAAAACATCTTATATTTTGGAATGGAGGGAGTACAAACCGGATTGAAATTAAAATAGCATAACTTGTGAACCTGTAGAGCAGAGAATGTGAACCTACATGTTAAGTGGCATAAAACTACCAATGAACTCCACAATTACATGCAACCAGTGTTGTAGCAACGGACAAGCAAATACACATTATGATGATTTAACTTGCGAACTTGTAGATCGGGTAGGCAACTTTAGATGTTTAGTGAATTAACATTTTCCATGAACAACATAATACCAAAGAAGTCCAATGATGCCAATTTTGTGCTATCAAAATTGTTTATATATTTAGAGTATTTGTTGGTCAAAGTAAAAACACGCAAAAGGAGGATGCATTATTCCTTGAAATGGAGGGAGTAGTTTAATGCTAGGATTTAACATAGACTACATCGAATTTATTAAGGAAGATTCAGATATCAATTAAGCCACTATTGAAGTAGGAATTAACCACCAATAGAAATGCAGTTCATTGTCGCGGGCTTAAACCAGCTATATTGAAACGAACAAGCAGATCTGGTTTACTTAGGTCACGAAGTCATCTATGCATACACGACATCTTTGCGGGTCACGTCAATGACACCGAGGGTGCATCGGTAGCAATGAGTGGCGTTGAAGTAGAAAGTTAACTGTGGCATCAGTGAAGCAAATCTGTGGAGGTCATTGATGGGTGTGGCTTGCTCGACAAGATGGTCATTGAAGGAGATATAGTGTAGTACATGTCATCATCAATGAAGTAGATCTATCGCAACAGATTATGGATTCGACGCGCTGCACAAGAGAAGCAGTGAAGTAGATCTACGGAGGCCATTGATGGGTTTGGCTTGTTGGAAACTATGGACGGTGAAGGAGATCTGGTGTAGTGCATGGCATCATCGGTGAAGAAGATCTAGATAGTAGACTATTGAGTCCATGAAGCAGATTGATTACACTACACACTAGCGTAGGTCAAGCAGGTTAGGTGTTGTGGACGATGGAATCGGCAAACTAACAAGGTGGTGTCGAAGAGGGTGTTGGTGAATAAGGTTAGGTAAGGTGGATGTCGGCAGATCTAGTAGACTGGTGAGGAGTATATGGTATCAAGGTATGGTGTGTAGGCCGGCGAAGCATGGCGGGGATGTTCTGGTGAGGTGGTGTAACACCCTCGAATCGGCCCTATGTAGATTTTAGCGCTTCCCGCCAAACCCGCATAGAAACGATTCAAGGACGCCCACCAGGCACTTGCGTGCGGGTGGAGAACGAAGTAATATCATTACACAATAGTCCATGATGGAACCCATAGAACATTTATATAGATCAACGACTCCAGGGGTCAAGAATAAAGATATACAGTACAAAGATCCAATTCACCTTGAAAACAATACAACATCCAAGTTCGGATAAGATGCAAATGGGGCTAAGAGCCCTGAAGAATAACCAATGGAGTCCATAACCCTACCCAGGCCAAGCCGGAAGGGTAACTCTGCTAACGACGTCGATCTCAAACCTGCTAAAACAAAAGGGGTGCCGACAAAGGGCAAAGGTAAAAGAGGAGCGTCAGTACTGAGGCCAGTACACGGCGAGGCTAGAATTCAGCGGCTCTCGCCTATATAGGCATGGTGGACTGAAGCGTCAACGAAGCGTGCACTAAACAACCTATGGAGACTCGATAAACTATCGGCTATTTGAGAGAGATAAGAAAGACCTATTCGGAACCAAACTTAAACTAACACCAATAATACCTATCCTGGTATTCCCCCTCGAGACCAAACAAGGAAGTCAAACCGAGGAACTCACACAGTTGGCAGTTTTATTCATTCCATTATAGTTGAAGCACTTACTAGTCAGATATAGGCAGCACGAGTCATCCTAATAGCATAAGTAGTGGGCAGTTTTAATTAACCATTCAGTTGTAGTTGCAGCACTTACTAGTCAGGTACAATTAGCATGTGACATCCCAAACCCAGCAGTTGTTGGCACTTTTATTTCATTCCATTGGAGTCGCGATACTTACTAGGCAGGTATAACATGACACGATACACCCCAGTTCCACCAGTTGTTGGCACTCTTATTATCCATTCCATTGTACTGAAGTTGATTACTAGTCACATATTAAGTCAAATTTATAGCACTACTTTAGTTATACTTGTCTATGATCGAGATACTATGGTCCAAGTCGTCCATAACCGCGGACACGGCTTTCAGAAAGATTTACCCTCCAGGGGTGCACAAATAGCAACACACACGATCAACCTCGGAAAAACCAAATCAAAACCCAACGAGGCTTTCACGACAAAGCAATCACATGATTCATAAAATATTTCAGGGGGCCACCCCACTAAGCTACCCGCAACGAAGTTGGCCGGCTCCGAGACGGACCCAGGGTTTGTGACGACGGTTGTAAATGACTAGGAACCCGAAAGTGTGACTGGGCTTGTCGATACCGCGAAAACGTGGCACGATCCAAAATAGTATAGGTGTTCCACGCACACTCGTAAATAAAGCAGAAAAGCATGGCATAAGTACAGGATAGTAATAAAGCCCCAAACTAGTTTGTGGCCCCAAGAAATAAGAAATGAATCAAGCTCTAGCTAAGGGGATTCATGGTCCCATGATACGTCCAAAACGTATCTACTTTCCCGAACACTTTTGCTATTGTTTCTCCTCTATACTTGTGTGATTTGGATGCAACTAATGCGAACTGACGCTGTTTTCAGCAGAATTGCCTTGGTGTCTACTTTTTGTGCAGAAAATTAACTATCAGGAAAAATCCCGGAAAATATGCCAAAAATCCAATTTCACCCGAAGACTCCAGGAGCCAGAATACGAGACGGAGAGGAGCCTTGGGCTGGCCACACCACCTGGTGGCGCGGGCCAGGCCAGGCCGCGCCAGGGGGTGGTGTGGGCCCCCCAGGCACTCGCTCGGCCTCTCTCTTCGCCTATAAGGAGCCTTCTAACCTAAAAACTTAGGGGGGTTCGACATTTTTCCAGAAGGAGTTCCGCTCCACCGCCACCACCAGATTCCACGAAACAGCACCAGAAACTCTGTTCTGGCACCCTGCCGGGACGAGGAATTGGAGGAGATCATCGCCATCATCATCACCATCGCTTCTCCATCGACCATCCATGTTTCCCCCATCTATGAGTGAGTAATCCCCTGTTGTAGGCTATGGGGATGGTAGGGATTGGATGAGATCGTTCATGTAATGGCATCATATTGTTAGGGCATGGTGCCTAGTATCTTTTATTAGTGCTTTATGACTTTGTTGCAACTTGTTGTGCTTAATGCTTGTCACTAGGGCCCGAGTGCCATGATTTCAGATCTGAACTTATTATTGATTCATTATGATAGTATTGTTCTTGGTCTTATCTACAAGTTGTATACACACGTTGCTGTCCGGAACCTATGGCCCCGAAGTGACAGGAATCGGGATAACCGGAAGGGAAAGGCTTTGATGTGAGGATCACATGTGTTCACGGAGTGTTAATGCTTTGCTCCGGTGCTTTATTAAAAGGAGCACCTTAATTTCTAGTAGTTTCCTAGAGGCCCCGCTGCAAACAGGCTGGCAGGACAAAAGATTTTGTGCAAGTTCTCATTGCGAGCATGTATGACTATATATGGAACACATGCCTAGGATTGTCTAGTACTTGGATGATTTATCTTATTTATCTGCAATTGCCCTATGTTCTAATTGCTATGTGAATTGTCTTGTCCATGCAACGCCCAACCATCCATCCCTATGCCTACCGCACTCGAATCCCATTGTTACTGCTTTTGTTACTACTGTCTTTGCTTTGCTACTGCTGTTACTTTACTATTCCTACTACAAAACTATTGCTACTGACAAACTGCTGTGAGCAAGATTGTTTCCAGGTGCAACTGAATTGACAACTCAGTTCTTGAGGCTTATAAATATTCTTTGGCTCCCCTTGTGTCGAATCAATAAATTGGGTTTCACTTCCCTCGAAAATACTGCGATACACCCCCTATACTTGTGGGTCATCAAGACTATTTTATGGCGTCATTGCCGGGGAGCATAGCTTTATTTATCAAGTTCACTTGGATTCTCTATTGTTCGCCACTATCCATCCATCATGGGTAAGTCTCGTGATGGCAAGGTTCCTATTTTACCATCCACTACAAGAAGAGGTACGATTCTGAACACCTCTACTGCTCTTGATTCACCGTCTGTTTTGAGTAAGTTCCTTACACCACCACATACACATGCTACACACACTGCTACTACTGTTGAATCTGAAACTGCTGATACTTATGATGCTGCTTCTACTGTGCTTGATTAAAGTGGTTCATTAGGTCCTTTCCTAGATGCTACGATTGCTAGAACTATAGCTGGAAATACCAAAACTCCTAATGATTGCACTGCCACACCTGTTAGCTCACCTGAGTTTAGTAAGAGTTATGATGCAGAAGAAGATTATGTTGAGATGACTGATGAGTTTATTGAAGAATGTAGGAACACCCATGATAGGAGCGCTGCTAAGAGTCTCCTTGACAGGCGTACTATTAGACCCAAATTATCTCTTGATGCTAAGTTTGCTGCTTCCCCCATAAACATTATAGATGAAGATTATGATTTCTCTCTCGATCTATCTTACATAGCTATTGTCGAGAAAGAACCTTTTTGTGGGACTAAGAATGAAAGTGCGGTAGCACATATGAATGAACTTTCTACTATGAGTGGCTTGTTTTCTAATGATATTAAGATGCGTACTTCTTTTGTTGCTAAGATTTTTCCTTTTTCACTGAAAGGAGAAGCTAAAACATGGTTTAGTAATTTACCTCCTAGATCTATTGATAGCCCTGAGTGCTTGATTAGTACTTTCTTGCAGAAATATTTTCCTCCCAGTGCTAGACATGCTATTTTGCAGGAACTTTTTGATTTTAAATAGGGAGAAAAAGAGGTATTGCCCGAATCTTGGGCAAGGTTCTGTGCTTTGATTCATGCACAGGCTGGCAATCCTTTACCTAAGAATGAGCTTCTTGATATATTTTATAATGGACTAACCGAGGAATCTAGGACATACCTAGATATTTGTGCTGATTGTGTTTTCAGGAATCGGACTCCAAAGGAAGCTGAGGAATTAATGGCTAAAATAAGCAAGAATTATGAAGATTCGACTCCTCCTAAACAAGCTATACCTGAAGTAATTGTACCTCAACCATCTATTCATGTACCTATTCCAACATCAAAGAAGAGGGGAGTTATTGAATTAAATGATGAAGTGATGAAGGAAGCTAAGAAATGTCTTAAGGAGAAGGGAATTAAAGCTGCAGATGTCAAGAATTTACCTCCTATAGAAGAATTATGTAAGCCTATTTCCTACTCACCCACTATTGAGGTGCACTCTCTCCAACACTTTGATGAAGGTGATATCCCTTACTTGAAACCTCCTGATCAATGCTTAGAAGAATTTGATATCTTTATTGTTAAGCAAGATAACTTTAATAAAAGGGTGCAAAATCATCTAATGGAGAACACTAGAGCTATTGTTGAGTTGAAAGATATTGTGGAAGGAACCTCTAATGATGTTAAAATGATTGTTAAACACTTTAAAATGGTTCAAACTCAAATAGATCAACTCGTTAAAGTGCAAAACGACTTGCTAGTTAATGCTGCTAAAGAAAAACATGCTTATGAAATTAGAACTAGAAGTGGTGTTGCTACCCAGGATCCCCTATATCCTGAGGGGCATCCCAAAAGAATTGAGCAGGATTCTCAACAAGCTGAAAATAGTGGTTCTACTCGTAAGAAAAGGAAAAAGAAACATAAAAATGTTGTAGAACCCTCTGAACCTACTATAGATCCTAATGGTATATCTATCTCTGATGCTGAAACTGAAAGTGGTAAAGAAGAAAATGAAGTTCCTAATGAAGAAAAAGTTGAAGAAGAACCTGAAAACCACACTAAGAATACTAAATACACTAAAGAAGATTTCATTGCTAACAAACATGGTAGTGAAAGAGAACCTTGGGTCCAAAAACCTATGCCTTTCCTTGATAAGAAACACAATTCTAAGGAAGATGAACACTATAATAAGTTTTGTGAGTGGATGAAGCCTTTATTCTTGCAAATTCCTTTGACTGATGCTATTAAATTGCCTCCTTACTCAAAGTATATGAAGGATATTGTCTCGAATAAAAGGAAGATTCCTAATGAAGAAATCTCTACTTTGCTTGCTAATTATTCTTTCAATGGTAAGGTTCCTAAGAAACTTGGAGACCCAGGGATACCAACTATCCCTTGCTCTATTAAGAACGGTTATGTTAGAACTGCTTTCTGTGATTTGGGAGCTGGAGTTAGTGTTATGCCTTTCTCTCTCTATAAGAGGCTTCAACTTGAAAAATTGATACCAACTGATATATCTTTGCAAATGGCTGATAAATCTACCACTATTCCTGTGGGTATATGTGAAGATGTACCTGTTCAGGTGGCTCATAATTTCTTGATATTAACTGATTTTGTTGTGCTTGAAATGCCTGAAGATGATAATATGTCTATTATTCTTGGGAGACCTTTTCTTAATACTGCAGGAGCTGTTATTAATTGTAATCAAGGAAAGGTGACCTTCAATGTTAATGACAAGGAGCATACTGTCTATTTCCCCAAGAAGATTGAAAGGACTTATGGCTTGAATTCAATTGAACATGTTGAAGGCATTCAAGTTGGACAAATATATTGTCCCATACCAAGAGAAAAATTTGAAACTATTATGATTGGGACCATTGCTATCAAGGTTAAGGTAACATAATCATTAGTGGAGTACAAAGTTTTGTCTCATATGCAATTGTTTTGGTAGCAAGACTTGATCAACCTTGCTAACAAAAGGATTCCATTGAACAAAACAATGTTTTCATTATGATTATCTCTGTTTTCTATCCTTTGCATTTTAGTTTTTGCTTTCGTTTAGTTTTCTTTGTGTTGTTAGTTGCTTGAATGTTAGAACTTCTGTAGTTCTAGCCTTGTTTTGTCCTTGCATCATGTTTCAAAAAGAAGAAGAAAAATTCTGTCTGTCAGAAAAATCATTCTTCTATTTCTGAAAAATGCCCAAAAATAAAGTGTCTCGAAAAATTCCAGAAAATTCATATTAAATTTTTACGTGGAAAAAGGGGCAGAGGAGTACCTGGTAGGTACCAGGCGGGCCCACCAGGCAGGCACACCATGTGGTGGCGCGGCCAGCCCTGGGTGGCGCCATTCCCTGGTGTGGGCCATCCCTGGCCCCCCACTACTTCTCTCACCTGCCACTTTCTTCTCTCTCCCGAGTAAGCTCCAGTTCATAGCTCAAAATCGTGTTCTCTCTGTGCTTGCTCTCGATTTCTTCGATCTCTTTGCTCAGCCCATCTTTCTTGCTGAAATTTGGAGCAATTGCTCCTTGGTATGTGACTCCTCCCCTTGTCCAAGTGGATTTGTGTTTAATGGATTATATGTTGAGTATTTTGCTATTGTAGGTGACTGGTTATGAGGGCTTGTAAGCTTGTTTGATGCTTATAGATATAGTTTTGATGCATGTTTAGGCCTCTTGCAAGTCCCTATGAGTAGAATCCTTCATTATATTTACTTTGCAATCACTTGTGTAATAGGTGTTTAAATTTCAGAATAGAAGATGAGTGAACACCACCTAAACCAACATGAGCTTTGGGTGCCTGAGGTCATGAAGGTCCATCGGGAGGAGGAAGTTTTTCCCTCCATTTATCCATGCTCTGATTTCATGAGAGATGCAGGAATTCTACAAGATTTCCACACTTTGGTTTCTAATGCAGGGTTAGAGCACTTTTTGGAAGATGAACCTTGTCAATTTGTGAAGCTAACCATGTCTGTGGTGCAGGACTTCAAATTTAGTCACTCTTTGCCTAACCCCATGGTCCATTACAAAATTTACAATATAGCTGTTGACCTTTCTCTTGATGACTTTTGTGCAGCTATTAAGGTACCTCAATGGGGATCATGTAGGAAGATTAAAGAGAGACCTGAACCGCTCATGGATTTATATGCAGAAATTTGCCAAGGGAGTAGCTTCTCGAAGGAGAGTGGAAAAATCCGTAATATTCATCTTCCCTCCATTCGCTACTTTGCCTACTTTATTGCCAAGTGTGTTCTTGCTAGGAAAACTGCCAATAAGTTATCTTCGTTTGATCTAGCATTTATCTCTGCTGCTCTTAGACGAGATAGGTCCTACAACTTGGGTGCTTTGATAGCTTTCCATCTTGCTGCTAACCGTGAGAAAGGTGGAATTTGTGGAGGCCTTATTGCTTCTCGTTTGCTAGCATTGCATGGTTTAGTGCCTCATCATCTAGACCTACAGTTTCCCATAGAGAGGCTTTATTTTAATTCCATGATACAGCATAAATTTATTTCCTCGTGGGCTAGTTTGAGTGAGTTATCTTATGAAATAACCTTTCTCAAGGCTGGCTGGAGAAAGAGCAAGTCCGAGTGTGTTGTTCTTTTGCCTGCACCTGTTTTGTTTAACCTTGATAACAGGGAAGGATGGTCCCTCACTGAGGAGGAGCTTGACACGTACATGGGAGAGCTTTCCCAGCAGGAGCAGGACACTAGAAGGGAGGTCACGGATGATTCGGTCTAGCCCTCGAATGAGGGAGAGTCTTCATATCAGCAGCCCACTTATGATTGGGAAGCTTCCTCTTCTTCTCATGGGCCCAGCTACGACCATTCTTACCAAGATTCGCCCGCTTGGAACCCCTATTCGTACATGGATTGATTCCCACTTAGGACAAAAGCCTAAGCTTGGGGGGAGGTACGCCTACACCACACTCATCTCCATATCATGTTGCGTTGGTACTTTGTATATTCATGTTTTCATTCTCTTTTTAGTTTTCGATTCTTCTTTGCTTTTGCTTTCTAAAAACACAAAAAGACCAAAAAAAAATTTGTTGTTTCTCTTTAGTTTGCTTCTTCTTTTTGCCTTGGTTTGTTTTTCCCTTTTTGCTTTGTTTGAACTATTCGAAAAATCCAAAAAGATTTTTCTTTGTTTTTCCCTTTTTGGTTCTTGTTTAAAAATCGAAAACACCAAAAATATTTGTCGATCTTCTTTGGTGTTTTGTGAGTTTGCTACAGGGTTCGGCAGTTCTCAGTGAAATATTGGTTTCATATTATTATTCAAGCCACACAAGTGAAGAGCAATAATGAGGATTAATGACAACTTGAGGCATGGTAAGAGGCTGGTAACGAACTCTATTTGTTTTCATTTTTGTACATATACTCATCACTATGGGCATGCTTAGTCCGTTCATGTAGAGTGTATGTTTTCTTTGGATGCTTAATAGATCTTGCTTTCTTTTGATTAGCTCCAGCTCGCTAATAGTTTGTAGCATGTCTTATGAATGTTTGCCTGCATTGCTCTATTCATAAATTAGTATGAAACCGTGGTATCCTCCTCTGAATGTTTCATTTGATTGACTTGGCACATGCTCACGCATGCTCATGACTGTAATAATCAGTTAAACCTTGATGAATTATTTTGCCTTGAGGATCTTGAATCACTTTCATGCCATGAGTAGTCTTGTTTTGTTGCAAGCATGATAATGATAGCTATTACTCTCTCGTTTGTTGCTCCCTTACTATTGCTAGCCTTCACTTCCACTGAGTGTTTTACTCATGTTTCCAACTCCCTAAACAAAATATTTCCAAAGTGTCCACCATACCTACCTATTAGCATCATTTTCTACTTCCGTGCATATTCAATATACCTTGTTTTCTTCCGAATAAAATGTTTGCTTGTTATGAGAAAGTTAGTTATTAAAGCTCTCACGAACTTGATGGCACACTTTATTTCCTGCACTTAATAAATCTGAACCATTGTGAACTCTCCATGAAAGTTATATGCTTGCAAATTATGGGCTGGGGATTAGCAGAACCGTGCTGTCACGGGGAACGCTTTCAACACTTGTAAATATATACCCAGTTGATACCTCGCTCTTTTGTTTGCAGAAGTCGTCGGTGTGAAATAAAAGGGGAGCTTGTAAGTCCATGGAGTTATGTATGTGTGTTAGCGAAACGCCTGGGCCGCTGGTCTAATCCATGCTGACATGGTGGAAACCTGCAGCGTAACCATAATTATATCTATGAAGCATTCTTATTATAAAAAAAATAGAGAGATAGCTATTGAGAAAACGAAAAAAAGGAGTTTTATGAAAAGAGGAAAGAGAGAAAAAAAGCACCATTTTCCCATGGTAAATAAGAAGATTGATGAGATACTCATTGTCTGCTTGCCTTGTCATTTTGATATAGGGATTCTTCCGTATCATCGGGCAAGGGGTACCCCGTTGGCGGTTCTCAATGATACGCACATACTTGCGATGACAAGAACTTACCGGTAACTAAAGTTGAGTAGCATGAGGAGTGGCCCTCGTACTCAAGGGACTTGGGATTTTCAGTTTATAGTCTGTCAAGCATATAACTCAGATTGTACCTCACTTTCACCTTAACCATATTAAAGATGCTTATGATAGGGGCAATGAGAGCTCAAAGCTAACAAGTACCATACTTTCAGCATTTGGAAGCCTTTCAAAATTATTCAAAACCTTTTTTCCCTCTACTTGTTGAGTCCCCACACATTCTTTGAGCACTTTCCTGAGAGCATAGTTGTCATTCTTTATGTTTGTTCCATTACTTGATTATTTGTGTTATGACTTTGATGCTTGTATTCTAGTCATCACTTGAACTTCAGAGGTGCCTTAGAATTCATAATCAAAGGCAAGCGAGATACCACTCTATCATACCTTTCTATGAGCATTGTAATGTTGCTTATGTTCGTGCTTCATGCTACTTATTATTCTTGAGTTGGAATCTCTTCATAGCTTGCAAAGACTATTAAGTAGACTTAGTTGCATACTCTTTATTATGAATTGTCTAAGTACTTGATCACATTGCTGAGAATATTTACATCATATGAAGCAAATGTGTTCGTGAAAGTTCTTTTATCACACTCAGTTTTCAACTGAATTGCTTGAGGACAAGCAATAAGCTAAGCTTGGGGGGAGTTGATACATCCAAAACGTATCTACTTTCCCGAACACTTTTCCTATTGTTTCTCCTCTATACTTGTGTGATTTGGATGCAACTAATGCGAACTGACGCTGTTTTCAGCAAAATTGCCTTGGTGTCTACTTTTTGTGCAGAAAATCAACTATCAGGAAAAATCCTGGAAAATATGCCAAAAATCCTATTTCACCCGAAGACTCCAGGAGCCAGAATACGAGACAGAGAAGAGCCCTGGGGTGGCCACACCACCTGGTGGCGCGGGCCAGGCCAGGCCGCGCCAGGGGGTGGTGTGGGGCCCCCAGGCACCCCCTTGGCCTCTCTCATCGCCTATAAGGAGCCTTCTAACCTAAAAACTTAGGGGGGTTCGACGTTTTTCCAGAAGGAGTTCCGCTCCGCCGCCACCACCAGATTCCACGAAACAGCACCAGAAACTCTGTTCTGGCACCCTATCGGGACGGGGAATTGGAGGAGATCATCGCCGTCATCATCACCATCGCTTCTCCATCGACCATCCATGTTTCCCCCGTCTATGAGTGAGTAATCCCCCGCTGTAGGCTATGGGGATGGTAGGGATTGGATGAGATTGTTCATGTAATGGCATCAGATTGTTAGGGCATGGTGCCTAGTATCTTTTATTAGTGCTTTATGACTTTGTTGCAACTTGTTGTGCTTAATGCTTGTCACTAGGGCCCGAGTGCCATGATTTCAGATATGAACTTATTATTGGTTCATTATGATAGTATTGTTCTTGGTCTTATCTGCAAGTTGTATACACACGTTGTTGTCTGGAACCTATGGCCCCGAAGTGACAGGAATCGGGATAACCGGAAGGGAAAGGCTTTGAGGTGAGGATCACATGTGTTCATGGAGTGTTAATGCTTTGCTCCGGTGCTTTATTAAAAGGAGCACCTTAATTGCCAGTAGTTCCCTAGAGGCTCCGCTGTAAACAGGCTAGCAGGACAAAAGATGTTGTGCAAGTTCTCATTGCGAGCACGTATGACTATATATGGAACACATGCCTAGGATTGTCTAGTACTTGGATGCTTTATCTTATTTATCTACAATTGCCCTATGTTCTGATTGCTATGTGAATTGTCTTGTCCATGCAACGCCCGTCCATCCATCCCTATGCCTACCGCACTCGAATCCCACTGTTACTGCTTTTGCTACTACTGTCTTTGCTTTGCTACTGCTGTTACTTTACTATTCCTACTACAAAATTGTTGCTACTGATAAACTGTTGTGAGCAAGATTGTTTCCAGGTGCAGCTGAATTGACAACTTAGTTGTTAAGGCTTATAAATATTCTTTGGCTCCCCTTGTGTCGAATCAATAAATTGGGTTTCAGTTCCCTCGAAAATACTGCGATACACCCCCTATACTTGTGGGTCATCATCCCACATGCGGATAGTGCGATAGTCAAGGAACATGTACCAAGTACTCGGGGTCCTACGGGACACAAGTGAGCGTGGAAGAACCAAATAACATCTATTGCCCACCGATGCCTCTGCATTAGTTATATATATTCCCAGCAATTTAATAGTTGTATTTAAAGTCATGATCCTCTCTACCGTAAAGCATATGACAACATTCCAACAACTGTGTGGTACTTCATGTCACGGATCGCACCTGAGCAAGCGACTACGACTCGCAAGACCATCTATCTACCAAACAACAGGTAATAGGAGGTGTCCAAGGCAATATAAAGGCTGCATGGAATATATCTGGTACGAAACACTAAAGCATCGCGACGCGGATAGCAATAGATCAACAGGAGGAAACAAAGACTATAAATGCAAAATAGGTAGAAAGGGGGAGAATGCTCGCTTAGGAAACACTACCGAAGGGACATTATCCGAAGGACTTGTCGATACTCGCATCCACTCAACGGCCTAATCCGCGAAGAAGCAAAGCACTAAAAGAAACACCAGATACACTATTTAATACTACGGCAGAAGACCGGGCATAATGCATGTATGATGCATGACATGGCAAAGATGCGATGCGACTAGGCAATATTAAGCGAAACCGGGGTCCCGACGATTAATTAGAAGGTTCATGTTATTTAACTACCCCGCAATTTAAATGTTGTCTTAACAAGGCAAACATGGCATCGGTTCGCTACTCAAATTTAAATGGAGACGATATATAAGACTAAAATAGTCCATATATAGTCTCCATATATAATTATTAGGTGAGAATCGGCCTAATGCCCCCAAACAAATAAACATGTATGCGAGTATGGATGAATCAATTATGCAACAAGTATATGTCAATATTATAAAAAAATAGGGGTCTCGGATAGGGGTCACACATCTCGGATCGAAGATCTTGGTGGCTCGGAGAGGTTTGGGGTTCGATCTCGACATTCGGACTCCGGGGTCTCGGGGTTCAATGGGAATCGGTCTTCAGGGCCAAGAAGGAGGTCTTCGAGGTTCCATGATGGCGATCTTGACTTGGAACCGGTACGGTCTTCGGATGGCTCGGGTTTTCGGTGTCATACGGCCTCATGGACAAACTTGGAATAGCATCAACACCGGTACATGGTGGAGAACTAGAGAATGTTGCCACAAATTATTGGTGTGACCAAGTACCAAGGCAGGTACGAGCTCTATTGTGGATCGATCTGATTCTCACCACATGCAAGCAGAGACATACACGCATTCAGACAGCGAGGTAGTCTGCAGGAAGATCTTGAGCGGGAACACAAGTACTGGCCCTCGCACTTGGTATGTGCCAGGAGGGGGCATGTTTGGTCGGTCATTTGATCGAGCGCCCTGCTGGCTTGGCGGAGCAGAACTGCGGCTGGAGGATGACGGGTCGCGGCGGCTCACGGCTCTGCTCGGGGTCGGGGGTGCGTGTCGGTAGCGATATGGTGGGGTCGAGCTACGCGGGGAAGTGGATCCCGAGCAGGGCTACGTATAGGGTCGCGGGGTGGAGCGATTCAGGGTGACACGCGCGGGGGTTGGGCGGATCGGTGTGCCGGCGCGCTGCTGCTGCTGCGCGGGTGCGTGCGTGTACCACAGCAGCGCGACGTTGGGTGTGTGCGCTGCAGCGGCTGCTGCATACGTGCGGGCGGGAGCGGGCGATCGTTTCGGGGCCTGTGTGTGTGTCGCAGGCGGGCAGCTGTGTGGCGCGCTGGTGTGTGGCGGCTGGCAGCGATGGTAGGTGGGGTTAGGGTTAACCTAGGTCTTGGGGGAGGGATTAGGGTAGGGTTTAGTTGGTCCAGCTGGTAGGTGGTCTGGGATGGGCTGGGCCTGCCGGGGTGGTAGGTGGCCTGGCCTACGGGCTGGGCTACCTCCCCCGGTACAAAACATTTTATTTATTTTATTTTTAAAAGATTTTTGCAAATAGTTTTTAGACAAACCAAAGATCTGAAAAAGACTGTGGTTTAGATTTGAAATAAAGACGGGGGATACTTAGAAAACAAAGATAGGCTTTTAGAAAATAGTTTGAGGCAAACATATGCATGATGACATGATGATGCTCAAATGCAATTTGGCATGATGACATGAGCATGCATTCATGATGATGCGCCAAACAAAAATACAGCGATTTTCTAGTAGTGGTTTTACCGGGGTGCTACAATTCGACACCACTAACAAGGGATCTCGCCCTCGAGATCCGCCTCATGGTACCGAAAGAAGGCTGGCGATCTGAATCTTCTCGCTTCGTGTAGATCCTCGCGACACCACTAACAAGGGTGCTTACTCCATCTTGGAATCGTCGACACCACCAACAAGTAGTCATTGTTCACGTCTGTCGAGAGAACACTTCGGAGAAACAAGGACGAAGATAAAGGTATCAAAAGGTAAGGCCACCTTCAACTTTAGTGGAAGGAGTAAAATTGCATCGATCCACCCATTCAATATACATAAGCGGATGATAAGAGTAGTGGTATGGTCGCGACTCCATCCCGCACTCAAAGCAGTACTCTATACATAAATAGAAGATTTATGCAACCAACTCTTAGAATCAGATTGGAGATCTTGACGAGCTATGTTTGGAAACAAAGGAGTGATGCAGGGTTTCATCGGATCTGATGCAGATGATGTAATTGCGTTGGAAATGCTAGAAGATCCAAAGAAAATCGTACTAAAAGACACAATGATTAGGTTCCGCGATGGTTCCATTGGCATGAACAACACATGCTCAAGGTATACTCCAACTTCACTAATGCTCATCCTTATCATAATGTTTTTCCATGATACGGATATTGATCAAGGTGCCGAAATAGATAAAGAGTTCAAGAACCAAAAAGATCAGATGAAGGGTACAACAAACGAGATGCAGATTCAATGATTGTAGCTCCACCTTTATAAAAACAGGGAAGAGAAAACCTGAAGGTATGATAGAAAACCCAACCACGAGAATTCCTGGACTCGAAGAAAATATAAGAGAGCAGATTCAAAACACGGAGAGGTAAAGGGAGAATAGCATAGGGGTAAGGAGTCAAAACAAACCTAATCAGATCTATCCAACCGATTTTGCAAAAAAAATAGTTTTGACACTCTACAACGACCGTTAGCTAGGTTATCCTACAGGCTGGACCAGTGGGGTATCGCAACTGTTGAGCTCTGATACCACTTTGTAACACCCTCGAATTGGCCCTATGCTGATTTTAGCGCTTCCCGCCAAACCCGCATAGAAACGATTCAAGGACGCCCACCAGGCACTTGCGTGCGGGTGGAAAACGAAGTAATATCATTACACAATAGTCCATGATGGAACCCACAGAACATTTATATAGATCAACGACTCCAAGAGTCAAGAATACAGATATACAATACAACGATCCAAATCACCTTGAAAACGATACAACATTCAAGTTCGGATAAGATGCAAATGGGGCTAAGAGCCCTGAAGAATAACTAGTGGCGTCCATAACCCTGCCCAGGCCAAGCCGGAAGGGTAACCCTGCTAACGACGTCGATCTTTGAAGGGAATATGCCCGAGAGGCAATAATAAAGTGGTTATTATCTTATTCCATGTTTATGATAAATGTTTATTTTGCATGCTATAATTGTATTAATTGGAAACGTTAATACATGTGTGTTTAATAAACAAAATACAAAGTTCCTAGTAATGCCTCTCATATAAACTAGCTCGTTGATTAACAAGATGATCAAGGTTTCCTGATCATGGACATTGGATGTTGTTAATAACGAGGTCACAACATTGGTGAAATGATATGATGAACATTCATACGAAGTATAGCATTACGATCAAAGTCATTATGTTTATATTTCTATAACATCATACAAAGTAATCTTAGTCCTTAGACCATGAGATCATGTTAATTACTAACACCAGAAGAGTATCTTGATAACACCAAACGTCACACTATAACAGGGTGACTATAAAGGTGGGTTCAGTACTACGAAGGTGTTATGTTGAGGCTCATGGATTGAGAGTGGAATTTGTCAATCCTGATGATGGATAGATATACTCTGGGCCCTCTCGGTGATATCACATTAAGATAGCTTGCAAGCAAGTGATGAGATCACTAGAATGTTATATCACGGGAACGAGAAAAGAGTGCATGTAGGTAACGAGATCAAACTAGGTATTTGGATACCGATGATCGAATCTCGGACATGTATTATATCATGAGACAAAGGGATTTAGTTACTAGCGTTAAAGGTTCTCACGATCACAGAAGTCATCGTTGAATGTGTAGGAGTCAGTATGGATCTCCAGGTCCCGCTTCTGATTATTGATCTGAGAGGGGTCTCGATCATGTCTGCATTATTCTTGAACCATAGGGTGACACACTTAAGGGATACCGACACCATTTGGAGCAAATATGTTTCTGATAAAGATTTAAGAAAGCGCTGGAATTATTTTAATAGACACCGAAACTGTTTCAGGTGAAATTGCTGAAATTGGTTCTGCATGTAATATTGAAATGTTGCAGGGGGTTTTAAGTGAATGTTTGTTAATTAAAGTAATTAAAAGAATTCTGAATAAAATTAATAAAAGAGTTTTATTAAATGATAGAGCATTAAATTTAGAGATTTAATGCATTTAAAGTTGAGACTTTAAAAGAGAATGTGAAGGGGCATTTTAATGTGGAGGGGGTTACCACCACATGAATGGGGGACGTGAAGGGACACCCTCCATGGGCGTCGGCCATGGGAGGGTACCCTCCCCTCCTCCGATAAAAGGCCCCCCTCTCACACCTTCATACTCACACCTCCTCGTGAAGGATCTCTCTCCCTCTCTAGTATTATTCCCCCATGGTCTCGGATTAGCGAGATACATGTTCCCGGTGGCTTTATCTAGAAAGGAGTTGCTGCTTCCGCTGCTTTGCTGGAGTGAGGGATGGAGGTTGTCAGGTTACCGGACGTGTGTGCGATCACGGATGCATCGCTGCTTTGTGGCGCTGGACTTGGTGGTGCTTGACTTGCTGGAGCTGGATCTGATGGACGTGCTGGAGCTGGACCTGCTAGACTTCATCACGATCTTGAGATCGGCAAGTGTACGACTACATCATCCACGAGTTCCAACTCGTTAACAAAGCTTTGTTGCCTTTGAGGGTAAGTTATCTATGGATGTATATCCACCCGTTGCTTGTATCTAGTAGATAGATCTTGGCGTATAGTTCCTATCGTAGGAATTTTTTTGTTTTCTATGCTGCGAACCCAACAGTGGTATCAGAGCCTGATCTATGCATAGGTGCTTTGCATGGATAGTACACATATGTTTATATGTGGGCGATGATGATCATGTTATTGCATCTTTCATGTATTTTGGATATTGGTGGCATAGTGGGATGAAGCGGCCCGGACCAACCTTACATGTCATCGCACATGAGATCGGTTCCACGACTGGCATGCAACTAGTTTTGCATAAGTGGTTGGCGGGTGTCTGTCTCTCCTACTATAGTCAATATCTGATTTACAACGAGTTGCTAATAACGTGGTTATCCTCGTTGTGGTTCCATGTTCGTAGGTAAGACCGATTCTATCTTTGAAAGCCCTAAGCCACGTAAAATTTGCAATTGATAAATTAGAGGCGTCTAGTTTAGATCGTTGCTGGGCTAGTGTCTTGATATGGTAATGTTGTAAGTTGATGTATAGTTGATACTCTTAAAACACACTTAACGTGTAAGTTCCATAGACCTTGGCCTTACACACAAAGGAATGATAGAGATCATACCACGATGCATATGATGGTGATCAAATGCATGGACCATATCATCCCACTTTACACATACGATGTTCGCATCTTATATTGCTTGTTTGGCGTTTTAGTAGCATTATAAGATGATCCCTCATTTAAATATCAAGATAAAATGTGTTCTTCCTTAAGTATGCACCGTTCTATGGATCGTGTTTTGAGACATCATGTGATGATCAGGTTTACTCGAATCTACGCTTTCATACAACGGGTGTAAGACAGTTTTACACACGCGAGTACTAAGGTTCTTACTTGGCGAGCCTAGCATGTACAAACATGGCCTCGGAACACGGACCGAAAGGTTAAGCATGAGTCATATAGTTGATATGATGCCCATATAGATGCTTGCCTTTGAAGCTACACCGACTCACGTGATGATCGGACTTGGTGTAGTGGATTTGGTTCATGTAATCACCAAAAAGGCACGAGGGATGTCGTTTTTGAGTGGGAGTTCATTTCTAATTTGGATTAGTCAAACCATATTTGTCATAAACTAAATCAAATTGAATTTGCATAATTTGGTGTAGTCATTGGCATCTGTTTACTACCTTATGCTTAGTTTTAATTGAGATAATAGAACTATAGAATTCTGGATATTTACTTGACGAATTGGTATCATATTGTTTTGAATGTCAATTTAAAATTTATAAGTCCTATTGCAAGCTTTCAGCAAACTCTATTTACTCCATGAAGTTTAATAAGTAGTATTAAATCAAGAGTAAGAATTCCAAGGTTAGTATCTAAAGTATCATGTTTGCCTCCATGATTATTGATATTCAAAAGTTGTTTTAATATCAAGATTATATAGGAGCTGAAAATTGTTTCAGAAACCATCATGTGTGAAAGATATTGTGATATCTGAAACAAAGTTTTTGGTTGCATTATGATAGAGTATAATTTATCAAAATACATGTTCTCATATTATGAGAATTTGTTAAGGATGGAGATGCTAGGCATCCAGATCTCCCAAAAAGGTTTTTGGGAACTAACATTATACTCGTGATTCTTCCTTACATACTATAGTAGCTTGATCATGAAAGTTTTCATCATAAGGATGAATAGAAGATGTAAGTAAAATGTTTACTACACTAATAGATTACTAAAGAATGGATTTTTGAAAGAATACCAAACATTTGATGATGGTGATCCACTTCAAAGTGCAAGTCCAAAGGTATTAGTATTTGACTATATACGCTTTGTACTATGTGTCATGTGAATGAAACCACTATTGATGTTGATAGATTCTTTTAAAAGGAAAAGGAATTGCTGAAAGAGAATCTATAAAATATTTGGCAGAAAATAAAAAGTTGGAAATGTCCAGCTTAGGTATATAGAAGACACACATGTTATGGTTGTACTCTTTGCTTGTTAAACAATGTGGTTCTTAGGTATTGGATACCGGTATTGGATACCAAATTGGTTAGTATGAAGTGTCATATAGGACAACGCAATTCATGAACTGCAATGGCCTAAGTAACTAGCAAGAGAATAAGTGATGATGTTCATCGAAAACAAATAAAGTGTTATTGTGTTTTTCGTTGTCGTCAAACCTAGCCTTCAAGATTTGTTTTAATAATTGTTATTTTGTTCCGGTATTATGAGAACAATGGTTGTTCAAATAATTACCGTATTCCATAAAGTATGGATGAACTTTTACAAGTCTGGTGGGAGAAATCACATCCATAAACACTATTGCTAAAATGTCGCAAGACAAATGATTGAAAGATCACTTATGAAGTGACATCATTGTTTTAAATTATATTGGAAAGAAAACATGAAGAAACTCCATGTTTATGGAATTTTGGAGTCTTTGATTTTGATCAATTGACGCTTGTGAAACTTTCCTCGGGATAATTGAAACTCTCTCTATAGGCCAAAGAGGAACGGATGACTAACTTATTGGATATTATACATGTTTATGTATATAGTCTATTATGTGTAGCCATATGTGATGGATCTTTTTGCTTCATATGCTTTCTCCAAAAATTTGAGTGAATATATCCATATATTTACTTAATAAGGAAGAAGTATGAAACATTTGAAAATTGTTCAAAGACTTTCAAGATGAAGTGGAAAATCATTGTAACAAGAAAATAAAGAGTTTATGATTCGATCATAAAGGAAGATATTTGAGTTACATGTTTAGCAAAAACACCTAAGATTTGAGAAATTGTTCCATGATATGTGTTTCCCGATAAACCATAGGAGTATGGCATATTCGAGAGATGAAATAAAACCATGTTTGGCATGGTAAGATCAAAGGTGTCATTTATAAAACTGCCATTATGTTTTAAGGATTGAAGCTTTAGAGACTACCGCTTTTACACTGAAAAGAGCACCATCGTGATCCGTTAAAATGACACCATATAAGTTATGGTTTGGGATAAAACCCGAATTGTCTTTTCTTAAGTTTTGGTATGCCATGCATAAGTAAAATGTTTACAGCCAAAGTCGGATAAGCACGTCTTTGTAGGTTATCCCAAAGAATTTGTTGGGAATTTCTCCATAACACCGAGGACAAAAGAGTTTGTTACTTGGAACGTCACGTTTCTTGAGAAGAAATTTTTCGCGAAAAGTTAAGTGGGAGGACAATAGAACTTTGATAAGGTTGTTGAACCTTAGCTATATGTGCTAAGTAGCACAGCGCTAGAAAGTGACCCGGTGGCGGCAACAATGCTCATGGCTCCCGTGATTACAAAGGTTATAATCTCTGAGATTAGAGTTCATATTGAACCGTGTGGGTCGGTAAGAATCAAATAGTGATATTTGATAAACAAGTCGTTATTGTTTTGACAATGATGAACCAACTACATGCAAAGAAGCGATGATGGGCCCTGACTCCATAAAATTACTAGAAGTCATAGAATCCGTGATAGTATCCATACACGAGAATCAAGTTTCTGAACTTGGAAGACCCTCTGAAAAGGCATAAAGCCTATCGGTCGTGTTTGGATCTATAAAGAAATAGACATGGATGTTTAACATCTATGAAATAGTCGACATGTCGGAAAGAAGTTTACGGAAATGTTCAAGGAGTTGACTATGACAAGATTTGATCTTTCATAGCGATATATAGTCTTGACGTATTAATGTAGCAACCACTACATATAATTCGGTATATGGTAGTTGAATAAACAAAACAAGGTTCTTCTAATAGAACGGTTACCTAGGACGTGTACATGACATGGTCCGAAGGGTTTTGTTAATTCAAAGGGTGCTAAAAGGGCATGCAAACTTCAATAGTTGAAGTAAGCATAGCGGAGTTGGAATCTTCACCATGATGAAACTATTAAAAGAGTTTAAATTCATCGGAGATGATGAAGATGCTTGCATTTGCAAGAAATTAAGTGGGAGCGCTGAGACATATTTCTAATACATTATGTAGAGGACATATTGTTGATTGGAAATGATGTATCTTGTATTGACACAAGTTAAGAATTTCATTAAAATAAGATTTCGATGAAAGACTTGGGAAAAACCGGAATATTTGGCATCAATATCTATATGGATAGATTGAGGCGCTAATATGGTTGTGCCAGACATACATATATGAGATATTGAAAGGGTTCAATATGGAAGCAACAAGAAAGGTTCTTTCTGCATGGAAAGGATTGTATCAAGATTCAAGTGTTTCAACACTTGGTGAGTAAAATCACATGAAGATTTTGGTCGATTATACCATGA
This sequence comes from Avena eriantha, assembly GCA_910589775.1. NCBI lineage: Eukaryota > Viridiplantae > Streptophyta > Magnoliopsida > Poales > Poaceae > Avena > Avena eriantha. The sequence goes on from OU342743.1 coordinate 493,426,652, forward strand.
TATGTATATATCCAGAATGTCCTATGCTCTAAATGGTATGAGCACATACTAGAATGATTCATAAGATGATCATTGGACAATAGTAAAGATATTCTTATGAGCTTTGGAAGAACTAAGAATATATGATGTATAAGTGACAAATAGTTAAAGGTAGTTCATTGTAAAGTGTTACATTGATACTAGTTTTGTCACAAGATACAAATTAAATTTATCTCAAATTAGACTATGGGTGGCACAATGTAATGGAAAGGATGTTCCATGATGGATTTGGATAATTTCCAAAGTTGAAACATTGTGACGGATACTACAACAAAAGGCTAAGTATATGACTACTATAGTAGCAGCAAAGGAGGGCATTTGTGTTAAGTAGTTTGTTATCAAACTAGGTGTGGTTCAAAGTGGGCTAATACTATGAAGATATATTGCATGACAATAATATCAACATATTTTTACCCGAACGAACTAAAGGTCTCACCAAAGGACCAAATTTATACAATGCCATCTCATTTGAGAATGAGTGATGCGTAGAGACACAAAGACATGCAAATACACACGGACCTGAAAGTGCTAGATCCGGAGATTATGTTAACCACTAGCAAACGCGTATATTCAACACCTAGGTGTTGTATATACAAAGTTTTTCAAACTAGATTATTGACTCTAGTGCAAGTGGGAGACTGAAGGGAATATGCCTGAAAGGCAATAATAAAGTGGTTATTATCTTATTCCAGGTTTATGATAAATGTTTATTTTGCATGCTATAATTGTATTAATTGGAAACGTTAATACATGTGTGTTTAATAAACAAAATACAAAGTTCCTAGTAATGCCTCTCATATAAATTAGCTCGTTGATTAACAAGATGATCAAGGTTTCCTAATCATGGACATTGGATGTTGTTAATAACGAGGTCACAACATTGGTGGAATGATGTGATGAACATTCATACGAAGTATAGCATTACGATTAAAGTCATTATGTTTATATTGCTATAACATCATACAAAGTAATCGTCCTTAGACCATGAGATCATGTTAATTACTAACACCAGAAGAGTATCTTGATAACACCAAACGTCACACCGTAACAGGGTGACTATAAAGGTGGGTTCAGTACTATGAAGGTTTTATGTTGAGGCTCATGGATCAAGAGTGGAATTTGTCATCCCGATAACGGATAGATATACTCTGGGCCCTCTCGGTGATATCACATTAAGATAGCTTGCAAGCAAATGATGAGATCACTAGAATGTTATATCACGGGAATAAGAAAAGAGTGTATGTCGGTAACGAGATCAAACTAGGTATTTGGATAATGATGATCGAATCTCGGACATGTATTATATCATGATACAAAGGAATTTAGTTACTAGCGTTAAAGGTTCTCACGATCACAGAAGTCATCGTTGAATGTGTAGGAGTCAGTAGGATCTCCAAGTCCCGCTTCTGATTATTGATCTGAGAGGGGTCTTGATCATGTCTGCATTATTCGCGAACCGTAGGGTGACACACTTAAGGGATACCGACACCATTTGGAGCAAATATGTTTCAGATAAAGATTTAACAAAGCGCTAGAATTATTTCAATAGACACAAACTATTTCGGGTGAAATTGCTGAAATTGGTTCTGCATGTAATATTGAAATGTTGCAGGGGGTTTTATGTGAATGTTTGTTAATTAAAGTAATTAAAAAATTCTGAATAAAATTAATAAAATAGTTTTATTAAATGAGAGAGCATTAAATTTATAGAAATTTAATGCATTTAAAGTTGAGACTTTAAAAGAGAATGTGAAGGGGCATTTTAATGTGGAGGGGGTTACCACCACATGAATGGGGGAGGTGAAGGGACACCCTCCATGGGCGCCGCCCATGGGAGGGGTACCCTCCCCTCCTCCTATAAAAGGCCCCCCTCTCACACCTTCATACTCACACCTCCTCATGAAGGATCTCTCTCCCCCTCTAGTATTACTCCCCCATGGTCTCAGATTAGCGAGATACATGTTCCCGGTGGCTTTATCTGGAAAGGAGTTGCTGCTTCCGCTGCTTTGCTGGAGCGTGGGACGGAGGTTGTCAGGGTACCGGACGTTTGTGCGATCACGGATGCACCGCTGCTTTGCGGTGCTAGACTTGGTGGTGCTGGACTTGCTGGAGCTGGATCTGATGGACGTGCTGGAGCCGGACCTACTGGACTTCATCACGATCTTGAGATCGGCAAGTGTACGACTACATCATAAACGAGTTCTCACTTGTTAACAAAGCTTTGTTGTCTTCGAGATTAAGTTCTCTATGGATGTATATCCACCCGTTGCTTGTATCTAGTAGATAGATCTTGGCGTATAGTTCCCATCATAGGAAAAAAATTGTTTTCTATGCTGCGAACCCAACAATCTCAAACCTGCTAAAACAAAAGGGGTGCCGACAAAGGGCAAAGGGAAAAGAGGAGCGTCAGTACTGAGGCCAGTACACGGCGAGCCTAGAATTCAGCGGCTCTCGCCTACATAGGTATGGTGGACTGAAGCGGCAGCGAAGCGTGCACTAAACAACCTATAGAGACTCGATAAACTGTCGACTATTAGGGAGAGATAAGAAAGACCTATTCGGAACCAAACTTATACTAACACCAATAATAGCCATCCTGGTATTCCCCCTCGAGACCAAACGAGGAAGTCAAACCGAGGAACTCACACAGTTGGCAGTTTTATTCATTCCATTATAGTTGAAGCACTTACTAGTCAGATATAGGCAGCACGAGTCATCCTGATAGCATAAGTAGTGCGCAGTTTTAGTTAACCATTCAGTTGTAGTTGCAGCACTTACTAGTCGGATACAATTAGTATGTGACATCCCAAACCCAGCAGTTGTTGGCACTTTTATTTCATTCCATTAGAGTCGCGATACTTACTAGGCAGGTATAACACGACACGATACACCCCAGTTCCACCAGTTGTTGGCACTCTTATTATCCATTCCATTTCAGTGAAGCTGATTACTAGTCACATATTAAGTCAAATTTATCGCACTACTTTAGTTATGCTTGTCTATGATCGAGATACTTGATACATTGCAAATGTATCTATAATTTTTGATGTTCCATGCTTGGTTTTATCCACTTTCTTGTGTTTTGTCCACACTTTGGAGTACTTTTCATATGATTTCTTGGACTAACCTATTAACAAGAGTCATAGTGTCAGCTGCCTGTTTTATGCTATTTTTGGTTCCAGGAAAGTCAGAAAATGAATATTCTCGGAATTGGACGGGACAAAAGCCAAAGTGCCTATTTTTCCTTGGACGAGATTGCTTAATGTGCCTTGGATGAATCATGCGTTGTTTTAGCATATTAAAGCATAGTATAGTGGTATTCTCCTTTGATGCTTTATTTGGGTTGACTTGGCACATGCTCACACCATGTTATGACTATCCCAAGTCACCATAAGCCTTTATGATCCTTTAGTTTTCAACTTGTAGTATCACTTTATGCTATGATCAATGGTGTTTTGTCGCTCTGCATGATTATGGCCATTATTGCTCTCTCGTTTGTCGCTCCCTTACTATTGCTAGCCTTCACTTCCACTGAGTATTTTACTCATGTTTCCAACCCCCTTAAACCAAATATTGCCAAAGTGTCCACCATACCTACCTATTAGCATCATTTGCTACTTCTGTGCATATCCAATATGCCTTGTTTTCTTCCGAATAAAATGTTTGCTTGTTATGAGAAAGTTAGTTAGTAAAGCTCTCACGAACGTGATGGCACACTTTATTTTCTACACTTAATGAACCTGAACCATTGTGACTCTCCATGAAAGTTATATGCTTGAAAATTATAGGCTAGGGATTAGCAGAACCATGCTGTCACGGGGAACGCTTTCAACACTTGTAAATATATACCTAGTTGATACCATGCTCTTTTGTTTGCGGATGTCGTCAGTGTGAAATAAAAGGGGATCTTGTAAGTCCATAGAGTTATGTATGTGTGTTAGAGAAACGCCTAGGCCGCTGGTCTAATCCATGTTGACATGGTGGAAACCTGCAGCGTAACCATAATGATATCTATGAAGCATTCTTCTTTTAAAAAAGAGAGATAGCTATTGTGAAAATAAAAAAAGATTTATGAAAAGAGGAAAGAGAGAAAAAAGCACCATTTTCCCATGGTAAATAAGAAGATTGCTGAGATACTCATTGTCTGCTTGCCTTGTCATTTTGATATGGGGATTCTTCTGTATCATCGGTCAAGGGGTACCCCGTTGGCGGTTCTCTATGATACGCACATATTTACGATGACAAGAACTTACCGGTAACTAAAGTTGAGTAGCATGAGGAGCGGCCCTCGTACTCAAGGGACATGGGATTTTTTGTCAAGCATATAACTCAGATTGCACCTCACTTTCACCTTAATCACATTAAAGATGCTTATGATAGGGGCAATGAGAGCTCAAAGCTAATGAGTACCATACTTTCAAACTTTTCAAAACCTGTTCATCTGCTTGTTGAGTCTCCACACATTCTATGAGCACTTTCTTGAGAGCATAGTGGCCATTCTTAATTCTATGTGCATTGTCCCAAAACTTGTTGATTGATGCTTACCTTGATATTGCTTGTTTTAAACTATTTGTATCTAGTCACTCTTGTAAACTTTGAAGGTGTCCTATGCATTTATGTTTGCTACTCTATGAGGGACAAGCTGAATGCCACTGTGCTATGTTTTCTTTATGTGAAACAAACAAATGTCTTGCAAAGCATTATTATTCATGAATCTTTTGTTTGTGCCTTTTCATGTTGCATCATAGTTTCTTTGTCTTATTGCTAGAACTTTGTCTTTCATGTTATGATTGAAGTACTATGATCCCAGCTTTGAATGTTTTACAAATGCTTTGATCAAGTTTATGATGGTGCATGTCACCTCAAAAATTATTCTTTCTTTTTTTCACTTACCTACTTGAGGACGAGTAGGAGTTAAGGCTTATAAGTATTCTTTGGCTCCCCTTGTGTCGAATCAATAAATTGGGTTTTACTTCCCTCGAAAATACTGCGATACACCCCCTATACTTGTGGGTCATCAATACTGTGCTCCAAGTCGTCCATAACCGCGGACACGGCTTTCAGAAAGATTTACCCTGCAGGGGTGCACAAATAGCAACACACACACCATCAACCTCGGAAAATCCAAATCAAAACCCAACGAGGCTTTCACGACAAAGCAATCACAGGATTCATAAAATATTTCAGGGGGCCACCCCACTAAGCTACCCGTAACGAAGTTGGCCATCTCCGAGACGGACCCAGGGTTTGTGACGACGGTTGTAAACGACTGGGAACCCGAAAGTGTGACTGGGCTTGTCGATACCGCGAAAACGTGGCACGATCCAAAATAGTACAGGTGCTCCACGCACAATCGTAAATAAAGCAGTAAAGCATGGCATAAGTACATGATAGTAATAAAGCCCCAAACTAGTTTGTGGACCCAAGAAATAAGAAATGAATCAAGCTCTAGCTAAGGGGATTCATGGTCCCACATGCGGATAATGCAATAGTCAAGGAACATGTATCAAGTACTCGGGGTCCTACGGGACACAAGTGAGCGTGGAAGAACCAAATAACATCTATTGCCCACCGATGCCTTTGCATTAGTTATATCTATTCCCAGCAATTTAATAGTTGTATTTAAAGTCATGATCCTCTCCACCGTAAAGCATATGACAACATTCCAACAACTGTGTGGTACTTCATGACACGGGATCGCACCAGAGCAAGCGACTATGACTCGCAAGACCATCTATCTACCAAACAACAGGTAATAGGAGGTGTCCAAGGCAATATAAAGGCTGCACAGAATATATCTGGTATGGAACACTAAAGCATCGCGACACGGATAGCAATAGATCAATAGGAGGAAACAAAGACTATAAATGCAAAATAGGTAGAAAGGGGGAGCATGCTCACCTGGGAAACACTGCCGAAGGGACATTATCTGAAGGACTTGTTGATACTCGCATCCACTCAACGGCCTAATCCGCGAAGAAGCAAAGCACTAAAAGAAACACCGGATACACTATTTAATACTACGGCAGAAGACCGGTCATGATGCATGTATGATGCATGACATGGCAAAGATGCGATGCGACTAGGCAATATTAAGCGGAACCGGGGTCCTGGCGATTAATTAGAAGGTTCATGTTATTTAACTACCCCGCAATTTAAATGTTGTCTTAACAAGGAAAACATGGCATCGGTTCGCTACTCAAATTTAAATGGAGACGATATATAAGATTAAAATAGTCCGCATATAGTCTCCATATATAATTATTAGGTGAATCGGCATAATGCCCCCAAACAAATAAACATGTATGCGAGTATGGATGAATTAATTATGCAACAAGTATATGTCAATATTATAAAAAAATAGGGGTCTCGGATAGGGGTCACACATCTCGGATCGAAGATCTTGGTGGCTCGAAGAGGTTTGGGGTTCGATCTCGGCCTTCGGACTCCGGGGTCTCGGGGTTCGACGGGGATCGGTCTTCAGGGCTAAGAAGGAGGTCTTCGAGGTTCCATGATGGCGATCTTGACTTGGAACCGGTACGGTCTTCGGATGGCTCGGGTTTTCGGTGTCGTACGGCCTCGTGGAAGAACTTGGAATAGCATCAACACCGGTACATGGTGGAGAACTAGACAATGTTGACACAAATTATTAGTGTGACCAAGGACCAAGGCAGGTACGAGCTCTGTTGTGGATCGATCTGATTCTCACCACATGCAAGCAGAGACATACACGCATTCAGACAGCGAGGTAGTCTGCAGGAAGATCTTGAGCGGGAACACGAGTACTGGCCCTCGCACTTGGTATGTGCTAGGAGGGGGCATGTTCGGTCGGTCATTTGATCGAGCGCCCTGCTGTCTTGGCGGAGCAGAACTGTGGCTGGATAATGACGGGTAGTGGCGGCTCACGGCTCTGCTCGGGGTCAAGGGTGCGTGTCGGTAGCGATATGGTGGGGCCAGGCTACGCGGGGAAGTGGATCCCGAGCGGGGCTGCATACAGGGTCGCGGGGTGGAGTGGTTCAGGGTGACGCGCGCGTGGGTCGGATCGATGTGTCGCGCGCGCTGCTACTGCTGTGCGGTACCACAGCGTCGCGACGTTGGGTGCGTGCACTGCGGCGGCTGCTGCATACGTGCGGGCGGGAGCGAGCGATCATGTCAGGGCATGTGTGTGTGTCGCAGGCGGGCAGCTGTGCGGCGTGCTAATGTGTGGTGGCTTACGGCGGTGGTAGGTGGGGTTAGGGTTAGACTAGGTCTTGGGGGAGGGATTAGGGTAGGGTTTAGTTGGTCCAGGTGGTAGGTGGTCTAGGATAGGCCGGGCCTGCCGGGGTGGTAGGTAGCCTGGCCTACGGGCTGGGCTGCCTCCCCCGGTACAAAACATTTTATTTATTTTATTTTTAAAAGATTTTTGCAAATAGTTTTTAGACAAACCAAAGACCTGAAAAAGACCGTGGTTTAGATTTGAAATAAAGACGGAGGATACTTAGAAAACAAAGATAGGCTTTTAGAAAATAGTTTGAGGCAAACAGTTGCATGATGACATGATGATGCTCAAAGGCAATGTGGCATGATGACATGAGCATGCGGTCATGATGATGCGCCAAACAAAAACACAACGATTTTCTAATAGTGGTTTTACCGGGGTGCTACAAGTGGTGCATGAGCCGGAGGTGGAATAGGGGTTTGGGGTGGTGTGTAGGTCAGCGAAGTGTGGCGAGGATGTTTTGGTGCGGTGGTGCAGGAGCTGGATGTGAGATGGGGGTTGGTGGCATGTAGGTCGGCGAAGTGATGTGGGGATGCTCCGGTGTGGTGGTGCAGGAGGTGAGATAGGTGTTAGAGTTTTCTGGAGGAGCTATGGGGTAATGGTGTCGGTGGAAGGTGGACTATCCAGTTTCAGAGTTGTGGGGACTGGGGAGAGAAAAATACGAACGATACCCATGCACTGACATTAGTAGTTGGGCCACTGTTAGATATTGAAAAAGAATTTCGTACTACTAAAACTTGGAGTGTGACCATGCAAAATATTTCGGTGGAGGTGAGGCAAGAGGATTTGGTGCGCTGTGATTTTGAATTTGGCTATACAGTACAAAAGATATATAAAAAATATCCTATCCTAGGAGTAGCTATAGCCCAAGGACTAGAAAATATATTTTACTATAATTAGTATTTCTAGACCCATTTCTGTAAAAATAGGGTCTCTGCTTTCGGCTTAATTAATTACTAGTACCTCTCACTCTAATAACGCCTTAGCACAATACTAGTAGTATCTAGTAGTACTACTTGGTAAAATGCTAAAGAGACAACCTCTCCAAACAATTATCTCTTAAGTAGTCTTCCTCATCGATAACTACAGTTTGCTTATGATAGTGCGGTAAAAGACTCATATTGTTATGATGAAAGGACTAAACATGTTATGTTCAAGCACCATGCACCAGTGCATTAATTTTAATATAAAGAATGGAAAATACTGTACGTACTACTTCCATACACAAATGTAAGCCGTGTCCATAAAACTAATCCTCAAATAAATTCTGTAGGAGTACGTGGGATAATTGTGTTGGCGATTTAATATGATTCTTGTGTGGGAGGGGCCGGGGGAAACTGCATGCCGTTCATCTCCACAATCGCTCATGCATGCATCTACCCATCTTGTTCGCAGTGGTTCCTTTCATCTTCCTGATCTCATTCATTTTATGTCATTTTCTCACCCAATCGGACCTCTCCAAAACAAAAGAAGGCACTGACATCCATGGCACCGCTATTCCACCAGAAGTACTCGTTCCTGGACCCTGGCAACACTAGCACACTTTAGATGTCATATACTATTGGGCCCCGCAAAGATAAACAAAAAAAACCTACGCAGAAGTCCCAAGATCTAGCTTAGGTGATAGGCTACGAGATTATCACTAGACGCGCAGATGTGGGACTTGATGTTTCTCGAGAAATCATTGCAAAACGATCCCACGTACAGCTCCTTGGGTCCCCATGAACTCCTCCATAGGATCTCATGAACTCGTTCGTATCTAGCACTACACGTGCAACTCCTCTACTCGTATCCACACATACATGAAGGAGCTCCAGGCAGAGAATTGCTAGATCCTGTCTAGACCGAAAATGGGACTGGAGAAAGTGATAGCTAGGTCAGGGAACTATCCCTTATCACTCCACTTATATACACTCCTAACTAGGTGCAATGCTTGAGGCCCATCTAGGCTATATCCCAATCTCCACATGGATCTAATCCACATGTGGCCTCCTTTCCCTTAAGTGTGTGACCATGTAGGTTCACGAACACCTGGACACGACACGAGTCACCACTTCGAGTCGATAGCTGGTAGCAGCCTCTAGAAAGATGTGCCAACTCCCAACCGCCATAAAGTCAGAAGATAAACCTTTCCTATGTGAATTTCATCCAAGTCCCTTTTCCTCATGGTAGACCAGTTGAGCTATAGGCGAGTAGTTGCCATCCCTACAATATCTCAACTCTCTTCTTGTTCCGTTATATATGATTAACTGGACTAACACAACTCTGACTCCTTGGTTAACACTTAACCAAGTGGCACATGGCCATGCTTCCGAATCATATCACATGAGAGGGCCCAGAGAATATCTCTCCATTATGGAGGGGCAAATCCCATCTTGGTAATCCATGTCACGCAGCTTGATTCGCAACCAACCCGAACTCTACCTTTATAACTGCCCATTTACGGAATAATGTTTGATAGAACCTAAGTTGGTGATCCATAACTCGGATCATGCGATCACCTCGGGTCAAAGAATTCCATTGCTTGAGACTGCAGATGACAATATGCTTATTGCATATCAACCATGGGCCAGTCCTACTTGCTAAACTCTTTATCCAAGTCCATGTAAGTTGGAATAGCATCACCATGCCCATGACAAGTGGAACCTAGTCATCAGCCAACTTTCACATTAGTCTAAGTTGTGTGTCTAGCACAATCTCAATGACCAAGGACATCTAGTATGAACAACATGAATATATAGTTCCACAACCGAATCACATATTCAATGATACATATCAGATGTTCATGCTAGGACAACTTAATAACTTTATGAATACATTGGGAATTACATCATACATGATTGCCTCTAGGGCATATTTCCAATAGTATCCCACTTGCACTAGAGTCAATCATCCTAACATCACATATCTAGGAATCTAATGCCCATAGCTCTCGTGTGTGCCTCATGCTTAGGCTATGGTAGTGGCTTTGTCAATGGATCCGCAACATTTGCATCTGTGTGAACCTTGCATATCTCGATATCACCTTGATCGACAAACTGGCAAATCAGGTGGTAAGGCATGAGTATATATGTTTGTTCTTCTGGTGTTGTCTAGGTTCCTTGGCTTATGCAATGGCACAATTGTTGTCATAATACATGTCTAACGGATTGGACAAGCCCTGAACCACACCAAGAGACATCAGGAAGTTCCTAATCCGAATGGCTTCCTTTGCTGCCTCCGAGGTAGTAATATACTCATCCTCTATTGTAAATGCAGACACAGTCTCTTGCTTGGAACTCTTCCAGCTAACAGCCCCTCCATTCATTACAAACACATATCCAGATTGCGAACGAGAATCATCTGAGTTAGTAAGATAGCTCGCATCGGTGTAACCCTTTAGACCAAGTTCAACCTCACCTCCATAAACTAGGAACACATCCTTAGTCCTTCTCAAGTACGTAAGGATGTTTTTAACCGCTACCTAGTGGATTTATCCAGGGTCGGCATGGTATATGCTCACAACACTTAGAGCATAGGAAACATCTGGCCTAGTACAAATCATTTCATACATGATGGATCCGACTGCCGAAGCATACGGGATCACACTCATCCGACTTCGCTCATTAGTGTCGAAGGACACTGAGTCTTTCTTAGTTTTACACCATGGGACATCGATAAGAACCCCTTATACAATTCCATGTTGAACTTCTTCAACACTTTATCCAAATATGTACTCTGACACAATCCAATGAGTCGCCTTGATCTATCTCTATAGATCCTGATTCCTAGTATGCAAGTTCCCTCACCCAAGTCCTTCATTGAGAAACTCCTTTCCAATGATTCATTAGTTTCTTGCCACATCTAGACATCATTTCCAATCATTAATATATCATCCACATATAAGATCAGAAAGTTTACTTTGATCCCACTAAACTTCTTGTATAAACAAGAATCCTGATCACTCTTGATGAAACCAAACGATTTGACTACCTCATCAAAGCAAATGTTCCAACTCTGAGATGCTTGCTTCAACCCATAAATGGATTTATGAAGCTTACATACCTTGTTAGCATTAGACGGGTCGACAAAACCCTCGGGTTATATCATATCCATGTACTCGGTTAATTTTCCATTAAGGAAAGCCGTCTTGACATCCATCTGTCATATCTCATAGTCGAAATAGGCTGTTATAGCTAACATGATCTAAACTAACTTAAGCATCCCATGGGTGATAAAGTCTCATCGTAGTCAACTCCTTGAACCTATCGAAACCCCATCACGACATGTCGTGCTTTATAGACAAAAATATTTCCATCCATATCAGTTTTCTTCTTAAAGACCCATTTGCACTCGACGGGTCTAGCACCGTCTAGCAGATCAACCAAGTTCCAAACTTTATTTTCATACATGGACTTTAATCCGGATGTCATGGCTCCAAGCCACGACTTGGAATCGGGTCCCACCAGTTCTTCCAAATAAGTTGTCGTCTCATCACTGTCTAATAGTAATACATCACGAACACTTCGCAATCTTGATAATCTTCATAATGTAGGTGCAGCTGCAAGCTCGGCTACCATGACAAACTCAAACTCGAAGACTTTTGCCAACTTGCTACTAGCCAGTTCCTCTCGAATTTCTTTGAGCTGCACCATTCTCCCACTGACTCCCCGACTGAGAAACTCTTTCTCAAGGAAGACACCGTTCCGAGCGATAAACACTTTGCCCTCTTCTCGGTTGTAGAAGTGGTAACCCAAGTTTTCCCTCGGATACTCCATGAAAATGCACTTATCTGACTTAGTCGTGAGCTTGTCTGACTAAAGTCGCTTGACAAATGATTCACAACCCCAAATCTTAAGAAAAGACAAATCCAGCTTCTTACCAGCCCAGATCTCATGTGGTGTCTTCTCTACCGACTTTGATGGTACTCTATTTAGTGTGAACACTGCCGTTTCTAGACAATAACCCTAAAATGATAAAGGCAGATCTGACCGACTCATCATTGGTTGTACCATGTCCAACAAGGTCCAATTCTGCTTTTCCGACACACTGTTTCTCTATGGTGTTTCTGGCGGAGTGAGCTGAGGAACTATCGCACAACTCTTCAGATGGTCATCAAGATCATGGCTCATGTACTTGCCCCCTCGGTCTGACTGTAGAAACATTATTTTCTTGCTGAGTTGATGGTATACCTCACTCTAGAATTCCTTGAACATTTCATAGGCTTCCGACTTGTGTTTTGTCAAGTAGATATATCCATACCTACTCAAATCATCGGTGAAGGTAATAAAATACTCATAACCACCTCTAGTTGTCGTGCCCATCGGGCCACATACATCACTATATACTAGTCCCAACAAGTCGGACGCCCTTACATACCTCTTTGCAAAAGTGTCTTGGTCATCTTGCCAAGTAGGCATGATTCGCATGTCTCGAACGACTCCAAGTCGAACGAAGTTAGGATTCCATCATCATATGGAGCTTCTTCATGTGCTTCCAACTTATATGACCAAGCCAACAATGCCAAAAGTAAGTCATATTCAGATCATTTGGTTTCAACATTTTCACACTTATGTTATAGATTGATTCACTATCAAGATTCAAAATAAATAACCCATCCTGAATCGGTGAAAAGCCATGAAACATATCATTCAAATATAAACAACAACCATTTTTATTAATATTTGACTCGTAGCCTTGTCTCATAAACATGAGGCAGAAATGATGTTTCGACTAACCACTAGAACATAATAAAAATTATTTAGATCCATTAAGAATACCGAAGGTAAATTAAGTTTCATTGTGCCGACTTCTATTGCAGCAACTCTCGCTTTGTTGTCGACTCGAATTTCAATCTTGCCTCTCACCATGCTCCTAGTTCTTACCAGTACCTACAACGAGTTGTGGATGTGAATTACTAATACATTATCATATACCCAAAAACTGTTAGGTGCATTGACAAGATAAATGTCTATAACATTGCATACAACGCACCTGAGTTGGAAGTCACACCTCCACTCTTGGCTTTGTTAGCCAAAGACTTGCTACAATTTCTCTTCCAGTGCCCATCTGCCTTGCAATAGAAGCAAGTGGATCCGGCTGAAAGAGATGACTTAGTCCCTGAGGAAACACTTGGGATCGAATCATGAGCATTACCTCCTGACTTAGTCTTCTTCTTAGTCCAAGAACTCTTCTTGAACTTAGCCTTATTTTGTACCATCAACACTTGACTAGCACCTTTCTTGAGATCAACCTCTGCCTGCTTCAACATCCTATGTAATTCAGTGAGCTTCTTATATATATCATGCATGTGGTAGTTCGAGATGAACTAGCCATATGCACTAGGAAGAGAGTTCGGAATTATATCTGCAGCAAACTCTTCGCTAATAGGGTAGCCCAGCATGTCTTGAGACTACACGTAACCAATCATCTTGATCACATGCGGACTCAGTGCATCAGCATCCTTAAGCTTACAACTCAGCAAAGCTTGAGAGACTTGATACCTATCAGTCTTTGTCTGAGCCTAGAACATACTTTTGAGGCTTTTGATCATATCGTAGGCCTCAACATTCTCGAACTGCTACTACAAGTCCGGTTTCATATGAGCAAACGTAAGACAACTAATTTTGTGGACTCATCACAAGTCCTACGGTAGGCATTGGTTGCAGTGATACTCGCATTCTCATTCGACTCATTTGGAAGTGGGTTATCTAGAACATGGCCCATCTTTTCTGATTTGAGAACAATACTCAAATTACAATACCAGTTGGTGAAATTAGTTCCATTAAGCTTATATTTCTCTAGGATCATTCTCAATACAAAACTAATACGGGCATAGTAGTATCGTCAGACTAATACTCTGTGAACAATATAATCAAGCCCGAAAGCACTACATGTACGTATTGGGTATTGCGAAGCTTTCCAAGTCATGATAGTCAGAGAAGAGAGGGAAGAGCAGGATCTATGATGATTTTCCTTCAAGCTGTCATGGGCGGCAGTGAGGACATACGTATAATGATTGTATGGACGAATGATGAATTTTGTGTCCATGGATATTGCAAGAAGTTGATTTTTTTTCAAACATGTTGGTGATTTTTGATATATTCAGTTCTTGGATACCTTAAACAATTTTTGGAACCTATCATGCACTCATCGTTAAAATTTGACATATATAATTTTGGTAGACCGACTTAAAATAGTTTCAGTGGGAGTTATTAGATAGATAGATTAGAAATTCATGTAACTCAAAAATATCACATAAACATGGTCCGCTATATGCGAATAATGGGTATTGGCATTATGGACTTATATTCTTCGTATACTAGCTTAACAAATAAACTTTCTCTATCACTTATAAAAATGAAAAATAAATTTTATTCGTGAAAGTTGAAAACTACGTTTGTAAACACCTTTTCCCATGCCAAGATGAGAACTAGCTCATCTAATGTTCAAGAGGCAAGTCGGGAAAAAGAAAGAAGGAAATTTAGGATAATGCAGCATATAAGTACCCAATTATGTACTATAATGAATTAATGTAGATAATTAATATATAGATATAAAAAATCAGACTAAATTTTATTACGTGATAATTTTTCTATGGTTAGTTACTCTAAATGCATAACATAAAATTAGATTATACAAGTTAATTTAAGTCGTTTTTGGTCTTAATCGTATGATTTATAAGAAGTGAAGTTAGGGTATTGTAGCTTCTCTAATTTTTCTTGTGCAAATTAGAGGATCTGGTTACGCCAAGATGCGCTCGTATACAAAATATGGACACACTATTGATATACTGCAATGTAGATATAGTCATGACCCTAATCATTTGGCTTGAAAGTTAAGCATGTTCCCTGCATGATAGACCATACTGTGAAGCAAGTTTTTTGAAATTAATCAAAACTCATATTTATCATTACGTACCAACTAGTACGCTCAAGAGAATGGCAATCACAAGTTTACATTATTTTGACATTTCTTTATTTTCTTGAAAAATTCAAAACACGTTTTCGTGTGAAATTTTTTGGAAGAACTTGATTGTTTCAAACCTCTACTTGTAATATATATATTGACTACTCGAGTATCTCTTCAAGCGATTTTACGCAAAATTAGAGATCTAGCAACCTATCATGCAGTCATAGTTAAAATTTAATCTGATTTTGATAAATCAAAATCAAATAGTTTAAGTGGTTGAAATTAGCTAGAAAAATCAAAATTTCATATAATTTGCGAATTGTTCATAAAACATGGTCCACTTTGTGTGAAAAAATGGAAGGGTGGCTATATGATCCTTAATTATTCGTCGTATACTTGCTAAATAATATACAAATGTAAATATTCTTTACCATGCCCAGGTATGCATCTACTAGATACGGGCATATTATCACATAAATATGGTCATTTATTTTGAAACCCAAGCATGTTCGTATATGGTATGCCATATTGCGAAGAATGATTTTCAGAAGTTATCCAAACTAATGCTTGTCATTTTGCATGGAAAACAGGTACACGTAGCAGGAACTCGTGTGTAAGTACTGGTAACCTTTTTTGTTTTCTTGTTTTTTCAGAGCACATCAAAATTTGTCGTCCAACATATAAATTCTTTGCAAGTTAAATCTTTCAAACCTCTTAATGCTTTTTGATATAGTATTGACTAACTTGGGTACCTTAAAACGATTTAGCGGATCTAGATCAACATGTCAAGGTGGTATAATAGTGCAATTTTTTATTTAGTAAGTTTTTTATTCTTTATATAATAAATAGGCTATGTAGAAATCTCAGGGTGGTCCATTCACCGCCCTAGACACCCTCTGGATCCGCCACTTTTTAGGCGAACCTTAGGAGCAAGCATCCTATCAAGCAATCGTACTTCAAATTTGACATAGTTTTGGTAAATCAACATAGGAAGTTAAAGTGGTAAAAATAGCTAGCACACAAGTTCATCTAACATGAGAAATGTCCATAAAATTGTATGCACTATGTATGAAAATGGAAAAATTAGTTAGCTCGCAAATTCATGTATAATAAAAAATTCCTAGAAAATTGTGTGCACTATTTGTGAAAATGGGATTGTCATATGGGCCTTATTCCATGTGTTCTTGCTTACAAAAAACTGTTACTCTGAAAATTATAAATTATTTTTATAGTTATAAAAGTTGGAAAATAAGCTGTGTTTACCATTCCAAGATGTGTCCATCTACCGAATATAGGACCTTATCATAAAGTATGATGTAAATATGGTCATGGCCTTGGATGTTTGGCTTGGAACTAAGGTATATTCCTACATGCTAGGCCATATTGCGAAGGAATTCTTTTCGAAAGTTATCAAAACTCATGTTTATTATTTCTCGTGGCAACCAAGGTATGTTCCTACATGGTAGGCCATATTGGTTCTAGGCACTTTGTGAGCATAACATAGTACTCCGTAGGTAAATCTTTAAAGGTAACTATTATACAAGTTGGCTGCTGGCTATACTATTGGAATTGCTCTATGAGCGTGTGAAGTGTGTGAAAAAAGGTGTGTCTAAGAGAACCTTTTTCCTTAAACCTGAGTCTAGTACGGTGGAGAGGGTGGTGCTATCTATCTGTCTAGTACTACTAGACACATGTAGCTAATAAAAAAGAGAGTGGTGGATCCACCTGACAGTGTATGACTAGAATATAAAAACAATCTGCAAAGCTGCAATTTTCCTATTAAATGGGACCCACAAAATGGGATAAATAATAGAGTGAACTTTGCGACTCAAGTCTTACTTCTACTTAGCTATAACTAAATAGATTAGACCTAGTTAGCAGGCTATAAGTAATAAAATAGTACTACTGCTATATTTTTTGCTTAGGGCGTGTACACCGTGTAGATTGAGCTAAGGAAAAAGGTGGAGTCGAGTCAACAAAACCAAGTATGGAGTTACTCCACCATTTAGACCCAGCTCTTGGGACCCAGTAAGCAGAGCATGCAGTACTTTTCATGCACTTCTCCTGCCGAACCGCTCCCCCTCCCATGGAGGAGAGAGTAGAAGAGAGAGAAGAGAAGTGGACTCTCATCATGTAAGAGCTAGCTGCGGCAAGTGCTCCTAGGCATTGTGAGTATGTGCGATGGGCCATGTCATAATAAATTGTATTTTTATAGTTATCTATTCTAAGTTGGCTATATCAGTAGTACTTGTAGTACATGACAATTAACTTAATAGCCAGCAGTTGGTTCTACTAAATTTGCTATAATATGGGAAGGAAAACAGCTAGAGCTAATTTTTGGGCGGAAGCACGAGGAAAACTGAAGAAAAGTTGGGCTAGACCACCACGGCCCCCAACTTTCTTCGCACCGCTGTGCCTGCACAGTTGTACTCCATTATGTGGAAGCTTACATGGGAAGGAAGAGGTGATTTTTGCCCACCTGAATCGGTGCCATTGAGTAGAGCAGCACAGGCAATGCTGCACTGAAGAGGAGAGAGGGAGGGTTATTCTCTTTCATCCAAGGCCTTTGCTCTCACGAGAGGCAGCAATGAGACAAAAATTTGGGTGGAGGAGTCTGTGCTCGCCTTGCGAGCAGTCCAAGATCAACTAGGCACCAAAAGCTGGGACCCACATGTAAGAGCTAACAATACATTCTTATGATTGAATTTAGTTTTATATTGCTATGTATACTAGATATTATTGTTTTAATGCTTGTTGACACCTATGTATGTTGCCAAACCATACCACAAGCTGGGGCCCACTGAGTAGTCTCATGGCAAAGGGAGTACTCCACTATGTATGTTGCACAAGCATACCTTAAGATAGGCTCCACATGTTAGAAAAGTAGTCAAAAGTGAATCTTATGGCCAATAGTAGGTAGGGAATCTCTAAAAATAGTATTTATATATTCCTTATGGTAGTCCACAAGCTTGTGGGTTCCCTACAAGGTTTTCAGCTTGTGGATAGCTTATATATAGGTTCCACTATGTATGTGGAAGTCCTTAAGGTGCAACTTTTTCTTGTATACATTGTTGTGGACAACATAGTGGATAAGCTTGGTCACCCTTAAACTTTTTGGCTTATGGACAACCTTCGTTATGTATATGGATAACTCTTAAGGTGTACTTTTCCCTCAAAAAGGTGTACTTTTTGGCTTATGGTGTGGTTTTTTCATATACAAAGCTGATGAACACGTCAGACACAGACACAGAGCCCTTAAGACAAGTCAGGTCGACACACGTGCACAACGCCACGTTATGGACGAGCAAGAGATGAGTCGGCCGAGGTGTGGATGGTGATAAGGCAGCGAAGGAGAGAGAAAACACAATTTATTTTGCGTGCATATAAATTTCCTACAACTCCGTACTAGTAGTATTACTACTCACCGTACTCAGTACCTCGTGTCAGAAACTCAGCAACTTTGCTCTGACATCACACCGCCTTCAACTTCTCCTCTTCCCTGCTCTCTCGCGTTGCCTCCTATGCGCTCTCATAGTCTATTTTCACTCTTTGTTTTTTATAGACTCCATTTTATTTTCAAAAAGTCTCCCAAACTCATTTTTATTTCTTCATGTAAAGTAGTACATGTAGGAAGACATTGTGCAAATTCTTTTATTATTAGTATTATTTGTGTTTCATTCTTTTTAAAACAAGCTAAAATTTATCTACATGCAAATTACTAGCAAGAAGTTGAATTTTCAAAACAAAAAACTCAGTGATTTTCGATATATTGACTGAGTTGTTACCTTTAAAAGATATTTATAGATCTTTGAGAGCAATATACCACTTAATTTTAGGTTCAAATTTTATCTAACATTGACAAATTAGCTTAAGTACATTTAAGAAGGCGAAGGTAGCTTGGAAGTTTGAGAACTCATAAAAATTGGTAATCGTAAGTGAAACATGGTCAACACTTTGTCTACTAACTTGGTTTGCGGTATTGTGAGACACATTCTTCGTGCTTGTTTTAATTTAAGGAAAACATTATTTTCACTTCAAATATTAAAAATGTTTTTTTTCCTAAAAGTCGAAAACTCCTATTTTTGGCAGCATTATTATTCACCACGTCACGATGCACCCATCTCCAAATATGACAAATTACCATAATGATAATAGTTTGCTGCCTAGGGAGATAGCTGCCCCCTAGTGGATGCCGTCTAGTCTGTAGCATTGAGATATGGGCCAAGTCTGCTTAAGATTGTACCATCGATGATGGGTGCTTAACTATATGTGTAATAAAGCTGACCGCCCGTACCACGTCAGCTGCCAACAGCAGTGATACACACAAGACCACGGACAACTGACGATGTTTATGATGGGGCCTAGGAAATAGCGTCAACGTCTCAAGTGCTGCATGCATGTCTCACATTCAGTGTTGGACCATCTATCGAACCACAAGCGCCCGACCATGCACGGCGTTACTTGGTACCATAGTGTAGTCGTACTTCCTCCTTACCAAATTATAGTGCATATAAGATTTTATAAAAATCAAACAATGTTAAGTTTGACTAATCATGTACGAAAAATACCAACATCTAGAATACCAAATCAGTACTATTAGAATCATCATGATGTACATTTTTGTGTAATATACATTTGACATTGTAGATATAGATAATTTTCTCGATAAACTATGTCAAAGTTGATAAAGTTTATTCCTTCACCCAAAACGTTCCATCAAGTTGAATGGGTACCTAAGAGAGAAGAGAAGGAGAGGCGGCGGCAAACCTATCTAGGGTTCCTTCCCTCTGTCGGCGAAGCCACCGGTCCGTCCCGTCTCCGGTAGCCTTAGGGCCTTAGAGGCGTGGCGGACCACGGCCTCTCGACGGCGGGAGGTTTCAATGTTTTGTTTAGACTGTTTTCAGTGTTTTTTTCAGAATGTTGAGGCGGCGGCTACATCCTAAGGACAGAATAAGATCCTTCCCGCCCTATCCTCGCTCCGGTGGTGCGTCTAGCATCAGTAGAGGGCGCGTGGAGTCATGTGTCCGACGGATTTCTTGGGATCCGGTCGTTTTTCGTATGTGTGTTTTGAGGTCAGTCTCTTTCGATCTACGTTATTCATCTTCGGCGATGATTGTTGTTCTAGTGCGATGGTCCTTTGGAGCCTTAGCACGACGACTTTCCGTCCGTACTACGACAAGCTCTACTAATAGATCGGTGGAATTTCGCAAAAAAAAAATTTTGATGAAGTTTGACTTTTAGAAAATTGTATATGCACTATATTGTGGCAAGGAGGAGTATGGTGTATAGCAAGTTAGCAACACACGCCTGGCGTGATTGTTTTTCTTGGATCAGGACCACCTAATTAACCCTATAGCTGACACCACCCTGCCGCTAATGGCATTGTGTTCTGTGCATGCTCTAATGGAAAGCGTCGTACTACTGCTTTGTCTACGGAAGTCTACCTGAATTACACTTCATCAGGACTGTTAATCTATATATATATATATATATATATAAGCATCAATCGTTATAAGTGTTGAGTGTGCAAACCTTGTATCTAATCTAAGTACAAGGGCACGTAAATAATTGAAGATCCTGGGTGTTCTGTCATAAGCGACCGTGAGTTCATTGTACGTTAGAGCCCCTAGTAGTGTTATTTTATTTTTCTGCGCAGCTTCTTTTGCATAACTACCAATTGGTGAATATTCTGTGAGCAAGCGGATCCACGAACAATATATGGCAAGTGGTATGTAAAGCATGTATATGCAGCATACATTGAAGGCGGACACAGGTTGTTTTTTTCCTGGGCGAAGCAGTGGTTTAACAGTGCAGCATACTGTATATATGAAGAATTGACGTCACAATCTGATAGACCAATAATAGATATGCATGCAGGAACTGACAGTGTTTCTCGTATCAAGAATCAGTCACGGGTTTGCTATAGTGCTGCAAGTTACCCTGATGCGTGGCATAACAGTGCGCGGGAGAAACACATGCGATGTGCTGCATGGTATAACAGTATGTAAGCTGCTACGTTTTTTTGTCTTACATACACCGCACCAGCGCTAATTATGGAGAAAACAAACCGTCTCACATAGCACGGCAGTCCACACATCTCTCTAATGTCCGATTACTAGGGACTGTGCTTTTAAGCACGAAGGGACTGGCAGGTACCGACACAGATCTTAGTGGCTAGGGGGGCAGCTATCCCCTTGGCAGCAAATCTGCATTCATTATCATATGACCATTTATCCTTGTCGTTCGGCCTGGAGCCTAACAATGTTCATACATGGTAGACCATATTTTGAAGCAGCTTATTTTTTTAAAAGTTGTGAACGCTCATGATTATCATTTTCACGACAAGCAATGCAAGTCAGAGGATGTCGTGCGATGTCTTTTATTTTATCGTTTTGAAATCAAGGTCAAAATTATCTACATTCAAATTCTTAGCAACAAAACGAATCTTTCAAAAATCTCGTTGGTTTTCGGTGTATTGACTGCCTAGTGGGCATATTTAAAAGGTAGTTGTAGAATTTTAAGAGCAATCTACCACTTACTTGTAGTTTAAATTTTACCAAACATCCACGAATCATCTTAAATTAGTCTAAGTGTGTGAAGTTAGTTAGGAAACATGAAGACTCATAAAATATGATAATCTTAAGCGAAACATGGTCTAAACTTTGCATGGCTTGTGGAATTCCGAGCCATATATTAACCGTGCTTACTCTTAAAAAAATACACTCGTGTCACTTCAAAAATTGAAATTGGTCGTTCAGCTTGAAATCTAAGAGTGTTTATACTCATTTTAATTTCAAAAAGTTGTCTAACTCATTTTTATTTCAATTTTTTATAGGGAACATCAGCATAAAGTATAATGTAGATATGACCATGACCTTGGTCGTTCGGCTTGAAGTTCGAGAATGTTCAGACTCATTTTTATTTTTAAAAAGTTGTCCAATCTTAATTTTTATTTCTTCGTGGAAAGTAGTACACGTAGGAAGAGCCATGCAAATTCTTTTATTATTAGTATTATTTTTGTTTGATTGTTTTCAAAACAAGTTTAAATTGTACATGCAAATTACTAGCAAGAAGTTGAATCTTTATAGAAACCTCGATGATTTTCAATATATTGACTGTCTAGTCGGTACCTTCAAAAGATATTTGTAGAAATTTGAGAGCAATCTACCACTTATTTCTAGGTTCCAATTTTACCTAACATTGACAAATTGGCTTAAATTTATTTAATGGGACAAAGTTAGCTTGGAAGCTTGAGAACTCATAAAACTTGGTAATCATAAGTGAAACATGGTCAACACTTTGTGTGGGAAATTGGTTGTGGTATTGTGAGCCATATTCTTCGTGCTTGCTTTAATTTTAAGGAAAATACTATTTTTACTTCGAATATTCAAAATGTCATTTTATTCCTAAAAGTTAGACACTCCCATTATTGGTAGCATTAGTATTCACTATGCCATAATGCACCCATCTATCAAATATTGGAACGTTGCCATAAAGTATGATGTCCATAGGGACATTTACCATTCTTGTTCAGCCGGGAGCCTAAGATGATTCATACATTGTATGTTATATTCTGAAATAGCTTGTTTTTTCAAAAGTTATGAACGCTCATGATTATCATTTTCATGGCAAGGAGTACAGGTCAGTGGATGTCGTACGATGTATTTTTTATTATTTTCAAATCAAGATCAAATTTGTCTACATGCAAATTTTAGCAATAAGTTGAATCTTTCAATGGATTCATTGGTTTTCGATATATTGACAGCCTAGTGGGTACCTTAAAAAGATACTTGTATAACTTTAAGAGCAATCTACCACATACTCATAGTTCAAATTTTACCAAACATTGATAAATGGGATTAAATTAGTTTAAGTGTGTAAAGTTAGTTAGGAAACTTGCAAACTCATAAAATTTGGTAATCGTAAGTGAAACATGGTCCAAACTTTGTTTGGAAACTGAGCTTGTGGTATTCCGAGTCATATTCATTGTGCTTTCTCTTAAGAAAATAAATATTTACTCATAAATGTTTTTTATAATTATTGTCTGCAAATAAATAATAGTGACACACTAATAAATCACGGGAAAAAATTATGCATTAAAGTTTTATAAATAAATTGGGGTGATTTTGTGAAAACTGTAATAAACCAAACATAAATAAACCAAACATAAATTGATCGTCTGATAGTTTAAAAAAACTCTTCGATGGACATATGGTAATTTGAGTGAAAAGATAGACCTTATGTACAAATAATTTATGTTTAAAATCAAGTTTATTACAACAAATTAAACCATTCACAAATTAAATGTTCGAGGGACAAATATTTTGGTAGTTTTATGTAAACATTGATGTTTTATACTATTGTCTCGGGCGCACTCCAAAATCTATAATACTCAATCCGTTTTGGTTTTAAAGTCCTACGCTTATATCTAGGTTATCAATTTAACCTCTAAAATGTTGATTTTATACCGCAAAAATTATATCATTAGAAAATATAACACCTAAAGTTTCTAATAGCACAATTTTTGTGCTATATAATTTATATTTATTGAGTAAATTAACGATCTTGGTATACATGCAGGACTTGTAAACTGAAACGTAGCAAGTATCTATAAAGTTCATCCCCACTAACATGCATTTAATGTTTGCAAGCTGAAATCTAGTGTAGCCACATCACCCCAATTGTTTTAGTCCGTTCAATTTCAAATACACGGTACTCGTTGATTTCCTATCGCTAGCAACACAAGCCCGACTCTGTTTGGATCTCTACGGAACCTCTTCCTTCTTCTCTAGAGCAGTGTGCCTTCTTTAACTGCCCAATTACTCCATGTGCCATCAAGTGCTAGGACCAGAGCCAGCGTTCCGTCCCATCGGCTTCTCCTTAGTCTTCGTCAATGACATTTGCCACACACATCAGCTTCAGCATCGACATTGATTGACCCCTCGGTTGGGTTAATCTGCCACATTAATCTCGAATCACCTCCTTCCTATTTATTCTCTCCCCTTCCCCACAATCCTAGAGCACCAAACCATCTCCAATCCCCTACTTTCAGCAACCATCTCCATCCCCGTCGGGCATTCATGGCCACCTTCCGGCTGTCTCCTGCCGTATCGGAGCGCAAAGACAAGGACATCGCCGTAGAGGAGGACAATGCCATGTGCATATGGGCCTTCTCCCTACGAAGAAAGTACTGGACTGTCAGGATCTCCAACTTCAGGGACGACCGTCTGCCACGCCTTCCATTGGGGCTCCGAGATGGTGATGTTCATCAACGCCAACATCTTCACCAACTAATGGGACCAGTTCCCCAACAATGAAAACTTCATCCATAGGGTCCTCCTGGATCTGCCGATGGCACGGGAGGTGTCGATGGGTCAGGAGTCGGCGGTGGAGCCGAAGCCGGAACTAGTGTTGGTTCCACTGGCTAATGAGCTACCGCTAGCGCTGTGGGCACCGGACCTGTAGTACTTCGCAATGAGTGTTATATATGTAAACTCATGATGTTAAGTTAGTGGTTGAATGAAGTGTTTGTTCATCCTCGTGCTATTTTCATTTCTATTCTTTTGGACACATTTTTTTGGCTATTGCACTAGCGTTCCGTTGGTTCCAAACTCTTGTACTGTGCATGTGATTGCTATATTAATATAGCGGGGCGAAATCCTGATTCGAGGAGTTTCTTCAAATACACGACGAATTCCATTCAGATTTGCCAGATACGTGCTAACTCCCTTTATCAATTTCCCCTGGTACGCGACGAATTTCTATCAGTTTCTTCAGAATCTGAAAGGAAAACACATCTAATCTTGGTCCCTCGTGATTAATTATCCACAAACATAGTCCCTTATTAAAGTTAATAACTGCAGTCAATAGTCAGGCATGCATATATCGTACAGTACTACTCACTGTACCGTGTATCTCGTGTCAGGAACCCACTTCAATTCCTCCTCTTCACTACTCTCGAGTTGCCTCCTTTATGCTCATCATAGTCTCCTCTGTACCCAGTTTTTTTCAACAGGGGGAAACTTCCAGTGGCAACATTATTTACCATACCAAGATTCACCCACCTACAGTACCAAATATAGGAAACATTAGCATGAACTATGATGTGGATATGGCCATGACCTTGGTCGTCTGGCTTGAAACCAAGAATGTTCAAAAGTTATCAAAACTCAAGTTTATTATTTTTCATGACGAGTAATACACGCAGAAAGACACCATGCACAACTCTTTTTATTATTATCTTGGACTTGTTATCACAATATGGCAAAATTTGTCGGCATGGAAATTCTTGGATATGGGAACATTAGCATAAAATATGATATAGATATGACCATGACCATAAAGTATGATGTACAAATGATCATTTACCCTTGCTGTTCAGCTTGAAGCCTAAGAATGGTCATACACTATAGGGCATATTGCGAAGCAGACTTTTTTTCAAAAATTCTGAACACACTCATGATTATCATTTTTCACAACAAGTCAGAGGACGTCATGCAAAGTCTTTTTTAATTTTTATTTTATCGTTTTCAAATCAAGGTTAAAATTTTCTACATGCAAATTCTTAGCAACAAATCGAATCTTTCAAAAAAAACTCATAGATAGATCTTGCCATTGGTGTTGCGATAGCTAGAATTTTTTTTCCTGCTATGACCCCCTTCACCTACACACTAAAAAAGGTAGATACATGTGTCTTAGAAAAAACTAAAACAACTTACATTTTAAAATGGAGGGGGTATTTTAGAGCAGAGAGAGTGAACTTTATGAGAAAGTTAGACTGCAAGCAATGCTGGGAGAGGGAAAGACAGTAAAAGACTGTCAACAACTGTATTGGGTTAATATAGACTTTTCTCTTTGTACATATATAGAAAGTAGTAGTAGAGTTTTTGAAAAAGAATGATTTTGTGCTTGTCCATATGGGTGCTTGGCCTATCGTGTGCCTCCATGCAGCCGGTGGCTCCGCCAGCAAAGAAAGTGGCGTCAGTGGCGACGGCGATGGCAAGATCCTGCGTGCAGTTCCTCCCGTCTATCGCAGGTGAAATCTCTCCCTCCCCCTTTTTCTTTTCTCCTCACGTTGTCGTTGGTCCCTTCCCATCCATCCTCTTCTCTATCGACGAATCGATTTGCGGCTATCTGTAGAGAGGTGTCTGACAGGAGAGGTACAGGAGATGGATCGCCTCTGTCCAAGAACGCCACTGGTCCAATTCCTCCTCGAGCTAGGCTCGGTTCCTTCGACAAGAGGGAGGTTGGCGAAGGTACTGAATGCTACGGCGCCGCAGGCACCGAATATGGCGGCAGCCTCAACGGTGGCGGTGTCCCTAGGTACAAGAAAAGGTATCGGGAATGCATTGGGTAGTTTTCTGAATGCTAAATCTGAACCCACATTGAGTACATCAGTTGCAAAAACAAAAGGATAAAACGGGTACAAGATAGGAACGAGAACGAGGATTCAGAAGAACACAAAAATAAACAGGTGGGTCTTTCGAAAACTACTCTGTTGGCAATTCAGCTGTTCTGTGTGTTATTGTCCTACTTCATCCATGCAGTTGTTCAAGTTGCTAATGTTGTTGGTTTTTACTTTATGGTTTCCTGCGGCGCAATCATAAGGAGAAGGGCAGGTGGCCGATAGAGAAACATGCTCGTCATATTTATACTCGGGCAGTGATGAAACATTTTAAGGCTGAGGTGGAGAAGGGGCAGAATTACAAACCACATAAGGAACTGGAGCCTCAATGTTTGTACGAGCTGGAGCATGCATATGCCCACCTCCGTCCTAGTTGTGCTCGGACGACTTTCCAGGTTCGAGTTGAGGAGGGCCAAATGTTTCACTATGAGTGTGGTTTGTTTGGACATTTCGGCGTTGTGCGCCGCCATGTTATAAGGGTGAGTATTCTGTTAGGAATTTCTTCACAGTTTATTTTTAATCCCTGTATCTATCTCACTGCCTATGTGTTCATGTTTGCAGCTCATGATACACCTTGGGCTAGAGCAGATTCCCGGCTGTCACATAATGAAGCGGTGGACAAAATCTGCTAGGGACATCCTGGGTCCTAGTGTTGAGGGCATTTTGGAGTCGGAACTCTCTTTGCCAAGGTCTTTCTGACACAACATAATGTACATCAGTGCCCTTGAACTGGTGAAAATGGGTGATGTGGCCGAGAGCAATTACCGCATTGTCATGAAACACATCACAACAGCAAAGAAAGAACTTCGGGAGAACGACACCCCTGTTGCGCCTTCGTATTATTCTAGCGGTGCTGAGGATGATGGGGAAGCTCGAAGGTCAAGTGCAAGAACCACGCAGCTTGAAGGGCTGGCTTATTCGGCGGTGGTGCCATGACAAGCGAAGGTGTGGTGATCAAGGAGCCTCTTATTCGGCGGGGAAGGGACAGGCCTGAGGAAACAAGATTCAAGTCGTTCTTGGACGGTGGCAACAAGAACACAGATAAGGGGGATTGCTTGGACAGAAGGGCTCTTGCAGGAAGTCTGGACACAACTCTGCCACCTGCACAGCAGATTCTGATTGCACGCCAGCGGCTGTCAATACGAATGCTGAAAAGAAGCCCCGCAGGAAGAACCTGTGCCCAAAAATGCAATGGCTTGGGTCACAATTCTGCAACATGCATGGCAGACTTAGATGGTGATGCCGCTGTTGGAAAATTAGACACAATTTCCGTGATTAATTCCAAAATATTAAACATGACAATACTAGCTACTCGCACATGTAACTCGAACATACTAGAAGTACTAAACAACAAGATGAACGGAAACAGGCAGCAGCTAAACATGTACTCGCAGAACATGATTAATAACCAGACAGCAGCACGTCGCACGTACCGTTCGATTGCAGTAATCGCAGCAGTAGCCTTGGGGAAGATTGGTCGAAGCAGGCAGCGGCGAAGACGACTATAGGCAACACCGCCCGACTTGGATGGAAGACGAGCCGTGATGCAGAACTTGAGCAGTCGCGCAGGGCGCTTCCCAAAAACCTTATTCGCCCTCTCCTGTACAGGATCGCAAAAGCAAGTGGTTCCGGAGACCTGCTCTCCCGTCCGTCGGTGCACGCCGGCAAGCGGGATGGAGTAGCGGCGCAAGCAGAGAGGGCAAACCCTAGTTTGAAGCCGCACTGGAGTTTATATAGAGCGGCTCGGGAGTCTCGCATAGGGCACGTCGTGACCAAGCCCACGTTGCGCACGTTCGGTTCGGTTACAGAATAGCCCACGATCCGGGAGCGACCCGAATAGGCTAACTATTGGCACGTCTTCCCAGGCAGCAAAAGCAAAAATAAAGCTCGGCTCGGTGAGATTCCCGCAACCCGCGGCGCGCACGAGACGAGACGAGACGAGAAGAGACGAGCGGGCGGGCGTCGTCGGAGGAGGAGCGCGCATGTAGTTCTCCTTTTCTCACTCACTTTACGAAGTGGTGAATCACTCTACCTTATAAGGTGGTGTAACTCTCCTTCAACTTTCCATGTGGAACTAAACTTTAGTTCCCACTCCACTTATATGTGAGCTGCCACCAAATTGGGCCAAATCACACATGGGCTTTCACACACACGGGCTTTGAGATTTAGAGAAAATCTGAAATCTATATGAGCTTATTTATTTAGCCCATTATTTCTAACAGCCGCTGGTGACGCGGATGTTTGATTCTGTGAATGGTGCTCAAGTACTGTAAGCACTTGTTATGCCGTTTTTAGTTAGAAGAATTGTCGTCCTATTCTGCGTATTTTTTTTTGTACTGTCCGCGACACCAAGACATGTCATTTTGGGGGGAGGGGAGTGTCTGGTTATCTTTCGATTTGTACTGAGATTCTTGCCATGTGAAACTGGGTGTTTGCCAAAGGTCCAAAAACAATGACCCGGAGAATGCTGCAACTGTTTGATCTAAATCCATGTTTGTTACTATGTGCTAAGAATGAGCATGATCACTGAGATTAAAATCTTTCAAATCCCTTATGCATGTCCTCGGGGGAGATTGCCACCGCCTGTGTAGACACTGCACTTTGCAGTCGACCTGTTCTTCGGTAAGTCCCACCTCTCTGGTTGAACGCACGCACTAAAGTTTGCATTCTCGGCATGGCGTGGTACAACGTGGTGGGTCCATGGTTTCAAATTCAAAAAAGCTGTCATTGTTGGGGCTGGGGGAGGGGGTGGGGGTGCGCTGGTGTTCGGGGTGGGACACGAACAATCGAAGCAGAGCATTGGTGCGACCGAAATGGTCTGTTTCTGTCCGTTTGGATCGGTCCGCGGTCCGACTTGTCCGGGCGGCCGCGCACAGCGGCGCGACCCAATTGTCCGATCCTGCAAAAGAGCCTGTCACTGACGCCAGCGCCGGTGTGTATCCAGTTCGTTCTCGCCGTCTGCCGGCTTTCTTCCAGTTGTTTCCCGCATCTTCCCCGCCAATTTCCGCCTCTTCTAGGCGTTTCCCGCCGCGTCCAGACGCGTCCATAAAAAAAGGGAGGCCGGCCGATATAGGTGCAAACCAGAAACCCTACCTCCCCATGCCGACATGCCTGGCCTTCCTCATCGCCGATCTAGCGGCCACCACAATCGCCCAGAAATCCCACCGCCCCCAGAGCGCCCCCCGCCGTGTCTCCCTTTCTACAACTGTCATGTGATCACCGGCGAGCCTTTCACAATGGATGTGGCGGAACGCGTCTTCCTGCCAGAGCACCGGCGATGGGACCAGCTGGCATTGGTGTGGGCCGACTTCCGGGAAGCGGTGCGGGCCAATCCCGACGACGCTTCCCTGCGTGCCCGCCTCGTCCAAGCTGAAGAGGAGGTGCAGATACAGGAAACGATCATACGGTCTCTTAATGACGAATGGTGTCTTTGATCCGTTTAGTTATGTAGTTTAGGTGTGCCTGTGGTATGCTTGTAACAAAAGTTCTTCATTTAGTTATCTAGTTTAGTGCTTGAATAATTTTTTTCATTGCAAGTGTGGCCAATGCCTACATCGATACATGGTACATGGCACGCGCACAGCCTAAACCCGGGTGGGCCAGAGGCACCAACAGGGAGGACACGCCTGCGATCCGTCCGTGTCCGGGCCGACCCAGTGGTCACACAAATTAGATGCACGGATGGATCGAGCCGGACGCGTCGGGACGGATGAGTCGTGCCGCTGCGGCGCCGCACATGTCGCGCGCAGACGGGTTCAGACACGCCGGGACGGGTTGGGTCGATCCGCTGGAGATGTCCTAAAGGATGGGAGAGAAAGAAAAGGGAAGGATAGGGGTGGGTGAGATGCTCCGTTGGATCAGTGAAGAATCGTTGGATCAGTGAAGAATCTAGAGTAGAGGGATGGGTGAGGTCTGACGGTACTGCTCTCAGCTCACTTTTCCACATAGTCCGCTGCGGCTTACTGCTCACTGCTTTACCTTTCCCAGGATTCCCTCTCTGACGCGATTTCCAGAAAATGCACAAGATCCATTCTCCGGCAGAAAATGTTCCCGAATCTCATCGTAAATTTTGGCATGTAAACGGTCAGATAAGTCCCATACCCATACGGACAAGTACAAATGTATTTTCGATTTTTGAAATGAATGTATGTAGACATGTTTTATAGTTTATGTCATTTGTTTTAGTATGAATTTACTCTACTTCAAAATATGTAGTTCTTATGTTAGTGAACGGAACGGAACGCAGGGAGTAATAAAGACGTGACTAAATCATGGCGATACAGAAGGAAATATTATGTATCATATATGATAATTTCTTGCTCAAATTTCCTATGTGTCGTACTTGTTACTCCCTCCGATCCATATTGATACATCCAATCCAATGACAAGTAATATAGATCGGAGGGAGTACTGATTTTGATTTTAGGCTAGACTAGCACACATGCCCGTGCGTTGCAACGGGGGAATTTTTTTTTTGCCGCAGAGATGTTTCTCTCATAGCTATTCTGAAGCTAGGATGGAAAACAAAAAATGTATTTTGCAAAATCTTAATCAATGGCATGACACCCACTTCCTTCAGGACACCATATTACAATTTTCATATTTACATTGAGTTTGCTCAATTTTCAATAGAAAAATGCATCATTGAAGAAAAAAAAATTCCATCTGAAGGCCACAGGCTCGTCGCTGCCGCCTCCCTTTGCTCGCTGGCCTTTGCCTACTCCTTTCCTATTTGACCGTCAGAGCCTCCCTTCACTCTCCGGCCACCTAGCCCAAGGAAAAGTTGGTTCAAAGCTTTGCCGAAAGGCTGAAGAATTCAACTGCTCAAACTACATTTATACTACATGGAGGTGTAGATCCATCCACAAGCTGCGTTACGTCGCGTTGATTTTTTTGAATATAGTACGTCGGCTGAGATAGTCATATGTCTGAATATGAATAGTACAACTGTGTTCATGTTTTCAGTCCGATTTCTCACGAATAGTTTGAGGGAGCTCGACTTGCCTTGTTGGACCGTAGTAATTTCAGCTAAAAACAGTGACTTCCTAAATAACTCTTTGATTGTTAATTTCATATCTCAAATTGAATGTAGTTGTACTGAAGTATGCATTAGCTGTATGGTTTAGTATACATTTTCTGGCAGGAGACAGCTCAACTCGGATCTCTGGAAGCTAGCAGTGAAACCGATCCCGTTCCCACAGCTGCATATGGCTGGATTCCCACCGCTTAGCACCGGTCCAACGCCGCGCTTCTCTCTCCCCCTCAACTTCTGCCTGAACGCCGCCCCCTCCCATGACATGGGCCCTGCCCCACATCGGGGACTCCCTTTCCCAGATGCCGTGGCGGCGCTCTAGCTTCGGTCCGCAGCTGTAGGAGGCAGAATCTCAAGCGAGCATCCGGCCGAACACGGAACACGTCCCGCTCATACCGGCCAGCGGCGTGCTTTATCTGTTGGCCATGGACAGTGACGGCGAAGCAACACCCAACACTCTCCTCTCTTTAGATGAAGTCAGGACATCGTGTGCGTCGTTCGCTGGGCGCCTCCAGGGAAAGAGAGACTCGATCCCCAACGGATCTGAGGCCGGCATCCTCCGAAAAGCTCCAATCCCAGCCACCAAGGAGAGGATTAGAAGAGGAAGAAAAACACCGCGCCTGAGGCCCGGCTAGTCGATGAGGGGAGCCGGTGGTGCGGCACGGCAGCCGAAAGAGGCTTGGGCAGTTGTGCGGAGCACGGGTGCGCGGCCATCACGGATCTGCCGGTTTGCCTGGGGCGTCGATGGTCGTGGGAGAGAGGGGAGGCGGACGGGACAGCCGAAAAAACATCGAACGATTATTTCCAGTTTTACTAACAGGTGGCACGGTGGGTAAATATCTCTAAGATTTACGGGCAAAATCGTAAAAAAAAAGCTGGTTGAGAGAAGCGTTCCGTGTTTTATTATTACTAGGTATATAGATATAGATTGCGCCAGACTGATCACAGGCAGAACAAGTTTGCACTTGTAAAAAATTGGAGATGCGGGGTATCGATCCCCGTACCTCTCGCATGCTAAGCGAGCGCTCTACCATCTGAGCTACATCCCCTTTGTTTATGCACCCAATAGTTTCATATTCTTTCCTCTCCACTAGAATCCGCCGCAACTCTTTTTGGCGCAGCCATCTCCAGACTCCAGTCCACTGCCCATTTACACTGCTTCTTCAATTTCAATGGCGATCCTCCCCCGAATCGCGGCGGGCGGCGGTCGCAAGCCGAGGTTGCCGCCTCTCCCACCAGCGAGGAACCTCATGATCGCGTTCGCGGCGGCGGCGACACTGGCCATCCTGTGCTTCTTCTCCTCTTCTTTCCCGACCTCCTCACTGTCGACTCGGAGATCCGGTGCCGATAACGGAGACAGGTACTTGTACTGGGGCGGCCGCGTCGATTGCCCAGGCAAGCACTGCGGCTCCTGCGCCGGCCTCGGCCACCAGGAGTCCAGCCTCCGCTGTGCCCTTGAGGAGTCTCTCTTCCTTGGCAGGTACACTACTACTGATGCATACCAAAGACATGGTGCATAGGATTATTATCACTATTACATATCTAGGAATTAGGTGTTTATCACATGCACTAATTTCAGATAATTCGGTTGGAATTGCTAAAGTCCGACGTCAAATAGTTCAGTCACACGGGCTAATTTCAGATAATTCTTCTGAAATTGCTAAATTGTGGCGTCAGTTTTTCAGTCACAACCAGAGACGATAGGGCAAATGGTGCAGTTATAGGTGGAGAGAAGGCTTTTTCAAAGACTTTTGCATCGTTCGTAGGGTTGTACTACTTATTGAATCCTCGCATCATCGGAGTTCAACTCATGGTCGCTGGCCATTTCTGAGCCTGTTCGTACTGATTATCAAGCTAAAAGGGTGCCACATTATACATACAATTAGGATCATTGTGTAACTAGATATAATACCTTGAAAAATTAAAATATCTTAGGGTTACTCAGGCATGGTTTGACTTGAGGACAACATGCATAGGATTGATGAAAGTGGGTTAAGAGTGGGCTAGTTTCCTATGCAGTATTGTAGTGTGTAGTTCCTCTTACTTCTACAGATGGTAGATTAAGAAAGACCTATTGTCCCATCCTTCTTGCCTTCTTTTCATCCCTTGTTTCGCCATAGTAAGTTCCATTGTCATACACTTTTTAATCAGTTAACTCAATATTGCAACTATTAGTACAGGTTTGAAGGCTAAAAGTATAATACCATAAGGGCAGAACGCTCATGCTAATATTTCTGTTCTGCTTAAGCAGTAAATTTATGTAAACATGTGTTTAAAGTCAGGTATGAAAACAAAACTGCCACTGTGTTTAGAGAATATAACCATTTAATTGCTTTGCAGAATATTTGTTATGCCATCAAGAATGTGCCTAAGCTCAGTACATAATACAAAAGGGACCCATCAATCAAGCAATGCAACTTCAAAGCAAAGGTTTTTGCTTGTTAACCACATCTAGCTTTATGTTAACTTCTGACTGTTCAAGTCCGAGTTCTCTAAAGAAAGTATTTTCTAGATGGGAAGAAAGTTCTTGTGCAATGGAGACCCTCTGATATAGATCTCGTCTCAAGAACAGTACCTGTTGTTCTGGACAATTCCAAGACCTGGCATGCGATAGCATCAAGAGCTATGAAATTAGGAGAGAGAGGTGTGGCACATGTGCAAGGTATTAGCAGAGCAGAACTCAAAGAAAATCCCATGTACTCCAAAGCTCTCCTAATAAACCGCACTGCAAGTCCTCTTGCTTGGTAAGTACACAGATCTTTGTAGGATCCTATCTCTTTCCCCTTTCATGTTTATTTTGGAATTAGACCATGTTCCATTGTGAGAATTGGCACATGGAAGCACTATTATTTTATTCAGCAATGCCATACTTCAAGTACATCTTGACTCTCACTGAAATTCAGGTTTATGGAGTGCAAGGATCGTAAAAAACACAGCTCACTGATGCTATCCTACACCTTTTTGCCAAGTATGACGGCGAAAAAATTAAGTGATGCTGCAAATAAGGTATTGCTTCATGTATTTTTTGGTATATTCAGTGTAACTATAGTTTTAAAAGTGGTATGGTAGTGTGGTAACACACTAATATATTCCCCCCTGTATCTTTTGTGTATGTCCGTATCCTTATACCATGTCTTTGTGCTTGAAACTTTGGGTGGAGCTCCTTCTTTCTTTACTGGATATGGCTGTCCTAACACTCCAGTAGCATATGGACTGATATGGTGATGAGCACCATGCTTCCCAGATGAATTTTATTAGGCCCTGCATATTTGCCAACGTATAATTGGCCAAGTGAACTTTACTGGTATGTCTCAGATAGAAGATGGTGCTAAGTAATTAAGTTGTAATGGAAGAACCCCCTTTAGTAGAATTGGAGAGTTGTTCTGCAAAGTTCTTAAGCGGCTGTAGTGCTTATATTACCATATGCAGCTAAGTGGGTGAACTATTTCTAGCTGGTCCTTGACCTTGGTCATAAGGATTCAATGGTTGCTTCTATCCATCCTCGACATATAGACTGAGTTCTGCAAAATTCTTTTGTTTCAATACTGCATCCATAAAGAAGCAACTTTAGTTAGTTTGTTGCACTTTTCTTGTGTAAAAACCATAAATCAGTGAATGCTTCTACACTTATTGCTGGGTAATAACAGAACTTAGTTCGGACATCAATGCCTGAAACAATTTGTTAGCTTTCCAAGTATACCACATAAAAAAGGAAGTACAGAATGTAGCCAAGGACTTCTTAATTATCCATATAGAGAGTTCTTGATTCATTTAGTAAACATTAAACATTTCTATTGTCTCATTGTCTACTCATGTTATCTAAATTTCAGTACCACAGCCTGTTCAGTATCTCTTTAAATCAGTTCACTGTATTTCAGATGAAACAAGTACTTTGTGATTACGATGCTATTCATGTGCGACGAGGCGATCTATTGAAAAACAGGAAAGATAGGTTTGGTGTTGAAAGGAGCCTTCATCCCCATCTGGATAGAGATACCCACCCTGCGTTTATCAGAAAGAGAATTGCAAAATGGATTCCGCCTGGTAGAACGTTATACATTGCCTCAAATGAAAGAACACCAGGCTTCTTCTCCCCTCTGTCAGACCGGTAAGACCTGCACCATTTTCCCTACTGCTCTCCTTGCATCAATAAAGGTTCCTTCAATGTTACGGCCAATCAATCTAGCCACCTAGAAAGAATAGCCGAATTGTAATCCAAGTCTAAACAAGAAAAGATCCTTATTTAAACGGGTCCAGCTGACCAAAAGAAGTTTCCTACCAAGTTCCCATAGAAGGTGGAGAATAGAGTTGGAAAGATCTTCCAGTGGGCAAATGTCTTTAGCTGGAAAAAACAACTAAAAATACTAATTATGTTTCTTAGGAAGCCAGGATCTCTTGTATTGTGTATGTTAGCATTTATCTTCTGCGCAAAATGCAGTTAAAGAATTGGCCCCATGCTTACGTTCCATATTATAAGCTAGCCAAGGCGTTTATATTCATTTTCCTATTGATTTACTCAAGGTGGTGTTGATTAAGTAATTTAGCAATAAGCTACTTTCTGCAGTAGGCTAGCTAGCTACACACGTATATCATGCTTCCATCTTATTAATTATCTTTCCTCAAGAAACCGTCACTAGAATAGTAGAATGTCCGATCCAATGTTTAATTACTGTATATTTTGATATGGTACCAAGGAGTACATTGACATGATGTTTATTGGTATTATTTGTGTTTCTTATTGGCACCACTCCAGATACAAGTTAGCATACTCATCCAACTTCAGTAGCATATTAAAACCAATAATTGAGAACAATTATCAGCTATTCATGGTGGAGAGGCTAATGATGCGAGGAGCAAAGACATTTGTGAAGACAATGAAAGAATTTGACAATGATCTGACCCTGTGCAATGATCCGAAGAAGAACACCAAAGTTTGGGAAAAGCCAGTCACTACCAGATGACTGGTTGCACCCGGCTATTCTGGGCCACATCTCCTATAATGTGTCTCTCTTTCAGCAATTTGAAGACTTGACATGAATGGGCAATTAACCATTAAAGTTCTGAAAATATATTGATGTTCCTTCCCTGAAGATGACCGGAATCAACCAGCTTCGGAGAATCCTATGCTGCAGCAGGGTTGTTCATATACACCATGTATTCTTATATCCAGGAAAGTTGTTATATTATTTGTTCGTTCTTTTGCAATTAGGCAATATATAGGTTTCAACAGATTTTTCTTTTGCAACTATGTTTGCATAGATAAATATATTCCACATCCTTCTGTATATATATGTAAAAAATCAACTGGGATGTAGAAGATTCAATTGTAGAGATAATTAGGTATTGATCGGTTGTACTCTGGTGTTTTTTTATTTTTAAAACTTGTTTAGATGTATTGTTAGGTAGGACTGGAATACTGGATATACAATTTCTATTCAGAAGTTCCTAACATTCTATTCGGAAGTTCCTAAAGGATGATCGTTCTTATGCTGAGAGCTGGGAAGCTAATGGCCATTTTTTAGGTAAGCTAATGATCACTTGTTTAACTGGAAAATTAATGAAGGTTACAATGCAATGTGTTTCTGGGGGTGCTTAGAAAAATAGACCTATTTTTGATTAAGCACGATTGCTTAGTTATAGTAGACAGATGCCTAACTAAGCACCTCTCCTATAGAAATAAGCATCGGTGCTTATTGGAAAGCTTGGTTTATCTCTCTGAGCACTTTGCAATTTGCATTTATATGGTCTTACGTACACGGTAGACTGGGGAGGTTAGATAGGCCAGGCTGGTCAAAATTAGCCGGTCTTTCCATACCTGTCTCAGCGCATTCCATCATAGCGTAGGTCTTCCTAAAAAAAAGCTATGAAGCCGGGTATAGCGAGTATTATTTTAGAGGTACTAATCTCTGAAGACGATTTTAGAATAAAAAAAGTAAAGTAAAAAATTGTTACACTATAATATTTCCTCTAACCCAAATTAGTTGACTTGGTTTTGTCTAGATTCGGATTTATCTAACAAAAATATGTCTAGATATATTTAAATCTAGATAAATCTAAGTTAACTAATTTAGGTCGGAGAGTACTGAAATAAGAAGTTTTAGCTAGTACTATTACCTTAGGCGAGGAAGCTGGCTTGGCTCGCGTAATGTCCCTTAATAGCCACTCTAAGGTAGCCACTAGAATAACCACTCCGCATTAATATCTGATTAGTTGTCCTTCTCCTCGACATTAACGAGTCAGAGTCACGGGCTGGCGCAGGGGAAGACAACGTCCTCCTGCATCAGGATTTTTTTACAAATATACCCCGCAACGATGCATCGTCAAAAATGCCCGTGAAGAAACCAATGCTAAAAATGTCCTGGCGGGAGGCTAAAAAGCCGTCACGTGTCTCCTTCCGCCAGGGCCGGTGGCGGGCCGGACATACCGCCGGAGGGCGTGGCGGGATGACCCTACCTCCTGTGGCAGTGGCGGGATGTGGTGGGCCCCACGAGCGGGCCGGCGGGACGTCTTCCTGCCACTGGCGGGATGTGCCCTCGTCCCTCCCGCCTCAGCCGGTGGCGGGATGTGATCTGTCCGGAAGCCTGCACCTACCGCCTCGGTAATTGGTGCTTGATTGACTGGTGCTGCTCTACATGAAATATTAGCACCGAAGGAGCATCAATTGCTGCTGCTCTACAGGAAATAAATCACCACTAGACTGTTGCTACTCTAAAGGAAATAAACCACCGAAAGGAGCACCGGTATAGCAAATTGATCACCGAAAGTTGCAGCCCACTCGCATGCGATTCGTCCGGCTAATAGCAAGGCTGGCTTATAAAATGAGTAGTATCAGGCTCTTCGTCTAAGCATCCTTCTCCATTCATTCCTTCGTTTCCTAGTTTATTTGGTGACTATGAGTTTGCCTTGCTCGGACCAAGACTATAGGCCGAAAAATATGAAGGATGCGAGTTTGCCTCCGGGTGTGGAACATCTTCGGTGTTGGTGCGGGCATCTTTGCAAGTTGAAAGAGTCCACCGATTTTTCTGATAAAATGGGCATGAAGTTTTTTATGTGTCCCAATTATCAGTATGATCTAGCTCCCTGGAGTTACAACAGGCCTCTGGTATGTTTCGTCTATAACGAAATGACATATCGTTTGTGTTATAAAATATTTATTGTGTTATTATTTGTGTTGTAGTCTCCTCTGCCCTTGTGCATGTGGTATCGCTGGATTGACACGGAGCAGCCGGAGTGGGCGCTTCGTGAGATAGAAGAAAGGAGTCGTCGTGCGTAGGAAAGCTTTTATAAAGATGAGCGTCGTGAGAAAGCTGCGAAAGAGCGTAGAGCGGCGCAAGAGGAGCAACGACGTCAGTTAGAGGAGCTACGGAGGCAGAGAGAGGAACAACGACGCCTCAGGGAGGAGCAGGAACGACATGCTAGGGAGGCGAACAGGCAGAGACCGAGAGAAAGGGCTGCTGAGGCAAAGGCAGCCGAAGAACGCGGTGATAAGACAGGGAAATGGTCACGCTGGACCCAAGACCACTAGACTTTTGTCCTAGTGTCTGAATCCACGCCTTCCATGGTATCTTAATTAAAGTACTCGTATCCATGGTATCTTAATTAAAGTACTCGTATTTTAAATTCTGCATTTAAATGTCTCCTAATTTCGGTTGTATCGTGTGGTAATGAAAAATAAGTGACGACGTATTTTCATTCTAGTTATATCTTAATTCTCTATGAATTTTTATTTGAAATTGTTGAATGCAAAATAATAGGAATATGTCTCACGCAATACAGAATAATACATTAATGTTCATATAGAATATGGCTACACTGCCGGAGTTATAATAATCGCTCTCACTGCCTCGGTTGTTTCCTTGCACGTCCTCTGTATATGTGATCTGAAGGATAACTTAATGGATCCGTTGGTCTAGGATTCGTGCGGAGATTTGGCGGGGATGGTATAAAATGATCCTTGATTTCTGAATCTTGATGAGTGTCCGAAATTTGGCTCGTACCAATATCAGTATATAAGAAGTCCATCATTGGATCATATGTTGGTTGCGATGGTCCAGGATTGTATAAAGACTGAGGTTGCTCGTATGCATGATCATATGCGTAGTAACT
Organism: Avena eriantha; assembly: GCA_910589775.1. Lineage (NCBI taxonomy): Eukaryota > Viridiplantae > Streptophyta > Magnoliopsida > Poales > Poaceae > Avena > Avena eriantha. The sequence continues at coordinate 493,466,381 of OU342743.1, forward strand.
GCCATGACCTATAATTGGGTGAGGAGGTGGCATGTTGGAATTAAATCTAGCATCATCATCATCCCATGTATCGTCAGGAGTAGTCTGTATAGAAACATTAAATATTAGAATGGTTAAAATATAGTAATAAGTTAGTACGATTATAGAAACACGTACCGGTGTCTCCTGAAATAGTTCTCTAGTAGTTTTCAGAAATATTCCTCTAGGTGCTGGTTGATGCGTTGCATCAAGGTAAATCTAAAAAAGGTCTGCATGTTAGAATTTAATTAGTGCAGCAGATGTGGATATAAAATTATTGGATTCACGCGTGGCGGTTATCTTGAAGATTCAGGTCTAGAGGGTTCTACGGTAATCCTCGATGATGTACGCAGAAGAGTAGTGTCTTGGCGTGTTCTAGTCTGTTAGGACAAGCATATTATAAATAAATGTTCCTGAAACCGGGTTTTAAGTATAGAAAATACATACATTCTCACGCATAGAGGCGCTGCGTGCTGGATGCCCCTGGCTTGCTCCTGCTTCACTCGGCCGCGACGAGAAATACTCGGGCATGTTGTACTGTCGTAGCCGCTCGGCCACAACTCCAGTTAGTAGCTGTATGTAAAGCATTTTGGAAAATGTGTGTCAACCTGTTCTTGATGGTACTCGTCATGGAACGAGAGTTCTCTCTAACTATTTCACGCACATCCGCCATTATGCTATGTTGCCTACTTAGCTGAAAATAACAACCAATATTATTAGCATAAATGTAGAATTATAAATAGGACAGTATAAAAATATATATACCGTGTCATCAGGCGGTTTGTTGTAGTACGTTCTATCCCTCCCTCTAGATGCTCTTGACGTGTGCGATGTGCTGGCCTATCTGTTGGAGCACGGGTGAGCTTGGAACGTGTGCTCGCAATGTACCATGTCATATAAGCATCCCACGTACTATCGGAAAACACCCTGCATATTCAGTGTCATGAGGATATCAATGAAAATTAAAATAATCTAACAATATTATCTATTTTCTTGAACTATGTTTACAAGATTATTCGAATTCCATTGATCTATCCATCCATAGCTTCTGGGTCCGCAAGCAATTATGATTCTTTCTCCCTTGATTGATTTGCCTAAAATGCGCATAACCATACTTAAAATATTGGACCACAAAACATTGCATCAATTTAAACGGATTTTAGATTGAGAACATACTCGTGAAATATAGACTCAACACAGTTGGGAGGCGGTGGAGGGACTTCCTGGTAGAGATCAAGTTGGCGCATCACACGCTCAGGGTTCAGTGGTTCCACCATATAGAGGCACAGAACGTGACAACGTGTTCACCAAAGCTCCTGGTCTTGGAAGCACTCATGTGCTAAACCCCTATCCCCGGCCACACTCTCTATGTATTGTACATGCCACGCTCCCCATGTGATAGAAGAATGATGTATCGTCTCGAAATCTTCATGGTAAAGAGGATAGCACTTTGAAGCCAAATCACGGGCCCAGCGTAATGTACCATATGTCCACCGGGTACCCATGGTCGCGCACTCAAACTGGACGTCACGACCACTATATGGGTGCACTGGATCTTCTATCATCGGCCGTTGACCGGTATATGCTCCCAAGACCACAACTAGAGGAACATGTAGCATACACACAGAATTGGGGCTACACTACCGACCTTCTTTTTGTAACACCCTCGAATCGGTCCTATGTAAGTTTTAGCCCTTTCCACCAAACCCGCATAGAAACGATTCAAGGACGCCCACCAGGCACTTTCGTGCAGGTGGAAAACGAAGTAATAACATTACACAACAGTCCTTGATGGGACCCACAAAACAGATATATATACAACAGCGACTCAACGAGTCAAGAATACAGATATACAATACAAAGATCCAAATCACCTTGCAAACGATAAAGCGTCCGACTACGGACAATATGCAAATGGGGCTAAGAGCCCTGAAGAATAACCAATGGCGTCCATAACCCTGCGCAGGCCAAGCCGGAAGGGTAACCCTGCTAACGACGTCGATCTCAAACCTGCTAAAAACAAAAAGGGTGCCAACAAAGGGCAAAGGAAAAAGAGGAGCGTCAGTACTGAGGCCAGTACACAGCGAGGCTAGAATTCGGCGGCTCTCGTCTACATAGGTATGGTGGACTGAAGCGGCAGCGCAGCGGCACTAAACAACCTATAGAGACTCGGTATCACTGGCGCCTATTAGAGAGGGGTAAGAAAGACCTATTCGGATCCAACCTGATACTAACAACGAAACATACCCATCCTGGCATTTCCCCCTCGATTCCAAATCGAGGAAGTAAAACCGAGGAACTCGCACGGTTGGTAGTTTTATTCATTCCATTATAGTTGAAGCTCTTACTAACCAGATATAGATAGCATGAGTCATCCTGAAGCATAAGTAGTGGGCCGTTTTAATTAACCATTCCGTGGTAGTTGGAACATTTACTAGTCAGATATAATTGTCCTGAGAAATCCCAAAACCTAGCAGTTGTTGGCACTTTTATCACATTCCATTGGAGTTGCAATACTTACTAGGCAGGTATAGTATGACACAGATCACCACAGATCCACCAGTTGTTGGCATTTTTATTATCCATTCCATTGTAGTAAAGCTGATTACTAGTCACATATTAAGTCAAATTCATAGCACTACTTTAGTTATGCTTGTCCATGATCGAGATACTGTGCTCCAAGTCGTCCATAACCGCGGACACAGCTTTCAGAAAGTTTTACCCTACAGGGGTGCACAAATAGCAACACACACTCGATCAACCTCGGAAAAACCAACTCAAAACCCAACGAGGCTTTCACGACAAAGCAATCACAGGATTCATAAATATTTCAGGGGGCCACCCTATTGAGCTACCCGCAACGAAGTTGGCCGGCTCCGAGATGGACCCAAGGTTTTCGCCAATGGCTGTAAACGACTGGGAACCCGAAAGTGTGAATGGGCTTGTCGATACCGCGAAAACACTCCGCAATCCTAAACAGTACAGGTGCTCCACGCACAATCTTAAATAAAGCAGTAAAACATGTCATAAGTACATGATAGTAATAAAGCCCCAAACTACTTTGTGGCCCCAAGAAATAGAAATGAATCAAGCTCTGGCTCAGGGGGATCCCATAGGGTCTCCCGGATGTGGATAGTGCGAATAGTCAAGGAACAGGTATCAAGTACTCGGGGCCTACGGGACACAAGTGGACACAAAAACCAAATAGCATATATTGCCCACCGGTACCTCTTTCATTAGTTATCGTAGCAATTTAATAGTTGTATTTAAAGTCATGATCATCTCCACCAATAAGCATCTCCACCATTAAGCATGTGCCAACCTTCCAATAACGGTGGAACAACAACAACGCAAAGCAGCACATGAGCAAGCAACTACGACTCGCAAGGCCGACTATTTTTCAAACAACAGGCAATAGGATGTGTCTAAGACAATATAAAGGCTGCAAGGGATATATCTGGTACGGAACACTAAAGCATCGCGACACAAATAGCAATAGATCAACAGGAGGAAATAAAGACTATAAATGCAAAATAGGTAGAAAGGGGGGGAATGCTCGCCTGGGAAACACTGCCGAAGGATCATATCCGGAGAACTTGTCGATAATCGCATCAACTCATCGGCCTAATCCGCGAAGAAGCAAAGCACTAAAAGAAACACCGGATGCACTATTTAATACTACGGCAGAAGATCCGGCATGATTATGATATGATGCATGGCATGGCAAGATGCGGTGCAATTAGGCAATATTAAGCGGAACCAGGGTCTCGACACTTAATTATATGGTTCAAGTTATTTATCTACCCCGCAAATTAAATGTTGTATTAACAGGGCGAAACAGGGCATCGGTTCGCTACACAAATTTAAATGGAGTCCGGAATAAGACTAGAATAGCCCGCATATAGACTCCATATTTAATTTAGGTGAATCGACTATTTGACTCAACCCACCAGATGACATGTATGCAAGCATGATGATTTAATGATGCGACAGGTATATGTCATATTATAAAAATAGGGCTTAGGGTCACACATCTGGGTTCGTAAGATCTTGGGTTTCGTGGGTCTGGGGTCCGGTCTCAGGGTTCGACAGGGTCAGCGGATCGGTCTTCGGAGGTCGTCGCAGGACTTGGTTTGGCGTCGGTGGTTCGTCGAATTCTCCCTGGTCGGGTCCTCGTATCGGGTCGGTCTTGGCATCCGGGGTGAAGTAATTGTCGTTCCCGTGGCGATCTTGGCGTTCTCCAGGTTCGGGTCTTGGCGTCTGAGAGGAAGTACTTGGTGGTTCCGAGAAGGAGGCCTTGTCGCATCCGATGGATCGGTCGTCGGGGTCGAAGAACTTGGCGCACCAGGGTTCAGTCTTCGGATCTTGGTCGGGTCGCCGATAGATCTTGGTGTTCAGGGCTGCTCCGGGTCCGGGGGTCTCGACGCTCTGTGAGGTAGATCTTGTAGATGGTTCCTCGGGTGACGTTGTCGGTCTTGGGGCCTCGGAACATGGCAGCCATACGTGCGTAGCTCCGAGAAGATCTTGTCGATGTGAAGATCTGGACGCCCCCAAACTTGGCGATGGTTCTCTTCGGAAGAACTTGGCGATGGTTTATCGAGTGTCGGCATGCTCCTTGCGATGTACCGGGCTGACAAGAAGATCATGTCGTATCTTGTCACCCCACGAGTACATAGCTTTGATGTAGATCTTGTCGTGGCTAGCCTTGGAGGAAGGGGATTGGATGCGGAACGCAAAGTGCACCAATGGCTCGTAACAACACAAACACACGCACATACACATATGTGCACAGATGAACAACATGAACCCTTCGAGTAGCACACAAACAGGAACCCACGCAGGGACATGGCGGTCCTTCGTTGCTTGGCGTTGGAACAGGAAGGCGTAGGGCGACAGGGAGGCCATGGAAGGCGAGCAGGGCGTCGTGGTGTGCGGTTCCAGCGAGGGCCGAGGCGAGGCGGAACACCGAACGAAGGAGGCGGCGGCGTCTAGAGGCGGCGAAGAGGGTAGGAGCTCCGCACTAGCGAACGCTGGCGGGCAGAGGTGAGGGCAGTCGAGGGAGAAGGGCCGCGTCGGCGGCAGGTGGACGAGGGAGGGGACACGGGGTGGAGAGCTCGGCCACGGGAAAGAGGGGGCACCCTCGGCGGCCGGCGAGGAGGTCCTGGCGGCGGCATGGCGCAGGAGAGGGCGGCATCGGGGGGAAGGTGGAGGCGGCGGTGGTGTTAGGCAATGCAGGCACGAGGTCGATGGCCGGGCGAGGTCGGCGAGCGCGGGGCCGCGAGGTGGGTCGCCCTGGCGGCGGCCAGAGACATCGAGGGAGAGGCGGACCCCACGAGGAAGGGCGCGAGGCAGGCGAGGCGAGGCAGACCGCGGGAGGGCATGGGGTCGAGCAGCATGCTGACCGGCGGCGGGCGCTCGGGAGCGAGGCGAGAAGGAGGAGGGCACGCGGGTAGGTGGGAGAAACGAGGGCGGACGCGTGACACGCGAGGAGTTGGTGGCCTAGGGGATCGATCGATGGTGGGGTGGGCTCGCGCAGGGTCATGCCGTGTCGCGTACGCGTGCGTGCTCCACGGCTGCTGCGTGCGGGGTGTGGAGGCGGCAGGGTGTGGTGGCTGGACTGGTGGGGCCAGGCTGTGGTGGCAGCTGGTGGTTGGACAGGAGGGGATGGTGGGTTGGCGGCAGGTGGGATGGGGTGGCGTTGTGTGGGCGAGAGATGCGTGTGCGTGTGTGTGTTGGCGGGAGGCGCGAGGCCAGCTGCAGGTGGCGGCAGGGAGAGGGAGCTGGTGGGGGTAGGTGGGGCTTTAGGGTTAGGGTAGATTTTGTCTAGAGTTTGGTTTGTCTAGTTTGGGCCCGGCCTGCCCGAGGAGTAGGTGGTCTGGCCTACGGGCTGGGCTGGCTCCCCGGAAAAACACTTTTAAAAAAATAGTTTTCTTTTATTTATTTTTAAAATATTCTTTTGTAAAAATAGTTTAGACAAATAAAAGATCCGAACGGACCGAGGTTTTAATTTGAAATAAAGACGGGTGATCTTTAGAAAACAAAGATAGGCTTTTGAAAATAGTTTTGTACAAACACATGCATAATGATGATGATGCTCAAATGCAATGTGGCATGATGACATGAGCATGCAGTCAGGATGATGCAATGCACAAATTCACAGCGATTTTCTAGTAGTGGTTTTAGCGGGATGCCACATTTTTCCTGGACTCGAAGAAAAGATAAGAGAGTAGAATCAAAACACGCAGAGGTAATAGGAGAACAGCAGAGGGGTAAGGAGTAAAAGCAAACCTAATCAGATCTATCCAACCGAGTTTGCAAAATAGTTTTAACACTCTACATCGGCCGTTAGCTAGGTTATCCTACAAGCTGAACCAGTGGGGTATCGCAAGTACTGAGCTCTGATACCACTCTGTAACACCCTCGAATCGGCCCTATGCAAGTTTTAGCCCTTTCCGCCAAACCCGCATAGAAACGATTCAAGGACGCCCACCAGTCACTTTCGTGCGGGTGGAAAACGAAGTAATACCATTACACAACAGTCCTCGAAGGGACCCACATAACAGATATTTATACAGCAACGACTCCATGAGTCAAGAATGCAGATATACAATACAAAGATCCAAATCACCTTGCAAACGATAAAGCGTCCGACTACGGACAAGATGCAAATGGGGCTAAGAGCCCTGAAGAATAACCAATGGCGTCCATAACCCTGCCCAGGCCAAGCCGGAAGGGTAACCCTGCTAACGACGTCGATCTCAAACCTGCTAACAACAAAAGGGGTGCCGACAAAGGGAAAAGGAAAAAGAGGAGCGTCAGTACTGAGGCCAGTACACGGCGAGGCTAGAATTCGGCGGCTCTCGCCTACATAGGTATGGTGGACTGAAGCGGCAGCGCAGCGGCACTGAACAACCTATAGAGACTCGGTATCACTGGCGGCTATTAGAGAGGGGTAAGAAAGACCTATTTGGATCCAACCTGATACTAACAACGAAACATACCCATCCTGGCATTTCCCCCTCGATTCCAAATCGAGGAAGTAAAACCGAGGAACTCGCACGGTTGACAGTTTTATTCATTCCATTATAGTTGAAGCTCTTACTAACCAGATATAGATAGCATGAGTCATCCTGAAGCATAAGTAGTGGGCCGTTTTAATTAACCATTCCGTGGTAGTTGGAACATTTACTAGTCAGATATAATTGTCCTGAGAAATCCCAAAACCCAGCAGTTGTTGGCACTTTTATCACATTCCATTGGAGTTGCAATACTTACTAGGCAGGTATAGTATGACACAGATCACCACAGATCCACCAGTTGTGGGCATTTTTATTATCCATTCCATTGTAGTAAAGCTGATTACTAGTCACATATTAAGTCAAATTCATAGCACTACTTTAGTTATGCTTGTCTATGATCGAGATACTGTGCTCCAAGTCGTCCATAACCGCGGACACGGCTTTCAAAAAGTTTTACCCTATATGGGTGAACAAATAGAGACTATAAATGCAAAATATCCCGTGCAGCCTCCATATTGCACCGCTCTGATACCACTCTGTAACACCCTCGAATCGGCCCTATGCAAGTTTTAGCCCTTTCCGCCAAACCCGCATAGAAACGATTCAAGGACGCCCACCAGGCACTTTCATGCGGGTGGAAAACGAAGTAATACCATTACACAACAGTCCTCGAAGGGACCCACAGAACAGATATTTATACAGCAATGACTCCATGAGTCAAGAATGCAGATATACTATACAAAGATCCAAATCACCTTGAAAACGATAGAGTGTCCGACAACGGACAAGATGCAAATGGGGCTAAGAGCCCTGAAGAATAACCAATGGCGTCCATAACCCTGCCCAGGCCAAGCCGGAAGGGTAACCCTGCTAACGATGTCAATCTCAAACCTGCTAAAACAAAAGGGGTGCCGACAAAGGGCAAAGGAAAAAGAGAAGCGTCAGTACTGAGGCCAGTACACGGCGAGGCTAGAATTCGGCGGTCCTCGCCTACATAGGTATGGTGGACTGAAGCGGCAGCGCAGCAACACTAAACAACCTATAGAGGCTCAATAAAACTGGCGGCTATTAGAGAGGGATAAGAAAGACCTATTCGGATCCAACCTGATACTAACACCAAACATACCCATCTTGGTATTCCCCCCCTCGAGATCAAACGAGGAAGTTAAACCAAGGAACTCATACAGTTGGCAGTTTTATTCATTCCATTATAGTTGCAGCACTTACTAGTCAGATATAGATAGCATGAGTCATCCGGATAGCATAAGTAGTGCGCAGTTTTAATTAACCATTCTGTTATAGTTCGAATATTTACTATTCAGATATAATTGTCCTGAGGAATCCCAAGACCCAACAGTTGTTGGTACTTTTATCACATTCCATTGGAGTTGCAATACTTACTAGGCAGATATAACAAGACACAAGGAACCCCAGCTCCACCAGTTGTTGGCATTTTTAATATCCATTCCGTTGTATTTGAATCTGATTACTAGTCACATATTAAGTCAAATTTATAGCACTACTTTAGTTATGCTTGTCTATGATCAAGATACTGTGCTCCGAGTCGTCCATTACCGCGGACACGGCTTTCAGAAAGTTTTACCCTGCGGGGGTGCACAAATAGCAACACACACTCGATCAACCTCCGAAAAACCAACTCAAAACCCAACGAGGCATTCACGATAAAGCGATCACATGATTCATAGATATTTCAGGGGGCCACCCCACTAAGCTACCCGCAACGAAGTTGGCCGGCTCCGGAACGGACCCAGGGTTTGTGACGACAGCTGTAAACGACTGAGAACCCGAAAGTGTGACTGGGCTTGTCGATACCGCGAAAACGTGGCATGATCCAAAACAGTACAGGTGCTCCACGCACAATCTTAAATAAAGCAGTAAAGCATGGCATAAGTACATGATAGTAATAAAACCCCAAACTAGTTTGTGGCCCCAAGAAATAGAAATGAATCAAGCTCTGGCTCAGGGGGATCCTATAGGGTCTCCCGGATGTGGATAGTGTGAATAGTCAAGGAACGGGTATCAAGTACTCGGGGTCCTATGGGACACAAGTGAGCGTGGAAGAACCAAATAACATCTATTGCCCACCGATGCCTCTGCATTAGTTATATCTAGCAATTTAATAGTTGTATTTAAAGTCATGATAATCTTCACCATTAAGCATCTCCACCATTTATCATGTGCCAACTTGCCGTCAACGGTGGAACGACAACGACGCGAAGCAACACAGAAGCAAGCATCTACGACTCGCAAGGACGACTATCTATCAAACAACATGCAATAGGATGTGTCCAAGGCAATATAGAGGCTGCAGGGAATATAAATGGTGCACGGAAACTAAAGCATCACGACACGGATAGCAATAGATCAACAGGAGGAGATAAAGACTATAAAAGCAAAATAGGTAGAAAGGGGGAGAATGCTCGCCTGGGAAACACTGTCGAAGGATCATATCCGGAGAACTTGTCGATACTCGGATCAACTCATCGGCCTAATCCGCGAAGAAGCAAACACTAGAAGAAACACCGGATGCAATATTTAATACTACAGCAGAAGATCTGGCATCCTCATGATATGATGCATGGCATGGCACAGATGCGGTGCAGTGAGGCAGTATTAAGCGGAACCGGGGTCCTGACAATTAATTAAACGGTTCAAGTTATTTAACTACCCCGCAATTTAAATGTGGTATTAACAGGGTGAAACATGGCATCGGTTCGCTACACCAATTTAAATGGAGTCCGGAATGAGATGAAGATATCCTGCATAAACACTCCATATTTAATTATGCGGTGAATCGGCATAATGCCCCCAAACCACAGACAGATATGCATGCATAAACAATTTAATATGCGATAGTTGATAATGTCATATTATAAAATAGAGGCTTAGGGTCACACATCTGGGTTCGGAAGATCTTGGGTTCCGGGGGTCCGGGGTCCGGTCTCAGGGTTCGATGGGGGGAACGGTTCGACGGGATCGGTCTCGTACAACGGAAGGAGAGCTTGGAGTTCCGGAAAAAAGGACTTGGTTTCGCATCGGGGCGCATCAGATTCGCCCTAGTTGGTGTCGATCTTGTCGTCGTGAAGATCTTGTCAGGTCCGCGTATCGGGTCGGTCTTGGCGTTCAGGATGAAGAACTTGGCGTATCCATGTCGGCGAACTCGGTGATCCGCGGGGTTTGACTTCCTCGATTTGGAATCGAGGGGGAAATGCCAGGATGGGTATGTTTGGTTGTTAGTATCAGGTTGGATCCGAATAGGTCTTTCTTACCCCTCTCTAATAGCCGCCAGTGATACCGAGTCTCTATAGGTTGTTTAGTGCCACTGCGCTGCCGCTTCAGTCCACCATACCTATGTAGGCGAGAGCCGCCGAATTCTAGCCTCGCCGTGTACTGGCCTCAGTACTGACGCTCCTCTTTTTCCTTCGCCCTTTGTCAGCACCCCTTTTGTTTTTAGCAGGTTTGAGATCGACGTCGTTAGCAGGGTTACCCTTCCGGCTTGGCCTAGGCAGGGTTATGGACGCCATTGGTTATTCTTCAGGGATCTTAGCCCCATTTGCATCTTGTCCGTAGTCGAAACGTTTATCATTTGCAAGGTGATTTGGATCTTTGTATTGTATATCTGTATTCTTGACTCGTTGAGTCGCTATTGTATATATATCTGTTATGTGGGTCCCATCGAGGACTGTTGTGTAATGGTATTACTTCGTTTTCCACCCGCATGAAAGTGCCTGGTGGGCGTCCTTGAATCGTTTCTATGCGGGTTTGGCGGAAAGGGCTAAAACTTACATAGGGCTGATTCGAGGGTGTTACAGAGCTAGTCACATATTAAGTCAAATTCATAGCACTACTTTAGTTATGCTTGTCTATGATCGAGATACTGTGCTCCAAGTCGTCCATAACCGCAGACAGGGCTTTCAGAAAGTTTTACCCTGCAGGGGTGCACAAATAGCAACACACACTCAATCAACCTCGGAAAAACCAACTCAAAACCCAACAAGGCTTTCACGACAAAGCAATCACAAGATTCATAAATATTTCAGGGGGCCACCCCATTAAGCTACCCGCAACGAAGTTGGCCAGCTCCGAGACGAACCCAAGGTTTGCGCCAATGGATGTAAACGACTGGGAACCCGAAAGTGTGACTGGGCTTGTCGATACCGCGAAAACAATCCGCAATCCTAAACAGTACAGGTGCTCCACGCACAATCTTAAATAAAGCAGTAAAACATGGCATAAGTACATGATAGTAATAAAGCCCCAAACTACTTTGTGGCCCCAAGAAATAGAAATGAATCAAGCTCTGGCTCAGGGGGATCCCATAGGGTCTCCCAGATGTGGATAGTGCGAATAGTCAAGGAACAGGTATCAAGTACTCGGGGCCTACGGGACACAAGTGGACAGAAAAACCAAATAGCATATATTGCTCACCGGTGCCTCTTTCATTAGTTATCGTAGAAATTTAATAGTTGTATTTAAAGTCATGATCATCTCCACCAATAAGCATCTCCACCATTAAGCACGTGCCAACCTTCCAATAACAGTGGAACAACAACGACGCAAAGCAGCACATGAGCAAGCAACTATGACTCGCAAGGCCGACTATTTTTCAAACAACAGGCAATAGGATGTGTCTAAGACAATATAAAGGCTGCAAGGGATATATCTGGTACGGAACACTAAAGCATCGCGACACAAATAGCAATAGATCAACAGGAGGAAATAAAGACTATAAATGCAAAATAGGTAGAAAGGGGGGGAATGCTCGCCTGGGAAACACTGCCGAAGGATCATATCCGGAGAACTTGTCGATACTCGCATCAACTCATCGGCCTAATCCGCGAAGAATCAAAGCACTAAAAGAAACACCGGATGCACTATTTAATACTACGGCAGAAGATCCGGCATGATTATGATATGATGCATGGCATGGCAAGATGCGGTGCAATTAGGCAATATTAAGCGGAACCAGGGTCTCGACACTTAATTATATGGTTCAAGTTATTTATCTATCCCGCAAATTAAATGTTGTATTAACAGGGCGAAACAGGGCATCGGCTCGCTACACAAATTTAAATGGAGTCCAGAATAAGACTAGAATAGCCCGCATATAGACTCCATATTTAATTTAGGTGAATCGACTATTTGACTCAACCCACCAGATGACATGTATGCAAGCATGATGATTTAATGATGCGACAGGTATATGTCATATTATAAAAATAGGGCTTAGGGTCACACATCTGGGTTCGTAAGATCTTGGGTTTCGTGGGTCTGGGGTCCGGTCTCAGGGTTCGACAGGGTCAGCGGATCGGTCTTCGGAGGTCGTCGCAGGACTTGGTTTGGCGTCGGTGGTTCGTCGAATTCTCCCTGGTCGGTGTCGATCTTGTTGCCACGAAGATCTTGGCGGGTCCTCATATCGGGTCGGTCTTGGCATCCGGGGTGAAGTAATTGTTGTTCCCGTGGCGATCTTGGCGTTCTCTAGGTTCGGGTCTTGGCGTCTGAGAGGAAGTACTTGGTGGTTCCGAGAAGGAGGCCTTGTCGCATCCGATGGATCGGTCGTCGGGGTCGAAGAACTTGGCGCGCCAGGGTTCGGTCTTCGGATCTTGGTCGGGTCGCCGGTAGATCTTGGTGTTCAGGGCTGCTCCGGGTCGAGGGGTCTCGACGCTCCGTGAGGTAGATCTTGTAGATGGTTCCTCAGGTGATGTTGTCGGTCTTGGGGCCTCGGAACATGGCAGCCATACGTGCGCAGCTCCGAGAAGATCTTGTCGATGTGAAGATCTGGACGGCCCCAAACATGGTGATGGTTCTCTTCGGAAGAACTTGGCGATGGTTTATCGAGTGTCGGCATGCTCCTTGCGATGTACCGGGCTGACAAGAAGATCATTTCATATCTTGTCACCCCACGAGTACATAGCTTTGATGTAGATCTTGTTGTGGCTAGCCTTGGAGGAAGGGGATTGGACGCGCAACGCAAAGTGCACCGATGGCTCGTAACAACACAAACACACGCACATACACATATGTGCACAGATGAACAACAGGAACCCTTCGAGCAGCACACAAACAGGAACCCACGCAGGGACATGGCGGTCCTTCGTTGCTTGGCGTTGGAACAGGAAGGCGTAGGGCGACAGGGAGGCCATGGAAGTCGAGCAGGGCGTCGTGGCATGCGGTTCGAGCGAGGGCCGAGGCGAGGCGGAACACCGGACGAAGGAGGCGGCGGCGTCTAGAGGCGGCGAAGAGGGCAGGAGCTCCGCATTGGGGAACGCTGGCGGGCAGAGGTGAGGGCGGCCGAGTGAGAAGGGCCGCGTCGGCGGTTACGAGCAGGGCGGCGGCATGCGGACAAGGGAGGGGACACGGGGTGGAGAGCTCGGCGGCGGGGAAGAGGGGGCGCCCTCGGCGGCCGGCAAGGCGGTCCTGGCGGCGGCATGGCGCAGGAGAGGGCAGCGTCAGGGGGAAGGTGGAGGCGGCGGTGGTGTTAGGCGACGCGGGCGCAAGGTCGATGGCCGGGCGAGGTCGGCGAGCGCGGGGCTGCGAGGTGGGTCGCCCTGGCGGCGGCCGGAGACATCGAGGGAGAGGCGGACCCCACAAGGAAGGGCACAAGGCAGGCAAGGCGAGGCGGACCGCGGGAGGGCACGGGGTCGAGCAGCATGCTGACCGGCGGCGGGCGCTCGCGAGCGAGGCGAGAAGGAGGAGGGCGCGCGGGTAGGTGGGGGAAACGAGGGCGGACGCGTGACACGCGAGGAGTTGGTGGCCTAGGGGATCGATCGATGGTGGGGTGGGCTCGCGCGGGGTCATGCCGTGTCGCGTACGCGTGCGTGCTGCACGGCTCCTGCGTGCGGGGTGTGGAGGCGGCAGGGTGTGGTGGCTGGACTGGTGGGGCCAGGCTGTGGTGGCAGCTAGTGGTTGGACAGGAGGGGATGGTGGGTTGGCGGCAGGTGGGATGGGGTGGCTTTGTGTGGGCGAGCGATGCATGTGCGTGTGTGTGTTGGCGGGAGGCGCGAAGCCAGCTACGGGTGGCGGCGGGGAGAGGGAGCTGGTGGGGGTAGGTGGGGCTTTAGGGTTAGGGTAGATTTTGTCTAGAGTTTGGTTGGTCTAGTTTGGGCCAGGCCTGCCCGGGTAGTAGGTGGTCTGGCCTACGGGCTGGGCTGCCTCCCCGAAAAAACACTTTAAAAAAATAGTTTTCTTTTATTTATTTTTAAAATATTCTTTTGTAAAAATAGTTTAGACAAATAAAAGATCCGAACGGACCGAGGTTTTAATTTGAAATAAATACAGGTGATCTTTAGAAAAAAAGATAGGCTTTTGAAAATAGTTTTGTACAAACACATGCATAATGATGACGATGCTCAAATGCAATGTGGCATGATGACATGAGCATGCAGTCAGGATGATGCAATGCAAAAATTCACAGCGATTTTCTAGTAGTGGTTTTAGCGGGATGCCACATTTTTCCTATATGAGGCGTCACACAACCCCCTATAAGTCTGACATAGCACTGCCGAACCGATGCTGTACTGGGTGATCTCTGAATTGTCTAGAGGAAGTGCTATGTGTTCTGCTAGTCTAATAAAAACCAGGTTGACTACCTCACCATTTCCCGATGGGAACAACATGCCAAATAGGTAGAGTAAGTACGCAACCAGGTTCTTACCTACTACTTCCTTAGAAACATAATCTGGGAAGTCAATAAAATTTACTAGCCAACTTATGGGGACACCTCTAGCTAACTTATCAGTGCGAGTTCTCGGGATAACGGTACCCATCAAATTCTTCCTTCCATGATGACAGTGGTGGAGGCAACATGAGAGGAATACCACGAAGAGGCAATCCAGTGATCATGGACACATCCTGAAGTGTAGGTGTCATCTCTCCCCAACGAAAGTGGAAGGTGTGTGTCTCCGGTCTCCACCGGTCAACAAGTGATGTTAGAAGGCAGGGGTCCAGTTTGAACAAATGAGGTGCGGATGTCAGTCTAGCGAAAGGAAGTAGTCCGATGCGAGAAAGATAAGGCACGAATCGCTCATCAAGAATCCATCGGTTCGCTGGGCCTCGACATCTGAAAGTACTTGGCCCTTCTAGCGGACCTTCCGGATTAATCCACTGTTGGCACCGATGGGTAGTATCGTATTGCCGATCCAAGAGAGGAGGTAAATTCGCATACTCTGTACAAATGCAAAATATACAAATTTAAAAAGTAGTACATTACATCACCAAAATCAAAATTTAAAACATTGTACGTTACAGAAATAACATAGTACAACCAAACACTAAATGTTACAACCGAGCAAATACGAAATATTACAACATTATAACATAATACAATATGAAAGTACAACATTATAGCCTGTGAGGGCAATATCTCGCCGTGTGCCTAGAAATTTTACACATCTTACACCTACGTCCTTCTCCGGCCTGGCTATGGTCCATGTTGTTTCTAAAACGCTTAGTCTGACGACGTCCTTTAATCGTTCGCTTGAGCGCAGGGTTGGGCCACCATGTTGGTCCACCATACCAAACAGTGATGTGATGCTCCTTAACACCCCATGCCTAGAACTCGCCATCCCATGTCTTCATAAGATTATGCATGCTGAAGTATAAAGAGACATATGAATCAACGGAAATCTTCTGGTCTGCAGCCGCCCTAAGGACATGGCTGCAAGGATAGTGATAAAGCAAAGACTTCTTGCACGTGCATTCACATGTCGCTGGGTTGAGTGTAACCTCCTGCTTTTTATCCCCTCTCAAGTAACCATGCACGTATTTTTGTCTTGTTCTGATCTCCCACCTCTTTCTTAGCGAGTCCACAACTCTGCTACCATGAGTCTTTGATTTTTTAATTTTTATGGCCAAGTGATTTTGCACTGCTTCAGACCATTGTTTATTCATCTGCACTCGTGCATGTGCTAGTTGAACTCTATAAGCAAAGTACGCCATAGTGCGGGACCATGTTTCAGCAACTAGAACAGTAGGGAGGGCTCGGACACCTTTAAGCACTGCATTGTACACCTCTGACATGTTAGTTGTCATTATGCCATAGTGAGCACCATTGTCATGAGCCAGCGCCTACTTCCGAACATCTGGGCAATTAACGTTCACCCACTCAGCCATATTCCTGGGCCTCCTATGATTCCCTGCACCTGCTGGCTCGGCTGGTGCATCTCCTAAAGCTGCGGTCATTGCGGCATTCAATGTCATCCAGAGGGCATCGAATTTCCGCGGCTGGTTCTGCATACACATCACTTTGAAT
Source organism: Avena eriantha (assembly GCA_910589775.1). NCBI lineage: Eukaryota > Viridiplantae > Streptophyta > Magnoliopsida > Poales > Poaceae > Avena > Avena eriantha. The sequence goes on from OU342743.1 coordinate 493,482,689, forward strand.
GCCTTGAAACATTCCTTGTTCCTGAAGCGAGAGTAAAAGTTTGCTGCTAGATGCCTCATGCACCACCTAGTTTCAAGATCAGGCCAACGGAACTCCATCGGTACCTCATGCTTAATTTTTTCTAGTGCACTGAGAAGCCTCTGGTGCACTGAGAACTCCATCGGTACCTCATGCACCACCTTGTCAGAAATGATGCATACACCAGGCCTATCTCTGATGCCACAGCTACCAAGAGAGTACCCCTATATTGTCCGGTGAGGAAGGTACCATCAATTGATATCACAGGTTGGCAATGGTGGAATGCTTGAATAGTTTGGCTGAATGCCCAGAAGATACAATCCAGGATGAAATGATCCGGAGTGCCACTCGGGTGGTTCTTTTCCATCCTATATACAACAGTTCCCGGGTTGGCTTCAGCAATCTGATGCAGCATTCTCGGAACCATGTTGTAAGCCTCCGTATATGTCCCATACATCCCCTCCAAAACAGACTCCTTGGCATGCCTAGCCTTGCCGTAGCTTACCAGGAATCCAATCGCATATGCTGCACCATCTCATAATGCCTTCACTGATACACTAATCTTATCTTTTACCATGGATGCAATGACCTATGCCACATATGCGGCACTAACATTGTGGTGTTCAGACAGACTACCATGTAACTCACAGCTATGAGGAACCACGTGAGTTATCGTCCAAGGCTTGCATATTCCCGCAGGTTGATGGGCAACGACTCTTCCATTGCAACCAGACTCTACACAAAGAACCTTCAGCAAATGTTTGTCAGATTTCTTCACTTTGTGCTGTCGGGAAATGGAGATGGCATATCTCCTGATCGCCATGTCCACAGCCTCCTTGCTCCGGAACTGTTGGTTTTCTTCCAGGATGGTAGCTCCGACTCCACGGACAGAGGTATCATTGTGACCGATGACAAGAGCCTCTATGTCCCTAGGTGCCATTGCTGGCGCCACTTCTCTGACTTGACTCAGACCGGCGGCGTCGTCTTCATCATCATCCGACGATTCACGATCGTTGTCACCAGAATCAAACTCATTTGACTATCCCTCAATCCGCTCATTGAGGTCGACAACCGCCATGGAATAAGGTCCATTATTCTGGATGGCAACAAGGGCATCTTCCACATGCCTCTCCTCCGTCATCTCCATGTTTATATGCATTGTGGCGATGGATAACTGGAGCTCACCGGCGGCGGTGCTGCTATCAGGTTCATCGCTAGCATCAATAAACTGCACATACACCATCGGTTGTCCATACATGGCCGCACCAGGTGTACTTGCAAATTTCATGTATGAACCCCACGAATTTTCCCCCTTAACCTGGCGAAGTGCCCAATGGTAATCTTCTCCCACTCTCTTGCAAATGACTGCTTCAACGGTCATCTTTTTATGGGACATCTCTAGCCCAACTCTACGCGGATGCGCCTTCTAACATCCGTGAAACTAATATTCATCAATTCTTCCACTATCACATTCTTTGTCTCACAATGCGACAGATCAAGCACCGACGGCCCATCGCGAGTGATGTCCTCACCATAAAAAACATACAAAGTGTTCATTGTACCTAATCGCATCACATTAATATAACCATATTAATTATATTGCATAGCTAAAATATTACTACACCACCTAAAATATTTCTAGACGTTCCAATATTTCTACATGTTTCAATTAAGTTGCATACCTAAAATATTGCTAGAAGATGGCAAATATTTATACATGACCTAATTACGTTACATAGCTAAAATATTACTAGATGAGTTCAAATATTTCTACACGTTCCAATTAAGTTGCATACCTAAAATATTGCTAAAAGAGCGCAAATATTTATACATGATCTAATTACGTTGCATAGCTAAAATATTACTAGATGAGTTCAAATATTTCTGCACGCAATTAAGTTGCATACCTAAAATATTGCTATAAGAGGGCAAATATTTATACACGATCTAATTACGTTGCTTAGCTAAAATATTACTAGATGAGTTCAAATATTTCTACACGTTCCAGTTAAGTTGCATACCTAAAATATTGCTAGAAGAGCGCAGATATTTATATACGATCTAATTACGTTGCATAGCTAAAATATTACTAGATGAGTTCAAATATTTCTACACGTTTCAATTAAGTTGCATACCTAAAATATTGCTAGAAGAGTGCAAATATTTATACACGATCTAATCACATTGCTTAGCTAAAATATTAGTAGATGAGTTCAAATATTTCTACACGTTCCAATTAAGTTGCATACCTAAAATATTGCTAGAAGAGCGCAAATATTTATACACGATCTAATTACGTTGCTTAGCTAAAATATGTCTACAAGATCTAATTAGGTTGCATTGCTAAAATATTGCTACAAGATCGTAAATATTTCTACACGGCCTAATTAAGTTGCTTATCTAGATTTTTACTATAAGAGCTCAACATTTTCTACACGATCTAATTCAGTTGCTTATCTAGATATTGACATTGCTTGCTGTAAGTCTCAGCTCTGCCACTGACACGAACTCAACTATTTCTATACCAGCTAACTAAGTTGCAAATCTAATTGATAATTGTAGCGTTGCACAGTAAATTACGGCTTAATGAACTGACTAGTATACAACATGCATAGCTTAACAAATAATCAACTGAAACACTTTACCTTGATCGATGACTGTCTTTCTCCAGCCTCAGACGATTAGAGAGAACGTATGTAGCAGAGTGTGTGAGTAAACAGATCGAAAGAAGCTGTCTCTGAGAGGAAATGAGCTAGATTAGAGAGGGCGTATGTAGCAGAATGTGTGAGTAAACAGATCGAAAGAAGCTGCCTCTGAGAGGAAATGAACTGAGTAGATGTTGCTGTATTTAAAGGATCCGAGCTACAGCATCCATCGGAGATAGCATCCTGCCAGCAAACACGTACCGAGAAACAAAAGAACCAGCAAACAAGTACCGAGAAACAAAAGAACCAGCAAACAAGTCTCGAGAAAAAAAAGCAGCAAACAAGTCCCGAGGTAACCAGTCGGTGGTCTAATTACTGTGCTGGACGTCACACTGGCTCATCCCGCCACCGGCTGAGGCGGGAGGGACGAGGGCACATCTCGCCAGCGGCAGGAAGACGTCCCGCCGACCCGCCCGTGGGGCCCACCACATCCCGCCACTGCCACAGGCGGTAGGGTCATCCCGCCACGCCCTCTGGCGGTATGCCCGGCCCGCCACCGGCCCTGGCGGGAGGAGACACGTGTCGGATTTTTAGCCTCCCGGAGGGCATTTTTGGCATTTGTTTCTTCAGGGGGGCATTTTTGGCGATGCACGTTGCAGAGGGGTATATTTGTAAAAAAATCCTGCATGAGGGGAGGATGACAAAGCTACATTAGGGACACCAGTATGGATGGCTCCGTGGATAGTGAGCAGTGACTCGGGTCACTGAAGAAGATGCTATGTCCTCCCACGAACACCAGATGGGAGCACCGCTAGGGCACCAAAACTATGGCGACTCATTGCACTAGAATGTGTGGCTGGGTAGTGGGAGAAGCTAGAGCGAGGGTGCTTATATGGGCCAAAGCAGTGGGCTATTGGGCTGGCCATAGTGAAACCATGGATAGTGAGCGGTGACTCAGGCTGACTGAAGAAGAGGCTAAGTTCTCCTAACGAACACCAAAAGGGGGCACCATTGGGGCACCAAAACTATGGTGAGCCATTGCACGAGAATGTGCGGCTAAGTAGTGAGAGTAGCTAGAGCGTGGGTGCTTATATGGGCAAAAGTGGTAGGCTATTGGGCCGCCCATAGTTGAAACAAGTAAATCAAGATGTTAGTTACCATTTTTAGTAGGCACCTGACATGTAACAACGACACAACTCTGGTAACCCTCATCGCTCACACACGTCTATTTTAACCTTGGGCCTTGTGATTATTGTTGCATATGGAGTGTATTAGTATTTCTTTGTTCTAGTCCCATGCGGCCCCCACACATGAAATGTGGCCACCACATCCTGCTCCATCACGCAGCGGCCACGCAATGCCACAGTGGCAGCCATGCATAGGGCTACCACATTGTTTGTGTCGGTCCATTCTGATGTGGTTTTTTAGTCTATAGGGTCACTCTATCCAATGTGGCACGTTTCCTTTTTTAGGATAATGTGGCATGTTTCCTATGGCCACCTGTTTTGTCATGGAGACCAGGAGGGTTCAGGGCCCATCCATGACTCTTAGCCCGTGCAATGCACTAATATTGTAAAGTGATCATTCTATGATGTGTGATTCATGACGGTTTTGATTGACTATGTTTGTGACAATCCTGGGGGGGCCTCCAAGACGGTCGAAACTAGTGTCTTGAACCAAACACCTACCAATTTTCAAACTTTGGCTTCACAATGTGTGACTATAAACCAAACATGCATGTAGTCCCTCCTCCGCAAAAGTCCTAAACATGGTTAGGTAAAATGTTATATGAACCTATAGCTCAGGGATTCCAGTCCTAAGAAGTGTACTCTAAGAGCTTAGTTACTTCACAAATTAGGTCTTAATATGTTGAGAATAAAGATCCCTCCAAAACGGTCAATGTGAGGACCCAAGAGAGGGCTCTCACAATCGTCGGTAGATAGCTAGGGGTAAAGGATACAAATCGTAGGGAAAGGGGTGAGAGATCAGAGAAGGAGATGGGAGTTCATGGATCTTTCATTCATTCAACCATGGCTCAACCTGAGGGTTACCGAGACTTAGAACGATGTCTCACCCCTGACACTTGGGGCCCACCACACACATGGCTCATGAGAACCAATTTCTAGCATGGCAACACCTGATTCGTTCTCCATATTAACCTTGGTCGATAATTGTGTTTGTCATCACCTGATGAGGATGTGAGGACATGACACTTTCTCCCTCTCGAGCTGAAGCCTCATTCTAGATAACTGCATCAGGAAAATGCTTGTGTAAGACGTGATAATCTTCCCACGTAGCACTATCCGATGATAAGGAGGACCACTGAACCTTGATTTGTGGCACAACAACATTGCCCTTCTTGATCATACGACGATTATGGTCTGTTAGTATTATGAAAGGACCATGTTGTAAGTATGTTCGCCACCTATCAGCTGCCATCATAACTGAGAGAAATTCCTTCTCATACACTGAAAGTTTGCGATTGTTGCCGCCTAGAGCCTTGCTCAAGTAAGCTATAGGATGGTTGTTTTGGGTCAACATGGCCCCAATGCTTATGTCACATGCATCTGTCTCCACTGTAAATAGCAATGCAAAATCTGGCAATGCCAATACAGGGGTAGAAATCATGGCACACTTCAGGTGATTGAAAGCTTGATCTGCCTTCTCAGACCAATGAAATACCCTTTTGTAAGCAACACAGTCAGCGGCTTTGCAAGAATTCCATAACCCGACACAATTTTACGGTAATAGCTGGTTAAGCTAAGAAAACCATGCAATTTTGTAGCACAAGTTGGAATAGACCACTGCTCCATTACATGTGTCTTCTCTGGATCCGTCGCCACACCCTTCTGTGAAATAATATGCCCTGGATATGAGATATTATCTTGTGCGAAGGAACACTTTGAAATTTTTGCAAAAAGCCGATGATCACAGAGTGTAATAAGAACCATTCGCAGATGTGCAAGATGTTTAGGCCAAGAACGAAACTCAATCACAAACTTGCGAATTTGGTCAAAGAAGATTGAATTCATCAAACAATAGAACATGGAAGGTGCGTTGGTCAACCGAAGGGCATCACACGAAATTGAAAGTGGTCGGAGTGATTTTGAAGGTTGTCTTCTCCTCGTCAGACTCGCGCATCCGGATTTGATGATAACCGGTGTGGAGGTCCATCTTTGAGAAAAATTGTGCACTGAGTAGTTCGTCGAGTAATTCATCGACAATTGGCACTGGAAATTTGTTATTAATAGTGTGAGAATTCAACTAGTGTAGCACCCCGAGAAACCACTACTAGAAAATTGCATGTTGTTTTTATTTATTGCATATCATCACATCATGTATTTGTTTTATCCCTAAAAACATTTTCATTAAAAGCCTATTTTGTTTCTACATTAGTCTCCTCCTTTAATTTTAAATTAAAACTCCAGTCTTTTCGAATATTTTTTGTCTAAAACTATCTGCAAAAAGTCTTTAAAAATAAAACTAACCCTCTATGTAAACCGTCTAGGCCCAAAAGGCCCAGCCGGCTGAAACCCTAGCTAACCTAACCCTAGACACGCACCAACCCCGCCGCCACCTACACACACGCAACGCACCACACACCCAAACCACAACCCCACACAGAGGCACCTGGAACCTGCACACACACCCGACACGGTAACGCACCCCTACACGCACACACAACACCACCACGACACAAAGGCACACAACGAGGCCTGGTCGCAACCAACACACAACACGCAATGCGACACCACCCACTCCACGCACGCGGACGATGACCCATACCCAACCCCTCGCTCCCAACGTCCCCATCGCCACCAACCGCCTGAGACCCACCTTCTTCGCCACCGGCTCTATCCCCAGCACTGCCATGCTCCTCTCCGCTATCACCTATGCACCGCGGCACCGCTCGCTTCCACTCCATCTCATAGCTCGTCGGCCGACCGGCGTCTCTCCCTCCGCGTCCACCTTCTCCTCGGCGCTACCGCTGCATCGTACGAGGAGGAGAAGTCCTAGGACGCCACCGCCGTGCTAGACACCATATCACTGCCACGGACGCCACACCACCGCCCTTGAGCCCTTCTTCCTCATTGCTGACTCGGGTATTAACGAGCTCGTTGGGGAACCCCAAGAGGAAGATATGATGATCACAGCAGTAAGTTTTCCCTTAGTTATGAAACCAAGGTTATCAATCCAGTAGGAGCAAGGAAACACCCCAAAGGTGTAGCTAGCTGAACTTTGGCAGGGCGCACTACCGGTGCGAGCAGCAACGTGGAGACCTGCACAACACAACCACAGAACTCTGTCCCCAACTTACGATGAGGTTCTCAATCTCACCGGTTTTCCTGAAAACAAATGATTAACTGTACCGAGTGGAAGAAAGTAATAGTTCACAGAAAGTAAACAAAAGAAGTAAACAGTTGATTTTAGATTGATAGTAAAAGAAAGGACCAGGGTCCATAGTTCACTAGAGGTGGCTCTCCTTAAGATAGATGACATGTTGGGTGAACAAATTATAGCGGGGCAATTGACAAACATCGAGAAAGCATACAAGCATATACTACTCATCTTGACTCCGTTGAGATTCAATTGGGCATTACAACATTATACATAGACCGCCATCCAACTGCATCTATGACTAATAATCCACCTTCAGGTTATCATCCGAACCCCCTCCAGTATTAAGTTGCAAGCAACGGATAATTGCATTACGAATTGCGTGTAAAGTAAACAATACGATTGTTCTATGAACAAAGGATTGTTGTTTTCTCCCTAGTAGCAACAGTACATCTAGTACCTTAGAGATTTCTGTCACTTCCCCAGATTACTAGAGGCATGAACCCACCATCGAGCATAAATACTAACTCTTGGAGTTGCTAGCATCTACTTGGCCAAGATAGCTACTAACAACGGAAAGCATGCAAGATCATAAATAACAAAGACATGATAGAATCAATAATCAATCTGAAATAGCATCTCAATATCCATTGGATCCCCGCAAACACAACATGCAGACTTACAAATAGATGATCTTGATCATGAACGGAGCTCACAAGATATAGACATGATAGCACAAAGGAGGAGAACCAACCATCTAGCTACTACATGGACCCGTAGTCCAGAGATGAACTACTCACGCATCACACCAGAGGCTTGCATGATGATGATGAAGGCCTCCAGGGTGAATTCCCCTCTCCGGCAGGGTGCTGGGAAGAGCTTCAGATCCCTCCCGATCTAGGGATGGAGATGATGGCGGCTACAGACTCTTCCGTGGAATTTTGATCGGATACTAAGGGTTTTCGTATTGGAGGCAACTTATAGGCGGAAGGAGAGGCCGAGGGGGTGCCTGGGGCGGCCAGACCACCCCCTAGCGCAGGCCAGGCCTGGCCGCGTGGCCAGGTGGTGTGGCCGGCCCCAACCCCTCTCCGCCTCGTATTCTGGCTCCAGGTGTCCCTCGGTGAAAAACTAACTTTGGCTTTTGTCCCGTCCAATTCCGAAAATATTGATTTTCCGACTTTCCTAGAATCAAAAATAGCAGAAAACAGGCAGCTGGCACTATGGCTCTTGCTTATAGGTTAGTCCAAGAAATCATATGAACAGTACTCCAAAGTGTGGACAAAATGTAAGAAAGTAGATAAAACCAATCATGGAACATCAAAAATTATGAATACGTTTGCAACGTACCAACATCCCCAAGCTTAACTCATGCTCGTCCTCGAGTAGGTAAGTGATAAAAAGAAAGAATAATTTTTGAGGTGACATGCACCATCATAAACTTGATCAAAGTATTTGTAAAACATTCAAAGCTGGGATCATAGTACTTCAATCATAACATGAAAGACAAAGTTCTAGCAATAAGACAAATAAACTATGTTGCAACATGAAAAGGCACAAACAAAAGATTAATGAATAACAATGGTTTGCAAGATGTTTGTTTGTTTCACATAAAGAAAACATAGCATAGTGGCATTCAGCCTGTCCCTCATAGAGTAACAAACATAAATGCATAGGACACCTTCAAGGTTTATAAGAGTGACTACATACAAATAGTTTAAAACAAACAATATCAAAGTATGCGTCAATCAACAAGTCTTGGGACAATGCACATAGAACTAAGAATGGCCACTATGATCTCAAAGTAGGTGCATAAAGGTAGAAAAAGTAAAAGAAAGGCCTTCATAGAAGGAAGTAGGGCTTCAAGTCTTATAAAAAGCTTCCAAAAATGGTACTTAATAGCTTTCAGCTCTCATTGCCCCTATCATAAGCATCTTGAAGTGATTAAGGTTAAAGTGAACAAACTATGGTGTATATGCTTGACGAAGTACAAGTTGGAAATCTCATGTCCCTTGAATACGAGGGCCGCTCCTCATGCTACTCAAGTTTAGTCACCGGTAAGTTCTTGTCATCGTAAGTACATGTGTATCATAGAGAACCGCCAATGCGGTACCCCTTGCCCGATGATACAGAAGAATCCCCATATCAAAATGACAAGGCAAGCAGACAACGAGCATCTCAGCAATCTTCTTATTTACCATGGGAATATGGTGATTTTCTCTCTTTCCTCTTTTCATAATCTTTTTTTTCTTTTTCTATTTTTTCTAAATATCTGACTCTTTTTTTATAAGAAGAATGCTTCATAGACAGCTCATTATGGTTACGCTGCAGGTTTCCACCATGACGACATGGATTAGACCAGCGGCCCAGGCGTTTCTCTAACACATGTACATAACTCCATGGACTTACAAGCTCCCCTTTCATTTCAAACCGACGACATCCATAGACAAAAGAGCATGATATCAACTAGGTACAAAGTACAAGTGCAATGTTGAAAGCGTTCCCCATGACATCATGGTTCTACTAATCCCCAACAAATAAGTGCAAGCATATACAACATAGACGACACGATGGTTCAAGTTTATTAAGGGCAAGAAAAGTAAAGTGTGCCATCAAGTTCGTGAGATCTTTAATCACTAGTTTTCTCATAACAAGTTTAATTCGGAAGGTAGATAAAAACATGAATATACTTGGAATAGCATATGTAGTAGGTAGGTATGGTGGACTCTTTTGGAATAACTTGGTTTTAGGACTTGGATGCATGAGTAGAACTTATACTTGGTTGTGGAGGCTAGCAAAAGACTGGGAGCGACCAACTAAGAGAGCAATAATGGCCATAATCATGTAGAGTGAAAAAACATCATTAATTAAAGCATAAAGTGATATTACAAGTCGAAAACTAAAGGATCATCAAGGCTATGGTGACTTGGGATAGTCATAACATGGTGTGAGCATGTGCTAAGTCAACCCAAATAAAGCATCAAAGGAGAATACCACAATACTATGCTTTAATATGCTAAAACAACGCATGATCCTTCCAGGCACATTAAGCAATCTCAATTGTTTATAACAAGTCAGAATACTAAGCATAAATCCAAAACAATATCAAGCATGGCATGACAAAGCATAGGCCATAGTCAAAAACAAGCTCTCTTTACCACTTAAGCATGAACTTTTCCTACTCTTTTCCAATCCAAACCAAACTATTAGAAAACCAATGTATGAAAGAGGGGTTCCAACTAATTTATTCAGCAAACTAAGCAAACCAAGTAAATGAAAAACCAAAACGAAAATGAAAAAAGAAGAAACTCCAAGAACAACACGACTGTGCATGAAACAATAAAAATGAAGTGTTTGGAAGAAACCTGGGATTTTATGGATGAAGAGGGGGATGCCTTGGGCATCTCCAAGCTTTGACGCTTGTACTTCTTGGATATTTCTTGGGGTGACACGCGTGGCATCCCCAAGCTTGAGCTTTAGTCCATCCTTCATCTCATTACTCATTCCTTCCATACACCTGAAATTTTTCGTTCATACAAAACTTCACACAATCTTTATTAGCAACATTAGTGCACTCAAGATAATAAGTCTTTAGGTTCAGTTCTAACACCAATAAAACTTACATTAAAACACTAGCTACTGTAGCACTTCCCTCAAAAAGCTCAATTCCCCAAAAGAACTCAAAAAGGAATCAACAAGAAGCAAATGCAGAAAATGGCAGAAATCTGTCAAAACAGACCAGCAGGTAAAGACGAATTTGTTCGAAGACCTTATGTTGCTCAATGGAAAAGTGTTGAACTAACGAAAGTCAGATAATAACTTGTGGCAGAAGCACAAAAATTCACGCCTCAAAAGGACGTACAGAGATTTTACATGAATTTTTACGGTGAAGTACAAAAATCTGTTTCAAGACAGCAACTTCTCCAATCATCACTTCTCTCTCATTAGAGGTTACTCTTGGCACAAAAAGCAAATGAAAAGGATAAAGAGCGGTTATTACTGAAATAATAACTTCCAAGACTCATCTAAAACTTTTGGGTTATCTCCCAATAAGTACTTTTCTTTAACGCCTTTAAGTTAGGCACAAGAAGCAAGAAAAAGAATCAAGTGTTTGAAGAAGCATTAAAACCAAATTTCTTGCCCTTACCTCTCTTTTATTCTTAACCTTAGGGAACTTGTGAATGCTTGGTGGAGAAACAAAGTGCATGGTGCCCTTTTCCACATCTATTATTGCTCTAAGGAGTTTCAATAGGGATCTTCCAAGTGTGATTTGTCCTTTTCCTACACATTCAATAACAAGATAATCAGTAGAAACCATTTTCCCTAGGATCTTTGTAAACACTTCTTCAGCTATTTCAATGGGTAATATCGTGACATTATTAGCAAGAAAATTTTCTTCTCCTCCTTGAGAAACCCCCCAAAGATTCAAAGATTCATAAATATCTTTGGGCATAAGACAAAATTCAGGCATGATATCACAGCGAGCATGAAAAGTTTCATTGTTTATGGCAATCTTTACTGTGGGAAGCCATTCTGAGGGTTCAGAATTTATTGGAACATAGTTATGATGCTCTCTAAGCGTATTATAGCAATCTTTCAAACTAGAAGTGCTGGTCTCAAGAGTATTCAATCTAGCAAATATGTTTATGAAAGAAGAATCAGATTTGCTAGGCAAGTTGTAAGTAAAGACCAATTTCTTTATGGCATTAACAACATCATCCTCATTGCATTGGAGGGAGTCTCCTCCCACAACAGCATCTAAAGCATATCTATAGAAAAGAGCAATTCCAAGGTACAAATGGCTAAGAAACAAGCTTTGAGTCATTTTAGGTTCGGTTTTTTCATGTAAATCAGAGATTCTAGACCAAGCTTCTTTGAAACTCTCTTCAATTCCTTGTTTAAAAGTGAAAATCATTTCCTCAGGTGACATAGTGATTGGAGCAATGCTAGACATAATGGCAACTTAAGATAGGAACTGATTTTTTGTGTGTTTTCAATAAAGAAAGCAAACTTGTAAAACTATTTTTTTGTGTTTTTGATAAAGAAACAAGCAAACAAAGCAAAAGTAAACTAATAACAAAGTAAAGATATTGGTTATGAGGGACTCCCCTTGTGAAGATGTCCTTGACTCCCCGACAATGGCACCAGAAAAAGTACTTGCTGACTTGTGTATTAACGAGCTCGTTGGGGAACCCCAAGAGGAAGGTATGATGAGCACAATAGTAAGTTTTCCCTCAATTATGAAACCAAGGTTATCAATCCAGTAGGAGCTCGCTGGAAACACCCCAAAGGTGTAGCTAGCTGAACTTTGGCAGGGCGCACTACCGGTGCCAGCAGCAACGTGGAGACCTACACAACACAACCATATAACTCTATCCCCAACTTACGATGAGGTCGTCAATCTCACCGGTTTTGCTGAAAACAAAGGATTAAATGTATCGAGTGGAAGAAAGTAATAGTTTGCAGAAAGTAAACACAAAGAAGTAAACAGTTGATTGTAGATTGATCGTAAAAGAAAGGACCGGGGTCCATAGTTCACTAGAGGTAGCTCTCCTTAAGATAGATGACATGTTGGGTGAACAAATTACAGCGGGGCAATTGACAAACATCGAGAAATCATACAAGCATATACTACTCATCTTGACTCCTTTGAGATTCGATTGGGCATTACAACATTATACATAGACCGCCATCCAACTGCATCTATGACTAATAATCTACCTTCAGGTTATCATCCGAACCCTCTCCAGTATTAAGTTGCAAGCAACAGATAATTGCATTACGAATTATGTGTAAAGTAAACAATACGATTGTTCTATGAACAAAGGATTGTTGTTTTCTCCCTAGTAGCAACAGCACATCTAGTACCTTAGAGATTTCTGTCTCTTCCCCAGATTACCAGAGGCATGAACCCACTATCGAGCATAAATACTAACTCTTGGAGTTGCTAGCATCTACTTGGCCAAGATAGCTACTAACAACGGAAATCATGCAAGATCACAAATAACAAAGACATGATAGAATCAATAATCAATCTGAAATAGCATCTCAATATCCATCGGATCCCCGCAAACACAACATGCAAAATTACAAATAGATGGTCTTGATCATGAACGGAGCTCACAAGATCTAGACATGATAACACAAAGGAGGAGAACCAGCCATCTAGCTACTACATGGATCCGTAGTCCAGAGATGAACTACTCACGCATCACACTGGAGGCTTGCATGATGGTGAAGAAGGCCTCCAGGGTGAATTCCCCTCTCTGGCAGGGTGCCGGGAAGACCTTCAGATCCCTCCTGATCTAGGGATGGAGATGATGGCGGCTACATATTCTTTCGTGGAATTTTGCTCGGGTACTTAGGGTTTCCGTATCGGAGGCAACTTATAGACGGAAGGAGAGGCCGAGGGGGTGCCTGGGGCGGCCAGACCACCCCCTGGCACGGGCCGGGCCTGGCTGCACGGCCAAGTGGTGTGGCCGGGCCCCAACCCCTCTCCGTCTCGTATTCTGGCTCCAAGTGTCCCTCGGTGAAAAACTGACTTTGGCTTTTGTCCCGTCCAATTCCGAGAATATTCATTTTCTAGCTTCCTGGAACCAAAAACAGCAGAAAACAGGCAGCTGGCATTGTGGCTCTTGTTAATAGGTTAGTCCAAGAAATCATATGAAATGTACTCCAAAGTGTGGACAAAACATAATAAAGTACATAAAACCAATCATGGAACATCAAAAATTATGGATACGTTTGCAACGTATCACTCATCTTCTTGTTCTGTGTGTGCATCCCCTTGACCCAACATCAAGCTCTGTGTCGCCTTGGGTCGTCCACGTCGCCAGTCTCAACCTCTCCATCGACCTTGTCCCTGCCACCTCCTACAGCACAACGCCATGCCCTGCATCTCCGTCCGCCCCCGCGTCGCCTCCTACCTCCTTGTCGCTTGCTACCTCCGACCTGAGCTCTGCCCCATCGTTGCTCCTGTCTGCCAAGACGATGTCGGCCCGCATCCCCGAGCACCGCCCCACACATGTTCACCAGCTCCTCATTTGAGATTTCCTACACCTCGTGGTGCCTCCTGCTGTTATATTGTTGTTGCTTGGTTTCTCACAAAGGATACTGTGAGGAGAAGTCAAGTGGTGTGGTGCCTGTGACTAAAGATGTTGCGGTAATGAAGTTGCACAAGTAACCGAACAACACGTAGCCAAGATCCTCTCAGCAAGATCTACGTTGTTGTCATCCAAATGACCAAGACCGACATGTGAAGAGAACCCAAGTTCGCCTACATGGAACCAAAAGACACCAAACACGAATTCTCCCGCACACGGATGTGAACCCCAAGACATGTGCTATGGGCGATGCTCATATACTAACTCGATCAACCATCGGTGATGACTCCAAGACCTCCGTCACGGATGCCAAGATCTCACGGATCTCAAGTCCCTGATCTCCAATCCAAAGACTGATCCTTGAACCCAAGATCTCTAAACCCCTAATGTGTGATCCTTTTTCCGATGCCCTATTTTGATAAATGATATATATCTTGTTGCATATTAGATTGTTCATGCTTGCGTACATATTATATGGTGGTTTGGGGGTATTTTGTCAATTCATCTAATAATCAAATATGGAGATTAAATGTGGGATATTTATGTCTTATTCCGGACTCCATTTAAATTGTGTAGCCCACTGATGCCATGTTTTGCCTTCTTAATCCAACATTTAATTGTGGGGTAGTTAAATAACTTGAACCATGATATTAATCGCCAGGATTCCGTTTCCGCTTAATATTGCTAAGATAGACCGCATATTACCATATCATGCATCCTATCATGATCATGTCAGTTCTTTCACATTAGTTATAATTGTGGCATCGCTTGTTCCTTTCTAGTGCTTTGCTTCTTCCCGGATAGGATGATGAGATGTTGTCAGCTTTGACAAGTTCTTAGGATAATGTATCTTCGGCAATGTTTCCTAGGCGAGCATCCTCCTCCTTCTACCTATTTTTTCTTTATGGCTTTACTTCTCTATATTGCTATCCATGTTGTGATACTTTGGTTTCTGTACCATTTAAACTCCCTGGGTCCTATATTGCCTTGGTCACTACCTATTGCCCATTGATTTGGTAGATAGTTGGCCTTGCGGGTCATAGTTGCTTGCTCACGTGTTGGTTCGAGTCATCGAGTTCCACAGTTGTTGGGAGGTTGTCACATGCTTAATGGTGGAGATGATCATGGTTCTAATTACAACTTGATAATTAAAATGTGGGGAGTAAATATAACTAATAAAGCGGCACCGGTGGGCAATATTTGAGATCTGGCTTTTATCCCGCCCATCACTTGTGTCCACCTAAGACCCAAGTACTTGATGCATGTTCCTTGACTATTGCACTATCCACATGTTGGAAACTTTATGGATCCCCATTCGCCTGAGCTTGATTCACATCTTATTACTAGGGGCCACAAACTAGTTTGGGGATTACTACTATCATGTACTTATGTCGTGCATTACTGCTTTATTTACTACTGTTGCTCGAGGAGCGGTTTACTTCTGCACTATTTAGGAATTGTGCTATGTATCTGCAGTATCGACAAGCCTAGTCACACTTTTGGGTTCCCAGTCGTTCACAACCATTGACAAAAACCCTTGGTATGTCTTGAAGCCCGACCGACTTCTTTGCAGGTAGCTTAGTGGGGTGGCCCCCTGAATCATTTTTGAATCTTGTGAATGCTTTGTCATGATGCCTTGTTGCTTTTTATTTGGTTTTTCCTAAGGTTATCATGCGTGTGTTGCTATTTGTGCACCCTTGTAGAGTAAATATTTTTGAAAAACCATGTCCATGGTTATGAACTACTTGGAGCATAGTGTCTCGACTATATACAACTTAAACTAAAGTAGTGCTATAAATTTGACTTTGGCATGACTAGTAATCATCTCCATCACAACGGAATGGATAATTAAAAGTGCCAATAAATGTTGATATTGGGATGTCTTATGTTATATATATCTAACCAGCAAGTGCTGCAACTTCCATGGAATGCTAAAATAAAACTGCAACTGTGTGCGTTTCTCGGAATGACTTCCTCGTTTGATCTCGAGGGGAAACTCTAGGAGGGGTTATGTTTGGTGTTAGTATCAGGTTGGTTCCGAATAGGTCTATGTTACCGCTCTCTAATAGCCAACAGTTTTATTGAGTCTCTATAGGTTGTTTTAGTGCATGCTTCGTTGTTTCTAAGCCTACCATACCTATGTAGGCAAGAGCGCCAAATTCTAAGACTCGCCATGTACTAGCCTCAGTACTGACCGCTCCCTTTTTCCATTACCCTTTGTTGGCACCCCTTTTTCTTTGATAGGTAGGACTTCAATGATGTTAGCAGGGTTACCCTTACGACTTGGCCTAGGCAGGGTTATGGACGCCATTGGTTATTCTCCAGGACTCTTAGTCCAATTTGCATCTTATCCATACTCGGATGTTGTATCATTTTTAGTGTGATTTGGATCTTTGTAATGTATATATGTATTCTTGACTTTCTAAGTCGTTGTTGTATAGATATGTTCCTGTGGGTTCCATCATGGACTATTGTGTAATGGTATTACTTAGTTTTCCACCCACACGCAAGTGCTTGGTGGGAATCATTGAATCGTTTCTATGTGTGTTTGTCGGGAATCACTAAAATATGCATGGGGCCGATTCGAGGGTGTTACAAGTGGTATCAAAGCCTTGGTTTTTGATACCCCACTAGTCTAGCCTGTAGGATAACCTAGATAATGGTCGATGTAAAGTGTCCAAACTATTTTTACAAAATGGGTTGGATAGATCTGATTAGATCTTCTTTTATTTCGTACCTCTATGCTATTCTTCTCTTACCTTTATGTGTTTTGAATCTTCTCTCTTACCTACTTGAAGTCCAGGATTTTTCATGGTTGGGTTTCCACTAGTATCTTCAGGGTTTTGATTTCTTCCTCTTGTAGCGGTGTTTCTACATCCGGTCTTCATGCTATCTAAAGAATCTTTCATCTGTTGTACCTTTCTTTGGACCCAAAATTCACCAATTTTTTTATATCTTTTGGTGTTCTCCCACAGGACGACATCATCTACGTTAGATCCAATAAATAGCCTGCATCACTCCTTAATTTGTTTTCCGAAGCTTTTCGAACACTGCTTGTTAGGATCTTCAGTCTGAATTCTGGGAGTTGGGTTGCACAATTCTCTGATTCATGTACGGAGTAATACTTTAAGTGTGGGATGGAGTCGCGACCATACCACTACTCTTATCATTAGCTCTTGTTACACTGAATTGGTGGATCAATGCATTTTTGACTCATTCTATGGAAGTTAGAGGTAGCGTTATCTTTTGAGACCTTTACCTTCGTCTTTGTTTCTCCGGATTGTTCTCTCGACGAACATGAGCAACAAGCTTTGTTGGTGGTGTTGACAATTTCAATATAGAGCAAGAAGCCTTGTTAGTGGTGCTGCAAGGATCTACCCGAAGCAAGACGGATCATCACCTATATTTCCCGTACCATGGAGCGGACCTCGGGAATGAGATCCATTGTTAGTGGTGTTGAATTGTAGCACCCCGGGAAAACACTACTAGAAAATCGCATGTTGTTTTTATTTATTGCATAATCATGACATCATGCATTTGTTTTTTCCCTGAAAATATTTTCATTAAAAGCCTATGTTTTCTACATTAGTCCCCTCAATTTCCAAATTAAAATCCCAGTCTTTTCGGATATTTTGTTTGTCTAAAACTATTTGCAAAAAGTCGTTTAAAAATAAAACTAAGCCTATACCTAAATCGGCTAGGCCAAAAGGCCTAGCCGGCTGAAACCCTAGCTAAGCTAACCCTAGAACCACACCAACCCCGTCGCCACCTACAAACACGCAACCGCGCCGCCACACACCCAAACCACAACCACACACATGCACGCACCCGGAACCCCCCCCCCACACACACACACCTGACACGGTAACACACCCCTACACGCACACACAAGACCACCATGACACACACGCAGACAACCAGGCACAGTCGCACCCAACACACAATGCGACACCACCCACTCCGAGCATGCGGAAGTTGACCCATCCCCAACCCCTCGCTCCCATCATACCCATTGCCACCAACCGCCCGAGACCCACCTTATACGCTGCCAGGTCTCTCCCCAGCACCGCCACGCTCCTCTCGATGCCGCCCGCGCCCCGTGGCACCACTCGCTCGCCCTCCATCTCGCGGTTAGTTGGCTGACTGACATCTCTCCCTCCACATATGCCTTCTCCCCGGTGCCGCCACTGCGTCATACAAGGAGGAGAAGTCCCAGGATGTTGCCGCCACGCCGGACACCACATCGCCGCCACGGGCGCCACGCCACTGCCCTAGAGCCCTTCTTTCTTGCTATCCTCGTGTCACGTGTGCCTCTCCTTTGACCTGTCATCAAGCTCTACTTCGCCTCGGGTCATCCACGCTGCCAGTCTCCACCTCGCCACCGACCTCGTACCTACCACCCTCCTTGCATCTTTGGCCGCCCCCGTGCCACATCCTCCCTCCTCGTCGCTTGCCACCTCCAACCTAAGCTTTGCCCCGTCGTTGCTCTTGTCTACCTCCAAGCCAATGTCGGCCCGCATCCCCGAGCACCTCCCCACGCGTGATCACTAGCTCCTATTTTGTTATGTCCTGCACCTCGTGGTGCCTCCTGCTACTATATTGCTATTGTTTGGTTTCTTGCGGAGGATACCATGAAGAGAAGGCATGTGGCGTGGTGCATGTTACTAAATATGTTGAGGTAATGAAGTGGCACAAGTAGCCGAACAACGTGCAGCCAAGATCCTCTTGGCAAGATCTCCATTATTGTCATCCGAATGACCAAGATTTACATGTGAAGAGAACCCGAGTTTGTTGACATGGAACCGAAGGACACCGAATGCCAAGATCTCCCGCACACGGATGTGAACCCAAGACCTGTGCTATGGCCGATGCTCGTAGACTAACTCAATGAACCATCGGTGATGACCCCAAGACCTCCGTCATAAATGCCAAGATCTCTGATACATTGCAAATGTATCTATAATTTTTGATGTTCCATGCTTGGTTTTATCCACTTTCTTGTGTTTTGTTCCAACTTTGGAGTACTTCTATTATGATTTCTTGGACTAACCTATTAACAAGAGCCACAGTGCCAACTTCTTGTTTTCTACTATTTTTGGTTCCAAGAAAGTCAGAAAATGAATATTCTCGGAATTGGACGGGACAAAAGCCAAAGTGCCTATTTTTCCGGAAGGGATCAAGTGCCAGAATACGAGACGGAGAAGGGCTGGGGGCTGGCCACACCACCTGGCCGCGCGTCCAGGCCTGGCCCGCGCCAGGGGGTGGTCTGGCCGACCCCAGCACCCCCTCGGCCTCTCCTTCCGCCTATAAGTTGCCCTCGGGATGAAAACCCTAAGTACCCGATCAAAAATCCACGAAAGAGTCTGTAGCCGCCGTCATCTCTGTCCCTAGCTCGGAGGGGGATCTGAAGCTCTTCCCGGCACCCTGCCGGAGAGGGGAATTCACCAAGGAGGCCTTCTTCATCACCATGCAAGCCTCCGGTGTGATGCGTGAGTAGTTCATCCTTGGACTACGGATCCATGTAGTAGCTAGATGGTTTGTTTCTCCTCCTTTGTGCTTTCATGTTTAGATCTTGTGAGCTCCGTTCATGATCAAGATCATCTATTTGTAATTCATACATGTTGTGTTTGCGGGGATCCAATGGATATTGAGATGCTATTTCAGATTGATTATTGATTCTATCATGTCTTTGTTATTTGAGATCTTGCATGCTTTCCGTTGTTAGTAGCTATCTTGGCCAAGTAGATGCTAGCAACTCCAAGAGTTAGTATTTATGCTCGATAGTGGGTTCATGCCTCTGGTAATCTGGGGAAGTGACAGAAATCTCTAAGGTACTAGATGTGCTGTTGCTACTAGGGAGAAAACAACAATCCTTTGTTCATAGAACAATCGTATTGTTTACTTTACACGTAGTTCGTAAAGCAATAATCTGTTGCTTGCAACTTAATACTGGAGGGGGTTCGGATGATAACTTGAAGGTGGATTATTAGTCATAGATGCAGTTGGATGGTGGTCTATGTATTATGTTGTAATGCCCAATCAAGTCTTAGAGGAGTCAAGATGATTAGTATATGCATGTATTTCTTTCTCGGTGTTTGTCAATTGCCCCGCTGTAATTTGTTCACCCAGCATGTTATCTATCTAAGGAGAGCCACCTCTAGTGAACTATGGATCCCGGTCCTTTTTCTTTACATACAATCTATAAACTGTTTCTGCTTTGTGTTTACTTTCTACAAACTTTTACTTCTTTCCATTCGATACGTTTAATCCTTTGTTTTCCGCAAAACACGGTGAGATTGACAACCTCATCGCAAGTTGGGGACAAAGTTCTGTGGTTGTGTTGTGCAGGTCTCCACGTTGCTACTAGCACCGGTAGTGCGCCCTGCCAAAGCTCATCTAGTAAGACCTTTGGAGTGTTTCCTTGCTCCTACTGGTTTGATTAAACCTTGGTTTCATACTGAGGGAAAACTTACCGCTGTGCTCATCATACCTTCCTCTTGGGGTTCCCAGCGAGCTCTACGTTGAAAGTCGAGCGCATCAAGGTTTTTTCTGGCGCCGTTGCCGGGGAGTCAAGGACATCTTCACAAGGGGAGTCCCTCATAACCAATCTCTTTACTTTGTTATTTTTGTTTTTCATAGTTTTCTTTTTGCTTTGTTTGCATGTTTTGTTCTTCAAAAATCCAAAAAAAATAGTTTTACTTGTTTTGCTTTCTTATTTGAAAACACACAAAAATTAGTTCCTATCTTGAGTTGCCACTATGTCTAGCCTTGCTCCAATCACTATGTCACCCGAGGAAATGAATCTCACTTTTAAACAAAGAATTGAGGAAAGTTTTAAGGAATCTTGGTCTAGAATCTCTGACCTACATGAAAAGACTGAGCCTAATATGATTCAAGGCTTGTTCCTTAGCAGTTTTTACCTTGGGATTGCTCTTTGCTATAGATATGCTTTAGATGCTATTGTGGAAGGAGATTTCCTCCAATGTAATGAGGATGATTCCATTAATGCTATAAAGAAATTGATCCTCACTTACACCATGCCTAGCCAAACTGATACTTCTTTCACGAAAATATTTGCTAGGTTGGATACTCTTGAGGCTAGCACTACTAGATTAGAAGGGTGCTATAATACGCTTAGAGAACATCATGATTATGTTCCAATAAACTCTGAACCATCAAAGTGATTCCCTACAGTAAAGATTGAGATAAACGCTAAAACTTTTCAAGCTCGCTGTGATATCATGTCTGAATCTTGCCTTATGCCCAAAGATATTTATAAATCTCTGAATACTTGGGGGCTCACTGAGGGAGGAAAGGAAATATATCTTGCTAATAATACTACTATATTACCTCTTGGAAGAGCTGAAGGAGTATTTACAAAGATCCTTGGGAAAATGGTTTCTATTGATTATCTTGTTATTGAATGTGCAGCAAAAGGACAAATTACACTTGGAAGATCCCTATTAGAACTCCTTGGAGCAATAATAGATGTGGGAAAGGGGACCATGCACCTTTCTTCTCCACCAAACAATCATATTTTCCCAAAAGTTAAGAATAAAAATAAGAGAGGTAAGAGCAAGAAAGTTGGTCTTAATGCTTCTTCATTTGAGAACACTTGATTCTTTCTTTGCTTCTTATGCCTAACTTAAAGGCGTTAAAGAAAAGTACTTGTTGGGAGATAACCCAAGAGTTTTAGATGAGTCTTGGAAGTTATTACCTCTGTAATAACCTCTTCTTATCCTTTTTATTTGCTTTTTGTGCCAAGAGTAACCTCTAATGAGAGTGAAGTAATGATTGGGAAAGTTGTTGTCCCGAAACAGATTTCTGTGCTTCACCGTAAAAATGCCAGAGAGAGCTCTGTAGGTCGGATTGAGATGAAAGTTTTTTTTGCTTCTGCCCCAGGTTGTTATCTAACTTTAGTTAGTTTAACACTTTTCTATTTGAGCAATAGAAGGTCTTCGAACAAATTCGTCTTTACCTGCTGGTCTGTTTTGATAGATTTCTGCTATTTTCTGCATTTGCTTCTTGTTCGTTCCTTCTTGAGTTCCTTTGGGGAATTGAGCTTTTTTAGGGAAGTGCTACAGTATCTAGTGTTCTAATGGAAGTTTATTTGGTGTTAGAACTGAACCTTGAGACTTATTTATCTTAAGTGCACTAATGTTGCTAATAAGATTGTGTGAAGTTTTGGATGAAGGAAAAATTTCAGGTATATGGAAGAAATGAGTAACGAGATGAAGGATGGACTAAAGCTCAATCTTGGGGATGCCACGCGTGTCACCCCAAGAAATATCCAATAAGTACAAGCGTCAAAGCTTGGGGATTCCCAAGGCATCCCCTTCTTCATCAATAAAAATTTCAGGTTTCTTCCAAACGCTTCATTTTTATTGTTTCATGCATACTTGTGTTTCTCTTAGAGCGTCTTCTTTTTCGTTTTGGTTTTTAGTTTGCTTAGTTTTCTGAATAAATTGGTTGGACCCCCTCTTTCATACTTTGGTTTGCAAATAGTTTGGTTTGGTTTGGAAAAGAGTAGGAAAGTTCATGCTTTTGTGGTAAAAAGAGCTCGTTTTTGACTGTGGCCTATGCTTTGTCATGCCATGCTTGATATTGTTTTGGCTTTATGCTTAGTATTCTTTGCTGTAGCATGACTTGTTATAAACAATTGAGATTGCTTAATGTGCCTTGGATGAATCATGCGTTGTTTTAGCATATTAAAGCATAGTATAGTGGTATTCTCCTTTGATGCTTTATTTGGGTTGACTTGGCACATGCTCACACCATGTAAGACTATCACAAGTCACCATAGCCTTTATGATCCTTTAGTTTTAAACTTGTAGTATCACTTTATGCTTTGATCAATGATGTTTTGTCGCTCTACATGATTATGGCCATTATTGCTCTCTTAGTTTGTCGCTCCCGGTCTTTTGCTAGCCTCCACAACAAAGTATGAGCTCCACTCATGCATCCAACTCCCTAAACCAAGTTATTCCAAAGAGTCCACCATACCTACCTACTAGCTTATGCTATTCCAAGTATATTCATGCTTTTGTTTACCTTCCACTTGTTATGAGAAAACTAGTGATTAAAGCTGTCACGAACTTGATGGCACACTTTACTTTACTTGCCCTTAATAAACTTGAACCATTGTGTCTTCTATGTTGTATATGCTTGCACTTATTTGTCGGGAATTAGCAGAACCATGCTTTCATGGGGAACGCTTTCAACATTGCACTTGGTACTTGTACCTAGTTGATATCATGCTCTTTTGTATATGGATGTCGTCGGTGTGAAATGAAAGGGGAGCTTGTAAGTCCATGGAGTTATGTATATGTGTTAGAGAAACGCCTGGGCCGCTGGTCTAATCCATGCTGACATGGTGGAAACCTGCAGCGTAACCATAATGAGCTGTCTATAAAGCATTCTTCTTATAAAAAAAGAGTCCTACATTGAGAAAAAAAAGAGAAAAGAGAAAAAAAGAGATACTATGAAAAGAGGAAAGAGACAAAAAAGCACCATATTCCCATGGTAAATAAGAAGAATGCTGAGATGCTCATTGTCTGCTTGCCTTGTCATTTTGATATGGGGATTCTTCCATATCATCGGGCAAGGGGTACCCCGTTGGCGGTTCTCAATGATACAGATGTACTTACGATAACAAGAACTTACCGGTGACTAAACTTGAGTAGCATGAGGAGCGGCCCTCGTATACAAGGGACATGAGATTTCTGACTTATACTTCGTCAAGCATGTGCACCATAGTTTGTTCACTTTAACCTTAATCACTTCAAGATGCTTATGATAGGGGCAATGAGAGCTGAAAACTATAAGTACCATAATTTTTGGAAGCTCTTTATGAGACTTGAATCCCTACTTCCTTTTACAAGGGTCTTTCTTCCACCATTATATTGAGTCTCCACCTTCTATCTTTATGCACCTACTTTGAGAGCATAGTGGCCATTCTTAGTTCTATGTGCATTGTCCCAAGACTAGTTGATTGATGCATAACTTGTTATTGCTTGTTTGAAACTATTGTATCTAGTCACTCTTATGAACTTTTAAGGTGCCCTATGCATTTATATTTGCTACTCTATTGAGGGACAAGCTGAATACTATTATGCTATGTTTTCTTTATGTGAAACAAACAAACGTCTTGCAAAGCATTGTTATTCATGAATCTTTTGTTTTTGCCTTTTCATGTTGCATCATAGTCTCTTTGCTTATTTCTAGAACTTTGTCTTTCATGTTATGATTGAAGTACTATGATCCCAACTTTGAATGTTTTGCAAATACTTTCATCAAGTCTTTGATGGTGCATGTCACCTCAAAAATTATTTCTTTTTATCACTTACCTACTCGAGGACGAGCAGGAGTTAAGCTTGGGGATGTTGATACATTGCAAATGTATCTATAATTTTTGATGTTCCATGCTTGGTTTTATCCACTTTCTTGTATTTTGTTCCAACTTTGGAGTACTTTTATTATGATTTCTTGGACTAACCTATTAACAAGAGCCACAATGCGAGCTGCTTGTTTTCTGCTATTTTTGGTTCTAGGAAAGACAGAAAATGAATATTCTCGGAATTGGACGGGACAAAAGCCAAAGTGTCTATTTTTCCGGAAGGGATCAAGTGCCAGAATACGAGACGGAGAAGGGCTGGGGGCCGGCCACACCACCTGGCCGCGTGGCTAGGCCTGGCCCACGCCAGGGGGTGGTCTGGCCGACCCCAGCACCCCCACGACCTCTCCTTCCGCCTATAAGTTGCCCTCGGGACGAAAACCCTAAGTACCCGATCAAAAATCCACGAAAGAGTCTGTAGCCACCGTCATCTCTGTCCCTAGATCGGGGGGATTTGAAGCTCTTCCCGGCACCCTGCTGGAGAGGGGAATTCACCATGGAGGCCTTCTTCATCGCCATGCAAGCCTCCGGTGTGATGCGTGAGTAGTTCATCCTTGGACTACGGATCCACGTAGTAGCTAGATGGTTGGTTTCTCCTCCTTTGTGCTTTCATGTTTAGATCTTGTGAGCTCCGTTCATGATCAAGATCATCTATTTGTAGTTCATACATGTTGTGTTTGCGGGGATCCGATGGATATTGAGATGCTATGTCAGATTGATTATTGATTCTATCATGTCTTTGTTATTTGAGATCTTGCATGCTTTCCGTTGTTAGTAGCTATCTTGGCCAAGTAGATGCTAGCAACTCCAAGAGTTAGTATTTATGCTCGATAGTGGGTTCATGCCTCTGGTAATCTGGGGAAGTGACAGGAATCTCTAAGGTACTAGATGTGCTGTTGCTACTAGGGAGAAAACAACAATCCTTTGTTCATAGAACAATCGTATTGTTTACTTTACACGTAGTTCGTAAAGCAATAATCTGTTGCTTGCAACTTAATACTGGAGGGGGTTCGGATGATAACCTGAAGGTGGATTATTAGTCATAGATGCAGTTGGATGGCGGTCTATGTATTATGTTGTAATGCCCAATCAAGTCTCAGAGGAGTCAAGATGATTAGTATATGCATGTATTGCTTTCTCGGTGTTTGTCAATTCCCCCGCTATAATTTGTTCACCTAGCATGTTATCTATCTAAGGAGAGCCACCTCTAGTGAACTATGGATCCCGGTCCTTTTTCTTTACATACCATCTATAAACTGTTTCTTCTTTGTGTTTACTTTCTGCAAACTTTTACTTCTTTCCATTCGATACGTTTAATCCTTTGTTTTCCGTAAAACACGGTGAGATTGACAACCTCATCGCAAGTTGGGGACAAAGTTCTGTGGTTGTGTTGTGCAGGTCTCCACGTTGCTACTAGCACCGATAGTGCGCCCTGCCAAAGCTCAGCTAGTAACACCTTTGGGGTGTTTCCTTGATCCTACTGGTTTGATTAAACCTTAGTTTCATAACTGAGGGAGAACTTACCGTTGTGCTCATCATACCTTCCTCTTGGGGTTCCCAACGAGCTCTACGTTGAAAGTCGAGTGCATCAATCTCTATCATGGATCTCAAGACCCTGATCTCCGATCCGAAGACCGATCCTTGAACCAAAGATCTCTAAAACCCTAATGTGTGACCCTATTTCTGATGCCCTATTTTGGTAAATGATGTATATCTTGTTGCATATTAAATTGTTCATGCTTGCATACATCTTATCACGTGGTTTGGGGGTATTTTGTCGATTCATCTAATAATGAAATATGGAGATTAAATGCGGGATATTTATTTCTTATTTCAGACTCCATTTAAATTGTGTAGCTCACCGCTGCCATGTTTTGCCTTCTTAATCCAACATTTAATTGTGGGGTAGTTAAATAACTTGAACCATGATATTAATCATCGGGATTCTTTTTCCGCTTAATATTGCTAAGATAGACCGCATATTACTGTGTCATGCATCATATCATGATCATGTCGGTTCTTTCGAATTAGTTACAATTGTTGCATCACTTGTTCATTTCTAGTGCTTTGCTTCTTCCCGGATAGGACGATGAGATGTTGTGAGCTTCGATAAGTTCTTCAGATAATATATCTTCGGCGATGTTTCCCGTGCGAGCATCCTCCCCCTTCTACCTATTTTTACTTTATGACTTTACTTCTCTTTATTGCTATCCGTGTTGCGATGCTTTATTTTTTGTACCATTTAAAATCCATGTATCCTATATTGCCTTGATAACTTCCTATTGCCCGTTGATTTGGTAGATAGTTGGCCTTGCGAGTCGTAGTTGCTTGCTCAGGGGTTGGTTCAAGTCATCGAGTTCCACAGTTCTTGGGAGGTTGTCACATGCTTAATGGTGGAGATGATCATGGTTCTAATTACAACTTGATAATTAAAATGTTGGGAGTAGATATAACTAATAAAGCGTCACCGGTGGGCAATATTTGAGATCTGGCTTTTATCCCACCCACTTGTGTGCACCTAAGACCCGAGTACTTGATGCATGTTCCTTGACTATCGCATTATCCACATGTGGGAGACTTTATGGATCCCCCTTTGCCTGAGCTTGATTTAGATCTTATTTCTAGGGGCCACAAACTAGTTTGTGGCTTTACTACTATCTTGTACTTATGCCATGCATTACTGCTTTATTTACTACTGTTGCTCGAGGACTACTTGGAGCCATGTCCATTGTTATGGACTACTTGGAGCACAGTGTCTCGACCATAGACAACTCAAACTAAAGTAGTGTTATAAATTTGACTTTGGCATGACTAGTAATAAGCTCCATCACAACGGAATGGATAATTAGAAGTGCCGATAACTGTTGATATTGGGATGTCTTATGTTATCTATATCTAACCAGCAAGTGTTGCAACTTCCATGGAATGCTAAAATAAAACTACCAATTTGTGAGTCTCTCGGAATGACTTCCTCGTTTGATCTCGAGGGGAAACTCCAGGAGGGGTTATGTTTGGTGTTAGTATCAGGTTGGTTCCGAATAGGTATATGTTACCGCTCTCTAATAGTCGACAGTTGTATTGAGTATCTATAGGTTGTTTTAGTGCATGCTTCGCTGCTGCTAAGCCCACCATACCTATGTAGGTGAGAGCGCCAAATTCTAAGACTCGCCATGTACTGGCCTCAGTACTAACCGCTCCCTTTTTCCATTGTCCTTTGTCGGCACCTCTTTTGCTTTGATAGGTAGGAGTTCAGTGATGTTAGCAAGGTTACCCTTCCGTCTTGGCCTGGGTAGGGTTATGGACGCATTGGTTATTCTTCAGGACTCTTAGTCCAATTTGCATCTTATCCATACTCAGATGTTGTATCATTTTCAATGTGATTTGGATCTTTGTAATGTATATATGTATTCTTGACTCACCGAGTCGTTGTTGTATATATATGTTCTTGTGGGTTCCATCATAGACTATTGTGTAATGGTATTACTTAGTTTTCCACCCACACACAAGTGCTTGGTGGGAATTATCGAATCGTTTCTATGCGTATTTAGTGGGAATCACTAAAATCTGCATGGGGCCGATTCGAGGGTGTTACAAGTAGGAGCGCCCCACACCCCAAAGGGTGGCAGGCAGCCCAAGGAGGGGCGCGCGACAAGGAAGGGGCGCGGAAGGTCCCCTAGGGGACACACATCCTAGAGAGGTGCACCCAGGTGGAGGTGGCCCCTAGATGGAACCTCCACTCCCCCTAGGCCTATATAAAGGAGAGGATACCGCTCTCCTCATTCATCCCCTTGGATTTTTCCTCCTATCCTTCTCTCCCCCTCACGTGTGGTTCCGGAATATTGGAACATGCATACGGGGTTTGAGTTCTCCACCATACGCACACCGTCGTGTTGCTGGATCCTTGGTCCAGATATTTCTTCTGCTGCTTTGCTGGCCCGGGGCCTGGGGGACGTCGGCTACCACTGACACATGTAGAACTTCAAAGGTGATGCCGCTTCTAGAATCATCGCTTTTACGACTACACGGCCTTGGGGTCGGTGTCACCGTACGTCTACATCATCAATGTTCGTTGGAACCTAAATTTTTTTTGGTCTTCAAGGGTGTGAACACCGAATCTCTCTATAACCTTACATCTGCATAGTGTAGATCTTACCTATATAATTCTTGTTGTTAGAATTTTTTGTTTTCTATTGTGGAACCTGATAGTGGTATTAGAGCCGATCTATGCGTAGACGTGTTGGTACGATTAGAACACATAGTGATAGGTGGGCATTGATTTTCTAGTTGTTACCCTCTCAGGTGTACTTGTTAATATCGCGACATTGTTTCATAAAGCGGCCTGATACGTTGCTAACGTATCTATAACTTTTGATGTTCCATGCTTTGTTTTTATTTACTTTCTTATGTTTTGTCCATATTTTGGAGTACTTTTTATACACTTTCTTGGACTAACCTATTAACAAGATGCCACAGTGCCAGCTGCCTGTTTTCTGTTGTTTTTGGTTCCAAGAAAGTCAGAAAATGAATATTCTCGGAATTGGACGGCACAAAATCCAAAGTCAATATTTCACCGAGGGGGACAAGGAGCCATAATACGAGACAGAGCGGGGCTAGAAGGTCACCACACCACCTGGCCACGCGGCCAGGCCTGGCCCGCGCCAGGGGGTGGTGTCGCCGCCTAGGGCACCCCCTCGGCCTCCCCTTTCGACTATAAGATGCCTCTGATACAGGAACCCTAAGTACCCGATCAAAATTCCACGAAAGAGTCTATAGCCGCCGTCATCTCCATCCCTAGATCAGGAGGGATCTGAAGCTCTTCCCGGCAACCTGCCAGAGGGGAGAATTCACCCTGGAGGCCTTCTTCATCACCATGCAAGCCTCCGGTGTGATGCGTGAGTAGTTCATCCTTGGACTACGGGTCCATGTAGTAGCTATATGGTTGGTTCTTCTCCTTTGTGCTACCAGGTTTAGATCTTGTGAGCTCTGTTCATGATCAAGATCATCTATTTGTAATCCTACATGTTGTGTTTGCGGGGATCCGATGGATATTGAGATGCTATTTCAGATTGATTATTGATTCTATCATGTCTTTGTTATTTGTGATCTTGCATGCTCTCCGTTGTTAGTAGATATCTTGGCCGAGTAGATGCTAGCAACTCCAAGAGGGAGTATTTATGCTCAATAGTGGGTTCATGCCTCTAGTAATCTGGGGAAGTGATAGAAATCTCTAAGGTACTAGATGTGTTGTTGCTACTAGGGATAAAACAGCAATCCTTTGTTCATAGAACAATCATATTTTTTACTTTACACGCAATGCGTAATGCAATTATATGTTGCTTGCAACTTAATACTGGAGGGGGTTCGGATGATAACCTGAAGGTGGATTATTAGTCATAGATGCAGTTGGATTACGATCTATGTATAATGTTGTAATGCCCAATCAAATCTCAGAGTCAAGATGATTAGTATATGCATGTGTTCTTTCTCGATGTTTGTCAATTGCCCCGCTGTAATTTGTTCACCCAACATGTCATCTATCTTAAGGAGAACCACCACTAGTGAACTATGGACCCCGATCCTTTCTTTTACCATCAATCTACAACTGTTTACTGTTTTGTGTTTACTTTCTACAAGCATTTACTTTCTTCCACACAATACGTTTAATCCTTTGTTTTTAGCAAAACCGGTGAGATTGACAACCTCACTGTAAGTTGGGGCCAAAGTTCTATGGTTCTATTGTGCAGGACTCCGAGTTGGCAACAACACCTGGGAGGTGTTTCCTTGCTCCTACTGGTTCGATAACCTTGGTTTCATAACTGAGGGAAAACTTGCTACTGTGCTCATCATACCTTCCTCTTGGAATATTAGTTTTGGCTTTATGCTTAGTGATCTTTGCTGTAGCATGACATGTTATAAACAATTGAGATTGCTTAATGTGCCTTGAAAGAATCATGCGTTGGTTTAGCATATTAAAGCATAGTATTGTGGTATTCTCCTTTGATGCTTTATTTGGGTTGACTTGGCGCATGCTCACACCATGTTATGACTATCCCAAGTCACCATAGCCTTGATGATCCTTTAGTTTTCGACTTGTAATATCACTTTATGCTTTAATTAATGATGTTTTGTCACTCTACATGATTATGGCCATTATTGCTCTCTTAGTTGGTCGCTCCCAGTCTTTTGCTAGCCTCCATAACCAAGTATGAGTTCCACTCATGCATCCAACTCCTAAAACCAAGTTATTCCAAAGAGTCCACCATACCTACCTATTAGCATTTGCTATTCCAAGTATATTTATGTTTTTATCTACCTTCCGAATTAAACTTGTTTTGAGAAAACTAGTGATTAAAGCCTCATGAACTTGATGGCACACTTTACTTTACTTGCCCTTAATAAACTTGAACCATTGTGTTGTCTATGTTGTATATGCTTGCACTTATATGTTGGGGATTAGCAGAACCATTCTGTCATGGGGAACGCTTTCAACATTGCACTTGTACTTTGTACCTAGTTGATATCATGCTCTTTTGTCTATGGATGTCGTCGGTTTGAAATGAAAGGGGAGCTTGTAAGTCCATGGAGTTATGTACATGTGTTAGAGAAACGCCTGGGCCGCTGTTCTAATCCATGCTGACATGGTGGAAACCTGCAGCGTAACCATAATGAGCTGTCTATAAAGCATTCTTCTTATAAAAAAAGAGTCCTACATTGAGAAAAAAAGAGATACTATGAAAAGAGGAAAGAGACAAAAAAGCACCATATTCCCATGGTAAATAAGAAGAATGCTGAGATGCTCGTTGTCTGCTTGCCTTGTCATTTTGATATGGGGATTCTTCCGTATCATCGGGCAAGGGGTACCCCGTTGGCGGTTCTCAATGATACACATGTACTTACTATGACAAGAATTTACCGGTGACTAAACTTGAGTAGCATGAGGAGCGGCCCTCGTATTCAAGGGACATGAGATTTCCAACTTATACTTTGTCAAGCATATACTCCATAGTTTGTTCACTTTAACCTTAATCACTTCAAGATGCTTATGATATGGGCAATGAGAGCTAAAAGCTAATAAGTACCATAATTTTTGGAAGCTCTTTATGAAACTTGAATCCCTACTTCCTTCTATGAAGGCCTTTCTTTTACTTTTATGTTGAGTCTCCACTTTCTATCTTTATGCACCTATTGAGAGAGCATAGTTGCCATTCTTAGTTCTATGTGCATTGTCCCAAGACTTGTTGATTGATGCATAACTTTGATATTGCTTGTTTTTAAACTATTTGTATCTAGTCACCCTTATGAACTTTGAAGGTGTCCTATGCATTTGTTTGCTACTCTATGAGGGACAAGCTGAATGCCATTATGCTATGTTTTCTTTATGTGAAACAAACAAACGACTTGCAAAGCATTGTTATTCATGAATCTTTTGTTTGTGCCTTTTCATGTTACAACATAGTTCTTATGTCTTATTGTTAGAACTTTATCTTTCATGTTATGTTGAAGTACTATGATCCCAACTATCAATGTTTTACGAATACTTAGATCAAGTTTATGATGGTGCATGTCACCTCAAAAATTATTCTTTCTTTTTATCACTTACCTACTCGAGGACGAGCAAGAGTTAAGCTTGGGGATGTTGATACGTTGCTAACGTATCTATAATTTTTGATGTTCCATGTTTGGTTTTATCTACTTTATTATGTTTTGTCCACACTTTGGAGTACTTTTTATACACTTTCTTGGACTAACCTATTAATAAGATACCACAGTGTCAGCTGCCTGTTTTCTGCTGTTTTTAGTTCTAGGAAAGTCAGAAAATGATTATTCTCAGAATTGGACGGGACAAAAGCCAAAGTCAGTATTTCACCGAGGGGGACACGGAGCCAGAATACGAGACGGAGAGGGGCCAGAGGGTCGCCACACCACCTGGCCACGCGGCCAGGCTTGGCCTGCGCTAGGGGGTGGTGTGGCCGCCTAGGGCACCCCCTCGGACTCCCCTTTCGCCTATAAGATGCCTCTGATACAGAAACCCTAAGTACCCGATCAAAATTTCACGAAAGAGTCTGTAGCCGCCGTCATCTCCATGCCTAGATTGGGAGGGATCTAAAGCTCTTCCCGGCAACCTACCTGAGGGGAGAGTTCGCCCTGGAGGCCTTCTTCATCACCATGCAAGCCTCCGGTGTGATGCGTGAGTAGTTCATCCTTGGACTACGGGTCCATGTAGTAGCTAGATGGTTGGTTCTTCTCCTTTGTGCTACCAGGTTTAGATCTTGTGAGCTCCTTTCATGATCAAGATCATCTATTTGTAATCCTACATGTTGTGTTTGCGGGGATCCGATGGATATTGAGATGCTATTTCAGATTGATTATTGATTCTATCATGTCTTTGTTATTTGTGATCTTGCATGCTCTCCGTTGTTAGTAGATATCTTGGCCGAGTAGATGCTAGCAACTCCAAGAGGGAGTATTTATGCTCGATAGTGGGTTCACGCCTCTAGTAATCTGGGGAAGTGACAGAAATCTCTAAGGTACTAGATGGGCTGTTGCTACTAGGGAGAAAACAACAATCCTTTCTTCATAGAACAATCGTATTGTTTACTTTACACGCAATGCGTAATGCTATTATCTATTGCTTGCAACTTAATACTGGAGGGGGTTTGGATGATAACCTGAAGGTGGTTTATTAGTCATAGATGCAGTTGGATTACGGTCTATGTATAATGTTGTAATTCCCAATCAAATCTCATACGAGTCAAGATGATTAGTATATGCATGTATGCTTTCTCGATGTTTGTCAATTGCCCCGCTGTAATTTATTCACCCAACATGTCATCTATCTTAAGGAGAACCACCACTAGTGAACTATGGACCCTAGTCCTTTATTTTACCATCAATCTACAATTGTTTACTGTTTTGTGTTTACTTTCTGCAAGCTTTTACTTTCTTCCACACAATACGTTTAATCCTTTGTTTTCAGCAAAACCGGTGAGATTGACAACCTCACTATAAGTTGGGGGCAAAGTTATGTGGTTGTGTTGTGCAGGACTCCGAGTTGGCAATAAGACCTGAAAGGTGTTTCCTTGCTCCTACTGGTTCGATAACCTTGGTTTCATAACTGAGGGAAAACTTGTTGCTGTGCTCATCATACCTTCCTCTTGGGGTTCCCCAACAAGCTTGACTTGTTGAGCCAATAATCACGGCCCGAACTGACCTTACACATATTCTTACACGAGACTGGTTCCACACTTTAACATATGGCTTGTACCATATATGTGGCTAGAGGGCGTCTGTCTCTCTTACATTAGTAGATATGGCAATTGCAATGGAGGGCCCCTGAACAAGGGATTGAAAGTGACAACTAGTCAAGTTGTGTTGTAGTTGAAGTTCGTAGGTAAGAAATAGTTATTTTGCGGAATCCCTAATAGCCATGTAAAACTTGCAAAAGATAAAGTAGAGGTGTCTAACTTTATTTTGCTGGGCATGTGATATGATATGGTCATAGTAAGTATATTTATGAAATGTTCAACCACCGGCATGGAGGCTCCATGGACCCGGTGCCATGCTAGAGATCTTGATGGAGATCAAGGCGCAAGGATGTAACACCCTCGAATCGACCCTATGCAGATTTTAGCGATTCCCGCCAAACCCGCATAGAAACGATTCAAAGGTGCCCTTCAGGCACTTGCATGCGGGTGGAAAACAAAGTAATACCATTACACAATAGTTCACGATGGAACCCACAGAAACATATATATACAACAACGACTCCACGAGTCAAGAATACATATATACAATATAGAGATCCAAATCACCTTGAAAACGTTACAACATCCGAGTACGGATAAGAAGCAAATTGGGCTAAGAGCCCTGAAGAATAACCAATGGCGTCCATAACCCTGCCCAGGCCAAGCCGGAAGGGTAACCCTGCTAACAACATCGATCTCAAACCTGCTAAAACAAAAGGGGTGCCGACAAGGACGAAGGAAAAAGAGAGAGGTCAGTACTGAGGCCAGTACACGGCGATCTAGAATTTGGCGGCTCTCGCCTACATAGGTATGGTGGACTGAAGCGGTAGCAAAGCATGCACTGAACAACCTATAGAGACTCGATACAACTATCGGCTATCAGAGAGGGATAAGAAAGACCTATTCAGAACCAACATGATACTAACACCAAGCATACCCATCCTGGTATTTCCCCCTCGAGATCAAACGAGGAAGTCATGCCGAGGAAACTCACACAGTTGGTAGTTTTATTCATTCATTTCATGGTGGTTGTCCAACTTACTAGTCATATTATAATAGCAATTCTTTAGTTACAGTTGTCTTTGATCGATAAACGGTGCTCCAAGTCGTCCATAACTGTGGACACGGCTTTTTGAAAAGATTTAACCCTGCAGTGGTGCACCAAAGTATCCACACACACACACACACACTTCAACCCTTGTTGTCAGATCCAAATATGAGCAAGATCCGGAACATACACCCAACGATATGCGATAGGGCTTCAGACACGACGTTTCGTAGACCCAACGCAAGTACATGGGGGCCACCCCACTAAGCTACCCGCAACAAAGTCGCTGGCTTCGATATGGACCCAGGGTTTGCAACAATGGCTATAAACGACTAGGAACCCGAAAGTGTGACTGGGCTTGTCGATACGACGAAAACATTCCGCAACCCTAAACAGTACAGGTGCTCCACGCGCAATCATAAATAAAGCAGTAAAGCATGTGACATAAGTACATGATAGTATTAGCGCCTCAAACTAGTTTGTGGCCCCCAACATAGTACTTTGAAATCAGGTAGTAAGTCGATGGGGTGCCCACACACCCACCTATGGTTAGCGCGCTCGATCTCGGAATAGGTGTCAAGAACTCGGGTCCTAGGTGGACACAAGTGGACAGTTAAAAAACAAATATTGACTATTACCCACCAGTGACTCTGCATTATATCTATTTCCAGTATTTTAATTAACAAGTTATAATGAAAGCCATGATCATCTCCATCATTAAGCATATGCCAACCTTCCATCAACGGTGGAACGACAACAGCGTGAAGCAGCACCTGAGCAAGCAACTACGACTCGCAAGACCGACTATCTATCAAACAATAGGCAATATAGAAGCTACAAGGAATATAAATGATGCACTAAAACTAAAGCATCACAACACGGATAGCAATAATCAACAGGAGGAAATAAAGACCATAAAAGCAAATAGGTAGAAAGGGGGAGAATGCTTGCCTGGGAAACATTGTCGAAGGTTCATCCGAAGATCGGGTCGACACTCGCGTCAACTCAACGGCCTAATCCATGAAGAAGCAAAGCACTAAAAGAAACACTGAATGCACTATTTAATACTACAGAGAAGACCGGGCATGATGCATGTATGATGTCTGACATGGCAAAGATACGATGCAACTAGACAATATTAAGCGGAATCGGGTCCCGACAATTAATTATATGGTTCAAGTTATTTAGGTACCCTGTAATTTAAATGTTGGTTTAACATGGCAAAACATGGCATTGGTTCGCACACAAATTTAAATGGAGTCAATATAAGACTAGATTAGCCCGCATATGGTCTCCATATTTAATTATGAGGTGAATCGACGTAATGCCCCAAACCACAAAATATGTATGCGATGAAAAATTTAATATGCAACAAGATAGATATCATATATTATAAAAATAGGGGTCTTGAATAGGTTCACACATGTCGGTTCCGGAGATCTTGGGTGTTGAGGGTCTGACGGGGGTTCGGGTTCGGTCTCGACGGGATCGTTCTTCGCCTTCGGCAACAGGGTCTTGGCGTCTATGAAGGAGAGCATGAAGCCGGTGCCAGGGTTCAGACTTAGGATCCGAGATCAGGTCTTCGGGGTATTCGAGGTTCCTCCTTCGGATCCGTGAAGGAGAACATGGCCTGCCGTGACTGAGATCTTGGAGGTTGTCGGCTTCAATTATAGAAGGTGTACTTGGTTCCCGTACCGGTGCGGTCTTCGTGGTCGGTGGCATACTTATTCGATGCTGGTGGTCTTTAGGTGGCACGGGTCGGGGTCGATCTTGGCGAGCCACATTATCAAGTCACGGTCACATCTTTTATCTTCGCATCCTTAATGCACAACATATCACTAGCACCACCTCACTAGGAGCACAACACCAGGAAGGGGACAAGCAAGGAGGCATGACACAAGGTTGCAGCAGAGCATCTAGCTGAACTTGATAAACAGGCCAGCCCAAGGCAGAGGGCGTTGAGGGAGACGACGCAGCGCGGATGACGGCAGACATGGAGGCGGGGCCACGCTGCAGGGTTGGAGGCGCGGGCTCTCGGGGTCTCGGACAGGGCGGACGAAGGGGCGCGGCGTCGGGGACGCGGCGGCAGGCGGACGAGCAGAGAGGCGGCGGACGCAGCCTCGAGGAAGACCGTGAGGAGGCCGTGGCGGCGCTATGCAGGGCCCGGGCGACGAGGAGGCCATCCGCCGCGGAGGTCGAGGTGGCCTTGCCCGGAATGGCGAAGGACGGCCACCGGAGGCGCGCGGGTGGAAGGGGTTGACGGGGCCACGCGGGGCAGCAGCGCGGGGTTGACGGAGCCAGCGGGGCGGCAGCGCTGCAGCCGTCGAGGAGGGAGCAGGGCCTCACAGTGGCGCCCTGGTGGAGGGGAGCCGAGGCGGCGGCAGCTCGGTGAGGATCTCCGGAGCAGCACCGGGGATCGAGGACGCACAAACCTTGGAGCGGCCGAGCTCGAGGGCGACGATGCACGGCTGGGACGGCGAGGTCGAGCTCGGGGGATGGCGATGGAGACATGGGACCAAGGCAGAGCACCGGGGCTCGAGCGAACGGCGGGGAGCTGCGCGCGTCCGCTGGAGTAGAGATGCGGCGCGGAATCCATCGGTAGCGGCAGATGCTATGCAGGGGTGCGTCGGGGGCGATGAGAATCGAGGTCCTGGAGGCGCTTGCGTGCGTGCAGAAGCAGGATTTTTTTTAAGATATACCGAACCCAGCGATTCTACCATCGGCCACACAATTCTAATTTTGAGATACGTGCCCAATATCTCAATTAAGTTGCCGTTGCCTTTTCCATCCTTACCTTTTCAGTGAACCCCGTCTGCATGCAATGAATGTGAGGTTGCTCTCCTGTCATATCCGTAATTTTAACTTTTTCTAAAGCCACACGCATATATGCAACAGTAACCTACAAAACCGTACGGATAGAATTAAGGAGATTAAGAGATAATTAAGGAGAATCAAATCCGTCTGCATATATTGAAAAAATCTGACCAGATATAATTTTATTCTTGCATGCAAAACGTACGGCACATTAATTTCTCAGTGAAAGGTCAAAAAGGTTATTTATGGGACATATCAAGGAAAACACGCTACGGCTTAAGCATCGAGAAAAACAAAAAATATAATTACGTCCTAAGATCTGGGATGGAGGAAGTACTAATTTATGAAACGAAGTCGATAATAATATTAATCTACTCCCTCCTTTCATAATTACCTCGTATCCTAGGTTTAATCAAAGTCAAATTTTATAAACTTTAACCATATATTTAGAAAAAAATATCAACATTAATAACATAAAAATTATTGTATTAGAATTGTTATAAACTATATTTTTATATTATATGCATTGGAAATCATGAATGTTAGTATTTTTTCTTATATCATTGGTTAAACTGTACAAAGTTTGACTTTGACTAAACCCAGGACGCAAGGTAATTGTGAACGGAGGGAGTATAAAACTATTTTTAGTTTATGAAACCAAATCAAAGAACTAGTATTAATCTACGTAAACTTCTTTCTACAAATTAAATGGTATATACTGGCAATTGATCCAGCATGAGCGAACATGATTCGTCTTGCCGTTTCGCTGTGCGGCGGGCGGTGGTCACAGCGCGATCTATTCGACAATATCTGCTCTCTCTGGTCCGATCTAGAGGATTAATGGTCGCAACACGGCCGTGCACGATGTCGCGTTGACCCTCCGACGCGGCGGCGGCTGCCCCGGCATGTTCCTCCATGCCCCGTTGTCGCCCTGTTGTCGACGATGTCGACCGCATCGGCTAGTCTGCCATGTCACGACCTAGACTGTGTCGCCATGCACGACGCCACGGTGACCCAGTGGACGAGGCGTGATGGCGGGTGTAACGCGGTGGTTTTAATAATTTCAAACATAACATAGTGGTTTCAATTTATTAAAACATGGTTTTATGGTTTTATTTCTGTGTGATTTGAATTTTTTTGAAACATACATGTGCGGTATCGATTGGTTCATATATATTTCAATATGGTACGATATAGTTACAGTGTTTTCAATAAGGTTCAATTCAGTTTCCAAAAATGATAAATAGTTTCGATGTGGTTTCAAATTATTATATTTGTGGTTTCAATTGTTTCAAAAAAGATAGTGGTGGTTTCAATTAATTGAAACTAATTTTGGTGGTTTCAAATATTTTAAACATACTTTCGTGGTTTCAATTTAATGAAACATGGGGTTATGCTTTGATTTGTTTGTGGTTTCAATTGTTTTGAGAAATGCTTGTGAGATTTTGTTTCGTTAGAATAGGTTTCATCAAAGTTTGATATTAAATAGTTTTGGATAAGGTTCAATTATGTTTAAAAATATTGGCCAGGACTTGACATGTGGTTTCAAATGATTAGATGATAGCATTTGTGGTTTCAATTATTGCAAAAAGGTTCCTTGGGGTCCCAAGATTTTTTATAAAACCTTGTGTGGTGGTTTCAATTATTTCAAACACATTCTTATGATTTTAATTATTTTAGAGATGCTTGTACGGGTTCAATTTATTGAAACATGGTACTTTGGTTTTGTTTGTTCTTGGGTTGTGGTTTCAATTGTTCTAAAACATGCTCGTGAGGTTTCTCTTTGTTTGAAACATTGTTTTGTCGTTTGAATTATTCAAAATATGCTGGTGTGCTTTTGGTTTTTTGAAACATTTTTGCTGGTTCGAATCGTTTCAAACACACTTGTGTGGTTTCAATCTGTTCAGACTAGGTTTTCTGGTTCATTTGTTGTTTGGTGGTGGTTTCAATTATTTTAATCATATCATGGTCGTTTCAACTGTTTTGAAACAGGGTTTCGTGGTTTCAATTAATAAATCATGGTTTTATGGTTTCATTTATTCTTGGGTAGTGGTATCAATTGCTTCATACATTTTTGTGTGGTTTCGATTATTTCAAACATGCTTTTGTGGTTTTAATTTATGAAAACATGGTTTTTTGATTTCATTTGTGTGATTTCAATTGTTCTGAAACGTACTTGTGAGGTTTCGATTGATTCAAATAAGTTTCATCATGGTTCGATATGGTTACAGTGCTTTCAGTAATGGTTAATTCGGTTTCAAAAAATTGATAAATAGTTGGCAGGTTGGTGCAAATTATTAGAAGATGTTATTTATGGTTTCACTTTAATGAAACATTTTTATATGGTTTCATATGTTCTTGGCTGGTGGTTTTAATTGTTTTAAACATATTTTTGTGGTTTTAATTATTTCAGTCATGCTTGTGTGGTTTCAATTTTTTAAAATGGTTTTATGGTTTCAATTGCCTTGAAACAATCTTGTGAGGTTTCGCTATATTCGAATAGGTTTCAACATAGGTTGATATGATTTTAGTGGTTTTAAATAAGGTTCAATGCGGTTCCATTTTTTTATAAAAAGTTGCTAGGTGATTTCAATTGATTAAAAGATAACATTTGTGGTTTTGATTGTTTCAAACAGGTTCCTTGGGTTGCCAAATATATTCATAAATTCTTGTGTGGCAGTTTCGATTGTTACAAAAATCTTTTTGTGGTTTTAATTGTTTCAAACATGTTTGTGTGGTTTCAAATTAGTGAAACGTGGTTCTGTGGTTTCAAATTAGTGAAACATGTATTAGTAGTTTCAAATGTTTTAAACATGTTTTAGTGGTTTCAATTGTTTCAAACATATTTTAGTGGTTTCAAATATTTGAAGTGGTGGTTTCAACTGTTTCGAACATGGTTTTGTGGTTTCAATTAAATGAAACTTGGTCTGGTGGTTCAGGTTCTTCTTACGTGGTGATTTTAATTGTTTCAAACATGTATTAGTAATTTCAAATGTTATAAACATGTTTTAGTGCTTTCTAATATTTGTAAGTGGTGGTTTTAATTGTTTCAATCATGGTTTGTGGTTTTAATTATATGAAACTTGGTCTTGTGGTTCTGGTTCTTTCTATGTGGTGGTTTCAATTGTTTGAAACATGTATTAATGGTTTCAAATGTTTGAAAAATATTTTAGTAGTTTAATTTTTTTGAATTGGTGGCTTCAATTGTTTCAAATATTGTTTTGTGGTTTCAATTAAATAAAACTTGGTCTTATGGTTTTCGATTCTTGTTATGGGATGGTTTCAATTGTTTCAAACATGTATTAGTGGTTTCAAATGTTTCAAACATGTTTTAGTGGTTTCAAATGTTTGGAGTGGTGGTTTCAATTGTTTTAAACATGGTTTGGTGGTTTCAATGAAATGAAACTTGGTCTTGTGGATCCGGTTTTTCTTATGTGAGGGTTTCAATTGTTTCAAACATGAATTATTGGTTTCAAATGTTTTAAACATGTTTTAGTGTTTTCAATTGTTTCAAACATGTTTTAGTTGTTCCAAATGTTTGAAATGGTGGTTTCAATTATTTTGAACATGGTTGTGTGGTTTCAATTAAGTGAAACTTGGTCTTGTGGTTCCGGTTCTTGTTACGTGGTGGTTTTAAATGTTTCAAACATGTATTAGAGGTTTTAAATGTTTGAAACATGTTTACTGGTTTCAAATTTTTGAATTGGTGGTTTCAATTATTTCAAACATGGTTTTGTGGTTTCAATTAAATGAAACTTGGTCTTGTGGTTCTAGTTCTTCTTATGGGCTGGTTTCAATTTTTTTAAACATGTATTAGTGATTTCAAATATTTCAAACATATTTTAGTGATTTCAAATGTTTGGAGTGGTGGTTTTAATTGTTTCAAACATGGTTTTGTCATTTCAATGAAATGAAACTTGGTCTTGTGATTCCGGTTCGTCTTATGTGGTGGTTTCAATTGTTTCAAATAAGTATTAGTACTTTCAAATGTTTCAAACATGCTTTCGTGGTTTCAATTGTTTCAAACATGTTTTAGTGGTTCCAAATGTTGAAAGTGGTGGTTTCAATTGTTTAGAACATGGCTTTGTGGTTTCAATTAAACGAAACTTGGTCTTATAGTTCGGTTCTTCTTACATGGTGGTTTTAATTGTTTTAAATATATATTAGTGGTTTCAAATGTTACAAACATATTTTAGTGGTTTCAAATGTTTGAAGCGGTGGTTTCAATTGTTTCAAACATGGTTTTGTGGTTTCAATTAAATGAAACTTGGTTTTCTGGTTCCGGTTCTTTCTATGTGGTGGTTTCAATTGTTTCAAACATGTATTAGTGGTTTCAAATGTTTGAAACATATTTTAGTGGTTTCAAATGTTTGAATTGGTGGTTTTAATTGTTTCAAATATGGTTTTGTGGTTTCAATTAAATAAAACTTGGTATTTTGGTTCTGGTTCTTCTTATGTGGTGGTTTCAATTGTTTGAAACATGTATTAGTAGTTCAAATGTTTCAAAGATGTTTTAGTGGTTTTAAATGTTTGGAGTGGTGGTTTCAATTGTTTCGAACATGGTTTTGTGGTTTCAATGAAATGAAACTTGGTCTTGTGGATCCGGTTCTTGTTATGTGGTGGTTTTAATTATTTCAAACATGTATTAGTGGTTTCAAATGTTTTAAACATGTTTTAGTGGTTTCAATTGTTTCAAACATGTTTTAGTGGTTCCAAATGTTTGAAGTGGTGGTTTCGATTGTTTCGAACATGGTTTTGTGGTTTCAATTAAATGAAACTTGGTCTTGTGGTTCCAGTTTTTCTTACATGGTTATTTAATTATTTCAAAAAGGTATTAGTGGTTTCAAATATTTCAAACATGGTTTAGTGGTTTCAAATGTTTAAAGTGGTGGTTGCAATTGTTTCAAATATGGTTTTGTGGTTTCACTTAAATGAAACTTGGTCTTGTGGTTCCGATTCTTTCTATGTGGTGGTTTCAATTGTTTCAAACGTGTATTAGTGGTTTCAAATGTTTGAAACATATTTTAGTGGTTTCAAATTTTCGAATTGGTGGTTTCAATTGTTTAAAACATGGTTTTGTTGTTTTAATTAAAAGAAACTTGGTCTTATGGTTCCGGTTCTTCTTATATGTTAGTTTCAATTGATTGAAATATGTATTAGTGGTTTCAAATATTTTAAACATGTTTTACTGGTTTCAAATGTTTGAAGTGGTGGTTTTAATTGTTTAAAACATGGTTGATGGGAAGGTGACGCTCGAGGGCGCGTTGTCGGGCGCGCTCCTCCTGGATGATGATGTACGGCGGGGCGCGAGCGCCTCGGCTTGCTCGCGCGCCCACACGCCGTGGAAGTTCATTGAGGCGCCCGAGCCCCCCCCATCGTGTTGTACATGCGCGATGCCTCGTGCGCGGTCTCGAATGTGCCGAGAACGATGCGCTCATCGCCGATGCGGATCTCGGCATAGTAGTTGTTGGTGGGGCGCGTGTGGACGCCGCGGTACCCCGAGCTCGATAGGTGTGGCTGCATCTCAGGGGTGGCGCGACGGGGGCGGCTAAGCGGTGCATGCTGATGGCAGCGAAACAGTGAAAGTGAAAAGGGTGCGCTGAAGAGTCAGTGACAGTTGAAGACGCGCGTCGCACGTCTTTTATGTTGCATGCTCAGCGGCACCCGAAATAAAAGCACGCCGACGCGCAACAGAACATTTAGAGCGCACATGGTCAAGGCAAAAAAAATCAGCTGTCTTTTTAGTCGCGTGGCCTATTTAGCTAAACTTGCTCTAAGAAAATAGGCTAAAGTATACATTTATTAACTGAAGCTAAATTCGTCATCTGTCCATTCTGGAAAAAAATCGTCAACCGCCTCCGCGTCGCCCGCCTTCTCGCGCTCGACATGATCATAACATCATACATATTTTTCTTGTTTTTTCTGAGCACAAAATTATATTATTAAACACCATATTTTGTTTCTTAATTTATTCATACGGTTTGAAATACATAAAACCGTCATCTCTTTTTTTATTTTAAATTAAAACAAATAATATTTTTTTCTTATTTTAAATTAAAACAGATAATATTTTCCAGTCAGTTATGTGATCATAAGAGGTTTTCTTATTTTTGCTAAAAAGAAAATTATGCCAAAAGTCGGTCTAAAGTTTTAGTCTAAAACTAGCCCGATCCAGTCTAGTTTGGACTATATAAATAGTCTATTTCCTTTTTTTATTACTACCGGTAGAAATATACAAACCGTGAAGAATTTAGACGGAAAAAAGAGGGAAAAAAGAAAGTAACCGCTACTCTGCACCAAATTGAAACATGTTTTTTAGTATCAACTGTTTCATTTGTACCGAAGACATATCCTAGCTAGGTTTCAATATGGGGTACAAATTCCAGTGAGGTTTTACTAAGTTCATGTGAGGATTCTGAGAAATCTGTAGGCATATTTCATAAAGTTATTCCCAAATTCATAACCGTGAGTTGAAACAACGAAATTTTATTGAAATGGGTGTGCAACTTCACCGAAAAACTATATTTTCACATGGAAAATTATGAAGACAATCATCTAGGATGGTTTCAGATGTAGCAAGAAGCAAAGGAAAAACTACTGCTACAGGCACTACGGAACCGCATCGCGCGCAGCTCCGCCAGCGACCACGCGCACAATCCTACGCCAGCTCCGGCCATGACAGCAAGAGCGCAGGCCTCCGCCAGCTCTGCCCACTCGCCGGCCTCCGCCTGCAGCTCCTGCGCGCCGTTCTCCGCCAGCTCCGGCCTCCATCCGCTCTGGTCGTGCCGGCCGCGCGCAAATCGCCGCCTGCGCCGCTCGTGCAGGCCATGCGCCGCCTACCGGCCTCTGCTGCTCGCGCACCGGCCACTCCTCGTCGACGTTGTTCGACGCTCCAGCCGCCACCTCCCCTCGTGCGCTCGCAGTGGCTGGGGGCTAAGCTCCCTCTTGCACTCACGCCCGCGCTTCGGCCGCCACCGCGCCGTCCGACACCGCCGCCGCTCTGATT
Organism: Avena eriantha; assembly: GCA_910589775.1. Classification (NCBI taxonomy): domain Eukaryota; kingdom Viridiplantae; phylum Streptophyta; class Magnoliopsida; order Poales; family Poaceae; genus Avena; species Avena eriantha. The sequence goes on from OU342743.1 coordinate 493,527,296, forward strand.
TCTCTTGATCTGACGCGAGGTGGAAAGGGTAAAGATAATCACGGGAGATATTTCTAGCCCTGCGAAGTCCACTCGGTGGGGTATACTCGGAAAGCGACGGGGACGGAAGAAAACGGTGAGAAAACGGCCCGCACGAATCTCCAATATGTGTGTGGTAGATACCACTCCGGTAGATACCGGCGCCGGTAGAAAAGAGTTTTCGCAGATATACCTCTCTGCAAATTGGCATAGTAAAATTGCCCTCCTCTAAAGTCAATTGTTAAAAATACCCTGGCGAAAAGTAGAAAAGTGGATCTTCCCACCACTGCATATGGGGGAGTAGAGATCCCGCCACGGGGCCAGGCGAAAGTGCGTTCCCGCCCTTGACAATGGCGGGATGTGGCTGGGTGACGTCAATCGTATGGCGGAAAGAAGGCGGAAAGGCTTCCCGTCACGGACCTTGGCGGAAACGAAGTGACATGCTCTGCCGCACGTGTTCCCTATGGCTAGCTAGACAAGGTTGTACTAAGTGGTGCGCACTAAGCATGCAGATTATGCGGTATGCATGTCATTAACTAATTACAAGTTTAGAATAATGTGGACGATAAGAATAACTTTCGTTTAAAATAGTAGAATCTTGCATTTTGCTAAAATAGCGCGCTACTGCATTTTGTGCCGGTATTTCAGAATGCCACTGAATGTAGTCGATACTAGACGGTCAAATGGCCTATTTGTATTTTTTATTATTTTTAGATTCTTTTATTCTGTTAGTCATGATTATTAATAAATCGTTGCAATTTTGTATGAAAAAAGATATAGCGCAGTTATAGTGGGCTAGTCTATTCAGTGTTTTTCAGAAATCAGGAAAAATGTCAACATAATTTTCCAAAAAAATTTAAGAAAAGCATGACTTAAACATGATTACGACTCATTCAACTATTTAATACAAACTAGTATTTAACTATTTAACTCGAAAATGTATGAAAATTATGCCTCCAATGGACTAACTTTAGCTGTGTTCTTCTTGACTCACTCAGTATGATAAGGGAGAGGAGCAAAGTAGTAGCGGCTGAGATAAATGATCCGACCCTGTTCCTACTATACGTAATTAAAAAGAGCTGGAGCCAATTTAGCACTAGCATGCAGCAGCACACGTCGCTTCTAGCCTCGCAATAAATGCCATTCCCTTCCCGCCATAGCCCCTTCCTGTTCCGCCAGTGCCATGGGCGGGAACGCACTTCCGTCGGTTCCCCCGGCGGGATGTCTGCTCCGCCATGCACACTGGGAGGTACCACGTGGCATCTTTTCCACCTTCCGCCGGGGTAGTTTTGTCAATTGATTTAAGAGAGAGGTAATTTTGGCAATGCCAATTTGCAGAGGAGCATATTTGTAAAAAAATCCAGAAGCAGAGAAAGAGATCAATCGGGTGGGGGGATTTGGTGGAGAGGCCAGCGATGTGGGGTGGGGCCACGCGCGGATAACGGTAGGTGGTGGGCAGGGGATGTTCGGGGTGGGGTGGACAAGAGGCGTGTCGATCGCGGTTGGGCTGCCGCGCTGGTGCGGGTGTGGTGTGAGGTGGGTCAGGTTAGGTGCAGCTGCCACTGTGCTGTGTGTGCGGGTGGGTGCCTGGCGGCGGTAGGGTAGGAGGGGTAGGTTTTAGGGTTAGGGTTTCAACTAGATTAGGTTTTTGGGGTGTTTTAGGAATAGGGTTTGGTTGGGCCGGGTGTAGGTAGTCTGGCCCGGTTGGCCTCTGGCCTGACCGGGTAGACTGCCTCCCGGACAAAATCTTTTATTTTTATTAGATTACTATTTTATTTTAAAAGTCTTTCGTAGACTAGGTTTTAATTTTAAAAGAAAGAAGGGGACTAATTAGAAAACAAAGATAGGCTTGTAGAAAATAGTTTTAGGCAAACAATGCATGATAGATGACGATGCGCAAATGCAATATGGAATGATAACATGAGCATGCGGTCATGATGATGCACAAACACAGGCGATTTTCTAGTACTGATTTTACCCGGGGTGCTACAAAGGACAATTTCATATCACATATTTACATATGATGTTTGTTCTATATGCATCTTATTTTTCTTGTATTAGACATATGACGGTAGCATTATAAGATCATCCCTTAATTTAATTCCAATAAACATGTTCTCCCATAGTGTGCACCACCAAGAAAGTTCTCCGTTATGAAACACATCATGACGATCAGGTGTTATACATCTCGGCATTAGCATACAGTGGGTATAATCCATGTTGTACAACAAAAACACTAAGGTTATATTGTCGAGCCTAGCATGTACAGACATGGCCTCAGAACACAAGTGACCGAACGGTTAAGCATGAGTCACATAGTTGACATGATTGCCATTTTGATGTATACCTTTGAAGCTACACCATCGGCCATGATGACTAGGGGTAGTATAGTGAATTAGGATCATGTAATCACTAAACAACGACGAGGGATGTTCGTTAAGTGGGAGTTCTTGTAGTTTAGTTTAATTAAACATGAACTCATTTTATGAACATAGTCTTGATGTCTTTATAAATACCATTGTAGATGTCTCACCCCATCTTCAACCTAGGCCCATTCCTTGAGAAATAGAAACTTAAAACTGATGGGTCCAACTTGATGTCTTGGTACCTCACCCTAAGGATTTTCCCTGTTCCCTAAAATATGCATGTGTACTTGAGGTTGTGCTAGGTGAGAAGTTTGTTGATACATCCTCTCAAGATGAGAAGAATGTCTACCAATCCAAGGAAGATGATTCCTCCTTAGTCTAGAGTGGCATGCTCTATGACATAGAGGTTGATCTGCAAAAGCGCTTTGAGAATATGAGTGCTTATGAGATAACCACTGATATGAAGGCTATTTTTGCACCTGAAGCCAGGGCCAAGAGGTATGAAGCCTCAGAACTGTTCTTCTCGGCCAAGATGGAGAGCAGAGCAGTGTGAGTGAGCAAGTGGTCAAAATGTCTGGCTACGTTTAGCACCTGAACACTCTTTAATGCAAGATTCCAGACGAACTAGCGATTGATAAGGTGCTGCAATCACTGCCCCTAGCTAAAAATATCCGTCATGAACTACAACATGCAAGGGATGACCAAGTCCCTATCTGAGTTGTTTGTGATGATCAAGACCAATGAGGCGGAAATTAAGAAAGAGCACACTGTGTTGATGGTCAATAAGACCGTCGATCTCAAGAAGCCTGACAAGAAGGGAAAACTGAAGAAGGATGGCAAGCCTATTGCCATTCCTCCCAAGGCACCCAAACCTGGACCCAAGCTTGGTGCCACTCCAGCATGTGGTGTCCTTTTCACAAACCACATGGATCCACCACTAGAGTCATTGCATGTGTGTCCTTCTCATAAACCACATGGATCCACCAGTGTTCTTGCATGTCTTTGCATGTGTGTTCTTTTCATAAACCACCACTAGTGTCATTGCAATGTGTGTCCTTTTCCTAAACCACAAACAGAGTCATTGCATGTTTGTTATTTTCATAAACCACCACTTGGATCCACCAGAGTCTTTGCATGTGTGTCCTTTTCATAAACCACAACTAGAGTCATTGCATGTTTGTTCTTTTTATAAACCACCACCTGGATCCACCAGTGTCACTGCATGTGTGTCCTTTTCATAAACCACCACCAGAGTCACTGCATGTGTGTGTGTCAGTGTGCATCACCGTGGTTTTTGAAAAGAACACATGCAATTATGCCACTCTAGCATGTGGTGTTCTTTTCATAAACCACATGGATCCACCAGTTGTCATTACATGTGTGTCCTTATCATAAACCACATGGATCCACCGGTGTCCTTGCATGTCTTTGCATGTGTGTTCTTTTCATAAACCACCACTAGTTTCGTTACAATGTGTGTACTTTTCCTAAACCACAACCAGAGTCATTGCATGTTTGTTCTTTTCATAAACCACCACTTGGATCCACTGTAGGGGTGGAATCGAGCCGAGCCGAGCCGGCTCGTGGCTCGGCTCGGTCAGGCTTGTTAAAATTCGAGCCGAGCCTGGCTTGGCTTGTACGTAAAAAATTCTAAATTATTGGGCTTGTGGCTTGGCTTGTCGAGCTTGTGGCTTGGCTCATCGAGCTTGCGAGCCGACCCAGCATCCCTGACCAAGTGCGTGTGTTTGTGATGTACGACACTCTTTATTGACTAATTAAGTGCATAAATTTGTGTTGTGAACTTGTGATGTGTACCACCATTATGGTTATTTGTAATTTGTGAGATTTGTTAAAGTATGTCAAGGATCTATTCATTATCAATTGTTGATTACAATTGTAAATTGTTACATTGTGAACAAATGTCATGCTAATATTTTATTGCATCGAGCCTTCGAGCCGGCTTGCGATCTTCGCCGAGCTGGCTTGTCGAGCCTCGAGCCTGAGTAGCGAGGTTTAGGCTTGGCTTGTCCTACCTTCGAGCCGAGTTGAGCCCGAGCCGAGCCTTGTCGAGCTCGAGCCGAGCCTCGAGCTTTGTGTCCACCCCTAATCCACTGCACGTCACTACATGTGTGTCCTTTTCATAAACCACCTGGATCCACCAGAGTCACTCCATGTGTTTCCTTTTCGCAAACCACATAGATCCACCAGTGCCATAGCATGTCTTTGCATGTGTGTTCTTTTCATAAACCACCACTAGTGTCATTGTAATGTGTGTCCTTTTCCTAAACCACAACCAGAGTCATTGCATGTTTCTTCTTTTCATAAACCACATGGATCCACTACATGTCATTTCATGTGTGTCCTTTTCATAAACCACCTGGATCCACCAGAGTCACTCCATGTGTTTTCTTCTCATAAACCACATGGATCCATCAGTTGTCATTGCATGTGTGTCCTTCTCATAAACCACATGGATCCACCAGTGTCATTGCATGTCTTTGCATGTGTGTTCTTTTCATAAACCACCACTAGTGTCATTGCAATGTGTGTCCTTTTCCTAAACCACAACCAGAGTCATTACATGTTTGTTCTGGTCATAAACCACCACTTGGATCCACTACATGTCATTTCATGTGTGTCCTTTTCATAAACCACAACCAGAGTCATTGCATGTTTGTTCTTTTCATAAACCACCACCTGGATCCACCAGAGTCATTGCATGTGTGTCCTTTTCATAAACCATCACTAGAGTCATTGCATGTTTGTCCTTTTCATAAACCACCACCTGGATCCACCAGAGTCACTACATGTGTGTCCTTTCCATAAACCACCACCAGAGTCATTGCATGTATGTGTGCATGTGTGTCAGTGTGCATCATAGTGGTTTTTGAAAAGAACAAACATGCAATGATGCCACTCCAGCATGTGGGGTTCTTTTCATAAACCACATGGATCCACCAGTTGTCATTGCATGTGTGTCCTTCTCATAAACCACATGGATCCACCAGTGTCATTGCATGCCTTTGCATGTGTGTTATTTTCATAAACCACCACTAGTGTCATTGCAATGTGTGTCCTTTTCCTAAACCACAACTAGAGTCATTGCATGTTTGTTCTTTTCATAAACACATGGATCAACTACATGTCATTTCATGTGTGTCCTTTTCATAAACCACAACTAGAGTCATTGCATGTTTGTTCTTTACATAAACCACCACTTGGATCCACTACATGTCATTGCAATTGTGTCCTTTTCATAAACCACATGGATCCACCAGTTGTCATTGCTTGTCTTTGCATGTGTGTTCTTTTACTAAACCACCACTAGTGTCATTGCATGTGTGTTCTTTCCATAAACCACATGGATCCACCAGAGTCATTTGCACGTGTGTTCTTTTCAATGACAGCCATTGGACACAAAACATCGGGACGTAGAGCTAACCAGCAACTGCTCCGGGCTTCTAGAAGACCCGATCCCCGATTGTTAGGCGCCGTTGGATCAGGGTGTGTGGATGATAAGGATGTCCTTCATGAGGGCGATCTGCGAGAAGTTTGTTCTGCGAACTGATTGGCAGTGGCATCCACAACTGGGCTACGTCCTTGCCCTTATCCCCTTAACCTTGGGGCCGAAGCTCAGATCATGTTCCTTCATCGCCATGGAGAGGGAGAGGCCCAAACTCAGCTTGCACGAGGCTCAGATGTTCGCCCACTACGACATACTCACGCCGCCATTCATGAGGCTTCCTGCCGGCTTTGAGCTCAGCTACACCAGGGTTCCTGTCGCGCCACTCTTGCGTAACAACGCGTTGGCAAGGCATATCAAGGAGTGCCGCCGCCACATGCCGGAGCAGAAGAGGGCAATGGCACGGTACTCACGCACGAGCGCGTACTGGCGAAAGTTGTTCAAGAAGGAGCGGATGGCATTGATTGAGCTGTGCAGAACCCGCCGGCGGGAGATCCACCTAGATCTGCGCAACCCCAAAGGGAGGCAACGCTTCTGGGCAGTGCCTGGGCGTACGACCTTCGCCATTATCGATGAGGCGTGCCATGAAGAATCCATGAGGAGGAGGACCGCTGCCAGGAATGTCAACATTGATTCCGACGTGGATGAGGCTGATGGCAACATGGACAGCGTCGTCGATGATGGAGACTGTGGGAGCGTCATAGTTGATTAGTGCCACTTAAGCATAAATTAAATCTATGTACGGTATCTTAATGCCCTCTTTGGATCCGGGTCACTTGAGTCATAGTCGATTAGCGTCCTAATCTATATATGTCGGCCATGTTTTAGGTGTCTTTGTCTTTAAAACTAGTCGAAACTCGTCTGATCCTGAAAATAAAGTTCGCGCGTTCCTAGCATATCGGATGGGACAATACGCTGACTCTGCTCCCAGGCACAGCCATAATTTGGAGTGTGCCAGAGGAGAAGTGGTCAAGCGTGTTGTAATAGTGTACTACTTCTGTCCAGATATAACTGACTTAGCGTTTTTAGATATTTAAATGTATCTATACCCAAAACATGTCTAGATGCATATGAATCTACACAAATTCAAGTCACTTAGTTCTAGACGGAGGGAGTAATAATATTTTTTGAGGAATAGTTTTTGATGGCATATATTGGCCATGTTTTAGGTTTCTCTGTCTTTCAAACTAATCAAAAGTCGTCAAATTCTGAACAAACAAAGTCATTGCTTTCACATCTGATGGACAATACGCTGACTCTGCTACCAGCACTTGATGGCACAACTATAATTTTGGAGTGCGTCAGAGGAGATGGAAATCCAAGGAAGATGAGAACAAGTAGCTGCGTCCATACGCAGGTAAAAAAATAATGTAATAATATTTAAAAATTGTAATCCGGTCCACATGACCCCATCACAGACATGTTGCACGCTCCAGATATAAATAAAGATGAAACGACTAGTTTAGTTTCATTGATAATTCAACATACAATGTTACTGTGCCCGCTTCTTTCTGCTCCTCCTATTAGTCTGCTAGCCCACGCTGCATTAAGCAACAGTTGATGAGGATGAAAAAAAATGATAAAATGGTAAATAAAACAATTTGTAAGCTTACCTTTCATCTGGAGAATCATAAAAAGATGAAATTGGCAGGGATTTATTATTTCTCCTACAGTTAGCCGAAAGATCCTGAAGAACATCCTCAATCACCCCTGCAACTTCTTCATATTCTAATACACCTCCATTATTTGCCTTTTCCTCCCCGTTCCGCTTACCCTTTTATTTCTTTTGACACCCTTTTCTCGCTAGCACCTCCACTTCTTCATAAATTTGCTGCTTACCTATGTTTTCCTCCGAGTGCTCTTCACCGTTTTCCTCCACCTGCTGCACTTCCTCAAGTTCTTCGTCTTCGCACTGCTCTTCCTCCAGTTTTGGCTGAGAAGCCTCATTTTCTGCCACCAAGGTGTGAACAGGGACAAGATCATTTGTAACTGGGTGTTTGCACAACCTCTTGATATGGCCGAATCCTCCACAATGTTTGCATTTCCTTTTCCTAGCTCCCAACCTTGAACCTTTATCGGTGGAGGCTTCGATCCTTAGCATTCTAGGCCTCCCAGGTGGCCTCCTAAGAACTGGTGGTTGCAGTTTGAACCTTGGATCGACAATCTCCCAATCATTTTCATCAGCCATAGGTGGTACATTTTCTGCATAAGTTGCAGCAAACTTGTCCATGGAGAAATAGTTGTCAACATAGTTCTCTATTTCAGCTCCACTACCTCTAAGCTTTAAGATGAAGTACAATGCATGGTGACATGGCAGACTAGTAATCTGCCACTGCCTAGATGAACCAGTCTTGTTTCCAACGTCTATAGTGTACCTCCGTTCAGTTCCATGCTTGTATTCTACATAAACCTCAGCCAATGTTCTGAAACTTCTAACCATCCTCATCTTTATCATTCTCATTGCCCTGGTTCTTGCATTCAATAACATAACCACCTTTGGAACTATTTTATGGCCTAAAAAATTTCTTGCACAAATTGTTTGCCTTAAATCTATCTTCGTCATTATGCACTATCTTATTGCATCCAACAAAATAACAATTCCAAGTGTCTTCATGCCCAAAATCTTAGCATTGAAACTCTCTGCCAATTTATTGCAAACAAAATCCACCTTGCTTAACTCACCAAACTTGCTTCTGGCCCATAGCTTGGTGTGATGTTCTTTAAGGTATTTTTTCACCTTTGGCACTACATACATGTTCTGCAAGTAAGTAGCATGCGTTCTTGGGGTGTATGTGTATGCTGATCGCCACAAGTCCTCTTCAAAGATCTTTCGTTTGAACTTCTTCGTGAAGTTAGTAGCAAGGTGCCGCATGCATTCCCTATGCTCAACCCCAGGAAACACAACATCAACAATATTCTCAAGACCCTTGCATGCACCAGTGTGTATCACCAAGCCTTTAGGGTGACCAATTACTGCCCGTAGTCTCTGCATGAACCATGTAAAGCTTTCATTTGATTCACCCTCAAGAACATCATAAGCTACAAGTAGAAGCCAATTATGCGCGTCCAAAGTACAAGCAGAAGCAACATCTCCCCTGAACTTCCCTGTTAAAGAAGTTGCGCCTATTGCCAAGTATGGCCTGCAGCCGTCTAGGAACCCCTGCCAGCATGCCTTCAGGCGGACAAAACATCTCCTGAAGCATTTCTTATCTGCATGCTTATACCTGACCCCCTTGAGACCTTTTCTCTTCCTTTCACAACTTCGTAATCGATGTCAACAACACTACCAAGTGATGTTTTCTCTACCCGACCTTTGAAACTATACAACATGTGAAAACTGTCATTCCACTTGCCTTGAATGAAGTCTAGAGCCATCTCCTTCCCATCAAAGACTCTGTGGTAAGGAATCAGAACGTTAAACTTTTTGCTAATCTTTGCTCTGAGTTCAGCAGGTCCAATGTTATGATCCTGCCTCACCCAGTCAAGTACAGTAGCAGCAATTCACTTAGTAGTCGCCGGTCTAATTTTATCACTTAAATAAGTATTATGGCAGTTGTGTTTCTTCGTGTTTACTTTGATCTGCATTCGATAAGAATCCAAATAATTCAGAGCTAATTATCAATAGAATAAATATGAGAAATACTGAAACTAAATGTAGCTATTGCAACCTGAAATGGGTGTCCACCCCGCATTGGAGATGCATGTAATCTCCATTTACACACATTAATTTCCCTACAATGCACCCTAAATCTCTTTTGGTCGCTCTTTTCAATGATAAATTCGAACCCAACTCTAATTGCATAGGTTTCAACTGCATATCTACAGTCCTCCACATTCTCAAAGACAATCCCCTCATCAATTGTAGGATTGCCCCTGTCAAAGTATATCACTGGCATGTCCTTGTTTTCATCGTCGTATCTACATCCCATTTCCACATCTTCACATTCCCCTTCCTCATTAGCCCCATAGTCAGGCTCAAAGTTAGAATCAACCAAATATTCCCTACTTTCCATCCTATCAGGGTTAGCAGCCACGTCTGGATATGCTTTCTCATCATCATCCGCATCGCCACACATTTCAGTGTCTTCATGCTCGCTTGACAAAGCATCATGAGCTATACAGACGTCCTGCGATTACCAACACATATCCTTGCCATCACCATGGGACTAGAAATGCTAATTGGGGTATCTAGAAAAGGAATCACAGTTCTTACCCTTCAATGGGGATGTACGACACCTTCTCCGGTCACCATACCTCCAAAGCTCTGCACCTCGCTTCCTCTTCCCATGTTTTGTTCTCCTCTGTGCTCTCCAGACTTGAATGAGATTTCGTGCTCCCCAGTCACGTAGGACCCATCTCCATGTTCTCAAGCCTCGCAGGATCCGGATCACCAGCGTTGTTGGGCGCCTAACCCAACTGCTGACTCTCAGTTTTCGTTTCTAGACGCGCCTGGGCGGTGGACAACAGCAACGAGACAGGGCAGGGAGGGGAGGGGACGTGAGGGGATGGCGGGGAGGGGAGGGCAGGAGGACGACGACCCAAGAGGAGGAAGAGAGCGGTGCACGACTGAACGGAGTGGCGGCGGCAGGAGCAGAGGAGCGGAGCGAAGCGGAGCTGGTTGCGATAAAACATGGAAAATTGCACAATAATGTGTTGGTGGGCGGCACTAGTCCTTGAACCTGGGATGCACGCCGTCGAAGCTAGAGGAGGTGGGCCCACGAGTCAGAAAACATGCAACGTCATCTTTCCCTGTTTCTAATGCCCTTTACAAAAAATAAAACATGCCACACCATCATCTCCTGTTTCTGATGGTGTTGCTACAATTCGAAGGTACATAGTGGCATAGAAATAATATCGTATAAACATAAGGGAACAATCGTCAACATTTCTAAAATGGAACCCGGTCTCCTACCTGTCCTGGTACATTTCCCGATGAGGTGGATAGCCACGACCGATCTTTCTAATACTTTCGCACTCTTATGCTGAGAAGGGAAATAAAGATTGAGCGGTTAATGTAACGAGCGGAAATGGGAGATGATTATTTTTCACATGTGCCTGTAGTCCAAACCTACTGTCAGTCTATCACTCCCCTTCTCCAACAAACCACAGTTCACCTTGCGCAGCTTTGCCACACCGCACCACCTAGAATAACATGGCCCCGCCTAAGCAGCTGCCGCTGCCGTTGCCACGACAGCCGCCAAAACTGGTGTATTTAGCCCCTCTAAGGCAGGCCATGAAGCTCTACTTCAAGGCCGGTCTCCCATTGCCCTACAAGGCAGATGATTTCGCCAAATGTGCCGAATCGGCTGCGATGGCGGTGCTGGCATCATCGGCGCCGGATGTGGCGAGCAGGGCCAAGAGAGCAATGTGGAGAAATCGCGCGGTGGCATTACGGCGTGCTCTAGGCAGGGGGAACAAGGTACGTATCAAATCGTTCATGAGAGCATCCCGCCAAGGGTACACACCCTCGAACAGGGCATCGCCAAGGTCTAGGAACTTTCGCGTCCACGCTTCAGCGCGGGCTACCTTACCGTAGTGGGGGAGTCTAGGGACACGCCATCTACAGCAAAGATGCTCCATCCAACGCACCGTCGGAGGCCGTACCACGGCGCCGACCAAGTGTCTACACTCAGCATGTTGGATTGTTCGACAGCTGGAGCCAGCGGTGGGCATCAGCTCAGCGTCGGAATTCAGGTTCCAGTTCACACAGACCTATGATCCCAAAAAGAAGATGCCGAATTTCAGTTTCAAAGAAATCATTGTGGCGGCATGAATGGTCCTACTGAACGAGGACTGGCGCATGCAAAGGGGTCGTGCATGAACGATGCAGATTTCTTGTAGTTTGGCGAGAAGGCAATAGATCAGTTTGGGTTAAATGATCAAAGAACTTACGTCCTCTCAAGGCAATTGGCCAGCCAACTTTTCTGGTGGAGATCTGAAGTTTCTTCAGTGTAGAATAGTTAAGTTCAGACTGAAGAATGGCTTTTGTAGATGAAATGCTGACGCATTGTTTTATAAACTAGTAGGAAGTTTAGCCCACTTTTGTGCAGGTATAAGACCCTTTTATATGGAAGTACTACTGTTGTAAACAAATACTATCAAGTATCTATTTCTTTGAATTACTACTCATGGTTAAATCCAATTAACTAGCATTTTTTATCCCAGGTAGATAAAATTCAGACGGCAGTTTATGTATAGATTTTGCGTCTGATGTCTGTGTTGTAAACCGTTTTCCTTTGTCTTGTGCTGTATGCAAAATGGTCATGCAGTTCAACGTGTTACAAATCTAGCTACCTTGTACTTGAAGAGGATATGGACTACATTTTCATGGCATCCACAGAATTGACATTGCTCATTGCTAGTCCACCCTCTTTTCATGAGGTTGTCCTTGGTTATTCATAGAAATTATAAAGCACGGTGTTCAACACAGATGCATTAGACACACATACTTCAAATTGATTACCCACACATACTACATCGATTCAAACTATTACATGTTTTTAGTCGATGTTAACTTCCTGCTACGCTCTCCATACTACAAAGTCATTAGCCACACATACTACATCAATTCACTAGAGTTCTGTCTTCACTCGAGAGAAATTAGAACCACCAGCTTGTCCAAGCCTAGTTCCCCCACCGAAACTGTGTGCGCTGTTGCAAAACGGTGGTGGTCCAGTGCCATCGATCCTTCCATGCCAACACTGCAGGCGACGAGGACACTTTATGGCCGCCTCTTCGGGGTCCTAAATGCCATGTACAGATTCCAGAAACTCCTCCAGGTGGATGATGACCGGGTGCTTCCAGCAAAGCTGTCGCCCTACCCTGCTTGAAATCTGCACCTTCTACATCTTAGGAATGGCGTCAGGATCTTTCAGCCACGCCTTTACCTCGATGACCCATCTGTCGCTCGGTGGCACGATTTCCAACAGATCGCCACCAAGGCTACTGATGACCTTCTTGAGGGCCTCCGGATCCCAAGCGTCCAATGGGAGGCCGTCAAAGCCGAGTTTGGAGAAGAAACGAAGCTGCCCCAAGCGATCATCCCATCCACACGTGTGATGCCAATGCATGAAGCTCATTTTCTCCCAGCAACACTCGAAAGAATGGGAAGAATGCAGAACACGCTCGGTGTCTGAGCTATGCTTGAACCGGACAAAAAAATCGAATGGCCGCACGCATACCTCAATCTTGACCTAATTTCGTCTAATCAAAAAACGAGACCTGAAAGCCGGCAGCAACTCTGCTGGCGACATGGTGGGACGAACGCCCAGCACGGTGGCCATGAGAGCGTGGTCGTCGAACTGCTGTGCCAGAGCTACCATGCCTAGGGTGCGCGGCAACACGCAACTACCCGAGGCCGGTCGCCGGCCAGGATTGCCCGATGGGACGTGCTCCGCCATGCAAGAAGGACTAGCCATAGGAGAGATATTAGTCCGAGGATGTGAAGCTTCGATATGACGGATGATGCGACGACGACGGCTGTGACCTTAGATTAGGGGAGTGGGAGGTTGACCGGACATGGCGGGGACGCAAGTTATAGCAAGTGTGAGCTTCGATCTGAGACGAGAGCCGAAGTGATGACTGCAAGTGCACAGATTTTTTGTAGCTAGTTTCGAAATAAAGATATCGATCCCACAAGGAGCAGTAGGCAAAAGACTAAAATGATTTTAACTATAACTAAACGGAGTACTTAAGGAATAACTTTAAGATGCAAGAAAAGTAAAGTTGTTTTTGGGTTTTGGTTGAACAATGTGATTTAAAGTAAAGCAAAACTTAATGCAGAAAGTAAGAATCACGTGTGTAATAGAACTTTGGAACTACAATAGGGAAAAGGCGTTCTTAAGGATTAGTGGATCCACCGCTAGCAATTTAGACTAAGTAATAGAGAGTATTATAACAAATATTCTCATAATGTGTATGTATGTGGGAGGAGCTCCATATATGGACGAATAGCCAGCAACCGCTGCACACATCATCCTCATAACCACAACAGACAATAACCGACAACCAACGCATTACTGCGCTAATAAGGGATTTCTCCCATGGCGTGGACATGGCCTTGTGAGTTATCCTTGATTCCCCAAGTTAGTATGTAAGGAATGACAACGACTTTATATTCACATTAAGTGCTATCATCCCTCCGTCTACCAACAAGTAATCCCCTTCATTGAGTCCCCATAGGAGGCAAATATTGAGGAGGTGCACAACTCCCAATATCAAGATGAAGACAATTAACACATACACATAATGATGTATAATATAATAATCTCTATCTCATCTCAGTTATATGCTAGGGTTTCTCCATCTCCCCAATAACTAGAGATCTACTCAGACATGGAGGCAATCAACATCATAGCAATGGAAATGGAAACAATCATAGACAAATAGTACTTGTATAAATCCACAACAAGTATAGGAATTACAACAAGATCTAGACAAGATGTAGATGGTATGGATGGAGATGGTGGTGATGCAGCAGTGGATGATGAAGATCGATGCCTTAGCCTCCCGGATCTGCGTAGGGTGAAGATGGATCCCCGGCGGATGAGTTCCCCCTCCATATGCCTTCTGGATGTGAGGTTTCTACGATTTCTGGGTGTTCTATATGTCATCTCCCTAAACCAATTGCACGGGGTGAAACTATTTGACGAGGCAGAGGCAACGCCAGCTATACGGCCGAAAATTGCTCCGCCCGTATAGTTCGTCGTTGAACTCTCTACCTCCTTTGTTCACTTCTGGTTTTCTTCTGGTGTTATTAATATTCCCCAAATAAGCGATTTACGTTGTTTTTGACTCCTTTTCTCCATAGTACAACTGCTCCTAGAACTGTATCCATTGGATCCATCATCTATCCTGATCCTGGTGAAAACAGACATAAAATGTGTGCACGAGCGCCATAAAATACCAAGATCCTACATCTACAATGTAAAATAATAATGTAAAACATGATGTAATACTAGGTCTTTCTAAAATTTTATCCATGAATGGTACAGGTTTATGATTTTTCTGTGTCTCACGGTTTAGCTTCCTAAAATCAATGGACATACGATATCCTACAATTGGTCTAACATGAACTAGCTCACCATCCTCATTCATAGCAGCATCAAGACCACCTTGTCTTGGTATGCAATGAGCTGGGTTAACCCACTTACTGTCAGAAATAGGATATATTATGTCAGCATCAAGTAAGCGTATAACTTGTTTTCTTACTACTTCCTTCATTTTAGGATTAAGACTTCTTTGTATATCTACTACGGGTTAAGCATCATCAAGCATGGTAATCTTATGTGTTACAATAGATGGATCTATTTCTTTAATATCACTCAATGTATATCCAAAGGCTTCACGATGCTTAACCAAAATTGAAATGAGTTTATTCGTTTCATTTTCTGATAGATTCTTACCAATAATAACAGGACATTTATTTTCATTATCTAAAAACTCATACCTCATATCGTCCGGAAGTTTTTTCAATTCTATTGGTGGAGATTCTTCATCTCTAGTTCTTACCAATTCTTCATAGTCATGTGGATTTTGTGCTTCTGGGATTAAATCAAGGTAATCATCCATGTCTTCTTTCTTCTCATCATCTGGTGCCTCTTCCCAATTAATCAAGCTTCTTTCTAATTCATCTCGTGGAGTACTAAAATGAATTGCTACTAATTCGGCAATCGTATTTTCTTCCTTGATATCCTCCACTTCATATGGACTCCTTTTCAGTTTGGCAAAGTGGAATGTCATTTCCTCTTCTCCAAACTTCAGCAAAATAGTTTCCTTCTGATTATCTATTCGAGCTTTGGTGATGGAAACAAAAGGCCTATGATGTCTACGCACTTCTATTCTTGTAGACACTTCTATTATTACTCTCCACATAAGCATAGTTATTCTTATTAATCATAGTGGGAGCAAATTCAACAAAATAGCTAGCATTATTATTCTCATCACTATAATCATCAAATATAGGAGGCATATTGTAATCATTAATTTTCTCCTTAATAGTAAGTGGACTGAAAATATCATATTCATCATTGTAATCATCATATATTGGAGGTATGGTATCATCATAAGCAATAGAATAGCTATCTTCCAAAGCTGGGAAACTAAAAAGATCATTTTCATAAAAACTAGCTTCCCCAAGCTTAGACTTTTCCATAGCATTAGCAATAATGGTGTTCAAAGAATTAATACTAATAACATTGCTATTAGAATGCAAATAAAGTTCCATAGGTTTTTAAATTTTCTCTTCAAACACTTCATGTCCTAACTCAAGATAAATACTATAAAGCTCTCTATTTTTGTTGTTGTTTTCCATTAAGCCTAACTAGTGAAAACAAGAAACAAAAAGACAAAATTGCAGAATCTAAAGGAAATAACTTCGAGCACTCACACCGGAGGATGTGAGTACCTTTTTCCTTACCTCCCCAGCAACGGCGCTAGAAAATAGCTTGATGTCTACGCACTTCTATTCTTGTAGACAGTTGTTGGGCCTCCAAGTGCAGAGGTTTGTAGAACAGTAGCAAGTTCCCCTTAAGTGGATTACCCAAGGTTTATTGAACTCAGGGAGGAAGTGGTCAAAGGTATCCCTCTCAAGCAACCCTGCAATCAAGATACAAGAAGTCTCTTGTGTCCCCACCACACCCAATACACTTGTCAGGTGTATAGGTGCACTAGTTCGGCAAAGAGATAATGAAATACAAGTGGTACAGATAAAATACAACGGTGCCAGAAAATAGCTTGATGGCGTGGAAGAGACTAAAGGCAAACTGAAATAAAGATGGGAGCAAGCAAACATGTAATAAATCTAGTTGCAAACGGTGTTTCAATGCTTAGAAACAAGGCCTAGGGATCATACTTTCACTAGTGAACACTCTCATATAAATATCTTCTCTTCATGATACTACTCTGAACTACTCTCCGGTTGGACACTCTAATCCATGGTAGGGCTATAACATCACTCCTCAAAGTCCGCTTTCCCCATCTAGATAACCCCACATTGTCACCTTGAGCACTAGATGGTTCCAACAAACACCACAATTTCATAGAAACATCCAACTCCAAATATAACTCATAACAATTATTTGTAATCTCTAGCCTAAGTACCACCATGGTGTGCACGCTATCACTTTCACACACATGGGGAGAGCAGAGATCTATTAAAGCACTTGAGTAGCAAATTAGATCTACTTGATTACAAAGCTCATGATCACAATATGATCATGCATAGAGAGAGAGATGAACACATAGCTACCAGTAGAACCCTTAGCCTCGAGGAAGAACTACTCCCTCATCATCATGGGAATCAGCAACGACGATGGAGATGGTGGTGGATATCGATGGAGATGGCTCCGGGGGCACTTCCCCGTCCCGGCAGGGTGCCGGAACAGAGACTTCTGTCCCCTGAATCTCCTCTTCGGTGGCGGCGGTGCTGCGGGGAACTTTTTGTGGCTGGAGGATGTTCGATTTAGGGTTTTCGTCCTGGGGGAATTTTATAGGCGAAGGGGCGAGGTCGGTGGCCGGCCAGGGGGCCCACACCATGCCATGGCGCGGCCTAGGGCTGGCCGCGCCAAGGGGTGGTGTGGCTGCCATGTGCCCCCCCTTCGTCTCTCCTCCGGACTCCATGTGTCTTCCGATAAAATATTGACTTTGGCTTTTGTCCCGTCCAATTGCGAGAATATTGATTTTCTACTTTTTCTAGAACCAAAAACAGAAGAAAACAGGCAACTGGCATTCTGGCATCTTGTTAATAGGTTAGTCCAAGAAAGTGTATAAAAATACTCCAAAGTGTGGACAAAACATAAGAAAGTAGATATAAAATAGGCATGGAACATCAAATATTATAGATACGTTTGCAACGTATCAGCCTGCCCAAAAGAATAGGACAAAAAGAATCTCGAGGCATATCAACTATATGAAAATCAAGGGGGTACATGAGTGAGCCAATAAATACATAGATATTTCGGATTACTCCTTCCGGCTCTGTATTGGTTCTATTAGACAATTTGATTACAGTGTCCACCGGTTCCACATCTGAATTATTTAAATTGTAGCGGAGTTTCTCATAAAGTGATGAAGGCATAATATTTATAGTGGATATTGGTTCACAAATTCCATATAAGAAAGTTTCTCCACAATATATAGGGGTCATAGGTTTGGAAGTTTTGTTACCTTGAACCTTACCTTTGATGAATTTTGAGGTCTCAAGTTCTAACATAACCACTTGTTCCACTATTCGTGCTTCCATAAGATCCTTCATTATTACATTATTTATATTTGTAGCTTCGGAATTCCTTTCTGGTTTCTTGGGTCTCTTCTTTGTTTGTTCTTCCTCTCTTTGTCTTTTTTCAAAGATCCCTTGTATTGGTATCAAGGAGAACTCTTCCATTAGTGCTCTTGCACGCTTCTTTTCTTCGAGGGGTTTACGAGGTTCCCATTCTGTAGGTACCTGCCAATGCCTTGCATAACTCTCAATAATTTTCTTTACCGAGTAAGAATCAGTACCGAGGGTTTTAATCATTGTATCTATCCTCCCATCTGCAAGGAAATCATTAATGCAAGCATATTCAGAAAAACCATTTGTAGTATTTTACTTATCTTTAAAATTTTCAGTTGCTTCTTTCATTTTTATTATTAGATTCCAAGCCTCATCATAGGTATAAGATAGGACACTTCCATTAGAAGCAGTATCTAGATTCGTTCTATTTACAATAATTAGCCCTCCATAAAAGGTATGGGTGATTAACCAATCAGGTAAACGATGATGGGGTAATTATCTAGGTAGCTTTTATACCTTAGATATCCTTCATATAAGCCCTCCTAGGATTATTTTTGAAACTGATAATAATACCTCTCATCCTGTGAGCTTTGCTTTCAGAGTAATATTTTGATAGGAACTTGGTTGTCAGTTCCTCCCAAGTCCTTGGTGCTTCTGCACAAAATGATCTGTACTAGTCGCAAACATTATTAGAGAGAGTTTGTCTAAAGAACTAGATTTTAACCATATCAAGATTATAGTCGTTGAAAATAAAGGAACTAAGAATGTCTTCAAAGAATTGGAAGTGTCCATATGGACTTTCTTCATTGGTTGCTGAAAATTTCTTAGAATGTAATAACTCAAATAATAAAGGATGGATCTCAACTCCATCCAGATTTATGCTTTTGTTGACGGTTATAAAAGCGTTCATGGGCAAACCCATTTTCCTTACTGTCTCAAGCTGATTTAAATGATGAGTGTTGTCCATTGTTGTGGTCCTGCAACTCAAGTAAAAATTATTACAATGAAAGTAAATAACTAAAAGTAAAGTGACTTATAGCGCTAAGCTCCCCGGCAACGGCGCTAGAAAATAGCTTGATGACTGCAAGTGCACAGATCGTTTATAGCTAGTTTTGAAATAAAGATATTGATCCCATAGGGAGCAGTAGGCAAAAGACTAAAATGATTTTAACTATAACTAAACAAAGTACTTAAGGAATAACTTTAAGATGCAAGAAAAGTAAAGTTGTTTTTGAGTTTTGGTTGAACAAGGTGATTTAAAGTAAAGCAAAACTTAATGCAGAAAGTAAGAATCGCGTGTGTAATAGAACTTTGGAACTACAATAGGAAAAAGGCGTTCCTAGGGATTAGTGGAGCCACCGCTAGCAATTTAGACTAAGTAATAGAGAGTATTATAACGAATATTCTCATAATGTGTATGTATGTGGGAGGAGCTCCATATATGGACGAATAGCCAGCAACCACTGCACACATCATCCTCATAACCACAACAGACAATAACCGATAACCATCGCGGTACTACGCTATTAAGGGATTTTCCCATTGGCATGGACATCGCTTTGTGAGTTCTCCTTGATTCCCCAAGTTAGTACGTAAGGAATGACAACGACTTTATAGTCACAGTAAGTGCTATCATCCCTCCGTCTACCAACAAGTAATCCCCTTCATCGAGTACCCATAGGAGGCAAATATTGAGGAGGTGCACAACTTCCAATATCAAGATGAAGACAATTAACACATACACATAATGATGTATAATATAATAATCTCTATCTCATCTCAGTTATATGCTAGGGTTTCTCCATGATCTACTCAGACATGGAGGCAATCAACATCATAACAATGGCAATGGAAACAATCATAGACGAATAGTACTTGTATAAATCCGCAATGAGTATAGGAATTACAACAAGATCTAGACAAGATGTAGATGGGATGGATGGAGATCGTGGTGATGCAGCGGTGGATGATGAAGATCGATGCCTTAGCCTCCCGGATCTGCGTAGGGCGAAGATGGATCCCCGGCGGATGAGTTCCCCCTCCAGATGCCTTTCAAAGGTGAGGTTTCTGTGATTTCTAGGTGACATGGGTATACCCTACAGGTACTCTAGCTTGGTATATACGGGTTGAATACGGCGGAAGCCCACGGCGTTTCCAAGGCCCAAATAGGGAACTCGAGTAACCTACGGACTCTCGATTGCTTGCGGAACAAGAAGAAGCTAAAGATAGAAAGTTTAAAGGGAAAACCCTAACTTGTAACCGACTCGACCTGCTACCTGAGACCTAGCCTATCTATATAAAGGCTAGGAGGGGGCGGCGAGGAGGACACACACAACCCTAGTTTCCACAACCCTCGCCAGATTGCATCTGCGCACCATTGTAATCCTTGATTCCTCTGTTAATTCCACGAGGAGACAAGAAGGAGTAGGGACCTTTGCGAGGCCTGAACCTGGGTAAATATTCGAGTCCCCTGTGTGCTTGTTTGCTAGCCGATTGATGCTTCCAGCGCTCCCTCGTTCTCCAAAACTCAAGTCCATAACAATGGGCATTGATGAGTTAAACCCTCGTCAATTGGCGCCGTCTGTGGGAATTGGGAGTGCTGATGTTGTGGCTTCTTTGGCCCCATCAACTGCGATCTACAACTCCACAACAGCGGAGATTCGCCAACTCTTCGGCGCGTTCGACTTCACCGTCCATACGCCGTCCACTCGCGCGGCTTTCGAGTCCGTGGGCAACGGAATTAGTCTGGCGATCGGGAGCTTCCGCTTCCAAGTTGGTTAGATGGGCACGCTTCGCATGCCTGACCAGCCGACAACACCATCGATTGCTCCAGCATCATGGTTCCCTCCGCCGTTCGGCACCCTCAGTGAGCTCAATGCCTCGACAACAGTCGAGAATACAGGCAGCGACAACAGTCGCGAATCCGATCTGGGCGATCTAGCAACTGAAGATGGAGCCTACGGCTCTAGATCTGAAAGTTGTGGGAGCAGCAGCTTCCCCAACCACTTCATGTGCGCCATCAGCAACGCGGGCGACTCCTCCGCCAATCGCGACAACACGGGCAACGGTGGCAATGGAACTGACCCGCCAAACGGTGGCATACCTAACGGCGGACCACCCAATGGCGGACCACCCAAAGGTGGCCCCACTAATGGCGCCCCCGTCAACAACGGAGGGGCAGCCGAACTCCCCACCATGGTGAATGAGAAAACTGGCGAACGCGTCGTGATCAGGCTCAACGATCTCGAGTGGGCTCGTTGCCGTGAAGCCCTATGAGGCCACCCTCTACCCTTCGGCTCCCTACAAGAACTGCTGATGGGCTACCATTGGCTCCTGAAGGAGGAATACAAGCGCCAATTGCAAACAATCGCGCAGATCGAGGCGCGTAAAAAGGCGGCTGATGAGTCGAGCCTCCGGCGAGCTGGGATCTCCTGCCACGGAGGAGATCCTCCTCCAAGTGAACGAGTACATCGCCAACAAGAGGCGATCTCGACTAGCCCACCTCACTGAACAAGAGTGTGTAGAAGACACAAAAGTCCATGACTTCGGCTCCATGATGGTGGATACGCGTGGCAACGTGCTCCCCAAAACGCCGCAAGCTGCGGTAACGGCAGCCACTATGTACCCCTCAACAACCAGCCGCCAGCTGGAGATCCTCGAGCTGCCATGCATCGATCTACGATCGCAGGCTTGGGGTTGATCGAGGATGCTCTCGACAAAGAGCTGACACTGGAGCCGAAGAAAGGCAAGGCTCTGGCAAAACGCTACTCCTCGCCCTCATCCAGCGATGACAGGCATGATCTGTCTCGACGTCGTCGCTCCAGGCGACACGACCACGACTACAACACGCGCGATGACATCACGCAATGTAAGATCGGCAAGTCAAGGGCGTGACGTGCCCGATCGACTGACTCAGAAGACTAAGATGTGGAGCTCTGTGGCGCTAGATGCTTTAGTCGGGCCATCAGGCTGAAGCGAATGCCCAAGGCGTTAAGCTCCCATCAGAGAACCCAAAGTTTGACGGTCCACAGGACCCGAAAATCTAGTTAGAGGACCATATCTCCTCCGTTAGGCTCCACGGAGGGAGTCGAAGCATGGCTATGCAATGCCGGCAGCTACATGCCAGGGCGCCGCCCGGGCATGGCTCAACAACCTCCCACGCGGATCCATTCGCAGTTAGGAAGAGCTGGTCTACAGCTTTGTGTGCAACTTCAATGGCACTTACAAAAGGCCCGCGTCAATCGAAGAGCTAGGTGCTGCCAACAAAGGTCAGGCGAATCACTACGCTCGTACATCCAGAGGTGGTCCATCATCAAGAACTCCGCAGAAAATATCTCGGAAGATCGCGCAATCGACGCATTCAACGGTGGTGTTCGGCGCATAGAGCTCAGGGAGGAGCTGGGCCGCTCAAAGCCCAAAACCATTGACCACCTGATGGAAATTGCGAATCGATGGGCTGATGGAGAAGATTCGGTGAAGAATCGTGTTCACTCCGACGAGGAAGCAGAACTCGTACAAAGACGCGACCGCCGAAGCAAACGTTGAATGCGCATCTACGATGATCGCGACAACGTCAACATGGTCGCAGCTGGCTACGCCGACAGACGTGACGACAACCGGAACAACGGCTACCGCAGCGGTGGATACCGCAACTCCGGGAAAACCACGCAAGTATGGCAGCACCGCACTCGCGATGAGTGACCCGCATCATCCATTGAATACAAGCTGTCCAGGCCATGTACCATGCACTTCTACATCGACAAGCATGATGGCAAAAAGAAGTCTAGCCACCTCCTCAAAGACTGCCGCGAGTTCCTCAAACTCCATGAGGGTCTAGCTCGGATGAATCGTGACGCGGTCAATAGGGGCAACGGAGCCGCCCTAGGCGCTGTGGCACATGGAGCTCCTCCACCACCACCCGGACCACCGCCAAACACAGCTGCGCCTGACCAACATCACGGAGGTGAGCCGTACCCACGGGCCATGGGCACCATGATGATCCAAAAGGGTCGCCCCTCCAACCAGGTGCAAAAGGACATCACTCGCCAAGTCAATCTGGCGACAAACTCTCCACCATCCACCACTGAGTACCTCAGTGGAAGCGACTCCTGCATCACCTTTGACGAGCGCGACCATCCGCGCCAAGTACCTTGTCCAGGCCACTGTCCCCTCGTACTCGAGGCACAAATTGGAGGTTTCGACATGAGCCACGTCTTCATGGACGGCGGAAGCGGCATCAATCTTATGTTCGCGAGTACCTTGCGAGCAATGAGGATCCCTCTGACCTGCCTAGAGGCCTCGGACACAACATTCCATGGCATCGTCCTAGGCAAAGGCGTATACCCCCTTGGAAAAATCAACCTCGACGTCATCTTTGGCACGCCAAAAACTTTCGATGCGAACGCATTGACTTTGAAGTCGTCGACTGGCCCTCACAGTACCACTACATCCTCGGACGTGTCGCATTCGCTAGGTTCATGGCAGTACTGCACTACGCCTATCTGCAGATGAAAATGCCAGGCCCTAATGGCGTCATCACAATCAACGAGAGCTTCGAGAGGTTCGACAGTTGCGACATGGAGTTCAACAGAATATCCCAGTCCTTCGGCATGCAGGAAGAACTCGCGAGACTGAAGGAGTCGACAAACAACAGTCTGCCTCCCCTGAGCCGGCCAAGCTCACCTGACCTATCCTTCGACTCATCGGTGCACACGAAGAAAGTTCAGGTCCACCCATCGGATCCTGCCAAGACGGCCCTCATCGCCAACAACTTGAGTCCCGCATAGGAACTCGTTCTCGTCGAATTCCTCCGTGAGCACTGGGAAATCTTTGCCTAGTGTCTAGCGGACATGCTAGGAGTTCCCAGGGAATTCACCGAGCATGCACTCAATGTTAACCCAGACGCAAGGCCAGTCAAACAAATAATTTGGCGACTGTCTGAACCAAGAGGAAAGGAAGTCGGAATGGAGATCAACAGACTCCTCGACGCTAAATTCATATGCGAGATCAAGGAAAGCACTTGGCTTGCCAACACGGTGCTAGTACCAAAAAAGGACACGGATATCCCGCGGATGTGCGTGGACTTCACCTCTCTGAATAAGCACTGCCCGAAGGACCATTTCCCGCTGCCGCAAATCAACCAGATCATCGACTCCTCTGTGGGATGTGAGCGCCTCTGCTTCCTCGACGCCTAATCAGGCTACAATCAGATTCGAATGAAGGAGGAAGATCAAGAGAAAACGACGTTTACAATGCCTTTTGGTGTGTTTTGCTATAACACAATGCCCTTCGGGCTAAAAAACACAGGAGCCACCTACCAGCGGTGCATGCAGGCTTGCCTCAAGAACCAACTTGGTCGCAACATTCAAGTCTATGTTGACGACATCGTAATGAAGACCAAAGAGGAAGCTTCACTAATCGACGATTTACACGAAACCTTCACCAACCTCGACCGCTATCGGATCAAGCTCAATCCGGACAAGTGTGCCTTCGGCGTACCATCTAGGCAACTACTCGGGCATCTCATCTCCGCGAGAGGGATCGAGGCAAACCCGAAGAAAATAAAAGCCATACTGGCCATCGAGAAGCCGAAGAACATAAGAGGCGTCCAGTAGCTAGCTTGATGAATCGCGGCGCTCAGTCGATTCATCAGCCGAATGGGCGAAAAGGCACTACCCTTCTACCAACTTCTCTGCAAAGCTGACAAGTTCGAGTGGACCAACAAGGCACAAGAAGCATTCGAAGACCTCAAGTGCCTACTGTCCACCTCGCCAGTACTAGTGACCCCACGCGAAAGGGAACCCTTGCTGCTATACATCTCCGCCACCAACCAGGTGGTCAGCACAGTGCTTGTGGTAGAACAAACCAAGGAAAACAAGGTCCACGGGGTACAACGCCCAGTCTACTACCTCAGCGAGGTACTCACGCCAACAAAGCAGCGGTACCCGCACTACCAGAAGCCGGCGTACGACGTCTTCATGACAGCCTGGCGACTGCGCCACTACTTCCAGGAACACCCAATCGTGGTAGTCAACGATGCCCCGCTTGGGCATATCCTCAACAATCCCGACGCCACCGGACGAGTCGCGCTTTGGGGAATCGAACTGTCTCCATGAGACATTACATATGAAAAACGCGATGCAATCAAGTCGCAAGTCCTCCCTGACTTCCTCGTGCACTGGATGGAGAACCAGCTCCTTGAAAAACCAGATATGTCCTACCTCTGGACAATGCACTTCGACAGATCCAAGCGAAAGGATGGAGCTGGCGCAGGTGTCATGCTGACATCGCCCTAGGGAGACAAGCTGCAATATATCCTGCGAATGCAGTTCATCGCCTCCAACAATGAAGCTAAATACGAGGCCTTGCTACACGGGATGAGGATGGCAAAAGCCTGCGGCGCCAAGAGGCTCATAATATACGGGGACTCCAAGCTGGTCGTCAACCAGACAATGCACGAGTGCGACGCACTGAACGACAATATGATCACCTACCACGACCTCTACGACACACTTGAAGGGGGCTTCGACGGCTGCGAGCAACGACACATAGGCTGCGAAAGCAATAAAGAGGCGGACGCACTCGCCAACATTTGGCTCTACCTGCGCCCCCATACCACCTGGGGTATTTCTCGAGCGCATTTGTGAGCGCTCCATCAAGCCAAAGGCCGTAGAGAAGAAAACAAGCGCAACAACGGACTCGGGGGCTGTTCCGCCCAATGAGCCAATGGCACTCGACGACCTGGAGCTTGACATAGGACTCGAAGGACCAATGAGCGTCATGATGATCAAACCATCTTGGACTCAACCGTACATCATGTATCTTCTCAGCAAAAGGCTACCGGACGACCCGACTGATGCGCGACACATTGCGCGGCGATCCAAGGCATTCACTGTTATCAATGGCGGACTGTACAAGCGCAGCATCACAGGAATACTCCAACGATGCGTCTCCAACACCGATGGAAGGGATGTTCTCCGCGACATCCATGAGGGGACTTGTGGGCACCACGCCGGCAGTTGAGCCCTCGTTGCCAAAGCTCTACAAGCTGGATTCTACTGGCCAACGGCCATGCATGACACCAAGGACATCGTCCAAAAATGCAACGCTTGCCAGCGATTCACGGACAAGCCACACGCACCTGGCGCGTTGCTCCGGCCAATTCCATTGGCCTAGCCCTTCGCGCAATGGAGACTCGACATGGTTGGCAAGCTCCCAAAGTCCTCACGAGGAGAATACGTCTACCTCCTGGTCGCAGTCAACAAATTCACCAAATGGATAGAGGCCATGCCAGTGACTAACCAGTCAGGATACAGCGCAATCAAGTTCTTCAAGTCCATCGTCTATCGCTTTGGAGTACTACATAGCATCATCACGGACAATGGAACGAACTTCACATCCAAGGAGTTCCAAGAATTCTGTGAGAATCTAGGAATCAACGTAAGCTACGCCTTTGTAGCACATCCACAGACCAACGGTCAGGTCAAAAAAGCCAACGGGCTCGTCTACGGCGGCATCAAGAAGCGACTCCTCAGACCACTCGAACAAGCCGCAGGCTGCTGGCTCGATGAGCTGCAATTGGTACTCTGGAGCCTACGCACAACTCCAAACAGCGCCACAGGCTATACCCCGTTCTTCATGGTGCACGGTGCTGAGGCGGTGCTACCCGCAGAGGTACGATACAAAGCACCGCGAGTGGTCGCTTACAGCAAGAAGGAGTCCACTCTTGCACTCAAAAGACTCCGTCGACCTCCTTGACGAGGCACGGGAAATCGCCGCGGAAAGATCAACGATCTACCAGCAGAACCTGCGCAACTACCACAGTAGAAGGCTACGCCCCAGGTCCTTCGTCGAAGGAGACCTGGTCCTGCGACTGAAACAGGAAGGGCATCTCAAGCTCGAGTCCCCCTGGGAGGGACCATACGTGATTACAGAAGTAATCCCAGGTGGCGCCTATCGCCTCAAAGATTTCGAGATAGGAGTCGCGTACTCCAACCCTGGAACGTCGTGCAACTGTGACGCTTCTACCCTTAGTCGTCTTTTATTTTTTACATTGCAAATAAGGTTACTCAGCCAAGGCTACTTAGCCACACATTGTACCCCGTACTATCCTGCAAATAAATAAAGCTAAATGCCCCAAAACTCTGTGTTCCTTTTATTTTTGCAAATTATCCACTCGGGGGCTACGCCACCCTACACACATCTGTTCTACGAACTAACGCGATATCCTGAGTAGCTGACGTACCAATCGAAACCCTTGACAAACACCAACCCAGTTGCAACGCACTTGACAGGTTGGCAAGGTGTTGAGATAGGCACAAGTCAAGCTAACGAAAAGGAATCGCATAGTGCAATGCACTCGCAAAGTCTACACGCTAACAAGCTCTTTATACACATCAATAACAATCAATTATACATAGCACATATATATGAACTTTACAACACTGGTGCAACTATGTGCAGGATACAAACTAAACTACTGTTGCAACAAAGGAACGTTAGTCTGCTCATCGAAGAAGTCGATGATTTCCTCCGCTGGACGATCCATCGCCTGGTAGTCAGGAACCATGTTCCAAGTCGAACCTGCTGGTGGCGCTGGCGGTCCGGCCGCAATTGGTGCAACATCCACATCAGGCCTGTGCAGTCACACCAGCAATATAGCGGCCTTGGCACCAGCCACTAACTGTTGCCGTACACACTCGCGGACTGCACTCAAATCTTCGAATTTGGCAAGAAGGGCCAGCAAGCTCAATGGAACGATGTCCAGCAGGAACATCGTCTGATAAATATTCTTCAAGCACGATTGCGACTTCTTCAGGAAGTGAAGCGCTCGCGATGCACGATCCTGCAGGGTCGCCAGTGCGATTGCGCGATCATGATCCACCCAGAAGTATCCACTCGCCTGAAGCTGCTCTTGGGTCAGATCATTCATGCGAATGGCAATCCTGTCCTTCTCATCCTGCGGATGGCGTGCACTGACAACTATACCAAGCAAAGGCAAAAGTATGAAGACAACAAACCATTGCGGGTGACTACAAGAAAAGGATGAGGAGGAAGAAAGCTAACATTTGAATTGGTCGCCCAGCTGCGTCACCTTCCCTAGCAGATATTGCTCTCGGGCGACGGCCTTCTCTGCCCTCGACTTCCATACATCCGCGTTGCCACGGAACACAGGCAGTTCGCGCTCCAATTTCTTCACGCGGTCACGGAGTCGCGAGATCAGGGACAGTTCATCTACCCTCGAGTGCGACTACGCCAAACTATCATCTGCGAATGGCATATTCCGAGGTTCACTCGAAGGACCACTCAATGTGCCCTATCACAAGCCAAGCAAGAGACAATAAGAATACTAAGGCGATGCATAGACAAAATACTCGAGTGCATTCAAACATAATAAATTATCAACAGATACACTGGCCAAAAGGCATGTTCCAGACAAAAGAGATAAGCTATTTAACTATTACAGACACGACTACTGAGGAGCAACTGGCTTCTTCGACTTGGACTTTGGTTTTGGGGGCCTCATCGAGTCTGTGGCGGTATCAGACACCACAGACTTCCCGCCGACCCCTGACGCCGCAGCCTTCGCCGCCTTCTTGGCTCACTGTAGTTCCTCAGAGTACTTCGCAACTGTATTGATCAACTGCGACCCGTACTTGCCATAGGCAGCTGCGAAAGGAGAAAAGACTACCTGTTGGCCATCCGCGTTGACAGGCATTGCCTTGGATACCGCTGCAGGATCAACCTCGACTCCATGGGCTTGAACCATCGCGAGTGACATCGAAGCGCCAGCCGCACGGAGTGAGTTCTTGAAGCCCGCAGGAATGCCTCCAGCAAGGGATTCCACCAGATCATCCATATTCTCGATTAACTCAGCCTTGGGTGCCAGCTCCTCACGGAGGTGACTGAACACGCCCTTGGCCTTGGTGAGCGTCCCCTGAGCAGCATCACTACGATCTTCGACTACCGAGATGGCACCTGCCAGGGCATAATCACGACGGAGTGCCTGGGGGTCGAAGCTCAGACCGCTGGCATCTACACAAGAATCAAGCATTGGCACAAAGGTCAGCACAACAACAAATTCGAAAGAAGGGACACGACGAAAATCCAGACAAGGGAATACCTGAGAGAGCCTTGGCAATCGAGAAAAGCTGTTCTTCGAACAATTTCTCCCTAGCTACGATGGAAGCGCGCAGATCCTCTTCACGTTTCCGCGATTCGTCATGTGCTGTGATTGCTTCATCGCGACTCTTCACCGCCGCGGCGAGCGTCTTTTCAAAGGAAGCGGCATCGCGAAGAAGTGCATTATGCTCAGCTGTGAAACAAACAAAGATAGGCCGTCAATCGAATATATTACAAAGATGAAGAAGAAGAAGAAGAAGCAAAAAAACACTCACTTTCAACCGCGCGGTGGCGATTGTCCAGCATTGCATGCTGGCGACCCATCGCAAGCACCTGCTCTGCCAGGCGAGTGGCTTCCTACACAATGAGCTGCGACAAAAGAAACAGTAAAGGGTCAACAGATGGTATGGATGAAAAAATTCGATTGCAAAATTGGAGGAAGCAACACTACACATACATGATCCCCTAATGACTCCGAAGTCAATTGATGTGCAGTCGTCCGGACAACCATCTGGTGCTCCACATCGTGTGGAGAACTTGATGAATTATGCCCGGAATGGGCCGCCAATGGAGGAGAAGGAGTGCGCTCAGCCACTTTCTTGGCCTTGGAGGTCGCGACTCCAGATTCCTTCAAAAATTGGACGTCGCCAGAAGATGACGACACCGGCTGACTGCAGAACAAAACCAACATCAAGATAATGCAACTCCAAAGAAGAACCAAAAGGAAGACTCGTATACTTACCAATCAAACTTGTCAAAATCGAAGGTTTGATCCCCTGACTCTGACGACGACTCCTTCGGCAGCCGCATCTTCTTGCGGGAAGATGGCGCCACAACGCTCACAGGAACGGCAGATATCGGCGACTCTGCACCAATACCCGCGCCTTCTGGAGTCGAAGGAGATGATGCATCTGAATTCTCGCCGTGCAAACACTTGTGAGTGTCCGAACTACTGGACTCAGGGGCTTCCTCCTTCGCCTCAGATGGGACGGTTGACTCCAACTCATCCTCTTCCAAGGCTTCGCAAGGGATAACCCCCTAAGGAAGAGGGGGCATAAAGGGTGACACCCTCCAATCCAGCATACAAAAAACAAGTTAGCCCAAGTCAAGAAAAGAGAAGCATTCGACAAACAAAGCTACTTCATAGCACAACCGTACCTTAGGAGGAGGATTAGCAGCATCAAATGGAGGTACGACTGGTTCACTGGGGAGCACATCCTTGGCGGTGTACTTGGTGACCAGTCGCACCCTTTTATATATTTCACTCGCGGAAATGCCATCGGCAGATACGCGAGTGACATCGTCCATGCTAGCCCACTGGAACATAGGGTGGACTCTGGCCTGCAGGGGCTGGACGCGATGGCGCAACCACGTGCGAATGAGGGTGCAGTCTCCCTCTTCTTTACCCATGCGACTTTCGAGGTCACAAACGCGCTCGTATAGCACATCTGTCTCCGCGGACTCGCCGGGCATCACTACGTTCCTCTAGGAGCGCCTCCTTTTGCATGGCATCGTGGGATCGAAGGGCGCAAGTCCGGCATGGTCTCCGTCGGCCTTCTGGTCGCGGATGTAGAACCACTTGTCCCTCCACCCTTGGATGGACGCCATGAGTTTGATGTCGAAGTACGTGACGGAGGAGTCGACGTGGATACCGCAGCCACCTACATCATAGACTACGGAGCCAAACGCCGACTAGCGCTTCAGCTTGAAGAGACGTTTGAAGAGACCGAAGTGCGGCTCGATTCCGAGCTAGCACTCGGAAAGAGTAATGTAGCAAGCTACTTGGAGGATGGAGTTGGGGGACAGCTGATGCAGCTGGAGCGCATAGAAACAGAGAAGGCCCCTGAAGAAAGGATGTAGGGGCAGCGAAAGACCGTGGATGATGAACTCTAGGAACATCACCCGAAAACCGGCAGGAGGAGAAGGGATTACCTCACCACCGGGGACACGCGCATCAGCGACTGCGGAAGATAGAACTCCGTCTTGGCGCAGGAGACGGAGCTCAGAAGACTTGATCACGGACGCGCGCCACGCGCCATTGGTGACGCGAGTGCCCATGCCCTTCTTTTTCCTGGCGGCGGCGCTGGTGCCCGCAGCGGCGGAGCTACCCTTTTTCTTGGTAGCAACAGTGGCGGCGGCGGATTCAGCCGCGACACCTCCTTTCTTATTCCCCATTCTGCGGTGGCGATGCGATCGGAGGAAATAACTAGGGAATACGCGGAGTTGGTCTAGTGCCGCGAGGAAGATGAAGTGTAGGAAGTAGAGGAGCAGCAGCAATGGCGACGGAGGCGAAGGCAGAGAAAAGAGCAGATGGGTAAAATTACCGCCATAGCACTGCTACTTAACCCCCTGGAAGATGCAATCAACCGGCCAGGAAAAACCCTCTCAGACGCATGGCATTCATCATGATCGACACATGGAGGACCCGAAGCGCGAACCGTCCCCCACTATCCCCATTACGTGCGGAAATCAAGGAGGCATAGTTAAAACAAAGATTACGCACGCCCGGTCAAGTCAGAGTCAGAAAATAGGACCCACCGCTCGTCACGTCCCGTCAAACCCGCTCACGCGGGTAACTGAGATCATCACATTGTCAGCACTGATGTCATCCAAAATTGAGCAGCAGAAGATTTCGACTACTTTAGTCCTTGCTCGAGTCCTCGACTCCACCAAGCACTCGGGGGCTACTTCCATAGGGAGCGCTAGTCGTGCACCCTATGATTTTTCTTTTTCTCTTTTACAGGAACATGGACATTCAAAGCGTACCCAGTCACTCAAATCCGCGATTCGACTATGGACATGGGTTACTCCCATAGGGAGCGCTGGTAATAAATTCGGCTGAAACAAGCAAACAAAAGATGACAGCAGTCACAAAAGTTCTTTAGTCCCTGCCTGAGTCTTCGACTCAACCAGGCACTCGGGGGGCTACTCCCATAGGGAGCGCTGGTCGCGCACCCTATGATTATTTATACATCGTACTATGTGTCGATAACATCCACACTCAAAATTTATGGTGACATCGCCTCATAATTTTCCCTACAAAGAGACTGCGTCTCCTGGGTCACCCGAATCATCTCCGTGATGACAAAATTCGGATGCCATGCTTGCAGCGTGACGATAAGACCTGAATAAGGTGTGGCAATGCATTTGTTGCGCACTACTAGAAATATATCCATGCCTACAGGTATGATGAACATGCCTTGACGGACGCGTCAAGTGCTCACACCCATATATTGGAATTCGACTCCTGTAAGACCTCCGCGGCTTGAGTCGAATTACACCAGCACTTTTCCGGATTCGAGTCCGGGGACTCGAATTCGAGTAGATTGCTTTATTTTACCCTAAGGTAGTTAACTGATACCAATATGTCGGTTAAATCAGGCACGCACATCAACAATCCCTATACATAAACATAGCAGTCGAAAAATACTCAATGATGCACTCGAAAGGCTTCATAAAGTCCCCAGTCAAATCTGCGATTCCACTAGACACTCGGGGGCTACTAACATGGGTATACCCTACAGGTACTCGAGCTTGGTATATATGAGCTGAATACGGCAGAAGCCCACGGCGTTGCCAAGGCCCAAATAGGGAACTCGAGTAACCTACGGACTCTCGATTGCTTGCAGAACAAGAAGAAGCTAAAGATATAAAGTTTAAAGGGAAAACCCTAAGTTGTAACCGACTCGACCTGCTACCTGAGACCTAGCCTATCTATATAAAGGCTAGGAGGGGGCAGCGAGGAGGACACACGCAACCCTAGTTTCCACAACCCTTGCCAAATTGCATCTGCGCACCATTGTAATCCTCGATTCCTCTGTTAATTCCACGAGCAGACAAGCAGGAGTAGGGACCTCTACGAGGCCTGAACCTGGGTAAATCTTTGAGTCCCCTGTGTGCTTGTTTGCTAGCTGATTAATGCTTCCAGCGCTCCCTCCTTCTCCAAAACCCAAGTCCATAACAATGGGTATTGATGAGTTAAACCCTCATCACTAGGTGTTCTGTATGTTGTCTCCCCGAACCAATTGCACGGGGTGAAAGTATTTAACGAGGCGGAGGCGGCGCCAGCTATACGGCCGGAAAAATTGCTCCGCCTGTATAGTTGGTCGTTGAACTCTCTGCCTCCTTTGTTCGCTTCTGGTTTTCTTCTAGTGTTCTTAATATTCCCCAAATAAGCGATTTACGTTGTTTTTACTCCTTTTCTCCATAGTACAACTGCTCCAAAAATTGTATCCATTGGATCCATCATCTGTCCTGATCCTGGTGAAAACAGACAGAAAATGTGCATGCGAGCACCATAAAATACCAAGATCCTACATCTACAATGTAAAATAATAATGTAAAACATGATGCAAATATGCACTCATCACGAAGCTGAGCAAAGGTTATGGGGAGGGGAGCAGGGGAGAAGAGAAGAGTAGAGCAAAGAAATAGATCTAGTCCACACAGGGGTAAACTAGTCCATGACCGCAAAAGATAACAGGGAATACTGATAGGGTGGGCCAAGAAGAGTTGACCTAATAGCGGTATTTGAGTTCAACAATTTTTCGTCTGGTTAAAACGACCGTTTGGCTGTTATATTTGTATTCACCCCCATTTGTCCCTTTTGGACAATTGGCGATTCTACTACGGCCCCTCCGCGAGATTGATGCCAACTCGAGTACCGGGATGCACTCGCCCACAAACTTTTGGGCCACAAACCAACAAGCCCCTTTGTAGGGTACCCAAAGGAAAATATTGGGTACACTGTCTACAACTAAACCGAGGGCAAAACGTTTGCCAAGAATGGTACCTTTCTCAAGGAATACTTTCACACCAAAAGTGTTGGTGGGAGGAAAGTAGAGCTTGATGATTGTAATGCCCCAGCATTTATGGCTATAGGAAAGAGTTTGTGCATTTGCATTCATACAAGTGATGTGTTGTCCATCTCAGCAGTTCGTCGTTGGCACTAGATAGGGGCAAGTTTCACCAAAGAGAGATAAAAAGGTAAAAGGGCTAGAACATTAGAAAATATTAAGCTTTTACTTGATCTCATCCATCCAGGTGAAGCATGCACACAAGCAACATAGTCATCAACATGCATTGGTGTGTTCTCAACACCAGAACCATCATAGGAAGTGCACAAGAAATAGCCCAGTTGTAGCATAGCTACTAGGACATATTTGGCTACTCACTTCATAGCCACAGTCATAGTTTTATCTCAAGCACACCTTATAAATCACCTTAGATCTTGCTAGATATCCACAAGATCAACCAGCAAATAACCACACAAATCCATCTATAAACCATACAAGATGATCACCTGAAGGAGGAGATGGTGTAGGTAGATAGTAAGGTCAAGGCAAAGCTTGGAGCCACAAGATCAAGCTAGAACAACAGTTCCAGGAGGAGATCAACCAAACATAATAAGAAGGACAAGCAACTACAGCAAGTCCAAGTATCAGGGTATATCCCAAACCTTTAGATCTAATCATTTTCCATCTTATCACATTTGTTCTCATGCAAGTGCATGATAAGTGGACATATTGGACAAGAGATCATATACATCAAGGTTCGAATCTATGTTCTTGCATAGAAGGGTCTCAAACTAGCATCACTGACCCTTGCTAGGCTATAGGGCACATCCCTAGAGGGTAGCACCTCTATATCTAGCAGACTCATTTTTGCTTGAGTACAGGTTCAATCACAACATCTCTAGTATACCATCTCAAGCATATATAATCATCTTCCTAAAAGATTTAGGAATCATACATATTCACTTTATTTAGAAAGGACAACAAGGTCAACACTACTTATCACTAAGCGACAAGTACTGTATACAGGAAGTAGCCAATAGATCAAGAAAGCAAATTTCAGATACACCAGGTAATTTAAATCACTTCCCTAGATTAAAATTACTAGGAATCATATTTCATTCAAGTTCTCTGTCAAGGATGAAAGATACTTCTTGATCAAACACATAACTGATTGCTACACGCTAGTAGTCAGTTGCCACTTTAGTAAAGCATCAGGTGTTACCAATGGCAACATAGCCATCCTAAATGACAGTAGATCATACTAAATGGGAGCAGGCTATCATGTACACTGCAAGGAGGACTCATAATAGAAGGACCATATTAGCAAAAGCCACGATTTACTTTAACTAAACCAGCCACTCGTTTATCTACAAGCAAATACACCTGAAAGCCAAACCACTTTCCTATAAACCAATAGGAATCATTTATTTATAAATCGTCTCCATATTCATCACAGAGAAGAGTCTAAGCACTAGTAACCATAGCTTTACACAGCGTCAGGATTAAATCTTGAGACTGATCACAAAGGTGCTTCACAGGCTAGCATAAATACAGTTAACTAAGCAACATCAGTTCAGTAGTGAAGCATCCCAACTCCAGCACATAGCAGTGAACCACAACTCCATAGGAGTGAATCCACAGCAACAACAATATGGGCATCCACACTAAACTCATCATGCATTTACAGAGCTATTCTCTAACAATAAAAATAGTACCAGGAGCATGCACAATAGAGTGGTTGTTTGACAATGAACATAACACCAGGAATATGAGCAATAGAGTATAGAAACCCATCATTAGTAGGTCATCAGTAAGGGGATTGCACAGGAAACTAACCCAAGAGGCTCTACTAATTATAACTACGGGGGATGAACCCTAATGGGGAATGCAGGGTAGAAATCACATGGCATGGAACAGACAGAAGCAGAGAGATAGAGGGGTAAGAGAGGTGAACTTACTCGAGGTCCTCGCTAATATACTGAAGAGCAAGCAGAGGAGGAGGCCGGCGACGGTGAGATGCATGGTGAAATGGGGAGTACACTAGAGGGGGCGCTGTAACCCGCGCCAGGCCACGACAGTGGCGGCAGTGGGAGGAAGGCGGCACCGCAGGCCCCAGCGTAGCGAGGGGTGTGCTAGAGCATTGAGACCACGGTGGAGCCCAAACCCTTGCCACCAGGGTGGCGTCGGCACAACCAACAGAAGACACGAGAGTTGAATCGAATTGGACAGAGAGGCGCAACGTCATCGTCCACATCATATAGCACCACGACGGCAGTCGAGGCGACCTAGAGCGACCGAAATCGAGCGTAACAATGATGGTGGCATCGGGTAGTCTTAGAGAGGAGAGTATCGCGAGAGAAGAGAGTAGGAGAGAGAGTGGGTGTATTGGGCCGGTAAGGCCACCCCAGCATGACCCAGGGGGTTAACCCAACCCTTTGGGGTGGGGTCAGCCTAGTGGGTTGGGCCCAAGTTTAAAATAAGACCCAATAAAAATATCTAATTACAAATATACCCCTGTAATTAACTAAGCTCTAAAAAATCCTAAAAATATAGGTAATATATCAAAAAGACTACAAAAATAATATCTACCTAAGAAAAATATAACCTTACTTGTTTACGTTAAATAAAATACAAATATATATTAAGGACAGTAAAACTCTAATTGAAAGTTCATAAAATAAGGACAAGTCGTAAAAACGAATAAAAATAATTTTTGCATACAAAAATAAATCCGCTATTTTATAAAAATACTAGCTAGATTTTTACAAACAAAACTTGAAACTAATATGTAAGAACATTTAATACTTTGGGGATTTTTATAAAAATAAGAAAACTTCTTAGAAAAAATAAAAACCATTTTTAAGAACCTGAATAATTATATTTTACTAGAAAAATACTAAATATATTATTCCAAAGGTGTTTGATATTTTAAAGTAATAAATCCTTATATATTTTATTAAATACCTATTTTTGTAAATTCTTTAAAAGCATTTCGTAAGTAAGAAATAACCATAATTCTATATGAAACCTTAAGCCCTTTATATCTAAATACTAATTACAAAACCATAACTTGGATCTATAATAAAACCTAAGTGTAAATTATTAATACTCCTTTAGAGTCTTAAATTAATTCTAACTAATAACTTCAAATTAACCTTTAGCATCATTCACTTATATTGGTGGTAAATGATCTCATACCTCAAGCCTTACCTAAGACGACTTTAAAGTTTAAAAGGAATTCAAAAGCCCCTATAGTGAGATCACTGTATCTCATAATTATCTTTAACTCTATAATCTTCTTAGCATCAATTTGCTGAGCTTAGATTCATAAAGTTATACCAAATACCTATACAAATCTGTCTTCGATCTTATCGAAGAAGTCCTTAACCCCGACCATGATATAAAAATACTACATTCTAATCCAAGTTATCTTTTATAGTTAACTTTGATCTATGATTTAATCAACCAAAAGTACACTAACTTAAAGATCGATGAAGTGATCCAAATAGCCATCAATTGTAATCTAAGAACACCACACATTACTTAACTGGATATAATAAGTAATTTCTTCAAAAGTTATTCTTTTTGCCACTTCAAAAGAAACATTATGCTATTTATTTTAAGTCATAACAACTCACTTATAATGTTGGGGAATTACTTGGGATTTTACATCATGCATCTCATTACTTATGCATAACAACATATTGCTTCTTTAAACATTGTCTTTACTGAGAAATGATGGAATTTTGTAGAACCTGAGGTCCAGGGTCAAGTCGAGGCATTCGACTATAATACTTCGCTATATCAAGGCAAGTTCACACTTGCTCATTTCCTTTGATTATTTTATATTAAGTATTTGCAAATCAAATGTTGTGTCATCACCTGCATTTCAAAAAGTTCAGAAAACACTATTTTTGATAATAATAATGTAACTATTGGTTACTGATCCAGGGTGATAAGCTAATCTATGAAGCCTAGCATTTGGAATACCATTGTCCAGGAATATATCATCTAGGACTTAACAACCAATGTTGCCAGTGATTCTATCGCCGTATATCACGCGTTAACCATGAAACCTACAATGGCTCTAGGGAAGTCAGTTGGATCTTATCCCTCTCATATGTCAACAGACGACCAGGTCGTGGCTGTAATTCCCAGAAAGGATTGACAGCAGGGTGGGATCCCTCAATGTCCCATGACATCTGGTGTGTCTACGAGGGTTCTGTGTTTCAGGTCATAATTGGAAATAAGATTTATCCTGGGTCTGGCGTGCAATCCAACTGGCATATGGAGTTCAAGGAGAGGGGCGCGATTGGCTTGGATCTTAGGTTGGGTCTCAAACCAAGGAAGTTTGAACGGGGACATACTCTCGGCCATGCAACAAAGCTTAAGGTCTCTCATGGGTAAAGTAGTGCACCTCTATAGAGTGTAAGAACTATGACATGTTACTGCCTATTCTGGGAGGGAGTTGCGAACGCTGCAGGAAAGGAACTCCATGAAAGTTCTGGTCAACCTGTGAAGACCGATGGACATAGCTTATTAGAATAAAAGCAACCTTTGAAGAAATATTTACGACAACCTGCATAACCTACGACCTTTTGGTCTATGGTTGTAATTAGTGCATCAAACACTCCTTTTAGTGAACTTGTTGAGTACGCTCGTACTCAACCGTACCTTCTTAACCCTTACTAGATTCAGGAGCACTCAATGGCAAACTTAGGAGGTGAACTACTTGAAGAACTCAAGACATCCAATGGAGATCAACAGAGTCAACGTCTACATCTGAAGCCATAGAACTCAAGCTGAAGCGTAGCATATAAATAATCTTAGAAACCAGAACCTACTTTTGTAGAGCATTGTTATAATAGCAATCATAAGCCATAATTATATAGTAGTAGTATTTATAGAATCGACTTAGATTTGCTATTTCTAGTTCTCTTTTGTAAATTATAATCCTCGTTATATCGATGAAGTTCTTTGGATCTTTTGTAATGTGTTATATGTAATGTAAAGTCTTGTTTTGGACCTGCGATGTTTTTGTTGTGCCATTCTAAGGGATGTAAAATTGGTGGAACGGTGTTTCATTGGTGTTATGTCAACGACTATAGTGTACTACATAATGAAGTGGTATGCTGGGTCACCGCAGCTTGTATCAGAGCAAACGCTTTGACCTTAGGTTGGAAATCTATTAAATGGGTAGAACCTGTAGGAAGGATGTTAGCAACGGTAAAGAGTTCTCTAGAAATATGATGAGCATTCAATTGATTATTTCATTGTCATATTTCTAGTGCGATAATTCTTTATTATGATACAATTCAGATAATAATAGTGAGTAATCACTCAGTAGAATTAGTTATAATATCTTATCTACAGTGAGGAATAACATTTTTCGGTATCCAAGCTGGAATGTTCCAGTATTGAGTAGGATTTTAGATGACTATTTAGGAGAATGTCATTCACAGAGGTGAGATATATGGCAGTGATGTATTAAATTGCTATACTAGAGGTAAAATCATGGTCGGGAGTATAAATTCAAGGAGTTAGGAGGTAGTATTCATACTACTATATCTCGTGATTCTCTAAGTTCGGAGATTGTGTTGGATCATGCTGCTCTTGTGCAGATTGACCTCACTTTAGCTATCGAATATATGAATTGTTATAGGTCCTTACTCGATGTAGTTTATAACACTTAGATAGTTCAAGTCCAAGAATTTGATATTTTCCTTGAGGATTTCACTGATCTTGTAAAGGCATTCGACCCAAGAATTAAGTTGATAGAGAATATAGGCACCCTAAAACAGTATTTTCCAAAGGGGTGTACAAATAAACTGAGCTTGATGATCCTTAGTCAGAAACCTATGCCTAGTACTAGTATGAACCTCAATCACCTGAAGATCTAGGAGTCAAATATTTAGTTGAGCATGAAGCCAGGGGAATGCCAAGTTTGACATTCCATAAGAGGGTGGTTACATAGCTTAATATGGCTGCATAAACACTGAGATGGAAGATATGTTCTACTTTAGAAGGGGATTGAAACTGGGCAGAATACTTCTGTAGTGAATTACACATCTTCTAGTCATTTTTCAATGGCTAATCTCAATCTATGTAATTCTGATTCATAGTATGCACCCTATGGATGTTCTTATGTTCCAGAAGGCAGTCGTCAAACTTCACGTCATCATAGACGGAATTCCAAGAAGTACTAAGAAGAAGGTGAAAAGTAAGACGAAGTAGTAACCATTGTTAGAGGGGGCTATGAAAAGGGGTGTATACCCGTAAGTGAGTATTGTAGTACTTAGGGGATAACTATAATAAGTGAGAGTATGTTCACATGCATTAGTAAGAGCTCATAGTATACTAGTATCATAATAGCAAATGATAAGATAGAGTTGTGAGAATAGTTTGTTTGTACTATTTTATAATAACCATGTGTAATACATGGTATATATTTGGTTTTTATTTGGATTTCGTTCTTGATTTATTGTGTGACTAGGTCTGTTCATGAAGTTTGAACTTGATGGGCATATGCATGGTCTTACATTAAGTTTGTACTTGATGTACAGGTCTAGAGGGGAAAATGGGTTTGCGTGAGGGAGAGACGAGTTATCATCATGGTGAAGAAGAGATGAAGGATCATAGCATGGTTGAGACATCACAAATAGAGGCTATCAACACAAACCCAAGGGAAGGAATAATTCCAATGCCACAATCGACTATCAATGAAGGATTCCTCCAGTACATGAAGGGCATGGAGGAAGGTAGGAGGATTGAAATGACGAGATAGAATCAGTTCTATCAGGATATACTAAAGAACATGCAGAAGAAGCCATTTGAGGAATCCCATTCAAGGCTTAAATTCATGGAATTTTTACAAACCAAACCTTGGAGTTTTTCCATGATAGAAGAACCTATAGAGGTGGATAACTGGTTAATGGACATATCTTGTAATCTCAAGAGCGTGGGATGTAGGGATGAGCAGAAAGTGAGATATGCAACCTATATAATCACTAGAACAGCAGCCACATGGTGGGAAAGTCTTAGTTTGTAGCACTAGTGGGAGGCATTAGTACCTGCGCGGAGTTCAAGAAGAAATTCCGTGAAGAAGTTGTTCATAGAAATAGTGGGCAGATGAAGGATAAGGAAGCTTTAGAGAACAAGATTCTTCTAGTTCTGAATCATGTACGGGAATTCAATCATTTATCCTGGTACATTATTGAGGAAGTAAATAAGGAGGCAGAACATCAAAATAAGTTCATGAAAGGACTACAAGCAGTCATGAGGATGCAACTCAGGATTGTTCATGCCAAGGAGTTCTAGGATTGATTGGATAGTGCACATATGTCAGTGGATGATGATATTATTGTATCCAAAGAAAAGAGGAAGAAAGTTCAAAAACATACCACAATAGGTTAGGTCCAAGGTCACATGACGGAGAATTGTCCGGATCCACATATAATGGACAACACAAAGAAAATATGTCATAACTATGGAACTAGTGGCCACATTTTTAAGGAATGCCCAAATCCAAAGATAGTATGCCAAAAGTGTGGGGAACCGGGACATATTATACCCCATTGTCCCAATCGACCACCGGGTTCTGAACCAACAACACAGGGCAGAAAGAAGAGAAGAACTTGTGGTAAATACCCAAATATATGTTATGAATGTGGGCAGTCAGGACATATCAAGATCAATTGCCCGATACTTCTATCCCAAGAAGCTAGTGACACGACAATTGGAGTATTACAACTAAGCGGGGGTACTGATGGAGCAACATCCTCGGGGAAGAGGAAGTGTGAGTCTATGACTCAAATCAATCCTGAAGTCCAAAGAAACCTAGCAAGTGGTAAGTCACCATAGTTTCTTTAGTATGAATTAATTTGTGCATACATCTTGTGGGATGAAGAGTCCACACATATATCCACAAATGTGTGGGTATAACATATGTCTCTTCATAAGACCATTAGGAAAACCTAAGGGGGAGAGTAGAGAACAAGTTAGACATCCAGATTTGATAGTTACCATACTTTCATGAGAAACATCAAGATCTTTTCAAGAATATCCAAGTTGGCGACAACTTTAGTGTTGAAGGTGTATTTAGACCACAACTGGTCTCAACTGATAGAACCTAGCTTGAGACCAATAGAAGTTACAATTAGGAATATAATGATCAAATACCTCAATTATGGAAAAGTAGGGTAGTTTTGAATGGATGGACTAAATGAGTTTAATTCGTTCCTAAAAAGGACATTAAAATGGACTATTATAATCAATCGGAATTTATAAATCCTAAAACTTCACCATTAGTAAACCTTCATACTATCATGATACCAATGAATTAGTTCAATGAATTTAGCAAGTAGCTTTCCCAATACACTATGAAGGAATATAAAGTTTAGATAAGTCAGAGATCTCGAGTGGGTAATCTTAAAGAGGCATGGTGGAATCTAAAGATCACCGAAAGAGACCAATGGATGGACAAGGATTGCCAAACTTCAAAGGAGAAGATTTAGAATGAAAGATTTCCGTATTCTGTTAAGAGTGATATCTGTAACTTCAGGGACAAAGTTTAGTTTAAGGGGGAGAGACTGTAATGCCCCAACATTTAGGGCTACAAGAAAGAGTTTGTGCATTTGCATTCATGCATAAGAAAATTTGGGGTAAATTTTTTGCAAACTAAAACCCCAGAGAGATCAGAGTTTCTTTCACTACATTGAGTTAGGATTTAGCTCTTTATAGTGATTGTTATAAATTTTGACATGATCTCTAGGAATTATAATGAATTTGGGTGAATAATTTGAATTCATATTTAAATTTTGAATCATTTGAAAAAGATTTGAAAGATAGAAGTAGTTAGTGTTTATTTGTTTTCCAGAAAGAATTAGTTAATATTATTTGAGTATTTAATAATAAAAACAATAAGAAAAATTGAAAACAATACACATGAATAACTCCAATTAGATATTTCTTAATTCTTTCCTTTTTACAATAACAATAATATTAATGCAAGACTATATTAAGTACAAACATCACAGGAACAAATTTCAAAGAATGAGAAGCTTTATTAAATGAAGAATAATATTACATTGTTCTTTACAAGTAGAAAAAGAAAAACATTACAAATGAAAATAAAAGGCTGATCCTAAACTAAACCCTGTACTAAATCTTCTTAATCTTCATCACTTGGTCTTGTACCTGTAAACAAAGACATGAAATGAAATGAATAGAGAGGGGGTTAGTGTTAGATGTGCTCTTAGACTAAACAGTGAGTTGCACAGTTAAAATGTCATCACTGAGCATTTGTTTACGGACTAGTTTCAGCAATGTGAGTATCTGTTCTTATCCAGTGAAAGGTTTCAGACTGCGCATCATAAACCAATGGGGCAAGTCAAATCCACTTTGCAAGATGAAGATAATAGCAAAGCTAGAGAAAATATCAGATCCAGCTGAGCTCATCCATAGGCACAAGTTCCAAGAGTGGGAACTTGCACCATGTGGGGCCCAGCTATAAGCAACTTACTCACATATAAGTTATGTGTTGTCCATCTCAGCAGTTCATCATTGGCACTAGATAGGGGCAAGTTTCACCAAAGAGAGATAAAAAGGTAAAAGGGCTAGAACATTAGAAAATATCAAGCTTTTACTTGATCTCATCCATCCAGGTGAAGCATGCACACAAGCAACATAGTCATCAACATGCATTGGTGTGTTCTCAACACCAGAACCATCATAGGAAGTGCACAAGAAATAGCCTAGTTGTAGCATAGCTACTAGGACATATTTGGCTACTCACTTCACAGCCACAGTCACAGTTTTATCTCAAGCACACCTTAGAAATCACCTTAGTATTGCTATATATCCACAAGATCAACCAGCAAATAACCATAGAAATACATCTATAAACCATACAAGATGATCACCTGGAGGAGAAGATGGTGTAGGTGGATAGCAAGGACAAGCTAAAGCTTGGAGCCACAAGATCAAGCTAGAACAACAGTTCTAGGAGGAGATCAACCACACATAATAAGAAGGACAAGCTAGTACAGCAAGTCCAAGTATCAGGGTATATCCCAAACCTTTATATCTAATCATTTTCCATCTTATCACATTTGTTCTAATGCAA
Organism: Avena eriantha; assembly: GCA_910589775.1. Taxonomy (NCBI): domain Eukaryota; kingdom Viridiplantae; phylum Streptophyta; class Magnoliopsida; order Poales; family Poaceae; genus Avena; species Avena eriantha. Next base: position 493,571,454 of record OU342743.1, read on the forward strand.
GTGCATGTTAAGTGGACATATTGGATAGCAGATCATAAACATCAAGGTTCGAATCTATGTTCTTGCATAGAAGGGTCTCAAACCAGCATCACTGACCCTTGCTAGGCTACAGGGAACATCCCTAGAGGGTAGCACCTCTGTACCTAGCAGACTCATTTTTGCTTGAGTACAAGTTCAAGCACAACATCTCAAGTATACCATCTCAAGCATAGAAAATCATCTTCCTAAAAGATTTAGGAATCATACATATTCACTTTATTTGGAAAGGACAAGAAGGGTCAACACGACTGATCACTAAGCCACAATACTATATACAGGAAGTAGCCAACAGATCAAAAAAGCAAATTTCAGATACACCAAGTAATTTAAATCACTTCCCTAGATTAAAATTACTAGGAATCATATTGCATTCAAGTTCTTTGTCAAGGATGGCAAATAATTCTTGATCAAACACATCACTGTTTGCACCATGCTAGTAGTTAGTTGCCACTTTAGTAAAGCATCAGGTGTTACCAATGGCAACACAGCCAGCCTAAATGACAATATATCATACTAAATGGGAGCAGGCTCTTGTGTACAATCCAAGGAGGCCTCACAGTAGAAGGACCATATTAGAAGAAGCCACCATTTACTTTAACTAAACTAGCCACTAGTTTATCTACAAGCAAATACACCTGAAAGCCAAACCATTTTCCTATAAACAAATAGGAATCATTTCTTTATAAATCATCTCCATATTCATCATAGATAAGAGACTAAGCACTAGTAACCATAGCTTTACACAACATCAAGATTGAATCCTGAGACTGATCACAAAGGTGCTTCACAAGCTAGCATCAGTACAATTAACTAAGCAACATTAGTTCAGAAGTGAAGCATCCCAACTCCAGCCCATAGTAGTGAACCACAACTCCATAGGAGTGAATCCACAATAACAACAACATGGGCATCCACACTAAACTAATCATGCATTTACAAAGTTATTCTCTGACAATAAAAATAGTACCAGGAGAATGCACAATAGAGTGGTTGTCTAAATACATAACACCAGGAATATGAGCAATAGAGTATAGCAATCTATCATCGGTAGGTCATCAATAAAGAGATTGCATAGGAAACTAACCCAAGAGGCTCTACTAATTATCACTATAGGGGATGAACCCTAGAAATTAGGGATGAACCCTAATGGGGAATGCAGGGTAGCAATCGCATGGCATGGAGTAGAGAGAAGCAGAGAGCTAGAGGGGTAAGAGAGGTGAACTTACTCGAGGTCCTCGCTAATATATTGAAGAGGAAGCAGAGGAGGAGGCCGGTGATGGTGAGGTGCACGACGACATGGGGAGCATCCCAGAGGGCGCGCTGCAACCCGCGCTAGACCGTGAAGGTGGTGGTAGTGGGAGGAAGGAAGCACCACAAGCACCAGAGCAGCGACTGGGGACGCTGGAGGGTTGAATCCACGGCGGAGTCCAAACCCTAGCCACTAGGGTGGGGTCGGCACGGCCAACAAAAGATGCGAGAGTTGAATCTAATTGGACAGAGAGGTGCGGCATCATTGTCCACATTGTATAGCACCGCGGCGGCGGTCGAGGCGGCCTGGTGCGCCGGAATAGAGCGCAACGACAACGGCAACATTGAACCGTCTTAGAGAGGAGAGCATCACGAGAGACAAGAGAGTGGGAGAAAGAGTGGGTGTACTCGACCGTGTAAGGCTAGCCCAGTATGACCTAGGGGGGTTAACCCAACCCTTTCGGGCTAGGTCAGCCCAGTGGGCCGGGCCCAAGTTTAAAATAAGACCCAAATACAAATATCTAATTACAAATATACCCCCAGAATTAACTAAGATCTAAAAAAATATAGAAAAATCCTAAAAATATAGGTAATATATCAAAAAGACTACAAAAATAATATCTACCTAAGAAAAATATAACCTTACTTGTTTACGTTAAATAAAATACAAATATATATTAAGGACAGTAAAACTCTAATTGAAAGTTCATAAAATAAGGACAAGTCGTAAAAACGAATAAAAATAATTTTTGCATACAAAAATAAATCCGCTATTTTATAAAAATACTAGCTAGATTTTTACAAACAAAACTTGAAACTAATATCTAAGAACATTTAATACTTTGGGGATTTTTATAAAAATAAGAAAACTTCTTAGAAAAAATAAAAACCATTTTTAAGAACCTGAATAATTATATTTTACTAGAAAAATACTAAATATATTATTCCAAAGGTGTTTGATATTTTAAAGTAATAAATCCTTATATATTTTATTAAATACCTATTTTTGTAAATTCTTTAAAAGCATTTCGTAAGTAAGAAATAACCATAATTCTATATGAAACCTTAAGCCCTTTATATCTAAATACTAATTCCAAAACCATAACTTGGATCTATAATAAAACCTAAGTGTAAATTATTAATACTCCTTTAGAGTCTTAAATCAATTCTAACTAATAACTTCAAATTAACCTTTAGCATCATTCACTTATATTGGTGGTAAATGATCTCATACCTCAAGCCTTACCTAAGACGACTTTAAAGTTTAAAAGGAATTCAACAAACCCTATAGTGAGATCACTGTATCTCATAATTATCTTTAACTACCCAATACCTATACAGATCTGTCTTCGATCTTATCGAAGAAGTTCTTAACCCCGACCATGATATAAAAATACTACATTCTAATCCAAGTTATATTTTATAGTTAACTTTGGTATGTGATTTAATCAATCAAATGTACACTAACTTAAAGACGATGAAGCGGTCCACATAGCCATCAATTGTAATCTAAGAACACCACACATTACTTAACTGGATATAGTAAGTAATTTCTTCTAATGTTATTCTTTTTGCCACTTCAAAAGAAACATTATGCTATTTCTTTTAAGTCATAACAACTCACTTGTAATGTTGGGAAATTACTTGGGATTTTACAACATGCATCTCATTACTTATGCATAACAACGCATCGCTTCTTTAAACATTGTCCTCACCAGGTAATGATGGTATTTTGTTGAAGCCGTGGTCTAGGGTCAAGTCGTGGCATTCGACTATAATACTTTGTTATATCAAGGCAAGTTCACACTTGATCATGTCCTTTGATTATTTTCTATCAAGTATTTGCAAATCAAATGTTGTGTCATCACCTGCATTTCAAAAAGGTCAGAAAACACTATTTTTTATAATAATGTAAACTATTGGTTACTAATCCAGGGTGAGCATCTAATCTATTAAGCCTGGCATTTGGAATACCATTGTCCAGGAATATATAATCTAGGACTTAACAACCAATGTCGCCAGTGATTCTAGCGCTGTCGTGGTGTGGAACACGGTAGTGCCATCAGAGATGGCATGAAAGGGGACAATCAGGATGCTATTGGTGGCTACTCGCAACAGGTTGGGCACAGATACCGTAGACACAGCGATGTACCCAGGTTCAGAGCCCTCTTGTCGAGGTAACACTCCTACTCCTGTAAGGATCTACTATATGGGGAGCGAATGCTCAATACAAATGCTCCTTGAGCTGTTTCCTTAACTATTCTTGGGAGCTAGAGGAAGATGAACTACTTGACTTGGTGATTCTGGCTAACTTGTAACACGTAATGCCTTACCTAGAACCCTAGCCCTACCCCTCCTTATATACTAGTAGAAGGGTAGGTTACAATGTGGGCTCTAGGGTTTACTGTTTTGGGCTTTGGGTTTAAAAAGCGGGCCAGCTGACCCGGTCCTGCCGGTGGTCCAGGACCCAGTCAAGCCTCAGTACAGGTGGGGACAGCACCACAACATCCCAACACCTCCGCTTTGGGTGTCACCCGGTGCTTTAACCATCAGCTTGGCGCTTTATCCATTAGCCGGAGCTTTATCCGTGAGCTGGATCTTCATTCATCACCTCCCAGCCTTAGTGATTTGGCGCCCTCATTTGGTAGTGCCGGTGGGGCGGCGTGCCAGCCCTTCCAGTCAAGGATGCGCTCAACAAGGAGCGTCACCCCTCCCATACCTTTGGGCAACGGATCTGAGGTGGCCGGGTAGAGGTGGCCACCTAGCCAGCTATCCTGGCCCCTGGCTAGACAGGCCAGCCGAGGAATCTTGATGTGGACCGGGTTAAGCGTATCACCTAGCTGAGGTTCTTTGTCTTGTGGCCATCCGGCCAGCTTTCCTAGAGCCGGCCAGTTGGTGCTGTCTTGTCCTATCCTGGGGTCATCCCCCCGACACTAGTCCCCGAGCGTGTTGGGGCTTGGCCTTGCGGAAAAGTTCCGACATGCTCATTGGTTGCTCTTGAAATTGAAGGGTCATGGGTAGGCTACACTAGCATAAAATCAAAAATTTCTACCGCATCAACCAGGAATACTGTGGTCATAGATCACGGGATTACCACTAGACGCGCAGTTGCAGAACTCGATGAAGCACATAGGGGCAGTGTAGATGTTCTACGTCTCCTCCTAGTCCTCATCCCACGAGCAGCTCCCCTTCACGCGGCTCGTCCAAGTGCTACAGCTGCAACACCTCCGAGGTATCCACATGTCCGGAGTGGAAGCCGTCACACGCCAGACTGCTAGGTCTGCTCGTGTAACACAGGCGGAAGAAGAATGGCGGCTGGGTGGAATTCTCAACCTTATTCAGCTCGCCTCACTCTCTCTTATATAGGCATCCCTGGTGGGCTTCTACTTTAGCAGCCAATTAGCAGCCTAAGCCTGGTCTAATTCGGATCCAATCCTTATTAGGCTTCCAGCCCCTAAAGTGTGTGACCCTATAAGTTCATACACGTATAGACATGACACGAGTACACTTACTCCGTTAATAGTTGGTAGCAGCCTCTAGCAAGATGTGCCAACTCCCAAACGCATATAAAGATCATTCGGACGAACCATCACAATGTAGAGTACATGTATGTCTCTTTGCCTCACGATATTTGGTCTAGCTCCAAGCTGACCTCTCTTTCTTGATACTGTGATTTGGAATACCTTTACTAGGTTAACTCTTAACCATATGTAGCACGGCCATGCATTTCTGGATCCGGTCACTCGAGGGGCCCAGAGATATCTCTCTCAAGTAGAGAGGGGCAAATCCCATCTTGATTGACCGATGCCTTGCAGCATGTATCAGGACAAACCCGAAAACTACCTTTATAACTACCCAATTACGGAGTAGTGTTTGATAGCCCCAAAGTAGGTCGATCCACATCTCAAGTACATGCGACAATCTCAGGTTTAAGGACAAAACGTACACGATGTGTAGAGAGAGCTGCAAGTATTATTGCCAGTCTCAAGTTGGGTCAGTCCAACCCCATGTTCATAACATGTGTCCACATCATTGGTTTGACATCTCCATGTGTATGACTTGCGAAACATAGTCATCAACCAATCGATGTGCTAGTCTAATATTCACGTGTGTCCTCACATGAACTCCGACCAGGGACAACTATTTGATAACCATACAAGTAAAGAGTTTCACAAGCAATTCACATAATTGCCAATCAATACAAGTTGCCTGATTTATGGATATTCAAGGAACATTATAAAAACTCATGGATACAAATGAAATACAATCATCTCTATGATTGCCTCTAAGGCATATTTCCTTCAGAAATGATTGCAGGTGAAGACTGTATCGCGAATTTTTCTTGTAGTATTTGTCGTTTTCCGGCTCGAGATGCCTAATTTCCTGGCTGGAGTTTACCGGCTACGGGTCCGGTGGCCCACCCACAGGGTGTGAGCGGTGATTGCGTCTCCCGGCTGTCGCGCCCGGCTGGGGAGGCGAATCGGCCAGTTGATGATGTCAATGCTGTCGTTAGGCGTGCCTACCGCCTCTATCATGCGTCGCGTCAGTTTGACCTCTCGGCCTGCCACCGTAGTTTTGGTAACCGCGCCCACGCCTTCATCATAGTAGTTTCTCGTGGATCCTGCGCACGCTTGGCTTCACGGTAACGCCCGTGGGATCTTCTGTGGCATTTCCTTTGGTGTAAACGATCCGGCACCAAAGCGTCATGGGCGTAGTGGAGAAGTTCTTGTGCCACATGACGTTGGGGAGTGCAGGAGGCGCGGTTTCCCTACCTCGATAAATAGGGGCGCCAGGGGAGGGCTTCTCCCCTACTTTGCCTTCTTCCTGTGCCCATTTCTCTCTGCGCTTCAGCCTTTTCGCTGCCACCTTGCGCCACCGCTTTCCTTGAACATCGGCGCCACTTTCCTCCATCATGACAACGGGGCCTCGCTTCTCCAACACGGCCACCGCACCTGCCGAGATGCTTCCTAATTAGGCGGTGGGCTGGTGCGGCTCGTACGTCACTGACGACTTGGTGCAGAAGTACTGGTGGGGGAAACTCATCCTGTCAAAGTGCTTAGTGAAGCATCGCCTGGCGCCGGAGGGGGAGCAGGTCCCAAATCCTCAGCCTGGGGAGGCTGTCGTCTTCCCCGCCCACTTCACCTGCGGGCTCAGCCTGCCTCTGAACAGGTTCGTCTTGGAGTTGATGGTCTCCTTCGACCTCCAACTCCACCACCTTGGTGCCAATACCGTCGCGTAGCTGACATCATGCAGCCTGCTACGAGGCCTACCTAGGGGTTCGCCCAGACATGGAGAACTTCTTGAAGTTCTTCTACTTCAAATTCCAGGTGGTGGGGAAGGGCGGCCCCCTCACGGAGACCGACTGTTGCACCGTCTACCCCCGGGTGACGTCGCCGATGCCACGGATGGACATCCCCGACACCATCAAGCTATGGTAGCACTCATACTTCTATGTGCGCAACAACACCGACGTTGACTGGATCAAGGCATCGGTGTTTGTCAATGTCCCCTCCAGCCGGAAGGCTTGGACCATCTAGAACTTGGGAGCCTAGGCAGACATGGAGTGGATGGCCGCCCGGGTGATGGTGTTGGTGGATAAGGAGCGGCTCTTCACCCAGGACATCCTACTGTCCATGATGACGAACCGTGTGCTTCCGCTCCAGCAGCGGTCGCACAAGATCTGCCACTTGTCCGGGTCGTTGGATCCCACCCGGGTGTCCTAGCTGGAGGTGTTGTTCATGGCCCTTCGAGAATGGATTGCTACCATCTCTAAGGAGACGCTAATGGAGGACTGGATCTTCTCCTGCCGGCCATATCACCATGGCCGGCTGCCCTCGAAGGTCAGGCTCTCTTCCTTTTCTCCGGGTAGATCCTTTCCCGAAGAGCTTCTCTCCTTGATTCTTATGTTCCTTGTTGAGTAGCTTTTTACAGCGCAGGTAGTTGAAGATGGCATGGGGGAGGGTGATCTTCCCAAGTTCACCGCTGAACACAAGCCGCCGAGGTTTCCACCGACGGAGCCAGAGCGGTTCCCCACCTGGGCCGACGAGGCCTGCGAGTTTCCACTCGGTGAGCTACTTTCCGTGCCCAGAATTTTCTTGTTCTTCCTTTGTCATGCCCCTGATGTTATTCCCATGTCTTGGCGAAGCCGCGCACGGTGAGGACGTGGACCTGGCTGAGGCCGCCACGTCGAAATCTCGCGGAAGCAGGTTGCCTCGACCAGTGCCACTCCAGCCAGGGGAGGGGGAAGAGGAGCTGCCACCCAAGGGGTGCAGCCGTCGTGCTGAGCATCGCCGGGTATGTGCCCTTGTCGTCCTTGATCGACGTGCTTCTTTATCTTCGTCTTTACCTATTGCACTCTACTTGCCCTTCTCTCAGCGACGCGATGTCCCTGACTGGCTCCGCGACCATCGCCACCGCGTCCGACCCTGCTCAGGTGGAGCTGAGGGGTCAGCTGCTACCTCTGCTACGAAGGCGGCTGAGGATGATGCCTCTTCTACCAAGGCGGCTGAGGCTGCTGCCTCTGCTGCGATGGTGGCCGAGGCTAATGCCTCTGCTGCCAAGGCGGCTGAGGCTGCAACCTCTGCTGCTAACACGGCCCAGGTTGTGACGGATGCGGTAGAGATGGTGGCGCGGGCTAGCTCGTTGGTCCTGCATCGGGCCTCTGCCGCGACCCGTGCCGCCGATCTGCTCCTTGCTCCGGGCCGAGTTCAGGCGGGTTTTGCCACCTACCAAGTGGAGGAGCCCGTGGAGGTGGAGGGGGAGGCCCCTGCGCAGCCGGCGGCTGGAGAGGGAGGCAGGGAAGTGGTTCCCGGCTCGAGGGCTCTAGAGGCGTCACGCGTTGCCGCTGGTGATGATGACGAGCTCCAAATCACCAGCAGCCGGTCGGTTCTGGCTGCGCCACTGCCGGACTCCGTCCTGGAGCAGCTCTCCGAGTTGGCTCCCATTGCGCCTGGCCAGGTTTTCCACCTGGTGGACGTGATGAAGCAGAGGCTTGGCGAAGCCAGGGCGCTCAGGGCGTCTCTTGAGGTAAAAGATTCCTCCATCGTTATTTTGTTGCCCTTCTTGCAGTTCTCTTCTCAGTACTTCTGCTATCTTATGCAGAAAGTCTTTGCTGAAGCCACCAAGACCTCGCAGTACCTAGGCGTAAGATTGCTTGCTCTGCTTTGTCTTCCCGGCTGCACAAGTTTTCGTGCTTCTTGTTCACCATTGGGTACCCCCTGCAGCTCTGTTAGCGGACAGATACCGCGAGGTGGAGAGGCTGAATGCGGAGGTCGCCCGGGTAGAGGAGTCCAACACGGCGTGCTAGGACCAGATCAGCCAACTGCTGTCGCACCAATAGCAGATGGAGGTCAAGGCTGGCCAGGCGAAGAAGACCATCGAGATCCGGGCCGAGGCGCTAAAGAACCTCGAGCGAATCTAGGCTCGTCAGCTAGAGGATCTGAAAACCGCCTAGGACCAGGAGACGGCAGCTCTAGGGGAACTGTGCCAAATCACCGAGATGGTCGTCAGTAAGTGATCCGTTTGGCAAGTTTGCTACTTCTCTTGCTTCAGCCGGAGATTTGACATTTTTCCTTTTTCCTTGTGAAGCTCAGTATCCTGAGGCGACTGACCAAGCCCTGGCACGTGTCCCTGAGGTGGACGTTGGCCGTGACCTGCACCTGGTGGAGCTGGTGACGGTCATGAGCGAGGAGGCTAACTGGTTGCATGGCGCCGCCCTTGAGGTCTTCGACTACGTATGGGATGAAGCCGACTGCCCGGACATGATGTCTGCCTTGGATAGGACGCTCTCTGGCGCCCCGGAGCTCATGGACATGGTGCGAGACTGGGCTGCTCGCGGCAGTGATGAGATGGTCTTGGCGCTGCTGGAGTCCTGGTACCCGGACATGGACCTGTGGAGTCTCTCCAGAGGGTTTTGTCAAGGGACCAGCTACGACCAAATTTGGGCTGAGGTTCTTGACATTCGCTCTTGTGGTGTCAAGATTGGGAGCTTCGTCCAGCTAGATCGGGACTTCGCTGACCCGTTTGGCGCGGATGGATACCACTACAACCTGATGCACGGCTACACCCTGGCTGCACCAAGCTCTGCCCCTGCCGACCATGCGTCCAGCAGTCGTGCTTCAGCCAGTGTCTCTGCCCCTTCTGATGACCCTCAGGCCTGATCCCCAGAATGCTGGGTGTATTTGTACTTTGGCTGAAAACTTTGTTTGCTTGTGGTACTGGCTATGTTCTGTGGTGACCACTTGACTTTTGTTGTTTGACAAATTCTGTTTGGAGTTTCGCCTCCTTTTTGTGATGTTATCTTGCGTTGCACTTGATGTGTGCTTTCTTCAGTGTGGGGGCGCACGAGCAGACCAACAGGGTGTAGTCCCCGAGGTTCGGGTTGGCTGGAGAGTCTAGGCGAGCCGAAGCTCCTTTGAGTGTTTGTTTGTTGCAGGTTTCCTATGTGGGGGCGTGCGAGCGCACCCATGTTACGTCCATTTTGCATCACTATTCTATGTCTTAATTCACTATTATTCATTGATATATTTCGTATTGAGAGGTGATACTTATGTTATTTCATCTGTTCTTGCATGGTTGATGACTTTTGGAGCATGGACCGCTACAGTCAGGATTCTAATGGAAAAGGTGCTGTTTGGAGGCAAAATTCGCAAAGATCAGAAAATCCGGGAAAATATATGGAAAATCCTATTTTTCCAGAAGACGAAGGAAGCCAGAAGGGGGACTGGAGATGGACCACAGGGGGCCCACACCACCCCCTGGCGCGGGCAGCCCTAGGTCGCGCCAGCAGGTGGTGTGGCCACCCTGACCCACTCCAGCCTCTCCCCTCTGGCATATATCATCCTCCCGAAACCCTAAGACTCAGGCAGGGACCACAGAAAGATTCTGCCGTCTCTGCGGGGCGGAAAACACCGAGAGAGAAAGATCTCTCCGGCAGGCAGATTTCTACCGGGGGAATTCCTTCCCGGAGAGGGGAGATCATCGCCATCAACACCACCATCAAGCTGGACTTCATCGGGATCATCACCACCACCATCATCACCAACAGCACCCTCATCACCATCTCCATATTGCTGTAAGAATTGAGTTGAATCTTGCATAGTTCATAGGGGAAACTTTCCCGGTGTTGATTACTCTTTGTAGTTGATGCTATTGAGTGAACCATTGAATTATTGTTTATGTTCAGATTGTTATACATCATTATTCCATCTCTGATCATGATCCATATGATGTCTTTTGAGTAGTTCGTTTGTTCTTGGGGACATGGGAGAAGTCATGTTGTTAGTAGTGGAGTTGTGTTGAGAAAGATTCAATAGTTTGATACTTAAGTTGTGGTGTACTTCTTCTAGTGGTGTCATGTGAACATCGACTACATGACACTTCACCTATATGGGCCTAGGGGAATGCATTGTGTATATGGCTACTAACCGTAGGGGTTGCCGGAGTGACAGAAACCTGAACCCCCGTTAGGAAACCATTGCACAAGGGACGTAAGGGTCTTAGAGTTTAAAGCTGTGGTTAGGTTTCTACCTTAATTACTTTCTTGTACTTACGGATGTTTGCAAGGGGTATAATCATAAGTATGTATTAGTCCTAGGAAGGTCGGTACATTAGCATAGGTTCACCCACACAACACTTAGCAAGCTAGAGAAGATTAATCAACTATATGAAGCGAAAGCACTTGACAGTCTTCCCATGTGTCCTCGAGAACGTTTGGTCATCTTAAGTAATACAACCGGCTTGTCCTTTGTTGCATAAAGGATTGGGCCACTTGCTGCATTTATTCCTACTGTCTTTTATTTACTCGTACTTTGTTTACTTGCCTTATCGAAAACACCTAAAAATCCATTTGCTAAGTATTGGTAGAGAATTCCTGATCCATACCACTAGCCAGCACCTTCTGCTCCTCGTTGGGTTCGACATTCTTACTTATAGAAAATATTGCGATACACCCCCTATACTTGTGGGTCATCAACCCACAAGGTATAGTCCCCGAGGTTCGGGCCGGCTGGAGAATCCAGGCGGGTCGAAGCTCCTTTGAATTGTTCTTCTTACAGGTTTCCTATCTGGGGGCGCGCGAGCGCACCCACAGGGTGTAGTCCCCGAGGTTCGGGCCGGCTGGAGAATCTAGGCGGGCTGAAGCTCTTTCTTTGCCGTTTGGGAGTTGACCTCCGGCTTCAGCACTTTGGCTCATGCGAAAATGAAACATAAGTAGTAGATTGTGCGTTAGGCATGTGTAGAACGAATATGGTCTTTAACTTCTCTTTTGTTGGAAAAGTTTTCCATTTCATGCAAGGCTGGTAGCTTAGTCCCTTTCTTAGCGAGCGTCGTCCTTTGAAGCTATACCCTTGTCAGCGCTTGGCAGGAAGCAAGGGTTTGCTTAGGTGGCGTACTTTTGCAATACTTCGGACTTTTGACTACCGGGTTTGAACGAGCTAGCACAGTCGGAACATCTAGACGTCTTGTTTTCCTTAGGATTTTTTCTGTATGAGCCTTCGAGTTTGCCCGCTCTTGCGGTGTCTGTCAGCCAGAATCGAAGAGGGGTCTCTTGGAACCGCGTAGAGTACTTCGTCCCTTCGGAGTTTGTGGCCGTCTGGGCTATCCAGTGAGCTTCTGAGGGAAACAGCCGGGTCTGGGGTTAAAAAACAATACATCTAGTGCCAAATTATTATGGAGTCCCCGAGACTACGTCGAGGCCCCTCATCTTGTTCATTACATAAAAGTAAGATACATTTTCCCTTTACTCAGGTGTAGAATGGACGAAGCAGGTTCGCATTCTACGGGCGCTCAGTTTGTTCCCTGGAGTGGTCCATCTTGTTCTTTGTAGGCTGGCGGGCGTTGATCAGGTAGTATGAGTTGTTATGCAGCGCCCGGCTGATGATGAATGTCTCCTCCCAAGGCGGAGCTAGCTTGTGCATCCCCTTGGTGTCATGTACCAGCCGCAAGATGAGGTCTCCTTTGCGGAACGAGACGTTGTAGATCTAGCTAGCGTGATAGCGTCGCGGGCTCTGCTGGTAGATGGCGGACCTGGACAAGGCCAACTATCAATCCTCCTCAAGGAGATCAATGATGTCTTCTTGTGCTTCTTTGCTTGTTGCTCTGTGTACAGGAGCTTTCGCGGTACGTCGAATTCGATGTTGGTTGGTAGGACTGCCTCTGCCCCATAGACAAGGAAAAATGGCGTGAAGCCGGTGGAGCGGTTGGGAGTTGTGTGTAGGCTCCCTAGCACTGCCGGTAGTTCCTCTATCCAACATCCGGGTGTCCTCATCAGTGGCTCAATCAGTCTTGGTTTGATTCTGGCTAGGACTAGGCCATTTGCTCGCTCGCACTATCCATTGGATTGGGGATGTGTCACAGAGGCTAGGTCTAGGCGGATGCCCTTGTCACCACAGAAACACTCAAAGGCCCCTTTGGCGAAGTTGGTGTTGTTGTCTCTAATGCTACTGTTGGGGTAACCGAACCGCGTGATGATGTCGGTGAAGAACTTGACTACAGTCGGTCTGTCCAGTTTCTTGATTGGCTTTGCCTCGATCCACTTGGTAAACTTGTCCATGGCCACCAGCAAGCGTGCCATGCCATATCGTGTTGTTTTGAATGGGACAACCATATCCAGGCCCCAGACGGCAAATGGCCAGGTGATGGGGATGGTCTTGAGTGCTGATGACGGAGTGTGTTTCTGCTAGGTGAATCGCTGACATCCGTTGCATGCCTTCACCAGCTACTCGGCGTCCTCCAGTGTCGTGGGCCAGTAGAATCCATGGCAAAATGCCTTTTCAACTATTGCTCTTGATGATACGTGATGACCGCACTCACCTTAGTGAATGTCCACCAGCAGCCGGGTTCCTTCTTCTTGGCTTAGTAGAGCTAGTATATTCCTCCCACGCTACGCTTGTAGAGCTTGTTGTTGATGATGGTGTATGCACTTGCTCTGCGCTTCACTTGTCTTGCCGCCACCTCTTCATCCGACATCTCTCCTATGGCCAGAAAGTCATGAAGGAGATATGCCCTAGAGGCAAATAATAAATAGGTTTTTATTGTCATATCTCAATTAGTTTATAATAGTTTCATATTGTGCTATAACTGTGCCAAGTAGAAACAATGGTACATGTGTGATATGAAACAATCAATTCCCTAGTAGCCTCTATTCATACTAGTTCATTGGTCATGAGGATGATCTGGGTTTCAAGATCATGGGCATTTATGCCAATTGACAACGGGGTCATATCATTGGAGAATGATGTGATGGACATTCCTCCAAGGATTGCAACACGATCAAGTCATATAGTTCATTGTTGCAACAGCTATACCTAGACTCCTTTTCCCTAGACCGTGAGCTCATATTACTCACTGTTTCCCAAGGCTGCTTTGACTGCATCAACCGTCATCTGGTAATACAGTGGCCATAAAGGTGTATGTTGGGTATTCCGAAGGAACATTTGATGACATGTGACTGCAAGACCGGGATTTGTTCACCCACATGACGGGTAAAGATACATATGGCCGGCTTGGTGAGATTACATCCATAAATGTTGCAACATGTGACTCGGTCACGGGGATGTAATATCACGGTAACAAGAAAACAGAACTTGTTGTTAATGAGATTGAACAAGGTATGTGATACCAATGATCGGATCTCGGACAAGTCGTATCAAGAAACAAAAGGAATTGGATGCTACATTTAGCGGTTCAAATGACATTGTCATGAGGAATGCATAGGGGTCACATGGATATCCCTGGTCCCTCTATTGATCATTGATACAGATCATGTCTATAGCATTCCCGAGCCGTGAGAGGATACACTTAAGGGTACGATGAGAGCGATCATTCATAAGACGGAATCACAGTAGAGAAAGAGAAAGCTAGAATCGTTTCGCGGAAAGATCTGAAGCTGTTCGGAGAAGGAATAAAGGACCGAAATCATTCCGGGAATTCCGAAGTTGTTCGGAGGATATAGAAAGGGGAACCGAAAGGTGTTTCAGGTTGAATCAGGTTTTGTAATATGTATTTACATATTAATTAGTGTAATTAATATTAAATATAATATTAAAATCTAATTTGAAGGGTTATTCTACTAATGGGCCAAACTTCCTAGTGAATAAAGGCCCATGAGAGAAAACCGAAAGAGGAAAGGGCCAAGGGCCAAGAGGGCCAAGGCCTAGCCGCCACAAGGGGCCCACCCAGCCAGCCTAGGGCTGTGCGCAGGGTGGGGCCCACCCCTGGCCGGCTGGCTCATGAAGCCCTAAGGGCCCATGCGCCTCCCCCTCCTCTCTTCCCCTTGTTTAGTCCCACATGGCTTAGCCTTTGAGAAAGGCGCACCCCCTTAGCCTATATAAAGGGGTGCCCATGGGTGGGATTAGAACATACCAATATTTGGATAAGTCCTTTGGTTGACTTCCTACTTTCCTCTCTCTCTAGCCCTTGTGTCCATGGCCCCAAGTTTGGGTTGTGCGAACAAGGCATACCTACAGTACGTCGTTGCGCTGTAGGGATTCCTAGCAGGATATCAACTTCCGCACGCCCAGCGGGATCGGGGAACCGGAGGTCTCATCGTGCACCGGATGTGTACAAAGACACAAGGCGCAACACTTGGGGCGCTTAAATGTTGTGAGCCAGAGCTGCTACACGATGAAGAAGGAGCAAGGGGTGACCTGCGAGAAGCTTCGCGACCTTGAGGTTGGCTACAAGTACGACTATATCAACCACGTTCCCCTCGGAACGTTAACCGCGCATGGTCTACAAGGGTATGTATTCTCTACGCATTGGCCGTTACCGCATTACTACATAGATAGATCCTAGGTAGTTTTGGGGTTCCAACGTAGGAATTTTTTTGTTTTCTGCTATGGATCCCCTTCAAGTCCATGAATGGCTTGCCCCATGATGGTGTCTCTCGGATGGAAAGGACCATTTGCATGATCAGCTTGACTTCCGGCCGGCTCGGGCTTGTCAGGCGGCCTGTCGGGTGGGAGGCTAGAGCCGGCAGTCCCTGGGCCGCTGGAGATGGCTGGGGGTGTCACGACCTGCGGCCTAGCAGCTCTTGGGGTGGAGGAGGCAGTCCTCGGGATGGAGGCGGCAGTCCTTGGGTGCAGCGGGGCAGTCCCCGGGTGCAGCGGGGAAGTCCTCAGGGTGGAGGCGGCAGTCCCCGGGTCTGCGTCCAACATGATGGAGTCAGATTCCGGCGATGGCGTGATGGAGGGCTTGCGCAAGTGTTCGAGGGCTACTCCAGGTGGGATTGCCGCTCTTCTTGAGCCTACACGGGCAAGGGCGTCCGCGGCTTCGTTGTTTGCTCAAGGCACATGGTGAAACTCGCATCCTTCAAAACAAGCGCATAGCTGCTGTACGAAGAAGCGGTATAGTGCCATATTTGCGTCCTTGGCGTCCCAGTCGCCTGATACCTGCTGCACCACCAGGTCAGAGTCGCCGAAACAGAGGATGTGTCTGATGCCGATCTCTTTTGCCATCTTGAGGCCATGGACGAGGGCTTCGTACTCGACGACGTTGTTGGATGCGCAGAAGTGGATCTGCAGCACATACTCTAGCCGGTCTCCTTTTGGAGAGGTGATGATGACCCCGGCTCTGAGCCTTCCATACATCTTGGAGTCGTCGAAGTGTAGCTTCTAGTGCGTGGAGTCGGGACATGGAGGCAGGTACTGCTTTTCTTCCCAATTGACGAGGAAGTCCGCCAGGGCTTGAGACTTGATCGTTGTTCTTGGCTCATACCGAATGCAGTGTGCAGCGAGCTCTATTGCCCATTTCGCCACCTGACCCATGGCATCCTTGTTGCCGACGATCTCCGCAAGGGGGACCAGAGCCACTACCCGGATGGAGTGCTCTTGGAAGTAATGCTTTAGCTTCTTGGCAGCCATGTACACGTCGTACACCAGCTTCTAGTAGTGAGGGTAGTTCTGCTTTGATAGCGAGAGTACCTCACTCAAGTAGTACACCGAGTGTTGGACCGGCCGAGCCTTTCCTTCTTCTGGTCTCTCTACCACTAGCACGACGCTGATGACCCGGTTGGTAGTTGCAATGTACATCAGCATTGGCTCCTTTGCGCCTGGGGCCGCACTGGTGGAGAGAACAACATGCGCTTGAGGTCGCGAAAGGCCTCGTTCGCATGCGTCATCTAGACAAACTTGTATGTTTTCTTCATGAGCTAGTACAGCGGTAGTGCCTTCTCGCCTAGCCGGCTAACGAACCGTTTGAGGGAGGCTAGGCATCCGGTGAACTTTTGTACGCCGCACAGGTTCTGTGGTGGCTGCATGCTCTCGATTGCGCCGATTTTCTCCGGGTTGGCCTCGATCCCACGTTCTGAGATGAGGAAACTGAGGAGCTAGCCAGCTGGGACACCGAACATGCGCTTATCCAGGTTCAGCTTCATCTGGAACCGACGAAGGTTAGTGAAGGTCTCCTTCAGGTCTTCGAGGAGTGCTTGCTTCTCCTTTGTTTTGACCACCAAATCATCGACATAGGTATGCATGTTTTTGCCAATTTGTGATTGTAGGAACTTTTGCGTGCAGCGCTGATATGTGGCGCCTGCATTTTTTAGCATGAATGGCATGGTGGTGTAGTAGTAGGCCCCGTATGGGGTGATGAATGTTGTCTTTATTTGATCAGCGGGGTTCAGCTGGATCTGGTGGTAGCCAGAGTACGCATCCAGAAACAACAACAGTTCGCAGCCGGCTGTGGAATCGATCACTTGGTCTATGCTTGGCAGGCGAACAGATCTTTGGTGCATGCTTTGTTGAGGCTGGTGTAGTCAACACACATGCACCAAGTCTTGTTCTTTTTCAGCACTGGTACTGGGTTTGCCAGCCATTCCGGGTGGAAAACTTCCATGATGAATCCAGCTGTGAGCAGCTAGGTGATCTCTTCAACGATGGTTCTTCTTTTTTCTTCCATGAAGCGGCATAGTGACTATTTGACCAGCTTTGCATCTAGACTAACATGTAAAGAGTGCTCGGTGAGCTCCCTCGGAACACCAAGCATGTCTTTGGGGGACCATGCGAAGATATCCCGATTCTCACGGAGGAAGTTGACGAGCGCGCTTTCCTATTTGCCTTCAAGGCCGTCCCCGACCAGGACGAACTTGTCTGGCTCAGCCTCGTTTAGCAGGATCTTCTTGGTGCCTTTTGATGGCTTGAACTGCATCCCTCCGGCTAGCTTCGGCTCGCCAGCCGGCATGTCCATCTGGAGGGCCGCCACATTCTACATGATGATGCGTTTCTCCTCTGTGATGACCATGGCCTCGACGATCTTGGAGCCGTTTGTGGCGCATTCCACCGACCGTCTGTAGTCATCTGCGATGGTGATTACTCCCTTTGGCCCGGGGAGCTTCATCTTGAGGTATGCGTAGTGTGGCACCACCATGAACTTGGTGAGTGCGAGGCGCCCCAGGATGGCGTGGTAAGCGCTGCAGAGGTTTACCACCTCGAACCAGATGGGATCGTGGCGGAAGTTATCCTCCATGCCGATGATGACGTCCAGCTGGTTCCTACCAATGGGCGAATGTGATGGACCTGGAACAGCTCCGTGGAAGGAGGTGCTGGATGGCTCCAGCTGGGACTCGCTAATACCAAGCCGGTTGAAGGAAGTGCGGTACAGTAGGTTGATGATGCTTCCTCCATCCACCAAGGCACGGGAGAATCTACACGAGTGTCTCTTGGAGATGATGATGGGGTCCAGGACCATAGCATATGTGCCTGGATGCGGCAGCACATCCGGCTGGTCCCTTCGGCTCCATTTGACCTCTTGCTCCGACCAGTTCAAGAATTGGGGAACGAGAGGGACGATTGCGTTCACCTCTGCCTCGCGGCGCCTTTTGAAGTGCTTGGTTTCCGGCTTGGTGGTGAATATGTGGTAGTTCCCTACCTGGCTAGGGTAGTCTCCACCGTCTTTGTCTTGGTGGTTTTGGTGCTCCCGGTTGTCTTGCTGCCCACCGGCTGGCGGAGGAGGGGGTGGCGGTGGTAGACCACAAACTTTGGACATCTTCTTCGTCCAGGTGCACTGGCGGGTTGTATGTGTAGCCTGCTTGTTGTCGCCGCTATGGAACTTGCATGGCCCGTCAATCATTGACTCGATGGTGTACTTGGGCCTAGGTGGCCAGTCGTTAGGCTTCTGTCTCCAGCTGTCGCCCGCAGCCGAATCCTCCTGGACGGCTGCCACCTGCCTGGAACCATATTGGTTATCCAGTTGGTCATCCTTCCTCTTGTCGTGGTGATTATCATGCCGCCTGGAGTTGTGGTTGTTCCCCTCCGGCTGTCGTCAATCTGCGGTGACCTCCACGATGATCAGCCCCTGGTCGTCTAGCCGGACGTATATTTTCGTTGCCGCTTCCATGGTGGCATACTTGTCCGCGATCTCCATGGTCTTGGCCATGGTGGTGGGCTCTACCCGGCGAAGCTTATGCTTGAGCATGGTTCCGTCCCTACAGCCGTTGATGAAGAAGTCGACTGCTTGGTGCTCGTGTACCCCCTCATAGGAGTTGTGCATGCTTGTCCACCGAGTGATGTCGGAGCGGTTGGTTTTGTCCTTGCCCTAGATGTAGAGGGCGAGTTCGCCAGGGCGACCCGGGCATTTGTAGGTGCCGTGAAGATGCGTACGAACGCCTGATCGAAATCGATCCAAGCGTTGATGATGTTGTCGGGGAGACTATTGAGCTAGGTTTTGGCTAAATCCAGGAGCATGAGTGGGACGTAGTGCACCGCCACTTGGCAATTACCGTTTACAATGCCCACCGAGGTGGTGTAATCAAATGACCAACCTTCCGGCTTGATGGTGCCGTTGTACTTCAACGTGTCCCTTGCGAGCGAAAATCCCTTTGGAAACGGTTCATTTCGGATGCGCGGTCCGAAACACCTTGGGCCAGCCGGGCTTTCCTCCTCCAATGCACGTGATTGTACCAGCAAGTAGATGCGTTCGCGCGCATCCCGCGGTTCCTCTAGCTCGACCGGGCCAAGCCGATCTGAAAGGCGGGACTTGGGTGGCGTGTTGTTTCTTTCGGCTTCGTCAGCCGGATCACGTTTTCTGCTGGTGGCTTCGCGTGGGTTCTGTCCACGGCCATCCGACCTGCCATGTGGACGGTTGTCCTACCTTGTAACGTTTGGAGAGGAGGCCTTGCTCCCGCGTGTAGCCGGATCACCCACCCGGCGAGGTGGCTGGTTCTTGCTGTTGCCACCAAGACTTGCACCCGCCTCGGCTTGTTTCCTGTTGGCTGTTGCCACAAGGACCTAGACGCGTGCCTGCTGGCAGCATAGCTCGTCACCCTCCATGTGTCTAACTTCTGCGATAGCAGCTTCCACAGCCCTCATTTTCTTGGCCGGGGTACTGTAAACCGGCTGAGGCACCGCCACACACGAGTCAGCAACGCAATCTAGCGCCGAGCCTAGGTTACGGCCTTGGGAAGGCACATGCCGGTTTGCACCGAGTAGGCAAGAGAAGCCGTGCGCAGTGTTGTACTCGTGCACGGTGGCACCCAGGCGTCGTTGGCGTGCGGCGACTCTGCTGGCTTCCTCCAGGAGGTTCTGGCGCGTGGTCTCTAGCGTGGCCGCTGCGGCAGCTGGATCCAGCTCAATGGCGATGGGGATGCGAAGGTTTTGGATGGTATCCACCAAGGGGTCTGCGCCTTGCTCGCGTGGAGCAGCGTCCTTGGCGCCTGTGACATGCTCTAGAGGTGGACGACATCCTTCGCCTGCACCAGACATCATGACCTCGACGCCGCCGCTTGCGTGGAGCGGGGCGGAGAAATCTGGAGGCGCACCGGAGACGGTGATGACCTTGCGAGGGAACTCCTTGGCGATGGTGGCGACGTAGACGCGGTGCTCGCCAAATTGCATGATAGATCCGTCACTTCGGAAAGTTTCCCCGTTGAAGTAGGATGCGTTGTCGAGGACGTAGTCGAACGAAACAAAAGTGAGGACGAGGCCAGAGGCGACTCGCTCACCGGCGACGAGTGGAAGTCCCATGTGAAAGATGACCCTAGCCGAAGCGTTGTGCCCCATGGTGGGCGCCAACTGTCGTGGTGTGGAACACGGCAGTGCCATCGGGGGTGGCATGAAAGGGGACAATCAGGATGCTATCGGTGGCTACTCGCAACGGGTTGGGCACATATACCATAGACACAACGATATACCCAGGTTCAGACCCCTCTTGTCAAAGTAACACTCCTACTCATGCAAGGATCTACTATATGGGGAGCGAATGCTCAATACAAATGCTCCTTGAGCTATTTCCTTAGCTATTCTTGGGAGCTAGAGGAAGATGAACTACTTGACTTGGTGATTCTGGCTAACTTGTAACTCGTAATGCCTTACCTAGAACCCTAGCCCTACCCCTCCTTATATACTGGCAGAATGGTAGGTTACAATGTGGGCTCTAGGGTTTACTGTTTTGGGCTTTGGGTTTACAAAGCGGGTCGGCTGACCAGGTCCAGCCGGTGGTCCAGGACCTAGTCAAGCGTCAGTACAGGTGGGGATAGCGCCATAGCGTCCCAGCGCCTCCGCTTTGGGCGTCACCCGGCACTTTAACCATCAGCTTGGCGCTTTATCCGTCAGTCGGAGCTTTATTCATCACCTCTCAGCCTTAGTGCTTTGGCGCCCTCATCTGGTAGTGCTGATGGGGCGGCGTGCCAACCCGTTCGGTCAAGGATGCGCTCAACAAGGAGCATCACCCCCTCCCGTACCTTTGGCCAACAGATCCGAGGCGGCCGAGTAGGGGTGGCCACCCAGTCGGCTATCCTGGCGCCCGGCTAGACGGGCCAGCCGGGGAATCTTGATGCGGACCGGGTGAAGTGTATCACTCGGCTGAGGTTCTTTGTCTTGTGGCCATCCGGCCAGCTTTCCCTGGAACCAGCCAGTTGGTGTTGGCTTGGCCTATCCGGGGGTCATCCCCCTGACAAGCGCCATATATCACGCGTTAACCATGAGGTCTACAATGGCTCTGGGGAAGTCAGCTGGATCTTATCCCTCTCATATGTCGACGGACGACCGGGCTATGGCTGTAATTCTCGGAAAGGATTGACAGCAGGGTGGGATCCCTCAACGTCCCACGGCATCTAGTGTCTACGAGGGTTGTGTGTTTCAGTACTTAATTGGAAACAAGATTTATCCTGGGTCTGGCGTGCAATCCAACTGACATATGGGGTTCGAGGAGAGGGTCAGCGACTAGTTTGGATCTTAGGTTGGGCCTCAAACCAAGGACGTTTGAACGAGGACATACTCTCGGCCGTGCAATAAAGCTTAAGGTCTCTCATGGGTAAAGTAGTGCACCTCTGCAGAGTACGAAATGTGACATGTTACTCTCTGTTTCGGGAAGGAGCTGCGAACACTGCAGGAAAGGAACTCCACGAAAGTTTTGGTCAACCTATGAAGACTAACGGACATAGCTTTTCAGAATAAAAGCAACCTTTGAAGAAATGTTTATGAAAATCTGCATAACCTATGACCTTTTGGTCTGTGGTTGTAGTTAGTGCATCAAACACTCCTCTTTAGTGAACTTGCTGAGTACGCTCGTACTCAACCATACCTTCTTAACCCTTGCTAGATTCGGGAGCATTCAAGAGCAAACTTAGGAGGTGAACTACTTGAAGAACTGAAGACTTCCAACGGAGATCAACGAAGTCGATGTCTACATCTGAAGCCATAGAACTCAAGCTGAAGCGTAGCATATAAATAATCTTAGAAACCAGAACCTACTTCTGTAGAGCATTAATATAATAGCAATCGCAAGCCATAGTTATATAGTAGCAGTATTTCTAGAATTGACTTCGAGTTGCTATTTCTGATTTTCTTTTGTAAATTATAATCCTCGTTATATCGAGGAAGTTCTTTGGATCTTATGTAATGTGTTATATGTAATGTAAAGTCTTGTTGTGGACCCGTGATGTTTCTGTTATGCCATTCTAAGGGATGTAATACTGGTGGAATGGTGTTTTATTGGTGTTATGTCAACGACTATAGTGTACTTCACTACAATGATATTGTTGACCCTACCCTCCAAATACAGAGTGGCACAACGGAATATGTTCCGCAACCTTCCTCAAAAGTTGAAGAGGAAGAAAATGATCATAACATTCACGTGGATGCACCAACCCAATGACGCATGTCTACAAGAACATGTACCACTCCTGAGTGGTATGGTAATCTTGTTAATACAGTCATATTAGTTGAACAAGAAGAACCTACGAACTATAAGGAAGCACTGGAGGGCCCTGGGTTCGAGAAATGGCTTGAATCCATAAAATCCGAGATAGGATCTGGCATGGACATAACCCTTCGGGTGTCCAATATTGGTATATATTGTGCGACCCAACGGAAGGCTCACCAGAACATACACCAAGATCCATCAAGCCCATGACGATTTAACAAATACGAATCCTACAAAGTCACAAACTCCTGGTGATACAAGACAAGGAAAGTTTAAGACTAGACTAGATACAAACTCTAACTTATAAACCTACTTGTGTTGGTACTCGATACCTAGCCTCCCTATATATAAAGGTTAGGAGGTGCCAACGAGGAGGACATCCAATCTTACAATACACACGCCTTTCTCTCTCTCGGCGAGATCACATCTAGTCGACTCAATGAGTTTGTACTCTCCAATGATAATATGAGCAGACAAGCAGGAAGTATGGTTTCCTCTACGACGGCCTAAACCTAGGTAAATCGCCTCCCTTGTTTGTCTGTTAAGTCGACGAAATCACCATCGCTCATCCTTTACTAAAACCCAAGTCCATAACAATGGGAATTGCCGATGTTACCCCTCATCAATTGGTGTCGTATGTGGGAAATCTGGACGCTAGAGTCATGATTTCGGTGGCTTCTTCTTCACCAAGTAGCAACTCGACGATCGGGAAGCAGACAAATCTTTTTCAGATCCGTTGATTTTCTTCCACACCCGCCCACCCTTCTTTCGGCCTGCCTATCGGATCCGATCAACTCGGGTCCGTCGGTAGTAGTTGCAACGCCGACAACACCGACGTCGTCCGTCGGCTCGTCCATTGTGGAGTCTGTTGCGAAACGGGGCTTGGTCAAAGAATTCCATCTAGAAAATACTACTACAAGGAGTTGAGGATCGTGTGCGTCCAAAGAATCATTCGGTACCCAAAGATTCGATCTCAGCGATCTGCAAAGACGGCCACTTCATCGCGCAAACAGCCCAGGCAACATGGATACGAGGAGCGCGTGTTGTCTTTTACCTACGCGATATCTTGATATCAGGGTTGTGGCTCGTAATATAAAAAAGCACATGCTTCTGCCCAAGCCAACGCGCTCACGGAACTGGTTCTCCAAGATCAGGATGGAATACATATGTGAGGCCAGTGTGGATTTTTCACCAATTGGGTTCAATCTCAGCAAAATCACAAAGCTCAAGGAAATCCTACGTGAGGTTGCATGAATTTTTCGGCCGGAAACACCATATTTTAAGGACCCTGCTACATACCTAACGTTCTATGAATGGAGGAATCTGGCGGGAATTTAGACCAACCCGCTTCGACGCAGCGCCGTGTACGCGTCCCGGCCGCATCGCTTCGTTTGTTACATCGTTGGCTGATCAACTAAAACTACATGCGCGCATGCAGGGCAGATCAAGGAAAAAAACCAACCGACTTGGTGCTAAGCACAAAAGGACATCTAAATTATATTTAAGAATCCGAAAATTTAAAAAGCTTTGTAGATCAAATTATTTATTCGATTTAATATCCGTTTTCACCATTAAGCTAGTCGTGACAAGATCTTCGAAACTAGATCTCATGTTGGTATGTTCCGATAAAAAAAATTCATAACAAAAGTTATCAATCCGTAACACATGAATTATCCGGGATGTAGTATGTAAATAACCCACTCTATAAGTGTTGTATGGAGTCTGCATGCATGCATAAAACAACAAAAATATTGATGTCATCGGCATTTAGTGCGAAATCTAAAAAAAATCAAAAAAATAGCTCAAATGGTTTTTCTAATTTAGGATGCGTTTTCATTGTTAGACTAGTCGTGACCAGCTCTTCAAAACTAGATCCCATATTCATGTGATGATAGCTATATGGGAAATACACGAGTAACTCTAACCTGAACACCTAGAAAAATCTATATAGAGTCGGTCGATAACAATATCCTGATCTGGTGGGTCACTTTATAAGCAATGGGTGGATAACTTTTATCTAGAGTGTTCGATAACTACGTCGAATTGGTTATGATAACAACCCATTACCTAACGAAAAGAACAATCAAAGTAACTATACACTAAAATACATGGATAACTTCATAAGTAATAGGGTGATAACCATATCGATTTGATAGTCACATATGAGACCCGAAAACATATGGATAAGTCCATAGATACAACGTTGGAAACTATTAACTAGATGGCAGAGCGGCTATATCGACTTGATCATAACTACACTCTGAAGAACCGTGTAACTCCGTAAGTAATTGGTGGATAACAATTAGTTATAGGGGTAACTACATCAATTTGGTGATGACAGATATGCCATAAATATACGAGTAACTATACCAGAACATCTGGATAACTCTATACCTGTTGGGTTGGTAACTATACGAAGAACACCTGGAAAACTTTTTTCCCCTTGAAAAATCGCCTCGAAAACCTCGGAATCGCCCTCATTTTCGAGCTCGCTGGAGAACACCGTTGGGAGTGCCGTCCACGGAGATCCCGAGCTCCTTTTCCCCTTCTTTTTGCTCCATCGATCTCACCTTGCAACATCGCCTCACCCTGTGTCGTTACCCCTTCTCGTCCACTGCAGATTGACGTTGATTCATCATCGGAGATCGTCGAAGGCGCAGAAGAGCAGTCGTCGTTCATCATCGATCGAGGAGGAGAAGCTATGCGGAAACAAAACTACATTGACCTTGTGATGATAGCTATATGATAAATACATGAATAACTCTACCCTGAACACTTGAAAAAATCTATATAGAATCGGTTGATAACAATAGCCAGATCAGGTGGGTAACTTTATAAGCAACGAGTGGATAACTTTTATCTAGAGGGTAGGATAACTACACCGAATTGGTGATGATAGCTGTACTATATACACCTAGCCGGATAACTCTATGAGTAATAGATGGATAACTAGTACTACCTCTCTTTAGGATTATTAGTCCTAAGAGGTTTTTTATATTGTTTAAAATTATAAGGGCTGTCTCATTTATTAGTCTCTCTCGTCCAATGCATGTTCTCCTTTTTCTCTCACTTCTTTCATGCATGTAAAACTATTGATGCATGCATATATTAATGAGAGAGAGTTATAGAGTGTCTTGGTATTAGTAATTTGGCCCTTAGGACTAATAATTCTGAACAGAGGGAGTACCTTGAGAGCATAGTAACTACATTGAGCTTGTGATGATAGCTATATGGTAAATACATGAGTAACTCTACCCTGAACACCTAGAAAAATCTGTATAGAGTCGGTTGATAACTATACCCTGATCTGGTGGGTAACTTTATAAGCAATGGGTGGATAAATTTTATCCAGAGGGTTGGATAACTATGTCGAATTGGGTATGATAACAACCCATTACCTAACGAAAAGAACAATCAAAGTAACTATACACTAAAACACACGCACAACTTTATAAGTATTAGGGTGATAACCATATCGATTTTATAGTCGCATATGAGACTTGAAAACAAATGGGTAAGTCCATAGACACAACATTGGCAACTATTAACTAGATGGCAGAGCTATATCGACTTCTTGATTATAACTACACTCTGAAGAACCGTATATATCTATAAGTAATTGGAGGATAACAATTAGCTACAGGGTTACTACATTGATTTGGTGATGACATATATGTCATAAATATACGAGTAAGTATACCAGAAAACCTGGATAACTCTATACCTGTTGGGTTGGTAACTATACGATGAACACCTGGATAGCTCTTTTACCCTTAAAAAATCGCCTTGAAAACCTCAGAATCGTCCTCGTTTTTTAGCTCGCTAGAGAACACCATTGGGAGTGCCATCCTCGAAGATCCCGAGCTCCTTTTCCCCTTCTTTTTGCTCCATCGATCTCGCCTTGCAACATCGCCTCACCCTGTGTCGTTACCCCTTGTCGTCCATTGCGGATCACCGTTGATTCATCATCAGAGATCGTCGAAGCTGCGGACGAGCAACCGTCGTTCATCATCAATCGAGGAGGAGAAGCTCTGCGTTAACAAAATTACATTGAACTTGTGATGATAGCTACATGATAAATACATGAGTAACTCTACCCTGAATACTTGAAAAGAAAATATAGAATCGGTTGATAACAATAGCCTGATCAAGTGGGTAACTTTATAAGCAATGGGTGGATAACTTTTATCTAGAGGGTAGGATAACTACGCCGAATTGGTGATGATAGCTATACTATAAACACCTAGCCGGATAACTCTATAAGTAATAGGTGGATAACTATTATCTTGAGAGCATGGTAATTACATTGATCTTGTGATGATAGCTGTATGGGAAATACATGAGTAACTCTACCCTGAACACCTAGAAAAATCTGTATAAAGTCGGTTGATAACTATACCATGATCTGATGGGTAACTTTATAAGCAATGGGGGGATAACTTTTATCTAGAGAGTTGGATAACTACGTCGAATTGGGTATGATAGCTATATTGTGAACACCTATCCGAATAACTATAAATAATAGGTGGATACCTATTACCTTGAGAGAATGGTAACTACACCAATATGGTGAGGATATCTATATGATAAACACAATTCTGAACACCTGGATAACTTCATGTGAAATCGGTTGGTAACTATACCCTGCGGAAGTAAATAAGTCTATAAGTATTGTGCTGAGTAACTTCGTCCATACTGGGTTGATAACAATTGGCCAATGCGCAGTGCAACTATGATGAGTTCATCACGTGTAATTCTATTAATGCAGGGTAGGTAAGATGGTAGGATAACTACATCAATATCGTGTGATAACTAATGATGAGTACCTAGATAACTATGTCACTAATGGGTTGTTACTATGTTACGATGATAACTAACTATGTACTCCCTCTGTTCCAAAATATAAGATGTTTAGTTGTTTTCTGAAATGAATGCATCTTGTTATCATTTAGCGTGTACGAAGAAAAATGAGTGAACCTATACACTAAGCATCTAGTAAAGCGAGTTTCAAAAAGGCTAAATCATCTTATATTTTGGAATGGATGAAGTGGAAGTACACTAAAATATATGTATAACTACAGAGGTAACAATTTCGGTCATCTAAAAATGACACCCGCAATTAATTCCATTCTTGTAGATTTTGTTATTCGGCCTTTGGTTTTTGCGGTCTGAACTTTTGTTGCAACCAAAACATACCTATTGCAGACAAAACGCATCTTTTGCATTCAGATTTCAAACAAGTGTATCATAAACGGCAGAAACAAACATGCTTAACGTCTCAAAGCCTATCAATATCGAAGCAACCTTGATACGTATAAAATCATGAGCAAATGGAAACGGTATACAAGATGCAAATAGCCTCCAATTTTCCGTAGCAGTCATGTCAGCATATTTCTGGTCACGTACATTATTTCACAAATTGAAGCTACTCACTCTATCCGGTGAACTCATCAAAATGAAACCCAGTGTACATTACAAAGGTCTCTCCCATTGATCAAATCAGCTCAACGTAAACATCAGAGGGAATCAATCAAGATCAGCCAATCAATTTTACAGTCCATTTTATCAGCACGCAACACAGTCATGTATAGTGCAGACGTACTCTTCCTCCAGATGCACCGCCGTCGCGACAAGGAGTTCGGCCTACTGCCGCTCTACTGCGACGCCGACGCCGTCGGGGGCAAGCTGGTACTGCTCGACCTTCCCCATTGCCCTTGGAGCTGGGGACGGCCTCCTGCTGCTGGTAGACCCGCCCCGTTGCCCATGTCGCAGGAGATGGGCTGCTGCTGCGACGATCCCCACACGAGGATCGGGATCCGCATAAAACCGAGGAGGAAATGAGACGATAGGACAGGTGGATGGCACACGAGGGAGACGCGGAGGTGTAGGCGGTGCCGGCGACAGGAGGGAGCACGAGGTGGGAGGAGATGTATGGGCGACGGCAGTGGGAGCAAAGGGATACTGGGATGGGATTGCGGTCGGGAGAGATGAGCGACGTCCACAAGTTCTCATCGCGGTCGATCCAACGGTGTACGGGAGTCCGCCGAGTTTGACTAATTTCAAACTAGTCTATAAATAGATTTCCCCTATGTACAAAACATGCATGACTTTTGTCCATGAAGTCACGGTTTAATCGGTGAAGAACTAAATTAATCGAAGTCCGGATGCTGAGATTGGCTCCGAAGTCTACTTCTGCTCCAAGTTGAGTTCTGGTCGAACGCTAGCAAGTCGAGATGAAAAAGAAAAGGAAAGAGTGAAGTCCCAAGGAATAGTTATCGGGTTCCGAGAAAAAAGGAAAAAGTCACCGCACGAAAATTGGAAACTCTCAAGGAATATTCAGACAGAGTAGAGATCAATTCGTGCTTGTGCACCACAAGGAAATAATCAGGAACCCGAGGAAGACCAAGATGCGGGGCGACAACATCAAAGTTGACTTCCCGTACCCGGTTGCTAGCAAGGCTTAAAAAAAATTGAGATCAGATATTTGACGCCAATTCGGATGACTAAAAGTCCAATGAGTCTGACCCTTGTCCACCGTGTTGTGTACACGACTACACGTCTGCTGCTTCTACTCCATCTGTCATTCGTCTTTGGTTCGCCGCGTTGACTACGTTCGTCGCATGACTACATCGACATTCACTACTATACATGTCTGCTGCATCGGCTCCAGCCTCGTCGACACGTCCGCTGCATCGGCTCTAGCCTCGACGACCCGCCGGTTGAATCGGCTCCCGCGACCACAACTCGTCGGTCGCATTGCTCCGCGTCAACTTCATCCCACCACGTTACATCTACACTTGGGGGTTACGCTGACTCTGTCGCACGACCTATTGCGGTCTTTGGATACGGCGGCTCAGAGGCTCCTTCAGCTTCGGTGACCCGCTGCGGTCTTCGGCTCTAACGACCCGAGGGCTCCTTTGACTCCGCCAACCCGCCAAAACCTTCAATTGTGGTGGCCCACCACAACCTTCGGTTGCGGCAATCCGCTATAACCTTGTAGCAACCCACTATCGTCATCGGCTCCGTCATTCTGCTACCGTATCGACTTCATCTACGACAACTACCAATAATGCTAAGTTTTCCCTACCAAGAGTCAATAATTGTTTATTTTGATCGTACTCGAAACACTCGGGGTTGCATCCTCTTCGAGTAACCTAAGTATCATCGACTCCGCGCGTCGATCACCTCATACGCGACCTCTCGAGTAGTTGACTTTTCCTGAGCGTCAAATCCTTAAACTCTGACCCAGTTGCAGCCAACTGATAGATCAGCAAAGCACTGAGACTAAGGGCGTCAGTCTAATGAAAATGTCTCATGTTAACAGTGCAAAAGTGTCGAGTCCAATGGCATCAAAAAATGTTTTGACAAGCCGAAACTGATATTCTTTACAAGATATAGGTACTTCACTATTCCTTATATTTTCTACAGCTTATAAGAAACATCAGCTACATTGAGCTATGCTGTTGGGTCCTCCAACGGATTCAACTAATGCCACTCGCGTCAACTTACACTAAGACCCGAGTCGATTACCTCCTCGGATGAAGAAGATCTCTGAGCCTATGCTCGGATGCAAGCATCTGAACATAGCCTCAGGGGCTACTCCCATCAGGAGCACTGGTCGTGCACCCGATAGAATATATATCGTTCATGACAAGATAAACTTACACTGCTACAAACAAGATCCGAGTAGAGAACCTCCTCAGATGAAGATTATCTTTGCACATCCTATAGAAAAAGCAAAATCCTCCTACGGAGTCGATAAAATATCAAAAATTCTCGGACCGTGTCCGCCGCGATAACATGTATGA
This sequence comes from Avena eriantha, assembly GCA_910589775.1. Classification (NCBI taxonomy): domain Eukaryota; kingdom Viridiplantae; phylum Streptophyta; class Magnoliopsida; order Poales; family Poaceae; genus Avena; species Avena eriantha. Next base: position 493,601,684 of record OU342743.1, read on the forward strand.
ATGTCGTGTCTACGACATGAAGGTCAAACACTAGGATCCGCCTTGTGAGGCCTGGTAACCACACACGAATGCGCTCTGCCAGTATTTTATCTGTATCCACAATACGATGAAAAATCCCGATAGATGGGTTGGGTACCCGAAACAAAAAACACTGCAATTCAGTACTCAATAAGACCTTCGCGGCCCGAGCTGAATTACGCCAGCATATACCAGGTTCGAGCCGGATATCCGAGCTTGATGTAGGTTCACATTGTTTTTTTCCAAGAGCAATTAACGGGTTCCCAATTCGTCAGATGCACCAGACTCGTTATACCGAAATCCCCATGAAAAACTTATTGAACTTAAAGTTCGCCTACTCGATAAAAAAAAGTCCTCCTACAGAGTCGACACAAAAGAAAGAAGACCTGAGTCGAGTACCACCTCGGGTGAATCAGATCTCTGAGTCTATGCTCCGATGCAAGCATCCGAACATATCCTGATGGGCTACTCCCATTACGAGCACTGGTCACGCACCCAACAATTTTAATGATTCAAGAAATAGAAGGACTAAATTGAGCACCTCCTCAGACGAAGAAGATTCTGTGAGCCTATGTTGGGCTACAAGTAGTCAAGCATAGCCTCGGGGGCTACTCCCTGATACGTCCATTTTGTATCACTATTTTATATCACAATTTACTGTTATTCATTGATATAGTTCATATTAAGAGGTGATACTTATGTTATTTCATCTATTTTGCATGATTGATGATTTTTGGAGGATGAACCACCGGAGTCAGGATTCTGATAGAAAAAAGCACCGTCCAGATGCAAATTCGCCAAGATCAGAAAATCCCAAAAAAATATGGAAATTCCTATTTTTCTAGAAGACGAATGAGGCCAGAAGGAGGAGTGGAGATAGGCCACAGGGGGCCCACACCACCCCTAGCGTGGGTCCCCCTGGCCGCGCCACCAGGTGGTGTGGACACCCTGGCCCTCCTCCAGCATCACCCTTTTGCGTATATAATCCCCTCGAAACCCTAAGACTCGGGTCGCCGCCTTTATGGGGCGGAAACTACAAATAGACAAAGAGCTCTCCGGCAGGCAGAAATCTGCCGTGGAAATTCCTTCCCAGAGAGGGGAGATCATCGCCATCAACACCGTCATCAAGTTGGACTTCATCGGGATCATCATCGTCATCTCCACCATCATCTCCACCAGCACCGTCACCACCACTCCGTACCGCTTTAACAATTGGGTTGAATCTTGCATAGTTCTTAGGGGAAACTTTCTCGGTGTTGATTACTTGTTGTTGTTGATGCTACTGAGTGGAACCATTGAATTATTGTTGATGTTCAGATTGTTACTTCATTATTTCATCTCTGATCTTGATCCATATGATGTCTCGTGAATAGTTCGTTTAGTTCTTGAGGATATGGGAGAAGTCATGTTGTTAGTAGTGGAATTATGTTGAGAAAGATTTAATGGTTTGATACTTAAGTTGTGGTGTTATTCTTCTAGTGGTGTCATGTGAACGTAGACTACATGATACTTCACATTTATGGGCCTAGGGGAATGCATTGTGCATTTGGCTACTAATCGTGGGGTTGCCAGAGTGATAGAAACCTGAAACCCCGTTAGGAAACCTTTGCATAAGGGAGTGTAGGATCTCAAAGTTTAAGGTTGTGGTTAGGTTTTTATCTTAATTACTTTATTATAGTTGCGGATGCTTGCAAGGGGTATAATCACAAGTATGTATTAGTCCTAGGAAGGTCAGTACATTAGCACAGATTCACCCACACAACGCTTATCCAACCAGAGAAGATTAATCAACTATATGAAGCGAAAGCACTTGACAATATTCCCATGTGTCCTCGAGAATGTTTGGTCATCTTAAGTAATACAACCGGCTTGTCCTTTGCTAAAGAAAGGATTGGACACTTGCTGCAATTATTATTATTGTCTTTTATTTACTCGTGCTTTATTTATTTGCATTATCAAAAAACCCTAAAAATCCGTTTGCTAAGTATTTACAGAGAATTCCTGATCCAAGCCACTTGTGAAGACCTACTGCTCCTCGTTGGGTTCGACACTCTTACTTATCGAAAATACTACGATACACCCCCTATACTTGTGGGTCATCAAGACTATTTTCTAGCGCCGTTGCCGGGAAGTGAAGCGGTATTGAAGAGTGGAACTGGTAAAGGAAACTTCTACTATTAGTATTGTTTATTTTTGTTTGTTACTTTATTTTCAATATGGATAATTCACTTAGTTTCTTATTTCGGAATGCTACTACCACTGCTAAGGTAGTAGATGAACCACCACCTGCTGAAATTGACCCTTTTAAAATACCTATAAAAATTATTGATCGTGTTATGGATAACTACTATTTTGGAGATGGAACTGTCCATCCCGGTGATCATTTGCTTTTTATACATGAATTATGTGAATTCTTCAAGTGTGAAGGTATTACAACATATCAAGTTAAGAAAAAGTTATTCTATGTATCATTGAAAGGAAGAGCCGATGAATGGTATAACCTGCTAAAGAATGGCCAATCGCTTGAATGGGAGGAAATTATACCTCTCTTTTATTCCAAATTTTATCCTTCTAGTTAGATTCATAAAGATTGGAATAAAATATACAACTTTTGGCATCGTGATGAAGAGAGTACTGCCCAAGCTTGGGGGAGATTGCAGTCACTAATGCTCGAATATCCTATTCATGAGCTCCCTAATAATATTATTATCAATACCTTTTATGCAAGACTTTCTCTTCATGATAAGGATCTTTTGGATGCTTCTTGTGCTGGATCATTTACATGTATGAAAGAAGAAGCTAAATAGGATCTTCTAGACTGTATTCAAGACAATGCTGAAGCATGGGAGAATGATAAAGGAAAAAAGTCAGGTATAAATTATGATTATGAATACATTAAATCTTTTATGGGAACTGATGACTTTCATAATATTAATGCTGCTTATGGTCTTGATTCTCAAAGTATTGCAAATTATTTTAAGGCTTTTGCCTCTTATATTGGAATTCCTAAAAATAAATGGAACAAGTATCATGAGCCATATAAAGATATTGTTAATTGTGTTCCTGCTAGAAGTACTAAAGTTTATACTTCTGATTGTATTTTACCTAAACCTTACATCGAGAAAATACCTTTCCGTGTTAAGGTAAAGGAACATTCTATGATAGCTAGTATGGTTAACAAAAGTACGATGAAAGCTGTAGAAACTTATGAACAAATAGATGTTGAACCTGCAGTAGCAAATATGAAAGACCTTGTCACTAAAAATGTAGAAGATGGGCACATTATCCTTTGTAAGGATTCTTCTAATATTCATTCACATCCTAGTAGAACTAGGAAAGCTAGTGTCCCTGTGTTCTCTGTCAGAATAAGTGATCAATGCTACAATGGTTCATGTGATAGTTATATCGTTAAATTTATTCATGATACTGAAAGTTATTATGAGAGAGGGAAAATTGTTTTTATGCATCTCAATAATATTAAGTTTTCTCGCTTTATGCTGAAAGTCTTTATGTTGCACATGTTTTTCCTTCCTATGCTAGTAGCCTCTGGTTTCAATAATTTATTTTCTTACAAAATTCCCTTGCATAGGAAGTGGGTTAGACTTAAATATGTGTATATTTTCTTCTTGATGCTCTCTTTTACTTCAATTCATATCCTTATGTGAGCATCATTGAAATTTATCATGCCTATCTTAATGGCTATAAAGAAAGAGCTTTTTGGGAGACAACCCAATATATTTTTTCTTTCGGTTTATTTTTGTTTATTTGAGTCTTGGATGTTATTACTTCTGTAATAACCTCTCCTTATCCTTTTTGTTTGGTTTTTGTGTCAAGATCAGCCTCTAATGAGAGAGAAGTAAGATTTGGGGAAGTTGTTGTCCCGAAACATATTTTTGTGCTTCACCGTAAAAAATTGTGAAAAATCCCAGAACGTCGTACTGCTCTGTAATTTTTGTGTGCATGCCCTAGGTTATTATTTAACTTTCGTTAGTTCTGCACTTTTTGATTTGAGCAACAGAAGATTTTCTAACAAAATGATCTTTACCTGCTGGTCTGTTTTGACAGATTTTTGCCATTTTTGCATTTGCCTCTTAAATCGATTTCCTTTTTCAATTCTTTTTGGGATTTCGAAAGGAGTTGCTTCAGTAGCTTATGATTTGATGGATTTCAGTTGAAATTGAACCTAAAGGTTTACTATCTTGCATACACTAATGTTTCTAATGAAGATTGTGTGAAGTTTTGTATGAAAGAAATTTTCAAGTGGTAGGAGAAAATGATGTAATGAAGTGGTGAATGGTCAAAGACTCAAGCACTATATTTCTAGAGATTCTCACAATGAAGATATTGATATTATTCAAGTGGTGACTCCGGAAGAATTTAGTAAAGACCAAATTCAAAAACCTGCAGAATCCGTTTTCGAATAGGTAACAGCTCTGGTAAGAGAAGATCCGCGAAAAACTTTTTAATTTATATTTTTGCAGTTTTTATCTAACATGGAAAAATAATGAGTCGAAAAAGGGATGGAAACGGAGCCCGGGGGCTCACACCACCCCGTGGCGTGGGCCCACCTGGCAGCGCCACCAGGGGTGTGGCCACCCCGGAGCCCGTCTCCGACCCATTTTCTCCCAGTACCTTCCTTTTGTTGTTAAACTTTGTAATATATAATCCTCCGGATACCCCGAGGTCCGTATATCGTGTTCTCGTCATGTTTTAATTTAGATCTGTTTCTGTTAGGAACTATTCTCAAGTTTAGAAGCACGATGGTCTCCACCAACAATAAGGGCAAGGAGCATGTGGAAGATGATCTCCAAGACCCCAAGCAGGAGGAGGAGATCGAGGGTGAAGTTGAAGTGGAAGCGAAGGAAGACCAGCATCCACGGACCATCACCACCATTGCAAGCATTGGATGGTGCAATCCTGTCAAGTTCAAAAGGACTACACGGATGTCCACTGGAGGGATGGTTCCGCGCCTTTGCTTGGCTTCACGGTCACCTCCTCCACGCACCAAGAATCCCTTCCATACCCTTATACATGAGCAGCAATTCCAAAAGATGCCTAAGGAAAAATTACCCTCCAATTGGTATATGGCTCGTTCTAACCATGCAGGAAAGGAATACTTTAAGGAGGAAGAATGGGGAAAGAATCACAAGGGCTAGGATTCACAGGCTGACATGATCATGAACCGCATTGAGCACAATTCGGAGTTGATTCGTACTCTCACCTTCAAGATTGAGGATTTGAAGAAATTGATTGAAAAGCTTATCGAGAGAACACCACCACCACCGAAGGAGTAATTCATCATCAGATTTTGGCATCCCCTTGGTTTGTTTCAAACTTGGGGGAGTGTCACGGTATCATATCATTATCTTTCATCTTTTTACCTTTTTAGTAGAGTCGTATCATGAATACAAAAGTTATCATATAGGATGGTTTGCATTGTGGAAGTATCTCTCCTCTAGTTAGTTATCTATGTATCCCTTGGTGTGAGTTGCTGTTATGGAATATTAATGAGAAGTTCTATCCATTTACTTTTTGCACATCTTATTTTAGTTTGCAATTTCTGTTATATGATTGATCTTGTTGTTAGTATTGGTATCACTTTGGGGTCATTAAGTAAATTTAATTGGTTTTGGCAAACCTAGCTCTGGTTAGTAGCAACACTATTTGAAGATTGAATGGAAAAGATAAAAGTACTTTTAGAAATATAATTTCATTATCTTTTTTTCTTGATTGGCTCATAAGCTTAGTATTCTTTAGTTAAGATCTTTTGTGTTTCCAAGGAAGATTGCATGATTGTTTCTATCACTTGTATGTCTGTTTGTTTCCTTCAACTCTTATGCTTGCTACCCAGCCTTGCTAGCCAAAAACCTGTACTGAGAGGGAATGCTTCTCGTGCATCCAATAATTGAACCAAAACCTATGCCATTTGTGTCCACCATACCTACCTATTCCCATTATTGCTATTTAAAGTAAATTATCAAGTTTTATCTATCTTCCAAATTAAACTTGTTATGTAAAAATTAGTGATTAAATCTCTCACAAACTTGATGGCACACTTTATCTTGTACTTAATAAATTTGAACCATTGTGACTATCTTATGAAGCTTGTATGCTTGCAAATTATAATTTGGGAGTTAGAAAAACCATGTTATCATGGGGTCCGCTTTTGACATTGCACTTATTATTTAGTTGATATCATGTTCTTTTGTTTATGGATGCCGGCGGTGTGAAATAAATGGGGAGCTTGTAAGCTCATAGAGTTTGTATATGTGTTAGAGAAACGCCTGGGCGGCTAGCCTAAGCCATGCCTAATCATGGTGGAAACTTGCAGCATAACCATAGTGGCATTCTATGAAGCATCCTCAATAAAAACCTATGAAAATAGCAAATACAAAGATCGCTGAGATGCTCACTGTCTGTTGCCTTGTCATTTTGATATGGGATAGCTCCTGTGTCATGGGGCAAGGGGTACCCCGTTGGCGGTTCACTATGATACACATACACTTACAATGACAAGAACTTACCGGAGACAAAAGTTGAGTAGCATGAGGTCTGGTACTCGTACTCAAGGGGCATGAGACTTTTAACTTATAATTTGTCAAGCATATAACTCATATTTTCCTCACATTAACCTTAATCACCTAAAGATGCTTATGATAGGGCAATGAGAGCTTAAAGCTAGTAAGTACCATAATTTTTGGAGGCTCTTTATGAAACTTGAAATCCCTGCTTCCCTCTATGAAGGGCCTTTCTTTTACTTTTTAGTTGAGTCAGTAAACCTATTCCTTTCTATCTTAAGCAAGTATTTGAGTTGTTGTGATTCAATCATCCATATGATGATTTATTCAATCATGTTTCTTATGTTCCTTGTTTTGCACACTGCTCTTGTTTGAGTGAATATTACTTTGAAAGCTATCATTGAAAACCCCATTATGTTTGACTCCAGCAATTTGTTAACCATTCTCTAACCAAGAACAAAGTTTGCCATTACCAATTATGATTTACTTTGTGTATCTTTATTGTATTTCCCTTACTCATTGCAAGTTAAGTTATATAATAGTGAGTTGTTTTCTATTATGATTTGTGTATTGATGAATGTGATGATTCTTGTTCGTATTCTCTTTATTGACACTTCACTCCATAAACCTGTGGTCATGTTTACTGAGCTCAGTTTTCGCTTGGGGACAAGCGAGGTCTAAGCTTGGGGGAGTTGATACATCCATTTTGCATCACTATTTTATATAATAATTTATTGTTATTCATTGATATATTTCATATTAAGAGATGATACTTATGTTATTTCATCTATTTTTGCATGATTGATGATTTTTGGAAGATGAACCACCGGACTCAGGATTCTGATGGAAAAAGCACCGTCCAGATGCAAAATTCGTGAAGATCAGAAAATCCTGAAAAATATATGGAAATTCCAATTTTTCCAGAAGACGAAGGAGGCCTGAAGGAGGAGTGGAGATGGGCCACAGGGGGTCGCACCACCGCCTAGCGCGGGTCCCCCTAGCCGCGCCACCAAGTGGTGTGGCCACCCTGGCCCACCTCCAGTATCACCCTTTGGCGTATATAATCCCCTCGAAACCCTAAGACTTGGGGGGACCACAAAAATATTCCGCCGCCTCTGGGGCGGAACCTACAGAGAGAGAAAGAGCTCTCCGACAGGCAGAAATCTGCCGGAGAAATTCCTTCCCGGAGTGGGGACATCATCACCATCAACACCGTCATCAAGCTGGACTTCATCGGGATCATCATCATCATCTCCACCAGCACCATCACCACCACTCCATACCGCGTAACAATTGGGTTGAATCTTGCATAGTTCTTAGGGGAAACTTTCCCGGTGTTGATTACTTATTGTCGTTGATGCTATTGAGTGGAACCATTGAATTAGTGTTCATGTTCAGATTGTTACTTATCATTATTTCATATCTGATCTTGATCCATATGATGTCTCATGAGTAGTTTGTTTAGTTCTTGAGGACATGGGAGAAGTCATGTTGTTAGTAGTGGAATTGTGTTGAGAAAGATTTAATGGTTTGATACTTAAGTTGTGGTGTTATTCTTCTAGTGGTGTCATGTGAACGTCGACTACCTGATACTTCACCTTTATGGGCCTAGGGGAATGCATTGTGTATTTGTCTACTAATCGTGGGGTTGCCAGAGTGACAGAAACCTGAACCCCCATTAGGAAACCTTTGCATAAGGGAGTGTAGGATCTCAAAATTTAAGGCTCTGGTTAGGTTTTTTACCTTAATTACTTTCTTGTAGTTGCGGATGTTTGCAAGGGGTATAATCACAAGTATGTATTAGTCCTAGGAAGGTCAGTATATTAGCACAGGTTCTCCCACACAACACTTATCCAATCATAGAAGATTAATCAACTATATGAAGCGAAAGCACTTGACAATATTTCCATGAGTCCTCGAGAACGTTTGGTCATCTTAAGTAATAGAACCGGCTTGTCCTTTGCTAAAGAAAGGATTGGGCCACTTGCTGCAATTAGTATTATTGTCTTTTATTTACTCGCCCTTTATTTATTTGCATTATCAAAAACCCCTAAAAATCCGTTTGCTAAGCGTTTACAGAGAATTCCTCATCCAAGCCACTTGTCAATACCGGGAGCGCTGACCACACACCCGATAGAAACAACAAACCCTCCTACGGAGTCGATAGAAGAACCCAATAAGATGAACTTTGAGCCTACACTCAACTGTAAGCACTCGATTGTAGCCTCGGGGCCTACTCCCATCGGAAGCGCTAGCCGTGCACCTAATAGAAAAACAGAAATCCTCCAATAGGAGTCGATGGAAGATATAATGATGAAGAATAACTTTGATCCTACCCAAGTGCAGCCTCAAAGGTTACTCCCATCGAGAGCACCCGATGAAAATGCTAACATCACTTCAAGAACAAGACAACTTCATCCATTACATCAACCAAACAAGGTAGTCGAGAAATTCACGCATCCAAGGAAATCTTCGAGTTCACCTTCCGGGCATATTAAAAAGGACTTTGAGCCTATGCTCGGACACAAGCATCCGAACATAGCCTCAGGGGATACTGACATGGGCATAACCCTTCGGATGCCTATTATTGGTATATATATATGGTGTGGCCCAACGGAAGGCTCACCCGAAGATATGCCAAGATCCATGAAGCCCATGACGATTCAACAAATACGGAGCCTATAAAGACACAGACTCCTAGCGATACAAGACAAGGAAAGTCCAAGACTAGACTAGATACAAACTCTAACTTGTAAACCTACTCGTATTGGTAAGCCTCCCATATATAAAGGCTAGGAGGGGCAACGAGGAGGACATCCAATCTTACAATACACATGCCTTTCTCTCTCTCGGCAACATCGCATATAGTCGACTCCATGAGTTTGTCATCTCCAATAATAATACGAGCAGACAAGCAGGAAGCAGGGTTTCCTCTACGAGGGCCCGAACCTAGGTAAATCGCCTCCCTTGTTTGTCTGTTAAGCCGACAAAATCACCAGCGCTCATATTTTCCTAAAACCCAGGTCCATAATAATGGGCATTGCTGAGGTTACCCCTCGTCAGGATCCATGTATGATAACAAAGTATAAACTTTAGTAGATATTCCTGATGGCCACAAGGCTGTTGAAAATAAATGGATCTGTAAGAAAAAGACAAACGTTTATGGTAATTTGACTGTCTATAAAGCTCAACTTGTCGCAAAGGGTTCTCGACAAATTCAAGGAGTTGAGTATTATGAGACATTATCACCTGTAGCGATGCTTAAGTCTATGAGGATTTTACTAGCAATTTTGCATATTTTGATTATGAGATATGGCAGATGGATGTCAAAACTACGTTCCTAAATGGAAACATTGATAAAGAGTTGTACATGGTACAACCAGAAGGTTTTGTTGATCCTAAGGATAATGGAAAGGTATGCAAGCTTCAGCATTCCATTTATGAACTGAAGCAAACATCTCGGAGCTGGAATCTTCGCTTTGATGAAGTGATCAAAGGTTCTGGATTTGTCCAAAATGAAGAAGAAGCATGCATTTACAAGAAAGTGAGGGGGAGCTCATTAATACTCCCAGTATTGTATGTGGATGACATCGGGAGTAAATACTAGCGCTAGATTGTTTTGACTCAAACTGCTATCCACGTTATCCCGATTCTTTTTAGCTGTGGGATGGACACCGTGAAGGACACGCGGTGACTTCACAATGGAGCTCTTCTATCCCATGAGGTTAGACTCGTTGTGGGCCAGGGCGAAAGACTCCATACCGTGTAAGGGTGTACCACACGCCGTTGTACCCTGCGCCATAGACCTGCGGGCCGCGCGCGTTAACTGGATCCGCCATCAACGTACGAGGGTACGCCGCGCTTTGTGAGAGGCGTTCCTGGTGCAACACGCCTCCACACCCGCCGGGTGGCGGGGCCAACTGAGAGCCAACGTGGTGGTGTGAGACCATGCCGCTCGTGGACTTTCGCGGACATGGGGACTACCGAGAGACGATGTGGCAGCGTTAGCCCATGCCGAGTGTGGTTTCTCTCGGTCATGGGACCCGCCGACATCCTACGTGGCACTGTGAGTCCAAAGCCGCCGCGGTTTCTCGCGGACATGGGACCTGCCGAGAGCCGATGTGGCGTCATGAGCCCAGACAAGACGCGGTCTTTCGCGGACGCGGGTCCTGCATAGAGAAGACATGGTGTTGTAATCCCATGTCGGCTGACGTGGTAATGTAAGCCCATGTCATCTCTCACCATATACGCTAGAAGACGCATATAATCGCGGGCAGACAGACGACTTGGCACCATAGACCATAGACGTACGCAGTTTACCACGGCCATACCTTACTGTAGGTACATACATAGCCATTTGGTAGCTTTTGATCGTACGCGTACACAGGTTTTCACAGTGACAACGTGCTCTCATCGTCTTCGGGTTCTCGCGGTCAAGTACCGCGTACTCTATAAAAGACACCTTCATCTTCATGGTTTCTTGAGTCACGTTTCCTTCTCTCTCTCCCCTCCGTCCATCTTGCCTTTCCTGAACGGCATCCTAAAAGAGACGCCACCGCCCACCGGCTACCGCATATCTTCCTTTGTTGTTCGTCCGCACTCTCGGTGTTTTCTTGGTCTTCGATTCAACCTGCACGATACGTTTTTGTGCTTCCTTCGCGCTTATTATTTTGTTTCTTTGTTGTCTTCCATTATTTCATGCGATTTCTTACTAATGTTTATTTGGCATGTCTTTCGCACAGGCATGTCCGTGGAACGGATTCCATCCCGCCGGTAGGAGGATAAGGAGACTCATGATGACGAACATACATGGCTCAAGATCAACATGGATCAAGAAGCAGCGGATCTTGGTGGCCTCTTAGCGCCTCGCACCGCCACTACCACTCCATATAGGAAAGCCTCGAAGCTCGAAGACATAAAGTCACTGTCGGCTGGTGCATTTCTCCCCCATGTTTCATCTTGCGCTCTCCTGTGATGGCAGAAGCGTGTTCGTCTCCATGGTACGTGGATGATAACATCGACGAGGAGGAGTACGATCCTGAAGACCTAGACTACTTCGATAGGCTCATCAAAAGTCTTTAGGATTAGAATTGCCGCGTGTCGTCATGCCTTGCTTAGTTCTTAGTAGTAGATAGTAGTAGATAGGTGTAGGCGTTTATGTTTTGTGTAGGACTTAAAGCTGTAAGTTCATGAGGTGATGATGAATAAAAATAGCATCATCTGATCATGTTTATCTCTTGTTGTATGTTTTCGAAACGTGTAAGGTTATGTGTGTAATGAATAAAAATGCGCTTGAGAGTCTTTCTTTTTTTCCTATCAAATCTCACTCCTTTCATGCTCTTCGTGTTTGTCTTCTGCTATTAAATCTTCTTCCTTTTTTGTGCTTGCATGTGACGGCGTAAGCGTTTATGACACCATAGTACGAGGAAAATGGCATCTACGAAGAGGAGTACGGTCTCGAAGGCCTAGACTTCTTCGATAGTCTTCTCAACAATATCTAGGATTATGATGACCATGCATCATCATTGCTTTCTCATCATGAAAATTCCGAAAGTTCACGGTGAATATAAATACCTCCGTGTTATCGTGTTTGTCTCTTGTTGTATGTTATATGTATTATCGAAACCTGTAGATTTAGCCGTCTTGATGAATATAAATGACATCATGTCTCTTTACGTTTATCTTTTGCTGTAAAATCTTGCTCTTTTTATACTCTTTGCGTTTTTCTTATTTTATAAAATCGTGTTACATATGCCTTACTTAGGGTGCGTTCGAAAAAATTATACTCCCTCCGTACCAAAATATGTGACTTGAATTTATTTAGATTCGTACGTATTAAGACATATTTTAATCCTAAATAGATTGGGATCTAAGCAAACGCAAGTCACTTATTTTGGGACGGAGGGAGTAGATCTTCGCTCTTAGGTACGCGCATCGAGTACACAACGTGTTTTCTTTTACGCATGTATGTGCGCCCATACGTGTTTCTTTTGCACAGACATTCGGAAAGCTATGCACTCAGGGTCGAGTAGCGTAACGCGTGATTTGAGATACAAAGTTAGTTTTGTAGGTCGTGTTGTGGATATAGAACGTGTGCGAAACTGGCTCTTATATCTTTGTGTGTTTATTTCAGGCGTGCACCCGTTGTACAACGTTCTTGTTGATGGTTTCAAACGATTTGGTTATCAACTATTTTTTTTATCAACATGTTTACCGTGTCTTGCTTCTCATTAGGGTGGTTCCATCTTTTCTCTTGGAGGTAGATGTAGCGCGGATATATCATAAAGCGCTATGTCTTATGGATGCGACCAGAGGGCGCAAGGAGGAGTCTAGTACTATTAATTGGAAAAAAATGCGAAGAGTGTATTGCATGGAAGATTATTTAAATAGTAAATTTCTATGAAGGACTTGGGTGAAACTGCTTACGTGTTAAGACATTGAAATATATGGAGATAGATCAAAACGCCTAATAGCATTAAGTCAGAGTACTTACCTAAATAAGGTTCTGAAGAGCTTTAGAATGGATCAGGCGAAGAAAGGGTTCTTGCCTATGTTGAAAGGTAAACCATTGAGTTTGACTGAGTGCCCAACACCGTATAATAATAAGGAAGTGATGTCTAACATCTCCTATGCTTCAGTCATAGGCTCTATCATGAATGCTATGTTGGGTACTCGACCTGATGTGGCCCTGGCTCTTAGCTTGATAAGTCGGTTCCAAAGTAATCCTGAAATAGATCATTGGACAACAACTAAGAATATCCTGAAGTATCTTAGGAGAACCATGAATTGGTTTCTAGTCTATGGAGGAGGTGAAGAGGAGCTTGTCGTAAAAAGGTTACGTTGACGCAAGTTTTGACATTGATCCAGATGACTCAAAATCTCAGAGTAGGTACATATTTTTGGTGAATGGAGGTGCGATCAGGTGGAGGAGCGACAAGCAAGTCACAATTGCTCAATCTACAATAGAGTTAGAGTATATAGACGCTTTGGAAGCAGCGAATGAAGTTGTCTGGATAAGGAAGTTTATCATCACACTGGGTGTATTTCCAAGCATGCAAGACCCTGTGAGCATATATTGTGACGACAAATGCGCCATTGTGAATGCGAAGGAACTAAGGTCTCACTCTAATTCCAAGTATATACTCTAGCATTATCATGTGATAAGGCGGTATATCAAGGAAGGTGATAAAGATTTGCAATGTACATATGGATCTGAATGTTGCAAGAGGCGATAGGTTTTAGATTTTTGATAAATATAAACTAGATTATTTATACTCTAGTGCAAGTGGGAGACTGTTGGAGATATGCCCTAGAGGCAAATAATAATGATGTTTTTTAATATCTCAAATATTCATAATAAGTTTTAGGGATTTCGTACCCTCGGTTTGTTAGTTGTACTCAGTTTTCCCTAGCCACTTAGTTTTTCCTAACTTTTTCCCTCCTTCTATTCTGAAGCCCTCACAGGCTCTCGGACAGGAGGATGTCATCAGGTCAAAGGCTTGATTGTTACATGCTGACTGGTGGGACCGTGTTGGGGTGGTTCGTGCGTTGAGTGTTACGTTACGTCGCATCAACCGTTACATGATGACGGGTGGGGCTAGGACACACGGAGGACCAACCATACATCTCTCGCTGACTTGTGGACCCCATATTTCCTGATTGTGTGGCCGGTGGAGCCAATGACAAATAAGGATGTTCTGTGGGCGAATCCAATGAACGATGGGGCCGCTATGTGGGGCTGTTCTGTGGGGCCGTCGTATCCAATGACCGGTGCGGCCGTCATGTGGGGCTGGAGAAGGGATTTGCATATTTGCCACGTTTTACTTATAACTTGCATATTTGCCACTTTGTGTGTCACTGAAATATGGTGGTCATGTAGCAAATATGCAAATTTCAAAGAAAAAGTTTGGCAGATATGCAAAATTGGCAAATATGTAAAACTTGACAGGTGGGGTCGTGTATGACACGTCGGCTCTCTCTCTCTCATCCTCTCGCTCCCGGCCCCCAGCCCCGAGCAAGTCCTGTCCCATCGGCGGATAGAGCAGCCATCGTCGGCACGTCGGCGCGTCGCCGGATCCATCCTACGGCGGTATGGGACAAACTGCCGCGCTGCACCTCAACCATGGGTCCAACACATGTTTCGTACGCATGCAGTGTACGTTGAGGCAGTATCGACCGCAGGCAGGTCCGCCGCCTATGACGACCGGGATTTGGTTCCGCTTCCATAGCTCGACGAACAATCGCAGAAATTGCTAGTAGTGCTTGGTAAGACCTTCGCTCCTGCTCCGCCCACCCTAATCGATTCGGTTCCCGTAATTTTCTTGATATTGCAGGTGCAAATTAGTCCTCAATGTCTGGTCGTAGCAGGTACACCGGCGAGGGTGGGAAATCGATCATGTCTGGGCCACATTCTCCTTCTCCTACCACGTCAGAAGTGCATGGATCTCTTTCTCTTTGTACTACTGTTGAATTTGAAGTGCTACCATGGCCTGTCAGACTGATTTCAATTGGGTTTGTTTTGGGATTGTTATAGTGTGCTATGCAGGCCAATGATCCATGGTACATTAAATACCAAGTGGTCTAGCCCAAGGATGGATTTGGAGAAGATGGTTGCCAAGTTAGGTGATGAATTGGCCCGTAAAAACCTGTTGATATTCGAGCTGAAGCGTACTATCAAGGAAGAATTCAGAGCTTATTCACAAAGAGAAGTTGACACTTAAGGCTGATATTGCCGTATCTTATCAAGTGGTAGAACATCTAAAACAAGAACTTCAAGTGAAGGGGAGGAGAATAGTAGATTCATGTGGGCATTTTTAGTAGTTGTCATCCGCGTCGTAGTAATTATAGTGTGCAGTTGTGGTAAAGGGTGGCGTGTAATGATTAGTTGAATAGATAGCTAATTTAGAGAGTAGAATTGTTATTCAATGGATGGTTGTGAGTTCCTGCTAATTTAGTTACTTTGTGGTCCCAAAGTTTTCGAGAGAATGCATTACAGGGTCCGAGTTGCTTGCCATTGGATCTAGCGGTCCCAAAGTGGTCGAGAGAATGCATTGCGGGGCCCTAGGTGCTTGTGATTGGCTCTGGTGGTGCCAAAGTTGTCGAGAGAATGCATGGCGGGGCCCGAGTTGCTTGCCATTAGATCTAGTTGCCAATAGTTGGCGTGCCAAATGCCTAGAGGGTCAAGTTGGGGCCCTATCAATTCTGACCATTTTGTCGCTGCCATAGTGCCATCGTGGCTGCCATGTAGACTTGCAGCGTTAACGATAGCATCCATCCCCCGTTCCAAGTTAGTTGAATCAAATTTGTCAAGATACAGATGAATCTAATACTAATTCATGTCTAGATACAATCGAATCTAGATAAATCTAAATCAACTAATTTGGATCGGAGAGAGTACTACTTATGAATCAGCTTTAGAGCGTATCCATCGTCCTCACAGCTCAAATACATATCAATTTTGATTCAAATCATACATATTTTGATCAAATTTATATAAGCCCACCGGATATTGTCAAAGCAAGTACTACTACTTATGAACCAGCTTTAGAGCATATCAACCGGTCTCACGGCTCAAATACATATCAAATTTATTCAAATTTAAGTTAGTTGATTGGAATTTGTCCGAATTTTAAGTGGACGGTGAGCTAGCCGCCCTCCCTGCCGTATGTGTACTCCAAGAAGTATGGGCAAAGTGCTCCCATCCGGCCACGAGGTACATCCGGTCTTCACTGTCGAAGTGCACCTCGACGTGCCAGCCGCGGCTGACCTCCCAGAGCTTCGGTTCACGAGGGCTTGAGTTGTGTCGTCACATTGATGTTGCGGATGGTGGCTTCAATCGTCTTCGTATCGATGACCACTGTCGGCACCACCGCCATCGCACTGATGTTGTGGATGATGGCTTCCATCGGTATCTTTCATTAGCAACAGATCTGAGGATGTGAATGGAAGTGAGACAGATAGAGACATAAATTTCAGACGGTTAGATCCTCACCGTCGCATGCCGTTCTAGCGCCGCACCGCCGCAAGCCGTTCTGACCCCCATGCATAGGTCCGTGTTGCCGTGCGGTGACCCAGCATACCACTGCATGATGTAGTACACTATAGTCGTTGACATAACACCAATGAAACACCGTTCACTAGTATTACATCCCTCAGAGTGGTACAACAGAAACATAGCAGGTCCAAGACATGACTATAGATTACAACTCGACTCTTTACAAAAGGTCTAGAGAATACTCTAGGTTAAAGAGGAAGAAATCAACTTCTTACAAAGAAGAAACATAAATAATAACTCGGAACTATCTGTCTAATAAGATTAGCATCTAAACTATTTGGCTCGCAATTGCTACTAATGAAATGCTCTATAGAGTAGGTTTTAAGGCTCGAGTATCTACTTCTATCTAATCAGGAACTTCTTCTTCACTTTAGTTGATGCACATGTTGACTTTGTTGACTTTCTTGAAGAGCTTGAGCTGTCGATGATGGTTTCTTGAGCAAAAATTGATGTTGACGTCGTCTTCAATGGTTTAGAACCTAGCAAGGGTTAAGAAGGTACGGTTGAGTACGAGCATACTCAGCAAGTTCACTAAAAAGGAGTGTATGATGCACGATCTCTACAGCCACATACCAAAGGTCATAGGCTATGCAGGTTTTCATAAACATTTCTTCAAAGATTTCTTTTATTCTGAAAACTAAGTCTGACAGCCTTCACGGGTTAACTAGAACTTTCATGGAGTTCCTTTCCTGCTGCGTTCGTAGCTCCTTCCCGGAACAGGGAGTAACATGTCACAGTTCTTACACTCTACAGAGGTGCATTACTTTACCCACGAGAGACCTTAGCTTTGTTGCACAAGGAAGTCATGAGCTTGTCCATACTTCCTTGGTATGGGGCCTAGTCTAAGATCCAAGCCAATCACTGCCCGTCTCTGCGACCCCGTATGAAGACACAATCCCCCAAGAAGGTTTACCACAAGCATAGTCCGGGTAGCCTCTCAAAGACTCTATAAGAAGCTCTGTGATACGTCCATTTTGCATCACTATTCTATATCATAATTTACTGTTATTCATTGATATATTTTATATTAAGAGATGATACTTATGTTATTTCATCTATTTTTGCATGGTTGATGACTTTTGGAGGATGGACCGCTAAAGTCAGGATTCTGATGGAAAATGCATTGTTTGGAGGCGAAATTCGCGAAGATCAGAAAATCTCGGAAAATATATGGAAAATCCTAGTTTTCTAGAAGACGAAGGAAGCCAGAAGGGGGAGCAGAGATGGGCCACAGGGGCCCACACCACCCCCTGACGCGGGCCACCCTAGGCCGCGCCACCAGGTGGTGTGGCCACCCTGGCCCACCACTGGCTCTGCTCTTTGGCATATATAATTCCCTCGAAACACTAAGACTCGGGGAGCGACCACAAAAGATTTCGCCGCCTCTGCGGGGCGGAAAACTACAGAGAGAGAAAGAGCTCTCCGGCAGACAGAAATCTGTCGGGGAAATTCCTTCCCGAAGAGGGGAGATCGTCGCCATCAACACCACCATCAAGCAGGACTTCATCGGGATCATCATCACCATCATCTCCATCATAATCTCCACAAGAACCATCATCACCACTCCATACCGCTGTAAGTATTGGGTTGAATCTTGCATAGTTCTTAGGGGAAACTTTCCCGGTGTTGATTACTTGTTGTAGTTGATGCTATTGAGTGGAACCATTGAATTATCGTTCATGTTCAGATTGTTACTTATCATTATTTCATCTATAATCTTGATCCATATGATGTCTCGTGAGTATTTCATTTTGTTCTTGAGGACATGGGAGATGTCATGTTGTTAGTACTGGAATTGTGTTGAGAAAGATTCAATAGTTTGATATTTAAGTTGTGGTGTTATTCTTATAGTGATGTCATGTGAATGTCGACTACATGATACTTCACATTTATGGGCCTAGGGGAATGCATTGTGTATTTGGCTACTAATCATAGGGGTTGCCGGAGTGACAGAAACCTGAACCCCCGTTTGAAAACCTTTGCACAAGGGAGTGTAGGATCTCAGAGTTTAAGGATGTGGTTAGGTTTCTATCTTAATTACTTTCTTGCAGTTGCGGATGCTTGCAAGGGGTATAATCACAACTATGTATTACTCCTAGGAAGGTCAGTACATTAGCACATGTTCACCCACACAACACTTATCCAACTAGAGAAGATTAATCAACTATATAAAGCCAAAGCACTTGACAGTATTCCCATGTGTCCTCGAGAATGTTTGGTCATCTTAAGTAATACAACCGACTTGTCCTTTGCTAAAGAAAGGATTGGGCCACTTGCTGCAATTATTATTATTGTCTTTTATTTACTTGCACTTTATTTATCTGCATTATCAAAAAACCCTAAAATTCCATTTTCTAAGTATTTACAGAGAATTCCTAATCCAAGCCACTCGTCAACACCTTCTACTCCTCGTTGGGTTTGACACTCTTACTTATCGAAAATACTGCGATACACCCCTATACTTGTGGGTCATCAAGACTATTTTCTAGCGCTGTTGCCAAGGAGTGAAGCGCTATTGGAGAGTAGAACTGGTAAAGGAAACTTCTACTATGAGTATTGTTTATTTCTGTTAGTTACTTTATTTCAATATGGATAATTCACTTAGTTTCTTATTTCGTAATGCTACTACCACTGCTAAGGTAGTAGATGAACCACCACCTACTGAAAATGATACTTTTAAGATACCAACAAGAGTTGTTGATCGTGTTATGGATAACTATTATTTTGGAGATGGAACTGTCCATCCCGGTGATCTTTTGCTCTTTATACATGAATTATGTGGGTTGTTCAAGTGTGTAGGTATTACAACAGATCAAGTCAATAAGAAGTTATTCTCATTATCACTAAAAGGAAGAGCTGATGTATGGTACAAGCTGCTGAAAAATGGTCAAGCTCTTGAATGGGAGGAAGTAGTACCTCTCTTTTACTCAAAGTTTTATCCTCCTAGTGAGATTGATAAAGATCGGAATCAAATATACAACTTTTGGCCTTGTGATGGAGAGAGTATATCTCAAGATTGGGGGAGATTGAAGTTAATAATGCTCAAATGTCCTATGCATGAGCTCCCTAACAATATTATTATCAATAACTTTTATGCAAGACTTTCTCTTCATGATAAGGATCTATTGGATGCTTCTTGTGCTGGATCATTTACACGCATGGAAGAAGAAGTTATATGGGACCTTCTAGACCGTATTCAAGACAATGTTGAAGCATGGGAGAATGATAAAGGAAGGAAGTCAGGTATAAATTATGATTATAAATGTATTAAATCTTTTATGGGAACTAATGACTTTCATAATATTAGTAATGCTTATGGTCTTGATTCTCAAAGTATTGCAAATTATTTTAAGGCTTTTGCCTCTTATATTGAAATTCCTAAGAAGAAATGCAATAAGTATCATGCACCATATACAGATATTGTTAATCGTGTTCCTACAAGAGATACTAAGGTTTATACTGCTAATCATATTTTACTTGAACCATACATTGACATAATGCCTTTCCTAGTCAAGGTAAAGGAACATTGTATGATAACTAGCATGGTTAATGAAAGTACAAATAAATCTGTTGAACCTGATGAACAAATAGTTGTTGAACCTATAATAGAAAATATGAAAGACTTTGTCACTAAATATGTAGAAGATGGATACACTATCCTTTGTAAGGATACTTCTGAAATTGTCTCACAAAGTAGAGTTAGGAGAGCTAGTGTCCCTGTTTTTTCTGTTAGAATAAGTGATCATTGCTACAATGGTTCATGTGATAGTTATATCGTTAAATTTATGCACGATACTAAAAGTTACAACGAGAGAGGGAAAATTGTTCTTATGCATCTAAATAATATTAAGTTTCCTTGCTTTATGCTGAAAGTCTTTATGTTGCACCTGTTTTGCCTTCCTATGCTAGTAGCCTCTGGTTTCAACAATTTATTTTCTTACAAAGTTCCCTTGCATAGGAAGTGGGTTAGACTTAAACATGTGTATTTTTGCCTCTTGATGCCCTCTTTTACTTCAATTAATATTCTTATGTGAGCATCATTGAAAATTATCATGCCTATTGATACGTTGCTAACGTATCTATAATTTTTGATGTTCCATGCTTGTTTTATATCTACTTTCTTATGTTTTGTCCACACTTTGGAGTATTTTTATACACTTTCTTGGACTAACCTATTAACAAGATGCCATAGTGCCAGCTGCCTGTTTTCTGCCGTTTTTGGTTCTAGGAAAGTCAGAAAATGAATATTCTCGGAATTAGACGGGACAAAAGCCAAAGTCAATATTTCACCGAGGGGGACACGGAGCCAGAAGACGAGACGGAGAGGGGCTAGAGGCCGGCCACACCACCTTGCCGTGCGGCCAGGCCTGGCCCGTGCCAGGGGTGGTGTGGCTTCCTAGGGCACCCCCTTGGCCTCCCCTTTCGCCTATATATCGCCTCCGATACAGAAACCCTAAGTACCTGATCAAAATTCCACGAAAGAGTCTATAGCCGCCGTCATCTCCATCCCTAGATCGGGAGGGATCTCAGGCTCTTCCTGGCAACCTACCAGAGGGGAGAATTCACCCTGGAGGCCTTCTTCATCACCATGACTGCCTCCGGTGTGATACGTGAGTAGTTCATCCCTGGACTATAGGTCCATGTAGTAGCTAGATGGTTGGCTCTTCTCCTTTGTGCTACCATGTCTAGATCTTGTGAGTTCCGTTCATGATCAAGATCATCTATTTGTAATCTTACATGTTGTGTTTGCGGGGATATGATGGATATTGAGATGATATTTGAGATTGATTATTGATTCTATCATGTCTATGTTATTTGTGATCTTGCATGCTCTCCGTTGTTAGTAGCTATCTTGGCCGAGTAGATGCTAGCAACTCCAAGAGGGAGTACTTATGCTCGATAGTGGGTTCATGCCTCTAGTAATCTGGGGAAGTGACAGAAATCACTAAGGTACTAGATGTGTTATTGCTACTAGGGAGAAAACAACAATCCTTTGTTCATAGAACAATCATATTGTTTACTTTACATGCAATGCTTAATGCAATTATCTGTTGCTTGCAACTTAATACTGGAGGGGGTTCGGATGATAACGTGAAGGTGGATTATTAGTCATAGATGCACTTGGATTACGGTCTATGTATAATGTTGTAATGCCCAATCAAATCTCATAGGAGTCAAGATGATTAGTATATGCATGTATGCTTTGTTGGTGTCTGTCAATTGCGCCGCTGTAATTTGTTCACCCAACATGTCAACTATCTAAAGGAGAATTACCACTAGTGAACTATGGACCCTGCTCCTTTCTTTTACTATCAATCGACAATCTATTTACTTTTTCTGTTTACTTTCTGCAAGCAATTACTATCTTCCACACAATACGTTTAATCCTTTGTTTTCAGAAAAACCGGTGCGATTGACAACCTCACTATAATTTGGGGGCAAAGTTATGTTGTTGTGTTGTGCGGGATTCCAAGTTGGAAACAACACCTTGGAGGTGTTTCCTTGCTCCTACTGGTTCGATAATCTTGGTTTCATAACTGAGGGAAAACTTGCTGATGTGCTCATCATACCTTCCTCTTGTGGTTCCCCAACAAGCTCGATATATTTTGGGCCATCACCTATCTTAATGGCTATAAAGAAAGAGCTTTTTGGGAGACAACCCAATATATTTTCGCTTTCAGTTTATTTTAGTCTTTTTGAGTCCTGGAAGTTATTGCTTCTGCAATAACCTCTCCTTATCCTTTTTGTTTTGTTTTTATGTCAAGATCAACCTCTAATGAGAGAGAAGTAAGATTTGGGGAAGTGGTTGTCCTTAAACAGATTTTTGTGCTTCACTATTAAAAATCGTTAAAAATCCCAGAACATCGTACTGATATGTAATTTTTTGTGTACATGCCCCAGGTTATTATTTAACGTTCGTTAGTTTTGCACTTTTTGATTTGAGCAACAGAAGATTTTCAAAAAAAATTGACATTTACCTGCTGGTCTGTTTGACAGATTTCTGCCATTTCTGCATTTGCCTCTTAAATCAATTTCCTTTTTGAATTCCCGTTGGGCTTTCGAGAGGAGTTGTTTCAGTAGCTTATGTTTTGATATATTTCTGTTGAAATTGAACTTAAAGGTTTATTACCTTGCATGCACTAATGTTGCTAATGGGAATTGTGTGAAGTTTTGTGTGAAAGAAATTTCCAAGTTGTAGGAAAAAATGGTGTAATAAGATGGGTCAAAAGACTCAAGAAATATGTTTATGAAGATGAAGGTATTGATGTTATTTAAATGGTGACTCCGGAAAATTTTATTAAAGACCAAATTTAGAGACCTAAAGAGTCCGTTTTCGAATAGGTAACAGTCTAGTAAGAAAAGGTTCGCGAAAAATCTGTCAATTTATATTTTTGCAGTTTTTATCTAACATGGAAAGCAATGAGTCGAAAGAGGGACGTAAACGGAGCCCAGGTGGCTCACACCACCCCGTGGAGCGGGCCCACCTGGCCGCGCCACCAGGGATGTGGCCACCCCGGAGCCCGTCTCCGACCCGTTTTCTCCCAGTACTTTCCTTTTTTTGTTAAAATTTGTAATGTATAATCCTCCGGATCCCCCGAGGTTCGTATATCGTGTTCTCATCGTGTTTTCGTTTTGATCTATTTCTATCAGGAACTATTCTCAAAGTTTAGAAGCACAATGGTCTCCGCCAACGATAACGGCAAGGAGCCTACGGAAGATGATCTCCAAAACTTTGAGCAGGAGGAGGAGATCGAGAGTGAAGTTGAAGAGGAGGAAAAGGAAGACCAGCATCCACACACCAGCACCACCATTGCAAGTATTGGAGTGGTGGCAAATACCACCAAGTTCAAAAGGACTGCATGGATGTCCACTGGAGGGAAGGTTCCGCGTCATTGCTTGGCTTCACGGTCACCTCCTCCACGCACCAAGAATCCCTTCCATACCCTTATTCATGAGCAGCAATTCCAGAATATGCCCAAGGAAAAATTACCCTCCAATTGGGATATGCCTCGTTTTAACCATGCAGGAAAAGAATACTTCAAGGAGGAAGAGTGGGGAAATAATCGAAAGAGTTGGAATTCATAGCTTGACATGATCATGAACCGCATTGAGCACAATTCGGAGTTGATTCGTACTCTCACCTTCAAGATTGAGGATTTGAGGGAATTGATTGAAAAGCTCATCGAGAGAACACCACCACCGAAGGAGTAATTCGTCATCAGGTTTTGGCATCCCCTTGGTTTGTTCCAAGCTTGGGGAGTGCCGTGGTATCACATCTTTTATCTTTTATCTTTTTACCTTTTTAGTAGAGTCATATCATGAATAGAGAAGTTATCATATAGGATGGTTTGTATTATGGAAGTATATTCTCTCTCGTTAGATATCTATGTATCCCTTGGTGCGAGTTGCCGTTATGGAATATTAATGAGAAGTTTTATCATTTACCTTTTGCATATCTTATTTTAGTTTGCAATTTATGTTATATGATTGATATTTTTGTTAGTATTGGTATTAGTTTGGTATCATTAAGTAAATTTAGTTGGTTTTGGCAAACCTGGCTCGGTCAGTAGCAACACTATTTGAGGATTGAATGAAAAAGAGAAAAGTACTTTTAAGAAATATAATTTCATCATCTTTCTTTCTTGATTGGCTCATAAGCTTAGTATTCTCTAGTTAAGATCTTTTGTGCTTCCAAGGAAGATTGCATGTTTGTTTTTTACCACTTGTATGTTTGTTTGTTTCCTTCAACTCTTATGCTTTCTACCCAGCCTTGCTAGCCAAAAACATGTACCGAGAGGGAACGCTTCTCGTGCATCCAATCCTTAAACCAAAACCTATGTTATTTGTGTCCACCATACCTACCTATTAGTATTATTGCTATTCCAAGTAAATTCATGTTTTTGTCTACCTTCCGAATTAAACTTTTTATGTGAAAATTAGTGATTAAAGCTCTCACAAACTTGATGGCACACTTTACTTTCTTGCACTTAATAAACTTGAACCATTGTGTCCATCTATGTTGCGTATATGCTTGCACTTTATAAGTTGTGGATTAGTAGAACCATGTTACCATGGCGAACGCTTTCAACACTGCATTTATTTAGTTGATATCATGATCTTTTGCTTATGGATCCCAGCAGTGTGAAATAAAAGGGGAGCTTGTAAGATCTTGGAGTTTGTATATGTGTTAGAGAAACGCCTGGGCGGCTAGCCTAAGCCTTGCCTATATGTGTTAGCAAATAAAAAGATCATTGTGATGCTCATTATCTGTTGCCTTGTCATTTTGATATGGGATAGCTCATGTATCATGGGGCAAGGGGTACCACGTTGGTGGTTCTCCATGATACACATGTATTTACAATGACAAGAACTTACTTGTGACTAAAGTTGAGTAGCATGAGGTTCGGTACTCGAAAGTAAGGGGCATGAGATTTCAACTTATAACTTGTCAAGCATATCCTCATATTTTATCACTTTAACCTTAACCACCTCAAGATGCTTATGATAGGGGCAATGAGATTTGAAAGCTAATAAGTACCATAATTTTTGGAAGCTCTTTATGAAACTTGAAATCCCTGCTTCCCTCTGCGAAGGGCCTATCTTTTACTTTTTAGTTGAGTCAGTAAACCTATTCCTTTCTATCTCAAGCAAGTATTTTGAGTTGTTGTGTTTCATTCATATGATGATTTATTCAATCATGTTTATTATGTTCTTTGTTTTGCACACTGCTCTTATCTTAGTGAATATTACTTTGAAAGCTATCATTGACAACCCATTATGTTTGAACTCCTACAAATTGTTAACTATTCTTTGACCAAGAACAAAGTTTGCCATTACCAATTATGACTTACTTTGTGTATCTTTATTGTGTTTCCTTTACTTATTGCAAGTTAAGTTATATAATAGTGAGTTGTCTTCTATTATGATTTATGTATTGATGAATGTGATGCTTCTTGTCCGTATTCTTTTATTGACACTTCACTCCATAAACCTGAGGTCATATTTATTGAGCTCAGTTTTTGCTTGGGGACAAGCGAAGTCTAAGCTTGGGGGGAGTTGATACGTCCATTTTGCATCACTATTCTATATCATAATTTACTGTTATTCGTTGATATATTTCATATTAAGAGATGATACTTATGTTATTTCATCTATTTTTGCATGGTTTATGACTTTTGGAGGATGGACCGATGAAGTCAGGATTCTGATGGAAAAGGCACTTTTTGGAGGCAAAATTCGCGAAGATCAGAAAATCTCGGAAAATATATGGAAATTCCTATTTTTCCATAAGACGAAGGAATCCAAAATGGGGAGAAAAGATGGGCCATAGGGGGCCCACACCATCGCTGGCGCGGGCCACCCTAGGCCACGCCACCAGGTGGTGTGGCCACCTTGGCCCACCTATGGCTCTCCTCTTTGGCGTATATAATCCCCTCGAAACCCTAAGACTCGGGGAGCGACCATAAAAAGATTCCACCACCTCTGTGGGGTGGAAAACTACAGTGAGAGAAAGAGCTCTCCAGCAGGCAGAAATCTGCCGGGGAAATTCCTTCCCGGGGAGGGGAGATCGTTGCCATCAACACCACTATCAAGCTGGACTTCATCGGGATCATCATCACCATCATCATCTCCACCAGCACCATCATCACGTCTCCATACTACTGTAACAATTGGGTTGAATCATGCATAGTTCTTAGGTGAAACTTTCTCAGTGTTGATTACTTGTTGTAGTTGATGCTATTATGTGGAACCATTGAATTATCGTTCATGTTCAGATTGTTGCTTATCATTATTTCATCTCTGATCTTGATCCATATGATGTCTCGTGAGTAGTTCGTTTAGTTCTTGAGGATATGGGTGAAGTCATGTTGTTAGTAGTGGAATTGTGTCAAGAAAGATTCAATAGTTTGATATTTAAGTTGTTGTGTTATTCTTCTAGTGGTGTCATGTGAATGTCGACTACATGATACTTCACCTTTATGGGCCTAGGGGAATGCATTGTGTATTTGGCTACTAATTGTAGGGGTTGCCGGAGTGACAGAAACCTGAACCCCCGATAGGAAACCTTTGCACAAGGGAGTGTAGGATCTCAGAGTTTAAGGATGTGGTTAGGTTTCTATCTTAATTACTTTCTTGTAGTTGCATATGCTTGCAAGGGGTATAATCACAACTATATATTAGTGCTAGTAAGGTCAGTACATTAGCACATGTTCACCCACACAACACTTATCCAACTAGAGAAGATTAATCAACTATATGAAGCAAAAGCACTTGACAGTATTCCCATGTGTCCTCGAGAATGTTTGGTCATCTTAAGTAATACAACCGATGTGTCCTTTGCTAAATAAAGGATTGGGCCACTTGCTGCAATTATTATTATTGTCTTTTATTTACTCGCACTTTATTTATCTGCATTATCAAAAACCCCTAAAAATCCGTTTGCTAAGTATTTACAGAGAATTCCTTATCCAAGCCACTCGTCAACACCTTCTACTCCTTGTTGGGTTCGACACTCTTACTTATCGAAAACACTACGATACACCCATATACTTGTGGGTCATTACTCTGCGTGGTAGCCATCATCAGCTATGGTGAACCTCCACCACGACAGTTATGCATAGATAATCTAGAAACCAATATCACGGAGACATAAGGGTTCCCACCCATGTGCTAGATTATCCACGAGAAATCTGTAGCTTCACGATAAGGTCATCCGTCCATGCGAAAGGAAGAAGATCCAACTGACTTCTCCATCCCATTCCAAATGTCATGGTTAACGCGTAATATACGGCGCTAGAATCACTGGCGACATTGGTTTAAGTCCTAGATATTATGTTCCTTTACCACTGGAACTGTATCAGTAGATTATTACCATTTGGTAAATAATCCATAGTCATATTATTATGAAAATAGTGTTTTCGAACCTTTTTGAAATGCAGGTGATGACAATATTTGAGTTACAAGCATTTGAAGAAAATAACCAAAGGACATGAGCAAGTGTGAACTTGCCTTTTGTGATTGCAAGATTATGCATTCACGGTCTTCGAGACAATAGAAGATCCAAATTCTGTAAATAACATCATTGGTCCGATAAGGACGAATGTTTAAAGAAGAAAGATACAATTATGTATAAGTAATGTAATGCAGTTTGATAAACGTGAATCCCCGGACTAATCGTATCTGAGCTAGGGTTTGAAGCTTGCGATGAGTTCTTTGGAATGTGTTGCACTTTTATACCAATTTCACACTTGTGCTTCTTATTAAGGCTTGTGAGAGTGTGTGTGAAACAATATGTAAATACAACAAGTAGCATGCAACACTAAATCACTCAAATGGGTCATGGTATCTGAAAGATTTCTTAAGCAAGATTATTAAGTAATTAGAGCTTTTAAAGAAGTGTTCAAGGATTACTTTTAATGTTTCTTAAAAGAATAAGTTTTAAGGAAATTTTACTTTTACAAAGTAAAAGAATTTAAACTTAAAGCTAACACCTTAAGGTTTTCTTACCAGTTATGAGTACTAAGGAAGAAAATAATTAGCATTTTTGAATAGTTATTCCACTAGCAATGGAGACTTATATAACTTTAATATGATAGGACACTACATGTTGTTCAATTTATAACACTTTATGAAGGTGAAACAAAGTTATTATTGATTTTTCTTGAGTAGTGTCACTTAATATTTTGAAATAGAGGGAATCATTATTGAACATTGAATAATCACCAAACTTGTAGTGGAAATTTATATGTTTTCAATATGGCATTATTTTAATTACTTAAAAACTTTATTTAGAATTTTAAGTGAATTCCCAAATTGGTTCAAGAATTGGTAGTCAATATCTTGATGATTTTAGAAATGCATGAAATCCTTTTGTTAAACAATATACTATTTTGATGATTTTATAATGGATAAAATTAAGATATTCTTAATTTTTAAATGGTAGTTTTAGTAAATGTATTTCAAAATATTTGGACCTACTTTTACTTTACTTAGACATTAATTGAACTTCTTATACACTTTTAGACTTATCTAAGAGGCATAAACAAAGCTTTATATAATTTTTATGTATTAAAATAAAAGAGAATGATTTAAATAAGATTTATTAGACCTTTGTACTTTATTTTACTTCCAATATCAAAAGTAATACTTTTATTGTGTATTTTTGTGATCATTTTGATATATTATATACATATTTTTGATTTTTAAATAATAAGATGTGATTTTTATAAGATTTATCACTTTATAAGTACTTAATAAATAATAATATTTAGTGAAGTATCACAGAAATGTATGGGACAAATTTATAAATCTATATTTTGTTTTTCTAAGAATTTTAATATCTTATATTTATTTTTATGAATTATTAATAATAGATTATGTTTTTAAAGACTTATCCTTAATAGGTTATTTACTAATTAATAATAATTATATTGTTGGAGTTGGAAAATAAAGTATGGCAGTAGGTCTATATTATAGATTTTATTTTTCTAAAGATTTTGATATATAACATGTATTTTTCTTATTTATAAAAAAATATGAATTTTTATAGCATTTAATCATTTTCTAAAATGAATTCTAAATAGAAATTCTTTTTACACCACAACTAAATCTAGCCCGGGTCACTGACCAGTGGAGTCAGTACCACGTCAGCTGCCACCGAGGCGCTAACCAAGTCAAATCTGTTGACTGGGCTGGGGGTGACGTGGGCATGATGTCGTGATGACGTCATCTCGCTGGGGCATTGCAGACGACGAGCGGCGATGATGATGTAGTGCGATACATCGAGCGTATTTGGTATCATTGGAAAGAGGGGACCGAGGCGAACCCAGTGGAGGCCTCGTCGCCAACTTTTGGTCACTAGAATAGTGACGATGACGAGCACCTGCGGCGGCGCTCGCCGGCCGAATGTCCAACATGACTACCAATCGTCCTAGGATGCTTAGGTAGTACCAATCGACCGGAATCTTACCCTGGACTTGATGGTGGGCTTGGTGATGTGGATGGTGACCGGAGATGAGCGCAAAATCATGGATTCCGATGAACTCCGACGGAAGGAAATGGGAAAATTCCCCCTACTCTGAGCTGCCCTTGACCCTGCACTACACCAAGATGAGCTACAGAGCACGACGCTTCTCCCGGACTACTCCATGGTTGTCGAGGTTGTTTGGTTTGGTGGCTAGCTGAAGCTTGCCGGTGGCGGCTTCGGTGCATTAGAGGAGGATTGAGAGCGATTGGGAGAGATTGGAGAGGGGAATCAGCTAGCTAGGGTTCTGTGGATCCTCCTCGAGTATTTATAGAGCAAGGCGAGGTCGGAGGCAGTGGCACGGCGTCAACAACGGCCAAGGTGCGACAGCGGAGTTGGAGCTTCTCCGGGGCGAGAATCTTGACGCTGAACTTGCCAGTAGGCACGAAGACGATAAGGGCATCGACATGGAGGTCAGCTGCGTCTACGGTCAAGGAAAATGGCGGCTCAGGACGTGGCGTCGTCGATGTGGTGGCGGCCATGCACGGAGAGGAAGATGACGACATCTCTCCTGTGTGCGCCCCGAACGTCAGTGAGTGAGCAAAACGGTAAATGGGCTTGGGCTGCTGTTGGGCTGTGGCTAAGTGAGCGAGAGTGCGGCGGCTGGTGCACGCGAGTGGCGGTTAGAGGATGGGCCGTGGGCTGAGGCTGCTGTATATTCTTATTTTATTTTTCTTATTTTATTTCCTGTTTTTGTAAAACCTTTTCAAATATGAATTTACTCAAGGATTTAAATATCCAGAGAAATTGTAGGTCAAGAATATTATTGTCTAAAGCAAGTATGACCCTCTTCTCGTTTTTATTGTGTATAAAAATATTCATAATTATATGAAGGGTCCTCTTCATTAGGAAATATTAATAGAAATTAGGGTTTTAGGAATTACTTCTGACCTAAAGATCCCTTTAAGATGATTTTGTTTTCACTTGATAATTTTAATGGTAATGACTTGAAATGGTTTAGGATATATATAAAATCCTATGCATAGTTAGCATTATATAAGAATTCAAATATATATATCCATTCTAATAGATTAAACGTTGGGGTTAATAATGTGGTGGTTTGAATTTCATGATTCTCTATATTTGGTGATTTCTCTTATTCAAACTCTACTTAGTTTGTGGGGTTTATAACTAGCACAAAAAAATTGGTTAATTATTTATGCACAAACAACAATCACTGGTGGAGAAAGGAAGATACTCATTTAACAAGTGGTTATCCTAAGTTTGGAGAATATTGAATATACTCACATTCTATTATGGACATAGGTAAAGATTAAGAGCTAGGATATATTGCCTTCATGATTTGTGACCATAAATAATAACCCAACTTAGAGTGAGCTATTGGGATTGCTTTCCTAATGTGATCTTGATGGTATATAAGACTAAGTCCTTATTAGGGTTTGAGATAGTAAAGTAGACAAGGCTTTCATCCATAAACACTCATCTGGTTCTCTAATTATCTCTTGGAAGCTTCATTTGTCCAAGAGATAATATTTAATGGTTACCTAGGAATAGGAAATAGTTCCACTATCAATTTGATTCTGGGGTTTTAGAAAAAGAGGTAGATATGGGTCTTGTCCTGGTTGATATGATCTTGGTTAAGGCTTCTAAAGAATTCCTATCCCCACACTTCACTAAGCTTGGATCATAGTTAAGGAATTCCTTTCCTAAATATACTCTATTAAAATCTCTCTTATCTTATTCACAAAGATCACATCTTCCTAAATAAGACAATCATCTGACTCCACCATATCTATCATCATATGAGGTCATGGTCATGCCACTTCAACAATAATCATTCCCTATTCTTACTCTACTATCTAACTTACATTTCTTAGCTACCCTTAAGTAATTTATTCATCTAGTTAGTGATAACTTCATTATTCCATTCTCCTAGCATTCTTCCTTTACTGCCTAACTTGCACTTCTTAACTACCCTTGATGAATCCATCAATGTAGTTGTTTCTAACTCCATCCATAAACTCCTTTATTTTAGCCTCGCATCTACTTCTAGGGCTTGCAATATTACAATTCTCTCTATATCACATGTGATATCAATCCTATGGAATAGGTATGGTACTACTCCATAATACAAGTTGTTCTTGTATTAACTTGTTAAACTACTATGCCTCCAACTACTCCATACAACTCATATTATATACTTCATCAAACTCTAGCTTGACTTCTAATGATCAAGCTAGATGATTCAACTTACTAAGGTTTTACCTAATTTGGTATACTCACAACTCTTCTTTACCAGCTGGTCATCTATTCTCAAATGACTTACGAATAATTACCACTAACCTTTGATCAAGCAAAGCTTAGGCTTCCAACTGTCTGATCAAGATCTATTATCACTAGGTAGTAGACTTGTACTAGTCTCTCTATAGGATTCATCTTGTTAAGGAAGCTTACTTTAGGTTTATACCTACTTGGCTTAAAAAGATTATTATTTGATACTCTAATACTACTAACTTTCTCATAGATCCATAAATAGTAACTTAACTCTTGGGTTTAGGTGCTTCTTACAGTTTACTCATGAGTGAGCTATCTCCTCCAACATCAGATGGTTTGATCTCCACTAAGGATCACATTCCATTGATGATGGCACATCCTACCAAAACAAGTTCCTTCTTCTCATTAATTTACTTAAAGTCTTTGGAAGGTTAATATAATAGGTCAAAGCTAAGAGTCAATAAGTGCTAGGTCAAGAATTGATCACTCCACATTGATGATCAACTTGACACTAGGACTTGGTTAAAATAGGAATGTCACCTACTAATATGGCAACAAAGAGATGAGATGAATGGTCTTGGCTCAACTTCCTTTTCTACTCTATTTGTTATAAGAGTTAATGTTTTAGAACTACCATGATTCCCATGGTGTGAATAACTATGGCAAGCAAGTGTATCAAGATTTAATTATGGAGTTTCTTTACTTAAGTTATATACTTACTTGGTGTTCATGGTTTGTTGTAGATAATAACTTGATATAATCTTTAGAAGATTAAATATTCATCCTTGAGTTGTTGTATGGAATGCCATGTAATGACCTCTAGAAGATCTAATACTCCTTATTAAGTAGTGTGTTGTGACTTAGTTTTATTACATTTGATCTACCATTAGATCAAATTATATTACCCAAAGGTAAGGTTTTAGCAAAGGTCATATTGAAACTTATCGCAATCAACTTGATGATCTACTTTAGTTCCACCAAGTTAAGAGAAGCTTTAATCACTTTGACAAGTTTTATTTAAAAGCGTGAAAATTATCTAGATTTTCTATGCATGAATGCAATGAACACACCTAAGCTCAGCTTATTTCTAAGCTCTAATGTTGGGATGTTACACGCCGCACGCCGTTCAGACCGCCACGCTTAGATCTGCGCCACTGCATGGGATTCAGACCACCACGCTTAGATCTGTGCCGCCTCACGCCTTTCGGACTGCCGTGACGCTGTACATCGATAGAAGGGGAGGAAGATGCGGCTAGTATACGTGCGACGGGGAAAGGGAGGGAGATACCTCCAGCCCGTCGGGCTCTCCTCTCTGTAGACCAATGGGAGAGAGAGACCTCTAGCCCGTCATATCATGATGTATCTAACGGTGGTTGACCAAGATCCGTGTGACATACATCTCGACCAATCAGAGCGCAGCCAAACTAAGCGCTAGTTTTTTTTACAGTAACTGAGTGCTAGTTGATGGGCTGGTATACGTGTGACATGGAAAGGGAGGGAGAGACATCTAGCCTGTCGGGCACTCCTCACCGTACAAAGGTTAGGTGCGCCCATCGGGAGAGAGACCTCCATCCCGTCGGATCATGATATATCTAATGGTGGTTGGCCAAGATCTATGTGACACATCTCAACCAATCAGAGCGCAGCCAAACTATGACATGTGAGAGGGGAAAAGTGAGGAAAACTTTAGCGAGGGGGGAGTAAGGAAAACTTTAGCGGGAGGGGAAAACTGAGGAAAACTTTAGCGAGAGGGGAAAACTGAGTAGATCTAAGGAAAACAAGGGCACTCAGATAAAAAATGACTAAGGGAAATTCAAGCTTTTGGCATAACAAATGAAAAATGTGTTATTTGAACAAAATAATCCATCTTGGACGACATTATATTGTTTACAACTCAAAGATACATAAGTGTTCCAAATTTTGCCTCATTTAGACAAAGTATGTTTTGGGATGGGTTAGTTTGGAGGTTGATTGAGTAGAAAGCCATGCATCTTCATAGCTAGTAGCTCATTTCAAGAAGGGTTTAAGAAGTGGTTTAGGGGATAAGTCCATTTCTCTTTATTTCCTTTCCTTTATTATTCATGCTAGGTTTTAGGTAATATAACAAGACTCCATGCGAATGTTGCACTATGTTTTGACTTTTTTTGAATTAAACTAACCATAAAACCATTTTTTGAATTTAATCACTTAGAAAAAGAAAATTGCGGCTTATTACAAGTAAATCGAAAATTTCCAATTTCATATGGTAAATCAATCCAAGATACACAAGTGTGCCAAATTTTGGATCAATTGGTCAACGTTTGTTATGGTTTAAACCATGAACTAGCTAAACCCCATGTGTTGACCACATGTCGAGGGCAAAACTGAGTAGTGCTAAGCAACTAGGTGGGTGACCAACATACAAACTGGGAGCATCATACTAGTTCGAATTCAATACAAACATTGACAATAGTTCAAATTCATCATACAAATTCAAATTAATAATTCAAATTCATTTTTTCTTGCTCCTAGTGTTTTTCAATGGGTTCACCACCTTGCTTCGGGTGATCCTAGCTGGAATATTCGCGGAGTCCACCATCAGCTTCGTATGTTTGTTCTTTTTCTCTGCATCCAACGAATCAAGTGTTTCAGTCTATCATACATTTGGTTCAATCACGTTTCGATCCATTGGTTCATTGATGACCCACAAGTATAGGGGGTGTACCACAGTATTTTCGAGGGAAGTGAAAGCGAATTTATTGATTCGACACAAGGGGAGCCAAAGAATATTTATAACCCTTAACAACTGAGTTGGCAATTCAGCTGCACCTGGAAACAATCTTGCTCACAATAGTTTATCAGTAGCAACAGTTTTGTAGTAGCAATAGTAAAGTAACAACAGTAGTAAAAGTAAAGACAGTAGTAATAATTGCAGCAAACAGTAGGATTAAAGCGCGGTAGGCATAGGGATGGATGGACGGGCGTTGCATGGACAAGCCAATTCATATAGCAATCAGAACATATGGCATTTGCAGATAAATAAGATAAAGCATCCAAGTACTAGATAATCATAGGCATGTGTTCCATATATAGTCATACGTTCTCGCAATGAGAACTTGCACAACATCTTTTGTCCTGTCAGCCCATTTGTAGCAGGGCCTCAAGGGAACAACTAGCAATTAAGGTGCTCCTTTTAATAGAGCACCGAAGCAAAGCATTAACACTCTATGAACACATGTGATCCTCACATCAAAGCCATTCCCTCCGGTTATCCCGATTGCTGTCACTTTAGGGCCTTTGGTTCTGGACAACAATATGTGTATACAACTTGCAGGTAAGACCATAAACAATACTATCATAATGAATCAATAACATGTTCAGATCTGAAATCATGGCACTCGGGCCCTAGTGACAAGCATTAAGCATAACAAGTTACAACAAAGTCAAAAAGTACTAATAAAAGATACTAGGCACCACGCCCTTACAATCTGATGCCATTACATAAACGATCTCATCCAATCCCTACCATCCCCATAGCCTACAGTGGGGGATTACTCACTCATGTATGGGGAAACATGGATGGTCGATGGAGAAGCGATGGTGATGATGATGACGATGATCTCCTCCAATTCTCCGTCCCGGCAGGGTGCCAGAACGGAGTTTCTGGGTCCGAATCGCGGAATCTAGTGGTGGCAGCGAAGCGGAACTCTTTCTGGAAAAAACGTCGAACCCCCCGTGGTTTTTAGGTCAAGAGGCAACTTATAGGCGAAGAGAGAGGCCGAGGGGGTAGCCGAGGTGGCCACACCACCCCCAAGCGCGACCTAGCCTGGCCCGCGCGGCCAAGTGGTGTGGGCCCCTCGTGGCCCTACTCCGTCTCGCCTTCTGGCTACGTGAGTCTTCTGGTGAAATAGGATTTTTGGCATATTTTCTGGGATTTTTCCTGATAGTTGATTTTCTGCACAAAAACTAGACACCACGGTAATTCTGCTGAAAACAACGTCAGTCTGTGTTAGTTGTATCCAAATCACACAAGTTTAGAGGAAAAACAATAGCAAAAGTGTTCTAGAAAGTAGATACGTTTTGGACGTATCAACTCCCCCCAAGCTTAGCTTATTGCTTGTCCTCAAGCAATTCAGTTGAAAACCGAGTGCGATAAAAGAAACTTTCACGAACACATTTGCTTCATAAGATGTATATATTCTCAGCATATGATCAACTACTCAGGCAATTCATAATAAAGAGTATGCAACTAAGTTTACTTAATAGTCATTGCAAGCTATGAAGAGATTCCAACTCAAAAAATAATAAGTAGCATGAAACATAAATATAAGCAACATTGCAATGCTCATAACAGGGTATGATAGAGTGGTATCTCGCTTGCCTTTGATTGTAGAGCAAACATAAATGCCAAGGCACCTCTGAAGTTCAAGTGAAGACTAGAAGTAAAGATATCAAAGATACAAGCATCAAAGTCATAACATAATTAATCCAGTTTTGAGACAAGCACATTATACTAAGAATGGCAACTATGCTCTCAAGAGCTCATAGAATAGGTGGTGACTCAACAAGGAAATGAAAAAGGGTTTTGAAAAGTTTGAAAGGCTTCCAAATGGTGAAAGTATGGTACTAATTAGCTTTGAGCTCTCATTGCCCCTATCATAAGCATCTTTAAATGGTTAAGGTTAAAGCAACACAACTAAGAGGATATGCTTGACAAGTTATAAGTTAAAATATCATGTCCCTTACTTACGAGTATCGAACCTCATGCTACTCAACTTCAGTCACAAGTAATCTCTTGTCATTGTAAGTACATATGTATCATAGAGAACCGCCAACGGGGTACCCCTTGCACATGATACAGGAGCTATACCATAATCAAAATGACAAGGCAAGCAGACAATGAGCATCTCAGCGATCGTTTTATTTGCTATTTGCATATGTTTTTATTGAGGATGCTTCATAGAATGCTCATTATGGTTATGATGCAAGTTTCCACCATGATTAGTCATGGATTAGGCTAGGGGCCCAGGCGTTTCTCTAACAGATATACAAACTCCATGATCTTACAAGTTCTTCTTTTATTTCACACCGTCGGGATCCATAAGCAAAAGAATCATGATATCAACAAGGTACAAAGTAGCCGTGCAATGTTGAAAGCGTTCCCCATGATACATGGTTCTGCTAACTTCAACTTATAAAGAGCAAGCATATACGCAACAAATATGGACATAATGGTTCAAGATTATTAAGTGCAAGAAAGTAAAGTGTGCCATCAAGTTTGTGAGAGCTTTACTAACTAACTTTCTCATAACAAGCAAACATTTTATTCGGAATAAAACAAGACATACTAAGCATACACGGAATAGCAAATGATGCTAATAGGTGGGTATGGTGGACACTTTTGGTAATATTTGGTTTTAGGGAGTTGGAAACATGAGTAAAGCTTATACTCAGTGCAGGTGAAGGCTAGAAATAGTAAGGGAGCGACAAACGAGAGAGCAGTAGCTTTCATAATCATGCTTGCAACAAAACAGGACTAATCATGGCATGAAAGTGATTCAAGACCCCTGAGGCAAAATAATTCATCGAGGCTTAACTGATTATTGTTTCAGTCATATGCATGCATGAGCATGTGCCAAGTCAATTCAAGTGAAACATTCAGAGGAGGGTACCACAGTGTCATACCAAGTTATGAATCGAGCAATGCAAGCAAACATTCATATGACATGCTACAAATTATTAGCGAGCTGGAGCTAATCATAAGAAAGCAAGAACTACTAAGCATCCATAAATAACATACACCCTACATGAACAGACTAAGCATGCCCACAATGATGAGTATATGTACAAAAATGAAAACAAATAGAGTTCGTTACCAGCCTCTTACCACACCTCAAGTTTTCATTAATCCTCATTATTTCCCTTCACTTATGTGGCTTGAATAATTACATGAAACCAAATTCCACTGAGGACAGCTGAACCCTGCAACAAACTTCACAAAACCAAAGAAGAACAACAAATATTTTTGGTATTTTTAATTTTCAAAGACAAGAACAAAAAGGAAAAACAAGCAAAGAAAAATCTTTTTGGGTTTTTTGAATAGTTCAAACAAAGCGAAAAGCAAACCAAGGAAAAAATAATAAGAAGAAGCAAACAAAGAGAAACAACAGGAATATTTTTTGGTCTTTTTTTAGAAAGCAAAAGTAAAGAAAGAACAAAAACTAAAAAGAGAACGAAGCATGAATATACAAAGTACCGACGAAACATGATATGGAGATGAGTGTGATGTCGGTGTACCTCCCCCCAAGCTTAGGCTTTTGGCCTAAGTGGGTATCAACCAAATGCGAGTAAGGGTTCCAAGCAGGCGGGTCATTGTAAGAATGATCATGGTTAGGCCCTTGGGAAGAAGAAGAAGCTCCCAATCATAGGTAGGTTGCTGATATGAAGACTCCCCCTCTTACGAGGGCTGGACCGAATCATCTGTAACCTCCCTTCTAGTATCCTACTCCTGTTGGGAGAGCTCTCCCAAGTACGTATCAAGCTCCTTCTCAGTGAGTGACCATCCTACCCTGGTATCAAGGTTAAACAAAACAGGTGCATGCAAAAGAACAAATCGCTCGGACTTACTCCTTCTCCAACCATCCTTGAGAAAGGTTATTTCATAAGAAAACTCACTTAAATTAGCCCAAGAAGAAACAAATTTATGATGTACCATGGAATTAAGGTCAAGCCTTTCTATGGGAAACTGTAGGTCTAGATGATGAGGCACTAAACCATGCAACGCTAATAAACGAGAAGCAATGGGGCCTCCACAAATTCCACCTTTCTCACGGTTGGAAGAAAGACGGAACGCTATCAAGGCACCCAAGTTGTAAGTTCTATCTCGTTTTAAAGCAGCTGAGATGAATGCTAGATCATATGAGGATAGCTTATTAGCAGTTTTCCTAGCGAGAACACACTTGGAAATAAAGTAACCAAAGTAGCAAATAGATGGGAGATGAATGTTACCAATTTTCCCACTCTCCTTTGAGAAGCTTCTCCCTTGGAAAATCTCCGCATACAAGTCCATGAGTGGTGCAGGTCGCTCTTTAATCTTTCCACATGATCCCCACTTAGGTACCTTAATAGCTGCACAAAAGTCATCAAGAGGAAGGTCGACAGCTATATTGTAAATTTTGTAGTGGACCATGGGGTTACGCAAAGAGTGACTAAATCGAAAGTCCTACACTACAGACATAGTTAGTTTCACAAATTGACAAGGTTCATCTTCCACAAAGTGCTCCAATCCTGCATTAGCAACTAAGGTGTGGAAGTCCTGGGAAATTCCTACAGCCCTCATGAATTCGAAGCATGGATAGATGGAAGGAAAAACTTCCTCCTCTCGGTAAACCTTCATAACCTCAGGCACCCTCAGTTCATGTTGGTTGAGTTGATGTTCATTCATCTTCTATTCTGAAATTTAAACATCCATTAAACAAGTGATTGCAAAGTGAATATATAATGAAGGGCACTACTCATAGGGACTTGTAAGAGGCCTAAACATGCATCAAAACAATATCTCTAAGCATTGAACAAGCTTACAAGATCTCATAACCTATCACCTACAGCAGTAAAATACTCAAGATATAAACCACTAAACACAAATCTACTTGGACAAGCGGAGGAGTCACATACCGGAGAACAAATGCTCCAAATTTCAGCAGCAAAGATGGGCTGAGCAAGGAGATCGAAAAATTGTGGGCAAGAACAGCAAGAACGCGATTTCGAGCAATGAACTTGTGTTTTCGAGAGAGAGAGAGAGAGAGAGAGCAGTGGGAAGTGAGAGAGTGAGTGGAGGGCCATGGGTGGTCCACTCCAGGGCCAGGTGCGCCCCTGGGCTGGCCACGCCACCAGGTGGTGTGCCTACCTGGTGGGCCCCCTGGTACTCTCCAGGCACTTCTCTGCCCCTTTTTCACGTAAAAATTTAATATGAATTTTCTGGAATTTTTCGAGACACTTTATTTTTGACCAATTTTCAGGTATAGATGACTGATTTTCTGACAGAAAAAGGTTTCTACAATGATGCAACAGCTAAACAAAGCTAAAACTTCAGAAGTTCTAATACATCTAATATGCAACCAACTAACAACAGAAAAGTAAACTAAACGAAAGCAAAAGCTAAAATGGATAAACTAGATGTAAGGAGAGATAATCATGGTGAAAACATTGTTTTGTTCATTAAAATCCCTTTGTTAACAAGTTTGATCAGGTCTTGTTACCAAAACAATTTTATATGAAACAAAACTTTGTATTCCACTAATGATTATGTTACCTTAACTTTGATAGCAATGGTCTGAATCATAATAGTTTCATATTTTTCTCTTGGTATGGGACTATATATTTCTCCAACTTGAATGCCCTCAACATGTTCAATTGAATTCAAACCATAAATCCTATCAATCTTCTTGGGTAAATAGACCGTATGCTCCTTGTCATTAACATTAAAAGTCACCTTTCCTTGATTACAATTAATAATTGCTCCTGTAGTATTAAGAAAAGGTCTCCCAAGAATAATAGACATATTGTCATCTTCAGGCATTTCAAGCACAACAAAATCATTTAATATTAAGCAATTATGAGCCACTTGAACAAGTACATCCTCAATTATACCAAAACAGGAATAGTAGTAGATTTATCAGCCATTTGCAAAGATATATCAGTTGGTATTAGTTTTTCAAGTTGAAGTCTCTTATAGAGAGAGAAAGGCATAACACTAACTCCTGCTCCCAAATCACACAAAGCAGTTCTAACATAACTATTTTTAATGGAGCAAGGAATAGTTGGAATCCCTGGGTCTCCAAGTTTCTTTGGAACCTTACCATTAAAGGAATAATTAGTAAGAAAAGTAGAAATTTCTTCATTAGGGATCTTCCTTTTATTCGAGACAATATCCTTCATATACTTTGAATAAGGAGGGAAATTTAATAGCATCAGTCAAAGGAATTTGCAAGAATAAAGGTTTCATCCACTCACAAAACTTATTATAGTGTTCATCTTCCTTTGACTTGTGTTTCTTATCAGGGAAGGGCATAGGTTTTTTTGACCCAAGGCTCTCTTTCACTACCATGTTTCTTAGCAACAAAATATTCTTTAGTGTATTTAGTATTCTTAGTGTGCTTTTCAGGTTCTTCTTCAACTTTTTCTTTATCAGGAACATCATTTTCTTCATTACCACTTTCAGTTTCAGCATCAGAGACTGATATACTATTAGGATCTTCAGCAGGTTCAGAGGGTTCTACAATAGTTTTATGTTTCTTCTTTCTTTTCTTAGGAGTAGTACCACTATTTTCAGCTTGTTGAGAATCCTGCTCAATTCTTTTAGGATGCCCCTCATGTTGGAAATATGCCCTAGAGACAAATAGTAGTAAGGACTATTATCATATTTCATATAGTTTATGATTAAGTTTTATATCATGCTATAACTGTATTGAGTGGAAACATCAATACACGTGTGATATACAAACAACCAGGGGTTCCCAGTGAAACTCTAGTCACTGGTTCATTGGTAAACGGATGATCATGTTTCCTGATCATGTGGCATTTATGCTAGTTGGAAATAAGGTCATCTCATTCTGAGAATGAGATGATGAACCAATACCCAACCTAAACATCGTGACCCGATCATGTCACGAAGTTCAAGTTACGACGATTAGAAATGGATCCTCGTAGACTATTCCTTAGACCGTGAGGCTATATCAATCACTTTCTCCCGAGAGTGCTTAAATAGCATCAAACGCCATCTGGTAAAACGGTGGTTATAAATGTGTGTTTAGGTACTCGGAGGATACCGTAGAGGCAATATATGTCAAGAGCGGGATTTATCCATCCATGTGATGGGAAGATACTCAAGGGCACACTCGGAGAAGTTATATCCAATAGCTGCGCAGCGTGTGATTTGATCACGGGGATATCACTTGTCGGAACGAGTCAAGTAGCATTGATCAGTAACGATATTGAACACGACATGGTGATGTCATTGATCAGATCTCGGGCAATGAAAGTATCGAGTGACAAAGGTAATAAGTGACGACTGTCTCGGTTCAAACGACAGATCTTCATGGAACGCACAGGGGTCACATGGCCCTCCAGGTCCCTCTATCGATCATTGGTGCGAGAGTGTCCCGACCATGTCTGGAGTGTTCCCGAACCGTGAGGTATAAGGCTTAAGGGCTTGATGATGCTTAGAGAGTGTTTATAGGATCGGTGGAATCACCAAAGGAGAGAAGAGAGAAAATCAGAAGGGTTTCGGTAAGTCCAGAGGATGTCCGGAGTGGAGGTGGAAGGTGTTCCATGGCCACGAAGGTTGAATAATATGTGAATGAATGTTAAATGTTGATTTAATCATTTATTCATAATTATTTAATAAAGAGAAAATCAATTAAAGGTCAAAAGGCTTAATGGGCCAATTTCCGGAGGGAGAGGGCCCATTAGGGAAAGGAGAGAGGGAGAAGGGGAAAGGGGGCTGGCCGGCTGGGCCTAGCCCCCCGCGTGGCGCCCACTAGGTGTTCGGCGGCTGCTGGCGCGTGGTTGACGTGGGAGCTTCTTCTTCTTCAAGTCCCCGGCAACGACACCAGAAAAGTGCTTGATGGCTCGTGTATTAACAAGCTCGTTGGGGAACCCCAAGAGGAAGGTATGATGAGCACAGTAGCAAGTTTCCCTCAGTTATGAAACCAAGGTTTAATCGAACCAGTAGGAGCAAGGAAACACCCTAAAGGTGTTGCTAGCTGAGCCTTGGCAGGGCGCACTACCGGTGCTAGTAGCAACGTGGAGACCTGCACAACACAACCACAGAACTTTGTCCCCAACTTGCGATGAGGTTGTCAATCTCACTGTGTTTTGCTGAAAACAAAGGATTAAACGTATCGAACGGAAGGAAGTAATAGTTTTCAGAAAGTAAACACAAAGAAGTAAATAGTTTGTAGATTGTATGTAAAAGTAAAGGACCGGGATCCATAGTTCACTAGAGGTGGCTCTCCTTAAGATAGATAACATGCTGGGTGAACAAATTACAGCGGGGCAATTGACAAACATCGAGAAAGCAATACATGCATATACTAATCATCTTGATTCCTTTGAGACTTGATTGGGCATTACAACATTATACATAAACCGCCATCCAACTGCATCTATGACTAATAATCCACCTTCAGGTTATCATCTGAACCCCCTCCAGTATTAAGTTGCAAGCAACAGATTATTGCTTTACGAATTGCGTGTAATGTAAAAAAATACGATTGTTCTATGAATAAAGGATTGTTGTTTTCTCCCTAGTAGCAACAACACATCTAGTACCTTAGAGATTTCTGTCACTTCCCCAGATTACCAGAGGCATGAACCCACTATTAAGCATAAATACTAACTCTTGGAGTTGCTAGCATCTACTTGGACAAGATAGCTACAAACAACGGAAAGCATGCAAGATCACAAATAACAAAGACATGATAGAATCAATAATCAATCTGAAATAGCATCTCAATATCCATCGGATCCCCACAAACACAACATGCAGAATTACAAATAGATGATCTTGATCATGAACAGAGCTCACAAGATCTAGACATGAAAGCACAAAGGAGGAGAACCAGCCATCTAGCTACTACATGGATCCGTAGTCCAAGGATGAACTACTCACGCATCACACCGGAGGCTTGCATGGTGATGAAGAAGGCCTCCAGGGTGAAT
The DNA here is from genome assembly GCA_910589775.1 of Avena eriantha. Lineage (NCBI taxonomy): Eukaryota > Viridiplantae > Streptophyta > Magnoliopsida > Poales > Poaceae > Avena > Avena eriantha. Next base: position 493,645,233 of record OU342743.1, read on the forward strand.
TCCCCTCTCCGGCAGGGTGCCAGGAAGAGCTTCAGATCCCTCCCGATCTAGGGATGGAGATGACGGTGGCTATAGACTCTTTCGTGGATTTTTGATCGGGTACTTAGGTTTTTTGTCCCGAGGGCATCTTATAGGTGAAAGGAGAGGCCGAGGGGGTGCTGGGGTCGGCCAGACCACCCCCGGCGTGGGTCAGGCCTGGCCGCATGGCCAGGTGGTGTATCCGACCCCCAGCCCTTCTCCGTCTCGTATTCTGGCATCTGATGACTTCCAGAAAAATAGGCACTTTGGCTTTTGTCCCGTCCAATTCCGAGAATATTCATTTCCTGACTTTCCTAGAACCAAAAACAGCAGAAAACAGGCAGCTGGCACTGTGGCTCTTGTTAATAGGTTAGTCCAAGAAATCATATGAAAAGTACTCCAAAGTGTGGACAAAACACAAGAAAGTGGATAAAACCAAGCATGGAACATCAAAAATTATAGATACATTTGCAATGTATCAACATCCCCAAGCTTAACTCCTGCTCGTCCTCGAGTAGGTAAGTGATAAAAAGAAAGAATAGTTTTTGAGGTGACATGCACCATCAAAGACTTGATCAAAGTATTTGTAAAAACATTCAAAGCTGGGATCATAGTACTTCAATCATAACATGAAAGACAAGGTTCTAGCAATAAGACAAAGAAACTATGTTGCAATATGAAAAGTCACAAACAAAAGATTCATGAATAACAATGCTTTGTAAGACGTTTGTTTGTTTCACATAAAGAAAACATGGCATAATAGTATTCAGCTTGTCCCTCATAGAGTAGCAAATATAAATGCATAGGACACCTTCAAAGTTCATAAGAGTGACTAGATACAAATAGTTTAAAACAAGCAATATCAAGTTATGCATCAATCAACTAGTCTTGGGACAATGCACATAGAACTAAGAATGGCCACTATGCTCTCAAAGTAGGTGCATAAAGGTAGAAGGTGGAGACTCAATATAATGGTGGAAGAAAGGCCTTCATAGAAGGAAGTAGGGATTCAAGTCTCAGAAAGAGTTTCTAAAAATTATGGTACTTCTAGCTTTCATCTCTCATTGCCCCTATCATAAGCATCTTGAAAGTAATTAAGGTTGAAGTGAACAAACTATGGTGTACATGCTTGACGAAGTATAAGTTAGAAATCTCATGTCCCTTGTATACGAGGGTGGCTCCTCATGCTACTCAAGTTTAGTCACCGGTAAGTTCTTGTCATCGTAAGTACATGTGTGTCATAGAGAACCGCCAACGGGGTACCCCTTGCCCGATGATACGGAAGAATCCCCATATCAAAATGATAAGGCAAGCAGACAACGAGCATCTCAGCAATCTTCTTATTTACCATGGGAATATGGTGCTTTTTTCTCTCTTTCCTCTTTTCATAATTTCTTTTTTTTCTTTTTCTCTTTTTTCTCAATATAGGACTCTTTTTTTTATAAGAAGAATGCTTCATAAACAGCTCATTATGGTTACGCTGCAGGTTTCCACCATGTCAGCATGGATTAGACTAGCGGCCCAGGCGTTTCTCTAACACATATACATAACTCCATGGACTTACAAGCTCCCCTTTCATTTCACACCGACGACGTCCATATACAAAAGAGCATGACATCAACTAGGTACAAGTACCAAGTGCAATGTTGAAAGCGTTCCCCATGACAGCATGGTTCTGCTAATTCCCAACAAATAAGTGCAAGCATATACAACATAGATGACACAATGGTTCAAGTTTATTAAGGGCAAGAAAAGTAAAGTGTGCCATCAAGTTCGTCAGAGCTTTAATCACTAGTTTTCTCATAACAAGTTAAATTTGGAAGGTAAAAATAAGCATGAATATACTTGGAATAGCATAAGCTAGTAGGTAGGTATGGTGGACTCTTTGGAATAACTTGGTTTAAGGAGTTGGATGCATGAGTGGAACTCATACTTGGTTGTGTAGGCTAGCAAAAGACTAGGAGTGACAAACTAAGAGAGCAATAATGGCCATAATCATGCAGAGCGACGAAACATCATTGATCAAAGCATAAAGTGATACTACAAGTTGAAAACTAAAGGATCATAAAGGCTATGGTGACTTGAGATAGTCATAACATGGTGTGAGCATGCGCCAAGTCAACCCAAATAAAGCATCAAAGGAGAATACCACTATACTATGCTTTAATATGCTAAAACAACGCATGATTCATCCAAGGCACATTAAGCAATCTCAATTGTTTATAACAAGTCATGCTACAGCAAAGAATACTAAGCATAAAGCCAAAACAATATCAAGCATGGCATGACAAAGCATAGGCCATAGTAAAAAACGAGCTCTTTTTACCACATAAACATGAACTTTCCTACTCTTTTCCAAACCAAACCAAACTATTTGCAAACCAATGTATGAAAGAGGGGGTCAAACCAATTTATTTAGAAAACTAAGAAAACTAAGCACACGAAAAACCAAAACAAAAACTAAAAAGAAGACGCTCCAAGAACAACACAACTGTGCATGAAACAATAAAAATAAAGCGTTTGGAAGAAACCTGGGATTTTTATAGATGAAGAAGGGGATGCCTTGGGCATCCCCAAGATTTGACGCTTGTACTTCTTGGATATTTCTTGGGGTAACACGTGTGGCATCCCCAAGCTTGAGCTTTAGTCTATCCTTCATCTCATTACTTATTTCTTCCATACACCTGAAATTTTTTCCTTCATACAAAACTTCACACAATCTTGATTAGCAACATTAGTGCACTCAAGATAAATAAGACTTAAGGTTTAGTTATAACACCAAATAAACTTCCATTAGAACACTAGATACTGTAGCACTTCCCTCAAAAAGCTCAATTCCCCAAAAGAACTAAAAAAGGAACCAACAAGAAGCAAATGCAGAAAATGGCAGAAATCTGTCAAAACAGACTAGCAGGTAAAGACGAATTGTTTCGAAGACCTTATGTTGCTCAATAAAAAAGTGTTGAACTAACTAAATTTAGATAACAACCTAGGGCAGAAGCACAAAAATTCACGCCTCAAAAAGACGTTCAGAGATTTTACATGAATTTTTACGGTGAAGCACAAATCTGTTTTGGGACAGCAACTTTCCCAATCATTACTTCTCTCTCATTAGAGGTTACTCTTGGCACAAAAAGCAAATAAAAAGGATAAGGAGCGGTTATTACTGAAGCAATAACTTCCAAGACTCATCTAAAACTTTTAGGTTATCTCCCAATAAGTACTTTTCTTTAACGCCTTTAAGTTAGGCATAAGAAGCAAGAAAGAATCAAGTGTTCTCAAATGAAGAAGCATTAAGACCAAATTTTGTTTTCATAGGAGAGGCAAAAGAAATCTTCTCTCTCTTCTTAGGGAAGTGTTCTATACATTTCTTGAGTGGGAGTTGATATTTAATGGTGCCTTCTTTCATATCAATAATGGCACCAACAGTTCTAAGAAAAGGTCTTCCCAAAGTAGTAGGACAAGAAGCATTGCATTCAACATCCAAAACATAGAAATCAACAGGGACATAGGCATTGTTAACCATAATAAGAACATCATTAAGACTCCCCATGAGTTTCTTTTTATCATTATCATCAAGTGGGACATCCAAATAACAATCTTCAAGTGGAGGCAAATCAAGCATATCATAATTCCTTCTAGGCATAATAGAAACACTACTATCAAGATCACATAAAGCTTTGAAATCAAAGTCATTCACTTTCATATTAATGATGGGTTCCCAACCATCTTCTTGTTTTATAGGAATAGAAGGTTTATGTTTCATCTTTTCTTTTTTAATCTTTATGAGAGCATCAGTAATGTGTTTTGTAAAGGCCATGTTCATAGCACTAGCATTAGGACTTTTAGCAAGCTTTTGTAGGAACTTAATAACTTTAGAGATATTGCAACCATCAAGATCAAAATCAAATTTATCATCTAGAGTAGTAGAACTATTACTAGCCTCAACACTAGTGGTGGTGATAGTAGAAACACTAATGTTTCTAGCAATTCCATCTTCTCTTTCCCACTTAGCATGTAATTCAGCTAATAGTCTAACATTTTCATCAATTCTTACTTGTATGGCATTAGTAGCTGCAAAGGGATTATAATTAGTTTCAGGTTTAGCAGCCATTTCATTGAAAGAAGATTGAGCTTCAGCCAAAGATGCTATATTTCTTTCAGCATTAGAGAGTTTTTCCTCAATAGTTTTATTGAAAGCAGTTTGCTTACTCATAAAGTCTTTAAGCATAACTTCAAGTTCAGAGGAAGCACTCCTATTATTGTTGTAGGAACTTCCATAAGCATTACCATTGTTAGGAGGATATGGCTTATAATTGTTGTTACCAAAATTGTTCCTATAAGCATTATTGCCAAAAAATTTACTTCTTATGAAGTTCACATCAACTTGCTCTTCTTGAGCAACCAAAGAGGCTAAAGGAACATTATTTGGATCAATATGGGCTTTCCCATTAACAAGCATAGACATAATAATATCAATCTTATCACTCAAGGAGGAGGTTTCCTCAACAAAATTTACCTTCCTACCTTGTGGAGCTCTCTCAGTATGCCATTCAGAATAATTAACCATCATATTATCCAGAAGTTTTGTTGTAGTACCCAAAGTGATGGTCATAAAGGTACCTCCAGCAGCAGAATCCAATAGGTTCCTTGAAGAATAGTTCAATCCTTGTGAAGATGTCCTTGACTCCCCGGCAATGGCGCCATAAAAGTATTTGCTGGCGCGTACGTGGGAGATTCTTCTTCTTCAAGTCCCCGGCAACGGCGCCAGAAAAGTGCTTGATGGCTCGTGTATTAACAAGCTCGTTGGGGAACCCCAAGAGGAAGGTATGATGAGCTCAGCAACAAGTTTTCCTCAGTTATAAAACCAAGGTTTAATCCAACCAGTAGGAGCAAGGAAACATCCCAAAGGTGTTGCAAGTTGAGCCTTGGCAGGGCGCACTACCGGTGCTAGTAGCAACGTAGAGACCTGCACAACACAACCACAGAACTTTGTCCCCAACTTGCGATGAGGTTGTCAATCTCACCGTGTTTTTCTAAAAACAAAGGATTAAACGTATCGAACGGAAGGAAGTAATAGTTTGCAGAAAGTAAACACAAAGCAGTAAACAGTTTGTAGATTGTATGTAAAAGTAAAGGACCAGGATCCATAGTTCACTAGAGGTGGCTCTCCTTAAGATAGATAACATGCTGGGTGAACAAATTACAGCGGGGCAATTGACAAACATCGAGAAAGCAATACATGCATATACTAATCATCTTGACTCCTTTGAGACTTGATTGGGCATTACAACATTATACATAGACCGCCATCCAACTTCATCTATGACTAATAATCCACCTTTAGGTTATCATCTGAACCCCCTCTAGTATTAAGTTGCAAGCAACGGATTATTGCTTTACGAATTGCGTGTAATGTAAACAATACGATTGTTCTATGAACAAAGGATTGTTGTTTTCTCCCTAGTAGCAACATCACATCTAGTACCTTAGAGATTTCTGTCACTTCCCCAGATTACCAGAGGCATGAACCCACTATCAAGCATAAATACTAACTCTTGGAGTTGCTAGCATCTACTTGGCCAAGATAGCTACTAACAACAGAAAGCATGCAATATCAAAAATAACAAAGACATGATAGAATCAATAATCAATCTGAAATAGCATCTCAATATCCATCGGATCCCCACAAACACAACATGTAGAATTACAAATAGATGATCTTGATCATGAATGGAGCTCACAAGATCTAGACATGAAAGCACAAAGGAGGAGAACCAGTCATCTAGCTACTACATGGATCCGTAGTCCAAGGATGAACTACTCACGCATCACACCGGAGGCTTGCATGGTGATGAAGAAGGCCTCCAGGGTGAATTCCCCTCTCCGGCAGGGTGCCGGGAAGAGCTTCAGATCCCTCCCGATCTAGGGATGAAGATGATGGCAGCTACAGACTCTTTCGTGGATTTTTGATCGGGTACTTAGGGTTTTCGTCCCGAGGGCATCTTATAGGTGGAAGGAGAGGCCGAGGGGGTGCTGGGTCGGACAGACCACCCCCTAGCGCGGGCCAGGCCTACGCGGCCAGATGGTGTGGCCAGCCCCCAGCCCTTCTCTGTCTCGTATTCTGGCATCTGATGACTTCCGAAAAAATAGGCACTTTGGCTTTTGTCCTGTCCAATTCCAAGAATATTCATTTTATGACTTTCCTATAACCAAAAACAGCAGAAAACAGGCAGCTGGCACTGTGGCTCTTGTTAATAGGTTAGTCCAAGAAATCATATGAAAAGTAATCCAAAGTGTGGACAAAACACAATAAAGTGGATAAAACCAAGCATGGAACATCAAAAATTATAGATACATTTGCAATGTATCAGCGGCCACCTCCTCCCCCCTCCTCTCCTTTAGTCCCACCCCGGGACTTTAAGGGAGGGTGTACCCCCTCCTTCCCCTATATAGTGGAGTATTTGGCCAAGATAAATACACCAATAATCAATAAAGGTCTCCCCACTTTTGGGAGGACCTCTAATTGATATTTTCTCTCTCCCCCTCTTTCTCTCGTGACCGTGGTCCCAAGTCTGGACTGCGCAAGCGAGAGACATCTTCACCACGGAGCGTCGTCGCGCTGCGGGATTCGGATCCGGGAGCTCTACTTCCGCAACTGCTGCTGGATCGGGGAAGCGGGAGTCATCGTCAGGCACCGAACGTGTGTAACTCCCTGCGAGGTGTCGCACTTGAGGCACTCAAGTCGTTGGAGCCAGAAGGAGCGCAATGACTTCACCACGACCTTGAGGTCGGCTTCATCTCGTTTACATCAACCACGCTCTCCTGAGCGTTGACAATGCTTTTCGGTCTTCAAGGGTAGGTTCGCAAAAAGCCCCTCCCGTTACTGTATTACTAATAGATAGGTCCTGGCAGCTTCAGGGGTTCAGGGGTTTAGGACTTGCCTAATGAGGGGCGACGCGGAAACACTGGAGTTCCACCGGTTCATGACACATCTTAGGAATGTGTTGGTTGAACTAGATGTCGCTAAGGTTGTCAATGACAAAGGTATATATTTGATATACAGTTTTATAAATGTTATAATCTTGCAAACACATTTGCAGTGATAAGTATATCTGATACTTGTTCTGTTTTGATGAAAACAGGTCCTTCTGCATAGAGGTGCTTGCTGGAGAGGAGGTGACGTTGCGTGTTGATGGCAAGCATGGTGATGATGGCCGACGACACTCTCCCTCGACATTTATCATTTAGTTTATGTTTTAGGATGATTTTTTGTAATCAAGAGATTATGAACTTCTTTAGTGTGTCTCACACTTCATGAGACGGTTATTCATATGAGTTTGTAACAAACAGTTGTTCTGCTTTTATGAATGATTTCTATTCATGTTCATATCTTGTTTGATTACTTGTGAATTATCCTTATTGTTTGAAACTAATTGATAATGCATGAACATTCATAAAAAATTAAAATGTCTTGTTTAAAATACCCAACTTAATGATATATTCATTAATGAATGAAAAACCATTGTTTAGATTCAAAGTTATGTGATAATATGTGAAAGTCATTCGATTTCTTATCACATATATATCGTGCCTAAGTTCGGCAAAATAACTTGAACACCGTGTATTACTTGAATACAAAGTGTTTAAAGAATTAAAAGTAAATACATATTCGATTTATTGTGTTTTAACAAAAATGGTAATTATCATTATATGATTGTTTAAATGTGTAAAGTAGTTTACCAAAGGAAACATGAATATGAAACTATTTGATTTGATCAAAATGTTTCATCAACAAAGGGTATAAATATAAATGAGAATCTAATTATTATGATTTGATCAATAGTAATGGAATTCAACTTTATAAGAAAGGCATAAAAGAAATTGTGAAATGCAAAGTGTTTTGAAACGTCAAAATGCAAAGAATCACAATGTGATATTAGATATCAAAGGGGTTGAATAAAAGGCACCAAATAAATCGTTGTAGTGTAGATGTAGATACCATTAGTTAGAAATAGTTAGCACTCAATTAGAATTGGTAAACCATTTGAATTTGTGAAGGTTTTGGGGTTATTCTATATAACCAAAACAATAGCGAATAAGTCCTTGTAGAGTATTCATTGGAAAACTTTGAATACAAAGTCCATAGATGAAACCAAAAGGAAAAGCAAGATTCGTACTGCTTGGATTTTGGTACATTCTTGAGAAAGCTCACTTTTAGTGATGTTTCTCAATTATGGAGCAAATAGAAATTAGTGTAAAACATGATGAGGATTCAAAACCCTGCATCAGAGTGTTGAGAAGCGCAACGGACAACGTTCCTGAACGATTCTATTCACAGAAGGAAAGAATCAATGATTTTGATCATTGTGTTTTCCCCACTAGTGTTTTCACTACATGAAGTAGGATTCAAAATGTAATCCATATCTTGTATGGAGACATTTGTGAATCATTTTTCATGATTCTTGGAATGTGACATACCTACGAACTACAAAGGAAATAATGGTAAACTAGAATTATGAGAAATACTAAAAGCAAAATTCACTTGAGATTAGAAAGCAATTCGTTGCTGAATCTCACAAGTAAAAGGGGTTACTTGAATTTTTCCCAAATGACTACAAAGCCATAGTGGAAAAAGGGGGTGAATGACAAAAGCACAGTTTGTCAAGTATTGGACGAATTCAAATGAATTTGATTCATGTGTGCTTAATGTCTAGTGGATTTAAAACTAGTAAAGTACTAGTATCTCATAGTAAATCTCCAAGTTTGATATTTGATCAAAGGATTTTGAAGTTGTTAAAAATAGTAAGGAGATATGCAATTTGCATAAAATTGAGTGGGAGCTATGAAAGTCTTCCTAAAACAATATGTGATTGACATATTTTTGAGTGGGAGCAATATAAGACTCGAATTCAAATATGTAGGAACATATTTTGAGTGGGAGCTTATAGGAGTAATTCTTAAGTATGTTAAGGATGAAAGCGCTGATACTTATGAATAATGATTTATAAGAAGTAGAAGTTGATAATAAGTGTATTATGATATTATGTAGTATTCCTTGAGGGATTCTGAAAAGTGTTCCAGAATAGAAGTTAATTAAGGAACTGGTCCTTAATGACTCAAATTAGGAATAGCATTAAGTTTAACACCAATGGTTGAAAGAAAGAAAAGGATGATCATCATCCACTATGTTGAGACATAGGTTCTATCTTAGTAAACCATGATGATAGCTTAACATAATATATGATCTAATAAAGGACGTTTGAAAGTGATCAAGTTCGAATCACAGAACGTTGAGCTGAGTTTTGTTCACAGTGTCTAATAGAGAACTGTAGACATGTTTTCCAAATCCATAAAGGATGACATATCTTATAGTATAGAGGGTTATGTTATAAGGGAATATGTTGGAAACTCCCATATATACCGATTAAAGTCAAGTAGGAAGTGAGGTGAACAAAACATTTAAAGTTGCACAAAGTGCACTAGTGTTTCGATGAATACATTTATAATAATAGATAAGGGTACCATCTAAAGTGTTGTATAATGTTATGGCGGGGCTAGTTCGCTTTTAACGTAGAATGATGTGTCCCAGGGCATAGTGCCCATGAGAAAGCCCTCGAGGTTGATCTAACGTCACTGTAGGCTCCTGGAATCAAGCCTCATTCTGCTGCCATAGCGATGATGCATACACACATATTCTATCATGTGATTATAAACTATTAATGTCAATCAAGGTGACATTAGTAAGTTGCAAAGGATTTGGGACTGTAAAGTATAGACCTAAGACTCAACCTCTTCCATGAGCAACCATGTTCAGGGTACCGGGTATATGGTGCCAATGATTGAGAACAAATGCAGCTAGTGTATTTGTACTCTAGTGCAAGTGGGAGACTGTTGGAAATATGCCCTAGAGACAAATAGTAGTAAGGACTATTATCATACTTCATATAGTTTATGATTAAGTTTTATATCATGCTATAACTTTATTGAGTGGAAACATCAATACACGTGTGATATACAAACAACCAGGGGTTCCCAGTGAAACTCTAGTCACTAGTTCATTGGTCAAGATATGATCATGTTTCCTGATCATGTGGCAATTATGCCAGTTGGAAATGAGGTCATCTCATTCTGAGAATGAGATGATGAACCAATACCCAACCTAAACATCGTGACCCGATCATGTCACGAAGTTCAAGTTACGATGATTAGAAATGGATCCTCGTAGACTATTCCTTAGACCGTGAGGCTATATCAATCACTGTCTCCCGAGAGTGCTTAGATAGCATCAAACGCCATCTGGTAAAACGGTGGTTATAAAGGTGTGTTCAGGTACTCGGAGGAAACCGTAGAGGCAATATATGTCAAGAGCGGGATTTGTCCGTCCATGTGACGGGAAGATACTCAAGGGCCCACTCATAGAAGTTATATCTAATAGCTATGTAGCATGTGATTTGATCACGGGGATATCACTTGTTGTAACGAGTCTAGCATTGATCTGTAACGAGATTGAACACGACATGGTGATGTCATTGATCAGATCTCGGGCAATGCAAGTATCGAGTGACAAAGGGAATAAGACACGACTATCCCGATTCAAACGACAAAAGATCTTCGTGGAACGCACATGGGTCACATGGCCATCCAGGTCCCTCTGTCGATCATTGGTGCGGGAGTGTCCCGACCATGTCTGGAGTGTTCCCGAACCATGGGGTATCATGCTTAAGGGCTTGATGATGCTTAGAGAGTGTTTATAGGATCGGTGGAATCACCAAAGAAGAGAAGAGAGAAAACCGGAAGGGTTTCGGTAAGTCCGGAGGATGTCCGGAGTGGAGGTGGAAGGTGTTCCATGGCCAAAGAGGTTGAATAATATGTGAATGAATGTTAAATATTGATTTAATCATTTATTCATAATTATTTAATAAAGAGAAAATCAATTAAAGGTCAAAAGGCTTAATGGGCCAATTTCTGGAGGGAGAGGGCCCATTAGGGAAAGGAGAGAGGGAGAAGGGGCAAGGGGGCTGGCCGGCTGGGCCTAGCCCCCCTGCGTGGGGTCCACTAGGTGGTCGGCGGCCACCTCCTCCCCCTCCTCTCCTTTAGTCCCGTCCCGGGACTTTGAGGGAGGGTGTACCCCCTCCTTCCCCTATATATAGTGGGGTATTTGGCCAAGATAAATACACCAATAATCAATAAAGGTCTCCCCACTTTTGGGAGGACCTCTAATTGATATTTTCTCTCTCCCCCTCTTTCTCTCGTGACCGTGGTCCCAAGTCTGGACTGCGCAAGCGAGAGACATCTTCACCACGGAGCGTCGTCGCGCTGCGGGATTTGGATCCGGGAGCTCTACTTCCGCAACTGTTGCTGGATCGGGGAAGCGGGAGTCATCGTCAGGCACCGGACGTGTGTAACTCCCCGCGAGGTGTCGCACTTGAGGCACTCAAGTCGTTGGAGCCAGAAGGAGCGCAATGACTTCACCACGACCTTGAGGTCGGCTTCATCTCGTCTACATCAACCACGCTCTCTTGAGCGTTGACAATGCTTTTCGGTCTTCAAGGGTAAGTTCGCGAAAAGCCCCTCCCATTACTGTATTACAAATAGATAGGTCCTAGGAGCTTCAGGGGTTCAGGGGCGTAGGGTAAAATTTTATTGTTTTCATACGCGGAACCTCTACGCCTCAGGATATAGAGGATCCTGGGTAGCAGCACCACTTCTAATTCTAATTTCATAAGCATGTTTTTCCTTAGTAGCATTAACTAGCAAGTCTTTTTGCACTTTAATAAGCTGATCTATTTGAGTTTGAACCATTTGAAAATGTTTAACAAGCATTTTAACATCATTAGAGGTTCTTTCCACAATATCTTTTAACTCAACAATAGCTCTAGAGTTTTCCATTAAATGATTTTGCACCCTTTTATTGAAATTATCTTGCTTAACAATAAAAATATTGAATTCCTCTAAACATTGATCAGGAGGTTTAGAGTAAGGGATATCACCTTCATCAAAATGCTGGAGAGAGTGTACCTCGATAGTGGATGAGTGGGGAATTGGCTTACATAATTCTTCTATAGGAGGTAATTTCTTGACATCTGTAGCTTTAATTCCCTTCTCCTTAAGACATTTCTTAGCTTCCTTCTTCACTTCATCATTTAGTTCAATAACTCCCCTCTTCTTAGATGATGGTATAGGCGCAGGTATAGCTGGTTTAGGTATAATTATTTCAGGTACAGCTGGTTCAGGAGGAGTCCAGTCTTCATAATTCTTGCTTATTTTAGCCATTAATTCCTCAGCTTCCTTGGGAGTCCTATTCCTAAAAACACAATCAGCACAACTATCCAGGTATGTCCTAGATTCTTCAGTTAGTCCATTATAAAATATATCAAGAAGCTCATTCTTAGGTAATGGACATCTAGCATGTGCATGAATCAAACCACAAAACCTTGCCCATGATTCAGGCAATATCTCTTTTTCTCCCTGTTTAAAATCAAAAAGTTCCTGCAAAATAGCATGTCTAGCACTAGGAGGAAAATATTTCTACAGGAAAGTACTAATCAAGCACTCAGGGCTATCAATAGATCTAGGAGGTAAATTATTAAACTAAGTTTTAGCTTCTCCTTTCAGTGAAAAGGGGAAAATTTTAGCAACAAAGTAGGTGCGCATCTTAATATCATCAGAAAACAGGCCACTGATGGTAGAAAGCTCAATCATATGTGCTACCGCACTTTCATTCTTATTCCCACAAAAAGGTACTTTCTCAACAATAGCTATGTAAGATAGATCAAGAGAGAAATCATAGTCCTTATCTTTAATGTTTATGGGAGATGCAGCAAACTTAGCATTAGGAGACAATTTGGGTTTTATAGTACGCCTCTCAAGGAGACTCTTAACAGCACTCCTATCATGGGTGTTTTGACATTCTTTAATAAATTCATCGGTCATCTCAATATAACTGTCTTCAATATCATAGCTCTCTCTAGACTCAGGTGAACTGACAGGTGTAGTAGTGTCTTCATTAGGAGTTTCAGTATTTCCAGCTATAGTTCTAGCAATCGTAGCATCTAGGAAAGGACCTAATGAACCACTCTTATCAAGCACAGTAGAAGCAGCATCATAAGTATCAGAAGTTTCATATTCAGCAATAGTAGCAGTGTGTGTAGCATGTGTATGTGGTGGTGTAAGGAGCTTACTCATAACAGATGGTGAATCAAGAGCAACAGAGGTGTTCAGAACCGTACCTCTTCTTATAGTGGATGGTAAAATAAGAACCTTGCCATCACAAGACTTACCCATGATGGATGGATGGCAGCGAACAATAGTCATTCCAAGTGAACTTGATAAATAAAGCTATGCTCCCCGGCAACGGCGTCAGAAAATAGTCTTGATGACCCACAAGTATAGGGGGTGTATCGCAGTATTTTCGAGGGAAGTGAAACCCAATTTATTGATTCGAAACAAGGGGAGCCAAAGAAAATTTATAAGCCTTAACAACTAAGTTGTCAATTCAGCTGCACCTGGAAACAATCTTGCTCACAGCAGTTTATCAGTAGCAACAATTTTGTAGTAGCAATAGTAAAGTAACAGCAGTAGTAAAAGTAAATACAGTAGTAACAATTGCAGCAAACAGTAGGATTAAAGCGCGGTAGGCATAGGGATGGATGGACGGGCGTTGCATGGACAAGACAATTCATATAGCAATCAGAACATAGGGCATTTGCAGATAAATAAGATAAAGCATCCAAGTACTAGATAATCATAGGCATGTGTTCCATATATAGTCATACGTACTCGCAATGAGAACTTGCACAACATCTTTTGTCCTGCTAGCCCGTTTGCAGCGGGGCCTCAAGGGAACTACTGGCAATTAAGGTGCTCCTTTTAATAGAGCAGAGGGGCAAAGCATTAACACTCCATGAACACATGTGATCCTCACATCAAAGCCATTCCCTTCGGTTATCCCAATTTCTGTCACTTCAGGGCCATTGGTTCCGGACAACAACGTGTGTATACAACTTGCAGGTAAGACCATAAACAATACTATCATAATGAATCAATAACATGTTTAGATCTGAAATCATGGCACTCGGGCCCTAGTGACAAGCATTAAGCATAACAAGTTGCAACAAAGTCAAAAATCACTAATAGAAGATACTAGGCACCATGCCCTAATAATCTGATGCCATTACATGAACGATCTCATCCAATCCCTACCATCCCCATAGCCTACAGCGGGGGATTACTCACTCATAGATGGGAGAAACATGGATAGTCGATGGAGAAGCGATGGTGATGATGATGGCGATGATCTCCTCCAATTCTCTGTCCCACCAGGGTGCCAGGATGGAGTTTCTCGTGCTGTTTCGTGGAATCTGGTGGTGGCAGCGGAGCGGAACTCCTTCTGGAAAAACGTCGACCCCCCTGAGTTTTTAGGTTAGAAGGCAACTTATAGGCGAAGAGGGAGACCGAGGGGGAGTCTAGGGCGGCCAGACCACCCCCAAGCGCGGCCTGGCCTGGCCCGCGCGGCCAGGTGGTGTGCGCCCCTTGTGGCCCTACTCCGTCTCGTCTTTTGGCTTCGTGAGTCTTCTGGTGAAATAGGATTTTTGGCATATTTTCCAGGATTTTTCCTGATAGTTGATTTTCTGCACAAAAACTAGACACCAAGGTAATTCTGTTAAAAACAGCGTTAGTCTATGTTAGTTGTATCCAAATCACACAAGTTTAGAGGAAAAACAATAGCAAAAGTTTTCGGGAAAGTAGATACATTTTGGACGTATCAACTCCCCCAAGCTTAGCTTATTGCTTGTCCTCAAGCAATTCAGTTGAAAACTGAGTGCGATAAAAGAAACTTTCACGAACACATTTGCTTCATAAGATGTATATATTCTCAGCATATGATCAACTACTCAGGCAATTCATAATAAAGAGTATGCAACTAAGTTTACTTAATAGTCATTGCAAGCTATGAAGAGATTCCAACTCAAAAAATAATAAGTAGCATGAAACATAAATATAAGCAACATTGCAATGCTCATAACAGGGTATGATAGAGTGGTATCTCGCTTGCCTTTGATTGTAGAGCAAACATAAATGCCAAGGCACCTCTAAAGTTCAAGTGAAGACTAGAAGTAAAGATATCAAAGATACAAGCATCAAAGTCATAACATAATTAATCTAGTTTTGAGACAAGCACATTATACTAAGAATGACAACTATGCTCTCAAGAGCTCATAGAATAGGTGGTGACTCAACAAGGAAATGAAAAAGGGTTTTGAAAAGTTTGAAAGGCTTCCAAATGCTGAAAGTATAGTACTCATTAGATTTGATCTCTCATTTCCCCTATCATAAGCATCTTTAAATGGTTAAGGTTAAAGTGACACAACTAAGAGGATATGCTTGATAAGTTATAAGTTAAAATCTCATGCCCCTTACTTACGAGTACCGAACCTCATGCTACTCAACTTCAGTCACAAGTAAGCTCTTGTTATTGTAAGTACATATGTAGCATAGAGAACCGCCAACGGGGTACCCCTTGCACATGATACAGGAGCTATCTCATAATCAAAATGACAAGGCAAGCAGACAATGAGCATCTCAGCGATCTTTTTATTTTATATTTGCATAGGTTTTTATTGAGGATGCTTCATAGATTGCTCATTATGGTTATGCTGCATGTTTCCACCATGATTAGGCATGGCTTAGGCTAGCGGCCCACGCGTTTCTAACACATATACAAACTCCATGATCTTACAAGTTCTTCTTTTATTTCACACCGTCGGGATCCATAAGCAAAAGAATCATGATATCAACAAGGTACAAAGTAGCCGTGCAATGTTGAAAGCGTTCCCCATGATACATGGTTCTGCTAACTTCAACTTATAAAGAGCAAGCATATACGCAACAAATATGGACATAATGGTTCAAGATTATTAAGTGCAAGAAAGTAAAGTGTGCCATCAAGTTTGTGAGAGCTTTACTAACTAACTTTCTCATAACAAGCAAACATTTTATTCGGAATAAAACAAGACATACTAAGCATACACGGAATAGCAAATGATGCTAATAGGTGGGTATGGTGGACACTTTTGGTAATATTTGGTTTTAGGGAGTTGGAAACATGAGTAAAGCTTATACTCAGTGCAGGTGAAGGCTAGAAATAGTAAGGGAGCGACAAACGAGAGAGCAGTAGCTTTCATAATCATGCTTGCAACAAAACAGGACTAATCATGGCATGAAAGTGATTCAAGACCCCTGAGGCAAAATAATTCATCGAGGCTTAACTGATTATTGTTTCAGTCATATGCATGCATGAGCATGTGCCAAGTCAATTCAAGTGAAACATTCAGAGGAGGGTACCACAGTGTCATACCAAGTTATGAATCGAGCAATGCAAGCAAACATTCATATGACATGCTACAAATTATTAGCGAGCTGGAGCTAATCATAAGAAAGCAAGAACTACTAAGCATCCATAAATAACATACACCCTACATGAACAGACTAAGCATGCCCACAATGATGAGTATATGTACAAAAATGTAAACAAATAGACACCAAGGTAATTCTGCTGAAAACAGCGTCAGTCTGTGTTAGTTGTATCCAAATCACACAAGTTTAGAGGAAAAACAATAGCAAAAGTGTTCGGGAAAGTAGATACGTTTTGGACGTATCATTCATACAATTCAAAATTCATTGGCATCATTTCTTCAATATCCTCTTGTGTAATTCCTTTACTTTTGAACTCTGCTTCCAATGAATAAATTGCTTTATTCTCCTCTCGGTCCATTGGTTAAATCTCCCCTGCATTTGGTTCAATCTCTTCTGCATTTGGTTCAATATCCTCTCGATCCATTGGCCATCTCCCCTGCATTTGGTTCAATCTCCTCTAGGTCCTTTGGTTCAATATCCCCTGCATTTGGTTCAATCTCCTCTCGATCCATTGGTTCAATCTGCAATGTATCCATTGCTTCATTCTCCTCTCGTTCAAATACTTCATTCTCATATGCATTTGCTGCTCCCGCCTGATCATCCATTCCATAAGCTAGGTCCACTGCATTTTTACAAAGCCTAGCAATGTGCCCTAGGATCCCATGATGTTTGCACTTACATCGTCGAGGTGGTGCACCACCCTCTGCACTAGCTCTCATCCTATTATTCCTTGGCCTACCTGCTGGTCTAGTAAAAACTGGAGGGTAAAGCTTGAAGCCTGGATCCACTTCCATCCATTGGTATTTTCCCAACAAGTCTGGAACATTTCTGAGCATATGCTACCCTAAATTTGGCAACGGAGAAATACTCCGACACGTACTGATCAACTTCACCCTCTTCACCTCCTAGAACACCCATGAAAAATAATGCATGTATGCAGGATTTCCCAAGGAGCTGCCATTGCCTGCAATGGCATGTCCTATCAACCAAACTCACTGGATACCTCCATTGCCTATCTTTACTATTAGTGTATGTTACCTCAGCCTCCATTCCTCTTCTAATGCATTTCATCTTCAATTGTTTTGCCTTGGCATGCAAAGCCTTAATCAAAGATGGCAGGATGACATGGCCATCATATACTGTTGATGTAATTCTTTGACACAAATCAACCTTTATCATGATCATCTGCCTAATCTTATCAAATATTTGCCACAACATAAGCCCTTTCAATGACTTGACTTTTGCATTGAAACTCTCTACAAGGTTACTTGTTACATAGTCTACCTTGCAAATTTCATTGAATCGGCTTCTTGACCACACCATTCCATGATGTGCATCCAAATACTCCTTCACCGCATGTTTTTGTTTATACAACACCTCCAAATGATACATATGCTTCCTCAAACTGCATGTGTATGAAGCTGGCCATAGGTTGTCAGTATAAACTTTACCTTTGAATTTCTTTGTAAAGTTATGCACTAAGTGTCGCATACATTCCCTATGCTCCACTCCGAGGAATACTGCTTCTACATCTTTCTCCAAACCTTTGCAAGCGTGTGTGGATAGTAAGTCCTAGTGGATGACCTATAAGGTCACACAAGTTCTCCAGAAACCAAGTCAAACTTTCCTTTGACTCAATCTCCAAAACTCCAAAAGCAACAGGGAACATCCAATTGTGTCCACCAACTACAGTAGCAGCTACTAACTGTCCTTTAAATCTGCCATGAAGAGTTGTTTCATCCACGTCCAAATAAGGCCTGCAATCATCTAGAAACCCTTGCCAGCAAGCTTTGAAACAAACAAAAGCCCTTCTAAAGCACTCCTTCTCCTTTGTCTTTCCTCTTGTTTTGTACTGAACTTTATGCATGTCTATCTGTACAACACTACCTGTACTAGCCATCTCCACTTCAGCTTTGAAGCTGTAAAGCAACTGAAAACTTTCATTCCATGGACCATTGATCCTATCAAGAGTCATTTCCTTTGCATAGAACATCCTCATGTAAGGTACTGTATATTAAACTTTTCAGAAACTTCTTTTATGAGCATTGTTGCACCAAGTGATGGGTTCACTCTCATCCAATCCATGATTGCATCTGCCAACCACCTAGTCTTTGCTAGTTTTGTTTTGTCCTTTGGCTATCCCCCTTGAGGTGGACAAGAATGTTCGAACCGGTTACTTTTTATCTAAAACATAATGAAAATGTCAGGTACAGTTAACAAACTCTACACAATGATCTAAAATACATAAGTGGTTATAATACCTGAACCAAACTACTCCTGAGCATAGTGGAGCATGCATCCTCCACCTACACCTCTTGTATGGGCACTTCACTGTGAACCTTGTTGGCTCACTCTTAATATCATAATCATTATTGGTTTGGATGCAATATGTAGTAAGGGCATTATGACAGTCCCACATCATTTCAAATACGGTGCCTTCTGAAATCTTAGGATTATTCATGTCCCACTCAATTACTAGCAAGTCCTCACCATCGTACTCGGCTAAAACGAGACTATCATTGTTCTCCTCGTTCTCTTCATCATCAGTGTCATCAAATCTAGCACCATGGGCCAGTTCCTCTGTGTATTGATCCTCTAGTGCATGTTTACTGAATCTATCTCCCAATTCAGGAAAAATCAATTCATCCTCATCATCTAGTGGAGGCGCTCCCTCGTCAAGCTCTGCTTCGTCCTCCACATAGGCCACATGAGCGATTTGGCTTACACTCGCAGTGCGAACAGATGGTACTGTTGTGGACCTACAAGGAGCGCGGGGGCGCACACTATTAGCAGAGACAACAGAGATACATGATGCCCGACCACCTGATGATGCCTGACCACCAGATGATGTTTTAACCCTCTTTCCCGTATGTTCAACTTTAGGTTGCACATGGAGACAAATTTGACCAAAACGTTTGGCAACATTCAAAGAGAAAAGCGTTACCAGATCAGCTTCGCTAGTTAGTGGGAGCACTCTTTGCTCGCTAATGTTGAAATATTACAAATCAACTGAATCACCATTGCTCTAGGGGAATTTAGAATAGTTTTTTCTTTCAAATCTCTGAGAGTTATGGAGGTTGTAACCACCGCTAGGAAGTAAAATCCAGAGAGATACTGTTCACAACCACAAATTACGCTAGTATCCAGTCTAACCGCCATCCGAAATGCCAGCGCTAGATCAATCCTATTCGAAAAGAAAGGTAGTTAGCTGAGCACCAGCCATTTGCACTCAATTACTGCCCATAATCAATCCACAAAGGGAAATAATGCTTACCCAGATGGAATCCATGCGTTAGATCCCTCCGAGTCCACCCAATCTTCTCCACGCTCGACGGGGAGGACCGGTACACTAGCCGGCATTGCATACTATTCCGCGAAAGGGGTAGATCTAGCGAGAGCGGAGCCGGAGGTGGAGTAGGCTCCACGGCTAGGGAAGGGGGTGGCTCAGTGGCCGAGGATGACATAAGGTAGGAGGGCACAACAACAGGGGATCGGAGGGGCGTGTGGGAGCTGTTACAGGCTCAGGGGAAGCAAATGCTTTCGGTGAGCGAGAATGACTGGTTTGACGTGTCTCCATGCGGCCCCACCCTTCACCATGTATGCAAGACCCGTCCCAACGCAGCCCCACCCTTCACCACGTATGCAAGACCCGTTCCAATGCGGCCCCACCTTTTAGCATGTAACGGTCGAGACGACGTAACGTAACGCTCAACGCATGACCTGCCCCAACACGGTCCCACCGGTCAACATGTAACGGTCAAGCCTTTGACCTGATGGCATCCCCCGTGCGAGCGCCTGTGAGGGTTTTAGAATAGAGGGAGGGAAAAAGTGAGGAAAAACTAAGCGAATGGGGGAAAACTGAGTACAACTAACGAACCGGGGGCACGAAAATAGAAATCTCTAAGTTTTATGCCATGCTATAACTGTTTTAAGAGAAAACATTAGTACATGTGTGGTATGTAAACAAACCAAGTCCCTAGTAGCCTCTATTCAACTAGCTCATTGGTCAACTGATAATCAAGTTTTCCTGTTCATGGACATTTATGTCAATTGGCAATTCAGTCACGTCATTAGATGAATGATGTGATGGACACACACCCAACTTAAGTACTGCAATGAGATCTAATCACAAGGTTCAACATTGCGATAACTAGAAAAACTTAGTAACCTAATCCTTTGGCCGTGAGATCATATCTAATCGCTATCACTAGAGGGATCATTAACTGCATCAACCGTCACACCATAACAAGGTGATCATAAATATGTCTCTCAGGTATTCCAAAGGAATAGGTTGAGGTGTGTGCATCAAGATAGGGATTTGTCCATCCACGTGACAGATAAATACTCTGGGCCCACTCAGTGAGATTACCTCTACGAAGCTTGCAAGCATGTGATTAGGTCAATGGAATATAATATCACGAGAACAAGTAAATGTGTTTTGTCGGTAACAAAATGGAACTAGGTATAGAGTTAGTGAAGATCAGATCTTGGACAAACTAAGTATCATGTAGCAAAGAAAATGGGACTTAGCGTTTAAGGTTCAAACTATAAAGTTAATTCGTGAAATGCGTAGGGACCATCATGGGTTTCCAAATCCCAGTGTTGGTCATTGAATGAAGAGGTGTCTCGATCATGTCTTCTCATTTCCAAACCATAGGGTGGCATGCTTAAGGGTATACGATGCTTAGAGATCGATTTGGGGCCGATGGAGAAATGAGAGAGAACTCTGGAATTGTTCCGAAGAGATGTTAGAAAAGTTTTGGTTCAATGAATTGTTTAGAGACTTCAACAACGTGTTTTAGTATTTAATTAAAATAAATAAATATTAAAATATAGGCTAACCCCTAATGAGCCACCACATGGGTAGCCCACTAGGAGGCGCCCGACACCCCAAAGGGTTGCTGACGGCCCAAGGAGGGGGCGTGTGGCAAGGAAGGGGGCACCCTAGGGAAGCCCCCTAGGGGAGGGGCATCCTAGGGAGGCGCACCCGAGGTGGAGGTGGCCCCTAGATGACACGTCCCCCTCCCCTAAGCCTATATAAAGGAGAGTAGACCCCTCTCCTCATTCATTCCCTTATCTTTCGCCTTCTCTCCCTCTCTCTCCCTCACGTGTGGTTCCAGAATATTGAAACATGCATACAAGGTTTGAGATCTCCACCATACGCACACTGCCGTGCTATTGGATCCTCGGTACAAATCTTTCTTCTTCCGCGGCTTCACTGGACCAGAGCCCGGGGGACGTCGTCTACACCGGACGCGTGTAAAACTTCGGAGGTACTGCCAGTTGTAAAACTCATCGCTTGTACGACTACACGATCTTGAGGTCGGCGTCGCCATACATCTACATCATCAACATTCGTTGGAACGTGAAAAGATTCTCGGTCTTCAAGGGTATAAACATTGAATCTCTCTATTACCTTACATCTACATAGTATAGATCTTGGCGATATCATTCTCGTTATTAGGAGATTTTAGTTTTCTGCTGCGGAACCCAACAATTAGCAACATGAGCCTTGGGTAATTCCTCCATTGTCATTGAAGATGAGGTCATATAGGAGACCGAATCCCCTACAAGTGGGCTTCGAAGGTCTAACATGTCAATTAGGACCCGACCACTACTACTAGTCTACTACACTCATTCGGCTCAAACGATTAAGCGACACGAAATGGAAGCCTAGCTAGCCAGTTACACAGACACGAACCTATAGCTAGATCTCATCCCTGTATGTACACGATTAAACTACACGCATACGTGCTATTGCTACGGTGAGCCTACACCTCACTTCCCTGGTCGCCATGGTCGTCATCGCCCTCTTCTACCAGTTGCTGCACCTTCCTTTTCTTGCCCTCGTCTAGCCTCACGCCGAAAAGCTTCACCACCGCGTCGTCGCCGCCTCGATGCCTAGGCTTCGCCTCGCCGCCGCCGGCACGCTCATCAGCGTGTCCGAGCTCCACCAGCCTGCGGTAGCCGGACATCGCCGGCGGCACGGGCGTGGGCGTGGGCGTGGGCGGCGGCACCGGCTCCACGTGGTTCTGCAGGAAGTAGATGATGTCATTGTAGAGCTTCCTCATGTGTGCCAGCTCCGATAGCAGCAGCGAGTTGCGCTGCCGTAGCTGCCGGTTGTCCTCCGACAGCGCCGCCATAAAGTCCCCGCTACTGTCCGCTGGCGTCGGGGAGGAGTTCTCCTGGAGAGGGTGATAGGCCTGGAGCGGAGACGGCGAGAAGAGGCTGAGGTAAGGCTGCAGCTCATGGTGCCGGCGGTGGAGCGGCGGCGGCGGAGGCTGCGATGAGCAAGCGGACTTCCTCCGGTGGATCTCCGACAGGAGGTGCTTGCCCCCCTTTCTGAAGAACTCGTTGGCGAACTCCCACCTGTCAGCCACTATCTTCCTGAAACCCTGCCAAAATGGTAAATATGTCAAAGAAAAATTAAGCAAGAATCACTGTCTCAAGGCAAGTATGATCAAGAATGTAGGAAGTGTGGTCGACGCATGAATCATACGGCCGGGCATGTTCCACTTGTGATTGATGCCATTTTCCATATAGGAACTTGTGTTGTACTCCATGTGTGTGTGTGTGCAAGTGTAATGTCAATCTTCTCTGCCAATGATTGGCTACACTGATCCAATGTATTGATTGGTTCATGAGGGTATGAATTCATGGCTCCACTACATGGTGTCTAGTTAATGGATACTACTATAAACAACTGGAAATGTGAAGGGGAGGGAGAGATGGCCTAGAGCTGGCCATGTCTCCATCTAGCTTGAAAGGAAACATGCATATGAGTAAAATCCTATATACTATGTAAGATTCACAATTAAAATGGAATTAAAAGGAAAAGCTAGAAGATAAATAGTACATGCTTCATTTTTTCGTTGGCTAATGTACGTGCATGAAACAAGGATGTGGCAAGTTTGAAAGGTCTCTTTTCCAATCTCCGTATACATACTAAGCATGG
Source organism: Avena eriantha (assembly GCA_910589775.1). Classification (NCBI taxonomy): domain Eukaryota; kingdom Viridiplantae; phylum Streptophyta; class Magnoliopsida; order Poales; family Poaceae; genus Avena; species Avena eriantha. Next base: position 493,668,625 of record OU342743.1, read on the forward strand.
AAAAGGAAACACCTTTATTTGTACCGTTCTAGGAAACAAAAAACGGAAAGGAAGACGGCAAGTACTGTTGTACAAAAATCCCAAGGAGAAAAACCCATCTAATATATAACAAACAAACTAGGATTAATTAGTATCTACGGCATACATATATTACATTTGCGCATATGTGTATAAAAAAGAGAAAATGGATTAGGTAGATAGGGGGACGTACATAGGTGTTGAGCTGCCTGACGAAGCTTGAGAAGTTGTTGTGCTTGAAGTAGTTTGGGAGGAGGTCCCTGGCGAACTCCGGCGGCCGCCACACCACGAAGGTGGTCTCGTCCTCCCCCCACGACACCACGTGGTCCGTGCAGGGGTCGTCGACGAGCTGGTACGTCTTGGTCAGGAAGGGAGCCAGCACCGGCTTCATCATCGCCGCCGCCGTGTGCTGCGAGTGCGACGACTGTGGCGAGCTCATCTCCATGGACAGAGCCATCTCACCGCTACAACTCTCCACAAGAGGCTAGCAGAAGAACAAGGTAGGCAATATATGCATGAGCAAGAGGGAGTTGGGGAGGAGAAAGAAGAAGAAGACCGTCCCTCGTCTCTCTAGCTAGCTGTGTGTCTCCACTCTGGCACTCACCCTGGGTGCACGCACACCCCACGACCCTTCAAATATTCTCATGTGGGTCACTGTCTCTGGATCAACACCTCCCTGACTCCCTCCCTCTCTCTCTCTCCCCTACCTCTGCCCCTCTCTCTATCTCTCTCTCATCATTATACATGCATATGCATGGATACCTGTGCGAGACAGTACAGGGTCTGGGTGCTTCAAATGGCCGCGTTCTGGTCTTGGGCATCTACTCCATACGGTCCACGCACAGTTCTTGCGCGGTCACCATCTTTACGACCCAACAGGGCCAAACTTCACAACGTATTTAACGTCCACGTAATATTAGTATGGGACCACTTACGTCTCTGCCGGTTCATCTTTTTTAATCATGTATACCCCCTCTGATGCAATTTAATTGTCACAAGTTTTGCCTAAACCTTGTCTAAAACTGCGACTGACTCTTAAATCGGATCGGAGGGAGGGAGTAGTTGATTTTTGAATGTTGGCTCGGGAGAGTACATCATCAAATCACAAATAGATTTCCTTATATAAGTTGATTAGTTCCCAATAATGGTATCACTACAGTTAAACCAAACACAAGGTAATAAAGTGGATCCTACATGCACTACATCAAATATATCATATTATTGATCTCCCTATATGTGACTCATAGCTATTTACCCATTACTTCAAATGGAGCTCGGGCTAGGAGGCTGTTTTCAAAAAATTCAAAAACTTCATTTTTATAATTAAACAAAATCTGAAAGAATAAAATTACATATATATATATATATATATAAACCCTATTCAGCATCCAGGGTGCAGAATAGTTATTTTGCACCCCACATATTTTTATGTTCTCACATACATAAATTTATGTTTTGTATACTAATAATTATATTCATATTCATCAGAAACACAAAACAATAACATAAAAATACGATTTATGAGTCATTATAGTGTAAAAAACATAAAAAATCGCATTTTACGCCGTATTTTTTTACGGCATGTAAATACTTTTTTTACATCATGTCTAATTTTTTTTAAGTTCTTCTTGACTTCCGGGATAAGAGAAAATTTACGTGACGTAAAAATCATATACGGTTTGAAAGATAGAGGTTGGATAAAGAATAACTATTCTAGAGTGTCAAATAGCGCAAATTTTCATCTTACTATGTCTTGATCTGACCTACACAAAAAGACAAATGAGAGGACCAAAATCCAGTTTCTTTTTGACTATTTAGAGCCATAGCCCAAAATATAATGTATTATCTAAATAAAATTTGTAGGTTGATAGAACACATATGTATATCTGTGAAAAGAATTTTAGAAAAATTTGAAGTTTCCAAATAGCATTTTTTTTTCCAGAATACCGAGCTCATGCTCCAAACCGACGCAGTCAAGTATTTATCAGTATATATACTGTTGTTGTGCATAACATTCGAGCTACGCATCTCAGTCTAAGATCTGTTCCATTAGTATTACATTATGTTTGGATGCACTCAATTGGGCCCAGAATTGCGGAATTGGAAATGGACAACGATTTCTACCGTTTGTTTTGTCCTGGAATTTAGCCCCGGAAATGATGCCCAATTCCACGAGCCCCCCTCCCCCCGCTAGGCATGTCATCTAGTTGTCTCCAATTCGGAGCCTCACCCCTCCGAATTGTCACGGAAACGGGGCGGTACCGCTTCGTTCCTATCGCCTCGATATGATCTTCCCGAGCGTCCTCACGTGACGAGACCAGGGCCGCCGCCTCCATCTGCCGCCGGTAAGGCTCACCCTCCTCCCTTCCTCCATCCTCTCCCCTTCCCCGCCCTCCTCCCTCCCTTTCGATCCTCGCCCCTTCCCCACCATCCTCCTTCCGATCCCTCCCCATCCTCGCCCCATCCTGGCCGGCTGACCTAGCTTTTGGCGGCGGTTTGAGGGATGTCGGTGGCAGATTCAAGCTTGGCGGAGGCAGGAAACCCATCCCCACCGTCTGCATATCCTCTTGATCCAAAATTAGCATTGATTGGCTCCTTTCCATCCGTTAGATGTGACCTAGCAGATATAATTCGCCCGCGACGTTTTCAAATACCACCAACGCCACTCTCGTCTCGATCTCGATTTCGATTTTAGGGAAACATGAGTGCCGACGTCGCTGCCGCGTCCGACTGGTCCAACCTTTTCCTAGAGCTCATGCGTATGAGATTTCTTTTGAACAATCGTGTGTGACCTATAGTTCATGCCGAAAAAAGGAGTTCTGCCCAAACGGCCTTGTTTAATTTTCATGAGAAAAGTGACCTCTACTGTAGTTTGTTTCTTGCCTGAACTAGACAAAGTTTGGCGTCGACTTTATCTGTCGGCCGCAGGTTGAGACAAAGTTTATGCCATGTGTGACATAGGTGTTGTAGCATTACATAGATGTTGGTCGACTAGTTGTACACACTGTTGCAACTCTGAATTGTAGGTTAAATTCTCATACATATCTCATACATAAATATGGTACAATATATGGTTATATGATAATTGAATGTTGTGTGAATTGTAGCATCATGTCCCAACAAGAGTTGGTTGATTACATCACCGAAGAGAATAAACGGAGAAAAAGGAAAAGGATAGTATTGACAAAGAAGTTTTTCGAGATGTCGTGTCTTGCTCTATATTATGTTAGTACGCAGAGGGCACCAAGAAATCTAGGATGCTATAATGATGATGAGGAGAAGGTTGCATATATAAAGTATATACTGAAACAAACATATGATGGGTCTGAGACAACTTGTTATGATAAGCTACGCCTAACTAAAAGAAACTTTCATAATCTTTGTGCTATGTTGCGTGAGAAGTGTGGTCTCAAAGATAGCGTGTTTGTGACAGTAGAAGAAAATCTTGCTATGTTCTTACATGTTGTTGGACATGGAATTAAAATGAGAATGTTGGGTGGCACTTATCAGCGGTCTTTAAGACTATCAGTAGGAATTTCTCATCGGTGTTACCTGCTATCCTATCTCTAAATGGGGAGTTAATCAAGCTTCCCGATCCTTCTGTTACCCCCCCCCCCCCGAATGATTACAAATGGAAGTGGTTTGGCAATGCACTTGGAGCACTAGATGGGTGTCATATTCTAGTGTTTGTTAATGCTGCTGGCAAGGGGAGATATAGAAACAGAAAACAAGAAATCACCACTAACATGCTAGGTGTGGTTGATTGGAATATGAAATTTCTCTATGTTCTACCTGAATGGGAGGGATCTGCATCCGACTCGAGAGTCCTGAAAGATGCTATGAGGAATGACCGCCAAAATGCGTTTGTTGTACCACAGGATATGGTTCTTCCTCTTGGCTTTTTTTTCTTTATCATATTTAATTGTTAGCTAACTTATTTGCTTCGTAAATAGGAAAGTACTATCTAATTGATGCTGGCTATACAAATGGACCTAGATTTCTTTCTCCATTTAGATCCACTCGATACCACTTGAAAGAGTGGGTTGCAAGTCAACAGCAGCCGCAAAATGAAAAAGAGTTGTACAACTTGCGCCATGCTCGTGCTAGAAACGTAGTGGAGAGAACTTTTGGCTTGTTGAAGAAGAAATGGGCCTTCTTACGTTCTTGTTCCTTCTTTGGCATAGATGACCAGGTAATACATGTCTACATGGTGTTGTAATAATTAAATCTTTGACAACCACAAATACTGATATAGAAATAAATATTTGCAGATTCGGATTATTAATGCATGTTTTGTGCTGCACAACTACACAAGGGATAGACATCATGTGAGGGATGATTTGTTGCTGTAGGAAGTCGACGCTGAACTAGCAGCTATGGCTCATGAGCCTGCTGATGATGCTACTTTAATTAGAAGTGTCCAACAAACGGCTGCATGGTCCAACTTTAGACAGGAATTTGCTGATGATATGTTTGCTGAATATCTTGTTGCGCATGCTGAACTAGCGTTGGAGCACTAGATAAAAATTTATGGTAGCTTACAGTGTCCCTTTTGTGCTAGCTTTGTGGTGGTGGATTTTGTGTGACATTTGTGTGCATTCATCATCTTCATAGTAATATATATGAAACATATTTTACCTTAGTCAACTTATGTTTGCTGTCCTTACTTTATTTTAACTTGTAGAAACATGGTTGAACCAAAAGGAAAGAAAGGTAGCAGGTCATACCTTGCACGGACTGCTGAGATGGACACGACATTGTTGGCCATGCTTGTTGAGCATCACAACAATGGTGACCATGCTCAAAATGGTTGGAAGCCACATGTGTACAATGCTTGCATAAAACATGTGAAGGGGAAATGTGATGTTGTTATCAACAAGGACAAAATACAGGCAAGAATTAAAACATTTGGCAAGCATTACGAGATCATTAGCAAGATGCTTGCTCAGAGTGGCTTCAGATGGGATTGGGATAAGAACATGGTGATGGTTGATAGTGATGAAGTGTGGACTCGATATGTAGAGGTACGTAACACTACAATATATTTTGTGCTATCATTTATAACTACGATATCATGTATGATAACATATTTGTGTATTATGTAGGCTAACAAGGAAGCAGCTTGCCTGGAACAAGGTCATCAGGAACTGGGATGCTATTCAGACTAATTCAAAATACCATGCAACAGGCGCAAGTGCTAGGACTGCAACTGAATGTGTTGAAGATCACGAGAGTGGTGCAGGTGCCTCAGAAGAAGCAACGCACTGGGAAGCCATCTTGTGCATGATGGGACAAATGAGGACATCTTTTGACGAGGCTTTGAAGACAACCGAGCCACTTCCAATGCCAAAGGAGACTCCTCCAGCAGAAATCCTCGATGCACTGAAAAAGGTACCTGAGTTGGAGGATTCTGATATGATCAAGGCGTATCAAAAGTTGATCATCAATGAGCGCTTGTTCCAAGCATTCATGGCACTTCCTGAGAACTTTAGGAAGACATATCTCTTGACCTTGCCTTGATGGTTGCTATGATATGTGGATGTTAAACCGAGCTACTACGTACTTGGTTGATTATGAATTGTCTACTCGTGATTAGTTTGTGCTATGTGTAAGAGACATAAATTATATATGTGCTTCTTGTGATCTTGTTCAGATTATTTTGAATGTTACTATGTGTGGAAAATAATAATATGTATACATTGTAATATATATACATGTGACAATCCGTTCATTTTAACAAGTATAAAACAGAAAAAAAAATCCAATTCCATGGTTTGAACATCCAAACAGGAATTGGAATTGGGTAGCATCATCTGCTTCCAACGGCAAATTCCGAACCACCCAAACAACAGAATTCGAATTAGTAGCCATTTCCTTTCCGGCCCGAATTTGGAATTCCCACCTAATTCATTTCCTGGATTCAATTATGTGCATCCAAACAGAGCATTAGGAAAATCGGTTGACATTGACATATATTGACAAAAAAATTTCTCGAACACATAATTAAAATGAGTGTCTTTTGCACTAAAATAGTTACACAAAAATAACCAAATTTGATTAGATTGTACAAAATTTGTTATATTGTTGCGTATTATCTATATACATATCTAAAGAAATGTAACTAGCCCAAAAAGAAGCATACATTAAAATAAATGTATATAAAACTGTAATCTTTTGAAAAATCTCACCAGTGCACCGAAGAGATTAACATTGATTTTGCAGGTGATGGTGATTTTACACAGGCCTGTCCAAAAATTAGTTACAAAATCAAGGAGCATCTCTCAATTAATGTACTGTACACTTATAGACACAAACACTATAATTCGACACGATAAAACAGTATGAAGCTCAGGAGATCAAAGTACACATACACGGAAACGGGGTATAAATGCATGCAGAAACCATAAAAGTTAATCCAAATAGAGAAGGCTCTGCAAGAATGGGAGGAAAACAAAAAGTCTAGAGCAGTTCTTCATAAATCTCTGCAGACAAGAGAAGCATATATGGTGCCCTGTGCTCTGACTACTGACTGGTATGCCCATGGTATTTAGTGACCAAATTGTTCTACACCCCTCAGTCCCTCACTTCCCTACATGTAGAGATGTGTTTGTTTGCAGAGAAAGAAAGGAGGATACTTTCTGTGTTAAACAGCTTGCAAGTTTCAAGGCAGACCCGTGACCTCTCCCAGAGGTTCATAAAGGAAGAATTAAAAGAAGTGACAGGAATAAAATATGTGTATTATTTATGTGTATATATATGAGAGGTAACAAAACTTTACATCCACTGATGGGTAGTAGCAGTATCCTCTTTTGATGCAGCATCAATTTCATACTGCCCTCCCCAGCTGCTGGACTGCATGCAGATGCATGCATGAACGTGATGCAAGGCTGCTGCGGCACCAGCTTCCATTAATGTCATATCAATGTGCAAGAGAACAAAACAATTCCATTGATTTCCAGCTCCACTTCCTTGAAATGCTGAATACAGTGTCATGCTTCTACTTTTGACTCCAAGATGGATGGATTGGTTAACTGCAATACCTTGATGCATGTGTGCGTGTGTGTCCACTTAGTTAGACCATGAAAGTTGGTGCATGTTCCTTCTTGTACTTGGGATTTTAGACAAGGAAAGAAGTTTGTCTTTAAATGATTATTATGAATAATGATTCATAAAATCAAGGAAACTCTCCACAAAAGGAGAGGTGAGGACATACTAGATTATTATGAACAGAAACACATGAGCTTGGAGAAACCATTATAGCTGGACAGAAAAGGCTGGGTTCTGGACATGGTCTGTGGTCTATTACAGTACTCCCTCCGACCCATATTTGTTGACTCGAATTTGTCTAGATTCAGATGTATCTAGACATGCTTTAGTACTAGATACATCCGAATTTAGAAAAATCCAAATCAACTAATATGGGTCGGAGGCTCTGTTGGGCAGTGGTACTCAAGCACCTCGATCTATCTTTTTTGTTGTTGTTGAATGGTTGATCTATCTTTTTCCAATTCCCTTTCTCTGATGCTTTTCCCAGCACCAGATTGTCTCGGTCAAACTAGCCCAAGAGAGCACACCTCATGCACCACAGAACCATTTCAGAGTATCAAACCTTTGCAGGCGATGCAGCTCAGGTTCTAGCTCGGGATGCCTATCAGATGCATGGTGTAACCTGAAAGTAGTATATGCATGTGCATCGATGCAGGTGTGCACGGCCAAATGACCAACTCTACCACACCCCTGCCCTAGCTAGCTGCACATCAGCTTTAGCTTGATGAGGGCCAAAAGCTAGTAAAAGGCATGGAACCTGAGCATTAAACAAATCATGAACCACAAAGAGATGGGACACACACATATGCATTTTGTGATGAAAACAATAGGCTCTCCGTGTCCTGTGGCGGTTGGCTGTGAAATTTAAATATCATGGAAGATTCTGTTCCATGCATGACAAGCTATTCATGCTTTACTGATGTGTTTGCAGAGACATTTTATGAGTACATCATCACATGACCTTTCTCCATCCCGCATGTGGCCCACCGCATTTGTGGTCGCTGGGCAGGTCCAGATCTATGTTTGACTGGCTACACCATATAAACACCCCAAAGGAAAAGGAGAGAAATTATGAGACAGGGAGACCATCAGATTAGCTATGGGATGAAATAATATTTCAGAAATATAGGAGGATGGCCTTTGTATGTGTAGAACATGCCAGATGTAGTCTGATGACATCATGCATGCCATATATAAAACAGCCTTTTAGACATATATATACATACTACTACTCATGGACACAATCACTTCTCGACATTAGATTTTGTTCTGTTGGAGGATGCATGCATTTTATGTAATACTAGCCACGTTGACTGGTTTGAAATCGAAATAAAATGAGACATACATCACCGATATTGGTCTTCATTAGAATAGGCATGATGCCATGAATAGCACATACATACCTTTGTGTAAATATGAATCTGGCTAGATAGGGCAAGAACAGATCTCATGTGAATAGAGAACAGATAACAACTGTTCATGCATGTTCCTTGGCTGCATGGAGAAGAGCTGCACTGTTGGACTTTAGCATGATTGCTACTACTGTAGCTGCAATATCGTTACAGTTAGGTGCACTTGATCAGATACAGATCCTCCTTTCACTATGAACCAGCCAGCGAACTCTTAATTACTCCCCTTCTATGCAGCAATGCATGTAAAAACAGAGTAACACGATTGCTATTATTATCAGCAAATTAAATTAAATTAAATCTTGCAGATAATGCCCTACAATGCAATATGAAAGTAATAAGATAAGAAACATTCTCAAGTCTCAACGATTGCAAAAATATATCTTCGGCTGAGGGGCAAGAAGGTTACCAGAATGCAGCCACCAATGTTTGCCCCAGTTAAGTTTAGCACTGTCCACAGCCTTCTCAATATTATTAACCATAGTTTCGAGATAATGCATGGTATGATAGGGATTGAACCTAGCATCATTAAACATTTTGTAACTGTCCACAAATAGTGTTACAATTACTAGACTAAGATCTACATTTTGCATGCTTGAGAAATATATATTTTTTAAAAGCTGCATGTACCTTGCTGAGTATTTACCAGATCAATGTGCTTCAGGGGTGGAGCTTAGGAAAACCAGTGGAAAAGATCACACAGTTTGCAGGTTCATTCTTTTTAACGGTCACAGGCCACATGATCGAGCTTTTTGTGCAGGAAACAGGAAAAAAGAGAGAAAAGGTGTTTAAAAGATGAGGAGTTCGCCTAGCCAAAGGAAGCTTTTCAGAGAACATTTCCTTTTCAGAGAGAGAGGGAGAGAGAGAGAGAGAGAGAGAGAGAGAGAGAGAGAGAGAGAGAGAGAGAGAGGGAGGTGGTCAGGGTTCAGAGCATTAAGGGAAACTGATTAAAGTCTGTTCATAAAGGTAGTGTAAAGATGTGAATTTACCACCCCTCTTTTGCAAACTCTTACACTCCCCACATGTGCATATGCATGTGCATGCTCCCCCAGTCTGCCATATATGGTCACAGGAATGCCTCTGAGCACTAGATTTAGATGTTTCTGCGTTAAATAAGCAGAGGCTGTCATCTTTGTGTGCAAACAACTTCAGAAAGTTATGGCCACCGTTGCTGGTCAACACAAACATCAGAAACAAGACAACAAGAAACTCGGATTGAAGCATAGACGACATTCCCTCGAAGCGTCAGTTCATAGGATGAAAATAGATAAGGAGATTATCCAAGAGAAAAGTTATCATCACAGCAAACACTTGCTTCCATCCCAATTTTCATTTTTCGAAAAGGACCCCGGACTCTTCCATAATCCCATTGTGCATATGTTACTTCAAAATAAAAATCCCATTGTGCCATACATACACTATAAATATAATATTCATGCATTATGTATGATGTGCCACGTTACCTGACTGGCTTGCATTGTAGATAGAGATACACACACAGATAAAGAAGGTAGCAGCTGGCTGTGCAGAGACAAGGAGGCCATGCATGCGGCACTGCCTGGTGACACTAATAATTTCTGCCTATATATGGCGCTGCCAGCAGCAGTGGGCGGGCAGACAGAGACGACACGAGTCCGAGCCCGTGCACTGCACACGTGAGTTGACACCAGGGTTTCATGTGCATGAAGGTTCCAACACACATTTAAGCTTGAACCACACAGGCTAGCTAACCAATCTGCACGCAGAGCGCTGCAGCTAATGATCTCTCTCTCTCTCTCTCTCTCTCGCCCGCGCCGCAGAGAGGCATAGAGCTACACTACAATACACAGGCCTGCCTGTCGACGCCACATGGAGTCACATGCGCCGCTACTGCATCCTCCCTTCCTTTTCACCTCGGCACAATCTCTTCCGCAGACGACAACAGTTTTACATATGTTCCTGTGTGTATCTACTGTTTGCCTGCCAACCTCTGCTGCTGCATCTGAAGCTAATTTCTTTTTACGTGCCTACTGGCCCTATGAGCTGTTGTTCACCCACACATCATTTCTTACCGAATCTAATCATGCTATGGCTTCACCACTGCCATCTATCTTCTCTGCACAAAACCACAGTGCATTCCCTAATTTTTCAAAACAATAAAACCAAACGACACTGTGTAATGACAAGTTGGCTAGAATTAGGAATATATCAAAGCACATAGGGTGCTCATGTGTTTGACAAAATAGTAATTTATTGCTAGCTCCCGTCATACCCTAACATATACTGTAACTAGGAACGATAGGGCATCTGAAGCCCTTGGTTTCACTCAGAGTAGAACATGATCATTCAGCCACCTTTCAGCTTAAGCAATGTGAGCCCAACAAACAATCAAATCACATGATCCATGAGCTTAGTTTCTCCGCAATACAGAATGTGAGTGGGTGGACAAGGTTTTTCTCATTTCTTAACTCAAATTAATTCTACTCATATGATCAGCTGCCGGGTTAATAATATACAAGATAAGAAACACGATCCCCTACCACCACATAAAAGGCATGATTAGCCATGTGCCACAATTTATCAAGGTAAGAACACCCTCAAACAGCTTCAAAAAAGACATTTACATGTGACTTCAAAAGAAACCAAGGAAAAGAAGGCAACTGCACTCACTGTGGTATAAGTGGACCCATCATGCAGCCCTGAGCTGCTCTCTGGTTCAAATCTCAGGCTCCCTGCTATCCGAGTGCCAGGCCATAAAGAAAACAAGTACCAGACCATTTTATAGATCACAAGAATCACCACAGATTGTAAAAGCACCCTGAGAAACATAATATCTGGTAAACTTGCCTTGGCATGCATCTGCGTTGGACGGTCTTCAGTGCATCTTGTGTGTACAACTACACATGATGATTGACTTGTTATGGGTTCGTGTTTCATGCAGTTTAGCTGGGTTTCCTCTTCATGTACAGTTCATGTAGAGACATACATACATATATATATATATAGGAAAAATACTTCTTACTCCCGGGTGTAACTACACCCACGTCTCATATACTATCTTACGGAAGTATTTGTAATACTTTATCTGTTTGAGTATGTTCATATACTATATCTAAGATACTTCCAAGCAAGTTAGGTGAAAAAATTGCAAATGCACCCATAGTTTTCAATATATATGTAAAATACCGTCATATCTGTACGTACAAAAGAAGTATGTGAATAAAAATTACATACTACCCAAAAAATAGTATATATACTACCCAAATATTCTTATATACTTCATACTACCTATATATAGTCTCCAGTATGATAGATACTGCCTAAATTACGTGAAACAAACGTGGGTATAACTACACCCGGGTGTAGTATGAATATGTTCTATATATAGGAAAAATACTTCTTACTCCCGTTGAAAATAAAATGCAGTGTGTATTTTCTTTCAGTGTTCATGACACTTTTTTCATATCTAAGATTAGACACATGACTAATCCTTGGTTAGAAAATGGGGTATATGAGTATCATACTGGCATGTTGAAGGACAATATAGAAGATGGGGCAATTTGCTAGCAAACAAACTAACACAGCGTGCAAAAGGATGCGTGTTACAAAGTGCATATGCAGGGAATTAATCAAGTGACTGAAGAATGTTGCGAACAATGATTGTCCTAGTGAGCTCTTCTTTTGATATGCCTACCTTGAGGTGGTCTCAGCAGATTCTGATACAAAGATTTAGATCTCCACGGATAAAGTGGGAGGGAGGGAAAAGCAAGTGGGAATCATTAGAATATGCCAACTTTTCGAACCAAGTGGATTCACTATGGATCAAAATTTGTCCAGTGACCTCTAAAGTCTAAAGATAAGTAGTTTTCTGAAAGTTGTGGCTCTTTCTGAATCTATATACCAAAATAATGTTGTCCTAAACATGGTACACCTAAAGGTTCATGATGTCTTTACAGAGCAAAAAAAGCAATGCATTGCCAATGAGAAGGTAAAAAATGCGTTGAACAATGCAGGATTTTATACATGTGATAAAATATGAAGTGAATACTAAAACTTAACAGACACTTGAACACATAGGATGCACTTTTCAATCTCATGTGAAATGTACACGTCTTGCAAAGCCGTGGAAGGTCCACTCTTATATTGAAGGTTGTCGGCCATAATTTATTAGGAAGATAGATATTAAAAACACACTTAGAAAAGGGAGGGTTTCGCCAAGATAAATGGTGAAAGAATAGGAACAGAAAAGCACATGTACACACATACATAACTTAGGTTATGGAGTAGGGACAGGATATGTTGGTGTGATAAATTCCAGAAAGAAGCATAAATCCAAAGAGAACAAGTAGATTCCTCTGGTATCTTCCTTTTGTCCAAAGGATTTCCATGTCTGCAGAAAAGTGAAGTCACTTTTATAGTTCAATGGAAACATGGCCTTCCATCAGATCGTCACCATCAGAAACACCAGCGTATGACAGGGCGTTACGTAGAAAGAAGTCGCTTCTTTTCACAAGATCCAAATAAGGGCAATTGACAAGATAAATAGCTTTGCAATATCAAAAAAAATAGTATTTCAAACATTATCACAGTATGTTTTTTTTCGTGTTAGAGCAAACTTCTGTAAATACTAAACAGTATTAGATCATTCAATCACTGAAAAGCATTACAATACAAAGCTGTAAATGAACAATCTAAATCATGATCCAAACCTTAGTATCTAATGTGATGTTAGATGAAGTGGTTAGTAATGACCTAAATGCCCCATGAAACATACAATCGGTGTGAATCATTGTGGTTATGGATATAATGTGATCATAGAAATACTAATGTTGAGTAGTTATGCAACCTGGTCATTACTTTTGTAAGTCCTAACTAAAGCTTAAATATAGCCAAGCTATTGATCCCAAGGATTCTCATTGATTGTTCAAAGCAGAACAGCCCCAACTCATGTATGATGTGTCACATTTAGTCACATGACTAGTATTCATGTGTCACTCATTAGCCACCACCAAGCATTAATTAGTTTCATAACACAATAGCCTCTATAGCCAGACAAAATATTACTTTACGTTGTAGATGTTCAAAATGTTACTATCTATAATTATTTTATCAGCTAATAAGAATTTGTGTTCATACAATTGTCGCTAGCCAGCGTTTTACTATTTTTTACTCTAAAATCTACAACATCCTAACTGTTGGTTATCAGAGGACATGACTGAGGGTCAGACACTCAGACCTCCCACCATGGAAATGAAAGAACAGTACCAGTTTCAAATAGGTATATATCTTGAATATGAAACGTGTTTACATTAGTCCACTATATCCAAGATCAGAAGTTATGGATATCTACTAGGTGATTAATCCAATTCCATGATGCCAAACTACTACATGATTAACCCATATTTTAATACAAATAAGAAGAAAGTTTACTCAGATAATAAACTGAAATTATCTATGATGTGAATCAATAAACCCAGCATGCAAGCTGTCTCTGTACTCATAACTTCATAAGATTATCGCCCCTCACTATTTTCTAGCAGCTTAGTTCTGTCCATGGGCATTAATATCGCAATAACCAGTTGCGCCTATACACTTGGTTTTGGCCCTGCTAAGTCCATTAGCAGTTGATAATGTCCCTGCTAATATTCTTTCATGTACAGCTGGGAACTTACCATTGTTGCCTGATATATCGACTTCTGAAACGAGAATGTAAATTTATGAAGCCAGTTATCATGCTATCCTGCAAGATGAATAAACCATATTTGTTAATCAAGCATTTGCATCATAAAGAAAAAAACTAAAATGAGAGAGTAGCTGCAGTACCATTCACAGTCAACATCCACACAATACTTCACCCAAAGTGCAGTGTCCTATCACTAGGAGTAGACCTCATAAATCATAAGGCAGTTACAAACGATTCTAGTGTTCAAATGAAGTGAATCAAAAGCAGTCAACCCAAGAAGGCATTTAATGATTTAATTAACGAGATTTGTCAAACACACACTGGATCACCGTAGCAGAAGTTGGCACACTAGTAATTACAGAGAAACATCGTACAATTCGTGATCATTACATAGCATGAAATCTTCAATGCAAACCTCACACAGAAGGCAGTGGTAAGCCATAACATTCCTTGGCCAAGTGAACACACTGTAACCAATGTAGAACCTCCACATTAGGGTCCTTCTCCAGAACCACGTCTCTAACAGCAATCTGGATTGCACCACGGTACGTGGCAATCCTCCCTCGAACCCTCAACAGAGTGCCCAGGCGTACCACCTCCGACATTTGCAATGCCATCTCTCCAGTTGGATCAGAATCTAGTGCCCCGGATTTACTGTTAGCATTCATGTACTGGTGGTTCAGCCACAGGACGCATGGTACACAGCCAGAGCCATCATCAACCAGGAAGCGGAGAAACTTCTCCCTGCGATCACGGGAAACCACAACTCCGACAACCTCGGCGCGAGAAACGGTACGGCCACAGCGAACAAAGGAAGGTGGTGATGTATGTCTGGAAGTTAGCGAGAGAAGGTCAGCCGCCAGAAGCTTGACATGCACAAGATGAAGGGAGTCCATGCTGAGTCTGCATACAATCCATGAAAGTTTAGATAAGAGATCTAACTAGAGCTTCGCATTTATTATCATACCAGATGAAAAAAAAGGCATTTCCTTCAAGTAAGCAAACAAACATAATGAAACATTGAGGTAATATCAAGTTCACCACGCAAGGTTATGTGAAGAAAAAAAAAAGTTCACCCCACAAGGAGTCCTTGGACTCTTCTGATCCGCAGAAGCATCTAGAATTCTACACTTCTATTCTACCTAAGCTTTTCAAGGTCTAACTAAATAGGGGATTTCCCAGTTTGTGGCTAATGCTTCAACATCGTAAGAAGGTAACTAAGTATGCGCTCACGTGAATCAGTCAACATATCTGCTGCTACAGTTTAGTTCCCACAAATCGTCGAACACCTGGAGTGCAATGCCAACAACATTAACCCCGCAAAATAACTACCACCTCGTACAGCCGCGGCAACCAAACTACCAGAGACGGCGTGACTTTATGGAGGGGAGAAAGAAAGACATTAGCCTTACCTGTTGGAGGAGAAGCACTGCGATCGCAGGCGGTGGCCAGGGCTTAACTAATAGGCAGGGTCTTATATGAGTCGTCCATCGAGTCACCGGAAATAGCGTAGCGCTCGGCAGAGTACGGGAAGAAGCGCGGCGGCACGGAGACGACTGCCGCCGACCACCGGGTGGTAGTGTGTCTCGATGGCGCGGTGCTTGAGAAGCCGGCGGGCCGGAGCGCGGGGAGGGGATAGGAATAGCGCTGACCTCTTTTCCGCCGCCTCCTCGGCAGGCGATTTCTTCTTCGCGGCAGCCGGCGGGGGATCGCCGGCGGCGATGTGGGACATGGCTGAAGCTTCCGGAACAGCGGCTCGCCGGCAGCGTCGAGATGGTCTGATGCGGGTCGGAGGAGGGGATCGATCTATCTACTCTCAATCTTGTGCGTGTGTGTGAGTGTTTAATGGCGGAGCTGGGAGCAGTTGAGCAGTTGCGGTAGCGGCAGCGCTGCTCACCTAGACTGGGTTGGACTTGGAAGCTTTGGAGCCGAAGCGCAAATCACCGTCGTCAACGGGCGGCGGAGAGTCCAAGGGGAAAAAACGCGCTCCGGTGGACTAGCTTGACAGGCCTGGGCCTCCATATCAACCACCACGTACGAGCCCATAGCTCAAGGAGAGATAGGGCCTGTTTGGATTGCTGCCAAAGCTGACCATACCAAATATTTGGCACGCCCATGCCCATAAAAATTGGTTGTAGTTTGGATGAATGCCAAAATTTTGGCTCGCAAGACATAGCCAAGTCGCGCCTGTACAATTCTCGCCAACGCGAGGGCGAACCGGTGACGCGGAAATCCTGTACCAAAATTTTGGCAGGGCCTTCGCTTGCTCTCCTAGGTGGGCCCGACATCATTAATTTGGCTCAATGGCAACGTAACCCATGCAATATTGGATTAGCCCTCGCTAATACCGCGGAGTTGTTTCCGATTCTACCATATCCTCCGCTTAGATAGTTACTACTACCCCAATCCAAATTAATGTCTGAGCTTTCTCTAAATTCGGATGTATCTAGCACTAAAATATGACTAGATACATCCGAATCTAGACAAATTCGAGAACAATAATTTGGATCCCAGGGAGTAGTAGAAATTGGGTAAATACATGAAGAGAAAATTATCCATTTCAACAGTTCCTCTAATCACTCCAGCTCTATTGCTCGTGCAGCTCATATAAGCATTTCAACAGTTCCTCTAATCACTCCAGCTCTATTGCTCGTGCAGCTCATATAAGCATTTCATCAGTTCCTCTAATCACTCCAGCTCTATTGCTCTTCATGTATTTACCCAATTTCTACTACTCCCTGGGATCCAAATTATTGTTCTCGAATTTGTCTAGATTCGGATGTATCTAGTCATATTTTAGTGCTAGATACATCCGAATTTAGAGAAAGCTCAGACATTAATTTGGATTGGGGTAGTAGTAACTATCTAAGCGGAGGATATGGTAGAATCGGAAACAACTCCGCGGTATTAGCGAGGGCTAATCCAATATTGCATGGGTTACGTTGCCATTGAGCCAAATTAATGATGTCGGGCCCACCTAGGAGAGCAAGCGAAGGCCCTGCCAAAATTTTGGTACAGGATTTCCGCGTCACCGGTTCGCCCTCGCGTTGGCGAGAATTGTACAGGCGCGACTTGGCTATGTCTTGCGAGCCAAAATTTTGGCATTCATCCAAACTACAACCAATTTTTATGGGCATGGGCGTGCCAAATATTTGGTATGGTCAGCTTTGGCAGCAATCCAAACAGGCCCTATCTCTCCTTGAGCTATGGGCTCGTACGTGGTGGTTGATATGGAGGCCCAGGCCTGTCAAGCTAGTCCACCGGAGCGCGTTTTTTCCCCTTGGACTCTCCGCCGCCCGTTGACGACGGTGATTTGCGCTTCGGCTCCAAAGCTTCCAAGTCCAACCCAGTCTAGGTGAGCAGCGCTGCCGCTACCGCAACTGCTCAACTGCTCCCAGCTCCGCCATTAAACACTCACACACACGCACAAGATTGAGAGTAGATAGATCGATCCCCTCCTCCGACCCGCATCAGACCATCTCGACGCTGCCGGCGAGCCGCTGTTCCGGAAGCTTCAGCCATGTCCCACATCGCCGCCGGCGATCCCCCGCCGGCTGCCGCGAAGAAGAAATCGCCTGCCGAGGAGGCGGCGGAAAAGAGGTCAGCGCTATTCCTATCCCCTCCCCGCGGCAATCTGCAGGGCCAGGAAGTCTGCAGCGAGGAATTGGGTACTGACGAGAGGAATTGTGCTGCAGGAGGGAGAAGCTTACTCCTGGGAGTTTGATGAAGGCGGTTATACGGTCTGGCAGCGGCGACGTGACCCCTACAGACGGAGACCAGGTTACGGCTACTCGGATCGCTACAAAGCTTTATTTGCTCCAGAGTGTTGTGGCATAGGGCGTTTTATACATCATACCTTTACCATCTTACACGCCTCAGACTTTTCTGCATAGGTAGTGCTCTTAAGAGCTTGATTGGGATTGCTAGTCGAACTAATGAACAGTTGAAAAAAAAAAGTACTCCCTCTGTTCCACAATATAAGTCTTTTTAGCAAGCTAAAGGGAGTAGTACACTGAATTGAAATTTGAGTATGTAGTAACAATTGCGTGCGATGACCGACACATGCTTGTTGAGGCTAAACCTTCGTTTGCCGGCTGGGCTAGCTTCACAACTCTAATGATATTTTGGCGAGAACTATCACGAGTTTTACATCAGTAAGTAGCCATATGAAAAACAATTGGTGTGAAATGGAAGTATTTCCTACGGAAGGATTTCATGCAATATTTTTCCTTGATCTCATCCACTTCCTAATATTAAAAGGTGCCCTTGAAATGTTGCATAGGATAATTTAGACTCCTTTAGTTCTACTTGATTGAGTGAATCATCTGTTTGTGCAATATCCATCGAATCATTAAAAGAAGGATGATCCCATTCTCGGCTCGAGTATTGAGGTGCCGTCCAGCACTCAAGATAATCCAGACAAAGTCATGTTCCGTTATGTCCTAAATGCTCAGGGCCCTCATGATTGCTGTCTCGACCTTTCATTGGACAACCACTGACTTATTTTCTTATGGGAGACAGAGAGACATCTGGTGATCAAAATATTTGCTAATTCTAGTCATTTTGCAGGTCATAATTCATTGCACTACTCGCACCATGGATGGCATTGTTGTCAATTCCACAAGAAGGGAACATGGAGGTGATTACGAAACTCTTTCAGCAGGGCAGTGCATATCTATAGTTTTTTATTTTCAAACACTATCAGGAAGCTTCGGACTTGACAGTTTCTTATCTTCGTAGAAATCTACTACTTCAATAGCCATCTTCCAGTTTGTAGGCTTTTCAGCCTCTGTTCTGTGAAGATGGTGTATTCAGATGGTGTGTGTAGTTTTCAAGTATCAACATGTTTTACTGTTCTATTATGGTCCTGGTTCTGAAATTTAATGCCATGGTGATGGTATTATGCAAGATCCTTTTTAGCAGCTGTGGTATAAACGTTTGTGCATGCCGCGAATAAAGAGGAAAAATGGTTCAATGATATCTAGCTTTCCTTGTTAATCCTTCCAGCAAAAGCACTAGCCATATGCTTGCTTTCATCCTTCATTACAACATATTAGACGTGATAGAAATTAAATCGTGTCTGAAGATGTTCGACTTATGATTCACTGTTCCATGAATTTATCAGCAACGATACCATTGTCTTGTTTGTTCTGGAAGTCTGTTCAGGGTACTGGAGCACTAATATCTTCTTTCTTATTGTTACTATATAACAGGTAAAGGAATCCCACTCAGATTTGTCTTAGGAAGGAGCAAAATGATCCTTGGCTTTGCTGAAGGCTTTCCAACCATGCTGAAGGGTGAAATTGCTATGGTATATTGTAAACAGAGTGCCAGTTGTAAATGAGTGAATTATGCATTAAGTAACATCAATATTCTAATAAGGACTCTTTATCTGAGAATGCAATAATTCAAGTACAATGTCCCGTTGTGCAAACATCTTATCTTTTCAGTTCAAAATGGAGCCGAAAATACACTATGCGGAGGATGATTGTCCGGCTACAGCTCCAGATGGCTTCCCAAAAGATGATGAACTTCAGTTTGAGATTGAGATGTTGGATTTCTTTAAAGCCAAGGTTAGTCTCGCTGTGGCTTCACTGTGAGATGTTGTATATATTTCATAATCATGATGGCAAAGTGGTGCTGGCATTTCCAGCCATTGTTTTCTTTATATTTTAAATTTACTGTTTTCTAAAAGGTTACATAATTTTATGTTCATTAACACATTGTGTGCAACATAATATGCATTTAATACAGCTGTTTTCGTGCCTTATCATGTGATTTCGTATGCCATCCTCATAGCAATAAGTGCTGGTGAGACACTAATGCAACTCCTGAATCTTGAGCTATGCCAACCAATGCAATTGAAGGATAAGATGCAAGCTTATGTTCCTACATATGTCTTCTGCTATTGCCATGCAAAAACACCATTCTTACTGCACATCATGTTTACCACACGACAAAATGATAGTAACATTCTTGGTTACTGATTATTTATGTTACTGTACCATCTTTTTTATTGAGCCAATATATCTCACAAAAGACTACAAGCGTACCACATAAGATTTTTTTAAATAATAGTGATTTGTGTTTATTCTTTCATGAATAATATTGGTCATAAGATACATCCACCATGGAAGCTATCGAGTTAACTGGAACATGCAAACAAGCAAGTTAGTCAGATAACATTATATATTTTGTTCACTTAAGTTCCTACGAAGTTGGTGCCATAAAAATTTCTCCATTCCTTTTTCTGTCCCAAGATAGTTGATTTCTTGATTCCATGACATAATACTCAATGAAACATGTAGAGTACCAATCAGACACATCAAAATATTATTTCTTACGTTTGATTAAGATTACTAACTCTTCTCTTCTCTCTCTTTAGGTGATATCTGAGGATTTAGAGGTTATAAAGAAGGTAAACAGGCTGTCCATATGTGCTGCAAATATGTTCGATTTTATGCAGTTAGGATTTCGAATTCTTATTTTCTTTATGCTTGGGACAACTGTTAGATAGTTCTGGGGCTTTGCAAAGGTAGCACAGTAGAAAGATTTAAATATTAATCTTTGGATTTCTGAAATGTGTTATCCATGTTAGACTTTTTTTTGTTTGTCGTGCAAAAACAAGTCAAACAATGATAGTGGATGCTGCCGATACTTCACGATCATGGAAAACTTATCATTGTCCTTTTGATGTGGCAGATAGTTGACGAAGGCAAGGGATGGGAAACACCTAGAGAACCATATGAAGTGACAGCACGGTAAATGTTTATTCAAGTAAATTATGGTCAGTGCTTTTGCAGCATTAGTGCATAGATTTTCTTTGTTTGTGGTTGTTACTTTCTCTTGGTACCTGTAAGCGCTATACGTAGCTGACATCTATAATTTGATTACTGAAAAAGTGAAATGGTGTAGTTGGACAATTTGCACAGAAAAGAAGGGGAGGGTTACATGCCAAGAAGATTATTACCTTTGTATTGCTGCTGCCTTGCTATATTAATCTTGAGTTCTTACTTATGAAAATTAATTTAAATAGGACATTTTTGTTTATCATCTGCAGGATAACTGCAAGAACAGCAGATGGAAAAGATATTCTTCCAAGTAAAGAAGTGCCATATTTCTTCACTTTGGGTAAATCTGAGGTCAGTGGCATTCTTATTGTATGTAGTAGGAGCATAGGATATTAATTATGTGCTTTTGAAATATCCTTTTGACGTTCTATTGCATCTGATAGGAATGCAAGATATAGATATATCATGCGTTTTTCTAAACACTTATGTCAATGTTTGCAATTTCTCTGAGAACACATATTGCTCACTGTACTAATTATTTTGCCCCCTCTAGTTCAGATCTAGCAGATGATGCCCTTTGTGTAATGTAAACTTGTCTGCTGATTCTATCTACTCCCTCCGATCCATAATAAGTGTTGCTGATTTAGTACAACAATGTAAACTTTGTACTGATTGGAGAGAGTATGTAAAATGTATAAAAAGCTTGTATGGTTCGTGTTGCTTCTTCTAACTTCTGTTTGTTTGCAAAATTTTCTTTACTGTTTTAGTTTAGGTACCTAAAGGGCTTGAGATGGGAATTGGATCAATGGCACGCAAGGAAAAAGCAACTATTTATGTTAGCAGTACCTATTTGACAGAGTCCTCACTAATGCCACAACTTGAAGGCCTTGAAGAAGTTCATTTTGAGGTTGAACTTGTTCAATTTACTCAGGTACAGCCATAACTAGCTTTCTTTGTTCACGGAATTACAGACTCTCCTAGAGGAAGTTCGTCTAGTCATACTTTCTTTGGTTACCAAATGATCATCCTTCATACACGAGGGAAAAGTTACATCCCAAATGATTTTCTGGCATGTATACTGAAACAATTTGTTACTAGTCATCAGTAGTATCACAGCATTGTCAATTGTTCTTTATAACAGCAGTCTAAATCAAGGTTGCTAGACCCACAGTTTGCCAGCTAATACAAGGTAACCGAGTCAATGTGCATATCAAGACCAAACACTTGCATACCAGCAGTGCTTGCCATCAACTTGTGTCATCGAGTAATTCTTGGGTGGCCATCTGCTGCTGATAAACCGTTAATATTCGGGTGGCTATATTCCTACATTGAATAGAAGAATACATTTACCTAGGAAAATTGGAAATAAATCATTTGTTCAATACAGCGCTCTTATTTTAGCCTTAGCCCAGAGCTATGCCTATTAGCATACAAAGTAACGTACTTACATTAACAGTTCGTGTGGTTTACTAATAGGTGAGGGATATGCGTGGTGATGGACGCCTCATAAAGCGCCGGGTAGTTGATGGAAGAGGTTGGTAGCCTTGTGCATTGTTGCATGTTCATACTACCTATGTTCCCTCTGATCTCAACACCTTTGACCTGTGTAGTGTAGCAGAATTTATCTTTCACAGAACTATAATATAAATGTTGCTTTCTTTCCAATTGTTTACCTTCTGGTAACTGGGACCTTTTGATGCTCTTGTCCTTTCTGTACTACTGTACTGTGATATTCTGTAGGATACGGGATTCTTTTTTTTTGCCAATTAAAGATTTTACACTTTATTAGTAGAAAAGCCACTTGGCGGTGATCTGAAAGATAAGGGCGGATGTAAATAAATGTAAAAAAACCACACTTTTAATAAATAGCTTTTCTAGTACTGTTTTAAGTTTTCCTATTTGTGGTTGTTCCATTTTGACTAACGAACCACAGGAGTAACTTATCTACATCATCATTCTGTGAGATGAAGTGGAATGACGATGGTGCTCTGTTTAATTCAAGTAATAGATCTAAAAGAAGATAGAAATTTAGATTAAGGGAAGAAAATAAGGAGTGTGAAATTAGACAAATCTGCTTGTTGTTTACTATGTTATTTTACTTTTAAAGTGCAAGTTCTTTAATAGGGAGATCTCTCACATGCGATCATTGCAAACTTTTGTACACGAATATATTTATACCATGTCACACACTTATGTTGCTCCATTGTTCTCCAAAATATCAGGCGAATTTCCTATGGATTGCCCTCTTCATGATAGCTTGTTAAGAGTTCACTATAAGGGAATGCTCCTTGATGAACCAAAGTCAGTATTTTATGATACAAAAATCGATAATGATGGTGAACCATTGGAGTTCTGTTCCGGAGAAGGGCTGGTAAGTACTGTTACTTTAATCACACATCTCTAGTATTGAGGTTCAAATGTGTTTCATCCTTTGAATTCAGTGAACAGTAACAGATCCTTCGATGCACTTTGATAGGTTCCTGAAGGATTTGAAATGTGTGTTCGACTAATGCTTCCTGGTGAAAAATCTATTGTCACCTGCCCTCCAGATTTTGCATATGATAAATTCCCAAGGTTGTATCAACGTTCATATTCGTAACATTTTTTCTTGTCATGAAGCTTTCTGAATAATCCGGTATGGCTGCAACAGGCCAGTGAATGTTCCTGAAGGAGCTCATGTGCGATGGGAAATTGAACTACTTGGATTTGAAGTTCCCAAGGTAGCAAAACCTTTTGTTTTTTTGTTGCTTTTTCTGGTGTCATTGTGGACACTGCTTGCGACCAGATGTAGCTTTGCTATTAATTTGTAACCCTCAACCAATTCTGTTGAGCAATGCTTGTATTGGATCCATGGTTTCATAATTCTGGTGAGTTCTGCAACTGCATGGCATACAACCATTTTTGTTGGTGACTGTTGCTTCCTGGGCACCTGTAACCTCTTGCCCTGAATACAAATAGAATTATAGAAAGTAGTAAAAAGTATTACTTGTGTCGCTTATGTGCACATGATATATGCCAATGGTTTGTCTTGGGAGATTTTCTCATAATTCAGTACAAAATTGACTGATGGCATTATTTCTATTGTTTATATTATATATTTTCTCTTTGGTTATTCTAGTCATGATTTTTACAATAGTGAATATTCCTTCTAACCCATGATCTTGATATGAATGCAGGATTGGACTGGCTTGAATTTCATAGAAATCATGGAAGAGGCAGATAAAATTAAGAACACGGTATGCTGACAAAGCTTACGTTATTTGCTTTAATGTCGCCAATTTGTATCCCAGTGGCCTGTTGTAGATGCACTTATGCTGAAAATGGGTATGTGCAGGGAACTTATGAGATAAATTTAAAATAATTTTCTTTGGACAAACTGTTTCAACTGCTATTTTGATGCTGTTTGGTAGAGCAGCATGTTAAATGAATTTCATCGAAGTGTCTTGCAAGCCTCAAGATGGTTTATTGGTTTAATATAAGCATATGAGAATCCTGGCCTTTGCTTTCGGCCATTATCTGATTATACTTTACAGTGATTCCAGGATTTTTAACAAGAGTTTTGAGCCTGCATTCAACCAGTACCGAGTTTCAAACTAAGTCATAATTGTGATCTGCTATTTCTGACATAACGCTGCTGCAGGGTAACAGATTATTTAAAGAAGGGAAATTTGAACTTGCCAAGGCAAAATACGAGAAGGTATGTCAGTTGAGTTTTTTATAGTACAACAAATTGATGCTTGTCATAACTTTACTTGTGCCAGTGCAAGGCATGAGCATGCCATTGTGGGTTCTAATTGTCCCTCAGTTCAGTTGCTTCTCTTTCCTTCACTTCTACCGTTGTTCCACCCGTCAGCCCTGAATACCCCGAACTCTTTTGGTGCCCTTGGCTCCCCAAAAATCCTTTGCTCTCCCCAGGTGTGGCACCCTAGAGCACCTCCCGATCCCCCTTCCCAAGGATCGAGACATGGACCTCCGGCTGTCACAGCTTTTTCCATGGCATGTGGCGTAAGGTTGTCGGGTTGTGCTTCTGCCCACTATGGCAAATCTATGCTGCTCAGAGCAATCGATGGGTTTCTGTATCTTTCTCTACCATGTCTTTGAAAATTGAGGTGTGAACCATAATAAGAGTAGTACTTCATTTAATCTTTGCACTCTTGCAAATTCTGCAGTTGGTGGTGTTTGTTGGGATAAATGTGCTGGAGTGCAGGGTATCTTGTTATACTTAAACTATTATTTTGGCAGAACTAGTTCTTCGTAAAGCATAGTTTATTGCAAAGAAGATTTTTCAGTGGGGCTTTGGGAGCATCATATTTGTTCTCTCTAGATTCCGCTGTGCTGCTCCGTTTATTCACCGAGATAGCATGGCCTAGTATGCAATTCCACGCAGGTGTCTGTGGAAAACCATTGTCAAAACTTTGCTTCGCTTGATAAAGGATTCCTGAGAGGTGAACCAGCCATGCCAAAAAGTTCTTTAACAATTTGCTGACTTTGGTTACTCTATCCTCTGATGATGCAGTTGCTTAGGGAGTATAACCATGTCCATCCTCAAGATGACGAAGAGGGGAAAGTCTTTGCCAATTCAAGAGTATGATACTGTATTTTCAGCTTTTCTCCTTCCATAGACCGTTTTCAGCTTTTCTCCTTCCATAGACCGTCTAGCATGCTGGTCTCTACATCATTTCCCCCCACACATTCTCCTCCAGATCAGCAAAGATTTCTAATTCTCTTTCTTGTTGCTGTTTTCTAATACGTGTATACATTTTGTGTTATTGTGAATGCAGAGTTCTCTACATCTAAATGTAGCTGCTTGCTACCAGAAGATTGGCGAGTACAGAAAATCTATTGAAGCATGCAATAAGGTAAATTTCCGAAATGAACTTGGGAGCTTCTTATATTGTTTGCTATTTATAGTTTATAGGTCATAACTTGGGTTTAGAGACAAATAATTTTCTGTGCTTAGTACAACCAAATGGCAGTGCAGACATGCATGTTGGTGCTATCATGAAAACAGACATGGCCATTTGATGAATGTTGGATGGACCAGGGTTGGGGGATCCAAGAGTTGTATGGACTTGCAGTTTTGCTTAATGCCTTAATCCCCTTTTGGACTAAAAAGTTCTGTACTTCACCTCCTGAACTCCACCCACGTCTGCTACACTGATCCAGGAGCCTCTTGAGAAGTTTGGATGATAGTATTTAAATATGGGTTTTGACAAGGTTCACATTATGGTCCTGCTATTGATTTACTTGTGTTCGGACAGGTGCTAGATGCAAATCCTGTGCATGTGAAAGCTCTTTACCGCCGAGGAATGTCATACATGTTAGGTGGGGACTTTGATGATGCAAAGAATGATTTTGAGAAGGTTAGTGGGAGCATACTTGAGTACCATGTTTGATTGGGAGGACCCTACTCTAAGCTATATGTGATTGCATATATTATTAGATGATCGCTGTGGACAAGTCTTCAGAGCCCGATGCTACAGCTGCCCTTCTTAAACTTAAGCAAAAGGAACAGGTACGAACGAAACATGAATAAGTTGCACGATTCAAACTTATAACTAACAGTTGATGTAAAAATAAAGGAAATTGAAAAGAAGGCAAGGAAGCAGTTCAAAGGGCTTTTTGACAAGAAGCCGGGGGAGATTTCTGAAGTTGGTGCGGAATCGGAGGGTGCCAAGAATGCGGGCGACACGGCGGGCTCTGGTGAGGCAGTGACGAGTACCGATAGAGATGGAAGCGAGAAGCCTAGTCCACGTGCAGAACCAGATTACGCCTTTGAGGAAGAGAGGCCAGGACTTATTGGCCGCATATGGCCATCGGCGAGGCGGATTTTCTCCTCTCTCGGTCTGAACAGGTGCACAATACTCTGAGCAGGTCCTCTGAATGAAAGCCCTGAGCAGTGATAACCAGACGTGATGTGGTAAGCAACATTTTTGGGGCCTTCCTGACATATACAGTCCACGTGTAGAAAGAATTAAATCTTGAATTGTTTTGAATTTATGTACTCCGTATGAAAAAAATTGTACCCCATATATATTATGGGCTGTCGAGTGATGATATAGACGAGAAATAGTGAGGAAGCACGGCGTGTTGTAACACTGAAAATTAGTCCCTGTTTGTGTCTGCTGCGTTGCTTGAATGATAGATTTTCTTTTTCACTTGTATTTCAAGTGAAGTTATAAATTCTCAAGTTCGTACGCTGCTGCGGTTGTCAGTGCGCTAGAATGAGTGGTGTAGAGTGTAGTAATGCTATCATGACTTGTGTTGTGGAGTTTGCAGTATATTTGTTCATGCTTCTTCTAGGTTCCGTGATAGACATGTGTTGTGGTGCTGCAGAGCTGCTACGCCCAGACACAAAGTGGTGGAATCCGCTGTGGTTTGCAGTACATTTGTTCATGCTTCTTCTAGGTTCTGTGATAGACTTGTATCCACCAAATGTATTGAGCTGAGCTAGACTATCTTGGTGTTCCACTTATGGTAACATTGTGATCTCTGTCTGAAGATTTCTGGTAGTAACATACTGCCTCTGTTTTAAAATATAAGATGTTTTAGCTTTGTGAAAGTAGTGTATCTAGATCTCTTTTAGTGTGTAGGTTTAGTTTCTTGAGCCACGCACCACAGTACAAAACGTTGCAACTAAGTTCCTACTATACCCAAAGGCAGAGACATGGCAACGGCCACCGGTCGGCCCATTCCGGGAGTCACACAGTCGATGAACCGTTACCATCCCACCGGGGGCCGAGCCCAGGCCAGCAGTGTACTCGCCGGAGCTGCTTAACTTGTGGCTTTCGCAATGAACTACGAGTCAAAACCGTACGCCATGGGTGGTACTGATATGTGGATGGTGGTTAAGCTCACCAAACCGTGAGAATGACACCGTCGCCTTGCATCTGCCGCCCCTTGGGGATTGTGGATTGTGGATTGTCCATCACACTCTCCTTCACCTACTCCCGTGAAGTGATCAGTGATCACTCTCCCAACCACGAACGCCCCTGAAAGTGCAGAGCGCACCACAATATACTAGTACCGAGGTGATATCACATATCAGAGACACATACCCACACCACCACAATGCGCCTGCTACTCCCAACTCAAGGTAGGGTTCACCTTTTTGGGACTGGCCGACATCTGTGCAGCACCGCCCACGCGGTAATTTTCGGTTTTAAGTTCGGTTTCCGACTTCCGGTCTCTAGTTTCGGTTTGAATTCAGCAAATTTAAACCAGATGTGGATCGATAAAGTCTTTTTTGAAACTCAGATGCCACCGATCGGTAGAGATGCTCATATTGACATCTACTTCTAGATACCCCTACGCCTTTCTTTATTGCAGACTTTATGTTGTTGAATCCAAAATGCAGGCTCTGTTGTCCATTTTGATCTGAATCTAAAATATAGGTCCCTTGTACACTCCTAATACACCTATGTCTCCCTTTGTTCTAACTAAACCCATCATTTTGGATTCAAATCTAGCATTTATTGTAGTATTTAGCAAGGAAAAATATAAATCATTTTAGAATAAATGAAGATGATCATTCCCCTCAACTCATCTTCCATAGTCATCGACCCTTCACCCATATGGCATCGGTGGGAGCTCGCACCTTGGATGGGCGACTCATGTTGATCAAGATCATGCTAACGAGCTCTAGGAGATGGGTACATGGTTGGGTGTGTGTATGTGTGTGTGTGTGTGTGTGTGTGTGCCGGGGGGGGGGGGGGGGGGGGGTAGGTATGAGCTCTAGGAGATCACGCTAACGAGGCTCCAATGAGCTCGATTGGGCAAGGGGTCAATGCGTCAAATGTTGGTGTTGAGAGGTCAATGAATTTGGATGTTTTGTCACGTAGGTTGTTTCGAAATTTTGTTGTTGTGTACACATGAGAGATAGTTTGCAACGATTCTGGAAGTTATTACAAAGTTGATTTTATGTTGTTGTTGTGTTTCTTCATTGTCGCCCATGATATATTTAAATGTTGTTTGCATTGGTCTTTGACGTTGTCTATGTTTGATCCCTTTTTTCAATGTTCCTTTTTTTACTTCCTTGGGGATTTGTTGAATATGGATTTTGTTGTTGTGTGTGCATTCTAAAACGGTGCGATGTTTTTCGATGAATCTTCATGGGGTGGATGGATATATGCATACACATGAGAAAAAATGTCACATGCAAGAGTTTGATGCTGTAACGATACGGATATCCCAAAATTTCAATTTTAAGTAGTATCTCAAAATGATCGGATAATCCGGAACATCTAGCGCATCCCTCAATTAGTACGTATCCACTATGGAAAGCTGTTAGGCCTTTCACAATGGGATGTATCTTAGCACGTCATCCTAGGAAAAATAAATGGTTAAGATACAACTTCTCCAATGCATGGTTTCTTAAGTGGTGTCTCTACATTTAATGATTTAGATGACATGCATGCATTTGATTGGCCTAACCATGGTTTTTTGCCTATAGTTTCGTGCAAGAGGTGTTTTTTAGCTAAGATACAACCTCACTCTCTTTCCTCATTAACTATACTGCCACATAGACAAAGTGTCTAGGATACACCGCTAAGAGCCACCCATTGTGAAAGGCCTTAGCAGGAGATCGAACTAACCAGAAATGGATGAGCTAGCTCCATCTGAAAAAACAGAGGCATGCATAAGTGTTGCCTTTTATACAAGTATCAGCCAATACTACTACGCTAGCTGGTGACCACAGCCGCGACGCTCTGCCACGTTCACCTCTTGTCCAACAGAGCGCGCCGCTATGCCGCTCGCCGCTCTGTTCACCGACCCATTCGTGCTCTCCTGCACCGTCCTCTGCCTCCTCCTCCACCTCGCGCTCCGCTCCCTGCGCCCCACCTCCGGATCCGGCCGCCGTTTCCCACCGGGCCCGCCTGGCGTCCCCCTCCTCGGTGCGCTGCCGCTCGTCGGTCCGGCCCCGCACTCCGGCCTGGCGGCGCTGGCGCGTAAGTACGGGCCCGTGATGTACCTGAAGATGGGCACCTGCGGCGTTGTGGTGGCGTCGTCGCCGTCGGCGGCGCGGACGTTCCTGAAGGCGCTGGACGCGCGGTTCGCGAACCGGCCGGCCGTGGCGAGCGCCGCGGACATCACGTACGGGTGCCAGAACATGGTGTTCGCCAACTACGGGCCCAAGTGGAAGCTGATGCGGAAGCTGTCGAGCGTGCACCTTCTCGGGGCGCGCGCCGTCGCGGACTGGGCGTGCGTGCGCCGCGACGAGGCCGGGCGTGCACTGCGCGGCATTGCGGAGGCCGGCGAGGCCGGGCGCCCCGTGGTGGTGCCGGAGGTGCTGGTGTGCGCGCTCGCCAACATCGTCGGGCAGATCACCGTGAGCAAGCGGGTGTTCGACGCGCAGGGTGACGAGTCCAACAGGTACGGTATTGAATTAATTTGATACTAGTACAAGCTTGCACGCTAGAAACTACTTATACGAAACCAATAACTACGTGTGCGACCACGTACGGTATGCAGCTACAAGGACATGATCGTGTCGCTCCTGACCGGCACCGGTCTGTTCAACATCAGCGACTTCGTGCCGGCGCTGTCGTGGATGGACCTGCAGGGCGTGCAGGCCAAGCTGCGGCGGGTCCACAACCAGTTCGACGGGCTCATCACCAAGCTGCTGGCGGAGCACGCCGCCACGGCCGAGGACCGCGCACGGGAGGGCCGTCTGGACTTCGTCGACAAGCTTCGCGCCAGCAACGACGACGAGGACGGCGAGACCATTACGGAGGTCAACATCAAGGGACTCATCTTCGTAAGCTACCTCCTCCCCCACACTTTCATAAGTATTGTATGTTTTTTCTTCTGGAAATATGCCAAATTTTCATCCATTCTTTCTGACTTATCACCTGCAACATTTAATTATCAATCATCGGACGTCGTACGCGTGCACCACACCGGAACCACCAAATGACCAAAATGCAATAAATCGAGTTGTGAAGTTGTCTTTGGTGGGCAGTTGTGGGGTGGGCTCCTGCTGGCTGCTGATGCTACCGTGCTTCGAAGTTAGTGGAGTTGTTGAAAAAGGGACTATATCGAGATCGAGTAGTACCGGGACAAATGTTGATGGTTACAGTTCAAACCCGTCAGCGTATGTAGTGGTTTCGTTACGTACGATCAAAAGTTCAAAACTCTAGCCAGCCATCCTTTTCTTAAAAGTTTTTTAAAAAGACAGTATATATTTATCTCTGGTGTTATACAGTTTTTTTTGGCGAAAATTTCACCGATCTATTAATAATCATCAACAGTAGTAATACAAAGAGACCTAAAAATAATAAAAATTACAAATACAGTTGACTAGACTATATTATATTAGTCTTATTTTCTTATTCGTATTCGTTCTGGATTGCGAAAACATCCAATTTGCATCCGTATACGAAGTTAGATCTGCTCAAAATTCGTATATACTCGACAACAACTGTATTCACATCTGTATTCGTTTTAAAAATATGGAAATGAATACGGGAAGGGCACGATCCGATCCGTTTCCGCCCCTATGTATGTATGGAGCTGACGGTTAGATTGATTCACACGTACGTACTAAATAAAGTCTCCGCAT
The DNA here is from genome assembly GCA_910589775.1 of Avena eriantha. Classification (NCBI taxonomy): domain Eukaryota; kingdom Viridiplantae; phylum Streptophyta; class Magnoliopsida; order Poales; family Poaceae; genus Avena; species Avena eriantha. The sequence goes on from OU342743.1 coordinate 493,700,113, forward strand.
GTACGTACTAAATAAAGTCTTGCTAGCTATTGGCCCCATACATGGTAGTCCCTCTGTTTTAAAATATAAGATGTTTTAGCTTTGTGAAAGGAATATATCTAGACCTTTTTATATAGGTTCATTCTAAACCTACATGAACCTATACACTAAAATGGTCTATATACATTTTCTTCACAAAGCTAAAACATTTTATATTTTGAAACAGAAGGAGTATTATACATGTATGGTACGGGGAATGCTAATGCTAGTATTGCTTAAACTTTTCACCTAAATTAAGGCGAACAGCGACATACATGCATGAGTATATGATCGAACTGAAGCAACATGTAACGACAGTAGATGGGATTAAAGCCGCCAATTTCTTCGTTGGTGGAAGAATGAGACATATGTAGCAAGCTTGCGTAGACATGACTACTGAAATTAAGCAACCGAACTAATTAAGCGCCCCCTACTATTAATCCAGGTACTCTGAACCCGAATTTACTTAGTACCTTATCCTTAAATTACATAGCTACGTACTAGTTTTGACTTTTGAGTTTCGGTATGCCAAACAAATCATGCACATACATATGCAAACATTTATTTCAACTTCTTTAATTTTTATTTATTATGTTTTTTCGATTTTACTATTCCCCGCATGATCATGGGTACCCTAATAATTCCATTGCTTATTCTCGAAAACATATGTTCCTAGTTTTAATTTCTTGTGTTCACGGGTTGGTATGACAAGCTAGGGTTTGCTACAAGCTGGTGATAGTAGCGAGCTGACACAAACTGGAAACCCTTATGCGTGCCATATACTAGTTGGGAGTGACAAATTCTCAGTCGACTGGGTATTGACTGAATTCTCAGTGAGGTGATATCGTCGAAGGTCATTTGCAACTCATGGCTAGCAAGAATCAGGAACCAATGCAAGCTAGCAAGTGAGTAGACACGTCCTGATCTGAAAAGGTTGTACGTACAATGCAGCTCGCATATCTGTCTGTCTCGATCTGAAGTTGGTGAATCCTGAACCACAACCATCATCTGCTGTGGCCTTACCTACTGCACTCCACTCCACAAGTCCACATATACACCACGCCTACGGAGATGCGGGTAATTAAGCTAGCTAGACAGCAACTACTCACCATTTCACTGTAAACTAGTAATCGGTATGATCTTATCGTGGAGGATAGGTTAGTTTGATCCCTTGGGCGGGCCCAAGCAAGAGGTGACACTGGCTGATTTTTCCGGCTATGCCTTGCTTTGCTTTTCCCTGTAACGATATGGATATGGATATGTTAGTTGTACTCCTACTTTTTTTTAAACAAGACGGGCAGATTTGGCTCATTTTATTTAAAAAAGTCGAAGAGAATTGACCGGTTCATTTGCAGGGGAACCGGCCGAAAACTCGTACAAATGCACAATGTCGTTATGGAACACGACCACATTGGACACACCACCACAGCCAACTTGGCTACCCACACGACACACAGACGCACAAGAAGAGGCCGGCGTCTAGGTTGCCACGTAGCGTCATCGTCATCATTCCTCCGCGAGTCAGCGACTCCGACTTCACCAGCGACTTCCCAAACAGCCTCACAGACGGCGTCGGGAACCACGTCGGCCTATGCCATCAATTGGCCGCACGCGCCAAGGGGAGACAACTCCGATTCAGACGACGAGCTTCACAAGGGAACTATGCTGGACTTGCATCGACCGAGAACTCTACAAAGACCACCGGCGGTCGGTCATCGTTGCCGCCTGGACACGCTCCACCGCAGCTCCGACTCCACAACAACACAGTGAAGCAGAAGAACCCATCGGACACGCCGGGAATAACTGACTACCGAAGCCTAGCCGCGACCCGACCTCAGCTCGAAGCATCATCTTTGCCAAACATCACCCTTGGACCTTGCACAGCTGCCCACCATCAACTCCCCTTCACCGAAACCCCGGCTGTAGGCGACTCCGAGACGATGCCCCCAAGAAGGTAAGAGACGCAACAACACCTCCATCGCCCGATCCTAAATCTGAGGTTTCCCTCCGGAGCCAAGGCCGCAGTAGTAGGAGAGAGCACCACCCACGACAATGCTTCCAGAGAAGTCAGTGGCACCCGCAGGCGTCACCATCGCCGGCTCCAGACAAACCGGAGCGAGGATTTCTCCCAGAGATGCTCAGCAACCTACAACCAGAAACAGCCGCCCGCCAGCCACCACCAAGCTTGCCGAAGCCCACTGACCGCCGGGCAGACTGCCCAACACCCCGCTGCCAAGCCCGGACGGGCCAGCAACACACCACCCGCACCACCACCTCTCCTACCTACGGTGACGTGCCACAACACCGTTAGCCCGGCCAGACGCACGGATCGAAGTCCGGAGACGTGGATCCAGCGCACAGGAGGCAACCAGGACCAAGCAGACAGCCAAGACCACCCCCGTGGTCGGAACCGCCGGCCACCACCGCCCGGGGCCGCCACCCCGGCAAACCGCTGCTAGCAGCCGCAGCACGCGCCGCTCCACCATGGCTAGCCGCTGCCCCGGCCGACCGCGACACACACGCGCAGATCTGGCCATGGGGACCCAGAATCCGAGCTCGGCGAGCCACCGTGAACCCATGGCCACGCAGGCCAAGCCGCTCCGCCACGCATGCGCAGGAGGCTGCCGTGCCGCCACGCCCACGCCGGAGAATTGCCGTCGATGTCGCGCGAGTAGCACCGATGTGAGGGGGAAGGGGCCCGCCGCTGCCATCCGGGTGAGGGCTTTGCCCGGCCCCTTCATATGGCGACGGAGGAGGGAGGGGAACGGTGGCTGGAGGTAGTGGCGGCGGGGGATTTGGGCTCCGCCCGCCGCCGCCAGGGAGGCGACGCGGGGGTGGGAGGGGCTTACCTCGAGAGATTGCCCTATCCAGAACGAGTAATGCTACACCTACAAAAATATTTTAAGGACAAAACATACGGAGGGAACGTGGTTTAGCCAGATTGGAGAGTCAGCAGCAGTTGTCCCGATTTTTCCTCACCTGATTTCACCGGCGACTGCCACATCAGTCCGTATGTTGAATTCTGTCCCTAACTCTAGCATTATTGATCCAGAACCAGTTGGCTTGTTGTACTCCTACTTAACACACCAAACACGTACGCACGTCAATCCAAATTGATGATCACATTGTCAAGCAAAGTGCACCCGCCGGTTTACGTGCATACCAGAATTAATTCATGATGATGACGTGGCTCCGACACTCTGTTATGCTTTTGCAGAAGCTCTGGACGGTACTAAGAATGCAGCAAACACACTTAATAAATCTGTGTATACGTACTAACTAAGAACCCGTCTGCACGCATGGATGGATACAGGACATGTTCACGGCAGGCACGGACACGTCCTCCATCATCGTGGAGTGGGCCATGGCGGAGATGATGAAGAACCCGTCCATCATGGCGCGCGCGCAGGAGGAGCTGGACCGCGTCGTCGGCCGCGACCGCCGCCTCGAGGAGTCCGACATCGCCAGCCTCCCCTACCTGCAGGCCGTCTGCAAGGAGGCCATGCGCCTCCACCCCTCCACGCCGCTCAGCCTCCCGCACTTCTCCTTCCAGGCCTGCGAGGTAGACGGCTACCACGTCCCTGCCAACACGCGCCTTCTCGTCAACATCTGGGCCATCGGCCGTGACCCCGACGCGTGGGAGGACCCCCTCCAGTTCCGGCCGGAGCGGTTCCTGTCCGGGCCGGCGGCCAAGGTCGACCCGATGGGGAACTACTTCGAGCTCATCCCGTTCGGCGCCGGCAGGAGGATCTGCGCAGGGAAGCTGGCCGGCATGCTGTTCGTGCACTACTTCCTGGGCACGCTCGTGCACGCGTTCGACTGGCGGCTGCCGGACGGCGACGAGAAGGTGGACATGGCCGAGACCTTCGGTCTGGCGCTCCCCAAGGCCGTGCCGCTCAGGGCCGTCGTCACGCCGCGGCTCGTGCCGGCCGCCTACGCGTGAGTGCTGCATGCGCGCATGGACATCATCGGGTGTGGCTGCACCGTATCTGGAGTTTGGGGTCGATCGGCGTGGAGTTCTAGCGTGTCGGCCATGCATGTGAACCCAGCTTTCATCTTTTATGTTGCATTTGTCCGATCCAATACGTCATACAGCTCCTCCCACCGCCGCACCCGCTTCTCGGGAGGGGCGGCACGGGCGGAACCCTAAGCCGCCGTCGCCCCCCCGACTTTTTCTCCCGCTCCTCCTCCGCTGCCACCGGAGGACGCCGGCGGGATAAGCCCGGCCGGCCGACGGTGGCGGCGGGGCTGCTTCCTCGTGTGGTGGCCTCTCCCCCGCAGGAAGCCTCTTGGACGCTCGATGGTTGTCGCCCCGACGGCAATCTGGTGGCGGCGGGGTCTGGAAGCCGGGCGACGGCCTCGGGATTTGATGGCGGTTCTCCCTTGACGGATGGTGGCGCGGGTCGCATCTGCTGGCAGAGGCTCGGTCCTAGGATTTCTCTCACGCCAAGACAAAGATTTGCCTTCAGCCTGTTTCCATAGATCTGGTGGCAGTGTCGTGTTCCGGAAGGCTCCGCCGGCGAACTCCCATGGGCGATTCATGCCTAGAGATTGTTGGAACGGATGAGATTCGGTCGCGCGCAACCGTCGTTTTTCTGACCGTTTGGTTTCAGAGGGAGCGAGGCGAAGCTCTGCAGTCTGTTGCCATTATGGAACATGTCTTTAGTTCCATGGTGAAGTCAGTGTGCGGAGAATGTCATGGAAGCCAAGATTGGTGGACTAGCTATGGTGGCTCGAGTACTGGTGGCGATGAGGAATTGTAGCAGCGGCATCGGTAAGTGGGGGCGGCAGCACAGGAGGAGTTCACAGTCTTACCTTGCAGGGTGAAAATCCAAGGTCTGGCCTTAATTGGTTGTGCCTGGCAATGACCTTGTTGAAGGCATTGTTTTGTGAGCGAGGACTTTCTCCAGGGTGAAAACCTATGATCTTTGATCGGGCGATGACGGTGCTTGTGTTCTGTTCCCTTCTTGAAGGCATCGCTATTGGAGGTGTTGGACTTCTGGTGTTGTTCTGGTGGGGTTAGTGTCGCTGCTACTAAGGATCTAATCACTGTAGCGGGACTTTTCTTTTTTGTAATTCTTCTTCCTTTTTTTGGCTATGTGCATCCGTATTGCCAATAGGGTATGCGTTGTTGCAGAGGCTAGGTGTAATTGGTGTCCATGTGATATTAATATATGCTCTTTTCCAAAAAAAAATGTTGCATTTGTCCCTACATGTTTTGGGCTATGTCGTCACGATCCCGGATCGAGCTACCCTTCGATTCTCTTCTAACTAGAAATTTAGGAACGAGCTGAAAACCCTCTCCTCCCCCGGGTCGCCTCCCCGGAGTGAAGCGACCCGGGGCTTCCTCCCCGCCTCTCTCCTTAAGCACCGCCCCTCCTCCCAACCTCCCCGCCGCCGTTGGCGGCCACCACCGGCCCTTTCCCCCGCCTCACCCTTCCCCACATGCACGGAGCCCCGACCCGGGCGGGAGAGGCCGGCGGCGGTGCGGCTCGGCTCACAGTGGTCCGGTGGTGGCGAGGCTGGCTGCATCGCAGGCATCTGTGCTTCCTAGAGATGGACCCTGGGTGGTGGCTTGTGACATGGTCGGTGGCAGTGCTGCTGCACGCCTTTTGCAGCGTGGCGGATGGGGCTTTGCGGGCCCATCTGGGCTTGACCGGGCTTGTCAGGCCTGGTATGCCCCTGTTGTCACGTCCGGTCGCTTGCCGTGAAAATGGTGGAGGCTATTCCCTCTCGCGCAGTGGCAGTGCTATTGCCCCGAGTCCCGATCCGCTACCCGTCTCTGTCTCATAGGCCTCAGGTCGGTGTTCACAGTGCGATGATGATGGTGGCGTCAAGATCGTGGTGGCGCGTGTTGGTGGGCGGAGTGGATGGGTGGAAGCCTAGAGAGCGTTCGGGGTAGAGGTTCTTCCGGGGTCAAGAGAAATCCCTGTCGGTCTTCCGACACCGACGAGGCGATGCCTACGCGTATCACCTTTCCTTCTTGACGGCGTTAGGTGATGTACCCCCTTCCTTCTCACCTCCGTGTATGGGGGAAACCCTAGGATAAGTCTGAGCAACAACGTCATCATCGTCGCAATCCTTCCTAAAGGTGTTGCTTGATACACGATGTTTCGAAGGTTGAGGAGTGTGGTGGGGCATCGTCGGAGGGCACAACGGTGGCGAGCCATCCCCATTTAGTCACTCTGCGTTGTTAGCATTATTTTCTCTTTTATTTCTCTCTTTTTAGTTTGGGCTTGACTATGCTGAGACCATAGCAAATGTATCGTTGTATCTGTTTATTGCTATATTACTATAGCGGGACGAAAGCCTATTTCGAAGAAATTTAGGAACAACGTCATAATTTAGGGCTAAGATCGTAAAACCACAAGGATGGGAAAAGGCTACAAGTAACTACCTCCTTAGACCCAAATTAGTTGATCAAATTTGTTGATGTATCTAATAGTAAATCATTGATACAATCGAATCTAGACAAATCTAAGTCAACTAATTTGGGTTGGAGAAGGTATTTTTTCTGGGAAAAAATTACAGATGACTAGATTGTGCATCGCAGTGTAAAAACAGTAATGCTAGACTTACAGATGACACTGTTACGGAATGGGCTTAGTAAAGGACGTGACACCTCATCGTGAAATTGGTGGAGGAATAATCGGAACAACTGCTCCCGGCCACTAGTAGAAACAAGGCATATTATCCCGGTTTGTAAGGGGCTTTAGCCCCGGTTGCCCAACCGGGACGGGGCAATTGGGACTAAAGCCCCAACCCTTTTGTCCCGGTTGGGCTGTGAACCGGGACAAAATGGCGGTCCACGTGGCCGCTGGCTGTCGCAAGGGGGAGGGGCATTTGTCCCTGTTCGTAATACAAACCGGGATCTATGCGTCTCTTTCGCGACAGCATTTTGAGCATTTTTTGTGCCGTGGTAGAGATTTTTTTGTATATTTTTCATTTATTTTATTTCCCCTTTATGTATTTCCTTCTTGTGTTTTGGGCAGCATTTATTTTATGACACTTACCCAGCACTATGTTGTGAGGAATGCTCGTCCTCATAGTAGATGATGCGAGGTTGATGTTACCGAAAGTGGATTCGCATGGAGGCATGGTGCGGATTTGAGAGACATAATGTCCCTTTCGGCAACATCAACCTCGCACCATCTACTATGAAGACGAGCATTCCTCACAACATAGTGCCGGTGTAAGTGTCATCTACCTTAAGGGAACCATTATATTACAAAACATCTCCCAATTATATTACACCACAAGGATCGAATATATTACATTCATGTATATATACAATATAGTCTTTTATGATCCCTATTACATTATCATAATCTTCCGATAGTATTCTCCTTTTGGATCTAGGACCTCTTTATCTAAAAATCCTGCAATTTCCTCTTGGATTGCTTGTATGCGATCCTTTGGTAGAAGATTGTCCCGTAACCGTTCGATCTAATTTAAAAGAATGAGTCAACATATATGAATGAAACTAAACACAATTGATGGTAATAAAACAAATTTCTAAATATTGTTTACATACTTGAAGTTGTTCTAAGTTTCTGCCCTTCTCACAGGTCGTCTGACGAATGAACTCGTAGACATAGTATCCACATAGGTTATTTTCGTCTGGCTGCCTGAGACACTTTACGAGAACAAAGTTCAATCAAAAGAATAATAATTAAGCATGATAATGGTATCGAAACTAGAATAAAAAAGGTGCGCGGATCTAGCTACTAGTACTTACATTTAGTGGTTTAAATATAAGGTTCTCTTTCCAGGCACCCTTAGCCTTGTTGGTGAACCATTTCCAAGCGTTGCCCGGCAAAGAAAATGAATAAAATGAGTTATTAATTACTTGATATAAGTAAATGAACAAAAGTTGTCATATAGTGTCATAATGACTGAAATTACTGCTGGAGCATATCCTGCATGGGTTTCCAATCCTCAAGGGGTTTACGTTTAGAGTCCATGACTTGTACTACTCCATTATCAGGTTGAATGATTAATAGAATATAATAGAATCTGTGCATGCATAACTCATCAATTATATATTTAACATCGAGTAAGCGAAATAGAATGTGTACAAGACAATGACACTCACATGAAGTTGTAAGGTAATACTATTTCCCTTTTGGTTTCTTGAAACCTTAACATCATTACAATTTTATCCTCTGTGTCCTTGGGACTAAATTTCACAGTAAGTTCATGAATCCAATATGGGTCAATGAACCCAATGTCATAGATCTGTCCTCTTCTGCATTCGAGAATCTTCGGTCTGTATAATATAGTGAGTATGAGTATACATGTGATATAAACGAGGTGAGATAACTAGAGACTTAATTATTAGAGAAATAAAACTTACAGACAGTAGTCACTGACAAGTGATTTGTCGAGGGCGTCTTGATTGAAAAACTGATGTAGTTCAGGAAATTCAATCACTATCTAGGCATCTCCATACCCGTAATGCTCGTTTCGAACTCCAATCACTATCCAGTTTGCCCCTTCCTATGTGGCTTTAATGTACCAATTATGCAATCTTCGCATGTTGGTAGATACTTGACGTCATCAGGTCTGACGAGAGGTTTCCTGTACTCGTATTTGTATGCTTCCTCAGCCATGGGGAAATCTAACTGGTCTAAGTACCGAGCAATAGTCATACCTTGAGCAACGACCGCTTCTACATACAATGCCACAATTTCTGGATCATACTGCTCGTTCGCAGCTTTGCTCGACTCCACCATGGTATCGGAAATCACTTTGAGCGGGGGGCATTCCTTGTTTTTCTGTAAACCGAGCTGGGGAACTGAATTCCCGCTTGCACTAGTGCTCTTTGACCGCACCATTGACTGGTGTGACTTGACAAAAGAGCTGTCATAGTCTCATGACAGCCTTGGCTCGGGTTGATGAAGGGTCTTCAACATTTTTTGCACTTTGGCCTTTTCTTCTTTAGTGCTGGGGAACTGTGGATCTTTTGGCCACTTGAGGCTATCAAACCACTGTTGCATTTGGGCCTTTGCGATCACCGCATTCTCCTCTTCAGTATAGTCATAAGCTCTCTTGGGAGGAACTTTTGGTACTTTTGGGAGGGGCTTTGGTAGACGCTTTGGTGATCGGTTACTCTTTCGTTTTTTGCCCTGACCCTTTTGTACTTTGTGCCTCGTGTTCCTTGTTCCCAAGGGCGAGTGTGAGCTCGTCATTCTCTCTATCGGGAATGAACTCCCCATCTTCAACAACCTTTACTGCATTTCTAATGTCTTCGATGGGTATGGGAGTTTCTTTATGTCTTATGTTATATATGCACTTCCCTTGTGAGTCCAACGTGCCCCCATGCCAGTAAAACCAATTCCTTACCCGTCCGATCCAATTGTATGCCTCTGGGGTGATCCCTTTAGCTATCAGGTCGGTCTCGAGTTTCTCCCACTTAGGCTTGCTAGCCTTGTAGCCACCTTGCCCCATAGTATGGCGATACTGATTTTTAGCAGCATTTTGCTTATTCGTTCCAGACCTTTTCTTAGCTGGTGCCGATGTCTTGTACGCCACAAAATCAGCCCAGTAGTCTTTTATCTTCTCATACGCTCTAGTAGTGAAATTCGGAGTCTTCTCTTTCACGACAAAGTCAAGGTGCAATCTTTTTTTCCAGTTGTTGAATTGCTGGGCCATCTTCTTAAGACCATACTCCTTGACGGCTTCCTCCATCTGTTTCTGTAGTTCCTCCTGAGTTGGAATATACTCATCTGGAGCATAGTCATCTGGATACACCTCTAATGTCGGTAGGGTGAAATTAACCATGAGCTTTTTCCAAAGAGTGTCTTTGGCTAAGTCACTGACATATAGAGACTCTAGATCCTTTGACGACCTATTCCATTCTCTGACGCTGATCGGAATTTAGTCCCTAACAATAACTCTGCATTGCTTTATAAATTTATTTGCAGCATCAATGGGAGCCTTTGGTTCGCCGTCTATAGCGACTTCTTCGATCCTGTACCTTTCATGGTCTCCCACCTTTTTGGCTGTGCCTCGTTTATTCTTTTTAGAAGATTTGCTTGATCCGAAGGGCTAAAAGAAGAAAGATCGTTAATATATATGTATATAGACAACAAAGGCTTAATTTATGAATATATATGCACCTCGCTGGCTTCTCCCTCGCTGGCTTCTCTCTCACCGGAGCCGTCTGTTCGGTCGAAAGCCGGATCTCCCTGATACATTGCAAATGTATCTATAATTTTTGATGTTCCATACTTGGTTTTATCTACTTTCTTGTGTTTTGTCCACACTTTGGAGTACTTTTCATATGATTTCTTGGACTAACCTATTAACAAGAGCCACAGTGCCAGCTGCCTATTTTCTGCTGTTTTTGGTTCCAGAAAAGTCAGAAAATGAATATTCTCGGAATTGGACGGGACAAAAGCCAAAGTCATTATTTCACCAAGGGACACCAGGAGCCAGAATACGAGACAGAGAGGGGCTGGGGCCCGGCCACACCACCTGGCCGTGTGGCTAGGCCTGGCCCGCGCCAGGGGGTGGATTGGCCGCCCCAGGCACCCCCTCGGCCTCTCCTTCCGCCTATATATTGCCTCTGATACAGAAACCCTAAGTACCTGATCAAAATTCCACGAAAGAGTCTGTAGCCCCCGTCATCTCCATCCCTAGATCGGGAGGGATCTGGAGCTCTTCCCGGCACCCTGCCGGAGAGGGGAATTCACCCTGGAGGCCTTCTTCATCATCATGCAAGCATCCGGTGTGATGCGTGAGTAGTTCATCTCTGGACTACGGGTCCATGTAGTAGCTAGATGGCTACTTCTCCTCCTTTGTGGTATCATGTTTAGATCTTGTGAGCTCCGTTCATGATCAAGATCATCTATTTGTAATTCTGCATGTTGTCTTTGCGGGGATCCGATGGATATTGAGATGCTATTTGATGTCTACGCACTTCTATTCTTGTAGACAGTTGTTGGGCCTCCAAGTGTAGAGGTTTGTAGAACAACACCAAGTTTCCCTTAAGTGGATCACCCAAGGTTTATCGAACTCAGGGACGAAGTGGTCAAAGGTATCCCTCTCAAGCAACCCTGCAATCAAGATACAAGAAGTCTCTTGTGTCCCCAACACACCCAATACACTTGTCAGGTGTATAGGTGCACTAGTTCGGCGAAGAGATAGTGAAATACTAGTGGTATGGATATAAGACAACGGTGCTAGAAAATAGCTTGATGGCGTGGAAGAGACTAAAGGCAAACTGAAATAAAGATGGACACAAGCAAACATGTAACAGATCTAGTTGCAAACGGCGTTTTAATGTTTAGAAACAAGGCCTAGGGATCATACTTTCACTAGTGAACACTCTCATATAAATATCTTCTATTTATGATACTACTCTAAACTACTCTCTAGTTGGACACTCTAATCCATGGTAGGGCTATAACATCACACCTCAAAGTCCGCTTTCCCCATCTAGATAACCCCACACTATCACCTTGAGCACTAGATGGTTCAAACAAACACCACAATTTCATAAAGACATCCAACTCCAAATATAACTCATAATAAGTATTTGTAATCTCTAGCTTAAGTGCCACCATGGTGTGCACGCTGTCACTTTCACACACATGGGAAAAGCAGAGATCTATTAAAGCACTTGAGTAGCAAGGTAGATTTACTTGATTACAAAGCTCATCATCACAATATGATCATGCATAGAGAGAGAGAGATGAACACATAGCTACCGATAAAACCCTTAGCCTCGAGGAAGAACTACTCCCTCCTCATCATGGGAATCAGCAGCGGTGATGGAGATGGTGGTGGAGATCGATGGAGATGGCTCCGGGGGCACTTCCCTGTCCCGGTAGGGTGCCGGAACAGAGACTTTCTGTCCCTCGAATCTCCCCTTTGGTGGCGGCGGCGCTGCGGAACTTTTCATGATTTCTGATTGACGATCTAGGGTTTATGCATCGGGAGACTTCTTATAGGCGAAGAGGGAAGGTCGGTGGGCGGCCAGGGGGCCCACACCACCTGGTGGCGTGGCCAGGGTGGACCCGCACCACCACATGGTGTGGCCGCCCTGTGGCCCCTCTCCGTCTCGTCTTCTGGCTCCGTGAGTCTTCCGGTAAAATATCAACTTAGGCTTTTGTCCCGTCCAATTCCGAGAATATTCATTTTCTGACTTCCTGGAACCAAAAATAGTAGAAAACAGGCAACTGGCACTGTGGCATCTTGTTAATAGGTTAGTCCAAGAAAGTGTATAGACAATACTCCAAAGTTGGAACAAAACATAAGAAAGTAGATAAAACCAAGCATGGAACATCAAAAATTATGGATACATTAGCAATGTATCAACATCCCCAAGCTTAACTCCTGCTCATCCTCGAGTAGGTAAGTGATAAAAAGAAAGAATAATTTTTGAGCATGTACCATCATAAACTTGATCAAAGTATTTATAGAACATTGAAAGCTGGGATCATAGTACTTCAACATAGCATGAAAGATAAAGTTCTAACAATAAGATATAACAACTATGTTGTAACATGAAAAGGCATAAACAAAATATTCATGAATAACAATGCTTTGCAAGACGTTTGTTTGTTTCACATAAAGAAAACATAGCATAGTGGCATTCAGCTTATCCCTCATAGAGTTATGCATCATAGGACACCTTCAAAGTTCATAAGAGTGACTAGATACAAATAGTTTAAAACAAGCAATATCAAGTTATGCATCAATCAACAAGTCTTGGGACAATGCACATAGAACTAAGAATGGCCACTATGCTCTCAAAGTAGGTGCATAAAGGTAGAAGGTGGAGACTCAACATAAAAGTAAAAGAAAGGCCTTCATAGAAGGAAGCAAAGATTCAAGTTTCATAAAGAGCTTCCAAAAATTATGGTACTTATTAGCTTTCCGCTCTCATTGCCCCTATCATAAGCATCTTTAGGTGATTAAGGTTAAAGTGAACAAACTATGAAGTATATGCTTGACGAAGTATAAGTTGGAAATCTCATGTCCCTTGAATACGAGGGCCGCTCCTCATGCTACTCAAGTTTAATCACCGGTAATTTCTTGTCATCATAAGTACATGTGTATCATAGAGAACCTCCAACAGGGTACTCCTTGCCCGATGATACGGAAGAATCCCCATACCAAAATGACAAGGCAAGCAGACAACGAGCATCTCAGCAATCTTCTTATTTACCATGAGAAAATGGTGCTTTTTTCTCTCTTTCCTCTTTTCTCATATCTTTTTTTTCTTTTTTTCTTTTTTTCTCTCAATATCACTCTTTTTTATAAGTAGAATGCTTCATAGACAACTCATTATGGTTACGCTGCAGGTTTCCACCATGATAGCATGGATTAGACCGGCGGCCCAGGCGTTTCTCTAACACACATACATAACTCCATGGACTTACAAGCTCCCCTTTCATTTCACACCGACGACATCCATAGACAAAAGAGCATGATATCAACTAGGTACAAAGTACAAGTGCAATATTGAAAGCGTTCCCCATGACAACATGGTTCTGCTAATCCCCAACATATAAGTGCAAGCATATACAACATAGACGACACAATGGTTCAAGTTTATTAAGGGCAAGAAAAGTATAGTGTGCCATCAAGTTCGTGAGAGCTTTAATCACTAGTTTTCTCATAACAAGTTTAATTCGGAAGGTAGACAAAAACAAGAATATACTTGGAATAGCATAAGCTAGTAGGTAGGTATGGTGGACTCTTTGGAATAACTTGGTTTAAGGAGTTGGATGCATGAGTGGGATTCATACTTGGTTACGGAGGCTAGCAAAAGACTAGGAGCGACAAACTAAGAGAGCAATAATGGCCATAATCATGCAGAGCGACAAAACATCATTAATCAAAGCATAAAGTGATACTACAAGTTGAAAACTAAAGGATCATAAAGGCTTATGGTGACTTGGGATAGTCATAACATGGTGTGATCATGTGCCAAGTCAACCCAAATAAAGCATGAAAGAAGAATAGCACTATACTATACTTTAATATGCTAAAACAACGCATGATTCTTTCAAGGCACATTAAGCAATCTCAATTGTTTATAACAAGTCATGCTACAACAAAGAATACTAAGCATAAAGTGTCGTGGTTGTGTCACGGCAGATGCCATGTATAGGCTAAAGGTGGGGACTAATACTCGCCAGGGGAATCCAGGGATGGATAGTGAAGTGATTCTCCACACAAGAGCTTGTATTGATTTGCTTCCAAGGTTACAAGTGCTCCTAGAGCTGTATTGGCGAGAGGAGGAAGAAAGGGCTCTCTTACTCTCACCCACAGATCACACCTGAAAACCCTAGCCCAAAACTCAATCGTAGAGAACTCAACCCCCCCTACAAAAGCCCTAGCCCCCCTTTTATAGAGGAGGCTCGGTTCCTGCCTAGGGCATATGTGGAGGCATATTCCTAAGAATATGCCTCCTCCCAAAGTGGCAAACTGACCGGGGTGCTTTTTCCCCCTCGTCAGCTATGCTTTAGCTACGTGAGCCACGCCCCGCCCCTCGTCAGCTACGCTTTAGCTCGTCAGCTGACACGGGCGTCGTCACGCTTGTCGGCCACGCCCCGGTGGTCCAGTCCTTGCTCGCTTCGCTCAGGCAGTGCGTACCGGGGCTCCTTTTGACCAGCGAGATTCCTTCCTTCTCCTAGAAGGTTACTGCGACCCGGACGATGGTTCATCCGGCCACACCCTTTTCCTGCATACAGGTTAGACATACATTTCCGACTTATTGCTTAAGTCGGATGAGACCTAGTTAGGCGAACGCCCCCAGGTCCGGATTACCCCGTGACTCGGCCTGCCTTGAGGTGACCCGGCCAGCATCTGCTTTGGCCTTGCCGAACCTCGGCTAACTCGGCCTTTATACCCCGGCGTGACCCTACCCGGGGGTATCCCCCCAACATAGTCCCCGAAGCTGGTGCGGTCTTTGCTGCCTTGGCCGCTAAGGCCACACCAGGTTCAATCTTGTGGCCCGGTTGTTATTGCCGAGTTACCTCTTTACCTCGGTTTGTATGGATTTACGTTCCCTTCGCACATTTCAAGTTTTCACTTGCCGGCCGGGTTACCACAGTTCCATCCGGGTCTTGCTTCCTTCTCTCATACGCTAACCCATGTGAACGGTAATCATTGTGTTGTCTTATTTTAAGGGACGGTACAGTAATCGCTGCAGTAACCGTCAGTCATCACTGTGCGCGGGTCACGTCACGCCTGCCCCCTCGTTTACCGCATCAGTGCGTCACGTCCCAGGATTCTTTCCGCCCTGAGGCCTTGTGTGTGGCTTCTTACTGATTGGTCCGGACGGGTAATACACGGCCACATCGTGTGGTCGGTCCACAGGGTGCGATCCCACTCGCCGCTTACGTGGGGGTTAAATAGGGGAGGCGTGCGTTCCTTAGGATTTTTCCCCTCCGCATGCCTCTGCCTGCTGATACTCTCCTTCGTCTTCCGCGCGACTGCGCTGCCGCCAGTACTGCCAAAAAACAGCATCGCCGCCGCACTTCTCTGTTTCACCTCTACGTCTCCATCACTGCGACGTCAATCTCCCGCTACGGGTCCTCGCCAATCCAAGCCGCTGTCCCCCGCCGCCTCCAGCGCCAGCGAGGGCTTCAAGGAGCAGATGACTGAAGAAGAGCTTGCCATTGCTGAACAAGACATGGAGGAGGACGCCGCCGCTGGGGACCGCAGCGCATGGGCCGGCTCCTGGGTCTGCCAGGACAATCTGGATTGGCTCTACCGGACCAGACGCCTCCCTGCCGGCGTCGCCGCTCGCCTCGCCTCCGCCGAGCTAGCTCCTTCGCCCAACCCCGGGGAGTTCGTTGTGTTCCTGTCTCACTTTCAGCGGGGCTTCGGACTCCCGGTGAGTGACTTCTTCCACGATTGGCTCAGCACCTACCATCTCCAGCCGCACCATCTTCCGGCCAATGCCATTACTTCCCTCTCTGCTTTCGCCTCTACGATTGAGGGCTACGCCGGATTATGGCCCACAAAGGAGCTGTGGATCCGGTTTTTCGCCCTTCGCCGCGACGTTATCCCCGACATTCACGCTGACCCGGAGGACAAGCAGCTCACGTAGTTCGGAGCAGCCTCCATCTCACCCCGGAGGTTTTCTGTTTTCCCTCGGGTCACAGGGCTAGAATCCTGAAAAGGTTGGGCCCGGACGTTCTTTTATGTCCGGAACACAGGCACCGAAGATTTGATCCGGTTGCTTCCCTATACCCCGGGTCCGCCGAACCCGGATTTGTGGGACGCCGTTCCGAAGAAACCTACGGCCCTGGCCAACCAAGTGAGCAAGAGGTTCGCGGAGCTGAAGGAGCTCGGGTTGCGCAACGAGGATGCGATGATCACTTTTGTGCGCAACCGAATCTCCCCTCTCCAGAAGCGCACCCACAAGGTGTGCCATATGAGCTACGGCCGCGATCCCAACCGGACTTCATCTTTCGAGCTGAACAACACGGAGATCTTCCGCCGGGTTAAGGCTCTTTTCACCACTCAGAAGGATTTCTCCCTTGATTGGACTTGGGGGATTGAGCACTTCTGCCGTGACCGGCTTCCTCCCATGGTGAGTTTCATGTAGCAAACTTACCCCAGACTAGTTACTTGTCTATTATTGTTGCATTTCTGATTCGTCTGTTTATTCTTTTCCTCAGCTATTCCTTCAGCAAACGCTCGAGGACGGCACTGATCCGACCCTTAAGTGGGCACCGGACCGGGAGACTTCGGACGTGGAGGAGCCGGACCAAGAGATGTTTCTCCCCATGACTGACGCCACGAAACGACCCACGGGTAACTTCTCTTCTGCCAGAGATTGGCCCGATGATGAAGATTACTCGGATATCGAGATAATTGAACCGTTTGAGGCTGTCCCCCTTTCTTTTGCTTTTCCGCCATCAGCTCACGCCGGTGGCCATATCCACGAGGATCCTACTCTCGCCATGGGCGAGCCAGTTCCGGGGGTGCCGAAGAAAAAGCACGCGGCCTCCTCAAGCTCTTCCTCCGGACCTTCCGAGCCCGCTAAAAGGCGAAAGAAGGCCCCAGTACGAAGGGCTCGGAAACCCAGAGCAGCCGAAACCTCGGATGCGTAAGTCCTTCTTTCTTCTGTAACTCGTTCTTCCTTACCTCGTCGTAACTTTCCTTCTGACGTTACCTGATCTCACAGGGCTCCGGTGGAGGTCCCTCAGAGTGGGTCCAGTATCTCATCGCCTCTCCGGGCCAGCCCCTCGCCTCGTCGCGACGACGAGCCACGCCCGCTGAGCCCCATTCCGGAAAGCTCTGCGGCCGCTCCGGATCAACCTGGGGCGGGAGAAACTGGCCCAACCAGAACAACGGCAGCCACTACCTCGGCGACGCCACAAGCAGCAGCCTCCAAAGCTACTTCGACTCCCGCATCTGTTCCAGTACCAGCAGCCAAAACAGCACCAACTCCAGCTTCGTCAGCAGCACCAACCCCGGCAGCGAAAACATCAGCGCCGGCACCAAGTCCAGCAACGAAAGTAGCAGCGCCCAGTTCCTCTACATCTTCTGAGTCCTCCCAACCTCGGCAGGGGAAAACCGCTGCTACGGCTTCTTCTTCCCAGCAAGCCAAGGGTAAGAAGACTCAAGACGTTACCAAGCCCAGCACTGCCTAGCCTGGGCAACGTACCCTTGAGTCCATGCTCCCCAAGAAAACCCCAGCGGCAAAGGACGTGCCTGCCGAGCCAACCAAGTCTCAGCAGTTGGTTCTGCATACCAGCCTGGCCCTTGCCTTGGTGGAGAGGAAGGAAGCACACGCTAAGGGTTTGGTGACGCCACATATGCCCTCAGGCGAACGGTACCCCCCAAGCTTGATGGAGTTCATCATGAACTGGAACAAGGCCGAGGTAATCCAGGAGTCTGATCAAGTGAATACCGCCGCCAAGGCCATTAACCTCGCTGGACGAATGATGGAGGTACGCCGTTTCTCCTTCGTAAATTGTAGATAATAACCATTAGTCCCCGAGCCTCCGGGGGAGTAACTTGTTACTCGGCCGGATGCTCTTTTATAGAACTAACGTAGCTCCATAATAACTTCGAACATGCACACACCTAGAGCCGGGTTAAGTTCCACTTGGCCCGGATTTTAGTATACTTCGAATATGCACACACCTAGAGCCGGGTTAAGTTTCACTTGGCCCGGATTTTAGTACACTTCGAACATGCACACACCTAGAGCCGGGTTAAGTTCCACTTGGCCCGGATTTTAGTACACTTCGAACATGCACACACCTAGAGCCGGATTAAGTTCCACTTGGCCCGGATTTTAGTACACTTCGAACATGCACACACCTAGAGCCGGGTTAAGTTCCACTTGGCCCGGATTTTAGTACACTTCGAACATGCACACACCTAGAGCCGGGTTAAGTTCCACTTGGCCCGGATTTTAGTACACTTCGAACATGCACACACCTAGAGCCGGGTTAAGTTCCACTTGGCCCGGATCTTAGTAAACTTCGAATATGCACACACCTAGAGCCGGGTTAAGTTCCACTTGGCCCGGATCTTAGTACACTTCGAACATGCACACACCTGACTAAAGTTTCTGTATCCTCTTCAGGTGACCACCAACCGCCGAAGTGCCGAATTCCAGCGCTTGTTGGATACACATAAAAATCTTCACATGAAACAGGCTGCACTCATCGCTGAGTATGAGAAAAGGGGTAAATTTCTTTCTTACTCCCTTCCTCATTTTGCTTCCACTTCACTTGTCGAATGAATCTGATTGTTCGGTTTCCGCAGCTGGGGTGGAAGCTGAAAACAAAATCATGCGAAAGAACTTGGAGCAGATCAAGGGTACGTCCTTCTTATCTGTTCCTACTGTGCTTCTCATCCTTTTACCTCCTTGGCTCGGCAAATATTCATACCTCGGCTCTGCCGGGCCAACACACGGTTTCAGCATTGCTTGAAGAAAGTGTGCATGTGCCTAACATGATGCTGCATTTTCTCGAACAAGCAGGACAGCATCAAGCCGAGCTGAAGAAAAAGGATGATGAGCTTGTCCTCCTCCGGACCAAAGATGATGACATAGCCAAGCTCAAAGCTGAAATGGCTAAAATGAAGGCGCAGCACCAAGCCGAGCTGAAAAGGGTTGGCCAGGACTTCACCGAGGAACGCGAGCGCCTCCAACTCCAAAGTGCCAAGGATCGCGAACTCCTCCAGGAAGCCGAGGTCAAACTTGGGTCGGCAAATGTTGAGCTCGAGCAGCTTCGGAAAAGGCGTGATGCTTGCATCAAGGAGCTGACCCAGATTCACAGTCATATCTCTCGTAACATCTCTTCCTTTGTCCACCTTACTTCTCCGGGTTACGTCTCATGTCTTATTTTCTCAACTTTGTCCTTTGCCTTGTCTCCCAGGCCACTTTCCAGAGGGTACGACCATTGCACGTGCTGCTGTTGCTAATTTCCGCCGAGAGAGAGGTACTCCGGTCGCTGTTGAGGGTGAGTCCATTCCCTATGACACGGAGGACCTGTTGGTCAGCCTGTCATCTCGCGTGGAAATTATCAAGAACTACGGCCGGGACCTCCTCGATGTTTCAGTCCGGATCTTCCATGTCTTCTGGCCCGTCGATGACGCTCCGGAGAGAATCACGCATCTCGCTGAAAAGCTTTCAGAAGTTGAGACCCAGCTCGACCTCTGGCAAGAATCCGCTGGCCGTGCTGCTGCCAATACCGTCCTTCACCATATTTTGACGTGGTACGAAAAGATAGACCTCAGCCTCCTCACACGGCTGCGCACCGGGTCCAAATGGACAGATGATCCGGAGTGGGTAGCTCGGTGCCAGGCTTGCGCCCACAGCCTCATTGAATATACCCCCATTCATGAATGGACTGAGGGTCCGAGCTTCCTGGAAGCCGCAGGCGAAGATGACTCGGGTGAATCGGAGGAGGACATAGCCTCGGATATCGAAGAGGGCGATGGTGATGCCGAATTCCGTCCTGCTGCTCCTAAGTAAAAACACTTGAAAATTCGTGAGATCCCCGGTATGCCGGGTGGAATTGTATTCCAAATACATGCGATATTTTGCTACTGAGTACTTATGCCGGATTAACGTGGGCGTAGTCCCCAAGTTTCTTTTTCTTGTTCGTTCAATCTTTTGGCTCGGGTCGTGTCTACCTTGATTCGGTTTTACAACTTACGAATCCGAGCTTAAAAAATTGTCTTAACAATACTGGGAAACTTTTAGACTTAGCTCGAAAATAAATACGGGATTAGTCCGGAAAATAAACGTCGGTTCGAATAAATTCTTTTCCTTAGTCGTTTTTCATGTGCTACGCAATTCCAAACTTGTTCTCTTGCTTGCCATGAAGCCAATTCTTGTTGGACAGCAGCAAGTCGAAGAGTTGGGTTTTTGGTGCTCACGCACTACTAATCCGAGCTAAGTAGAATAACCTATTCCAGCCGATGCACAAATAACAAAAGACAACAAATATTATTAAGGCAGTCCCCGAGTTACTGCTCGAGGTGCCAACATTTTATTGATAAATTCATTGCCGACGTACATACCGACATAGGAGATAACCCAGATACATACACTTCTTCGCTAAGTGTAGAAAGGACGAAGGAGAGCTACATTCCATGGGCGTTTAGATTCCTCGCCGGACCTGTCCGCCTTGTTCTTTTCCTGTGGCTTTGCATCTATAAGATAATAAGAATCATTGTGCAATGCTTTGCTCACGATGAATGGCCCTTCCCATGGGGGGGATAGTTTATGCATTCCAGTAGTACGCTGTACCAACCGGAGCACCAGATCGCCTTCCCAGAAGACCCGGGGGCACACTTTCCGGCTATGATAGCGTCGGAGCTTTTGCTGATATATGGCGGATCTGGACAATGCCAGTTCTCTCGCTTCTGCCAGCAGATCAACATCATTTTTCCGGGCTTCTTGCACTTCGGTTTCTGTGTATTGGGTGACTCTAGGCGAATCATGCTCTATGTCGGCTGGTAATACAGCTTCTGCCCCATATACCAGAAAAAACGGCGTATAGCCTGTTGATCGATTCGGAGTTGTTCTTAAACTCCACAGTACCGCTGGTAGTTCTTCTATCCAGCACCCCGCTGATCTTTGCAGCGGCTCAATGAGCCGGGGTTTTATCCCGGATAATACTAATCCGTTGGATCTTTCCACTTGCCCGTTCGATGCGGGGTGGGCTACCGAAGCTATGTCAAGTCGAATCCTCTTATCCCGGCAAAAACGAGCAAATGCTCCTTCCACAAAATTTGTGCCATTATCAGTTATGATACTGTGTGGATAACCGTACCTCAAGATGATATCTCTGAGGAACGTTACGGCCGTAGCTCCATCACATTTTCTTATAGGCTTTACCTCGATCCACTTCGTAAACTTGTCCACCATCACCAAAATGTGAGTCATGTTTCCTCTTGCTGGTTTGAACGGGCCCACCATATCCAGGCACCATACGACAAATGGCCAAGTGATTGGGATGGTCTTGAGTTCCGACATTGGCATATGCGTCTTTGTGGCGTACCTCTGACAACCATTACATTTTCTCACCAGATCTTCTGCTTGTTCTAAGGCGTTTGGCAAGTAGAATCCGTGTCGAAAAGCTTTCGCTACCAAGGCTCGGGGTGAGGCGTGATGCCCGCACTCCCCCTGATGTATATCTCGGATGATTTCAAGCCCTTCGTCCGGGTTAACACATCGCTGGAGGACATTGGTCACACTTCTTTTGTATAACTCAGAATTGATGATCGTGTAAGCCTTTGCCCTCCTCTGTGTTTGCCTGGACAATACCTCCTCAGTGGGTAACGTTCCATCTTTCAGGAATTGAAATATAGGCAGTGCCCAAGCCGGTATTTGCCGCACGGGGAAGACGTCCTCGTCTATCTCCATATGATCCACCGGCATAACTTCAACCGGACTACGCTGAGCAGTCCCCGGGTTTTGCGGAGCATTCCCCGGGTTTCCCGAATCAGTCCCCGGGTTTTGCGCACCACTCCCCGTGTCAATGTCCATGGGCGCTGCTCCGGACTCTGTGTCCTCCAGGACGTAGATGGACTCGGATTCCGGTGATGGCCTGATGGATGGCTTCTTGAGGTGCTCTAATGCTACACCCGGTGGAATTGCTTGTCTGGTTGACCCGAGCTTCGACAGCATGTCGGCAGCCTCATTTTCCACCCGGGGTATGTGATGAAATTCGCATCCCTCAAAGTAACCAGAAATCTTCTGCACGTGGAATCTGTATAGTGCCATGTTTGGATCAAGAGCGTCCCATACTCCGGACACTTGCTGCACCACTAAATCCGAGTCGCCAAAGCATATAATCCGACGTATACCAATTTCCTTTGCTACCTTGAGCCCATGCACAAGTGCTTCATACTCAGCGACATTATTTGATGCGGTGAAGTGGATCTGCAGCACGTATTTCAGCTGGTCCTTCTTTGGCGACGTGAGTACGACTCCGGCACCTAGCCCGGTTTTGGTTTTTGATCCGTCAAAGTGCATCCGCCAATAGTTCGGATCTGGAAGTGGTGGTTTGTACTGTACCTCGGCCCAGTCCACGAAAAAGTCCGCCACAGCCTGAGACTTTACGGCTTCCCTCCGGTCATACTGCGGGGCGTAAGGAGATAGCTCAATTGCCCATTTTGCAATTCTGCCGCTTGCATCCTTGTTACTCATTATCTCGGATATAGGGTCCTCACGTATGACCCGGATGGGATGCTCTTCAAAGTAATGCTTCAATTTCTTGGCGGCCATGTACACACCATACGCCACTTTTTGATAGTGTGGGTAGTTCTGCTTTGAGGTTGACAACACTTCACTCAAATAATACAGCGGCCTTTGCACTGACTTTCGTTCCTCATCACACTCCACCACTATCACTGCACTTACAACTCGGTTGGTTGCGGCTATATAGAGCAACATTGGCTCTTTTGATAGTGGGGAGGCTAGCACTGGCGCCGTGGCTAACATTTTCTTTAGGTGGGTAAATGCCTCATCCGCCTGCGGCGTCCAAATGAACTTATCCGACTCTTTCATGAGTTGATAGAGAGGCAATGCCTTTTCTCCTAACCGACATACAAACCGACTTAACGAGGCCAGGCAACCTGTAAACTTCTGGACATCGTTAAGACACTTCGGCAGCTCCATTCGTTCGATGGCTCGGATCTTGGTTGGATTAACTTCGATACCTCGGCTGGAAACCAGAAAGCCGAGCAATTTTCCAGCCGAGACACCGAAGGTGCATTTTTCTGGATTAAGTTTCATCCGGAACCTCCTTAGGTTTGCGAATGTTTGCCTGATATCGTCAAGGAGCGTTTTGCTTTCCTTGGTCTTGATAACCACATCATCCACGTATACCTGTACATTGTGACCTATTTGGTCATGCAAACATTTTTGCATACATCTTTGGTACGTTGCACCTGCATTACGTAAACCTAATGGCATGGTGCGATAGCAATAAGCCCCATACGGGGTAATAAACGCAGTCTTTATTTGATCATCCGGATTCAAAGGTATCTGGTGGAAACTAGAGTAAGCATCGATGAATGACAATAGTTCACATCCCGCAGTTGAGTCTATGACCTGATCTATTCTTGGCAGCGGAAATGGATCTTTCGGACACGCCTTGTTCAGGTTCGTGTAGTCGATACACATGCGCCAAACCACTGCCACGTTCGGATCATCTTTCTTCTTTTCCACCAGCACTGGATTAGACAACCAATCTGGGTAAAGAACTTCCATGATAAATCCTGCAGCTAGCAACCGAGCTATCTCATCCCCAATGACTTTTCTCCTATCTTCGGCGAAGCGGCGGAGAGGTTGCTTCACCGGCTTAGCTCCGGGTCTCACATTTAAAGAGTGCTCGGCCAACTCCCTCGGAACACCTTGCAAGTCCTGTGTGGACCAAGCAAAAATGTCCCGATTCTCACGGAGGAAGCTGACGAGCTCGCTTTCCTATTTATCGCTTTGCCCGACACCAATTGTTACGGTGCGCTCTAGGAACATGTCATCAACATGCACCTTCTTGGTATCTTTCACGGCCTGGAAGGAGACAGTTCCATGCGGGTTACTCAGCGCCGGCATACACTGTTGCGCGGACTGAGCCAACGCTGCCACCTCTTGAATTTTCCTTTTTTCCTGCGCGATCACAAGTGACTCGGCTAAGTTTGATCCGGCCGACGCACACTCCATGGAACGTCGGAAGTCCCCAGCAATCGTAATTACTCCGTTTGGTCCGGGCAATTTCATTTTCAAGTAGCTGACGTGACAGCTTGCCATAAACTTGTTCAACGCTGGCCTTCCGAGTAACGCGTGGTATGCACTTTCCAAGTTCACTACTTCGAACTCCAGATTTTTAGTTCGGCAATTGTCTCTTGTGCCGAACAAGACGTCGACCCGGACCTTGCCTATGGGCTCGCAAGAGATGCCAGGCACAATGCCATGGAAAGTTGTCCTCGTGGCCTGGAGCATGTTCTCCGAGATACCCAACTTGCGCATTGTGTCCGCGTACATGATGTTTATGCTACTGCCGTTGTCGATCAGTACCTTTGAGAATCTCACGTTAATGTTAGGCCCAATGAATGTAGGATCTAGCACCAACACATACAAACTAGGGCTCGGCATGAGCTTGGGATGATCCCTAATGCTCCAAGTGATTTCCTGATCAGACCAAGGCATGTACCTCGTCACCGCCGGTATTACCTCATTCACCTCCATATGTCTACGCTGCAAACTTTTTCTATCAGTTTCTTCTGTGGTAAATACACAGTAGCTCTGGTGATGCTCCCTGTACTCGTTTCTCCCCTCATTTCCGGGGTGCCTCTGATCCGGCTGCTGCTGATTTTCTACTTGATGCACTGCCTCCCTTCTTTCATTGTTATCATACCTCGGCGGAGGGGGAGGTAACATTAGCTGTTGCGTGTTCGCTTCGGAGAGCAATTGCTGCCGGGGTAATTCTTGCCGAGGCTGATCGTTCCAGGGTGCCTGAGCATTCCCCGAACCACCTTGCTCGATCTTGCGCATCCACTCACATTGCCTCGTCGTATGACCCGCTGGTCTGTTCGGATTTGGCGTGTGAAACTTACACGGCTGGTCCAACATCGACTCGTAAGTATACCTCGGACGGTCTTTCCTTTCTTGCCATTGCTTCTTTTGTTCCGGTGTCCAAGTTTTCTTCCCATCGTTCCTTGGGGTCCACTGACCTCCAGTTTTCTGGCGCTGACTACCCCCTGCTCCGGGTTGATCTTGACTCACGACCGCTACTTGGTGCGAACCGTACCGATGGTCCGGTCGATCATCTCTCCTTTTTCCTCTGTAATCATTTCTCCGGGACGATCCGGATCCATCCCTATGATAGTACTCATCGCTTGACTCGTTTGAGGCGAGCCTCGGTTGGGTTGGGTCACCCAATGCATACGAATCTGCGATCCGGATCATCTCTGACAATGTTGCCGGCATTTTCCGTTGCAACTTCATCCATAACTCGCTTCCATACCTGCACCCTTGTGCAAACCATGCTATGGCCTGTGATTCTATCACGCCCTCACACGAATTTATCACGGTACACCACCGGGTCAAGAACTCCCGGTCCGTCTCATTGGGTCGCTGTTTGCACATTGCTAAAGTTTGTGGCCTATTTGGCCTTTGATACGTACTCGAAAAATTGCTGATGAACATTTCCTCGAAATCAATCCAGCAGTTGATGCTTCCTGGCGGCAAGTTGTTCAACCACACCCTTGCCGGGCCTTCCAACATCTGGGGTACATATCTTACGGCCCATCTCAGGTTGCCTGTGGCAATTTTTACAGCAGTAGCATAGTTTATCAGCCAATCCTCTGGCTTGGTACTACCGTCATAGGTCTTGGTCCCCCTGGGCAATTGAAAGTTCGGGACTGGTGGCTCTTTCATGATCCAGGGTCCAAAACATGCTGGACCCGGTGGACCCTGACATTCTATCTGTTCCGACCTATATAGTCGATCCAGTTTCAACCTTGCATCGTCCGGCATCAAATCCCTGCTTCCCAGTCTCGAACCTATCACATGATAGTCTGGTCTCGGATATCCCGCATTTGCCATCTCCGAACCACCGTCGTTATACCGGTTTCGTTCCTGCGGCGCACCTTTCTGTTGCATACCTCGGCCGGCACTGTGCTCTTGCCTCGGCATGTTCCGCTACTGCGGTTGTCTTGCCCCTGCTGAGTTTTGCTGCCCGGCATTGCCGTTGACAACGTTCCTCCGACCGGCATTGCCTTGGTCACGGTTACCTCGGTCAGCTTCGCCTCGGCTCACGCTCCGTCGATCATCATTTTTCTGCGCTTCTTTTTCTTTTCCTGCCTGTGTCGGGTCATACGGGACAATCTGTTTGTTCCGTCTGGCTGAGGTTACCACCTCCTCTCTCCTTGGATCGCCATGAGGGGACGACGCAGCTCCAGCGGATTTCTCCGGGTTATCCATCGCCGAATGGACGATCTTGGAGGCCCCAGCTCTCTCCGGGTTCGCCCTGAGCAGTTCCTCGTTTTGCCTATTTGCAATCCAAACCAGCTCGTTAACCCGGTTTTGCTGCTTTTGCCGGGCTTCACCCGTCAGTCCCTCTAACTCGGACGCAGCCGCATCCGTCGCTCTGAGGTTCTTGGCCGGTGTACTATACCTCGGCAGCCCCACGGAAAAACAGTTTTCTGATTCCTCGACTTCGACATCACCTTCTCTGTTCATTTCTCTCATGAGATTCCTCCCTTTACATCATCAACTTTGTTCGCATTTGCGTACTCACGCAGCGTCATGTTCAACGACCGCTGGGCCTCGGCTATTTTCTTTGCGCCCTCAAGTATTTTCTGCCGAGTTTCTTCCAGCTCGGCCTATGCGCGAGCCGGATCTATCGCTACTACTACAGGGTTGCCAGGCTATCTATTGCCTCTCTCAGCATGTTCTCCGGCCTCTCTAGCGGAGGACCCCTACCTTTCCTTGGTGCCTTGGGTGTCACCTCCGGATCTGGCGCCGGATCCTTGCTCGTAACCGCTCCCGGCGCTGTCATCATTACCTCCGCGCGGTCTGGGGAACGAGCGGTACATCCCCCGCGAGCCGCAGTGAGGGGCGGTTCGCCTGCTTCGACAACGTGGTGCGGATGAACGCCTGACACGTCCACCGCGACGTAGACCTTGTGTGTGCCGAGCTTGAGGAAGACGCCGTTGCGCGGGAGAGGGCGCGTGCCGAAGCAGCCTGCGTTGTCGCTGACGAAGTCCCGCGCTTCAAAGCGCTGGACGAGCCCGGAGACGATGCGCTCTCCAGTGACGATGAAGTTTCCCGTCTGGATCTTGACCCTGCTAGCGCCGCTAGCCCCACGGTGGGCGCCAACTGTCGTGGTGGTGTCACGGCAGATGCCATGTATAGGCTAAAGGTGGGAACTAATACTCGCTAGGGGAATACAGGGAGGGATAGTGAAGTGATTCTCCACACAAGAGCTTGTATTGATTTGCTTCTAAGGTTACAAGTGCTCCTAGAGCTGTATTGGCGAGAGGAGGAAGAAAGGGCTCTCTTACTCTCACCCACAGATCACACCTGAAAACCCTAGCCCAAAACTCAATCGTAGAGAACTCAACCCCCCCTACAGAAGCCCTAGCCCCCCTTTTATAGAGGAGGCTCGGTTCCTGCCTAGGGCATATGTGGAGGCATATTCCTAAGAATATGCCTCCTCCTAAAGTGGCAAACCGACCGGGGTGCTTTTTTCCCCCTCGTCAGCTATGCTTTAGCTACGTGAGCCACGCCCCGCCCCTCGTCAGCTACGCTTTAGCTCGTCGCTGACACGGGCGTCGTCACGCTTGTCGGCCACGCCCCGGTGGTCTAGTCCTTGCTCGCTTCGCTCAGGCAGTGCGTACCGGGACTCCTTTTGACCAGCGAGATTCCTTCCTTCTCCTAGAAGGTTACTGCGACTCGGACGATGGTTCATCCGGCCACACCCTTTTCCTGCATACAGGTTAGACATACATTTCCGACTTATTGCTTAAGTCGGATGAGACCTAGTTAGGCGAACGCCCCCAGGTCCAGATTACCCCGTGACTCGGCCTGCCTTGAGGTGACCCGGCCAGCATCTGCTTTGGCCTTGCCGAACCTCGGCTAACTCGGCCTTTATACCCCGGCGTGACCCTACCCGGGGGTATCCTCCCAACATAAAGCCAAAACAATATCAAGAATGGCATGACAAAGCATGGGCCACCGTCAAAAACAAGCTCTCTTTACCACTTAAGCATGAACTTTCCTACTCTTTTCCAATCCAAACCAAACTATTTGAAAACCAATGCATGAAAGAGGGGGTCCAACCAAATTATTCAGCAAACTAAGAAAACAAAGCAAACGAAAAACCAAAACGAAAACGAAAACGAAAAAGAAGACGCTCCAAGAACAACACAACTGTGCATGAAACAATAAAAATGAAGTGTTTGGAAGAAACCTAGGATTTTTATTGATGAAGAAGGGGATGCCTTGGGCATCCCCAAGCTTTGACGCTTGTACTTTTTGGATATTTCTTGGGGTGACACGCGTGGCATCCCCAAGCTTTAGCTTTAGTGCATTCTTCATCTCATTACATCATTCTCTCCATACATCTGAAATTTTTCCTTCATATAAACCTTCACACAATCTTTATTAGCAACATTAGTGCACTCAAGATAATAAGTCTTTAGGTTTAGTTTCAACACCAATAAAACTTCCATTAAAACACAAGCTACTAAATCACTTCCCTCAAAAAGCTCGATTCCCCAAAGAGAACTCAAAAAGGAACCAACAAGAATTAAATGCAAATAATGGCAGAAGCATAATAGTATCATGCCCAGGGGGATAGCTGCCCCCCATCAGTGAACCACATGATCGACGTTTTCGAGATTTGTGCCAAACTAGATTAGGTGGATATCACCACGATGCTCGGTAAACTTGTTTGTAACAAAGTTGCATGTAGGCAGCCCATGTTATTGACACAAGACACGAGAAACGAACAGAGACAAATTCACACCAGAGTACCAGATGGTCCTACACTCATGTCTAGACATGCATCCCTTTGCATGTGTCACTGGGTAGGTACATGTGCATACAACTAGCTATATGTTGATGTACTAGAGATGTGTCGATTTATCCTTTGTGAGACTATATCGATGAATAACATACAACAGTTTATTTTTTTGTGAGATGCGCCCTTGCCAAATTTCTACAATATTCTCCAAGAAGTACAGTTTCAGACAGTATTAAAGTGAAGTTTCTGCCAGGCTGCACCAATCATGTACAAACACACACTGATTTGGTATGCGACCTCTTGTTCACATACCTAGACCGAGTTCTAATCCTATATTTATATTCAGAATTTTTGGTGCCCTAAATGTAGAAGTTTATTTAAAAAGAAAAAACAGGAACACTTGTGCCCATGTGCGACAGTTTTCGACAACTTTCATCATATACTAATAATAATTTAGTATTACATGACCTGGTTCAGTTCTGCCGTAGTTACCTTACGATGCCTACTTGTTGCTAATACTTCCAAGCGTTCTTTGATATAAAGTAATCTCATATGGCCAATCGTTTTGTCCAATCATACACTATGACACTGTGCTTGAGATCCGAGTATTTTCACTGGCTGAATGGTTTTGATTGGTCATTGTTTACATCCGCTGCTAAAGCCCTCAACACTATTGCTTCTTTGGACGTTTATGATTTTTGTTCTGCCGCTTGGCTCTACATGGCATGCATGCATTGCAAGCTGTAGCATGACATATGCTCTGATAATTATGCAATCACTATTCATTATTTGTCGGATGCAAATCTAAATCTATATATTTGGACAAATCTCTATGCTGACATGGATGGTAGATACAAGGGGGACAACTATCCCCTGTGACAGCAAATCCACACTCAATGGCAGAAATCTGTCAAAACAAACCCGCAGGTAAAAACCAATTTTTTCTAAGACCTTCTGTTGCTCAAAATAAAAAGTGTTAAACTAACGAAAGTTAGATAACAACTTGGGTCAGAAGCACAAAAATTGACGCCTCAAAAGGACGTACAGAGATTTTACATGAATTTTTACGGTGAAGCACATAAATCTGTTTCGGGACATCAACTTTCCGAATCATTACTTCTCTCTCATTAGAGGTTACTCTTGGCACAAAAAGCAAATAAAAAGGATAAGGAACGGCTATTACAAAGGTAATAACTTCCAAGACTCATCTAAAACTTTTGGGTTATCTCCTAATAAGTACTTTTCTTTAACGCCTTTAAGTTAGGCATGATAGTTTGAAAAGATGCTCACATAAGAAATATGAATTGAAGTAAAAGAGAGCATCAAAAAGCAAATTCAAAGCACATTTAAGTCTAACCCACTTCCTATGCATAGGAATCTTGTAAATAAACAAGTCATGGAAGCACAAAGCAATAAGCATAGTAAAGCAAAACAAGTGCAACTTCAAGACTTTCATCATAAAGAGGGGAAACTTAATATTATTGAGATGCATTAAACCATGTTTCCCTCTCTCATAATAACTTTCAGTAGCATCATGAATGAAATTAACAATATAACTATCACATGAAACATTCTTATCATGAGCCACATGCATAAAAGAATTAATACTCCTCACATAAACATAGTCATTATATTGATTGTAGTGGGAGCAAATTCAACAAAATAACTAACATTATTATTTTCATCACCATAATCATCAAATATAGGAGGCATATTGTAATCATAATTAATTTCCTCCTCAATAGTAGGTGGACTGAAAATATCATATTTATCATTGCAATCATCATATATTGGAGGTATAGTATCATCATAAGCAATAGAATAGTTATCTTCCAAAGTGTGTTCATTTGTATACATATCATCATTGGAAGGATCATGGATAGCACTAATAGTATAGCAATTATTAATATCATCATTTTCAGAATTGGTACCGAAGAGATTTTCAACATCAAAGGTAGTGTGCTTTTCCCAATCATGATCACTACTATAGGTAATAGGCATAGGAACATCATCGAGTTCAGACTCATCAAAAACTATAATAGGAGCAACATGTTTAGGGGAAAATACCGTTTCGTCTCTCCTTTTATTCCTCCTCTTCTTCTTTTTCTTCTTCTCTTTAGGAGGGAGAGGCTTGAAAGGAAGCTTCTCCATATACCCTGGTTCATTGTTAGGGACAATAGAATAAACTTTGTAGGATTCCTCCTTTTCATTAATAAGAACAAAACACATATTAGTCCTGTCAGATTTTGGTAAACTCTCATCATTTATAATATTTTGTATGTAAGTATTTGTGTGGCAATTATCAACACAATAAAGATGACAATCATGCATGACACTATTAATACCAAAAGCACTCATATCTACCAAAGAAGTTTTTCTTGATAACTCTTCACACCCCAAAAATAATGTAAGTTCATCATGCTGATTAGGAGTATTCATATCATCACAATACAAACTTGCAGTACTCATTGGATTATAAGGGATATTATTATGGCCTGAGTATTGAAAATTGAAATGACACACTTCAAAGTAAAGTTCACAAATAAAAGGATAGAGGGCACATACTTTTTTACCAAGATCATTTAGAGCCCTATACCACGTTCTAGTTTTTTCATTCCTGTGGGTGATACAATATTCTTCTTCAATTTGATTCTTCTCACAGGGTCTATGTATTCCACAAAAATTAACATGCTTATAATAAATAGTACTTTCAGAGGTTTGAGCATGTTTATTGCTATCATTAATAACAATTTCATTTTCCATGCAAGTGTCTTTATAAGGCTCATGATACATGTCCCATTTTTCTTTAGGAGCATTAATATGAGAGGCAAAGATTCTATAACAATCACCAAGAATTTGAGGATCAAGACCATATTTAGCACAAAGCTCTTGAAAATCAGCAGTTTCAGCGAAAGACTTAATGCAATCATACTCATAGTTTATACCTGGTTCTTTACCTTTGTTGTTTTCCTAATCTTCGGTATTGCTTTGAATTGTTTCAAGAAGATCCCACTTATCTTTGACCTCCTTACTTGTGAAGGATCCCTCTAAACAAGTATCTAGATAGTCCTTGTAATGTCCTGAAAGCCTTGCATAGAAATTGTTAATAACAATATTATTGGGGAGCTCATGAATGGGACATTTGAGCATTAGGGACTTCAATCTCCCCCATGCTTGGGAAAAACTTTCTCCATCATGTGGATGAAAATTATAAATGTAATTCCTATCTTTATGAATTTCATGTGGAGGATAAAATTTAGAGTAAAAGAGAGATTCAAATTCCTTCCACTCCAAATGATGAGGATCATCTAGTAGCTCATACCACTCCCTTGCTTTGCCCTTAAGTGACAAAGGGAATAGCTTCCTCTTAACTTGGTTCATTGAAATACCTGCACACTTGAATAACTCGCATAATTCGTGTATAAAGAGTAAATGATCACCAGGATGGACAGTTCCATCTCCCAAATAACAGTTGTTCATAACACGCTCAACAAATTTTATAGGTATTTTAAAAGAGATGCTTTCAGAATGTGGATTTAAAATATCACAAGTATCATTAGAATTACCACATATGGGAGATAAAGTATCATTAGAGCAAATTTTCTTCTTTAAAGCTGGGGAACTAAAAATATCATTTTCATAAAAAATAACTTCCCCAAGCTTAGCCGTTTCCATAGCATTAGTAACAAAGGTGTTCAAAAGATTCATAGTAATAACATTGCTATTAGCATGCAAAGAAAGTTCCATGGGTTTTTGAATTTTCTTTTTAGACAATTCATGTGCTATATTAGGAAAAATACTAAAAAGCTCTCTAATTTTGTTGTTGTTTTCCATTAAACCTAACTATTGAAAATAAAAACAAGAAACAAAAAGACAAAATTGCAGAATCTAAAGGAAATAACTTCGAGCACTCACACTGGAGGATGTAAATACCTTTTACGTTACCTCCCCGGCAACGGCGCCAGAAAATAGCTTGATGTTTGATGCACTCGAATTTCAACGTAGAGCTCGTTGGGAACCCCAAGAGGAAGGTATGATGAGCACAACAATAAGTTTTCCCTCAGTTATAAAACCAAGGTTTAATCGAACCAGTAGGAGCAAGGAAACACCCCAAAGGTGTTACTAGTTGAGCTTTGCAGGGCGCACTACCGGTGCTAGTAGCAACGTGGAGACCTGCACAACACAACCACAGAAATTTATCCCCAACTTGCGATGAGGTTGTCAATCTCACCGTGTTTTGCAGAAAACAAAGGATTAAACGTATCGAATGGAAAGAAGTAAAAGTTTGCAGCAAGTAAACACAAAGCGGAGACAGTTTATAGATTGTATGTAAAGAAAAAGGACCGCGACCCATAGTTCACTAGAGGCGGCTCTCCTTAAGATAGATAACATGCTGGGTGAACAAATTACAGCGGGGCAATTGACAAACACCGAGAAAGGAATACATGCATATACTAATCATCTTGACTCCTCTGAGACTTGATTGGGCATTACAACATAATACATAGATCGCCATCCAACTGTATCTATGCCTAATAATCCACCTTCAGGTTATCATCCGAACCCCCTCTAGTATTAAGTTGCAAGCAACAGATTATTGCTTTACTAACTGCGTGTAAAGTAAACAATATGATTATTCTATGAACAAAGGATTATTGTTTTCTCCCTAGTAGCAACAATACATCTAGTACCTTAGAGATTTCTGTCACTTCCCCAGATTACCAGAGGCATGAACCCACTATCGAGCATAAATACTAACTCTTGGAGTTGCTAGAATCTACTTGGCCAAGATAGCTACTAACAACGGAAAGCATGCAAGATCTCAAATAACAAAGACATGATAGAATCAATAATCAATCTGAAATATCATCTCAATATCCATCGGATCCCCGCAAACACAACATGTATAGATTACAAATAGATGATCTTGATCATGAACGGAGCTCACAAGCTCTAAACATGAAAGCACAAAGGAGGAGAAACCAGCCATCTAGTTACTACATGGATCCGTAGTCCAAGGATGAACTACTCACGCATCACACTGGAGGCTTGCATGGTGATGAAGAAGGCCTCCAGGATGAATTCCCCTCTCCGGCAGGGTGCCGGGAAGAGCTTCAGATCCCTCCAAATCTAGGGATGGAGATGACGGTGGCTACAGACTCTTTCGTGGATTTTTGATCGGGTACTTAGGGTTTTCGTCCCGAGGGCATATTATAGTCGGAAGGGGAGGCTGAGGGGGTGCTAGAGGCAACCACACCACCCCCTGGCGCGGGTCAAGCCTGGCCGCGTGGCCAGGTGGTGTGGCCGGCCTCTAGCCCTTCTCCGTCTCGTATTCTGGCACTTGATCACTTCCGGAAAAATAGGCACTTTGGCTTTTGTCCTGTCCAATTCCGAGAATATTCATTTTCTGACTTTCTTGGATCCAAAAACAGCAGGAAACAGGCAGCTCGCACTGTGGCTCTTGTTAATAGGTTAGTCCAAGAAATCATATGAAAAGTACTCCAAAGTTGGAACAAAACACAAGAAAGTGGATAAAACCAAGCATGGAACATCAAAAATTATAGATACATTTGCAATGTATCAATATCCCCAAGCTTAACTCCCGCTCGTCGTCGATTAGGTAAGTGATAAAAAGAAAGAATAAGTTTTGAGGTGACATGCACCATCAAAGACTTGATCAAAGTATTTGCAAAACATTCAAAGCTGGGATCAAAGTACTTCAATCATAACATGAAAGACAAAGTTCTATCAATAAGCAAAGAAACTATGATGCAACATGAAAAGGCACAAACAAAAGATTCATGAATAACAATGCTTTGCAAGACGTTTGTTTTTTTCACATAAAGAAAACATAGCATAAAAGTATTCAGCTTGTCCCTCAATAGAGTAGCAAATATAAATGCATAGGACACCTTCAAAGTTCATAAGAGTGACTAGATACAAATAGTTTAAAACAAGCAATATCAAGTTATGCATCCATCAACTAGTCTTGGGACAATGCACATAGAACTAAGAATGGCCACTATGCTCTCAAAGTAGGTGCATAAAGATAGAAGGTGGAGACTCAATATAATGGTGAAAGAAAAGCCTTTTGTAAAGGAAGTAGGGATTCAAGTCTCATAAAGAGCTTCCGAAAATTATGGTACTTGTAGCTTTCAGCACTCATTGCCCCTATCATAAGCATCTTGAAGGTGATTAAGGTTAAAGTTACACAACTAAGAGGATATGGTTGACAAGTTATAAACCGAAATCTCATGCCCCTTACTTACGAAGACCGATCCTCATGCTACTCAACTTCAGTCATGAGTAAGCTCTTGTCATTGTAAGTATATGTGTATCATTAAGAACCGCCAACGGGGTACCCCTTGCACATGATACGGGAGCTTTCCCATAACCAAAATGACAAGGCAAGAAGACAATGAGCATCTCAGCGATCTTTTTATTTGCTATTTGCATAGGTTTTTATTGAGGATGCTTCATAGAGTGCTCATTATGGTGATGCTGCAAGTTTCCACCATGATTAGGCATGGATTAGACTAGCGGCCCAGGCGTTTCTCTAACACACATACAAACTCCATGATCTTACAAGTTCCACTTTTATTTCACACCGCCGGGATCCGTAAGCAAAAGAACATGATATCAACGGGGTACAAAGTACAAGTGTAATGTTGAAAGCGTTCCCCATGAAACATGGTTCTGCTAATTTCAACTTATAAAGCGCAAGCATATACAGAACAAAGAAGGACCCAATGGTTCAAGTTTATTAGAGGCAAAAAGTAAAGTGTGCCATCAAGTTTGTGAGAGCTTTAATCACTAGTTTTCTTATAACAAGTGGAAGGTAAACAAAAACATGAATATACTTGGAATAGCATAAGCTAGTAGGTAGGTATGGTGGACTCTTTGAAATAACTTGGTTTAGGGAGTTGGATGCATGAGTGGAACTCACACTTTGTTGTGGAGGCTAGCAAAAGACTGGGAGCGACAAACTAAGAGAGCAAAAATGGCCATAATCAAGCAGAGCGACAAACCATCATTGATCAGAGCATAAAGTGATACTACAAGTTGAAAACTAAAGGATCATAAAGGCTATGGTGACTTTGTATAGTCATAACATGGTGTGAGCATGCGCCAAGTCAACCCAAATAAAGCATCAAAGGAGAATACCACTATACTATGCTTTAATATGCTAAAACAACGCATGATTCATCCAAGGCACATTAAGCAATCTCAATTGTTTATAACAAGTCATGCTACAGCAAAGAATACTAAGCATAAATCCAAAACAATATCAAGCATGGCATGACAAAGCATAGCCCATAGTCAAAAACGAGCTCTTTCTACCACATAAGCATGAACTTTCCTACTTTTTTCCAAACCAAACCAAACTAAAGCAAACCAATGTATGAAAGAGGGGGTCCAACCAATTTATTAAGAAAACTAAGCAAACCAAGCAAACTAAAAACCAAAACGAAAACGAAAAAGAAGACGCTCGAAGAAAAACACAACTGTGCATGAAACAATAAAAATGAAGCGTTTGGAAGAAACCTGGGATTTTTATTGATGAAGAAGGGGATGCCTTGGGCATCCCCAAGCTTTGACGCTTGTACTTCTTGGAAATTTCTTGGGGTGACACGCGTGGAATCCCCAATCTTGAGCTTTAGTCCATCCTTCATCTCATTACTCATTCCTTCCATACACCTGAATTTTTTCCTTCATACAAAACTTCACACAATCTCATTAGCAACATTAGTGCACTTAAGATAAATAAGTCTTAAGGTTCAGTTATAACACCAAATAAACTTCCATTAGAACACTAGCTACTGTAGTACTTCCTCCAAAAATCTCAATTCCCCAAAAGAACTCAAGAAGGAACCAACAAGAAGCAAATGCAAAAAATGGCAGAAATCTGTCAAAACAGACCAGCAGGTAAAGACGAATTTGTTCTAAGACCTTATGTTGCTCAAATAAAAAAGTGTTGAACTAACTAAAGTTATATAACAACCTGGGGCAGAAGCACAAAAAATTACAGCTCAATACGACATACAGAGCTCTGTCACGATTTTTTACGGTGAAGCACAGAAATCTGTTTCGGGACAACAACTTTCCCAATCATTACTTCTCTCTCATTAGAGGTTACTCTTTTGACAAAAAGAAAATAAAAAGGATAAGGAGAGGTTATTACAGTGGTAATAACTTCCAAGACTCATCTAAAACTCTTGGGTTATCTCCCAACAAGTACTTTTCTTTAACGCCTTTAAGTTAGGCATAAGAAGCAAAGAAAGAATCAAGTGTTCTCAAATGAAGAAGCATTAAGATCAATACTAGATATATTTTCAACAAGGCAAGGTATATCATCCAAATAAGTTCTAGAGGATCCTATATCAATGCTCTTAGGTTTACTATTCTCATCAAATGAGTTTGCAGGAACAATCCAATCAAGATTCTTTTCTATGGCATCATGTATTGCTACTAGTTTAAAGGGTATTGGTATCTTAGGTTCCTCCCCATTAGGTTCGGTTTTGTTCCTCTTTTCTCGTGTACCAACAACATGTACACATGAGCCTAGCATATTGAAACGTTCAAAAACTTTTCTAGCTTCCTTGGCAACATCATGGAACTCCTTAACAAAGTTTCTACAATAAAATCCCTCTTTTCGGGATTCTCAATTTCTTTAAGCTTAACAAACATTACTTGCATTAAGGGGTTGAGGTTAACAAACCTAGCTTCTAACATGTGAATTAAAGAAGCTGTAGCAATCTCATAATTTGGAGCAAGTTCTACAAAGGATCTATCCTTAGTATCTTCATGTTTCCTAACATGATTAAAGAATTCTTCAATGTTATCTTTCCCAATTATAGAACCACTACCAATTGGAAGGTCTTTTAGGATGAATGTAGGGATCAACATGGTGAGCTCAGGAAGAGGTGACAACTAAAGGAGACTTAATTTTTGTGTGTTTTTGATAAAGAAAGCAAACTAGTAAAACTATTTTTTGTGTGTTTTTTGAAGAACCAAACAAGCAAACAAAGCAAAAAGAAAAATAAGCAAAACAACAAAGTAAAGAGATTGGTTATGAGGGACTCCCCTTGTGAAGATGTCCTTGACTCCATGGCAACAACGCCAGAAAAGATCTGGCGCGTGGTTGACGTGGGAGCTTCTTCTTCTTCAATCCCCGGTAACAGTGCCAGAAAAGATCTTGATGCACTCGACTTTCAACGTAGAGCTCATTGGGAACCCCAAGAGGAAGGTATGATGAGCACAGCAGTAAGTTTTCCCTTAGTTATGAAACCAAGGTTTAATCGAACCAGCAGGAGCAAGGAAACACCCCAAAGGTGTTACTAGCTGAGCTTTGGCAGGGCGCACTACCAGTGCTAGTAGCAACATGGAGACCTGCACAACACAACCACAGAACTTTGTCCCCAACTTGCGATGATGTTGTCAATCTCACCGTGTTTTGCGGAAAACAAAGGATTAAACGTATCGAATGGAAATAAGTAAAAGTTTGCAGAAAGTAAACACAAAGCGGAAACAGTTTATAGATTGTATGTAAAGAAAAAGGACCGGGATCCATAGTTCACTAGAGGTGGCTCTCCGTAAGATAGATAACATGCTGGGTGAAAAAATTATAGCGGGGTAATTGACAAACACCGAGAAAGCAATACATGCATATACTAATCATCTTGACTCCTCTGATACTTGATTGGGCATTACAACATAATACATAGACCGCCATACAACTGCATCTATGACTAATAATCCACCTTCAGGTTATCATCCGAACCCCCTCTAGTATTAAGTTGCAAGCAACAGATTATTGCTTTACGAACTGCGTGTAAAGTAAACAATACGATTGTTCTATGAACAAATGATTGTTGTTTTCTCCCTAGTAGCAACAACACATCTAGTACCTTAGAGATTTCTGTCACTTCCCCAGATTACCAGAGGCATGAACCCACTATCGAGCATAAATACTAACTCTTGGAGTTGCTAGCATCTACTTGGCCAAGATAGCTACTAACAACGGAAAGCATGCAAGATCACAAATAACAAAGACATGATAGAATAAATAATCAATCTGAAATAGCATCTCAATATCCATCGGATCCCCGCAAACACAACATGTATGGATTACAAATAGATGATCTTGATCATGAACGGAGCTCACAAGATCTAAACATGAAAGCACAAAGGAGGAGAAACCAACCATCTAGCTACTACATGGATCCGTAGTCCAAGGATGAACTACTCACGCATCACACCGGAGGCTTGCATGGTGATGAAGAAGGCCTCCAGGGTGAATTCCCCTCTCCAGTAGGGTGCCGGGAAGAGCTTCAGATCCCTCTAGATCTAGGGATGGAGATGACCGCGGCTACAGACTCTTTCGTGGATTTTTGATCGGGTACTTAGGGTTTTCGTCCCGAGGGCATCTTATAGTCGGAAGGGGAGGCCGAGGGGGTGCTAGGGGCCACCACACCACCCCTGGCGCGGGTCAAGCCTGGCCGCACGGCCAGGTGGTATGGCCAGCCTCTGGCCCTTCTCCGTCTCGTATTCTGGCACTTGATCACTTCCGGAAAAATAGGCACTTTGGCTTTTGTCCTGTCCAATTCCAAGAATATTCATTTTCTGACTTTCCTGGAACCAAAAACAGCAGAAAACAGGCAGCTGGCACTTTGGCTCTTGTTAATAGGTTAGTCCAAGAAATCATATGAAAAGTACTCCAAAGTTGGAACAAAACACAAGAAAGTGGATAAAACCAAGCATGGAACATTAAAAATTATAGATACATTTGCAATGTATCAATGTCTACGCTCTTCTATTCTTGTAGACAGTTGTTGGGCCTCCAAGTGCAGAGGTTTGTAGAACAGCAGCAAGTTTCCCTTAAGTGGATCACCCAAGGTTTATCAAACTTAGGGAGGAAGTGGTCAAAGGTATCCCTCTCAAGCAACGCTACAATCAAGATACGAGAAGTCTCTTGTGTCCCCAACACACCCAATACACTTGTCAGGTGTATAGGTGCACTAGTTCAGCGAAGAGATAGTGAAATACAAGTGGTATGGATATAAGACAATGGTGCTAGAAAATAGCTTGATGGCGTGGAAGAGACTAAAGGCAAACTGAAATAAAGATGGAAGCAAGCAAACATGTAACATATCTAGTTGCAAACTGTGTTTCAATGTTTAGAAACAAGGCCTAGGGATCATACTTTCACTAGTGAACACTCTCATATAAATATCTTCTCTTTATGATACTATTCTAAACTACTCTATGGTTGGACACTCTAATTCATGGTAGGGCTATAACAGCACACCTCAAAGTCCGCTTTCCCCATCTAGATAACCCCACACGGTCACCTTGAGTAATAGATGGTTCAAACAAACACCACAATTTCATAAAGACATCCAAATCCAAATATAAATCATAATAAGTATTTGTAATCTCTAGCCTAAGTGCCACCATGGTGTGCACGCGGTCACTTTCACACACATGGGGAGAGCAGAGATCTATTAAAGCACTTGAGTAGCAAGGTAGATCTACTTGATTACAAAGCTCATGATCACAATATGATCACGCATAGAGAGAGATGAACACATAGCTACTGGTAGAACCCTTAGCCTCGAGGAAGAACTACTCCCTCCTCATCATGGGAATCGGCAATGGTGATGGAGATGGTGGTGGAGATCGATGGAGATGGCTCCGGGGGGACTTCCCTGTCCCGGCAGGGTGCCGGAACAGAGACTTTCTGTCCCCCGAATCTCCCCTTCGGTGGCGGCTGTGCTGTGGAACTTTTCGTGGATTTCTAATTGACGATCTAGGGTTTATGCATCGGGAGACTTCTTATAGGCGAAGATGCAAGGTCGGTGGGTGGCCAGGGGGCCCACACCACCTGGTGGCGCGACCAGGGTGGACCCGCGCCACCACATGGTGTGGTTGCCCTGTGGCCCCTCTCTGTCTCGTCTTCTGGCTCCGTGAGTCTTCCGGTAAAATATCAACTTTGCCTTTTGTCCCGTCCAATTCCGAGAATATTCATTTTCTGACTTTCTAGAACCAAAAATAGTAGAAAACAGGCAACTGACACTATGGCATCTTGTTAATAGGTTAGTCCAAGAAAGTGTATAGAAAGTACTCCAAAGTTGGAACAAAACATAAGAAAGTAGATAAAACCAAGCATGTAACATCAAAAATTAAGGATACGTTAGCAACGTATCACTATTTCAGATTGATTATTGATTCTATCATGTCTTTGTTATTTGTGATCTTGCATGCTTTCCGTTGTTAGTAGCTATCTTGGCCAAGTAGATGCTAGCAACTCCAAGAGTTAGTATTTATGCTCGATAGTGGGTTCATGCCTCTAGTAATCTGGGGAAGTGACAGAAATCTGTAAGGTACTAGATGTGTTGTTGCTACTAGGGAGAAAACAACAATCCTTTGTTCATAAAACAATCGTATTGTTTACTTTACACGCAATTCGTAATGCAATTATCCATTGCTTGCAACTTAATACTGGAGGGGGTTCGGATGATAACCTGAAGGTGGATTATTAGTCATAGATGCAGTTGGATGGCGGTCTATGTATAATGTTGTAATGCCCAATCGAATCTCAAAGGAGTCAAGATGATTAGTATATGCTTGTATGCTTTCTCGATGTTTGTCAATTGCCCCGCTGTAATTTGTTCACCCAACATATTATCTATCTTAAGGAGAGCCACCTCTAGTGAACTATGGACCTCGGTCCTTTCTTTTACTTTCAATCTACAATCCACTGTTTACTGCTTTGTATTTACTTTCTGCAAACTATTACTTTCTTCCACTCGATACGTTTAATCCTTTGTTTTCAGCAAAACCGGTGAGATTGACAACCTCATCGCAAGTTGGGGGAAAAGTTATGTGGTTCTGTTGTGCAGGCCTCCACATTGCTGCTGGCACCGGTAGTGCGCCCTAACAACGTTCAGCTAGCAACACCTTTGGGGTGTTTCCTTGTTCCTACTGGTTCGATTAAAGCTTGGTTTCATACTGAGGGAAAACTTGCTGCTGTGCTCATCATACCTTCCTCTTGGGGTTCCCCAACAAGCTCGATATATTTTGGGCCATCAAG
This sequence comes from Avena eriantha, assembly GCA_910589775.1. NCBI lineage: Eukaryota > Viridiplantae > Streptophyta > Magnoliopsida > Poales > Poaceae > Avena > Avena eriantha. Next base: position 493,742,194 of record OU342743.1, read on the forward strand.
CTACTTTTCTAGCGCCGTTGCTGGGGAGTCAAGGACATCTTTACAAGGAGAGTCCCTCATAACCAATCTCTTTACTTTGTTATTTTTGTTTTGCTTAGTTTACCTTTGTTTTGTTTGATTATTTCTTTATCAAAATCACAGAAAAGTTAGTTTTACAACTTTGCTTTCTTTATTAAAAACACACAAAAATTAAGTCTTTCTATAGTTGTTACCTCTTCCTTAGCTCACCATGTTGATCCCTAAATTCACCCTGAAAGACCTTTCAATAGGTAGTGGTTCTATAATTGGAAAAGACAATATTGAAGAATTCTTTAATGATGTTAGTAAGCATGAGGATATTGAGGATATATCCCTTGCAGAACTTGCTCCAAACTATGAGATTGCTGCAGCTTCTTTTGTTCACATGTTGGAAGCTAGGTTTGTTAACCTTAACCCCTTAATGCAAGTAATGTTTCTTAAACTTAAAGAAATTGAGGACCCTGAAAAGAGGGATTTTATTCTAGAAACTTTGCTTAAGGAATTCTATGATGTTGCCAAGGAAGCTAGAAAGGTCTTCAAACATTTCAATATGCTAAGCTCATGTGTAGATGTTGTTGGTACATGAGAAAAGATGAACAAAACTGAACCTAATGGGGAGGAAACTAAGATACCAATACCCTTTAAATTAGTAGCAATGCATGTAGCCATATAAAAGAATTGATTGGATTATTCCCGAAAACCCGTTTGATGAAAATAGTGAACCCAAGAGCGTTGAGAGAGGATCCTCTAGAACTTATTTGCATGAGATACCTTGCCTTGTTGAAGATATTTCTGGTATTAATCTTAATGCTTCTTCGTTTGAGAACACTTAATTCTTTTTTGGTTCTTATGCCTAACTTAAAGGCGTTAAGTTTAGATGAGTCTTGGAAGTTATTACTTCAGCAATAACCGCTCCTTATCCTTTTTATTTGCTTTTTGTGCCAAGAGTAACCTATAATGAGAGAGAAGTAATGATTGGGAAAGTTGCTGTCCTGAAACAGATTTCTGTGCTTCACCGTACAAATTCGTGTAAAATCTCTGTACGTCCTTTTGAGGCGTGAATTTTTGTGCTTCTGCCCCAGGTTGTTATCTAACTTTAGTTAGTTCAACACTTTTTGATTTGAGCAATAGAAGGTCTTCGAAAAAATTCGATTTACCTGCTGGTTTGTTTTGACAAATTTCTGCCATTTTCTGCATTTGCGTCTTGTTGGTTCCTTTTTGTGTTCTTTTGGGGAATTGAGCTTTTTGAGGGAAGTGCTACAGTATCTAGTGTTTTAATGGAAGTTTTATTGGTGTTAGAACTGAACCTAATAACTTATTATCTTGAGTGCACTAATGTTGCTAATAAAGATTGTGTGAAGTTTTGTATGAAGGAAAAAATTTAGGTGTATGGAAGGAATGAGTAATGAGATGAAGGATGGACTAAATCTCTAGATTAGGGATACCACGCGTGTCACCCCAAGAAATATTCAAGAAGTACAAGCGTCAAAGCTTCGGTATGCCCAAGGCATCCCCTTCTTCAGGAATAAAAATCCCAGATTTCTTCCAAACTCTTCATTTTTATAGTTTCATGCACAGTTGTGCTGTTCTTGGAGCATCTTATTTTTTGTTTTAGTTTTGGTTTTTCATTTGCTTTGTTTTCTTAGTTTGCTGAATAATTTGGTTGGACCCCCTCTTTCATGCATTGGTTTTCAAATAGTTTGGTTTGGATTGGAAAAGAGTAGGAAAGTTCATGCTTAAGTGGTAAAGAGAGCTTGTTTTTGACTGTGGCCCATGCTTTGTCATGCCATGCTTGATATTGTTTTGGCTTTATGCTTAGTATTCTTTGCTGTAGCATGACTTGTTATAAACAATTGAGATTGCTTAATGTGCCTTGGAAGGATCATGTGTTGTTTTAGCATATTAAAGCATATTATAGTGGTATTCTCCTTTGATGCTTTATTTGGGTTGACTTGGCGCATGCTCACACCATGTTATGACTATCCCAAGTCACCATAAGCCTTTATGATCCTTTAGTTTTCAACTTGTAGTATCACTTTATGCTTTGATCAATAATGTTTTGTCGCTCTGCATGATTATGTCCATTATTGCTCTCTTAGTTTGTCGCTCCCAGTCATTTGCTAGCCTCCACAACCAAGTATGAGTTCCACTCATGCATCCAACTCCTAAACCAAGTTATTCCAAAGAGTCCACTAATACATTGCAAATGTATCTATAATTTTTGATACTCCATGCTTGGTTTTATCCACTTTCTTGTGTTTTGTCCACACTTTGGAGTACGTTTCATATGATTTCTTGGACTAACCTATTAACAAGAGCCACAGTGCCAGTTGCCTGTTTTCTGCTGGTTTTGGTTCCAGGAAAGTCAGAAAATGAATATTCTCGGAATTGGACGGGACAAAAGCCAAAGTGCCTATTTTCCCAGAAGACTCACAGAGCCAGAATACGAGACGGAGGAGGGCCAGGGGCTAGCCACACCCCCCCAGGCGTGGGCTGGGCCTGGCCGTGCCAGGGCATGGTGTAGTGGCCCTAGGCACCCCCTCGGCCTCTCTCTTCACCTATAAGGAGCCTTCTGACCTAAAAACTTCGGGGGGGGGGGGGTCGACGTTTTTCTAGAAGGAGTTCCGCTCCGCTGCCACCACCAGATTCCACGAAACAGTACCAGAAACTCCGTTCTGGCACCCTGCCGGGACAGGGAATTGGAGGAGATCATCGCCATCATCATCACCATCGCTTCTCCATCGACCATCCATGTTTCCCCCATCTATGAGTGAGTAATCCCCCGCTATAGGCTATGGGGATGGTAGGGATTGGATGAGATCGTTCATGTAATGGCATCAGATTGTTAGGGCATGGTGCCTAGTATCTTTTATTAGTGCTTTATGACTTTGTTGCGACTTGTTGTGCTTAATGCTTGTCACTAGGGCCCGAGTGCCATGATTTCCGATCTGAACATGTTATTGATTCATTATGATAGTATTGTTCTTGGTCTTATCTACAAGTTGTATACACACGTTGTTGTCCGGAACCTATGTCCCCGAAGTGACAGAAATCGGGATAACCGGAAGGGAAAGGCTTTGATGTGAGGATCACATGTGTTCACAGAGTGTGAATGCTTTGCTCCGGTGCTCTATTAAAAGGAGCACATTAATTGCCAGTAGTTCCCTAGAGGCCCCGCTGCAAACAGGCTGGCAGGACAAAAGATGTTGTGCAAGTTCTCATTGCGAGCACGTATGACAATATATGGAACACATGCCTAGGATTGTCTAGTACTTGGGTGCTTTATCTTATTTAACTGTAATTGCCCTATGTTCTGATTGCTATGTGAATTGTCTTGTCCATGCAACGCCCGTCCATCCATCCCCATGCCTACCGCACTCGAATCCCACTGTTTACTGCTTTTGTTACTACTGTCTTTGTTTTGCTACTGGTATTACTTTACTATTCCTACTACAAAACTATTGCTACTGATAAACTGCTATGAGCAAGATTGTTTCCAGGTGCAGCTGAATTGACAACTTAGTTGTTAAGGCTTATAAATATTCTTTGGCTCCCCTTGTGCCGAATCAATAAATTGGGTTTCTCTTCCCTCGAAAATACTGCGATACACCCCCTATACTTGTGGGTCATCAAGACTATTTTCTGGCGCCGTTACCGGGGAGCATAGCTTTATTTATCAAGTCCACTTGGATTCACTATTGTTTAAGCTAAGTTTATTTTCTCCTTGGTTGCTTGTTTCTTTATCAAAAATACAAAAAAATTAGTTCCTACTCTAGTTGTTATTTTCGTTGGTCTATTATTGTCTTGCTTTATCATGCTTGTTGGCAATGGTTGGTTTCTTTGAATGAAGCTTATTGGCAAGGTGGGTTCACGGAAGATCAAAAATATTATTATAAGGAACACCGCTTGTCACAAAAAGGGAAACACTTATGGGAACAAATTGATAGATTGTATACCATTGCTAGGAACGTGTGCTCTACTTATAATGTTACTTATTGCTGTGATGAGTCTTGTTGCAGAAAGAGGTATAAACACCTCCCTTTTCAATGTGAGTATAGTGATAATGATACCATATGTTCCTATGCTAAAGGAATTTATGACTTTTATGATGCGGAACAAATTGAAGAATTTATTGCTTGGAAGGGTGGTTTTGAACTTGCTAGTTTGCTTGAAAATATTGATGGTTCACCTTACAAATATGAGGTGTATGGTATACTTAAATTTTGCTTTGATAATTACAAGGATGAAAATGGCTATATTCTTGAATATTTTAATAGATGCTTTCCACAAATGGAAGAGACTAATGCCTTGCAGGATCCTATGGAAGAAGAAATTGATGAACCTGAAATCTCATTAGATGAAAAAGAGGAGGAGAGTGATGAACAAAAGGAGGAAGAATGGATTAGCTACCCATGCCTACCTTCTAATGAGAGTAACTCTTTATCCCTTACATTATTTGATTCTCCCCCTTGCTTACTAAAGGAGAATGAATGTTATGTTCCTGAGATTTCCCTTGAAAATGTTTATAATAAAGCTCTAGTGCTTGTAGATCATGAAGAGCATGCTTTATGTGATAGTTATATTGTTGAGTTTCTTCATGAGGCTACTGAAAATTATTATGAGAGAGGAAAATATGGTTGTGGAAGTTTTCATGGTATTGAAACACCTCTCTATGTGCTGAAAGTTTTAAAGTTACTCTTGTTTTATCTTCCTATGCCTATCACTTTGTTATTTGCTTACACAATTCCTATGCATATTAAGTGGGTTAGACTTAAATGTGTTTTGAATTTGCTCCTTGATGCTATCTTTTACTTCAACTCATATTCCTTATGAGAGCATCCTCTCAAACTTTTATGCCTGAAGATGATAATATATCTATTATGCTTGGGAGACCTTTTCTTAAATACTGCAGGAGCTGTTATTAATTGTAATCAAGGGAAGGTGACCTTCAATGTTAATGACAAGAAACACATTGTTTATTTCCTCAAGAAGATTGAAAGGACTTATGGTTTGAATTCAATTAAACATGTTGAGGGCATTCAAGTTGGAGAAATATATTGTCCCACACCAAGAGAAAAATTTGAAACTATTATGATTGGGACCATTGCTATCAAGGTTGAGGTAACATAATCATTAGTGGAATACAAAGTTTTGTCTCCTATGAAATTGTTTTGGTAGCAAGACATGATAAACCTTGTTAAAAAAAGGATTTCATTGAACAAAACAATGTTTTCACTATGATTATTTCTGTTTACTTCTATTCTATCCATTCTAGTTTTTGCTTATGCCTAACTTAAAGGCATTAAAGAAAAGTACTTATTGGGAGATAACCCAAAAGTTTTAGATGAGTCTTGAAAGTTATTACCTCTGTAATGACCTCTCCGTATCCTTTTTATTTGCTTTTTGTGCCAAGAGTAACCTCTAATGAGAATGAAGTAATGACTGGGAAAGTTGTTGTCCCGAAACAGATTTCTGTGCTTCATCGTAAAAATTCTCGAGAGTGCTCTGTATGTCGGATTGAGCTGTAATTGTTTGTGCTTCTGCCCCAGGTTGTTATCTAACTTTCGTTAGTTCAACAATTTTTTATTTGAGCAACATAAGGTCTTCGAAAAAATTCGTATTTTACCTGCTGGTCTGTTTTGACAGATTTCTGCCATTTTCTGCATTCGCTTCTTGTTAGTTCCTTCTTGAGTTCTTTTGGGGAATTGAGCTTTTTGAGGGAAGTGCTATAGTAGCTAGTGTTATAATGGAAGTTTATTTGGTGTTAGAACTAAACCTTGAGACTTATTTATCTTAAGTGCACTAATGTTGCTAATGAGATTGTGTGAAGTTTTGTATGAATGAAAATTTCAGGTGTATGGAAGGAATGAGTAATGAGATGAAGAATGGACTAAAGCTCAAGCTTGGGGATGCCACGCATGTCACCCCAAGAAATATCCAAGAAGTACAAGCGTCAAAGCTTGGGGATGCCCAAGGCATCCCCCTTCTTCATCAATAAAAATCCCAGGTTCTTTCAAACGCTTCATTTTTATTGCTTCATGCACAGTTGTGTTGTTCTTGTAGCGTCTTCTTTTTCTTTTTCGTTTTGGTTTTTAGTTTGCGTGGTTTGCTTAGTTTTCTGAATAAATTGGTTGGAACTCCTCTTTCATGCATTGGTGTTCAAATATTTTGGTTTGGTTTGGTTTGGAAAAGAGTAGGAAAGCTCATGCTTAAGTCGTAAAGAGAGCTTGTTTTTGACTGTAGCCTATGCTTTGTCGTGCCATGCTTTATATTGTTTTGGCTTTATGCTTAGTATTCTTTGCTGTAGCATGACTTGTTATAAACAATTGATATTGCTTAATGTGCCTTGGATGAATCATGCGTTGTTTTAGCTTATTAAAGCATAGTATTGTGGTATTCTCCTTTGGTGCTTTATTTGGGTTGACTTGGCACATGTTCACACCATGTTATGACTATCCCAAGGCACCATAGCATTTATGATCCTTTAGTTTTCAACTTGTAGTATCACTTTATGCTTTGATCAATGATGTTTTGTCGCTTTGCATGATTATGGCCATTATTGCTCTCTCGTTTGTTGCTCCCTTTGTATTGCTAGCCTTCACTTTCACTGAGTATGTTTTACTCATGTTTCCAACTCCCTAAACCAAATATTTCCAAAGTGCCCACCATACCTACCCAGTAGCATCATTTGCTACTTCCGTGCATATTCAATATGCCTTGTTTTCTTCCGAATAAAATGTTTGCTTGTTATGAGAAAGTTAGTTAGTAAAGCTCTCACGAACTTGATGGCACACTTTATTTTCTTGCACTTAATAAACCTGAACCATTGCGTCCTTCTTTGTTGCGCATATGCTTGCGCTTTATGAGTTGAAGTTAGCACAACCATGTATCATGGGGACCGCTTTCAACACTTCATAGGTACTTTGTACCTAGTTGATATCATGTTCTTTTGCTTATGGATCCCGGCGGTGTGAAATAAAAGTGGAACTTGTAAGATCATGGAGTTTGTATGTATGTTAGAGAAACGCCTGGGATGCTAGCCTAAGCCATGCCTAATCATGGTGGAAACTTGCAGCATAACCATAATGAGCATTCTATGAAGCATCCTCAATAAAAATCTATGCACATAGGAAATAAAAAGATCGCCGAGATGCTCATTGTCTGCTTGCCTTGTATTTTGATTATGGGATAGCTCCAGTGTCATGTGCAAGATACGTATATACTTACAATGACAAGATCTTACTTGTGACTGAAGTTGAGTAGCATGAGGATCGGTCTTCGTAAGTAAGGAGCATGAGACTTCGATTTATAACTTGTCAAGCATATCCTCTTAGTTGTGTCACTTTCACCTTAACCACATTAAATATGCTTATGATAGGGGCAATGAGAGCTCAAAGCTAATGAGTACCATACTTTCATCATTTGGAAGCCTTTCAAACTTTGCAAAACCTTTTCTTTTACTTGTTGAGTGTCCACTTATTCTTTGAGCACTTTCTTGAGAGCATAGTGGTCATTCTTAGTTCTATGTGCATTGTCCCAAGACTTGTTGATTGATGCATACCTTGATATTTCTTGTTTTAAACTATCTGTATCTAGTCACTCTTGTAAACTTCGAAGGTGTCCTATGCATTTATGTTTGCTACTCTATGAGGGACAAGCTGAATGCCACTATGCTATGTTTTCTTTATGTGAAACAAACAAACGTCTTACAAAGCATTGTTATTCATGAATCTTTTGTTTGTGCCTTTTCTTGTTGCATCATAGTTTCTTTGTCTTATTGCTAGAACTTTGTCTTTCATGTTATGATTGAAGTACTTTGATCCCAGCTTTGAATGTTTACAAATACTTTGGTCAAGTCTTTGATGGTGCATGTCACCTCAAAACTTATTCTTTCTTTTTATCACTTACCTACTCGAGGACGAGCAGGAGTTAAGCTTGGGGATGTTGATACATTGCAAATGTATCTATAATTTTTGATGCTCCATGCTTGGGTTTATCCACTTTCTTGTGTTTTGTCCACACTTTGGAGTACGTTTTCATATGATTTCTTGGACTAACCTATTAACAAGAGCCACAGTGCCAGCTGCCTGTTTTCTGTTGTTTTTGGTTCCAGGAAAGTCAGAAAATGAATATTCTCGGAATTGGACGGGACAAAAGCCAAAGTGCCTATTTTTCTAGAAGACTCACAGAGCCAGAATACGAGACGGAGGAGGGCCAAGGGCTTGCCACATCCCCCAGGCGTGGGCTGGGCCTGGCCGCGCCAGGGCAAGGTGTGGTGGCCCCAAGCACCCCCTCGGCCTCTCTCTTCACCTATAAGGAGCCTTCTGATCTAAAAACTTCGGGGGGGGGGGGGGGGGGGGGAGGGTCGACGTTTTTCCAGAAGGAGTTCTGCTCCGCCGCCACCACCAGATTCCACGAAACAGTACCAGAAACTCCGTTCTGGCACCCTATTGGGATGGGGAATTGGAGGAGATCATCGCCATCATCATCACCATCGCTTCTCCATCGACCATCCATGTTTCCCCATCTATGAGTGAGTAATCCCCCGCTGTAGGCTATGGGGATGGTAGGGATTGGATGAGATCGTTCATGTAATGGCATCAGATTGTTAGGGCATGGTGCCTAGTATCTTTTATTAGTGCTTTATGACTTTGTTGCGACTTGTTGTGCTTAATGGTTGTCACTAGGGCCCAAGTGCCATGATTTCCGATATGAACATGTTATTGATTCATTATGATAGTATTGTTCTTGGTCTTATCTACAAGTTGTATACACACGTTGTTGTCCGGAACCTATGGCCCCGAAGTGACAGAAATCGGGATAACCGGAAGGGAAAGGCTTTGGTGTGAGGATCACATGTGTTCACGAGTGTTAATGCTTTGGTCCGGTGCTCTATTAAAAGGAGCACCTTAATTGCCAGTAGTTCCCTAGAGGCCCCGCCGCAAACGGGCTAGCAGGACAAAAGATGTTGTGCAAGTTCTCATTGGAAGCACGTATGACTATATATGGAACACATGCCTAGTATTGTCTAGTACTTGGGTGCTTTATCTTATTTATATGCAATTGCCCTATGTTCTGATTGCTATGTGAATTGTCTTGTCCATGCAACGCCCGTCCATCCATTCCTATGCCTACCGCACTCGAATCCCACTGTTTACTGCTTTTGTTACTACTGTCTTTGTTTTGCTACTGCTGTTACTTTACTATTCCTACTACAAAACTGTTGCTACTGATAAACTGCTGTGAGCAAGATTGTTTCCAGGTGCAGCTGAATTGACAACTCAGTTGTTAAGGCTTATAAATATTCTTTGGCTCCCCTTGTGTCGAATCAATAAATTGGGTTTCTCTTCCCTCGAAAATACTGCGATACACCCCCTATACTTGTGGATCATCATCCACCATACCTACCTACTAGCATATGCTATTCCAAGTATATTCATGTTTTTATCTACCTTCCAAATTAAACTTGTTATGAGAAAACTAGCGATTAAAGCTCTCACGAACTTGATGGCACACTTTACTTTTCTTGCCCTTAATAAACTTGAACCATTGTGTCGTCTATGTTGTATATGCTTGCACTTATTTGTTGGGGATTAGCAGAACCATGCTGTCATGGGGAATGCTTTCAACATTGCACTTGTACTTTGTACCTAGTTGATATCATGCTCTTTTGTCTATGGATGTCGCCGGTGTGAAAGGAAAGGGGAACTTGTAAGTCCATGGAGTTATGTATATGTGTTAGAGAAACGCCTGGGCCGCTGGTCTAATCCATGCTGACATGGTGGAAACCTGCAGCGTAACCATAATGAGTTGTCTATGAAGCATTCTTCTTATAAAAAAAGAGTCCGATATTGAGAAAAAAGAGAAAAAGAAAAAAAGAGATTATGAAAAGAGGAAAGAGAGAAAAAAGCACCATATTCTCATGGTAAATAAGAAGATTGCTGAGATGCTCGTTGTCTGCTTGCCTTGTCATTTTTGATATGGGGATTCTTCCATATCATCGGGCAAGGGGTACCCCGTTGGCGGTTCTCTATGATACACATGTACTTACGATGACAAGAACTTACCGGTGACTAAACTTGAGTAGCATGAGGAGCGGCCCTCGTATTCAAGGGACATGAGATTTCCAACTTATACTTCGTCAAGCATATACACCATAGTTTGTTCACTTTAACCTTAATCACTTCAAGATGCTTATGATAGGGGCAATGCGAGCTGAAAGCTATTAAGTACCATAATTTTTGGAAGCTCTTTATCAAACTTGAATCTCTACTTCCTTCTATGAAGGCCTTTCTTCCACTTTTATATTGAGTCTCCACCTTCTATCTTTATGCACCTACTTTGAGAGCATAGTGGCCATTCTTAGTTCTACGTGCATTGTCCCAAGACTTGTTGATTGATGCATACCTTGATATTGCTTGTTTTAAACTATTTGTATCTAGTCACTCTTATAAACTCTGAAGGTGTCCTATGCATTTATGTTTGCTACTCTATGAGGGACAAGCTGAATGCTACTATGCTATATTTTCTTTATGTGAAACAAACAAACGTCTTACAAAGCATTGTTATTCATGAATCTTTTGTTTGTGCCTTTTCATGTTGCAACATAGTTTCTTTGTCTTATTGCTAGAACTTTGTTTTCATGTTATGATTGAAGTACTATGATCCCAACTTTGAATGTTTTACAAATACTTTGATCAAGTTTATGATGGTGCATGTCACCTCAAAAATTATTCTTTCTTTTTATCACTTACCTACTCGAGGACGAGCATGAGTTAAGCTTGGGGATGTTGATCCATTGCAAATGTATCTATAATTTTTGATGTTCCATGCTTGGTTTATCTACTTTCTTGTGTTTTGTCCACACTTTGGAGTACTTTTCATATGATTTCTTAGACTAACCTATTAACAAGAGCCACAGTGCTAGCTGCCTATTTTCTGCTGATTTTGGTTCCGGGAAAGTCAGAAAATGAATATTCTTGGAATTGGACGGGACAAAAGCCAAAGTCATTATTTCACCGAGGGACACCAGGAGCCAGAATACGAGACGTAGAGGGGCTGGGGCCAGGCCACACCATCTGGCCCGTGCCAGGGGTGGTCTTGCCGCCCCAGGCACCCCCTCGGCCTCTGATGTCTACGCACTTCTATTCTTGTAGACAGTTGTTGGGCCTCCAAGTGCAGAGGTTTGTAGAATAGCAGCAAGATTTCCCTTAAGTGGATCGCCCAAGGTTTATCGAACTCAGGGAGGAAGTGGTCAAAGGTATTCCCTCTCAAGGAACCCTGCAATCAAGATACAAGAAGTCTCTTGTGTCCCCAACACACCCAATACACTTGTCAGGTGTATAGGTGCACTAGTTCGGCGAAGAGATAGTGAAATACAAGTGGTATAGATAATTATAAGTGGTAACGGTGATAGAAAGTAGCTTGATGGCGTGGAAAAGACTAAAGTAAAACTGAAATAAAGATGGAAGCAAGCAAACATGTAAAGGATCTAATTGCAAACGGTGTTACAATGTTTAGAAACAAGGCCTAGGGATCATACTTTCACTAGTGAACACTCTCATATAAATATATTCTTCTTTATGATACTACGCTGAAGTACTCTCCGGTTAGACACTCTAATCGTTGGTAGGGCTATAACAACACACCTCAAAGTAAGCCTTTCCCATCTAGAAAACCCCACACTGTCACCTTGAGCATTAGATGGTTCCAACAAACACCACAATTTCATAAAGACATCCAACTCCAAATATAACTCATAACAAGTATTTGTAATCTCTAGCCTAAGTGCCACCATGGTGTGCACGCTGTCACTTTCACACACATGGGGAGAGGAGAGATCTATTAAAGCACTTGAGTAGCAAGGTAGATCTATAGATTACAAGCTCATGATCTTAATAAGATCATGCAGAGAGAGAGATGAACACATAGCTACCGGTAGAACCCTTAGCCTCGAGAGAGAACTACTCCCTCCTCATCATGGGAATCATCAATGGTGATGGAGATGGCGGTGGAGATCGATGGAGATGGCTTCAGGGGCACATCCCCATCCCGGCAGGGTGCCGGAACAGAGACTTTCTGTCCCCCGAATCTCCCCTTCGGTGGCGGTGGCGCTGCGGAACTTCTCGTGGCTGGAGGCTTCACTATCTAGGGTTTCTGTATCGGGAGGAATATATAGGCGAAGGGGCGAGGTCGGTGGCTACCCAGGTGGCCCACACCATGACCTGGCGTGGCATAGGGTTGCCCGCGCCAAGGGAGGGTGTGGTCACCCTGTGGCCCCTCTCCGGCTCTCCTTCTAGCTCCGTGAATCTTTCGGTAAAATATCAACTTCGGCTTTTGTTCCGTCCAATTCCGAGAATATTCATTTTTTGACTTTCTGGAACCAAAAATAGGAGAAAACAGGCAACTGACACTGTGGTACCTTTTAATAGGTTAGTCCAAGAAATCATATGAAAAGTACTCCAAAGTGTGGACAAAACACAAGAAAGTAGATAAAACCAAGCATGGAACATCAAAAATTATAGATACATTTGCAATGTATCAGCCTCTCCTTCCGCCTATATATTGCCTCTGATACCGAAACCCTAAGTACCCAATCAAAATTCCATGAAAGAGTCTGTAGCCGTCGTCATCTCCATCCCTAGATCAGGAGGGATCTGAAGCTCTTCCCGGCACCTTGCCGGAGAGGGGAATTCACCCTGGATGCCTTCTTCATCATCATGCAAGCCTATGGTGTGATGCGTGAGTAGTTTATCTCTGGACTACGGGTCCATGTAGTAGCTAGATGGCTGGTTCTCCTCCTTTGTGCTATCATGTTTAGATCTTGTGAGCTCCGTTCATGACCAAGATCATCTATTTGTAATTCTGCATGTTGTGTTTGCGGAGATCCGATGGATATTGAGATGCTATTTAGATTGATTATTGATTCTATCATGTCTTTGTTATTTGTGATCTTGCATGCTTTACGTTGTTAGTAGCTATCTTGGCCAAGTAGATGCTAGCAACTCCAATAGTTAGTATTTATGCTCGATAGTGGGTTCATGCCTCTGGTAATCCGGGGAAGTGATAGAAATCTCTAAGGTACTAGATGTGTTGTTGCTACTAGGGAGAAAACAACAATCCTTTGTTCATAGAACAATCGTATTGTTTACTTTACAGGCAATTCGTAATGCAATTATCCGTTGCTTGCAACTTAATACTGGAGGAGGCTCGGATGATAACCTGAAGGTGGATTATTAGTCAAAGATGCAGTTGGATGGCGGTCTATGTATAATGTTGTAATGCCCAATCGAATCTCAAAGGAGTCAAGATGATTAGTATATGCTTGTATGCTTTCTCGATGTTTGTCAATTGCCCCACTGTAATTTGTTCACCCAGCATGTTATCTATCTTAAGGAGAGCCACCTCTAGTGAACTATGGACCCCGGTCCTTTCTTTTACTTTCAATCTACAATCAACTGTTTACTGCTTTGTGTTTACTTTCTGCAAACTATTGCTTTATTCCACTCGATACGTTTAATCCTTTGTTTTCAGCAAAACCGGTGAGATTGACAACCTCATCGCAAGTTGGGGCCAAAGTTCTGTGGTTGTGTTGTGCATGCCTCCACATTGCTGTTGGCACCGGTAGTGCGCCCTGCCAACGTTCAGCTAGCAACACCTTTGGGGTGTTTCCTTGCTCCTAATGGTTCGATTAAACCTTGGTTTCATACTGAGGGAAAACTTGCTGCTGTGCTCATCATACCTTCCTCTTGGGGTTCCCAAATGAGCTTGATATATTTTGGGCCATCACTCCCTCACTGGAGTTGTTCAGATATAGCGAGGTGACATCGTTATCGATATGTCCTCCCTCGTTGATCATATCCTCAAGCGCCATTTCCTTTTCTTCATCTCTGGGTTCCATATTTCTGCAAAAAAGGAAAAGCGGATGAGTCAAAGCGGCCAAGCGAGGAGGTTAGGTAGGCATGGTTTGATGGGCTAGGGATGTAAACCATAATTCAAAGAAACCCTAATATATGGCGCGCGTTGCCGTGCCCGTCCATCGTCCCTATATGGCGCGTGTTGCCGCGCCCGCCCATCGTCCCTATATGGCGTGCGTTGCCGCGCCCGTCCCTAACCTGAAATGCCGGCGGGATCATATAACTCCAAGGGAAAAGCAGTAACTCCGAAACCTGCAAAACCGATGGGACCCAGCCCCGAACCTGGCGGGTACCATCCCTACTACTACAACTACTACTAACTACTACTAGTACTAACTACTAACTACTACTACTAACTAACTACTACTACTACCCTAATACTACAAACTAACTACTACTACTACTACTACTACAAACTAACTAACTACTACTACTACTACTACTAGTACTAACTAACTACTACTAGTACCCTAATACTACTAACTAACTACTACTAACTAACTAACTGCTACTACTACTAACTAACTACTACTACCCTAATACTACTAACTAATTAACTACTACTACTAACTAACTAACTACTAATACTACTAACTAACTAGTACTAAACTAACTACCCTAATACTACTAACTAACTACTAGTACTACTACTAACTAACTACTACTATCCTAATACTACTAACTAACTACTACTACCCTAATAATTAATTAAACTAAACTATAACTAATAAACAGAGAAAACAGAGGAATGAGAGGGAGAGAGCGAGGGCGTGCGTGCGGCGGCCCGCACCTAGGGGAGCGCGACGAGGAAGAGCGGCGGCTACTGATGGGTTCATAGCATGGAAAACAAAAAATTTCTACCGCAAGAACGAACAAAACCCAGATCTAATCTAGATAAAAGCCAAGATCTAATCTATTAGACATGTGCAACAAGATAGATAGGAACTAACCCTCGTAGATCCGAAAGTGTTAACGAGATTAGATCTTGTGGTTGATGTAGTCGATCACTTGCCGATCTCAAGATCGTGTGGACGATCCTTCCGGCGTCGCGTTCCGGCAGCGCTTCCGCAGTCGGTCAAGTGGACAATCCTTCCGGCGCCGCGTTTCGGCAACGCTTCCGCAGTCGGTCACACGTGCGGAGTCGAAGCAGACCTTCCTCTCCTCGTTCCAGCGAGCAGCGGAGGTAGTAGATCTTCTCCACGGAATCCCAGCAGCACGACGGCGTGGTGGTGGTGGAGTAGAGAATTCTGCAGGGCTTCGCCTATGCCTGTGCAGAAAAAAGGAGGAGGAGAGAGGCGGCAGAGATTGGGAGTTATGGAGCAGGGCTTGGAGGGGGCACCCCTGCCCTTCTATTTAAGGGGGGGAGTGCGCCTTGGGGAGCAAGGACTCCCCTTCCTCTAGGGCCGGCGGATTGGGGAGTGGGGGGAGGAGTCCTCCTCCCCCACGACTCCTAGTCTTGACCCACCAGGACTCCTTTGATCCCTTCCTTGGTTTTCAAGAAAACTCCAAGAAACCTTCCAGAACCTTCCGGAACATTCCGAAACCTTCTAGAACCCTCATACAAATACTCCGGAATATTTCCTAACTCAGAAAATGATCCCCAATATATGAATCTTATTCTCCGGACAATTCCGGATCTCCTCGTGATGTTCCGGATCCAATCCGAGACTCCGAACAACATTCGGTCTCCAACGCATATTCCATATCTACTTAAAACAACTTCGAACCTTAAGTGTGTCACCCTACGGTTCGTGAATATGCAGACATGACAGAGACACATCTCCTATCAATAACCATCAACGGGACCTGGAGATCCATAATGGCTCCCACATACTCAACGATGACTTCGTGATCGATTGAACCATTTACATACGAAACCAATTCCCTTTGTCACGCGATACTATACTTATCCGAGGTTTGATCGTCAGCATCTCCATACCTAGTTCTGCCTCGTTACTAATAAGTACTCTTTACTCGTTCCGTGATATGTCATCCCTTGTGACCCAGTCACATGCTTGCAAGCTAACTAGATGACATTCCACCGAGAGGGCCCAGAGCATATCTATCCGTCTCGGTTGGAGCCATGCGCTTTATGACCACCCAGTTACGAAGCGGTGTTTGATGTCATCAAAGTACCCATCCGGTGATGGTGATAAACACAACCTCATGGTCGAAGGATTAGGTTACTATGCATTTAAAAGCTTACAGCAATACGAACTTAATGACTTGATCTTATACTATGCTTACTATGGGTGTGTGTCCATCACATCATTCTCCTAATGATATAACCTTGTTATTAATCACATCCCTATGTCCATGATCAGGAAACCATGATCATCAATCAATCAACAAGCTAGTTCAACAAGGGGCTTACTAGGGACTCTTACATGTTTACAAAACACACAAGTATTAGTGTTTCCTAATAATACAATTATAGCATGGGATGTAAACATTCATCATAAACACAAAGATATAATAATAACCACTTTTATTATTGCCTCTTGGGTATATCTCCAACAGCTACCTCTGGGGAGGTCGACGGTGCCGGCGCGCCGGGAGAGAGCGGCGGCAGCCTCTGGGGAGAGAGCGGCGGTGCCGAAGCTGGGGAACGGGCGACCTTCCGTCCAGCATGTGCGGCGTGAGCGGCGGCGTGCGAGGGGGAGGACCACCGCACCGGAATTTGGTAGCCTGCCGGCATCGGGGTCGGAGAGGCGCGCCTGGGACATAGAAGAAATGCGAGATAGGGAGAAAGAAACGGCGCAACGTTATAAAGGGGAGGGAATACGTCTCGGTTGGAGCCACCAACTAGGATGTAAATGCCATACGTCCCGGTTGGTGGCTCTGATGACCCACAAGTATAGGGGGTGTATCGTAGTATTTTCGATAAGTAAGAGTGTCGAACCCAACGAGGAGCAGAAGGTGCTGGCTAGTGGTATGGATCAGGAATTTTCTGCAAATACTCAAACAGATTTTTAGGGTTTTTTGATATAGCAAGTAAACAAAGTACGAGTAAATAAAAGATAGTAGGAATGAATGCAGCAAGTGGCCCAATCCTTTATGCAGCAAAGGACAAGCCGGCTGTATTACTTAAGATGACCAAATGTTCTCGAGGACACATGGGAAGACTGTCAAGTGCTTTCGCTTCATATAGTTGATTAATCTTCTTTAGCTTGCTAAGTGTTGTGTGTGTGAACATGTGCTAATGTACCGACCTTCCTAGGACTAATACATACTTGTGATTATACCCCTTGCAAACATCCGTAAGTATAAGAAAATAATTAAGGTAGAAACCTAACCACATCTTTAAACTCTAAGACCCTTACGTCCCTTGTGCAATGGTTTTCTAATGGGGGTTCAAGTTTCTGTCACTCCGGCAACCCCTACGATTAGTAGCCAAATACACAATGCATTCCCCTAGGCCCATATAGGTGAAGTGTCATGTAGTCGGCGTTCACATGACACCACTAGGAGAAGTACACCGCAACTTAAATATCAAACTATTGAATCTTTCTCAACACAACTCCACTACTAATAACAGGACTTCTCCCACGTTAAGAACAAAACGAACTACTCACAAGACATCATATGGATCATGATCAAAGATGGAATAATGATGTATAACAATTTGAACATAAACAATAATTCAATGGTCCACTCAATATCATCAACTACAAAGAGTAATCAACCCAATGAACTATGCAAGATTCAACCCAATTATTACAACAATATGGAGATGGTGATGAGGGTGCTGATGGTGATGATGGTGGTGATGATGATGATCCCGATGGAGTCCAGCTTGATGGTGGTGTTAATGGTGACGATCTTCCCTCTCCGGGAAGGAATTCCCCTGACAGAAATCTGTCTGCCGAAGAGATCTTTCTCTCTCGGTGTTTTCCACCCTGTAGAGGCGGCATAATCTTTCTGTGGTCGCCCCCCGAGTCTTAGGGTTTCAGGAGGATAATATACGCCAGAGGGGAGAGCCAGGGGTGGACCAGGGTAGCCACACCACCTGGTGGCGCGGCCTAGGCTAGCCCGCGCCAGGGGGTGGTGTGGGCCCCCTATGGCCCATCTCCAGCCCCCTTATGGCTTCCTTCGTCTTCTAAAAAAGAGGATTTTCCGTATATTTTCCCGGATTTTCTGATCTTCACGAGTTTTGCCTCCAAACATCACCTTTTCCATCAGAATCCTGACTGCAGCGGTCCATGCTCCAAAAGTCATCAACCATGCAAAAACAGATGAAATAACATAAGTATCACCTCTCAATACGAAATATATCAATGAATAATAGTGAATTATGACATAGAATAGTGATGCAAAATGGACGTATCAACTCCCCCAAGCTTAGACTTCGCTTGTCCCCAAGCGAAACTAGGCTCAATAAACATGACCTCAGGTTTATGGAGTGAAGAGTCGATAAAAGTATACGGACAAGAAGCATCACATTCATCAAATACATAGATCATAATAGAAGACAACTCACTATTATATAACTTAACTTGCAATGAGTAAAGGAAACACAATAAAGATACATAAAGTGAATCATAATTGGTAATGGCAAACTTAGCTCTGGGTCGAAGAATAGTTGATAATTTGCTGGAGTTCACAAATAACTGGTTTTCAATGATAGCTTTCAAAGTAGTAAACATCAAGATAAGATCAAGGTGCAAAACAAGGAACATAAGAAACATGATTGAATAAATCATCATATGAATGAAACACAACAACTCAAAATACTTGCTGAGATAGAAGGGAGTAGGTTTACTGACTCAACTACAAAGTAAAAGAAAGGCCCTTCGTAGAGGGAAGCAGGGATTGCAAGTCTCATAAAGAGCTCCCAAAAATTATGATACTTACTAGCTTTCAGCTCTCATTGCCCCTATCATAGGCATCTTTTGGTGGTTAAGGTTAAAGTGACACAACTAAGAGGATATGCTTGACAAGTTATAAATTGAAGTCCCATGCCCCTTACTTACGAGTACCGAACCTCATGCTACTCAACTTCAGTCACAAGTAAGCTCTTGTCATTGTAAATACATGTGTATCATTGAGAACTGCCAACGGGGTACCCCTTGCACATGATACAAGAGCTATCCCATAATCAAAATGACAAGGCAAGCAAACAGTGAGCATCTCAGCGATCTTTTTATTTGCTATTTGCATAGATTTTTATTGAGGATGCTTCATAGAATGCACACTATTGTTATGCTGCAAGTTTCCACCATGATTAGGCATGGATTAGGCTAGCGGCCCAGACATTTCTCTAACACACATATAAACTCCATGATTTTACAAGTTCCACTTTTATTTCACACCGCCGGGATCCATAAGCAAAAGAACATGATATCAACTAGGTACAAGGTACCAATGCAGTGTTGAAAGCGTTCCCCATGATACATGGTTCTGCTAACTTCAACTCATAAAGCGCAAGCATATACGCAATAAAGAAGGACCCAATGGTTCAAGTTTATTAAATGCAAGAAAATTAAAGTGTGCCATCAAGTTCGTGAGAGCTTTAATCACTAATTTTCACATAACAAGTTTAATTTGGGAGGTAGATAAAACAAGAATTTACTTGGAATAGCAATAGTGCTAATATGTAGGTATGGTGGACACAAATGGCAGAGGTTTTGGTTTAAAGGAGGTGGATGCACGAGAAGAATTTCCTCTCAGTACAGGTTTTTGGCTAGAAAGGCTGGGTAGCAAGTATAAGAGTTGAAGGAAACAACCAAACATACAAGTGATAAAAACAAACATGCAATCTTCGTTGGAAGCACAAAAGTTCTTAACTAGAGAATAGTAGACTTATGAGCAAATCAAGAAAGAAAGATGATGAAATTATTTTTCTTTAGAGTACTTCTATATTTTTTATTCAACTCTCAAAAATAGTGTTGCTACTGACTGAGCCAGGTTTGCCAAAACCAACTAAATTAACTCAATGATCCCAAGGTGATACCGATACTAACAACAAGATCAATCATATAACCACGAATTGAAAACTAATATAATCTATGAAAAAGAGTGAATGATAGAACTTCTCATTAATATTCCATAACGGCAACTCACACCAAGGGATACATATCTAACGAGAGATGGGGCACTTCCATAATGCAAACCATCCTACATAATAACTTTCTATTCATGATATGACTCTACTAATGAGGTAAAAAGATAGAAGATAGTGATGTGATACCGTTGCACTCCCCCAAGCTTGGAACAAAGCAAGGGGATGCCAAACCTGATGACGAATTACTCCTTTGGTGGTGGTGGTATCCTTTTCTTAGTTGACGTGAGGAAATCTTCCAGCATCTTGCGAAGCCTATTATTCTCCCATTGAAGCATGTCCACCTTCCTCTGCAAGTCTCGGTACTTATCGCAGAACTCCTTAGTGACTCGTAGGGCTTCTGTTGATGCAGGGCAAGAGACTAAAGGTACCAGCCCCGTCTTGGGGTCTTGGAAATCCTCCTCCATAGGCTTCTTCCCTTTATCCTTGGCGGACACCATTGTGCTTCTAGGCTTTCAAGAATAGTTCCTGGCAGAAACAGATCGAAACAAAAACACGACGAAAACACGATATATGAACCTCGGGGGCTCCGGGGGAGTCGAAATATATCCTAGAAATAGGCAAATCGTAGATCGCAGGTGATGGGGCCATCGAGATCGCAACATCAGCACTCTCAATTCCCACAGACGGCGCCAATTGACAAGGGTTTAACTCATCAATGCCTATTGTTATGGACTTGGGTTTTGGAGAAGGAGGAAAACGCTGGAAGTCTCGATCGGCTAACAGACAAGCACACAGGGACGCAAGGTTTACCCAGGTTCAGGCCTCGTAGAGGACCCTACTCCTGCTTATCTGCTCTTGATTGATGATGATCCAAAGGATTACATGTCGCCGATGGCGGTAGATGCGCAGATTGGATCTGGCGTATGTCTAGATCATAGATCTATCTATTGTCTATTGTGGTAGTCATGATGTCTAGATCTATTATGGTGTAGCGTGTTGGGGGAGAGGATGCCTTCTCGTTGGACTCTCCTAGCCTTTATATATGCGGAGGCTAGGTCTCAGGTACCAATACGAGTTGGTTTACAAGTCAGAGTTCGTATCTAGGCTAGTCTTGTACTTTCCTTGTCTTGTTATACCAGGAGTCTGTGTCCTTGTAGGCTTCGTATCAGTCGAACCGTCATAGGCGTCATGTACCTTGGCAATTCGTCGAGTGGGCCTTCCGTCGAGCCGCACCAGGTAGGCTGTAGTCGAGTGCCTATTGGGCATACCCATGTCAGTAGCCCCAGAGTGTCCATGTGAATCGTAGATTCGGATGGAGACTCAGAAGTCTTGAGTCTTGCATTAGGATGTCGGAGTCGACAATTATGTCGAGTGCGAAGCACTTCTCCCAGAAGTTCATCGGGTCAGTCGAATTTGTAGTAGTTTCATAGGGATGCTGGTAAACGTGCCTGGTGCGCTCGATGGATCAGGACCAGTTAATTGCTCTAGGGCAAAAACAACGCTACCTACTCAAACTCGAGTCCCCGGACTCGAATCCGGAAATTGCTGGCGTAATTCGACTCATGCCGCGGAGGCCTTACAGGAGTCGAATTCTAGTGTATGGGTGTGAGCACTCGACACGTCCGTCAAGGCATATTCATCGTACCTGCAGGCACGGATATATCTCTGGTAGTGCGCAGCAGATGCGTTGCCAGGCCTTATTCAGGTCTTATCTTCACGCTGTAAGCGTGACATCCGAATTTTTTGTCATCGCAGAGATGATTCGGGTGGCCCAGGACACGTAATCTCTTTGTAGGGAAAATATGAGGCGGAGTCGCCATAGCATTCGAGTGTGGATGTTATCGACACACAGTACGATGTACGAGGAAGAAAATAATCATAGGGTGCGCGGCCAGCGCTCCCTATGGGAGTAGTGTTGGGTCCGCAGCATAGAAAACAAAAAATTTCCTACGATGAGAACTATACGCCAAGATCTATCTACTAGATACAGAGCAACGGGTGGACATACATCCATGGAGAACTTACCCTCGAAGACAACGAGTTTTGTTAACGAGTAGGAACTCGTGGTTGATGTAGTCGTACGCTTGCTGATCTCAAGATCGTGTGGAAGTCCGAGCGCCGCAAATCAGCAGCGCATCCGTCCTCGCACACACGTTCAAGCCACCGGACAACCTCCACCTCCTCGCTCCAGCGAATCAGCGGAAGCAGCAACTCCTTCCAGACACAAGGCCACCAGGAACATGTATCTCGCTAATCCGAGACCATGGGGGAATATCTAGAGGGGGAGAGAGATCCTTCACGAGGAGGTGTGGTTTGTGAGAGGGGAGAGGGGGGCTTTATATAGGAGGGAGGGAGACCCCTCCCCTCCCATAGCCGGCGCATGAGGGGGGGGACTCCTCCCCTCCTTCATTCATGTGGTGAACCTCCACTCACATAAACATGGCCTCCACCCAAAATCCCACTCACATGTATTTAATTTCCACCAAATTAAATGCAACTCTCAATTAACAAAACTCTTTTATTTATTTTATTCAGAATTTTGTTAATTACTTTAATTAACAACATTCACATAAAACCCCTTGCAACATTTCAATATCACATGCAGAACCACTTTCTGCAATTTCACCCGAAACAGTTCCGGTTTCTATCGAAACATTTCCTGCGCTTTGCAAACCTTTTGTCTGGAACATATGTGCTCCTAAATGGTGTCCGGCAACCCTTAAGTGTGTCACCCTACGGTTCGCAAATAATGCAGACATGATTGAGACTCCTCTCAGATCAATAATCAGAAGCGGGACCTGGAGATCCATACTGACTCCTGCATATTCAACGATGACTTCTGTGATCGTGAGAACCTTTAACGTCAGCAATTTAATCCCTTTGTCTCATGATATAATACATGTCTGAGATTCGATCATCGGTATCCAAATACCTAGTTTGATCTTGTTACCGATATGCACTCTTTTCTCGTTCCCGTGATATAACATTCTAGTGATCACATCACTTGCTTGCAAGCTATCTTAATGTGATATCACCGGGAGGGCCCAGAGTATATCTATTCATCATCGGGATTGACAAATTCCACTCTTGATCCATGAGCCTCAACATAACACCTTCATAGCACTAAACCCACCTTTATGGTCACCCTGTTACGGTGTGACGTTTGATGTTATCAAGATACTCTTCCGGTGTTAGCAATTAACATGATCTCATGGTCTAAGGACCAAGACTACTTCGTATGATGTTATAGCAATATAAACATAATAACTTGATCGTAATGCTATACTTCGGATGAATGTTCATCACATCATTTCACAAATGCTGTGACCTTGTTATTAACAACATCCAATGTCCATGATCAGGAAACTTTGATCATCTTGTTAATCAACAAGCTAGTCTATAAGAGAGGCATAACTAGGAACCCTTTTTGTTTATTAAACACACATGTATTGATGTTTCCTATCAATACAATTATAGCATGCAAAATAAACATCTATCATATACAAGGAATACATAATAACAACTTTATTATTGCCTCTCAGGGCATATTTCCTTCAGTCTCCCACTTGCACTAGAGACAATAATCTAGTTTACATAGTGATAAATCTAACACCCATGGAGTTCTGGTGTTGATCATGTTTTGCCCTAGGGAGTACTTTAGTCAACGGATCTGCTACATTCAGGTCCGTGTGCATTTTACAAATCTTTATATCTCCATCCTTGACATGCTCGCGGATGGAGTGAAATCGGCGCTTAATATGCTTGGAATTCTTGTGAGACCTTGGTTCCTTGGCGGGTGCTATGGCTCCATTGTTGTCACAATAGATCACCATTGGGTCCAACGCACTAGGAACCACACCCAGTTCCGTTATGAACTCCTTCATCCAAACCGCTTCCTGCGCTGCTTCTGAAGTAGCAACATATTCCGCCTTCATCGTTGATCCAGCCACCACAGGTTGTTTGGAGCTCCTCCAACAAACTGCTGCTCCGTTCAAGAGAAATACGTATCCGAATTGAGACTTAGAGTCATCCGGATCAGTGTCAAAGGTAGCATCGACATAACACTTAGCGACTAGCTCTTCTTCACCTCCGTATACAAGAAACATATCCTTAGTTCTTCTCAAGTACTTAAGGATATTCTTGACCGCTATCCAGTGTTCCAAACCTGGATCAGATTGGTACCTACTAGTCAAACTAATAGCATGTGCCACATCCGGTCTTGTACATAGCATGGCATACATAATAGAGCCTATGGCCGAGGCATAGGGGATCTTATCCATCATCTCTCTTTTTCCGCCGTAGCCGGACTTTGAGTCTTACTCAATGTCTTGCCTTGCAACATAGGTAAGTACCCCTTCTTACTTTCGTCCATATTAAACTTCTTTAATATCTTCTCAAGATATGTACTCTGCGATAGCCCAATTAGGCGCCTTGATCTATCTCTATAGATTTTAATGCCTAATATATATGAAGCTTCACCAAGGTCCTTCATCGAAAATTTGCTGTTTAGATAACTTTTAACGATGTTTAAAAGATCTATATCATTTCCAATCAATAATATGTCATCCACATATAATATCAGAAATGCCACATTGCTCCCACTCACTTTCTTGTAAATACAAGCCTCTCCATAAGTTTGGAGAAATCCAAACTCTTTGATCACCTCATCAAAGCGGAGATTCCAACCTCGGGATGCTTGCTTCAGTCCATAGATGGATTGCTGAAGTTTGCACACCTTATCAGCATCCTTAGGATTGACAAAACCCTTAGGTTGTATCATATACAACTCTTCTTAAATATTACCATTGAGGAACGTAGTTTTGACATCCATCTGCCATATTTCATAATCGAAATATGCAGCAATTGCTAACATAATCCTAACCGACTTAAGCATCGCTACGGGAGAGAATGTCTCATCGTAGTCAACTCCTTGAATTTGTCGAAACCCCTTTGCGACAAGTCGAGCCTTATAGATGGTTACATTACCATCAGCATCAGTTTTTCTTTTGAAAATCCATTTATTCTCAACGGCCTTTCGATCGTGAGGTAAGTCCACCAAGGTCCAAACCTGGTTTTCGTACATGGATTCCATCTCGGATTTCATGGCTTCTAGCCATTTGTTGGAATCAGGGCTCATCATTGCTTCTTCATACATCGCAGGGTCATCTATTTCATCAATCATGAAATTCATAACATGATTGCTGTACAGTTCAGGAGCTGCACGTGTCCTGCTTGACCTGCGAGGTTCGGTAGTGTCCTCTTTCGGAGTTTCATGATCAATATCATTAGCTCTCTCTTCATTAGGTGAAGTCAACTCCGAAACAACTTCCGGTGCTGCGCTACTCGCCATTTCATGAAGAGAAGGTTCAATAACCTCTTCGGGTTCTACCTTCCGACTACTCACACCTTTCGCGAGAAACTCCTTCTCAAGAAAGGATCCATTCTTGGCAACAAAGACCTTGCCCTCGGATCTGTGATAGAAGGTGATACATTTCTTCTTTGCACGGAAGCCCCAAAAGCTTTGGATCATGACCACCTGGCAACAGAATGGCAGGCACATTACTTCCATTCTTCCGAGCTTATCAATTATCC
The DNA here is from genome assembly GCA_910589775.1 of Avena eriantha. Classification (NCBI taxonomy): domain Eukaryota; kingdom Viridiplantae; phylum Streptophyta; class Magnoliopsida; order Poales; family Poaceae; genus Avena; species Avena eriantha. The sequence goes on from OU342743.1 coordinate 493,767,724, forward strand.
AAGGATTTCGCATCCCATTCTGGATCAGAGATCCTTGCTCCTCGCGAGAATTCTGTTATTTGAAATAATAAATATGTTAGGTTGGTTTCCTCGGTACTTCTAAAAGCGTAGGCGCCAAAGTCCACTGTCTTCAACCTATACCCAATCGTTTCCTTAGGGTATCCTATGAAGACGCATTTTTCTGCTTTGGGTTCGAGTTTATCCGGTTGAAGTTTCTTCACATAAACATCGCATCCCCAAACTTTAAGAAATGACAGCTTAGGTTTGTTTCCAAACCATAATTCACACGGTGTCTTTTCAACGGATTTAGGTGGTGCCCTATTTAAAGTGAATGTAGCGGTTTCCAGTGCATAACCCCAAAATGACAGTGGCAAGTCAGTCGGAGACATCATAGATCGAACCATATCCAATAAAGTACGATTACGACGTTCTGACACACCATTACGTTGTGGTGTTCCGGCAGGCGTGAGTTGTGAAACTATTCCACAGTCTTTCATATGTATGCTAAACTCATAACTAAGATACTCTCCTCCACGGTCGGACCGCAAAAATTTGATCTTTCTGTTACGATGATTTTCCACTTCATTCTGAAATTCTTTGAACTTTTCAAAGGTTTCAGACTTATGTTTCATCAAATAGATATACCCGTATCTACTCAAATCATCCATGAAAGTAACAAAATAACGATATCCACCTCGCGCCGACACACTCATTGGTCCACACACATCAGTATGTATGATTTCCAATAAATCTGTCGCCCGTTCCATTGAACCGGAAAACGGTGTTCTAGTCATCTTGCCCATAAGGCATGGCTCACATGTATCAAATGATTCAAAAACAAGTGATTCCAAAAGTCCATCAGAATGGAGTTTCTTCATGCGTTTAACGCCAATATGAACTAGACGGCAGTGCCACATATATGCAGATATATTATTATCAAGTTTAATCCTTTTAGCATCAACATTATAAATATGCATAATACTACTATCGAGATCCAATAGAAATAAACCATTCAACACAGGTGCATGACCATAAAAGATATTATTCATATAAATCGAACAACCATTGTTTTCAGACTTAAACGAATAACCACTTTGCATCAAACATGATCCGGATACAATTTTCATGCTCAGTGCAGGCACCAAATAACAATTATTCAGGTTTATAACTAATCACGACGGCATATGGAGAGGCAGCGTTCCGACGGCGATCACATCAACTCTTGATCCATTGCCTACCGCATCGTGACCTCATCCCTTGCTAGTTGTCGCTTGTTCCGCAGCCCCTGAACCGAGTTACATATATTAGCAACCGATCCCGTATCAAATACCCAGGTGCTACTGTGAGTACTAGTCAAGTACACATCAATAACATGTATATCACATATACCTTTGTTTTGCCTTGCCGGCCTTCTTGTCCGCCAAATACTTGGGGCAGTTGCGCTTCCAATGGCCAGTCCCCTTGCAATAGTAGCACTCGGTGTCAGACTTAGGGCCAGCTTGGGGTTTCTTTTCAAGCGCGGCAACAGATTTGCCGCCCTTCTTTCCCTTCTGCTTGCCTTTCTTGTCCTTCTTGAAACCGGTGGTCTTATTGATCATCAACACTTGATGTTCTTTCCTAATCTCCACTTCTGCAGTCTTAAGCATTGACAGAAGCTCGGGAAGAGACTTCTTCATGCCCTGCATATTATAGTTCATCACGAAGCTCTTGTAGCTAGGTGGCAGAGATTGGAGAACACGATGTATGCCTAAGTCAATGGGAATCGTTATTCCCAAGGACACAAGCTTATCGGCGTACCCGGACATTTTTAGTACGTGCTCACTAAGGGAGCTGTTCTCTTCCATCATGCAGCTAAAGAACTTTTCAGAAGCATTATAACTCTCTACGGCAGCATGGGTATCGAAAATCATTTTCAATTCTCCCATGGTATCAAAGGCATTGCTATTTTCGAAACGTTTCCGAAGTTCTGGCTCTAGCCCATACAGTATGCCGCAATGAACTAAGTTGTGGTCCTCCTGACGAGTTATATAGACGTTCTTTTCCTCGTCAGGGGCATCAGGAGCTGGTGGGGGGCCTAGCGGCGCCTCTAGCACATATTGCTTTTGTGCAGCAGTGAGGAGAATCCTCAAATTCATAGCCCAGTTGGTGAAGTTGCTACCATTTGCAGCAAGCTTATCTTTCTCCATGAACACATTGAAATTAAAAGCAGGTGGTGCCATCTACAACAGAATTTGTAAAATATATTTAGACTAAGTTTATGATAGATTGAGTTCAACTAATCCAAATTACTAATGAACTCCCACTCAAAAACGACATCCCTCGTGTCCTTTTGGTGATTACATGAACCAAATCCACTACACCAAGTCCGATCATCACGTGAGTCGGTGTAGCTTCAAAGGCGAGCATCTATATGGGCATCATATCAACTATATGACTCATGCTTAACCTTTTGGTCCGTGTTCCAAGGCCATGTCTGTACATGCTAGGCTCGTCAAGTAAGAACCTTAGTATTCGCGTGTGTAAAACTGTCTTACACCCGTTGTATGAAAGCGTAGAGTCGAGAACACCCGATCATCACGTGATGCCTCAAAACACGATCCACAAAACGGTGCATACTTAAGGAAGAACACATTTTATCTTGATATCTAAATGAGGGATCATCTTATAATGCTACCAAAAGCGCCAAACTAGCAATATAAGGTGCTAACATCTAATGTGTGAAGTGAGGTGATATGGTCCATGCATTTGATCTCTATCATTTGCATCGTGGTATGATCTCTATCATTCCTTTGTGTGTAAGGCCAAGGTCTATGGAACTTACACGTTAAGTGAGTTGTAAGAGTATCTATCATACATCTACTTACAACAATACCATATCAAGACACTAGCCCAGCAACGATCTAAACTAGACGCCTCTAATTTATCAATTGCAAGTTTTACGTGGCTTAGGGCTTTCGGAGATAGAACCGGTCTTACCTACGAACATGAACCACAACGAGGATAACCAAGTTATTAGCAACTCATTGTAAATCAGATATTGACTATAGTAGGAGAGACAGACACCCGCTAGCCACTTATGCAAAACTAGTTGCGTGTCAGTCGTGGAACCGGTCTCATGTACGATGGCATGTAAGGTTGGTCCGGGCCGCTTCATCCCACTATGCCACCAATATCCAAAGTACATAGAAGATGCAATAACATGATCATCATCGCCCACATATAAACATATGTGTACTACCCGTGCAAAGCACCTACGTATAGATCAGGCTCTAATACCACTGCTGGGTCCGCAGCATAGAAAACAAAAAAATTCCTACGATGAGAACTATACGCCAAGATCTATCTACTAGATACAGAGCAATGGGTGGACATACATCCATGGAGAACTTACCCTCGAAGACAACGAGTTTTGTTAACGAGTAGGAACTCGTGGTTGATGTAGTCGTACGCTTGCCGATCTCAAGATCGTGTGGAAGTCCGAGCGCCGCAAATCAGCAGCGCATCCGTCCTCACACACACGTTCAATCCACCGGACAACCTCCACCTCCTCGCTCCAGCGAATCAGCGGAAGCAGCAACTCCTTCCAGACGCAAGGCCACCGGGAACATGTATCTCGCTAATCCGAGACCATGGGGGAATATCTAGAGGGGGAGAGAGATCCTTCACGAGGAGGTGTGGTTTGTGAGAGGGGAGAGGGGGGATTTATATAGGAGGGAGGGAGACCCCTCCCCTCTCATATCTGGCGCATGAGGGGGGGGGGGACTCCTCCCCTCCTTCATTCATGTGGTGAACCTCCACTCACATAAACATGGCCTACACCCAAAATCCCACTCACATGTATTTAATTTCCACCAAATTAAATGCAACTCTCAATTAATAAAACTCTTTTATTTATTTTATTCAGAATTTTGTTAATTACTTTAATTAACAAACATTCACATAAAACCCCTTGCAACATTTCAATATCACATGCAGAACCACTTTCTGCAATTTCACCCGAAACAATTCCGGTTTCTATCGAAACAATTCCTGTTTCTATCGAAACATTTCCTGCGCTTTGCAAACCTTTTGTCTGGAACATATGTGCTCCTAAATGGTGTCCGGCAACCCTTAAGTGTGTCACCCTACGGTTCGAATAATGCAGACATGATTGAGACTCCTCTCAGATCAATAATCAGAAGCGGGACCTGGAGATCCATACTGACTCCTGCATATTCAACGATGACTTCTGTGAACGTGAGAACCTTTAACGTCAGCAATTTAATCCCTTTGTCTCATGATATAATACATGTCCGAGATTCGATCATCGGTATCCAAATACCTAGTTTGATCTCGTTACCGACATGCACTCTTTTCTTGTTCCCGTGATATAACATTCTAGTGATCACATCACTTGCTTGCAAGCTATCTTAATGTGATATCACCGAGAGGGCCCAGAGTATATCTATCCGTCATCGGGATTGACAAATTCCACTCTTGATCCATGAGCCTCAACATAACACCTTCATAGCACTGAACCCACCTTTATGGTCACCCTGTTACGGTGTGACGTTTGATGTTATCAAGATACTCTTCCGGTATTAGCAATTAACATGATCTCATGGTCTAAGGACTAAGACCACTTCGTATGATGTTATAGCAATATAAACATAATGACTTGATCGTAATGCTATACTTCGGATGAATGTTCATCACATCATTTCACAAACGCTGTGACCTTGTTATTAACAACATCCAATGTCCATGATCAGGAAACTTTGATCATCTTGTTAATCAACAAGCTAGTCTATAAGAGAGGCATAACTAGGAACCCTTTTTGTTTATTAAACACGCATGTATTGATGTTTCCTATCAATACAATTATAGCATGCAAAATAAACATCTATCATATACAAGGAATACATAATAACAACTTTATTATTTCCTCTCAGGGCATATTTCCTTCAAGTAGCACCCGAGTGCCTGGTTGAGTCGAAGACTCAGGCAGGGAGTAAATAACTTTTGCGACTGGTGTCGTCTTTTGTTGCTTGTTTCAATCGAATATGCTTTCAGCGCTCCCTATGGGAGTAACCCGAAGCTCACAATTGAATCGTAGATTCGAGTGAAGGGTTTTCATAATGCTTGGATATCTTCACAAATTTCTTCGGGTGCGCGGCCAGCGCTCCCTATGGGAGTAGCCCCCGAGTCCTTAGTCGAATCATGGATTCGAGTGAGGATTCAGAGCGTGTCACTCGAGGATCTTGTATATGCGTGACCAGTGCTCCAGTTTGGAGTAGCCCCCGAGTGTCTGGCGGAGTCGTAGACTCGGGCAGAGACTCGAGACTTGTATCGTGTAGTCATAGTCGAAAATCATGTGAGGAGAAACCACGGAGTCATGCGGCGATTAGCCGGGTGAGTCGATGATGCGGATGGAGTCAACACAGTCACTTTTGTCGGGTGTGCGGCCAACGTCGCGTGTGTGTAGCATCAAGCAACGCAACCATCCGAGGAGGGACTTGACTCGGGTCTTGAGTGTATGTCGTAGCCAATTGATTTGTCGACTCCTATTGGAGGATCCCGATAGAATAGCTCGACGCAGTCGATGTCCTTATAAGCTGCATACAACATATAGAGTTGTGAAGTACTTGTATCTTGTAAAGAATATTTGCCTGTCGACTTGTAAACTAAGATTCTTGTGCCAATCGTGTCAACACTTTTGCACTATATGCTAGGCCTTTTCGTTAGCCTGATTACCCTTAGTCTCAGTACCTTGCCGAGGCACTCGGAGTTCAAGGATTCAACGATCAGGCAGAATCAGCTACTCGGGCTGTCGCGTATGAGGTGCTAGAGTGCACGGAGTCGACGGCACATTAGGTTACTCGAAGAGGGTGCAACCCTCGAGTGTTTCGAGTGTGATTAAAGTAAGAAAGAAATCATCTCTAAGTAGAGAACTTAGCTTTATGGGTAGTTGTCGTGGTGAACGAGGCGCAAGATCCAATGCGATCGGCGGGTCGAGGGAGTCGAAGATAGTAGCGGCTCGCGGTCGTGGGAGTCGAGGGAGCCCTCGAGTCACCGGAGCTGAAGATCGTAGCGGGTCTCCGGAGTCAAAGACCGCACCGGGTCACCGATGCCAAAGGCGGTAATGGGCCTCGTGGCGAAGTCGAAGACCGCAGCGCGTCGCCCCAGCCGAAGACCGTAGCAGATCGCATGATGGAGTCAAAGACTCAATAGGTCGGCGGAGTCGAAGTACATGACGGGTCCCCGTAGAGGAGGGAGCCCCCGAGTCGAATATCGTAGTGAATCACTAGAGTCGAAGACTAGAGTTGATGTGGCAGCGAGTCACGCGGCAAACGTAGTCGACGCGGCGGATCGGAGTCGCGTGGTGATGCCGAATTGCCGTATATGAAGACTGTAACGGGCCACAGCAGTCGAAGAACGTATCGGGTCACCTCACCCGAAGACCACAGCTGAAGACCACAATGATTCGCGTGATGGAGTCGAAGACTCAGTAGATGGGCGGAGTCGGAGACCATAGTGAGTCACCGTAGCCGAAGCCGGTAACGGGCTTCGCGGCAGAGTCGACGCAGCCCCCGAGTGTAGATTCGATGTTGTCGATGTAGTCGAGGCGGCGTTCGAGAGCCGATGCGGCAGACCGGAGTCGACGCGGCAGTGGGTCGCCAATGCTAATGGTGGTAGCGAGTTGCCCCAATCGAAGATTGTAGCGGGTGGTCGATGCCGAGGGAGCCCCCGAGTCGCCGAGTCACTGGAATCGAAGACCGTGGCGGGTCGTCGTAGGCGAAGGCGGCAATGAGTCGTGCGGCGGAGTCAAAGGCCGTGGCAGATCGTGCGGCAGATTCAACGCAGCCCCCGGTAGAGTCAATGCGATTGTGTAGTCGAGGTCGATGGACCGGAGTCGTCGCAATGGAGACGGAGTCGCACGCGGTGGGAGTGTTGGAGTCGAGCCACCAGAGTATCGAGCAGTCGCCGTTTCAAAGTGCTTTGAAGACGTGTCTAACTCATGCACATAGGTATGTGATAGCTAGCTTCTGCCAAGAAATCCACTTAAAATTTATACGTGAAGTCTTAGTAATTAACTTGATTAAGCATATAGAAGGATGAAACTTGACGCGAATGATTCGATATGGCTCTCCAGCTACTTGGGAATTGATCTGGCAGATGTACTGCTGATTGCCCACAAAAAAGATAGATTTCTGATTGCTTTTATTTTTCTAGTCATACTCCTTCCTTCCTGATTGATCTGGTCGTTGTCAAATTTGGCATAAAACCGGTTTTATTCTTGGAAAGTTGGGCCATAGATTCGATCTTGATTAGATGAAGCTATTCACGATTGACCACTGGGATCGCGTCTATCCAACTATACTTCTCTAGCTGCCTGGCTTCGTGCCTATTTTTTCCTTTCACCCGATTTCCTCGATCTGGATGCAGTGACATGTCCGTTTTGAACTCAGGTAGCTGCAGCCCTGACGTCGTATGGCCGTCCAACCATTAGCATCCAACCAACCAGAAAAAACTGATCTGTGCGCTCGGTTGGCTCTATGTTACTTCTCAATCCTTACGTCCGTGCTGGTGAAGGAAAAAGCGGCTGCTGCAGACACGTTGATGAAGAAATTCAGCGCGTCGAGATTGGAGTCGAAATATATCCCAGAAATAGGCAAATCATAGATCGCAGGTGATGGGGCCGTCGAGATCGCAACATCAGCACTCTCAATTCCCACAGACGGCGCCAATTGATAAGGGTTTAACTCATCAATGCCTATTGTTATGGACTTGGGTTTTGGAGAAGGAGGAAAACGCTGGAAGTCTCGATCGGCTAACAGACACGCACACAGGGACGCAAGGTTTACCCAGGTTCAGGCCTCGTAGAGGACCCTACTCCTGCTTATCTGCTCTTGATTGATGATGATCCAAATGATTACATGTCGCCGATGGCGGTAGATGCGCAGATTGGATCTGGCGTATGTCTAGATCGTAGATCTATCTATTGTCTATTGTGGTAGTCGCGATGTCTAGATCTATTGTGGTGTAGCGTGTCGGGGGAGAGGATGCCTTCTCGTTGGACCCTCCTAGCCTTTATATAAGGGGAGGCTAGGTCTCAGGTACCAATACGAGTTGATTTACAAGTTAGAGTTCATATCTAGTCTAGTCTTGTACTTTCCTTGTCTTGTTATGCCAGGAGTCTGTGTCCTTGTAGGCTTCGTATCAGTCGAACCATCATAGGCGTCATGTACCTTGGCAATTCGTCGAGTGGGACTTCCGTCGAGCCGCACCATGTAGGCTGTAGTCGAGTGCCTATTGGGCATACCCATGTCAATTCAACGTGGATTCCGGAACCACCTACGTCGTAAACTAAAGAGCCAGATGCGGACCGGCGCTTCAATTTAAAAATGCGCTTGAAAAGACCAAAGTGTGGCTCGATTCCGAGCCAGCACTTGCAAAGAGTGATGAAGCAGGTGATGTGGAGAATCGAATTTGGGGACAGCTGATGGAGCTGGAGCCCATAGAAACAAAGAAGACCCCTAAGAAAGGGGTGGAGAGGCAATGAAAGACCGCGAATGACGAATGCAAGAAAAATCACTCGAAAGCCAGCGGGAGGAGCAGGAATGGCCTTACCGCTGGGGACGCGCGTATCGGTGACTGCTGCGGAGATAACTCCGTCTTAGCGAAGAAGACGGAGATCCGATGCCTTGATGATCGAAGGGCGCCACGCACCATTTGTCATGCGGGTGCTCGCGACCTTCTTCTTCCCACTGGTGGTGGTGCTAGTGCCTGCAGCAGCGGAGCCACCCTTCTTCTTCGCCGCGGCAGCGGTGGCCACGGAATCAACAACAGCGCCTCCCTTCTTCTTTCCCATTGCGCGACGGCGGTGAGAACGGAGGAAGTAGCTAGGGAAGATGCGGAGCTGGTCCAGCGCCACAGCAAGAAAGAGCGCAAGGAAGCAGAGAGCAACAGCAATGGCGATGACAGCAAGGAAGAAAGAGCGCATATGGGAAAATTACCGTCGCAGCGCCGCTACTTAACCCCTAGAAGATGCGATCCAACGGCTCAGAAAAACCCTACTGGACGCGTGACACACATCGCGTTGGACACGTGGAGAAGAGGAAACACGAACCGTCCCTCCACTACTCCCATTACACACGAAAATCAAGAAGGCGCAGTTATAATAAAGATTACGCACGCCCAGTCAAATCAAAGTGGGACCCACCGCTCGTCACGTCCCGTCAAACTCGCTCACGCGGGCAACTAAGGTCATGCAAGCGTCAGCACTGACGTCATCAAAGCTACGCAGTGGAAAAATTCGACTACCTTAGTCCTTGCTGGAGTCTTCGACTCCACCAAGCACTCGGGGGCTACTCCCATAGGGAGCGCTGGCCGCGCACCCTACGATTTTCTTTTCTTTTTTCAGGAACATGGACAATCAAAAGTAAACCCAACCACTCGAAATACGGTTCGACTATGGACATGGGTTACTCCCATAGGGAGCGCCGGAAACAAATTCGACTGAAACGAGCAAGCAAAAGACGACAGCAGTCGCAAAGGCTATTTAGTCCCTGCCTGAGTCTTCGACTCAACCAGGCACTCGGGGGCTACTAGCCATAGGGAGCGCTGGTCGCGCACCCTATGATTATTTATACAGAAAGCTGTGTGTTGATAACATCCACACTTGAAGCCTATGGCGACACCGCCTCATAATTTTCCCTACAAAGAGACTGCGTCTCCTGGGCCACCCGAATCGTCTCCGCGATGATAAAATTCGGATGCCGCGCTTACAGCGTGAAGGTAAGACCTGAATAAGGCCTGGCAACGCATTCACTGCGCACTACCAGAAATATATCCGTGCCTACAGGTACGATGAACATGCCTTGACGGACGCGTCGAGTGCTCACACCCATATACCTGGAATTCGACTCCTGTAAGACCTCCGCAGCCTGAGTCGAATTACGCCAGCACTTTTCCGAATTCGAGTCCGGGGACTCGAGTTCGAGTAGATTGCGTTGTTTCACCCTAATGTGGTTAACTGATACTGGTACTTGGGTTATATCAGGCGCGTATATCAACAATCCCTATGACACAAATAAAAGCAGTCGAAATGCACTCAGGCACTCGAAGACTTCAAAAAGTCCCCAGTCGAATCTGCGATTCCACTGGACACTCGGGGGCTACTGACATGGGTATACCCTACAGGTACTCGAGCTTGGTATATACGGTCCAAATACGTACAGGCCCACGGTGTCGCCAAGGCCCAAAACAAGGGATTCAAGTGGCCTACGGACTCTCGATTGCTTGAAGAACAAGAAGAAGCTAAAGATGGAAACTTTGAAGGGGAAAAACCCTAACTTGTAACCGACTCGACTTGCTACCCGAGACCTAGCCTATCTATATAAAGGCTAGGAGGGGGCAGCGAAGAGGACACACGCAACCCTAGTTTCCACAACCCTCGCCAGATTGCATCTGCGCACCATTGTAACTTTCGACTCCTTCGATAATTCCACGAGCAGACAAGCAGGAGTAGGGACCTCTACGAGGCCTGAACCTGGGTAAATCCTTTGTCCCCTGTGTGTTTTTTTGCTAGCCGATAGATGTCTCCAGCGCTCCCTCCTTCTCCAAAACCCAAGTCCATAACAATGGGCATTGATGAGTTAAACCCTCGTCAGTTCTCATTAGCAACATTAGTATAAGTGAGGTGATAAAACCTTTTGTGCCCAACTTCAACTGAAAACCACCAAAACATAAGCTACTGTACCAACTCCTTCCAAAAACCCAAAAAGAATTCAAAAAGGAAATTGAATAAAGAGGCAAATGCAAGAGTGACAAAATCTGTCAAAACAGACCAGCAGGTAAATATCAATTTTTTCAAAACTGTTCTATTGCTCAAATAAAAAAGTGCAAAACTAACTAAAGTTAAATAACAATCTGGGGCAGAAGCATAAAAAATTACAGCTCAATCCGACATATAGAGATCTCTCACGAATCTTTACGGTGAAGCACAAAAATCTGTTTCGAGACAGCAACTTCTCCAAATCTTACTTCTCTCTCATTAGAGGTTGATCTTGACACAAAAACCAAACAAAACGGATAAGGAGTGGTTATTACCGAAGTAATAATTTCCAAGACTCGAAGAAACACAAACAAACTGAAAGCAAAAACAAATTGGGTTGTCTCCCAAAAAGCTCTTTCTTTATAGCCATTAAGATGGGCATGATAATTTTGAGGAAGCTCTCATAGGAATATGAATTAAAGAGAAAAAGAGCATTAAGAAGCAAACATACACGCATTTAAGTCTAACCCACTTCCTATGCAAGGGAATTTTGTAAACAAACAAGTTGTTGAAACCAGAGGCTACAAGCATAGGAAAGCAAAAGAAGTGCAACATAAAAACTTTCAGCATAAAACGAGGAAACTTGATATTATTGAGATGCATAAGAACACTTTTCCCTCTCTCATAGTAACTTTCAGTATCATGCATAAACTTAACAGTATAACTATCACAAGGACCATCGTAGCAATGATCACTTATTCTAACAGAAAACACAGGAATATTAGCTCTTATAATACTACGTTGTGAAACAATATTAGGGATATCCTTACAAAGGATAGTGTGTCCCCCTTCTACAAATTTAGTAACAAATTCTTTCACATTTTCTATTATAGGTTCATCAACCATTTGTTTATCAGGTTCAACAGCTTTACTTGTACTTTCATTAACCATACTAGCTATCATAGAATGTTCCTTTATCTTAACTGGGAAAGGCATTTTCTCAATGTAAGGTTTAGGTAAGACATGACTAGCAGTATAAACTTCAGTATTTCTTGCAGGAACACTCTTAGCAATATCTTTATAAGGTTCATGATACTTATTCCACTTCTTTTTAGGCACTTCAATGTAGGAAGCAAAAGCCTTAAAATAAGAAGCAATAGCTTGAGAGTCTAGACCATAAGCATTTTTAATATTTTGAAAGTATCCAGTTCCCATAAAAGATTCAATGCATTCATAATCATAATTTATATCTGACTTTCTTCCTTTGTCATTCTCCCAAGCTTCAACATTGTCTTGAATACGGTCCAGAAGATCCCATTTAGCTTCTTCTTCCATGCGAGTGAATGATCTAGCACAAGAAGCATCCAATAAATCCTTGTCATGAAGAGAAAGCCTTGCATAAAAGTTATTGATAATAATAATGTTGGGGAGCTCATGAATGGGACATTTGAGCATTAGTAACTTCAATCTCCCCCAAGCTTGAGTTGTACTCTCTCCATCAAGAGGCCAAAAGTTGTATATTTGATTCCGATCTTTATGAATCTCACTAGGAGGATAAAACTTTGAATAAAAGAGAGGCACAATTTCCTCCCATTCTAGAGCTTGACCATTCTTCAGTAGCTTATACCATTCCTCAGCTCTTCCTTTTAGTGATAATGAGAATAAATTCTTCTTAACTTGATCTGTAGTAATACCTGCACACTTTAACAACCCGCATAATTCGTGTATAAAAAGCAAATGATCACCGGGATGGACAGTTCCATCCCCAACATAGTAGTTATCCATAACACGATCAATAATTCTTGTAGGTATTTTAAAAGAATCATTCTCAGTAGGTGGTGGCTTATCTACTACCTTAGCAGTGGTAGTAGCATTACCAAATAAGAAACTCAGCAAATTATCCATAACGAAAATAAAACAACTAGCAGAAGTAAACAATACTCACAATAGAAGTTTCCTTTACCAGTTCCACTCTCCAATAGCGCTTCACTCCCCGACAACGGCGCCAAAAAATAGTCTTGATGACCCACAAGTATAGGGGGTGTATCGCAGTATTTTTGATAAGTAAGAGTATCGAACCCAACAAGGAGCAGCATGTGCTGGCTAGTGGTATGGATCAGGAATTCTCTGCAAATACTTAGCAAACGGATTTTTAGGGGTTTTTGATATAGCAAGTAAACAAAGTACGAGTAAATAAAAGACAGTAGGAATGAATGCAGAAAGTGGCCCAATCCTTTATGCAGCAAAGGACAAGCCGGTTGTATTACTTAAGATGACCAAACGTTCTCGAGGACACATGGGAAGACTGTCAAGTGCTTTCGCTTCATATAGTTGATTAATCTTCTCTAGCTTGCTAAGTGTTGTGTGGGTGAACCTGTGCTAATGTACCAACCTTCCTAGGACTAATACATACTTGTGATTATACCCCTTGCAAACATCCGTAAGTACAAGAAAGTAATTAAGGTAGAAACCAAACCACAACTTTAAACTCTAAGACCCTTACGTCCCTTGTGCAATGGTTTCCTAATGGGGGTTCAGGTTTCTGTCACTCTGGCAACCCCTACGATTAGTAGCCAAATACACAATGCATTCCCCTAGGCCCATATACGTGAAGTGTCATGTAGTCGACGTTCACATGACACCACTAGAAGAAGTACACCACAACTTAAATATCAAACTATTGAATCTTTCTCAACACAACTCCACTACTAACAACATGACTTCTCCCACGTTTTCCAGAACAAAACGAACTACTCACAAGACATCATATGGATCATGATCAGAGATGGAATAATGATGTATAACAATCTGAACATAAACAATAATTCAATGGTCCACTCAATAGCATCAACTACAAAGAGTAATCAACACCGGGAAAGTTTCCCCTATGAACTATGCAAGATTCAACCCAATTGTTAGAGCAATATGGAGATGGTGATGAGGGTGCTGATGGTGATGATGGTGGTGGTGGTGATGATGATGATGCCGATGAAGTCCAGCTTGATGGTGGTGTTGATGGCAACGATCTCCCCTCTCCGGGAAGGAATTCCCCCGGCAGAAATCTGTCTGCCGGTGAGATCTTTCTCTCTCGGTGTTTTCTGCCCCGCAGAGGCGGCGGAATCTTTCTGTGGTCTCCCCCCCGAGTCTTAGGGTTTTAGGAGGATAATATACGCCAGAGGGGAGAGCCAGGGGTGGACCAGGGTGGCCACACCACCTGGTGGCGCGGCCTAGGCTGGCCCGCGCTTGGGGGTGGTGCGGGCCCCCCGTGGCCCATCTCCAGCCCCCTTCTGGCTTCCTTCGTCTTCTGAAAAAGAGGATTTTCCGTATATTTTCCCGGATTTTCTGATCTTCGTGAATTTTGCCTCCAAATAGCACCTTTTCCATCAGAATCCTGACTGCAGCGGTCCATGCTCCAAAAGTCATCAACCATGCAAAAACAGATGAAATAACATAAGTATCACCTCTCAATACGAAATATATCAATGAATAATAGTGAATTAAGACATAGAATAGTGATGCAAAATGGACGTATCAGGCTCCAACAGGAACGAAAGGCCAGAGCATATGTCCCGGTTGGAGCCACCAACCGGGACGTATGATGGCCACCAAAGGAGCGCGCAGAGGACCTTTAGTCCCGGTTGGTGGCACCAACCGGGACTAAAAGTCCCTTTTTTCAAAAAAAATCAAACTTTCAGATGTTCCTGCCTTATTTATTATTTAGGTCTTCACATTTAAATGATTTGAATTTAAAAAACTTTCTGTCTTATAAAATAATTATTCAAAGTATTGAATTTGAAAACACTTTCAACATGAATTTTAATTTGAAAAAAGTGGATCTCTCAACAATCATGGGTACACAAACAAACCATTCGTCCTAGCCAATGGATTTAGTCATAATCATGTCTAGCCCTATAGTACACAGCTTCAAGGTAATCTTCCGAATCATCTTCGTCGTCGTCGCTATGGCATATTCCGGGGATCCTCAGCCCTTCCCCGGCTTGTATAGGGGGAACCGGGGACCGTGAACTATGACATATTGCGGGTGCACCTGCAACTCCAGCCTTGGATGCATGACTCGGGGGAGGGGTCTCCCGGATGACGATGCCGCTACACCCGCAGCCTTCACCACAGCCAACCTTAATGTGGCTTTTGCGGCGGGTGCAAGTGTGGGTACCACAGGCGAGGAGATAGTACGGTTCGCCCACCAACCGGTTTCATTGTGGTTCACCGGGGGCAGGCCGTCACCCTCGTACCTAGCGAGCTCCCTTTCCCACCGGTCAGCAAAGAAGGCATTCTAGGTGTCGTAGTTGTTGGGATCCCAATGGGGATCCATCCGCTGCTCCGGCGTGAGCTCTAGGTAGAAGTGGTTCGTGATGGCCGCCTGGCGGGCGGAACCTTGAGGCACAGGAGGGATAGGAACTCCTCCAATGCTCAGCATCCAGTCAGTGGGCACCCGGTAGCCCGACGGGCATGGGTAGCTGGAGGCACACAACGCCTCGGTCTCTTTGAGTGTGAGAATGGCCCAGTATGCGGTGTCCATTGTTGAGAGATGAAGGTGTGGATGTGTGGATAGCCATGGCATGGTCGGCCTAGATATAGAGGTAAAGGGCGGGAAAACAAAGCGGGAAGCGATGGGAAATTGCGGGAAATATCTTTAGTCCCGGTTAGTGGATCCAACTGGGACTAAAAGACCCGATTAGAGGAAAAGGGCAGGAAAGCATTGCGGGAAGAGGTGAGAAATGGCAGGAAATATCTTTAGTCCCGGTTTGTGGCTCCAACTGGGACTAAAAGACCCAGTTAGAGGAAAAGGGCGGGAAAGCATTGCGGGAAGCGGTGGGAAATGGCAGGAAATATCTTTAGTCCCGGTTAGTGCCTCCAACCGGGACTATCGACAAGAGTGTCGACATTATGTCATAGTGTCGACACTATGTTGTGCTGCTTAATCTATAAATAGGCATCCTTGTGAAGTTATCAAACAGAAACATGATGTTGTGTGAGAGCAGAGACACCACTACGGCCAGTTTGAGGGAGATGCCGGCGGAGCCCAGTCCTCCGACATCTCCAACAAACTGGCCATAGAGGCACTCTCTAATATGTGAAATTAGTTAGCTACCTACCATATTAGTTATCTCCAAGATGGTGTGCGAGAGCAGGGATAATACTACGGCCAGCTTCAGGGAGATGCTGGAGGATCTAGTCCTGAGGCATCTCCCTTAAGCTGGCCATAGGGGGTGGATCTCTGAAGAAAAAACTGCATTGGATCTCTGAAGAAACATCACATTATGAGTCTAAAAATGATTTTTCAAAAATCATGAGCATTAGATCATGTACCTCTAGGTCAAACCGGACCCACTTCCTACCGATTCGGTAGACATTTGTCTTTTTCTCCAGGGGTGGATGGAAAGGTTTTAAAATCCCTAGTTAGGACATTGTTCATGTAAGGTGGTCTAGTATTTTTGAAAAATGGGGTGGGACCATTTTTTATTTAACGTTTGGTGTTGCTTCACAAAACGCCCCGATTTTGGCACTCGAAAAATAGAAAATGGCTTTTCCATGAGACGAAAAATATAACTTCCTGCTGCAACATTGTTATCCATCCCAAGATGCACATGCATGCACAATATGGGCACAATATCAAAAACTGTGCCTCGATTATGCACATAACATTGGTCATTTGGACCGAAAGCCATGAAACCTCGAACATGATAGGTCATTTTGTGAAGGTTTTTTCAAGACATAATCAATATACCAAGTTTGATATTTTTCATTGCAACTATGTCATATAATATGACACCACACGAAGGATTTACATTGTTCAGACCATTTTTGAATTTCTTATTCCCGTTTATGGTCGCTTCGGCCGTAACCATGGAGCATCTTCTTTACTTAACGGGATGCTTGGGTCAGTTTTCACTGTGAAGGGCGGAATTTCATCAAACTTATTATAATATTCTGACATGTATGTCTTGTTATTGACTTCCACGAAAAAAAATTCCCTGAAAGAACTATGTGACGCTTTGGCTCATCGTGTGATGTATTCGTTTGCTTATTTTTTCTTTTTTCGGTATGGAGGACATGTCCTTCACATAGAAAACCTATGCCACATCATTGGCTAGGACAAATGGTTCGTCTCTGTAACCAAGATTGTTGAGATCTACTGTTGTCATTCTGTACAAATGGTCTACCTTTACCCCTTCTCCATTCAGGTTGATCCATTTGCACCAAAACAAAGGGACCTTAAAATAAACTCCATAGTCAAGTTCCCATATCTCCTCTATGTAACCATAGTATGTGTCCTTTTGGCCATTCTCGTCTGTTGCATCAAAGCGGACACCACTGTTCTGGTTGGTGCTCTTTTATCTTGGGTGATCGTGTAAAATGTATTCCCATTTATCTCGTACCCTTGGTAATTCAATATAGTAGAAGATGGTGACCCAACCAACAAGTAGAGCTAATCTCCAATAGTGGTGTCATTCATTAGATGTGTTCGCAACCAACTGTCGAAAGTCTTCATTTGTTCATCTTTAATCCAGGAGTCAGGCTTTCCCGGGTTGTTGAAGCGTATAATATTCTTGTGTTCCCTGATATACGGAGCTTCCAAGGTGGAATTCTGTAGAACCGTGTAGTGTGCTTGAGTGAAAGATTGTCCATCCCTACATATCATTGCTTTCTTTCCTAGCGTGCCTTTTCCACTCAGTCTCCCCTCATGTCGTGATTCAGGAACACCAATCGACTTAAGGTCAGGAATAAAGTCAACAGAGAACTCAATGACTTCCTCTATTCCATAGCCCTTGGAGATGCTTCCTTCTGTCCTAGCACAGTTATGAACATATTTCTTTAACACTCCCATGAACCTCTCAAAGGGGAACGTATTGTATAGAAATACAGGACCGAGAATGGAAATCTCTTTGACTAGGTGAACTAGGAGATGCGTCATAATATTGAAGAAGGATGGTGGGAACACCAACTCAAAACTAACAAGACATTGGACCACATCCTTTTGTAACCTTGTTAGAATATCTTGATCGATCACCTTCTGAGATATTGCATTGAGGAATGCACATAGCTTCACAATGGGTACTCGAACATTTTCCGGTAGAAGCCCCCTCAATGCAATCGGAAGCAACTGCGTCATAATCATGTGACAGTCATGAGACTTCAGGTTTTGAAATTTTTTCTCTACCATATTTATTATCCCATTTATGTTAGACGAGAATCCAGACGGCACCTTGATATTGTAAAGGACTTCAAAAAAGATTTCCTTCTCTGCTTTCGTAAGAGTGTAGCTGGCAAGACTTAAGTGACGCCCTTTACCTGTCTTGTTCTGTGGATGCATGTTTTGTGGGTCTTTCATACGTTGTTGGTCCTCCCGTGCTTCTAATGTATATTTTGTCTTCCCATACACGCCCAGGAAGCATATCAGGTTCATGCAAAGACTCTTCATCACATGTGAAAGGCCCAACTTAGGTCGACTAGAGGGGGGGTGAATAGGAGACTGCCAATTTTTAATATTTTATCCCACTTTTAAGGCTTAAGCACAACGTAAGGTTCACTAGAGATGCAACTACGTGAACACCCTAAATGACAAGAAGCACAAAGGAAAAATAAGAGAGTAAATGCAAGAAGTAAAGGAGCGGAGCGAAAGAACCGGCAAGGGGACACGAAGATGTAATTCCCGTAGTTCACTTCCAAGGAAGCTACGTCTACGTTGGAGAGGTGCCGGGGCCACACAAGGTCTCCCGAGTGCCACAAAGGCCTCACCTTCTTCTCCGGTGAGCACCACCACAAAGGTGGTCCCACAATCCACTAACCGGTGACCTTGAAGGCGCCAACCGAAAACCTTTACAACGAGGTTAAGGGGAGGCTTCACAACTCAATTGAAGGCCCTCAATGACACCCCGGAGCTTTATAACAAATGCCCCAGCTCCGAGGATGCCCTACACCGTCTAGGGTTCCAAGAACCCAAGAAACGAAATCCACGAAGGATGAGTGGGGGAAATCAAAATTCCTTTGGTGGAGGTGTAGATCTAGGTCGCCTCTCCCAATCCCCAAAAGATCAAGAGATTTGAGTGGGTAGGGAGAGAGACCTAGCAAAGTCAAGCTCTTGTGAAATTGGTGGAGAGAGAGAGCCAAGAGATGAGGTTGGAGGAGGAAGAAGGGGGCTTTAAATAGCACCCCTTCAAACGGGCAGAAAAAGTCCTGGCCCGACGCCGTCGGTACTACCGGTGACTGACCGGTAGTACCGGCGAGCGACCCACCACCGGACCAGCCCAAGCCACGTAACGGTCATACGACTATCGGTGGACCCAAAAGGGCTGGCCGGTAGTACCGGTCCAAGTTCCGCCCTTATTTCCGCCAAATAGGCAGTGCGAGGCAGAAGGTTATCTGACCCGCACTGCCCAGCGTCGGAAATATGACCGGAACTGGACCCGGAACTACCGGTCCCTGAAGCTGGCCGGTACTACCGGTGAGGAAGCGATACTACCGCTCAAGAGGGTAGGAGCTGGTCAGGACGGTACTACCGGTCCAAGATCCGACGCTATTTCCGACAAATGGGCAAAGTTAGACAGAAGTCTTACTGAGCCCAAATACGCTTCATCGGAAATAGGACCGGATCTTCGATTGGAAGTACCGCTCGAACAGCCCTGGGAAAACCCCTGGGTGGTACTACCGCCGCCTGGCTGGTACTACCGGTCAGGGCAGAAACCCCTCCAATAGCTCAGAAAACTCTCTCTCACTCGAAAACTAGGATGGCTGTGGATGTATATGGTCTATGCATGAAATATTGATTTCCCACAACCTTCCTAGATGGACTCCCTCTTGATAGTACGGTATCCTATAACGTAAACAAGAGAAAGTGAAAAAATAAAGCTATCGACTTCAAGCTCTTCCTTGAGAGACGCCATCCGAAGATAACCTGAAACTCGGACAAACGGTTAAACCACAAAAGGAGTTGTCATCAACACCAAAAACATATGGAGAGAAAATAATCCTTTCAATCTCCCCCTTTTTGGTGCTTGATGACAATTCCACAAGATTTGCACAAAGAGGCAATACAACTAAAAGTGAAAGAGGCTCCCCCTGAAGCATGGGAGGGAGCTCTCCCAACCGAGAAAAGAGTGGAGCTCATACCTTGCACCAACACAATTGTGGTGAGACAAAGATTCGACAATCAAGAATAGCCCACCACAAAACCTTAGGAGAATACCACAAAGATACCTTACCACATAGATTCACCAACAAGGTAGCAACCACACAAGATACAATAGGTCCACAGACAATAACGGAGGTCCACAACCATTACAAATGGAATAAAGTGTGCACGAGCATAAAAAGATCAAAGAAAAAGCGAGCTCGTGACACAACCCATGCAAATCCCGAGATCCTAACGGAGCACTTTCTCCCCATTTGGCATCAAGACGCCAAAAAGGGACAAAGAAACCAAACTACGCGCCCCACCCACCAACGAACGGAGGAGGCGGCTCGGGGTCCCAAGAGGCATTGTTCCAAGCGGGCGGGAACTGAATGGAGATCTCTGGCTCATCATCATCACTATCAGTCCATTTGCAATGCGTGTTGATCCACTCATCCTTGGGCGCGGTGACGGAGCTAGTCTCAGGAGACACAGGAAGATCAAGCTTCCTCATGATGGCCTTCTCCCGGCGGACACTGTGCCTCTGAGCAACATAGGACTGATACTCACGGTCCTGAATGAAGCAGAAAGTCTTCTTCACCTTCTTCAACAGCTTTTTAGCCCAAGAGGGCTGCCTCACAAGTCGGGGTGGAGGAGAAGCCTCAGCACGGTCCCCATCACTAGCATCCGAAGTAGTCCTACCAGCAGCAACGTCGACGTCAGCCTGAGAGCAAGGTGGCTTGTGCTTCATCACACAGAGAGTCTTCTCCTCATGAATAGTGAGAACATCCTGAGGGTAGATAGAGCCAGTTGCGTCCCTCCACTTGGCATTGATAAGAGTCTGGATGTACGGAGCATATGGACAAGACCTCTTCTCAATCATAGCGGACCAGATTTCCTCAAAGATGTAATCCATAACATCAAGTGGCTCATGAGAGTTTCTGTGGCGGTAAGTCTGAAACATGAGATCAATCTGGAAGGCGTGAAGCTGATCAAAGTTACCTGCCTTGGGAGCAATGGTGTTCTGATAGACCTTGCGCATGATGTCATAGGTGGGAAGGAGATGGGCAATGTTTCCAGCAACGCCACGACCCTCAATGTAAAGAGGCTCAAGAACTTCTGGCTCGGAGGCCTTCCCCCTATGCACCCACCACCCATTGGCACGACGGCCGCCTTCCTGAATAGGGTAGCCAAGAAGGGCGGCAAACTCAGACCACTTGGCAGACAGATAGTGGTTTTGGGTCATCCACTTCATGGTTCGATCATCAGGGTGGGTATAAAAGTAGAGAGTGGAGTAAAACTGAGCAATGGCCCTCTCATCAAAGTTCTCATGGTGTTGCATCAGCTTGATGAGCCCAAACCTTCTGCACATATCAAGAGCTTCACCAAAGTATTCAGGGTTGCTCTCCATCTTTGCAATGTTGATGTACTTCTGCGGAGCACACACATTCTTCTTCTTAGTAGCATAAACCTCAGAATAGATCTCCTGTTGACGCACTATGTGGAAGAAAGGATCTCGAGCCAAGCGGTCACGAGGAACAGCGTAGGGATCAATCTTGCGAAACTCCTCATAGGCAAGCTGCGGCCAAGAGGAAATCTTCTTCTTGCTGGAATCCGGCCCAGAGGTGGTCTTCTTCTGACTTGCTAGAACAGGCCCCTTGCCTTCCACAGCAGCAGCACGACGCTCAGCTGCAGCCCTCTAACGAGCAGTCTGACTGGGAGGGCGCACAACCTCAAGATCATCCTCATCAATCTCTGACGGTCCACGAGAAGGAGCATGAGACCGCTTCGATCTGCCACGGGAACACCCTTGCCCTGAGAGAAAAGCAAATAGAAAGGAGGAACTAGAGAATAAGTGCACAAGGTCGAAGAAAAACGAAAGCAACTAGACTGAATTGACACGGTACAAAGACAGATGTCAAAAATTGGTGCATCGGAAGTTCCGCATGGCGGCCGGAACTACCGGACGCATGGGATGCACTGGAAGTTCCGGTCATGCCCTGCCCCTGGGCGGTACTACCGCTGCATCACCGGTAGTACTGGTGGGAGGACCACGCTGGTAGTACCGGCGAATCCGCACCGGTAGTACCGATCAGGGCACGAACAGGGCAGTTCAAAAACTGGGTCCAAATCCCAGATTAGATGAAACTCGATGCACAAATCGATGACATCTAGACTATGTACTGAGGCAAAAACAATCTAAAGTAGAATCCTATCCCTACCAAGACTCCCCATTGAAGTTCTAGCCAAAGAATAGCCCTAGACATGGCATGTCCTACTCAAGCACAAAAGTGACTAGATCTCCATGACTGGAGCACGAGAGGAGCAAATACCAGGGTCCATGGCAGGGAATCGAGGATGGGAAGAATCCCACGGAGCCGATCTGATGAGGGACGACAGGAATCGGTGTGGTCGGCGGCGTCACCGTGGAGTGCTCCTTGAGAACTTGGGGTGTTGAGATGGGGTCAAGGGGTGGCAAGTGGGGAAGATGACCCCGTGCCCCCCTTGGCCCGTCACTTAACGGGAGCCCCTTTCAACGGTAGTACCGGCCAGAGGCCAGAACTACCGACGACACCGGTAGTTCTAGGAGAAGGTACCGCCGATCAAGGCGAAATTTCCCAGAGAAAATTTAGCCCTGACCGGTAGTACCGGTTCAGACCGGAACTACCGATGATTCCCAGAAAGCAAACTCCAGATTATAATTGGCAAGAGAAAAAAAAACGACCTTGAGCAAAAACTGAGAATAACCAGAACCACCCGAAAGAATACACTCAAAACAACGACTGCGAGTCAAAAAGCAGAAAGTCGGTGGCCTAGGCCACCATATATGAGTATACTTGGCTTGAAACCGCGAAGAGGTATCTTGGGTTCATTACCAAAACTCATCATTTAAGCTCAAATTGTCTCCTTGAGAGACCATAGAGAATGAATACATTAATGTGTGCATAATAGGAGGAGTGATGGTTCATTGGAGGAACCACACTCCCCCTAGAACCATGCGTACTTCCAAACAAGATATCCTTTGAGACCCGGGTATGTCCGCAATATACTCAAGTCACGTTGCTTGAATCAATGATATTTAGTTCATGCCTCAACTCCCGGAACCTTGCTTCATCAAGAGGCTTCGTGAAAAGATCCGCAAGATTGGCCTTGGTATGAACATACTCCAAAGAGATGTCCCCTCTAGCAACATGACCCCGAATGAAATGATAACGAATCTCAATGTGCTTGGTCTTGTTGTGTTGAACTGGGTTGTGAGCAATAGCAATAGCACTTTCATTGTCACACAAAAGTGGCACCTTGTCAAAAGAGAGTCCAAGATCCTTCAGGGTTTGCTTCATCCATAGTAATTGAGCACAACAACTCGCGGCGGAGATGTACTCAGCTTCGGCAGTGGACAAAGACACGCAGTTTTGCTTCTTTGAGGACCAACACACCAAGGACCTCCCAAGAAATTGACACGCACCGGAAGTAGACTTTCGCTCCACTTTATCTCCTGCCCAATCCAAATCAGTGTAACCAATGAGATCAAAGCTGGCCCCCTTTGGGTACCACAGCCCAAAGTTAGGGGTATGAACCAAATATCGAAAGATTCTCTTGACCGCCACCATGTGGCTTTCCTTTGGCGTGGCTTGAAATCTTGAACACATACCCACACTCAACATAATATCCGACCGAGAAGCACAAAGATAGACTAGAGAACCAATCATCGAGCGGTAAAGCTTTTGATCCACATCCTTACCCTTGGGATCAAGATCAAGATTAACCTTTGTGGGCATGGGAGTTTTGACTCCATTTACTTGATCAAGGTTGAACTTCTTGAGCATATCTTGGACATATTTGGCTTGGTTGAAAAAAGTCCCTCTCTTCAATTGTTTGACTTCGAAGCCGAGAAAGAATTCCAACTCCCCCATCATAGACATCTCAAAGCGGTCGGTCATGAGCTTAGCAAAATCCTCATTGAAAGCTTTGTTAGTAGACCCAAAAATAATGTCATCAACATAGATTTGGCGAATGAACAAGTTTCCTCCAACTTTCTTAGTAAAAAGAGTGGGATCAATGAGGCCTACTTCGAAACCACGGTCTAACAAGAGCTCTCTAAGGCACTCATACCAAGCACGAGGGGCTTGCTTGAGACCATAAAGTGCCTTATCGAGTTTGTAGAAATGGTCCGGGAAGAGGGGGTCCTCAAAGCCCGGAGGTTGCTTTACATACACCACTTCTTTTAAAGGACCATTAAGGAAAGCACTCTTGACATCCATTTGTTGCAACTTGAAATTATGATGGGTAGCAAAGGCAAGAAGCATGCGAATGGATTCTAGACGAGCAACGGGAGCATAAGTTTCACCATAGTCTATGCCCTCAACTTGAGAGTATCCTTGGGCAACTAACCTTGCTTTGTTGCGGACGACTATACCATTTGCATCCTTCTTGTTCTTGAAGATCCACTTGGTCCCAATCACATTTTGACAATCTTTGGGTCTTTTCACAAGAGTCCACACCTTGTTTCTCTTGAAGTTGTGGAGTTCTTCGTTCATAGCATCGAGCCAATCATCATCTTCAAGAGCTTCGAAGACCTTTTGGGGCTCAACATGAGAAATAAACGCATGATGAGAACTAAAAGAGGTTAGTTGTCTCCTAGTAGTGGAGCCCCTATTGAAGTCTGCATAAACGTTATCAAGGATATGTCCATCTTTGAAGAGCTTGGCGAGGCGGTATGCTTGACGACGCGCTTGGGTCTCAAGATGAGATTCTTGAGCAACCACTTAATCATCACCACGATTCGAGAGCCCTCCTTGACAATATGAATGAACTTGATCACTATCTTCATCAACATCAACCGAGGGAGAGACATCATCATATGGCGGAGAGACACTTGCTTGGCCTTGGTCATTGTCAACTTGACAATCTTCAACTTGACCTTGAGAGTCATTTACATGAGGAGCTTCAACAACATGGAGGGGAGGAGCTTGATCAACTTGAGGTAGACTTGGACTTGAAGAGACTTGAGCATGAAGATCTTGAGAGGAGCTTGACGAAGCTTGAGAAGCATTAAGTTGACCTTGAGGAGCAAGAAGGTCTTGAGAGAGTGAAGGCTCCGCTTGAGTGGAGCTTGGTCCTTCTCCTTCGGCCACAAGGGGATCCTCAACGGGGTGGAAGAAACCCACACCCATTCTTCTTATGGCTTGGGGAGGAATTTCATCACTTGGATCACGAATACCATCTTGCCGCACAAGAGACTCATGATCTTCATCAAACTCGACATTGCTAGATTCTTCAACCCTTCCCGTTGCTTTGTTGTAGACTCGATAGGCATGGGACTGATTTGAGTACCCAACAAAGATCCCTTCTTGAGCCCTAGATTCAAACTTTGACAAGCGGACACCTTTCTTGAGGAGGAAGCATCTACAACCAAACACACGGGAGTACTTGACATTTGTCTTGCGACCAGTGAAAAGCTCATAAGGAGTCTTGTTCTTCTTCTTGCGTAAATAGAGGCGATTGGTTGCATGACAAGCAGTAGAAATGGCTTCGGCCCAAAAGTTATATGGTGACTTGAATTCCGCCATCATGGTCCGGGCCGCATCCATCAAGGTACGGTTCTTCCTTTCGGCAACACCATTTTGTTGAGGAGTATAGGGGGTAGAGTATTGATGTTTGATCCCCTCATCACTAAGAAACTCATCCAAAGTGTAGTTCTTGAATTCGGTGCCATTGTCACTTCTAATGGTGAGGATGGTAGAATTGAGTTGCCGTTGCACTTGATTTGCAAAGTCGATGACGGTTTGTTGAGTCTCACTCTTGAACTTGAAGAAGTAGACCCAAGTGTAACGAGAAAAGTCATCAACAATCACCAAACAGTACTACTTCCCACCAAGACTATCATGAGATGGAGGCCCAAAAAGATCCATGTGAAGAAGCTCCAGGCATCGCTCAGTGGTGATTTGATTGAGAATCTTATGGGGATTCTCATGCATCTTCCCTTCTATACATGCCCTGCACACACGATCTTTGGCAAAAGAAATGTCTTTTAGTCCAAGGACGTGGCCCCCCGTGTAGAGACTTTGCAAAGCCTTCATGTTAACGTGGGCTAGGCGGCGATGCCACAACCACCCCACGTCGGCTTTCGCATAGAGACATATAGCATGTGTAGATGGCTTTCCGGAGAAATCCACTACATATAAGTCATGCTCTACATATCCAACGAAAGCCACCATGAGAGACTTGCTCCACATGAGGACCACAGAATGCTCACTAAAGAAAGATGAAAGACCCATGATAGCAAGAGCACGAACGGAAAGAAGATTGTAGCCAAGGGTTTTAACAAGCATGACATTTACCAAGGATACATCCAGGGCAACTACCACCTTACCAAAACCCAATACCTGAGAGCTTGTTTTATCACCATAGGAGACTAAAGTATTGGCAAATTTGGCCTAATCTCCGACATGATAGACTTGCTTCCGGTCATATGGCTTGTAGCTCCACTATCAAGCACCCATTTTGCACCTCCGGAAGCAAAGTCCTACAAGAAAATCAAGCTTTGGTTTTAGGTACCCATTTTGCAATGGGTCACCTTTTGTTAGTCACAAGGGTCTTAGGTACCCAAATGTTCCAATGATAATCATGAGTGTATGATGTTCCAATGTACTTAGCATAAACATGACCATCAAAAGATTTGCAAAGAATGTAGGAAGGGTTATTCTTCCCGGCAAAGTTATCACTTTGCACAAGGATAGAAGCATGAGAGGATACTAGAGCAAGGTTCTTGCTCTTCTTCCTTTTCTTGTTCCTTCTCTTGTTCTTCCTCTTGATAGTAGCTTGCCCTTTTGCAAGTTGATCTTTTAATGTCTTGTTCTCCTTAAAAAGATCCTCATGCTTGCAACAAGGGTTAGACGAACAAGACAAATGCACAATAGGCGTAGCGGAAGACTTTGAATGTTCATTATTTAGTTGCGTTTGGAGTTTCTTATGAGCCTCAAAGATACTTGAGAATTTACTCTCCAAGGCATGATGTTCCTTCTTGAGTTTCTCAAAATCCTTGAGGCATTCATAACCAACACCAAAATCACCCTTTTCATTTTTAAGGACATTCAATGAAGCAATATCATGATCTCGTTCTTTAACAAGTTGCGATATAAAGCCATTATGGTCATCAAAAAGTTTAGCCACACTTTCCTCAAGAGTTACTCTCATGTTATGTTCATCTTCAAGCGATTGGGATAGAGAGGCAATCTCATCGGCGGCCTCTCTCTCATTTTTACCTAACATGTCAATAACTTCCTCTTTCTCATCTAGCATTTCCCTAGCATGGTCAAGTTGGTTTACAAGTGTTTCAAAGCACATCCTAGTATCATCATCTAGATTCTCCATGGATTCACACATGCTCACCATCTCTTTCTTAACCTCTAAACCATCTAGATCATGCAAGGGAAGTTCATTTGGAGAGGACTTGGAAGCGGGAGTTACCTCGGTGGCCTTAGCCATGAGACACTTTTGGTTGCGGTTGGTGATGTTCTCGTTAGGGGAGTCGAAGAGAGACACTCGTGGAGTAGATGAAGTAGCAATAGCGGCAACCCCCACGATCTCTCCACTTTGACCTTCATTCTCAACATCATCATCATCGCCCGAAAAGTACTCTTCATGGACCACCATTGCCCTTTCCTTGTTAGGTGAGTTCTTGTTGTGGAAGTTCTTGTTCAAAGGATGAGGAGGTCTTGGCTTGTTCTTGCGAATGAGGCGACCTCCATTGTCTTCTCTATTCTCGAAGGGGCATTGAGCAACAAAGTGACTCTTGTCGTTGCAATTGTAACAAGATCTAGTCTTTGGAGTCTTCATGGTTGAGTTAAATCTTGGGTTGTCCCTTGACCTTGACTTCATGCCCGGTTTGTTCCAAAATGCCCTTGAAGCTAGAGCCAAATACTCATTGAAAGCATATTTGATGTCCTCTTGAGACCACTCACTTGAGTTGTCATCTTCATCAACTTCCACCACTTGAGCTTTCAAGGCAAGGTTCAGCTTTTGAGACCCATAGGCACGAGCACGAGCTGACTCCGCATTCTTCTTGGCAATGGTCATGGCAATGACTTCACTCAGCACCTCTTGAGAGGACATGGTATGGTAGTTGCTTCTCCCCTTGATAGAGTTGAGTTTTTGTTCCTCGAAGGGAAGAAGAGCTTGGACAAACTTCCTCTTCATAAACTTGTCGTCAACATAGGTAGCTCCAAGGTCCCTCAAGGTACAACAAAGAACCTTGAGCCGACGATACATGTCTTCGGGTGTCTCATCATCTTGCATTGCAAAGCCATCGGACTCATTGTTGGCTTCATCAAACTTGGAGCTTTGAATGCTCGCATTTCCAATATACAACTCGGTGAGATGATCCCAAGCTTCCTTGGCGGTGGTGAATTGGCGAATGTGAGCAAAGTCCTTGGGGGTCAACGCCTTTTGAATCATACCCAAGGCGGTGGCATTGAGTTGCTTGTCCACGACCTCGGCCCGAGTCAACTTCTTAGCATCAGATGGAGAGAAGCCTTCCTCCACAATCCTCATCAACTCAATAGAGGAGCTGGAGATATGAGATTGCATTAGATATTGCCAATTGGCGAAGTTAGAAGTATCTAGTATGGGAGGTGCTCCTTGAGGTATGATGTGTGGCATGGGAATAGGAGGATCCGGCGTATATTTGAATGGTGGTGGAACCGCCGAGTAATCCTTGACTCCCTCTTTGGAGGAGGAGTCACCTAGCCCCTCGGAGCTCTCGCTTAGGAGCTTGGTGGTTTGAGCCACAAAGCCTAGACCCAAGTGTTTTGGGGCTACCGCGGGAATCACCCCGGGGGCAACCACTTCCACGGGAGCGGAGGGGGCTTCGGCCTCAAGAGATGCAGCATGAGGGGTTTCTAGCATGGGGGTAGGCTTAAGGGATTGCAAAAGAGTCATCATTTCCTCAAACTTGGTCATCATGGATGTTTCCAACCGATTCAGGTCATCCATGGAGGCCAAGTTCTTGGGGCTGCACCCACACTTCCCTCTTCGTCGGCCATAGTCTCTTAGGCGGTTAAGCCCGAAGTAAGAGCCGAGGCTCTGATACCAATTGAAAGGCCCAACTTAGGTCGACTAGAGGGGGGGTGAATAGGAGACTGCCAATTTTTAATATTTTATCCCACTTTTAAGGCTTAAGCACAACGTAAGGTTCACTAGAGATGCAACTACGTGAACACCCTAAATGACAAGAAGCACAAAGGAAAAATAAGAGAGTAAATGCAAGAAGTAAAGGAGAGGAGCAAAAGAACCGGCAAGGGGACACGGAGATGTAATTCCCGTAGTTCACTTCCAAGGAAGCTACGTCTACGTTGGAGAGGTGTCGGGGCCACACAAGGTCTCCCGAGTGCCACAAAGGCCTCACCTTCTTATCCGGTGAGCACCACCACAAAGGTGGTCTCACAATCCACTAACCGGTGACCTTGAAGGCGCCAACCGAAAACCTTTACAACGAGGTTGAGGGGAGGCTTCACAACTCAATTGAAGGCCCTCAACGACACCCCGGAGCTTTACAACAAATGCCCCAGCTCCGAGGATGCCCTACACCGTCTAGGGTTCCAAGAACCCAAGAAATGAAATCCACGAAGGATGAGTGGGGGAAATCAAAATTCCTTTGGTGGAGGTGTAGATCTAGGTCGCCTCTCCCAATCCCCAAAAGATCAAGAGATTTGAGTGGGTAGGGAGAGAGATCTAGCAAAGTCAAACTCTTGTGAAAATGGTGGAGAGAGAGAGCCAAGAGATGAGGTTGGAGGAGGAAGAAGGGGGCTTTAAATAGCACCCCTTCAAACGGGCAGAAAAAGTCCTGGCCCGACGCCGTCGGTACTACCGGTGACTGACCGGTAGTACCGGCGAGCGACCCACCACCGGACCAGCCCAGGCCACGTAACGGTCATATGACTGTCGGTGGACCCAAAAGGGCTGGCCGGTAGTACCGATCCAAGTTCCGCCCTTATTTCCGCCAAATAGGCAGTGCGAGGCAGAAGGTTATCTGACCCGCACTGCTCAGCGTCGGAAATATGACCAGAACTGGACCCAAAACTACCGGTCCCTGAAGCTGGCCGGTACTACCGGTGAGGGAGCGGTACTACCGCTCAAGAGGGTAGGAGCTGGTGAGGACGGTACTACCGGTCCAAGATCCGACGCTATTTCCGACAAATAGGCAAAGTTAGACATAAGTCTTACTGAGCCCAAATACGCTTCATCGGAAATAGGACCGGATCTTCGATCAGAAGTACCGCTCGAACAGCCCTGGGAAAACCCCTGGGCGGTACTACCGCCGCCTGGCCGGTACTATCGGTCAGGGCAAAAACCCCTCCAACAGCTCAGAAAACTTTCTCTCACTCGAAAACTGGGATGGCTGTGGATGTATATGGTCTGTGCATGAAATATTGATTTCCCACAACCTTCCTAGATGGACTCCCTCTTGATAGTACGGTATCCTATAACGTAAACAAGAGAAAGTGAAAAAATAAAAGTTATCGACTGCAAGCTCTTCCTTGAGAGACGCCATCTACGAACACGTCCGAAGATAACCTGAAACTCGGACAAACGGTTAAACCACAAAAGGAGTTGTCATCAACACCAAAAACATATGGAGAGAAAATAATCCTTTCAACATGCATCACATTGATTGAAGAGCGGACACGTTGGACTTTCCAATAGGGTAGCTCCCAAAATATAGATTTCTTCTTCCACATGGGCGCGTGGCCGGTAGTGGCATCGTTGGGAACAGGTTGACCGCCAGGACCCTTTCTAAAGATTACTTCTATGTTCTTGACCATACCAAATACATCATCACTAGTAGGGAGGTTAGGCTTCTTCCGGTAATCTGCCTCACCTTTGAAATGCTCGCCTTTCTTTCTTACTTGATGATTGATAGGAAGAAATTGACGATTCCACAGGTACACAACCTTCTTACATTTATGCAAATATGTAGCTTCAGTATCATCTAAACAGTGTGTACATGCCTTGTGTTCCTTGTTTGACTGTCCTGGAAGGTTACTAAGAGCAGGCCAATCATTGATGGTTACAAAAAGCATCACTCTTAGGTCAAACGGCTCCTGTTTGTGCTCATACCACACACACGTACACCTTGTTTTCCCCACACCTATAAGAGTTCTTCAACTAATGGACTTAGGTACACATCTATGTCGTTGCCGGGTTGCTTCGGGCCTTGGATAAGCATTGGAATCATAATGAACTTACGCTTCATGCACAACCAAGGAGGAAGATTGTAGATACATAGAGTCACATGCCAGATGCTGTGACTGCAGCTCTGCTCCCCAAAAGGATTCATGCCATCTGTACTTAGACCGAACCATAAGTTCCTCGTGTCACCTCCAAAGTCCGGAAACTCTCTCTCGATTTTTCTCCAGTGCGACCCATCAACGAAGTGTCTCAACTTCCCGTCTTTCTTACGGTCTTCACTGTGCCATGACAACAACCTGGCATGCTCTTTGTTTCTAAACGGACGTTTCAACCTTGGTATTATAGGAGCATACCACATAACATTAGCAGGAACCCTCTTCCCGGGGGCTCGTCATCGCCATCAAAATCACCAGGGTCATCTCGTCTGATCTTATACTGCAGTGCAGTGCATACCGGACATTTATCTAAATTCTCGTACTCCTCGCCGCGGTAGAGGATGTAGTCATTTATGCATGCATGTATCTTCTGCACATCTAATCCTAGAGGGCAGAGAATCTTCTTTACTTCGGAAGTACTCTCGGACAATTTGTTATCCTTTGGAAGTTTCGGTTTCATTATTTTCAGTAACTTCTCAAATCCCTTGTCCGATAAACCAGTCTCTGCCTTCCATTTCAGCAATTGCAGTATGGTACCGAGCTTTGTGCTGCCATCTTTGCAATTTGGGTACAAATTTTTTTTGTGATCCTCTAACATGCCCTCCAACTTCAACTTCTCCTTCTTTGTTTCACAGTCTCGCTTTGCATCAGAAATGACCCGACCAAGATCATCAACGGGCTCATATGATGCCCGTTCTTCACCTCCTTCTTCTTCATTCTCTTCCGTTGCAGTCATCGTATTCAGGGAACATATGACAATAGTTGTCATCATCCTATTCTTCTTTATTGTCTTCCATCATAACCCCTCTTTCTCCGTGCTTGGTCCAGCAATTATAGCTGGCAATGAAACCTCTCCGAACCAGGTGGCCGTGAATGATTTTCGAGGAAGAGTACTCATTGATGTTCCGACATTGAACACATGGACAACACATAAATCCATTCTCGTTGTAAGATGACCACTTTACGTCGACGCATGTATTATTATAACAATGACAGATAAAGGATAAGGTTTGCTAACCTCGATCAAGAAGGGAAAAAAGAGGAGAAAGACTTAAGTGTGGCTCGGGCACCTCATATCATTTTTATTTTGTGTGAAATCAAGCGTATCATTCTCTCAGACATTTTGTTGAACACCTAATGTGCATAGGAAAAAACTAGCACACCACACCTCACTCCTTCAACAAAGAGAAAAAACGAACCGGGACTAATTCGTCACATTTATAGGCGACCCGACCTTATAGGCGGCCTATTCGTCCCGGTTCGTAATACGAACCGGGACTAAAGGTCGGCGACCCGACCTTACGAACCGGGAAGAATAACCCCTTAAGAACCGGGACGTATGCCTCTGGCTCCCGTGCGTCCCTCGGTCCCCTCGAACCGGGACAGATGCTTGCATTAGTCTCGATTCAAGGAGGAACCGAGACTAATGCTCTCGGTCGATGCGAACCAAAGCTAGTTTTTCTACTAGTGGGCTGTCCAATCTGGCTGAGCCACGCCTGCGTTTTATTTCGTAAACTGATTCCATAGACGTAGCTAAAAATGCAGAAACAATTGGCCAACCGTTTTTCTAACTAGTGGACCCCACTATTAGACATAGAAAGTAGTTCATGTATCCCTGAGATGTTTCGCAAAACAATGCAAAAAAGAGATTTTTTTGAGAGATATACTAAAACAGGAAAGATGTTTCGCAAAACATAGAGAACTAATCCGTGGTTGGATGGTTAGGAGGGCAGTGGTACCCCCAGCCCACCAGAGTTCAAACCCCAGGTTTGACGCTTTCGTGTCTTATAAAGGCCGAATATTCTTTCAGTGGGAGACGACGTTCCCATCGATAGCGAGGCGTCTACGGTGACTTCGTCAATCTCAAGATCCGCCAGCTCAGTCTCTCGGAGGTGCTTATAGGGGTAGGGTGTGCGTGCGTGTGTTCATAGAGGTGAGTGTATGTACGCATTGTGAGCGTCTGCGTTTGTACTGTGTTTCTCAAAAAAAAAATCGGATCTTATAATCCTCAGGCTATGCAAAACCACGCGACACTATCCTTAAATCCTAGTTTGGCACATGTGTTTTAACGGATTTTATGGTGTATTTTTTCTAGCCCACTAGAAGACGTTCGGCAGGACAGTATTGGATGGGTTAGCCCGAGAACTCCCCGTCGAGCGAGGGAGGTCTAAGAGCATCTCCAACAAAAGCTCTAAATTTTGTTGTTGTAAAATCAATTTAGAGCGCTGTATCTATTTAGCGATTTAGAGCGCTGTATCTATTTTTAGCGCGCGCGTATGTGTGCTGCTTCACCGGAAACGCTCAGCGCGCGAAAGTAGCACTTCAACAGGCGTGCCAAATTACAGCGCCAAAAACAAGTTTTTTTTTTACATATATGCATCAAAAGAAGATCAAACAAGACCAAATAAATAGACTAAAAAATCGAACACAAAATAGTCTAGAAACCAAAATGGATTCACAAGAAAATCCAATCTCACAAGCAATTGATTCCTACTAGGCTGGCCTGGTCGTGCACTAGATGCTGCTTGGCCTGGACGCAATACTGACTACTGATTACGGCCTGGGCACGGTGTTGCTTGGTGTGCACGCGAGACGAGCGAAAGGCGGCGGACGGCAGAGACGGGTGGCATGATTCCGGCTGACAGCGTGCGGCGGGAGACGGGTGGCGTGATTCCACAATAGTGTCTTCACAACTCCAACAGGGCCGCCTCTAGCAGGACCGCCACGGGCGGCAGTCGAGGAGCTCCTCCGTGCGGACGGGTGGCGGGTGGCAGACGGGAGCTCCTCCGGGCGACGGGCGGGGGAGAACTAGCTCGGGGCGCAGGCAGCCAGGTCGGGCGCAGGCAGGGCGGCAGAGGACCAGCTCGGGGCGTGGTCGGGGCGACAAAGGACCAGGTCGGGGAGCGGGAGCAGGAGAAAGAAGAGGAAGTTTCCGCGGCAGTTATTCTTCGCGCGTCGCACGGGAATTTGCAGCGTGCGCTAGCCGGTGCACCAAATTTGCAGCATGGGATAGCGCAATTTGACACACGCTGGAAACTTTTTTGGGCGCGCTCTATAATAAGGCGTCTGCTGGAGCGCGATTTAGAACCTCTCGTGCGCTAAAATAAATAGCAGTTATTTTAGCGCATACGCGTTTTACAGTGTCTGTTGGAGATGCTCTGAAGCCCGGTTTAGATAGCTCATTTGACGGTGTTTGCTCATGTGGAACTTGTCCGCTCACGTTTGAAAGTGTTGCTCTACGGAAAAGAGTGAAGGAGCCATAATCGAGAAAGAATCGAACCACTTTCCAGTAAACTCGATCAATTTGAACCGTTGAAACAACAAATCACATGAGTAAAATCCAATGGGAGTCACAAGTGGGATGCCGTGATGGTGGTAATTCATCAGTAGCGGTTGATGACCCTGCAGTTCCTCCTGATTTCGCCTTGGTATCCTGTCTTGACTCCGATGGCACCCATCTTGACCATGGACTTCTTGAACTTCTCCTCCCACAGTCCACGGATGTTGGCATTGTCAAGCACCATCTGTGTGGTCGCCGGTGTCGTGAGAAGGGCGGCATCGGACGTGAAGAGAACCTTGTGTGCGAGGACGTTCTTGTAGTACTGGTTGTCGAGCGCGTTGGGGGTTACCACGTCCTGGTTGACCATGGGATCGTTGGCCGGGGTCGGGTTGGCGGGGCATTGCCTCCTCAGGACGCTGGCGAGGGCGGAGTTGATGTCGGAGGGGACTGCGAGGCGGTCAGAGACAAAGGACGAGCAATGTGAGACGCCAATGGTGTGGGCACCCGAAAGAACCACCATGTCCTCCGCGTCGAGACCTTTAGCGGCGAAGCTGGCGATGAGCTGAGTGATGTTAAAGAATGGAGGCGGCAGGTTGGCGAGGGCCTCGGTGAAGTTGGAAATGCGGCCGTCCCGGCGGCCCGCCGGCATGTTGATCTTGACCGTGAGCCTGCTGAGGAAGTAGGCGGCGTCACGGCCGGCGAAGGCAACGATGTCCGCGCATGAGACCACGCCAGGGCATGCCTTCTCCACGGCGTCCTTAGCTGCGTCGATGACCTCGAAGCCACGGAGGCTGGGAAAGTTGGGAGGGCTCAACTTCTCGGGTTGTGGATTGGCCGGCGTTGGGTCGAGGAGGACGGAGCCATCACATCCCTGGACGAAGCAGTCGTGAAAGAACATGCGGATGAGCCCGGCGCCGATGCCGGTGTTCTTGTAGACGAACTTCTTCACCTCGTCCCTCACGATAGCCTCCACGCGGGGGCACGACTTCTTGTAGTAGCCCACCTCCAGGCCATGGCACGCCGACGACAAGAGCAATGCGCATGTCAGCGCAATGGAAAGCTTAAGCGAAGCTGAAGAAAGCTTAAGCGAAGCTGAAGCCATTGTCTTGTTCAGCTGTTTGTCAGTACGAACGGGACAGTGTGGGCTAAAGAGCTGGTAGAATGAGATGATGAAATGCTGTTCGTAGGGAGGGCTATTTATACATGCATGCATGCATGGAGATAACTTGGTAATTAAGATTACTTTGTAGTTTGTACTACTACTTGAATGTTCCTCCCAGCTTAGATGATAATTGTTTGATCATGCATGGACGGAACATGGTGATCTAGTTGTCACGGAACATGGAGAAGGCTGCTGGAGCTTAATTATTGTGTTATCTTCTTTCATTCGCTGAATTCGTCTTTTCTCTCTTCTTGGTAAACATTGTTTGTATGATTTGTTGTGAACCAACTTTAGTTTACTGATGATGAGGTATAATAGCACGTGTTGTAGGCTTTTCTTGCCACCGAGATCTGAATGTACATTTGGAAAACTTTGACAATCCTTGCTAGTGAGCAATACATGTATATTATACTGTATATGTCAGTTAGTGATCATTATCATCAAGTGGAATTAATTAAGATACTAAGAGCAAGTCGCCGGAATGTCGTTCCTGCTCGGTAGATAGCTTATGCGTGACAGTTCATAACAGTCTCATGCATGGCAGTGGGCTGTCTTTTGCCTCTTGTATATACATAGCTAATCAAGTTCTTCATTTGCTCCTGGAGTACGCGTCCAGCACATTGTGAGGTAGGTTGCATGGAAATACAATGTGGAACCTTATAAACAAAACTTTAACAACTGTCTATATCAATATATCAAGCAGGGGCCAGTTTGGCCTCTGACTTCTGTAGAACCAACTCACGTACAGGCTGCAAACTCATTAAATTGTAAACTTATTCCGTGTGAGGACATGCATACAAGGAGCTACCTAAAATAATCGCTAAGCAATTAGCTACTCTCATCTAGCAATTAGCCTTTTGGTGCGTTTTACAAAAGCTAAAATGTTAAAACGTCTTATATTTTAGAACGGAGAGACTAGTACTGTATACTCCCTCTATCCTAAAATACATGATGTACAAATTTACGTAAAATTCTAACCTTAGTAATATTGACCAAATATTGAGAAGAAATAATATTAAATGTATGAAAATATATCTTATGATGGATCTAGAGCTTCATACTTTTGTGTGTGTATATATATTATATATGTAAGTATAGTGTGCCAATTTTAAATTGAGTTTTCTATATATTTTTAGAGGATAACCACTTGTGAAGTATGATACGTTTTACTCTCCAGTTTAATCCTTGGTAATGAATTAGATCTTTTTTGCTGGTCGATGCAAACATTTCAGTTTAAAGCTGAAGCTTCTTGAGAATCTGCGAAAATTGTCGTAACTTTCCCGGATCTGCATCAGGGTTGAGTTCTTTACATTTACATATGTTTTTGTGTTTGCATCTCTTTAGAAAGGTTATTCATGATTAAAAATTTCCCAATCTTGTAGTTCCATTACTATTGTTCTCAAAAGTAAAAATTGTCAAAAGAAGCACAATCGGAACATGGTCTATTTCTGTTAGCATTTTCAATTTTCCATATGTAATAGTCGGTATTGTCGTAAAATTAGTGCTTCTCCATAAGAGAATGATTTAGCCGGCCGAGTTCCGCTCTTTTGGTATGAGATGAGATGCTTGACTTGATTGCATGTATGAATTCTTACATTCTTTAGTATTTGTCCTCTAAATATTGCGTGAATTTGTATTTCTTGTTCTAACCTAAAAAATTAAATGGATTTTGTAGCTTTTGTAAGCTATGGGGCGCCAAATTTATCTTATATTTTTTTGTCAACATGTTCAATTTAATTGCTTTTAGCATGAAACGGCTTAGTAGAAGCCAGTCCTGCAAATACGATGTTGTGAAATAAGATTATTTTGATATTGAGTTATAGAACCAATAGAGATGCAGGTTATGTTCTTTTGTTCAATCGTTGATGATAGATCAATTTTCACACTTACATACATTTTAGAATAAATTTATTATAGCGAAGTACTTTATAAATCATTATAATTATGTTTTTCAATTGACCGAACTTACATTGACATGCCGAAGGTGCGGGAGAGGAGCAAGCGGTGGCCCTGATTACCACGATGCCAACATACTTGTTGGAGTTGTCCATTGTCAAGGATACAATGGACATGGTTTTGACATATTAATGGGGTCGGCGGAGCGATTAAAGTTGGGGAACTATATAGAATAGAATCACTACATTACATATTTGTACATGTGTGGTAACTTAGATTTTTGGTCGAGTTGCAAGATGGATCACTTCAAAAAGAAAAAAAAGGAGGTGAAATTGATGGGAAACATTGTGTAAATCTACCCGGTTATCTTGAAGTAGTAGTTATGTCAATGCGAGAGGACCCTAATGATTTTCGATGATACATAATGCACAAAATATTAGTTCCATTGTAAAATGTCTTTTGTCATTGTCTGTACGAAGGCAATATTCACTAACGAGAGTGGATGCACGACTGCACATGTAGCGAGAACACAATAGCATACGATCGCCACAAAAACAAGAGGTAGCCATGGAGAAATATATGTGGCCGAAATAAATAAATGTGTGGATGAAGCTAACATGTAATTTGTGAATTAATCCGTTTTTTTTATCTAGGAAGAGTGCCTTTGGTAACCCAATGCTGAAGCCGAATAGGCAGTGAAAGCTGGAACGATGGGGTGCAATCCTGCAGTACGGCTTTAGCGCGTAGATTCTCAGGCATGCTAATCGACCGGTGGAGGAGGGACACTTTACTTATTATCAGAGTAGAAGAGACCTGTATGTTTACTTATTGAATATGTTTGTTTGTTTATTTTTTCCTTCATCGGGAGTCTTTAGAAGGTATGAGCTGTGAGATTGGATTTGATACCCGTCAAAGGATGATCCAAAAATCCTTATCCTTATTCCCCCTAGAAGAATTGGTATCCTTAACTAGAGAATTCTAGGTGATATTCTTTTATAGGAGAAATTGATGGAATTTGAAATGAGAAGAGATTCAATTAAGCGAGATTCTAAAGCTACAATTTCGCCTCTCCAATCAATAGGTTTAGCCAGAGCATTTATAACACGACCCAAGTAATCCTCGCTCACAGGTATCTGGGCAATTCTAACCCAAGAGAAAGAGATGACTTCTCTGCCTGATATTTTTGGCACATATTTTCTAAGCCGTACGAGAAGATCAAATGTGATAAGTCGTACTAACCACATATCATAATAAGCTATTTGAGCTTGTTCCACTTTTCTGAAATCATATTCCTAGAATCTGATTACTTCATGGCTAAATAACCAATATGTGTTAGATCATTGCACAATATATGTACTTAGTGAACCACAACATCATCAATGTTCCATATTTATAATTTTATCCGTAGCAATGCATGGGCATTCAACTAGTTGTTAGTTAATTCGATTAATAGACTGTAGAATGTGGTAGAAACGATTGATTGTATTGTATTGAGCCTCATGGGTTGTTTATATCGAGTACATGACTTGGAGGGAAAGAAGCATAGCTGAGTTAGGTTCATAACACAATACTAAACTACCAAATGTGGCATTGCCGTGATATATTATTTAACACCCCTATAGTCGCATAGGTAATGATGTGAACAATAGGAGCGTCATCGATGATCATACTAGAGTACAATATGAAGACATTGACTGGAGAGGGAGCCAACGAAAGGAGCTCCGGCGAGGTGATAACACTTATGTCAGTGTCGATGTAGATAAGAACGATTGTGTTGTATTCATGGTAGATGGTGGCATGGGTGATGGAGCATGCTATAAGCATTGTACATGCGTTTGCCTCTCTGGATCGCAGTAGTGTGAAATCATCCCAAATGACAGCCTATACACGCTTGTTTGTTCGTGCGAGACCTATTCGCACACGTGCCAATGTTGCTTTACGGAAAAGTATGAAGGACCCATGGTGCCTCACGGCACACATCCGCGACGCAAGACCCAAAATCGTGAAGGAATTGAATCATTTTACGTTAAGCCTGATCAAAATAGAAAAATATACTAATATGCTGCCAAAGAATTTGAACCATTGAAACAACAAATCGCATGCGTAAAATCCAATGGGAGTCACAAGTAGGTGATCCCGCTGGTACAAAGAACCGTGAATCACACAAATATATGGGATGTCGTGATGATGGTGATTCATCAGTAGCGGTTGATGACCCTGCAGTTCCTCCTGATTTCTCCTTTGGTATCCTGTCTTGACCCCGATGGCACCCATCTTGACCATCGACTTCTTGAACTTCTCCTCCCACAGTCCACGGATATTGGCATTGTCAAGCACCATCAGTGTGGTCGACGGTGTCGTGAGAAGGGCGGCAACGGATGTGAAGAGAACCTTGTGTGCGAGGACGTTCTTGTAGTACTGGTTGTCGAGCGCGTTGGGGGTTACCACGTCCTGGTTGACCGTGGGGTCATTGGCCGGGGTCGGGTTGGCGGGGCATTGCCTCCTTAGGACACTGGCGAGGGCGGCGTTGATGTCGGAGGGGACTGCGAGGCGGTCAGAGATGAAGGAGGAGCAATGTGAGATGCCAATGGTGTGGGCACCCGAAAGAACCACCATGTCCTCTGCGTCGAGCCCTTTAGCGGCGAAGTTGGCAATGAGCTAAGTGATGTTAAAGAATGGAGGCGGCAGGTTGGCGAGAGCCTCGATGAAGTTGGAAATGTGGCTGTCCCGGCGGCCCGCCGGCATGTTGATCTTGACCGTGAGCCTGCTAAGGAAGTAAGTGGCGTCACGTCTGGCGAAGGCAACGATATCCGCGCATGATACCACGCCGGGCACCCCTTCTCCACGGCGTACTTGGCCGCGCCGATGACCTCGAAGCCGTGGAGGCTGGGAAAGTTGGGAGGGCTTAACTTCTCGGGCTGCGGGTTGGCCGGCGTTGGGTCGAGAAGGACGGAGCCATCGCATCCCTGGACGAAGCAGCCGTGGAAGAACATGCGGATGAGCCCGGCGCCGGTGCCGGCATTCTTGTAGATGAACTTCTTCACCTCGTCCCTCACGATGGCCTCCACCCGGGGGCACGACTTCTTGTATTAGCCCATCTCCAGGCCATGGCACACCGACGACAAGAGCAATGCGCATGTCAGCGCAATGGAAAGCTTAAGCAAAGCTGAAGCCATTGTCTTGTTCAGCTATTTGTGACAAGACTCAAATGTGGACGAACGGGACAGTGTGGGCTAAAGAGCTAGTACAATGAGAGATGATGAAATTTTGTTCGTAGGGAGGGCTATTTATACATGCATGCATGCATGCATGGAGATAACTTGGTAATTAATATTAATTACTAGTACTACTACTTGAAAGTTCCTAGCTTAGCTGATAATTAGTGTTTGATCATGAAACAGACATGGACGAAACATGGTGATCTAGCTGTCACGGAACATGGAGAAGGTTGCTGGAGCTTAATTATTGTGTTATCTTCTTTCATTCGCTGAATTCGTCTTTTCCCTCTTCTTGATTTACT
The DNA here is from genome assembly GCA_910589775.1 of Avena eriantha. Taxonomy (NCBI): domain Eukaryota; kingdom Viridiplantae; phylum Streptophyta; class Magnoliopsida; order Poales; family Poaceae; genus Avena; species Avena eriantha. Next base: position 493,808,816 of record OU342743.1, read on the forward strand.
TGTATGGTTTGTTGTGAACCAACTTTCGTTTACTGATGAGGTATAATAGCACGTGTTGTGGGCTTGTCTTGCCACAACCAACTAGCTGATCATGTTGCAAGTTTGTCGCCAGCGAAATCTGAATGTATATTTGGAAAACTTTGACCAACCTTGCTAGTAAGCAATACGTATATTATACAGCATGTCAGTTAGAGATCGTTATCATCAAGTGTTATTAAGATAAGAGCATGTCGCTGGAATGTCGTTCCTGCTCGGTAGATAGCTTATGCGTGATAGTTCACAACATCCACATGCATGGCAGTGTGCTGTCTTTTGCCTCTTGGATATACATATAGTTTTTGGCTTCTACTCTCATTTTAAACTAGTACTAGGAGGCGGCAATTTAACTCGCAGATACATCCAGAAAACATATTTCAAAATATCAAAAAATTCGAAAACAAATTTGTAAATATCCATTGGAATATTTTATGCCGGTTCACAAGTTTTCGGGATGAAACAACATATTATGTGTCATGTATAAAAAAGACAAAAATATCATGTGAATAGTCGATATTTTTTGTCTTTTTTATACACGACACATAAAATATTATTTCATCCCGAAAACTTATGAACCGGCATAAAATGTTCGAATGTATATGTAGATTTGTTTTTAAAATTTTGATATTTGCACCTGCGAGCCGAAGTGAATATCCGCTAGTACTAGGTGTTTTTCCTTATCAAGTTCTTCATTTGCTCCTTGATTACGCATCCAGCACATGGACATGGTGAGGTCGGCTGCATGGAGATACAATGTGGAATCTTATAAAGAAAACCTCAACAACTGCCTATATCAAGCAGGGACCAGTTTGCCCTCTGACTTCTATAGAACCAACTTATGTACAGGCTGCTGCAAACTCGTTATATTGTAAACTCATTCCGTGTGAGGACATGTTGGTGCATACAAAGAGCTACCTAAAATAATCGCTAAGCAATTAGCTAGTCTCATCATCTAGATATATCCGATCGATTTGTTCCCAAGGGCAATGATAAAAATTTAGGAAAATAGCAGCATTATGATCAAGTATCTTGTAGTACGACATACTCTTTCTGTCCTAAAATACATGGCGTATAAATTTACATAAAAGTCTAATCTTAGTAAGATTGACTTTTTATATAGAAGAGACAATATTAAATGAATGCAGTATAAAAATATACCTTATGATGGATCTATCGATATGCTATAAGCTTCATACTTTTGTATATATAATAAGTAAAACTTACAAGACATTGAGTATTATGAAATTTCTACAAAATATACTAATATTATTGATACTAGATGATCCTGGCCGGGACTGCTTCATCGGTTTATTTTCTAAGAAAATCTAGCTTTGTGACCCATACATTTGGAAGGCTAGATTTACTAGTTCTTGTACTTGTGTTTTCCTATATTTTTATGTTACCTCCGAAACTAAAGATAGCCTTCCAGTATGCACTTACAAATGTATAAAAACTCCTATGCACATACAATTTAGGGAAACGTTTGGCATGGTTTCTCATTCCGTTATTTGAACCATGGAATTGTTAGTTAATTCGAGTATAGGTGGTAGGATGCGACATACATGATTGATTGTATTGTATTGTATTGTATTGAGCCTTGTGGGTTGCTTATATCGAGTACATGACTTGGAGGAGGGAAAGAAGCCTAGCCTAGTTAGCTTCAGATTACAATCATGTCGGGGTCCTGGCAACCGCGGTGCCACATCCCCACGATTGACGAGCCCCGCGCCGGGAGTAATGCCCCCCTCGTGAGGCAGCAGTGCCTCCAGAGGGTATGCCTCTCGAGGAAGCCCTGCTCCTGCACCACATTGGGCCCTCAAGGCTCAGATACCTCGGAGCGCGCCAAGGGAAGAACGATAACTCCATCAAGGGGAGTGCAAGCTATGATCCGACAGGAAGCGCAGTGGCCCTGGGGCGCCAGCTCGCCTCGGTAAAGTAAGACTCGGTCCACCCCTTTTTCCGTAGGGAGAGAACATGTGATCTCGTGGAGGAGGGCTCTTCCTGTTGCCGTTTTGGTGAAAGAGGGAAAAAGCAGAGAGCGTCGGATGAAGACAAGCGACGTCAAAGGAGACTACTTTACCATCAGAGGAAGGAGTGCCAGTGTCCAGGACCTAGTCTACCAAAAAGCAGTCTTGTAGACCAAGGCCACAGAGAGCGGCACTATGGATGCCCTTCTCGCCCATAGACCGGGGGAAGAGGCCCAACACCACCCTATATAAAGAATCCTTCTCCTACCTTAGAAGGGATCGATCCTTGAGATCTAAAACCCTAGACTTTCATCCTCCATTGTACCCTCACGAAGCAAGTGAGCAATAAACAAAGCAGGAGTAGGGGCTTTACCTCCTCACGAGGGTCCCGAACTTGGGTAAAACCCCGGTGTCACCTCTCTGTCGTGTGCCTGCTCCGTCGTCGCTGCCATTGTCGAGTTCCTTCGGAACCGCGTGTTCAGCCCCCTCACGAACCAAGGGATCGTTGGACCCTAGTTCCTTCGGGGGACAAATCTCCGACAAATCCTAAATTACCAAATAAGGCATAGCCATGATATATTCCAACACCCTGTAGTCACATAGGTTTTTCACATAGGTAGTGATGCGAACAGTAGGAACGTCGTGGATGATCAGACTATACTGCAATATGAAGATATTGACTGGATAGGGAGCCAATGAGAGGAGATCAAGGGAGGTGATAGCCTTATGTCAATGCCGATGTAGCTAAGAACGAGCGAGTTGTATACATGGTAGATGGTGGCATGGGTGATGTAGGCATCGTTGATCAAGTTCTCGAGGTGATGGTTTTGTGGTGTTCATTGAGCCCAGGAGAAGATGTCATAGTCAGATAGAGGAAGGTGGAAGCAATGGGAGATAGACGTAGCTCGAATCAGGGTAGATGGAAGGTCATGCGGAGTTTTCCAGACTCAGGAGCGCATCATGCACGAAGGCATGAGTCAGTGTTGGCAATACCAGATGTGCGAAAACGGAACCATCATGAACCATGTGGGCCAGAGTCAAGAGAACACCTATATAATAGTCGGTACACAGAGGCACATTCTAGTGCTTGGTGCTGATGTAGTCTTCTACTTGTGCCGGAGTATACTGAGTGGTCATAGGAAAAAAACTGAGCATGAGTGCCTACAAATAATATTAGACCGAGAATCTAGCAGTGAGGTCGATGAACGAAGATGTCATGGTGGTTATCTATGGTGACTGAGCTATAGTAGTGTAAGGAGATGTAGTAGATTCTGGGGATTAAACATGGGTCATTCGGGTCAAGTGATTGTGCAGGCTAAGAAGAACCTATTGGCGTTGACGAAGAATAGAAGCGTAGCGACGATGATGAGGTACATGCAGTGATATTGTTGGTGTAGATAGTCGTTTGTTGATGAAGACGAGCAATACCGATAAATCAATGTGTTTGATAGCGGTCGTGTACTCTTTGACTTGCATGATGTCTCGAACAATGTTGGCAAAGAGGAGTATGCATGGTGGCAATGTGTGGAAGGAGAAGTTAGCGAAGGCACGTGAAGGTGTCCCTTTGGTTGCTGCGCTGAGCATCCTTGACACAGTAGTTGATGCGCAGGAGCAGGAGATGGCGATTCTCATGGACTGCAGGTGGGCCTAAAGAAATAGCAGGTTGAGAAGGAGAACTTGTTAGGTCAGCTTTTCCAATTTCTTTGATTTATTTTTCTTTTTTGATTTTTAATTTGAGATTGATTTGTTTTCGGTTGATGGGAAAGAGAGAGTAAAAAGCTGGTATTGCAAGTTTTAAACAAAAGACAACTTGTCATATGACCATATAAAAATAATTTTTTGGATTTAAAAATATTGGGAGAAAGGGAAATTTTTGCAATGTAAAAAAGAAGAGGGGAATTATTTCATATGATGAAGTTTAAAATAAAGATGGAAATAGAGTTTGTTTATTTGAGTTTTAACAATGATGTACACTCAAGTAACTTCTAATACAAGGAAAATAATAAGAGAGAAATATAGATACAACAACAAAACCATGCAACCGAATAAAAATTCCATATAATGATTTATGCAACAAAAGAAAAGTGACATGATGAAAAGGTGACGTGTGTTGCATGAACAATATGATATGATGCATGACGATAAACAAACTAAACAAACATGTAGAGGTGGTAAGGTGGTTACTTTGGGATATTACACCTCCTCTCAAAACCACAAGGGTTGGGAAGCGACACGATTCCACAACCATATGTGCAACACGAAAATGATCCACAGACACCTGAAGGCAAGTGAAGTATGCTACTGTCCAAGTGTCCATCACTTTATTTACTAGTATCTCTATGTCCACGTGTTCGCTTCTAAGGGGAGATGGGGCAACCTTAAACATCTCTGCCGCCAAAACCTCCCCCATCCTCCCATGGTGTCGCCAGAGGGCGCACTGGGAAAATCCTGGACGATTCCCACAGTGGTGGGGCCTGCACTCGTCTCCTCACCCAAAGGAGCGGGCCCGGGACGGTGCTCTAGGGCTTAGTTGTGGCTTGGCCGCCGAGCGTCACAGTGTGTCCGCTTTTATGGTGATGAGGCGGATGGCGTAGAGATCTTCATGGAAGATCAACACGGTCAAAATGGAGACGATTGCTCCATCTCCTGTGGTTCTGCCCCTAGGGATGTAGCACGGGTTGGAGGCGGGGTGGTTGGCCGGTGAGAGCCGGGCTCTGACGTGGTCGGAGACGATGATGGCGGCATCCTCGAGCACCCTTACCTTGTTGAAGGTGTCATTGCTACGAATCTCTGCCTTATGTTCAGATGCTCTAGGGGGAACCCTATATCTGGGCCTCTCGCATCTAACAATGGCGACACTTTCGGTGTCGTTCTCCCTTTTGGACGCATCGTTTTGCAGTAGGAGATGTCTGGAGGGTTGTGATGGTGGTGTGGTGTTCATCTACCACGTCAACAGTGGTGAGTCTTGGTGGATGGTGTAGCGGGGTCTCGGTGATGGGCATGTGAAGATGCACATGCGCATGGCGCTAGCGTTCTCTTGCGCCATGGCGGTGTCAACTGCGGGCCTAGAAAGGTCAATGTCTTGATCTCTGTCCTGAAGATGGATCAGTTGAAGATGGTGGCAACAACTTATGGAACGCGTGCGACGGAGCGTGTTGAGGGAAGGCGAGACTAGTTTGTACTCTCGGCTCAGTGATGTGTGTAGGTGTGAGGTCAGGGAACATGGCTCCGACATGGTCACCCCTTCATCAAGGTTGTAAGTGTTGAGACAACTGTCATTGGTGAAGTGGCTCCGGGTTGATCTCTCTGATTTCTTTGTAAGACCTTTTAAATAATAATAATAAAAGTTATGTGCATATTTTGATTCAGAAGCCGATGCTATCACCTCCATTTCGAAGATTTTTTTGGATGTACTAATGTAGCATAGAAACTAGGAATGATTTGACCTACTGGTGAAATACTAGAAAAGTAGGTCATATCTACTATTGCTTATTGCAAAACACTACATTTGATTTAGTCTGGAGGAGGCCCGCTAAATCACTTAGCGCGCCATTTTACCTTGGTAACTATGTTTGCAACTTTCTTTGGCTGTTGTTTCTCTATACACCTAAATTTAAGCCGTTTCTTGAGAAGTTGCAGTCGAAAAGAACTAGGCCCTTAATCTATAATGCACATTCTTGAATCAATTTTATGATGAAATTAGTTGAGTGACGGATGGATGGAGAGTCGCATGCTATTAGATCCACTTGTTACAGGGAAGTACAATTGGCAAAGCAGCAAAGCAAACAGGATCATTTTTAAGAAGACAAATTAGCGGACTTCCGTTAGCTCGCTCTATGTGTATAGTATCATACCTCGACACCATTTTATTATACGGAGAGGAAAAATGATTATCAACAGTTCATACAACTGAAGTTTCTCAATTATCAGAGAGAACGTATAAGCTCCAGCAGCCTTCTCCATGTTGCATGACAGCTAGATCACCATGTTGATGAATTATTACGAGTCCATGTCCCTTCATGATCAACAATTCTCACCTAAGATAGGAAATTTCAAGTACTAGTAATCTTACCAAGTTATCTCCATGCATCGATGTATAAATAGCCCTTCCCTACGAGCAACATTTCACCAACCTCTCGTCAGCTCATTCTACTAGCTCTTTAGCCCACAATGTCCCGATCGTACACAAAGTCTTGTTAAGAGCTGAACAATACAATGGCTTCAGCTTCGCTTAAGATTTCCATTGCGCTGACATGTGCATTGCTCTTGTCGTCGCCGTGCCATGGCCTGGAGGTGGGCTATTACAAGAAGTCGTGCCCCCGCGTGGAGGCCATCGTGAGGGACGAGGTAAAGAAGTTCATCTACAAGAATGCCGGCACCGGCGCCGGGCTCATCCGCATGTTCTTCCACGGCTGCTTCGTCCAGGGATGCGATGGCTCCGTCCTTCTCGACCCAACGCCGGCCAACCCGCAGCCCGAGAAGTTAAGCCCTCCCAACTTTCCCAGCCTCTGCGGCTTCGAGGTCATCGGCGCGGCCAAGTACGCCGTGGAGAAGGTGTGCCCGGCGTGGTATCATGCGCGGATATCGTTGCCTTCGCCAGACGTGACGCCACTTACTTCCTTAGCAGGCTCACGGTCAAGATCAACATGCCGGCGGGCCGCCGGGACAGCCACATTTCCAACTTCATCGAGGCTCTCGCCAACCTGCTGCCTCCATTCTTTAACATCACTTAGCTCATTGCCAACTTCGCCGAGGGCTCAATGCAGAGGACGTGGTGGTTCTTTCGGGTGCCCACACCATTGGCATCTCACATTGCTTGTCCTTCATCTCTGACCGCCTCACAGTCCCCTCCGACATCATCGCCGCCCTCGCCAGCGTCATAAGGAGGCAATGCCCTGCCAACCCGACCCCGGCCAATGACCCCACGGTCAACCAGGACGTGGTAACCCCCAATGCGCTCGACAACTAGTACTACAAGAACGTCCTCGCACACAAGGTTTTCTTCACGTCCGATGCCACCCTTCTCACGATACCGACGACCACACAGATGGTGCTTGACAATGCCAACATCCGTGGACTGTGGGAGGAGAAGTTCAAGAAGTCGATGGTTAAGATGGGTGCCATCAGAGTCAAGGCAGAATACCAAGGAGAAATCAGGAGGAACCGCAGGGTCGTCAACCGCTACTGAAGAATCGCCATCATCACGACATCCCATATATTTGTGCGCTTCATAGTTCTTCGTGCCCGCGGGATCACCTACTTGTGACTCCTGTTGGATTTTACGCATGTGATTTGTTGTTTCAATGGTTCAAATTCTTTGGCAGCATATTCATATATTTTTCTATTCTGATTAGGATTAACGTATGCGCTGCGGACGTGTGCCATGCGGCACCATGGGTCATTCTACTAGTAGAAAAACTAGCTTTCGTTTGGAGCGGCCCAGAGCATTAGTCCCGGTTTCACCACGAACCAGGACTAATGCTCTCATTTGTCCCGGTTTGAACGGCCCGAGCGTCGCACAGGGGCTGGCGGGCATACATCCCGATTCGTAAGGGACTATTCGTCCTGGTTGGTATTACGAACCGGGACTAAAGGTCGTGCGCCAGAACATGGCCCACCGTACACCTTTAGTCCCGGATCGTAATACCAACCGGGACGAATAATCCGCCTATAAATGCGCCGCTCCAGCCATCCATCCCTCTGTTTTTCCCTTGGTGGAAGGAGTGAGATGTGTGTGCTAGTTTTTTTCCCTATGCATATTAGGTGTTCGACGAAATGTCTGAGAGAATAATACCGGTTGATTTCACACAAAACAAAAATGATATGAGGTGCCCGAGCCACACTTAAGCCTTTCTCCTCTTTATTTCTTTCTTGATTGAAGTTAGCAACCTTATCCTTCATCTATCATTGATATAATAATGCCTGTGTCGACGTAAAGTGGTCATATCATTATTCATGATGTTCTGTAATGATGCAGATGAATCGGCGAGGATGGATGTACGGTGACCGACGTGAATCTGTGTACATTCAAGGCGTGGATAAATTTATCGATATGGCTAAGGCAAACAAAGAGAATGGATGTATGTGTTGTCCATGTGTTTAATGTCAGAACATCAAGGAGTACTCTTCCTCGAAAATCATTCGCGTCCACCTGGTTCGGAGAGGTTTCATGACCAGCTATAATTTCTAGACCAAACACGGAGAAGGAGGGGTTATGATGGAAGACAATGAAGAAGAAGAGGATGATGACAACTATTGTCATATGTTCCCTAAATACGATGATACTACAATGGAAGAGAATGAAAAAGAAGGAGATGAAGAATGGGAATCGAATGAGCCCATTGATGATCTTGGTCGAGTCATTTATGATGCAAAGCGAGATTGTGAAATAGAGAAGGAGAAGTTGAAGTTGGAGGGCATGTTAGAGGATCACAAAAAATTGTTGTACCCAAATTGCAAAGATGTTAGCACAAAGCTCGGTTCCACACTGGAATTGCTGAAATGGAAGGCAGAGACTGGTTTATCTGACAAGGGATTTGAGAAGTTACTGGAAATAATAAAGCCGAAGCATCCAAAGGATAATGAATTGCCCGAGAGTACTTACGAAGCAAAGAAGATTATCTGCCCTCTAGGATTAGATGTGCAAAAGATACATGCATGTATTAATGACTGCATCATCTACCGTGGTGAGGAGTACGAGAAGTATGCACTGCACTGTGGCATAAGATTAGACGAGATGACCTTGGTGATGTTGATGGCAGTGACGAGCCCCCCAGGAAGAGGGTTCCCACTAAGGTTATGTGGTATGCTCCTATAATACCAAGGTTGAAACATCTGTTTAGAAACAAAGAGCAGGCCAGGTTGTTGTGATGGCACAATGAAGACCATAAGAAAGACGGGAAGTTGAGACACCCCGCTGATGGGTTTTAGTGGAGAAAAATCGACAGAGAGTTCCCTGACTTTGCAGGTGACACGAGGAACTTATGTTTTGGTCTAAGTACACATGGCATGAATCATTTTGGGGAGCAGAGCTGCAGTCACAACACCTGGCCTATGACTATATGTATCTACAACCTTCCTCCTTGGCTGTGCATGAAGCGTAAGTTCATTATGATTTCAGTGCTTATCCAAGGCCCGAAGCAACCCAACAACGACATTGATGTGTACATAAGGCCATTAGTTGTAGAACTATTACAGTTGTGGGGAAAACCAAGTGTACGTGTGTAAGATGAGCACAAACAGGAGCCATTTGACCTACGAGTGCTTCTTTTCGTAACCATCAATAATTGGTCTGCTCTTAGTAACCTTTTAGGACAAACAAACAAGGGATACAAGACATGTACACACTGTTTAGATGATACTGAAGCTACATATTTGCATAAATGTAAGAAGGTTGTGTACCTAGGGAATCGTCGATTTCTTCTGACCAATCATCAAGTAAGAAAAAAAGGGAAGCATTTAAAAAGTGAGGCAGATTACCGAAAGAAGCCTGACCTCCCTACTGGTGATGATGTATTTGGTATGGTCAAGGACATAGAAGTAATCTTTGGAAAGGGTCCTGGCGGTCAACCTGTTCCGAACGACGTTGCCACCGGACACGCGCTCATGTGGAAGAAGAAATCTGTATTTTAGGAGATACCCTATTGGAAAGTCCTACGTGTCCGCTCTTCAATCGACATGATGCACGTGACGAAGAATCTTTGCGTGAACCTGCTAGGCTTCCTGGGCGTGTATAGGAAGACAAAATATACACCAGAAGCATGGGAGGACCAACAACGTATGAAAGACCCACAAAACATGCATCCACAGAACAAGACGGATAAATGGCGTCACTTAAGTCCTGCCAGCTACGCTCTTACGAAAGCAGAGAAGGAAATCTTTTTTGAAGTCCTTTACAGTATCAAGGTGCCGTCTGGATTCTCGTCTAATATAAAGTGGATAATAAATATGGCAGAGAAAAAATTCCAAAACCTGAAGTCTCATGACAGTCACATGATTATGACGCCGTTGCTTCCGATTGCATTGAGGGAGCTTCTACCGGAAAATGTTCGAGTACCCATTGTGAAGCTATGTGCATTCCTCAATACAATATCTCAGAAGGTGATCAATCAAGATATTCTGACAAGGTTACAAAAGGATGTGGTCCAATGTCTTGTTAGTTTGAGTTGGTGTTCCCACCATCCTTCTTCAATATTATGACGCATCTCCTGGTTCACCTAGTCGAAGAGATTTCCATTCTCGGTCCTGTATTTCTACACAATATGTTCCCCTTTGAGAGGTCCATCAGAGTGTTAAATAAATATGTTCATAACCGTGCTAGGCCAGAAGGAAGCATCGCAAGGGCTATGGAACAGAGGAGGTCATTGAGTTATGTATTGACTTTATTTCTGACCTTAAGCCAATTAGTGTTCCTGAATCACGGCATGAGGACAGACTGAGTGGAAAAGACACACTGGGAAATAAAGCAATGATATGTAGAGACGGACAATCTTTCACTCATGCACACTACACGGTTCTACACAATTCCACCTTGGCAGCTCCGTATATCGAGGAACACAAAAAAAATTATGCTCCAACAACCCGGGAAAGCCTGACTCCTAGATTAGAGACGAACACATGAAGACTTTCGGCAGTTGGTTGTGAAGACATCTAATGAATGACACCACTGTTGGTGATCAGCTTTACTTGTTGACTGGGTCACCATCTTCTACTATATTGAATTACCAAGGGTACGAGATAAATGGAAATACATTTTACACGATCGCCCAAGATAAAAAGATCACCTACCAGAACGGGGCCCGCTTTGATGGAACCGACGAGAATGGCAAAAAGGACACATACTATGGTTACATAGAGGAGATATGGGAACTTGACTATGGAGTTTCTTTTAAGGTCCCTTTGTTTTGGTGCAAATGGATCAACCTGAATGGAGAAGGGGTAAATGTAGGCCAGTTGTACGGAATGAAAACAGTAGATCTCAACAATCTTGGTTACAGAGACGAACTATTTGTCCTAGCCAATGATGTGGCACATGTTTTATATGTGAAGGACATGTCCTCCATACCGAAAAAAGAAAAAAATAAGCAAATGAATACATCACACGATGAGCCAAAACGTCACATAGTTCTTTCGGGGAAAAGAAATATCATGGGAGTCGAGGACAAGACAGACATGTAAGAAGATTATAATAAGTTTGGTGAAATTCCGCCCTTCACAGTGAAAACTGACCCAAGCATCCCGTTAAGTGTAACACCCTCAAATCGGCCATATGCAAGTTTTAGCCCTTTCCGCCAAACCCGCATAGAAACGATTCAAGGACGCCCACCAGGCACTTTCGTGCGGGTGGAAAACGAAGTAATACCATTACACAACAGTCCTCGATGGGACCCATAGAACAGATATATATACAACAGCGACTCAACGAGTCTACAATACAGATATACAATACAAAGATCCAAATCACCTTGAAAACGATAGAGCGTCCGACTACGGACAAGATGCAAATGGGCTAAGAGCCCTGACGAATAACCAATGGCGTCCATAACCCTGCCCAGGCCAAGCCGGAAGGATAACCCTGCTAACGACGTCGATCTCAAACCTGCTAAAACAAAAGGGGTGCCGACAAAGGGCAAAGGAAAAAGAGGAGCGTCAGTACTGAGGCCAGTACGCGGCGAGGCTAGAATTCGGCGGCTCTCGCCTACATAGGTATAGTGGACTGAAGCGGAAGCGCAGCAGCACTAAACAACCTATAGAGACTCAGTAAAACTGGTGGCTATTAGAGAGGGATAAGAAAGACCTATTCGGTTCCAACCTGATACTAACACCAATCATAGCCATCCTGGTATTTCCCCCTCAAGACCAAACGAGGAAGTCGGACCAAGAAACTCACACAGTTGGCAATTTTACTCATTCCGTTATAGTTGCAGTACTTACTAATCAGATATAGATAGCATGAGTCATCCTGAAGCATAAGTAGTGGGCAGTTTTAATTAACCATTCCGTGATAGTTGGAACATTTACTAGTCAGATATAAGTGTCCTGAGGAACCCCAAAACCCATCAGTTGTTGGCACTTTTATCATATTCCGTTGGAGTTGCAATACTTACTAGGCAGGTATAGTATGACACAGATCACCACAGATCCACCAGTTGTTGGCATTTTTATTATCCATTCCATTGTAGTGAAGCTGATTACTAGTCACATATTAAGTCAAATTTATAACACTACTTTAGTTATGCTTGTCTATGATCGAGATACTGTGCTCCAAGTCGTCCATAACTGTGGACACGACTTTCAGAAAGATTTACCCTGCAGGGGTGCACAAATAGTAACACACACATGATCAACCTCGGAAAAACCAAATCAAAACCCAACGAGGCTTTCACGACAAAGCAATCACAGGATTCATAAAAGATTTTAGGGGGCCACCCCACTAAGCTACCCGCAACGAAGTTGACCGGCTCCGAGACGGACCCAGGGTTTGTGACAATGGCTGTAAACGACTGGGAACCCGAAAGTGTGACTAGGCTTGTCGATACCGCGAAAACATTCCACGTTCCAAAACAGTACAGGTGCTCCACGCACAATCGTAAATAAAGCAGTAAACATGGCATAAGTACAGGATAGTAATAAAGCCCCAAACTACTTGTGGCTCCAAGAAATAAGAAATGAATCAAGCTCTGGCTAAGGGGGATTCATAGACTCTCCCGGATGTGGATAGTGCGAATAGTCAAGGAACATGTATCAAGTACTCGGGGCCTACGGGACACAAGTGGATATAAAAACCAAATAGCATATATTGCTCACAGGTGCCTCTTTCATTAGTAATCCTAGCAATTTAATAGTTGTATTTAAAGTCATGATCATCTCCACCATAAACACCTGCCAGCATTCCAACAACTGTGGTACTTGACAACACGAGATCGCACCTGAGCACACAACTACGACTCGCAAGGTCAGCTATCTACCAAACACAGGTAATAGGAGGTGTTCAAGGCAATATAGAGGCTGCACGGGATATAACTAGTGTACGGAAACTAAAGCATCGCGACACGGATAGCAATAGATCAACAGGAGGAAATAAAGACTCTAAATGCAAAATAGGTAGAAGGGGGAGAGATGCTCGCCTGGGAAACACTGCCGAAGGTTCATATCCGGAGAACTTGTCGATACTCGCATCAACTCATCGGCCTAATCCGCGAAGAAGCAAACACTAGAAAAATCACCGGATACAATATTTAATACTACGGCAGAAGATCCGGCATGATTATGATATGATGCAGATGCGGTGCAATTAGGCAGTATGAAGCGGAACCGGGGTCCCGACAATTAATTAATAGGTTCGAGTTATTTAGATACCCCGCAATTTAGATGTTGTATTAACAAGGCAAATCATGGCATCGGTTCGCTACGCAAATTTAAATGGAGCCAATATAAGACTAGAAAAACCTGCATATAGCTCCATATTTAATTTAGGTGAATCGACTATTTAACCCAACCCACCAGATGACATGTATGCAAGCATGGTGATTTAATGATGCGACAGGTATATGTCATATTATAAAAATAGAGGCTTAGGGGCACACATCTGGGTTCGGGAGATCTTGGGTTCCGGGGGTTCGGGTCTGGGTCTCAGGGTTCGAGGGGATCGGCGAGGTTCGGATATGTGATGGAGGACTTGTCGTGTCATGGCGGAGAACTTGGGTTCCAAGCGGTCGATCTTGCCATCGATGGCGAACTCGAATGGATCGGGTACCGGTGGTCTTCGGGTCCGTGTAGACGGTCATGGCGTCCGGGATGAAGAACTTGGCGTTCCGTGTCGGCGACCTTGGCGTTCGGGTCCTCGGCGAACTTGGCGTCTGGTCCTCGGGCATCGGTGAGGGAAGAAGGTCTTGTCGTACCGGTGTCGACGCTTACGGGAAGGAGACTTGAGGTTCCAGCGTCCGGGAAGGCGATCTTGGTCTCGGGAAGAAGATCTTGAGGGGCGGCGTCCTTCGGGTCCATGCGGGCGATCTTGTTGTCTAGGAAGGCGAGCTCGGTGTTCCGGAAGGAGGTCTTGGAGTACGGTGCCATATTGTCCATGTAGGAGTCCTTGGTGGTCTTCGGCTCCATGAAGAAGATCTTGGCGACCCGTGGTGTGGACCTTGGCGGGTTCAACTTCATTTGTCGATGTCGGTCTAAGTTTGCGATGTTCGGGTCACCAGACCGTGAAGGAGATCTTGCATTGAACGTGAGACGGAACACAAGGTAGAATCGGCAAAACACACAACCATATCATCACCCACCAACAACCATCGACAGAGCATCTGGACACAAACTCGTGCAAAAGAACCAGGCCCTGCAGGGAGAACCGAACAGGCGGTAGACTCAGGTACCTGGAACAAGCATGCAACGGTGGTGCCAGCCGGATAAAAGATGCGCGGAGGGAGCAGCTCGAGCGACCGGCGAGGTCACAGGCACGTGGCCATGGCGACGAGAAGAGGTTGGAGTCGCGCTGGACTTGGCGTAGGCGGCCAAACAGAGATGAGCAGCGCGATGGAGGCGTGGTCAGGGATGGGAACGAGGTCGGCGTCGTGCGGCGGCTTGCAGAGCTTGATGGAGGCGCAGATGTGGCCTAGGGAGAGGAGGGTGCTCGCGGGACAGCCAAGGCAGGGGCACGGCGAGCACGGGCCGCGACTGCTATAGACAGAGGCGACGGGGCGACACGGACACGAGGAGGTGAGGAAGACGGGGGCCCCGGTGGCTGCGGAGGAGAGCTCGGCGGCGAGGAGACCTGGGGCGCGGCCGGAGCAGAGGGGGCCCGAGGCGGAGGAAGGAGACGGCACCGGAGCTGGCAGCGCTCGCACGGGCGGGAAGAGAGCGAGCCCGGGCGACGGCGGTTGGAGACGGAGGACGCGCTCGCGGTAGGAGGGAGCGACGCGGCGAGGAGGTGGGCTTGGCGGCAGAGATGGCGGCGTTTGGTGGCGAGGGTCGAGCCGAGGGGAGGGAGGAGGTGTGCGTTGCAGAGTGATGGGGAAGGATGGGGACGAGGCGAGAGAGGTGAGAGAGGGGTGGGCCCGAGGAGCAGGAGCGGCGGCTGCGGGCGACTAGAACGAGGCCACGCGCGTGCCACGCGAGGGAGTGCGGCGCGTCGGGCAGTGGCGTCTGCTGCGGGGTGGGCCAGGCGTGAGGGACGGTGGCGAGCAGGGGATGGAGCGGCCAGCGGGAGTTTGGGCGCAGGTGGGCGTGCGACACGGAAAGAGAGGCGGGGAGTGGGTGCGGTGGACGGGAGGTGGGACCGGCTGCAGCGTGGGACCCAGCAACAGGCGTGGTGGCGATGGGGTGGCGTGGTGCAGCTGGCTGGCAGCTAAGGGTGAAAAGAGGATAGCGGCTAGGTTTCAGTTTAGGATTGGGTTGGGTTTTGGGTTTGTTTACTGGGGGTGGCCGGCTGGGCGATTCGGCCTGGTTCGGCTGCCCCCTAAAAATAATAGAAAATTTTATTTGTTTAAAACAGGCTTTCGAAATCCGTTTGTAGACGAAACAAAATATTCCGGCCAAGCCCGGGGTTTTGTATTTGAATAAAGACGGGGCTTATTTAGAAAAACAAAATAGGTTTTTGAAAATAGTTTTGTACAAACACATGCATAATGATGACGATGCTCAAATGCAATGTGGCATGATGACATGAGCATGCGGTCATGATGATGCAATGCACAACAACACAACAATTTTCTAGTAGTGGTTTTAGCGGGATGCCACATTAAGCAAAGAAGATGCTCCATGGTTAAGGCCGAAGCAGCCATAAGCGACCATAAACATGCATAAGAAATTCAAAAACGATCCCAACAGTGTAAATCCTTCACGTGGTGTCATATTATATGACATAGTTGCAAGGAAAAATACCAAAGTTGGTATATTGATTATGTCTCGAAAAAACATTCACAAAATGACCTATCATGTTCGAGGTTTCATGGCTTTCGGTCCAAATGACCAATGTTATGTGCATAATCGAGACATATTTTATGATACTGTGCCCATATTGTGCATGCATGTGCGTCTTGAGATGGCTAACAATGTTGCAGAAGGAAGTTTGATTTTTCGTCGCATGGAAAAGCTATTTTCTATTTTGCGAGTGCCAAAATCGGAGCGTTTTGTGAAGCAACACCAAACGTTAAATAAACAAATGATACCACCCCCGTTTTTCAAAAATACTAGACCACCTTACATGAACAATGTCCCTACTAGGGATTTTAAAACCTTTTCGTTCACCCCTGGAGAAAAAGACAAATGTCTACCGAACCAACAGGAAGTGGGTCCGGTTTGACCTACAGGTACATGATCTAATGCTCGTGATTTTTTGAAAAAATCATTTTTAGACTCATAATGTGATTTTTATTTAGAGATCTAATACAAGTTTTAACGAGGCTCATCCCCTATCTTCATGCCCGTCGTTATGACCGTAGTTGGAAACGGGTAAATTTTCAAACGGACATAAGAAATTTAAAAATGGTCCGAACAATGTAAATCCTTCGCGTGGTGTCATATTATATGATATAGTTGCAAGGAAAAATACCAAACTTGGTATATTGATTATGTCTCGAAAAAACCTTCACAAAATGACCTATCATGTTCGAGGTTTCATGGCTTTCGGTCCAAATGACTAATGTTATGTGCATAATCGAGGCATAGTTCGTGATACTGTGCCCATGTTATGCATGCATGTGCATCTTGGGATGGCTAACAATGTTATAGGAGAAAGTTTTATTTTTCGTCGCATGGAAAAGCCATTTTCTATTTTCCGAGTGCCAAAATCGAGGTGTTTTGTGAAGCAACACCAAACGTTAAATAAAAATGGCACCACCCCATTTTTCAAAAATACTAGATCACCTTACATGAACAATGTCCCAACTAGGGATTTTAAAACATTTTTGTCTATCCCTGGAGAAAAAGACAAATGGCTACCGAATCGGTAGGAAGTGGGTTCGGTTTGACCTACAGGTACATGACCAAATGCTCGTGATTTTTTGAAAAATCATTTTTAGACTCATAATGTGATGTTTCTTCAGAGATCGATCCCCTATGGCTAGCTTAAGGGAGATGCCCGAGGATTAGATCCTTAGGCATCTCCCTGAAGCTGGCCGTAGTATTTTCCCTGCTCTCGCAGACCATCTTGGAGTTTATAACTTCTCCAGCTAGATCAATATGCCAGATAGCTAACTAATTCACATATTAGGAAGTGCCTCTGTGGCCAGTTTGTTGGAGATGCCAGAGGACTGGGCTCCGCCGGCATCTCCCTCAAACTGGCCGTAGTGGTGTCTCTGCTCTCGCACACCATCATGTTTGCGGTTGATAACTTCACAAGGATGCCTATTTATAGATTAAGGCAACACAACATAGTGTCGACACTCACGACATAATGTCGACACTCTTGTCGATAGTCCCGGTTGGAGCCATTAACCAGGACTAGAGATATTTCCCGCCATTTCCCACTTCTTCCCGCTATGCTTTCCCGCCCTTTTCCTCTAACCGGGCCTTTTAGTCCAAGTTGGAGCAACTAACCGGGACTAAAAATATATCTTGCTATTTCCCACCGCTTCCCGCTATGATTTCCCGCCCTTTTCCTCTAACCGGGTCTTTTAGTCCTAGTTGGAGCCACTAACTGGGACTAAAGATATTTCCTGCCATTTCACATCGCTTCATGCTATGTTTTACTGCCCTTTCCCTTTATATCTTGGCCGACCGCGCCATGGCTATCCACACATCCACACCTTCCTCTCTCAACACTGGACACCGCATACTAGGCCATTCTCACACTCGAAGAGACCGAGGCGCTGTGCGCCTCCAACTACCCATGCCCGCCGGGCTACTGGGTGCGCGCTGACTAGATGATGAGCATTGGAGGAGTTCATGTCCCTCCTGTGCCTCATGGTTCCGCCCGCTAGGCGGCCATCGCGAACCACTTCTACCTAGAGCTCACGTCGGAGCAGCGGATGAATCCCCATTGGGATCCCGACAACTACAACACCTGGAATGCCTTCTTCGCTAACCGGCAGGAAAGGGAGATCGCTAGGTACGAGGGTGAAGGCCCGCCCTCGGTGAACCACAATGAATCCGGTCGTCACCTGTGGTAGGCGAACCAGACTATCGCTGGTGTGATGCGCTACATCGCTGAGGGAGATGAACCTCGCCTGCGGTACCCACACTTGCACCCGCCGCAAAGCCACAATAATGTTGGCTGTGGTGAAGGCCATGGGCATAGCGGCATCATTATCTGGAAGCCCCCTCTCCCCCCATGTCATGCATCCGAGGCCGGAGTGGTAGGTGCCCCCGGAATATGTCATGGTTCACGGTCCCCGGTTTCCCCCTACACAAGCCGGGGAAGGGCTGAGGATCCCCGGAATATGCCATAGCGACGACAACAAAGATGATTTGGAAGATGACCCTAAAGCTGTGTACTATAGGGCTAGACATGATTATGACTAATCCATTGGCTAGGACGAATGGTTCGTTTGTGTACCCAAGATTGTTGAGAGATCCACTCTTTTCATTCTGTAATGCATTTTTATTTGAAAATGGCAAACTGGAAAATAGTTTGAACAATTATTTTAGGAAACAGAAAATGGTTCTGCATTAGTCACTCAAATTCAAACACTTTTCATGTTGAAAGTATTTTCAAATTCAAATTTAAACCATTTCAAATTTAATAATTTGAATAATTATTTTATAAGACGGAAAGTTTTTTAAAATTCAATCATACGTACTGGTTGGTGGCTCCAACCAGAACGTATGCTAGGGCCTTTCATCCTGGTTGGTTCCACCAACCGGGACTAAAGACCTTTTAGTCCCGGTTGGTGGCAATAACCGGGACGAAAGGCCCTCGCCTTTATAACTATGCGTCGTTCCTTTCTCCTTCCCCATCTCAAATTTCTTCTAAGTCCCGACGCTGCTCCGCCACCCCGAGGAATCCCACAACACGGCAGGCTGTCCACGCGCCCTACCACCGGACCACCGCCGTCGTCGCCCGTGTCGTCTCGCAGCGCCGCCGCCGCGTCGTCCAACCGCCCGGCGCCACACCTGACCGCCCCGCCCGGCCACGCCACGCCGGGAGATCGCCGTCGTCGTCGTTGCCCGGCTGCCACTACCACCACCAGGTACGCCCGACCCTCCGCCGATCCCGGCCCATCTCTCTCTCGGTTAATTAAGTTATTAGTAGGTTAGTTTTCT
The DNA here is from genome assembly GCA_910589775.1 of Avena eriantha. Taxonomy (NCBI): domain Eukaryota; kingdom Viridiplantae; phylum Streptophyta; class Magnoliopsida; order Poales; family Poaceae; genus Avena; species Avena eriantha. The sequence goes on from OU342743.1 coordinate 493,828,021, forward strand.
AGGTTAATTATCTAGGGTTAGTTAGCTAGGTTAATTAGCTAGGGTTAGTTAGCTAGGTTAGTTAGCTAGGTTAATTAGCTAGGGTTAGTTATCTAGGTTAATTAGTTAGTTAGCTAGGTTAATTAGCTAGGGTCAGTTATCTAGGTTAATTAGTTAGTTAGCTAGGTTAATTAGTTAGCTAGTAGGTTAATTAGTTAGTTAGCTAGGGTTAGGGAACAGTATAGGTTAATTACTTAGTACCCGACCGCGTTGCTGCCACCACCGTACCCGACCGCGCTGCCGCCACACCGTCCGGATCACTGTGCCGCATGCGTCGTCCACCACCACCACCCTATCGGACCACCGCTGCCGTCGTCACCCGCGTGTGCCCCGGCACCCCGGCCGCCGCCACCACCATGTATGTAGTAGTAGTATATAGTGGTAGTTGTAGAGTACTATTAGTAGTATTAGTAGTAGTATAGTGGTAATGGTTCTATTAGTATAGTGCTCGTGGTAGTGGCTCACGACGATGATACGGAGTCAGAGACGAAGCTCGTGACGACACTTCTTCCTAGCACCAGTTGGCCCTAGGACGGGAAGAAGCTTATGTTGCATTATTATTAGTCCTAAAATTATGTTACTTTGAATATTTCAACAAATGTTTTCTATGTTTAAATGAGTTTGTACAAGGTCATTATTGCTTATGAGTATTGGAGTTACACGATCCCGCCGGCGTTTGAGGTTAAGGACGGGTGCGGCAACGCGCACCATATAGGGATGATGGACGGGCACGACAACGCGCGCCATATAGGGATGATGGACAGGCGTGGCAACACGCGCCATATAGGGATGATGGACGGGTGCGGTAATGCGCGCCATATATTAGGTTTTTTTTCGAATTACGGGTACTATCCCTAGCCCGTCAAATCTTGCCTACCTAACCTCCTCGCTTGGCCGCTCCGACTCATCCGCTTTTCCCTTTTGCAGAAACTATGGAACCCAGAGATAAAGAAAAGGAAATGGCGCTTGATGATATGATCAATGGGGGAGGACATATTGATAACAATGTCACCTCGCTATATCTGAATAGCTCCGGTGAGGGAGATCTGAGTTTCGACCAAACAGACAGCTCCAGTGAGGGAGAAGCCGACGAGGGAGAAGCCGACAAGGGAGAAGACGACGAGGTGCATATATATATTAATTAATTAAGACTTTGTTGTCTATATACATATATATTAACGCTCTTTCTTCTTTTATCCCTCCGGATTGAGCAAATTTTCTGCAAAGAATAAACGAGGCCCATCCAGAAAGTTGGGAGACCATGAAAGATACAAGATCGAAGAAGTCGCTCTAGACGGCAAACCGAAGGCTCCCATTGATGCTACAAATAAATTTATAAGGCAATGCGGAGTTGTTGTTAGGGACTACATCCCGATCACTGTCAGAGAATGGAATAGGTCTTCAAAGGATCCAGAATATCTATATGTCAGTGACTTAGCCAAAGATACTCTTTGCAAAAAGCTCATGTTTAATTTCACCCTACCGACGTTAGAGGTGGATCCAGATGAGGAGATTCCAACTCAGGAGGAACTACATAAACACATGGAGAAAAAAGTGAAGGAGTCAGCTCTTAAGAAGATGGCCTAGCAATTCAACAATTAGAAGATAAGATTGCACCTTGACTATGTCGTGAAAGAGAAGACTCCAAAATTCACTGGAGCATTTGAGAAGCTAAAAGACTACTGAGCTGATTTTGTGGCATACAAGACATCGGTGCCAGCTAAAAAGAGGTCTGAAACGAATAAGCAAAATGCTGCTAAAAAGCAGTATCACCATACTATGGGGCAAGGTGGCTACAAGGCTAGCAAGCCTAAGTGGGAGAAACTCGAGTCTGACCTGTTTGCTAAAGGATCACCCAGAGCCATAAAATTGGATAGAACGGGTAAGGAATTGGTTTTACGGGCATGGGCGTACGTTGGACTCAGAAGGGAAGTGCATATATAACATAAGACATAAAGAAACTCCCATACCCATCGAAGACATTAGAAATGTTGTAAAGGATATTGAAGATGGGGAGTTCATTCTTGATAGAGAGAATGATGAGCTCGCGCTCGCCCTTAGGAACAAGGAACACGAGGGACGAACACGAGGCACAAAAGGCTCCAAACCATGGAACCTTGGGTTTCGTGACATCCGGAAGAAATATCCCGATAGAAGCCGTCGACGGAGAAAGGAAAGGGAGGAAATTGAAGTAATGAAGCAGGCAGACCGGATGCACGACATAGAAGAACAACTAAAGCGGCAACAGAATCAACTTGACATACTTAGCCAGCAAGCTACCAGCCTATCTCAGTGGCACATGGTAGACGAAGTTGCCTTCGATGCTACCGGCCCATCCACTAATCAAAAAAGCAGCGTGCCTTCCACGGAGCTCCTCGGTGATGATGTTGCTGATGCACCGACGATGGCTCCTCTTCGCTACCAAGTGGATGATATCATGGATATGACACATTGTGAGCTACATGTGAAAGTTGTCAACATAACCATGAAGGTGGCGGTCGGCTATGCCTTACCATTAGTTGGACCGGTACCAACTTACCATTATTGTCCGGTTCCACAGGGCTACGCTATTTCTGGGGTGGATGAAGTTATGGACGGATTCGTGCAGCTCAAGCTTGACTACCCTACATGTGAAGGGGATGTGACTGAGCTGGGAGAAGCAAAAAACATGACCATTCTATGGCGAAAGGAGCACATCGTGCTTTCAAATCGGACGCCAGTGCCATCCACTCCTCAGATCACAACTCCATCTTCATCGCAACCTCACCCGTCTCCAGCGCATCAGCCATCTTTGCCGTCACCGCGACAGGCGCTGTCTCTGCCACCGCGTCAGCCGTCTCCATCACGGTCGTCTTCTCCGTTGCGTCCGCCGTCTCCAGCATGGCCGTCTTCGCCGGTGCCGCAGCCGTCTCCAGCACGACCGTCTTCTCTGCCACGTCAGCCATCTCAGCCCCTCCCAAAAGTACAAAAGGGTCAGGCCAAAAGCGAAAGAGTAACCGATCACCAAAGTTTCTACCAGAGCCCCTCCCAAAAGTACCAAAGGTTGCTCCCAAGAGAGCTTACGACTATACAGAAGAGGAGAATATGGTGATCGCAGAGGCCCAAACGAAACGGTGGTTTGATAGCCTCAAGCGGCCGAAAGATCCAGAGTTCCCCAGCACTAAAGAAGAAAAGGCCAATGTGCAAAAAATGTTGAAGACCCTTCATCAACCCGAACCAAGGCTGTCATCAGACTATAACCGCTCTATTGCTAAGTCACATCAGTCAATGGTGCGATCGAAGAGCACTAGTGCAAGAGGGAATTCAGTTCCCCCGCTCAATTTACAGAAAAACAAGGAATGCCCGCCGCGTAAAGTGATTTCTAATACCAAGGTGGAGTCGAGCAAAGGTGCGGATGAGCAGTATGATCCAGAAATTGTTGCACTGTATGGAGAAGCGGCCGCTGCTCAAGGTATGACGATTGCTCAGTACTTAGACTAGTTAGAGTTCCCCGTGACTGAGAAAGCATACAAATACCAGTACGGGAAATCTCTCGTCAGACCTGAGGACGTCAAGTATCTACCAACAAAAATGCGAAGATTGCATAATTGGTACATTAAATCCACAAAGGAAGGGGCAAACTGGATAGTGATCGGAGTTCGAAACAAGCATGACGGGTATGGAGATGCCCAGATACTGATTGAATTTCCTGAACTACATCAGTTTTTCAATCAAGACGCCCTCGACAAATCAATCGTCGGTGTCTATTGTCTGTAAGTATTATTTCTGTAATAATTAAGTTTCTAGTTAGCTCATCTCGTTTATATCGCATGTATAATCATACTCACTATATTATGCAGACTGAAGATTCTCGAATACAGAAGAGGACAGATCTATGACATTGGGTTCATTGACCCATATTGGGTTCATGAACTTACTGTGAAATTTATTCCCAAGGACACAGAGGATAAAATTGTAATGGTGTTAAGGTTTCAAGAAACCAAAAGGAAAATATTATTACCTTACAACTTCAAGTGAGTGTTATTGTCTTATACATATTCTGTTCCGCTTACTCGATGTTAAAAGTATAATTGATGAGTTATGCATGCGCAGATTCTATTATATTCTGCTAATCATTCAACCTGACAATAGAGTAGTACAAGTCATGGACTCTAAACATAAACCCCTTGAGGAGTGGGCCCCCATGCAGGATATGCTCCAGCAGTAATTTCAGTCATTATGACACTATATCGGCAAGTTCCGTTCATGATATCAAGTAATTAATAACTTATTTCATTCATTTTCTTTGTCGGGCAGTGCTTGGAAATGGTTCAACAACAAGGCTAAGGGTACCTAGAAAGAGAACCTTACATTTAAACCACCAAATGTAATTACCACTAGCTAGATCCGCACATCTCTTTGATTCTAGTTTCAATACCATTATCATGCTTATTTATTATTATTTTGATTGAACTTTGTTCTTGTAAAGTGTCTGAGGCAGGCAGACGGAAATAACTTATGTGGATACTATGTTTGCGAGTTCATTCGTCAGACGACCTGTGAGAAGGGCAGAAATTTAGAACAACTTCAAGTATGTAGACAATATTCAGAATTTAGTTTTATTACCATAAATTGTGTTTAGTTTCATTCATATATGTTGACTCCTTCTTTTAAATTAGATCGAACGGTTGCGGGACCATATTCTACCAAAGGATCGCATACAAGCAATCCAAGAGGAAATTGCGGGATTCTTAGATGTAGAAGTCCTAGATCCAAACGGCGAATACTATCGGAAGATGATGATAATGTAATAGGGATCATAAAAGACTTTATAATGTATATATGCCTGAATCTAATATATTCGATACTTGCTGTGTAATATAATCGGGAGATGTTTTGTAATATAATGGTTCCCTTAAGGTAGATGACACTTACCCTAGCACTATGTTGTGAGGAATGCTCACCCTCATTATAGATGGTGCGAGGTTGATGTTACCGAAAGTGGATTCGCATGGAGGCATGGTGCGGATTTGAGGGACAGCCTCCATGCGAATCCACTTTCAGTAACATCAACCTCGCACCATCTACAATGAGGCGAGCATTCCTCAGAACATAGTGCTGGGGTAAGTATCACAAAATAAATGCTGCCCAAAACACAAAAAGGAAATAGATAAAGGGGAAACAAAATAAATGAAAATATAAAAAAATTCTCTACCGCGGCACAAAAAGTGCCAAAAATGCTGCCGCGGAAGAGGCTATAGATCCTGGTTCATGTTACGAACCGGGACAAATGCCCCCCACCATTGCGACAGCTAGAGGCCAAGTGGACCGCCCTTTTGTCCCGGTTCGCAGCCCAACCAGGACTAAAGGGTTGGGGCTTTAGTCCCGATTGCCCCGTCCCGGTTCGGCAACCAGGACAAAATGCCCATTTTACACTAGGGTTCACACTTTTCCGTAAAGCAACATTGCCACGTGTGCAAATAGGTATCGCACGAACACAAGCGTGGATAGGCTGTCATTCAAGGTGATTTCACACTACTACGATCGAGAGAGGCAAGCCCATGTACAGTGCTAATAGCATGCTCCATCACCCATGCCACCATCTACCATGAATGGAACACAATCGTTCTTATCTACATCGACACTGACATAAGTGCCATCACCTCGCCTGAGCTCCTTTCGTTGGCTCCCTCTCCAGTCAACGTCTTCATATTGTACTCTAGTATGATCATCCACGACGCTCCTATTTTTCATATCATTAACTATGCGACTATAAAGGTGTTAAAATATATCACGGCTATGCCACATTTGGTAGTTTAGGATTGTGGTACGAACCTAACTCAGCTATGCATCTTTCTATCCAAGTCATGTACTTGATATAAACAACCCACGAGGCTCAATACAATATAATTAATCGTTTCTACCATATTCTACAGTTTATTAATCGAACTAACTAACAACTAGTTGAATGCCCGTTCCTATGGATAAAATTATAAATATGGGACATTGATGATGTTATAGTTACCTAAGTACATATATCGTGCAATGATTTAACACCTATTGGTTATTTAGCCATGAAGTAATCAGATTTTAGGAAGAAAAGTGCAAGAAGCTCAAATAGCTTATTATGATTTGTGGTTAGTACGACTTATCATGTTTGATCTTCTCGTACGACTTACAAAAATGTGCCAAAAATATCAAGCAGAGAAGCCATTTCTTTCTCTTGGGAAGAATTACCCACATACCTGTGAGTGAGGATTACTTGGACCATGTTATAAATGCTTTGGCTAGACCTATTGATGGGAGAGGCGAAATTGTAGCTTCAGAATCTCGCTTAATTGAATCTCCTACTCCGGGTAGAATTTCTAGATGCTCTCATTTCAAATTCCATTGATTTTTCCTATAAGAGAATATCACCTAGAAATCGCTAGTTAAGGATACCAATTCTTCCAGGGGAAATAAGGATAAGGATTTTTGGATCATCCTTTGATGGGTATCAAATCCAATCTCGCAGCTAATACCTGCTAAAGAGTATCGATGAAGGAAAAACAATAAACAAACAAACATATTCAATAAGCAAACATACAACTCTCTTCTACTCTGATAATAAGTAAAGTGCCCCTCCTCCACCGGTCGATTAGCATGCCTGAGAATCTATGCGCTAAAGCCGTACTGCAGGATTGCACCCCATCATTCAAGCTTTCACTGCCTATTCGGCTTCGGCAGTGGGTTTCCAAAGGTACTCTTCCTAGATAAAAAAAATCGATTGATTAACATATTAAATGTTAGCCTGATCCACAATTTTATTTTTATTTTTGCCACATATATTTCTCGATGGCAACCTCTTGTTTTTTGTGGCGATGGTATACTATTGTGTTCTCGCTACCCGTGCAATCGTGCATCCATTCTCGTTAATGAATATTGTCTTAGTACAGACAATGACAAAAAACATTTTACAATGTAACTAATATTTTTGCATTATGTATCATCGAAAATCATTAGGGTTCTCTCACATTGACATAACTACTACTTCAAGATAACCGGGTAGATTTACACAATGTTTCCCATCAATTTCACCTCCTTTTTTCCTTTTTAAAGTGATCCATCTTGCCCCCCGCAAAAAAAGTGATCCATCTTGCAACTCGACCAAAAATCTAAGTTACCACACATGTACAAGTATGTAATTTAGTGATTCTATTCTATATAGTTCCCCAACTTTAATCGCTCTGCCGACCCCATTAATATGTCAAAACCATGTCCGTTGTATCGTTGACAATGGACAACTCAAACAAGTATGTTGGCATCATGGTAATCAGGGCCACCGCTTGCTCCTCTCCCGCACCTTCGGCATGTCAATGTAAGTTTCGGTCAATTGAAAAACATAATTATAATGATTTATAAAGTACTTCACTATAATAAATTTATTCTAAAATGTATGTAAGTGTGAAAATTAATCTATCATCAATCATTAAACAAAAGAAAAACCTGCATCTCTATTGCTTGTATAACTCAATATACAAAAATAATCTTATTCCACAACATCGTATTTGCAGTACTGGCTTGTACTAAGCCGTTTGATGCTAAAATCAATTAAATTGAACATGCTGACAAAAAATATAAGATAAATTTGGCGCCCCATAGCTTACAAAAGCTACAAAATCCATTTAATTGTTTAGGTTAGCACAAGAAATACAAATTCACGCAATAATTAGAGGACAAATACAAAGAATGTAAGAATTCATACATGCAATCAAGTCAGGCATCTCAGTGGCACATGGTAGACGAAGTTGCCTTCGATGCTACCGGCCCATCCACTAATCAAAAAAGCAGCGTGCCTTCCATAGAGCTCCTCGGTGATGATGTTGCTGATGCACCGACGATGGCTCCTCTTCGCTACCAAGTGGATGATATCATGGAGATGACACATTGTGAGCTACATGTGAAAGTTGTCAACATAACCATGAAGGTGGCGGTCGGCTATGCCTTACCATTAGTTGGACCGGTACCAACTTACCATTATTGTCCGGTTCCACAGGGCTACGCTATTTCTGGGGTGGATGAAGTTATGGACGGATTCGTGCAGCTCAAGCTTGACTACCCTACATGTGAAGGGGATGTGACTGAGCTGGGAGAAGCAAAAAACATGACCATTCTATGGCGAAAGGAGCACATAGTGCTTTCAAATCGGACGCCAGTGCCATCCACTCCTCAGATCACAACTCCATCTTCATCGCAACCTCACCCGTCTCCAGCGCATCAGCCATCTTTGCCGTCACCGCGACAGGCGCTGTCTCTGCCACCGCGTCAGCCGTCTCCATCACGGTCGTCTTCTCCGTTGCGTCCGCCGTCTCCAGCATGGCCTTCTTCGCCGGTGCCGCAGCCGTCTCCAGCACGACCGTCTTCTCTGCCACGTCAGCCATCTCAGCCCCTCCCAAAAGTACAAAAGGGTCAGGGCCAAAAGCGAAAGAGTAACCGATCACCAAAGTGTCTACCAGAGCCCCTCCCAAAAGTACCAAAGGTTGCTCCCAAGAGAGCTTATGACTATACTGAAGAGGAGAATATGGTGATCGCAGAGGCCCAAACGAAACGGTGGTTTGATAGCCTCAAGCGGCCGAAAGATCCAGAGTTCCCCAGCACTAAAGAAGAAAAGGCCAATGTGCAAAAAATGTTGAAGACCCTTCATCAACCCGAACCAAGGCTGTCATCAGACTATAACCGCTCTATTGTCAAGTCACGTCAGTCAATGGTGCGATCGAAGAGCACTAGTGCAAGAGGGAATTCAGTTCCCCCGCTCAATTTACAGAAAAACAAGGAATGCCCGCCGCTTAAAGTGATTTCTGATACCAAGGTGGAGTCGAGCAAAGGTGCGGATGAGCAGTATGATCCAGAAATTGTTGCACTGTATGGAGAAGCGGCCGCTGCTCAAGGTATGACGATTGCTCAGTACTTAGACTAGTTAGAGTTCCCCGTGGCTGAGAAAGCATACAAATACCAGTACGGGAAATCTCTCGTCAGACCTGAGGACGTCAAGTATCTACCAACAAAAATGCGAAGATTGCATAATTGGTACATTAAATCCACAAAGGAAGGGGCAAACTGGATAGTGATCGGAGTTCGAAACAAGCATGACGGGTATGGAGATGCCCAGATACTGATTGAATTTCCTGAACTACATCAGTTTTTCAATCAAGACGCCCTCGACAAATCAATCGTCGGTGTCTATTGTCTGTAAGTATTATTTCTGTAATAATTAAGTCTCTAGTTAGCTCATCTCGTTTATATCGCATGTATAATCATACTCACTATATTATGCAGACTGAAGATTCTCGAATACAGAAGAGGACAGATCTATGACATTGGGTTCATTGACCCATATTGGGTTCATGAACTTACTGTGAAATTTAGTCCCAAGGACACAGAGGATAAAATTGTAATGGTGTTAAGGTTTCAAGAAACCAAAAGGAAAATATTATTACCTTACAACTTCAAGTGAGTGTTATTGTCTTATACATATTCTGTTTCGCTTACTCGATGTTAAATGTATAATTGATGAGTTATACATGCGCAGATTCCATTATATTCTGCTAATCATTCAACCTGACAATAGAGTAGTACAAGTCATGGACTCTAAACATAAACCTCTTGAGGAGAGGGCCCCCATGCAGGATATGCTCCAGCAGTAATTGCAGTCATTATGACACTATATCGCAACTTTCGTTCATGATATCAAGTAATTAATAACTTATTTTATTCATTTTCTTTGTCAGGCAGTGCTTGGAAATGGTTCAACAACAAGGCTAAGGGTACCTGGAAAGAGAACCTTACATTTAAACCACTAAATGTAAGTACCACTAGCTAGATCCGCGCATCTCTTTGATTCTAGTTTCAATACCATTATCATGCTTATTTATTATTATTTTGATTGAACTTTGTTCTTGTAAAGTGTCTGAGGTAGGCAGACGGAAATAACTTATGTGGATACTATGTTTGCGAGTTCATTCGTCAGACGACCTGTGAGAAGGGCAGAAATTTAGAACAACTTCAAGTATGTAGACAATATTCAGAATTTAGTTTTATTACCATAAATTGTGTTTAGTTTCATTCATATATGTTGACTCCTTCTTTTAAATTAGATCGAACGGTTTGCGGGACCATATTCTACCAAAGGATCGCATACAAGCAATCCAAGAGGAAATTGCGGGATTCTTAGATGTAGAAGTCCTAGATCCAAACGGCGAATGCTATCGGAAGATGATGATAATGTAATAGGGATCATAAAAGACTTTATAATGTATATATGCATGAATCTAATATATTCGATACTTGCTGTGTAATATAATCGGGAGATGTTTTGTAATATAATGGTTCCCTTAAGGTAGATGACACTTACCCCAGCACTATGTTGTGAGGAATGCTCACCCTCATTATAGATGGTGCGAGGTTAATGTTACCGAAAGTGGATTCGCATGGAGGCATGGTGCGGATTTGAGGGACAACCTCCATGCGAATCCACTTTCAGTAACATCAACCTCGCACCATCTACAATGAGGGCGAGCATTCCTCAGAACATAGTGCTGGGGTAAGTATCACAAAATAAATGCTGCCCAAAACACAAAAAGGAAATAGATAAAGGGGAAACAAAATAAATGAAAATATAAAAAATTTCTCTACCGCGGCACAAAAAGTGCCAAAAATGCTGCCGCGGAAGAGGCTATAGATCCTGGTTCATGTTACAAACCGGGACAAATGCCCCCCACCCTTGCGACAGCTAGAGGCCAAGTGGACCGTCCTTTTGTCCCGGTTCGCAGCCCAACCAGGACTAAAGGGTTGGGGCTTTAGTCCCGATTGCCCCGTCCCGGTTCGGCAACCGGGACAAAATGCCCATTTTACACTAGGGTTCACACTTTTCCGTAAAGCAACATTGCCACGTGTGCAAATAGGTATCGCACGAACACAAGCGTGGATAGGCTGTCATTCAAGGTGATTTCACACTACTACGATCGAGAGAGGCAAGCCCATGTACAGTGCTAATAGCATGCTCCATCACCCATGCCTCCATCTACCATGAATGGAACACAATCGTTCTTATCTACATCGACAGTGACATAAGTGCCATCACCTCGCCTGAGCTCCTTTCGTTGGCTCCCTCTCCAATCAATGTCTTCATATTGTACTCTAGTATGATCATCCACGACGCTCCTATTTTTCACATCATTAACTATGCGACTATAAAGGTGTTAAAATATATCACGGCTATGCCACATTTGGTAGTTTAGGATTGTGGTACGAACCTAACTCAGCTATGCATCTTTCTATCCAAGTCATGTACTTGATATAAACAACCCACGAGGCTGAATACAATACAATTAATCGTTTCTACCATATTCTACAGTTTATTAATCGAACTAACTAACAACTAGTTGAATGCCCGTGCATTCCTATGGATAAAATTATAAATATGGGACATTGATGATGTTATAGTTACCTAAGTACATATATCGTGCAATGATTTAACACCTATTGGTTATTTAGCCATGAAGTAATCAGATTTTAGGAAGAAAAGTGCAAGAAGCTCAAATAGCTTATTATGATTTGTGGTTAGTACGACTTATCATGTTTGCTCTTCTCGTACGACTTACAAAAATGTGCCAAAAATATCGAGCAGAGAAGCCATTTCTTTCTCTTGGGAAGAATTACCCACATACCTGTGAGTGAGGATTACTTGGGCCATGTTATAAATGCTTTGGCTAGACCTATTGATGGGAGAGGCGGAATTGTAGCTTCAAAATCTCGCTTAATTGAATCTCCTACTCCGGGTAGAATTTCTAGATTCTCTCATTTCAAATTCCATTAATTTTTCCTATAAGAGAATATCACCTAGAAATCGCTAGTTAAGGATACCAATTCTTCCAGGGGAAATAAGGATAAGGATTTTTGGATCATCCTTTGATGGGTATCAAATCCAATCTCGCAGCTGATACCTGCTAAAGAGTATCGATGAAGGAAAAACAATAAACAAACAAACATATTCAATAAGAAAACATACAACTCTCTTCTACTCTGATAATAAGTAAAGTGTCCCTCCTCCACCGGTCGATTAGCATGCCTGAGAATCTACGCGCTAAAGCCGTACTGCAGGATTGCACCCCATCATTCAAGCTTTCACTGCCTATTCGGCTTCGGCAGTGGGTTTCCAAAGGTACTCTTCCTAGATAAAAAAATCGATTGATTAACATATTAAATGTTAGCCTGATCCACAATTTTATTTTTATTTTTGCCACATATATTTCTCGATGGCAACCTCTTGTTTTTTGTGGCGATGGTATACTATTGTGTTCTCGCTACCCGTGCAATCGTGCATCCATTCTCGTTAATGAATATTGTCTTAGTACAGACAATGACAAAAAACATTTTACAATGTAACTAATATTTTTGCATTATGTATCATCGAAAATCATTAGGGTTCTCTCACATTGACATAACTACTACTTCAAGATAACCGGGTAGATTTACACAATGTTTCCCATCAATTTCACCTCCTTTTTTCCTTTTTAAAGTGATCCATCTTGCCCCCCGCAAAAAAAGTGATCCATCTTGCAACTCGACCAAAAATCTAAGTTACCACACATGTACAAGTATGTAATTTAGTGATTCTATTCTATATAGTTCCCCAACTTTAATCGCTCTGCCGACCCCATTAATATGTCAAAACCATGTCCGTTGTATCGTTGACAATGGACAACTCAAACAAGTATGTTGGCATCATGGTAATCAGGGCCACCGCTTGCTCCTCTCCCGCACCTTCGGCATGTCAATGTAAGTTTCGGTCAATTGAAAAACATAATTATAATGATTTATAAAGTACTTCACTATAATAAATTTATTCTAAAATGTATGTAAGTGTGAAAATTAATCTATCATCAATCATTAAACAAAAGAAAAACCTGCATCTCTATTGCTTGTATAACTCAATATCAAAAATAATCTTATTCCACAACATCGTATTTGCAGTACTGGCTTGTACTAAGCCGTTTGATGCTAAAATCAATTAAATTGAACATGCTGACAAAAAATATAAGATAAATTTGGCGCCCCATAGCTTACAAAATCTACAAAATCCATTTAATTGTTTAGGTTAGCACAAGAAATACAAATTCACGCAATAATTAGAGGACAAATATAAAGAATGTAAGAATTCATACATGCAATCAAGTCAGGCATCTCATCTCATACCAAAAGAGTGGAACTCAGTCGACTAAATCATTCTCTTATGGAGAAGCACTAATTTTTACGATAATATCGACTATTACATATGGAAAATTGAAAATGCTAACAGAAATAGAGCATGCTTCGACCATGCTTCTTTTGACAATTTTTACTTTTGAGATCAATAGTAATGGAACTACAAGATTGGGAAATTTTTAATCATGAATAACCTTTCTAAAGAGATGCAAACACCGAAACATATGTAAACGTAAAGAACTCAACCCTGATGCAGATCCGGGAAAGCTACGACAATTTTCACAGATTCTCAAGAAGTTTGAGCTTTAAACTAAAAATATTTGCATCGACTAGCAAAAAGATCTAATTCATTACCAAGGATTAAACTGGAGAGCAAAACATATCATACTTCGCAATTCTTCACTAGTGGTTATCCTCTAAAAAAAATATATAACTCAATATAAAATTGGCAAATTATACTTACATATACGAATGAACCCAGGAATTCTTCCAGTTTAATCTTTAGCTAACAATGAATTCAGACTCCCCTACATAAAAGAAACAGAAAATAATGGAACAAGAAATCATGCTAAAGATTTGCCTAACTTGCATTTCGATAGGAGTTTTCATACATTTGTAAATGCATACTGGAAGGCTATGTTTAATTTTGGAAATAACATAAAAATATTGGAAAACACAAGTACGAGAACTAACAAATGTAGCCTTGCAAATGTGTGGGTCACAAAGCCAAAGTTTTTTTTTAGAAAATAAACCTATGAAGCAGTCCCGACCAGAATCATCTTACTATCCATAATATTAGTATATTTTGTAGAAAATTCATAATACTCAGTGACTTCTAAGATTTACTTCTTATATATGTAATTTATATATGCACACACAAAAGTATGAAGCTCTATAGTATCAAATCACTTGTGGAGAATGGGCCTTTAGTCCCGGTTCTGTTAACCGGGACTAGAAATGCGGGACTAAAGGCCTCCTCCACTAGTCCCGGCCCGCTTACCAGCCGGGACCAGTGGGCATCCACGTGGCCGTCTCTGCGGGCGCGGGGTGCCCCTATTAGTCCAGGTTTGTATTACGAACCAGGATAAATGGTTCTCTGCCGCGGCAGAGAATTCAATTTGTATCCTTTTTTTTCATTTCAAAATAGTTTTCTACGCTACCACATACCATACATGTTTGTGCATACATAAGATAACTTCTCTTAAGATCGAGCATACAAATATATACATGATATTTACACATGGAGATCACAATTATTGGGACTAGAGCCTGTCTATTCAATTACACGGTCGAGGATCACCGGTGCCTATTCACACTAAATTCTCCGGCGTCAGCTATCATCTCGTTTATCAAGAATCCTGCCAGTTCTTCAGCAATTCCTACTACGCGTTGCTCTGGTAGGAGCTGATTCCGCATTTTCTCGAACTATATAAGAAAAGGAGATCAATATGAATATCAATCATGATAACAAAAAGTGACGGTAATAAAATAATGTTGTGAATGTATTGCTTACATCGACTCTATAATCATTCAGCTCACGGGTAAACGTGCGAATGAAGTCGCAAACGTAGAATCCACATAGATTCGTCTTCGGTGGCTGCCTTGCGCACTTTACGAGAATAGAATTTAATCAAAATAATAATCTAGCATCATAATTGTATTGAAACTAGAAGTAAAGAGATGCGCGTACTACTTACCGAGACTGGCTTAAATGTCAGCTTCTCACTAAAGTCACCCGTAACCGCACTCTTGAACATGTTGCAAACCCTGTCCGGTAAAGAAAATGAATGAGTTATTTATTACGTGGTATCTCACGAAATCAACGAAAAAGACTGATGTAGCGCAAAAATTACCTCTGGAGCATGTCCTGCATGTCCCTAAACATTTCCAAGGGTCTCTTTAATGGGTCCATGACTTCAACTCTTCCCTTATCAAGTTGAATGTCTAGCAGAATCCATGACTTTCGCCACGGTCATTATTCTGTCCTCCTTTACGGCTTTCAAGTACCATTTATGTAAACTCCGCATTTGTGTTGGCAGTTGTTGGAACTGCTCAAAGCTGACTAGAGGCTTCCTTGGGACATATGTAGGGACTACCTGATCCTTGGGTAACTTGTCGTCCTTGGGACCTAGCAATTCCTCAACAGTCACATTCATAGAGGCCGCAAGCTTCGCAACTTCTTCCATATTCTGCTGGGGAATGTCATTGGATACCACCTTGAGGGGTGGGGTCGATTTTTTGGCCTGTTCCCCGAGCTGGGGGACGTCCTTTCTTTTCCTGGTTGCACTTTGACTTGCTGATTTGCTCCCGCTTGCACTTCTTGATTTGCTCTTCTTCACTTCCTTCTGAAGTGCGCGTAGATAGTCATCTGGCTTATGGTGCAAGCCATATTGTGATTTTGTGTTCAGAAAAGAAAGTGCATACGCTTTTTGCTTCTCGGTGTATACCGAGGCGGGCTCGAGTTTCTTCTTTTGAAGCTACGCAACACATTCGGCCTTTATGATCATGTCGTTTTCCTCGTTAGTACGATCGTAAGGTCTGATGGGAAGATTCTTATGAGGAACTCTTGGGAGGGGCGCATTTGTCGTTTTGGGCTGCTGCGTCATTTAGTCCTTATCAACGGAGCATGCTTCCGCATTTTGTCCTTAGCGGGCGGCAAAGGAGGCTGACCCTGCGGAGGAGATCGAGATGGACTCGCGCGGTGGTGGTCATAGTCATGGGGTGGGCTTCTTGGAGGTGATGGAAGTGAAGGTGACATGCGACGACTCGGAGGCGGTGTTGGCCTTGGCGCTGAGCCTAGAAGCTTGATGTTGTTCTTGTCCCATAGAATGATGCCACCCAATACTTCTCCGAGTGTCCTCTCACCTTCAGGTCTAGGGATGTCAAGCTCCATTGAGTCCCACCCTGTTGCGACTTCATCCACCCCGACTTTAGCATAGCTAGCTGGAATCTCACGGCCATGCCAGCGTGAGTCAGGTGGACAAGGTAAAGCACATCCGACCGCCACCTTGATGGATAGGTTCTTCACCTTCTGATGGAGCTCACAAGATTCCTGCTCCTTGATTCCATCCACGGGGTAGCCGGGACCGCCATCTACCATCCGTGCATCGTCAGACGGGACCTCCGATTCAGCCACGCTGCTTCTCCGCTGAGATGGGATGGCGGTAATATCGAGTGCAGGATCTTGCAAGCGCGCCACTCCTCGAAGTTCGTCAATCTGTTGTTGTTGCTTTTCAAGTCTTCCTAGCAACTCGTTGAACCTATCTCCGTCCTCCTCCTGCTGTCGCCTATTTGCTCTATCTCGGCTCCTATAAGTATCTCTGTCTTTGGGAAACCCCATGTCCCACGTATAACTAGGGCCAAGGCCTTGTACTCATCCTCCGCATTCGTCATTCCCGAGGACCTTTGTTAGCAAGTCTTTCTCTCTATCGGGACGGAACTTTGTTGTCCCCTCTTTAATTTCCTTCACCACTCTCTGCCATGTCTCCCGGGGTATCCTAACCCCGTCACTGTAGATAAGGTCCCCTGTACTTTCGTCATACTCACTCCCATGCCCAAGGAACCAATTTCTTGCCCTCAGATCCCATTCTTCACGTATTGGTTCTGGAGTGATCCCTTTAGCAAGCAGCTTAGTCTCTTTAGCATCCCACTTTGGCATGGCAGTCGCATAGCCCCCTGTCCCCAGGTGATGGTGATATTTCTTCATCGCGGCATTTTTCTTGTTTTTTCCGACTTTTCCATAGTAGGTTCTGACTCCTTGTACTTCACAAATGCATCCCAGTTAGCCTGCTGCTTCATTAGATAGGCTTCGAATTTAGGAGGAGTCTTCTTCTTCTGATACTTTTGCCATAATGCTTTCTTCCAGTTCTTGAATAGTTCGGCCATCTTTGTAAGAGTCCAGTGCTTGACTTTCTTCCTCAATGCAGCTGTGTCGGCATAATCCTCACATTCTGGCAGGGTAAAATGTGTCATGAGGTCATTCCAAAGACCCTCTTTGTACCTGTCGGCGACATACTCACCCTCTTCCGCCCCTTTGGTCTTATTCCACTATCGAACGGTGATCGGGATGCGATTCCTAACCATAACTCCGCATTGTTGTACAAATACACTTTTAGCCTTTTCGGGTTCCAACGATTCACCCCGTGGTGATACCACCGTAATTGTATAACGCGTAGATGCGTCCAACTTTTTGGCCGGGCCTCGTTTGGAATATTTTTTGCTCGATGTGGAAGTATAAGAGAAGAAACATTCATCAATTTATATATATACAACTCAATTAATGCATCTACTAATCACCAGACTTCATATATATATATACCTCGCCGGACTTTGTTAAGGTTCCACCGAGGCCGTCGGCTTCTCCATCAACGGAGCCATCGGCTTCTCCCTGATCATTTCGGTCGACCTCCTCACCCTCACCGGAGGGGTTCAGATATATCGACGGAGATTCGGGTGGATCAACATGGGGGGCATCGTTGATCATATCCTTGATAATTTCTTCTTGTGCTAGGTCTCTGCGCATTGGACTAGGTGGATCCATAGTTTCTGCAAAATGCGAGATGCACACAATATTATTTCTTATATACAAATATTGCCTATATAAAAATAATTTCTATATACAAATATTTCCTATATACAAAAATATATTTCCTATATACAAAAAGTCCGGGGGCCCGCGAGCACTACCACCCTAACCCTAAGTCCGGGGCCCGCGAGCACTACCACCCTAACCCTAAGTCCGAGGGCCCGCGAGCACCACCACCCTAACCCTAAGTCCGGGGGCCCGCGAGCACCATCACCCTAACCCTAAGTCCGGTGGCCCGCGAGCACTACCACCCTAACCCTAAGTCCGGAGCCCGCGAGCACTACCACCCTAAGCCTAAGTCCGGGGGCCCGCGAGCACCACCACCCTAACCCTAACACCGGTCGCCCGCGAGCACCACCACACTATATATTACACTATACACTATATATTAATAATAACACTATATACTACATACTACACTAACATACTATATACTACACTAACATATTATATAATACACTAATTAACATACTACACTAATATATACTACTGAAAAAATAAAAAATACACTAACATATAATATAATACTACACTAATTAACATACTACACTAACATATACTACACTAACATACTACACTACATATTAAAAAAATACACTATATATTACACTACTATATACTACTAAAAAATACAAAAAAAAATATATTTAATAACTAGAAGTGGCTGGGGGCGCCGCCCCGGGCTGCTCGCCCGCACCTCCGCCGACGTGCATGGCTGCCGCCCTGGCCGGCCTACTCGCCCACAGTGGCCGGCGCCGCCGCGCGCCGGCGTGCACGTACGGTTGCCGCGCCGCCGATACCAGACGAGGGAAAGGGGAAGGGGCGATACCTGCTGGTCGGGGGCACACGCGTGGCGGCTAGAGGTAGCGGACGACACGCTAGCTAGTGGCGGCGGTGGAGTGGGGGGACGACGCGCTGGTGGCGGCCGGAGCTGGCGGTGGAGTGGTTGGGCAGCCTGCCGGCGTCCTGTGCGTCATCGTCCTCCCGCGCTTCGTTCCCTGCAGACCGTGGTGATTTGGGGAGAAGAAGGGGTGCGGAAATATAAAGGGGATGGACCTTTAGTCCCGGTTCGTATCACGCACCGGGCCTAAAAAAGGTTCCCCCCCCCTTTACTCCCGGTGCATGCCACGCAACGGGACTAAAAGGTTTTCGGCCCCGCCCAACTGGCGCGCGCCAACGCCACACCTTTAGTCCCGGTGTGTAGCACGCACCGGGACTAAAGGTCTTTTTTTCAATTTTTTGACTCAAGGGGCGCGCCTGTTTAAAAAAACTTTAATTTGCATATTTTTTAAACATTTGAATTATACAGTTTTTGCATACTTATGAATTTGAAAAAAAAATCAACATGAAAAATTCTTGAATTTGAATAAGTAATCCAAATCAATTTTCTGTTTTATAAAATAATATTCTAACTAGTGAAACTAATAACCATTTTGCCATTTTCAATTTAAAAATGCATTAACTATTATATTTTGGATATTTTTGAATCTCACTAAATTTTTAACATAAAAAATGCTTGAATTTGAATAAGTGATTCACATCTATTTTCTGTTTTATAAAATAATTATTCTAACTAGTCAAACTATTGACCATTTTGCCATTTTCATGTGATTCCGACGCTCTGATGGTCTTCCTCCGGCGAAATCCTCGACCGGGGGACCCATATCGTCTATCCCTATAACTTTCTCCGTACGAGGGTAGCACGGTGGACCTTTCTATTTGTTTTGGTTTGTTTAGAACATATGTACATGGAGAGAAAATGTTGGGCCAACTTTTCCACATTCTAGGCCCCGATTGTCCCGCAGCGGGAGTTTCCACGTATAGATCCAGAATTTCACTAAGTGTTAATACATGTCCGGGAAGGGGGTCACACCTGGGGCCTACATATGGCACCTACCAACCTTGCACCACTCTCACACACATATCCTAGGGGCACATGCAAGTTTTCATGTGATTCCGACGCTCCGGTGGTCTTCCTCCGGCGAAACCCTAGACCAGGCCCCCCGGATTGTCTACCCCTATAGCTTTCTCCGTACGAGGGTAGAGCGTCACACCTGGGGCCTACACATGGGGCCGACGATCCAGTGGTCTTCCTCCGGCGAAACACCACATATCCACACATTCCCTAGATTTATGACTCAAATAAAAGGTTTAATACATTACATAGATTTATGTCTCAAATAAAAGGTTTAATTAATACATTATTACACATCACCAACATCTAGTGTTGTGGTTTTCTTCTGTACCGTAGCCATGGAGAATCTTCATCATTTAACAGGATGCTTGGGTCAGTTTTCACTTTGAATGGCAGAATTTATGAAACTTATTGTAATCTTCTGACATGTCTGTCTTGTCATCCACTCCCACGATGTTTCTTTTCCCTGAAAGAACTATGTGGCGCTTTGGCTCATCGTATTCTGTATTCTTTTGCTTATCTTTCTTTTTCTCTGTTTGGTAGACATGTCCTTCACATAGAAAACCTGAGGCACATTGTTGGCTAGGACGAATGGTTCATCCATGTACGCAAGATTGTTGTGATCCACTTTTGTCATGTCGTACTTTTGGTCTACATGTACCCCTCCTCCTGTCAGCTTGACCCATTTGCACCAAAACAAAGGGACCTTAAAAGTAGGTCTATAGTTAAGTTCTCATATCTCCTCTATGTACCCATAATATGTGTCCTTCTGCCCATTTTCATCTGTTGCCTCAAAGAGGACACCACTGTTTTGGTTGGTGCTCTTTTTATCTTGGGCCATCGTGTAAAATGTATTTCCATTTATCTCGTACCCTTGGAAAGTATATATAGTCGAAGATGGTAACCTGGCCAACAAGTACAACTAATCTCCAACAGTGGTGTTATTCATGAGATGTGTCTGCAACCAACTACCGAAATTCTTCTCGTGTTCCCCTTTAATCAAGGAGTCAGGCTTCCCCGGGTTTTCGGGGCGTAGAATATTCTTGTGTTTCTCGATATACGGAGCCACCACGGTGGAATTGTGTAGGACTGCGTAGTGTGCTTGAGTGAAAGAATTCCCGTCCCTACATACCATTGATTTCCTTCCTAGTGTGCTTTTTCCAGTTAGCCTCCCCTCATACCGAGATTCAGGAACACCAATCAGCTTAAGGTCAGGAAGAAAGTCAACACAAAACTCAATGACCTCCTCTGTTCCATAGCCCTTGGAGATGCTTCCTTCTGGCCTAGCACGGTTATGAACATATTTCTTTAAGACTCCCATGAAACTCTCGAAGGGGAACATATTGTGTAGAAACACAGGACCGTGAATTGTAATCTCTTCGACTAGGTGAACTCGGAGGTGCGTCATAGTATTGAAGAAGGATGGCGGGAACAACAACTCGAAGCTGACCACATATTGGACCACATCAATTTGTAACCCTGATAGACTTTCTTGATCGATTACCTTCTGAGAAATTGCATTGAGGAATGCACATACCTTCACAATGGCTAGTCGAACATTTTCTGGTAGAATTCCCCTCAATGCAACCAGAAGCAATTACGTCATAAGCACGTGGCAGTCATGAGTCTTTAGGTTTTGAAATTTTTTCTCTTTCATATTTACTATTCCCTTTATATTCGACGAGAAGCCAGACGGGACCTTGATACTAAAAAGGACTTCAAAAAAGATTTCCTTCTCTTCTTTGGTAAGAGCGTAGCTGGCAAGCCCTTGAAACTGCCCTGGATGCTTGCCGTCTCGTCCTTTATGATATTGCTGGTCCTCCCGCGCTGCCTGGGTATCTTTTGACTTCCCATACAAGCCCAGGAAGCCTATAATATTCACGCAAAGATTCTTCGTCAGGTGCATCACGTCGATTGCAGAGCGGACCTCGTGCACTTTCCAATAGGGTAGCTCCCAAAATATAGATTTCTTCTTCCACATGGGTGCGTGTCCGTCGGCGTCTTTCGGAACAGGTTGTCCTCCAGGACCCCTTTCCAAAGATTACATCCAAATCCTTGACCATACCAAATACATCAGCACCAGTACGGGGGACAGGCTTCGTCCGGGCTTCTCCCTTGCCATTGAAATGCTTGCCTTTCTTCCTTAAGTGATGACTTGGCGGAAGAAAACGACGATTGTACGGGTACACATTCTTCCTACATTTATCTAGATATATACTTTCAGTCTCATCTAAACAGTGCGTGCATGAATTGTATTATTTGTTCGTGTGTCCTGAAATGTTACTAAGAGCAGGCCAATCATTGATGGTTACGAACAACAACGCTTGTATGTCAAATTCCTGCTGTTTGTGCTCATCCCACATATGTACACCTGGTTTGGACCACATTTGTAAAAGTTCATCAACTAATGGCCTTATGTATACATCAATGTCGTTGCCGGGTTGCTTCGGGCCTTGGATGAGCACTGGCATCATAATAAACTTCCGGTTCATGCACAACCAAGGAGGAAGGTTGTAGATACATAGAGTCACGAGCCAGGTGCTATGACTATAGTTCTGCTCCCCAAAATGATTTATGCCATCAGTACTTAAACCAAACCATAAGTTCCTTGCATCACCAGCAAAGTCCAGGAAGTCCCTCTCGATTTTTCTCCACTACCGACCATCAGCAAGGTGCCTCAACTTCCCGTCTTTTTTACGGTCTTCCATGTGCCATCGCAACAACTTTGCATGCTCTTTGTTTCTGAACAAACATTTCAACCGTGGTATTATAGGAGCATACCACATCACCTTGGCAGGAACCCTCTTCCTGGGTCGCTAGCCCTCAACATCGCCAGGGTCATCTTTTCTGATCTTATACCGCAATGCAGTGCAGACCGGGCATTTATCGATATTCTTGTACTTCTCACCGCGGTAGAGGATGCAATCATTAGGGCATGCATGTATCTTCTGCATGTCTAATCCTAGAGGGAAGGCAACCTTCTTTGCTTCGTACGTACTGGAGGGCAATTCGTTATTTTTTGGAAGCAGCTTCTTCATTATTACCAGCAACTTTTCAAATCCCGAGTCAGTCACACCAGTCACTGCCTTCCATTTCAGCAATTCTAGTATGCTATCCAACTTCTTCTGGCCATCTTCACAAGTTGGGTATAATAATTTGTTGTGGTCCTGTAACATCTTCTCGAACTGCAACCTCTCCTCTTCTGTGTCGCAGTCTCGTTTTGCATCAGAAATGACCCGACGAAGATCATCAGCGGACTCATCTGGTTCCCGTTCTTCACCCCCTTCTTCTTCATTGTCTTTCATTGCGATATCAGCGTATTCAGGGAAGATAGATCGGTAGTTGTGATCATCGTTCTCTTCTTCATCGCCGTCTTCCATCATAACCCCTCTTTCTCCGTGCTTGGTCCAAACATTATAGCCGTACATGAAACCGGACCGAAGCAGGTGACTCTGAATGACTCTTGAGAAAGTGTGAGCCTGCTCATTTCGACATTCAACACATGGACAACACATAAAACCATCCCGCCGCTTGTTCGCCTCGACCAGAAGGCAAAAATAACGCACGCCTACTCTGTAAGCGTCAGAGCGTCAGTTACCGTACATCCATGGATGGCTCATCTGCATCATACAACCATGCATATATATCAAACGCAATCACGATGCTCAAATTAGTACCGCACGGTCTAAACGAGAAAATAGTGGCTAACCTTTTAGGACACCTGGAAACAAAGATGAGAAAACTTAAGTGTGGCTCTAGCACCTCATATCATGTTTTGTCTTGTGTGAACTCAAGTGACATCGCTCTAACAGGCATTTTACCGAACACCTCTAATGCATATGAAGAAAAAAAATTAGCACAAAGTTATACCCACCTCACAGAGGAAAAAAACAGGAGAGAGTGGAGGGCTGGGTGCATATATATAGGGTCAGACCATTAGTCCCGGTTTGTATCTCAAACCGGGAGTAATGGTCCCTTACGGGCCAGGACAAAGGACCTCAGCGTCCTCGGGCCGTCCGGTTCGGATCATTAGTCCCGGCCCTAGCCTGGCCCGAACCAAAGGCTCTTTTTCTACTAGTGAATCAATATCAATAGATCTATCATAAGATATATTTTCATACATATAATATTATTTCTTCTCTATATTTTTGGTCAATATTAATAAGATTAGACTTTTATGTAAATTTACACATCATGTATTTTAGGACAGAGTATAGGGTACTACTCTCTCCGTTCCAAAATATAAGACGTTTTAACATTTTAGCTTTTGTAAAACGCACCAAAAGGCTAATTGCTAGATGAGAGTAGCTAATTGCTTAGCGATTATTTTAGGTAGCTCCTTGTATGCACCAACATGTCCTCACAAGGAATGAGTTTACAATATAATGAGTCTGCAGCCTGTACGTGAGTTGGGTTCTACAGAAGTCAGAGGCCAAACTGGCCCCGCTTGATATAGGTAGTTGTTGAACTTTTGCTTATAAGATTCCACATTGTATTTCCATACAACCTACCTCACCATGTGCTGGACGCGTACTCTAGGAGCAAATGAAGAACTTGATTAGGCAAAACACCTAGTTTAAAATGAGCTTAGAAGCCAAAAACTATATGTATATACAAGAGGCAAAAGACAGCGCACTGCCATGCATGAGAATGTTGTGAACTGTCACGCATAATCTATCTACCGACTTGCTCTTAGTATCTTAATTCCACTTGAGGATAACGATCTCTAAGTGGCATACACGTTCAGTATAATACACGTATTGCTCACTAGTCAAAGTTTTCCAAATGTACATTCAGATCTCGCTGGCTAGTTCGTTGTGGCAAGACAAGGCTACAACACGTGCTATTATACCTCATCAGTAAACTAAAGTTGGTTCACAACAAATCATACAAACAATGTTTACCAAAAAAAGGGAAAAGACGAATTCAGCGAACGAAAGAGGATAACACAATAATTAAGCTCCAGCAACCTTCTCCATGTTCCGTGACAACTAGATCACCATGTTCCGTCCATGCATGATCAAACAATTATCATCTAAGCTGGGAGGAACTTTCAAGTAGTAGTACTAATCTTAATTACCAAGTACTTTATCTCCATGCATGCATGTATAAATAGTCCTCCCTACGAACAACATCTCATCATCTCATTCTACCAGCTCTTTAGCCCACATTGTCCTGTTGGTACTGTCAAACAGCTGAACAAGACAATGGCTTCAGCTTCGCTTAAGCTTTCCATTGCGCTGACATGCGCATTGCTCTTGTCATCGGCGTGCCATGGCCTGGAGGTGGGCTACTACAAGAAGTCGTGCCCCCACGTGGAGGCTATCGTGAGGGACGAGGTGAAGAAGTTCGTCTACAAGAACGCCGGCATTGGCGCCGGGCTCATCCGCATGTTCTTTCACGACTGCTTCGTCCAGGGATGTGATGGCTCCGTCCTCCTCGACCCAACGCCCGCCAACCCGCAGCCCGAAAAGTTGAGCCCTCCCAACTTTCCCAGCCTCCGTGGCTTCGAGGTCATCGACGCAGCCAAGGACGCCGTGGAGAAGGCGTGCCCTGGCGTGGTCTCATGCGCGGACATCGTTGCCTTCTCCAGCCGTGACGCCGCCTACTTCCTCAGCAGGCTCACGGTCAAGATCAACATGCCGGCGGGCCGTCGGGACGGCCGCATTTCCAACTTCACTGAGGCCCTCACCAACCTGCCGCCTCCATTCTTTAACATCACTCAGCTCATCGCCAACTTCGCCGCTAAAGGGCTCGACGCAGAGGACATGGTGGTTCTTTCGGGTGCCCACACCATTGGCGTCTCACATTGCTCGTCATTTGTCTCTGACCGCCTCGTTGTTCCCTCCGACATCAACTCCGCCCTCGCCAGCGTCCTGAGGAGGCAATGCCCCGCCAACCCGACCCCGGCCAACGACCCCACGGTCAACCAGGACGTGGTAACCCCCAACGCGCTCGACAACCAGTACTACGAACGTCCTTGCACACAAGGTTCTCTTCACGTCCGATGCCGCCCTTCTCATGACACCGGCGACCGCACAGATGGTACTTGACAATGCCAACATCCGTGGATTGTGGGAGGAGAAGTTCAAGAAGTCGATGGTCAAGATGGGTGCCATTGGAGTCAAGACCGGATACCAAGGCGAAATCAGGAGGAACTGCAGGGTTGTCAACCGCTACTAATGAATCATCGTCACGGCATCCCATTTGCTTGTGCCCTTCACGGTTCTTTGTACCAGCGGGGTCACCTACTTGTGACTCCCGTTGGATTTTACCCATATGATTTGTTGTTTTAACGGTTCAAATTCTTTGGTAGCATATTGATATATTTTTCTATTTTGATGAGGCTTACTGTAAAATAATTCAATTCGTTCACGGTTTTGGGTCTTGCATCGTGGACGTGTGCCATTGGAGTCAAGACCGGATACCAAGGCGAAATCTGGAGGAACTGCAGGGTCGCCAACGTGTGTCATCATCATGGCATCCCATTTGCTTGTGCGCTTTTGTTCTACTGGTGACTCCCGTCGGATTTCACGCATGTAATTTCTTCTTTTAACACTTTAAAATTCTTTGGCAACCAAATTTGTATGGTTTTTATTCATGTTTTACTGGAAATGGTTGAATTCCTGCTCGATTTTGGGTGTTGAATCGCGGCTGGCACACTCGGTGCCTCACCGCGCACGGTGTCGCTTTCCGTCCGTGTAGATCATTGCGCAAAGCAACATTGGCAAACTTGGAGGATAGGTGCCGCACGAGCGAATAATCATAGATAGGCTCATATCCAGGCCGAATTTATACTTTTGCGAGTCAGAGAGAGACGAGCTAATGTATAGTTCTTATAGCGTGCTCTAGAATTAGCAGGGTGCCGTTCGCTTTGGCCCGGCCCAATGCTGCGCGCTCTCGACTTCAATCAGCAGGCAGCAGCGCATGTGAAAAACAAACACCCAGCTTTGTGTGTCCTTTGTGGAAAATGGAATTTCACAATTTTTTAACTCCATACTTACCATCAAAAATTAGAATAAGATTTTATTTTATGTATGAAACAAATAAATATTTTAAGGAAAAAAATCTAAAGTGCAAATGTGTTGTTAGCCCATTAAATTTTAAACTCTTTATATGTAGTACAACAATAGCGGAGCACAAATAAAAAGTAGCACGGAACCTTTTGAAACATTCACGTGGCTCACGAGAACTATATGTATAGTTCATAAATTTCAAGTAAACAATACATTTACAATGGATATTGAACATTTATGAAAAATGTTCAGCATTCCATAAAAAATATTCTTGTAACTCACAAGAATTGTTCCAAATTTCGCAATCCTCCGTTTCCATATTAAATAATATATAATAAGTTGTGCTTAGAAAATCTAGACCCTTACTCCAAATTAAGATGAAAACGAGAACAAATCAAAAGTGGAACAAGAAAAAATAAGCAAAAAATAAAACTAAAAGAGTTCAACATTTTTTATTTGAAAAAAATCTGGAGGGTTTCGATTAATGTAGCAAAAAAAATCAAGACTTCAACATTTTTTATGCGCACGTAACATCATTTGCAACATTTTTTTCTCATGGCAGGTGACAGCTGTCAGCAGGGCTACATAGGACGGTGGATGCCCTCCTGCGGTAGGGGAGGGAAGGTGCATGCGAGCAGTGTGTGTTGCAGGCAAGGAGCAAGAAGTGTGTGTGCGCGCGCGCAAGAGAGACCGACTGATGGATCAACCGGTCGAATAAAAGAGTTTTCCAAAAGTGAAATGGACATTAAAAAAATTAAAAGAAATATATAGCAACATGAGCTTGAACCAATATCCTCTCGAAAAACGATACAACATATTCACCGCGTGGCTGATGACAAGAGACAGGTGCTGGACTGGTGAGAGGCTACGCATGCGTGGGCTAGATCACCCACCGGCCTGCCCGCTATGCGATTAAGGGGAGGAGACCCTACAACACCTACTTCTAGGGTGCGTGGTTTCCAGAGAGATCTGGACGGAGGTGCTAAGAGTTTGGCAAAAGCCAAACTGGTGCCCTCAGCCGGACTCGGAGCTCATCAGATGGTGGTCTCCCAAAACAGTGTCTGGGAGAGATAAACGAGATCTCTGGACGGCCTTGATCCTGGTCTTCTGGTGCATATGGTTGCATCGAAACGATGTGGTTTTTAATAAGGTAAGGCCAGGGTACGTAACGGTCCTACAAAGGATTGAGGTAGAAGCCCAGGCTTGGAGGGCGGCTGGGCTGTTTAGAGGTGATAGGTTTAGTTGTGGCACGCTATTGTCGTGGGGGTTGATTCGGGAGATTAGGCCTTAGGGGAGCTATCACCCCTGTTGGCAACACATAGCCATTTAGATGGCTTTTGTAATCTTGCCGCTTGGCACTCCTTCTATAGAAAGCTGATACATCTGTCAGGGTGAATTCTCGAAAAAATTTATGAAGTGTGTGTACATGCGCTGCCATCTAGTGGGCTGGCCCAATAACCAACTGCTTAGCCTCCTGCAATAAGTGATATATAGTGTTATGTGCCATGGTATAGCATAAAACATTTTTGACAAAGACAGCATAACCCATGGCCAAAGGGCTACGATATGGACCAACGATAGCAGATCTCAGTCCCTACACCGGTAATGGAAAAAAAAGTCCACGTGTTTTTTATGCTGGAGGAGATGTCTCCGAACTCTAGGCTCACAAAATGGAGTTCCATATGGCCTCTTTGCCGAAGATGGCCATCCTATCATGGTGACATCAACATTATCATGGCTATCATCACACGTTGTCAACGGTCCTTTAAGTTATCACTCATACCCGTCTGAGCTAGAAGAAGATAGAAATACCACTTATTTTCACGCTATACCGGAGAAGGAGGAAAAAGAATTGGCTGTTTTAGATGACCCTAATGGTCCTGTTGAAAACATAATATATGCTCAAGGTTACGGCTGAGTTATACAAAAAATTATTCACTAAAGAGGAGAGAATGAACATTAATTTAGATTCTAATTTATGGAACCCACATGATCTCCTCACCGACAAGGAAGTGGTTGTCCTAGATGCCCCATTTTACAGAGGAAGAAATTTATAAAGCAATTATGGATTCTTACGCTGCTGGTGCCCCTGGGCCAAACGCGTTCTCCTTTCTATTCTATTAGAATTTTTGGGATGTAATAAAAAATGACTTTGTGGCTCTGGTTAAAGAGTTTGAATCTAGTGTGTTGGATAACTCTAGGCTTAACTATGCTATCATCATTTTAATTCCAAAAGAACAAAAATACTAGAGACATGAAAAAGTTTAGGCCCATTGGCCTTGGTAATTGCAGCTTGAAAGCTATAACAAAAGCTATGACAAATAGGTTTTCTCCTATTAGTCATAGAATAATGGCAAAGAACCGGACTATCTTTATCAAAGGCAGGTTTATTTTGGAAAGTGTAGTTGCATCCCATGAAGTAATTCATGAGGTGCATTCAAAAAATCTCGTTGTTTTGGTTTTGAAACTAGATTATGAGAATGCTTATGATATAATAGAGTGGGATCTCTTGGATAAAATGTTGGAATCAAGGGGTTTTGGTGTGATTTGGTTTAATAGAGTGAAATCCATTCTTAAGAAGAATGGATCTTTCTGTGTGAGAATAAATGACATGAATATTATCTACTTTATGGCTAGTAAAGGTCTCAAACAAGAAGGTCCATTGTCCCCCATTCTTTTTAACTCACTAGCTGGTGTTTTTACAATAATTGTATCAAAAGCCGCTACTAATCAATTGATTTGTGGTTTAATGCCTCATATGGTCCCTAGAGGTGTCAACGTCCTTCAATATGCTGATGACACCATTCTTTTCTTGGAAAAATATTAATATGGCAAGAAACATAAAAATGGTTGATTACTTGTTTACAGAAAATGTCCTAAATGAAAATTAATTATCACAAGAGTGATTTGCTGACTATCAATGTCGATTAGGACTAAGAAAATCTGTTTGCGTAGATATTTGGCTAGAAATATGTGATTTCCCTTTTACTTAACTTGGTGTGCCTCTCAATTTTTCTAAACTTTGCAAAGAGGATTAGCAACCTATTTTGGATAAAATCATGAGTAGAATTACTGGTTGGAGAGGGAGATTACTCTCCTATAGAGGTAGATTAATTCTCATGCAAGCTTGTGTGTCTAGCGGTCCCATGTACTTGCTTTCTTTTTTGAAATTTCCTATATAGGCAATTAAAAGTATTAATTCTTAGATGGCCCACTTTACTAGAATAATACTGATGATTCTCATAAATATCACTTGGTTAAGAAGGATTTTGTTTGTCAAAATAAATAATATGGATGTTTAGGCATTCAGAATATCAGAGACTTTAATATGTGTTTGCTTCTTCCAACACCCGGTTTTTTAATCCCAGATGCCAGTTATGTCATACATCGCAATCCCAGGATTACCATGTTTGCGAGACATAACAGATTGGATATCACAGTACATCATCCATTACAAACCATAAATAAGGTCTTACACAAATAAGGATCTCATGATCCAGTCTTAATACAACAAGCAACGGAATAAATAATAAGCATAGCGGTGGGGTCCATCTTCAGGGGCACAGGCAATGCTGACGAAGGCAGATGGTCCTAGTTATCATAGCCGTCCTGCTGACCGTCATCTTGGTAATCTCCTTCATAGTCTGGCCATAGGAATAGCCAGGGACAAAAGCCATGAGTACTCTTTAAGTACTCGCAAACTATCACTAACAAGTAAGATAACACTAGTGGGAAAATGCTAACGCTAAGTTTAACTATGAAGTTAAGTTTGAAACCTAAGCTGAGTTCAGAAACAAAGAAAGATAAAATAAAGTTCTAGAATCACTTAAGTTGGGAAGCTAGTGTCATAGTCACAACCCTGTTGTGGTCAAGTCAAGATTCATCATTCATTTCATAAGTCATTTTGAAAACATCTAACAACGAAACAGTATGGCCACTCCAACTGTCCATAACCGCGGACGCGGCTATTCGAATAGTTTGACACTTTGCAGAGGTGGTACACTTTCACCACAAGATTCGGTACATCTGTCAGGGATAACCCTGAATCATCATACTTAGTATGCAGATAATCAAACATAACATTTCCTTTACATACTCTAGTATACGCACCTCTCCTATGAGCATGGCCTCCCAACCATGACCATCTGTCATCTTGGGCACTACATAGGTGGACAACATTGAGAGGTAGCCTCAGCTCAAACCTCTCGCGCGAGGGAACTAATACTAATGCATATAAATTTCCGGCTAAGCCTTACCTAATTCTGGTATTGTGGTTGTATGGTAAAATTGGAATGGTATTGCATCCGAATCCAACCATCAGTTTTTGTAAAAGGGTTAAGGCTCATGCCTCAACATTTTCATCATCATAAACCATTTGTGTTTCTCAACACATGGCAAAACATCTCAATAGAATGACTCTTCATTCCAAGGTTTTCACAATTCATTTTCACCAAGTATTCCCATCTAAAGTGACTCAAGTTTTGACTTAGCTCTAAGCTACTAAGTTAAGAGTGTTCACTAAGGTGGGGATGCTAAGATCAATCTCATGCCATAGAATGACATCTAAAGTTATCTAGATAGGTCAAGTTTTATACTTTTTATGCTACCCTCAAAACAAGTAAAGGACTTTGGTAAAGTAAAGAAAGTAAAAAGCTTGAAAGTAAAACTTGGAGTAGGTACTAGTCAACTTGGTATAACCAAAGCATGCCTATTGCATCTTGCTTAGGTTATCTAAATATTCTAGCTTGCTAACAATAGCTTGCCTTGGTTGGTGCAGTGGTTGAAGTTTTCTTCCCCTTCTTCTTGGTAGAACTCCTCCTCCTCGAAAGCTTGGTCGGTACTATCGTCTATAAATACATACGGAGTACACAATCACCAAACAATACTTAACTAGTCTACTTAGCACTCTAAGGCACACATTTGATGATCTATTATCATCACAAGCATCACAAGGTTTTATTAACTAGCTTCATTCTTTTTATTTGAGAAAAGTAATTTCTACTTATTGAAAATAACTAAGATTTAATATTCTCTAATTAAAATATGGGATTGATATGTCCATTTTGCATCACTATTCTATGTCTTAATTCACTATTATTCATTGATATATTTCGTATTGAGAGGTGATACTTATGTTATTTCATCTATTTTTGCATGGTTGATGACTTTTGGAGCATGGACCGCTGCAGTCAGGATTCTGATGGAAAAGGTGTTGTTTGGAGGCAAAATTCACGAAGATCAGAAAATCCGGCAAAATATAAGGAAAATTCTATTTTTCCAAAAGACTCAGGATGCCATAAGATGGAGTGGAGGTGGGCCACATGGGGCCCACACCACCCCATGGCGCGGGCAGGCCTAGGCCATGCCTGGGAGTGGTGTGGCTGTCCTGGCCCACTCCAGCCTCTCTCCTCTGGCGTATATCATCCCCACGAAACCCTAAGACTCGGGGAGCGACCACAGAATGATTCCGCCGCCTCTACGGGGCGAAAAACACCGAGAGAGAAAGATCTCTCCGGCAGACAAATTTCTGCCGGGGGAATTCCTTCCCGGAGAGGGAAGATCGTCGCCATCAAAACCACCATCAAGCTGGACTTCATCGGGACCATCATCATCCCCATCATCACCCTCATCACCATCTCCATATTACTGTAACAATTGCGTTGAATCTTGCATAGTTCATAGGGGAAACTTTCCCAGTGTTGATTACTCTCTGTAGTTGATGCTATTGAGTGAACCATTGAATTATTGTTTATGTTCAAATTGTTTTACATCATTATTCCATCTCTGATCATGATCCATATGTTGTCTTGTGAGTATTTCGTTTTGTTCTTGAGGACATGAGAGAAGTCTTGTTGTTAGTAGTGGAGTTGCGTTGAGAAAGATTCCATAGATTGTTATTTAAGTTGTGGTGTACTTCTTCTAGTGGTGTCATGTGAACGTCGACTACATGACACTTCACCTATAAGGGCCTAGGGGAATGCATTGTGTATTTGTCTACTAATCGTAGGGGTTATCGGAGTGACAGAAACCTGAACCCCCGTTAGGAAACCATTGCACAAGGGACGTAAGGGTCTTAGAGTTTAAAGCTGTGGTTAGGTTTCTACCTTAATTACTTTCTTGTACTTACGGATGTTTGCCAGGGGTTTAATCACAAGTATGTATTTAGTCTTGGATGGGGCGGTACATTAGCACAGGTTCACCCACACAACACTTAGCAAGCTAAAGAAGATTAATCGGCTATATGAAGCGACAGCACTTGACAGTCTTCCCATGTGTCCTCGAGAACATTTGGTCATCTAAAGAAATACAACCGGCTTGTCCTTTGCTGCATAAAGGATTGGGCCACTTGCTGCATTCATGTACTGTATTTTATTTACTCGTACTTTGTTTACTTTCTTTATCGAAAACCCCTAAAAATCCGTTTGCGAAGTATTTGCAGAGAATTCCTGATCCATACCACTAGCCAACACCTTCTGCTCCTCGTTGGGTTCGACACTCTTACTTATTGAAAATACTGCGATACACCCCCTATACTTGTGGGTCATCAAGACTATTTTCTGGCGCCGTTGCCGGGGAGTGAAGCGCTATTGGAGAGTGGAACTGGTAAAGGAAACTTCTACTGTGAGTATTTTTACTTCTGCTAGTTGCTTTATTTTCGTTATGGATAATTCGCTGAGTTTCTTATTTGGTAATGCTACTACCACTGCTAAGGTAGTAGATAAGCCACCACCTGCTGAGAAAGATGTTTTCAAAATACCTACAAGAATTATTGATCGTGTTATGGATAACTACTATGTTGGGGATGGAACTATCCATCCCGGTGATCATTTACTCTTTATACACGAATTATGCGGGTTATTCAAGTGTGCATGTATTACTACAGATCAAGTTAAGAAGAAGTTATTCTCATTATCACTGAAAGGAAGAGCCGAGGGATGGTATAAGCTGCTGAAGAATGGTCAAGCTCTGGAATGGGAGGAAATAGTGCCTCTCTTTTATTCAAAGTTTTATCCTCCTAGTGAGATTCATAAAGATCGGAATCAAATATACAACTTTTGGCCTCTTGATGGAGAGAGTACAGCTCAAGCTTGGGGGAGATTGAAGTTACCAATGCTCAAATGTCCCATTCATGAGCTCCCCAACAATATTATTATCAACAACTTTTATGCAAGGCTCCCTCTACATGACAAGGATTTATTGGATGCTTCTTGTGCTGGATCATTCACTAGCATGGAAGAAAAAGCTAAATGGGACCTTCTAGCTCGTATTCAAGACAATGCTGAAGCTTGGGAGAATGACAAAGGTAGAAAGTCAGGTATAAATTATGATTATGAATGTATTGAATCTTTTATGGGAACTGATGACTTTCAAAATATTAGTAATATTTATGGTCTTGACTTGCAAGTTATTTCGAATTGCTTTAGAGCTTTTGCTTCCTATATCGAAATTCCAAAAAGGGGATGGAACAAATACCATGCACCTTATAAAGATATTGTTGACTATGCTCCTATTGGAAGTGCTGAGTATTGCATTATTGATCCCATCTTACCCGAACCTTATATCGAGAAGATTCCCTTCCCCGAAAAGGTAAAGGACCATCCTTTGATAACTAATGTAATCACCAAAAGTGAAAAAAGAACTATAAAACCTGATGAACAAATAAACATTGAACCTGTGGTAGCAATTGTGAAAGACCTTGTCACTAAAAGCGTAGAAGATGGGCACATAGTCTTTTGTGAGGATGCTTCTAATATTGTTTCACATCCCAATAGAACTAAAAAGGCTAGTGTTCCTGTGCTTTCTGTTAGAATTGGTGATCATTACTATTATGGTTTGTGTGATATTTGTGCAAGTTCTAGTGCTATTCCTTATGAGCTTTACAGAGAAATTATGCCTGAAATCAGTCATTGCGAGTTGGAAGAGATTGATGTGGTTATTCACCTTGCTAATAGAGAGACCATCTCTCCAATTGGTATTGTACGAGACGTGTAAGTTCTTTGTGGTAAGATTAAGTACCCTGCTGATTTTCTAGTACTTGGTTCAGATGCTAGTAAAACCTATCCTATCATTTTTGGTAGACCTTTCTTGAGTACTTGTGGAGCTATTATTGATTGCAAGAGGGACAAAATCTTGACTAAGTTTGATGGGGAATCCTATGAGTTTAATTTTTCGAAATTTGCTAAAGAACCTTGCGAAGAGGAAACCAGTAATGAGGATTTTAGGGTTGAACAACTTGCTTCTATTTCTCTTGCTCCTAACAATGCTTTGCAGCAATTTATGGAAGATCATGAAAGTGAAATCTTCATGGAAGAAAGGAATGAGATTGACAGGATCCTCCGTGATCAACCTAAGCTGCTTAAGCACGACTTGCCTGTGGAAGACTTGGGTAGCACGATGCCACCTAAAAAGGATCTGGTTTTCGATCTAAAACCTCTCCCTAATGATCTTAAATACACTTTTATTGATGATAAAAAGATATATCGTGTTATTATTAGCGCTAAACTTTTAGGGGAGGAAGAAGAAAGATTATTGGAAGTTTTGAGGAAACACCGAGGAGCTATGGGTTATACTCTGGATGATTTGAAAGGGATTTCACCTACTATATGTCATCATTGTATCAACATAGAACCAAATGCGAAGCCAGTAGTGGAGCACCAACGACGTTTAAATCCTAAGATGAAGGAAGTGGTAAGGAATGAGGTATTGAAACTCGTTGATGCTGGTATTATTTACCCTATTGCTGATAGTGAATGGGTTAGCCCTGTTCATTGTGTTCCTAAAAAGGGAGGCATTACCGTTGTCCCTAATGATAATGATGAGCTTATTCCTCAAAGAATAGTGGTAGGCTATAGGATGTGCATCGATTTTAGGAAAGTCAATAAAGTTACTAAGAAAGACCACTACCCGCATCCTTTTATTGATCAAATGTTGGAAAGGTTGTCTAAAAAGACCCATTTTTGTTTTCTTGATGGTTATTCTGGTTTCTCTCAAATTGCTATTAAACAACAAGATCAAGAAAAAACTACTTTTACTTGCCCTTATGGAACTTATGCTTATAGACGTATGCCTTTTGGTTTATGTAATGCTCCTGCTACTTTCCAAAGGTGCATGTCTGCTATCTTTCATGGTTTTTGTTAAGAGATTGTAGAAGTGTTCATGGATGACTTTTCTGTCTATGGAACTTCTTTTGATAATTGTCTGCACAACCTTGATAAAGTTTTGCAGAGATGTGAAGAAACCAATCTTGTTCTTAATTGGGAGAAATGCCACTTCATGGTTAATGAAGAGATTGTTCTTGGGCATAAAGTTTCTGAAAGAGGCATAGAGGTCGATAGAGCTAAGGTTGAGGCAATTGAGAAGATGCCATGTCCAAGAGACGTCAAAGGTATTTGTAGTATCCTTGGTCATGCGGGTTTCTATAGGAGGTTTATTAAAGACTTCTCTAGGATATCAAAACCTCTCACTAATCTTCTTCAAAAAGATGTACCTTTTGTTTTTTATGATGATTGTAGGGAAGCTTTTGAAACTCTTAAGAAGGCTTTAACTACAGCCCCTATTGTTCAACCACCTGATTGGAGTTTACCCTTTGAAATAATGTGTGATGCTAGTGATTTTGCTGTAGGGGCTGTCCTTGGGCAACGAATTGATAAAAAGTTAAACGTTATCCATTATGCTAGTAAGACGCTAGATGCTGCTCAAAGGAATTATGCCACTACTGAAAAGGAATTTCTAGCTGTTGTTTTTGCCTATGATAAGTTTAGGCCTTATATTGTGGACTCAAAAGTAAACATTCATACAGATCATGCTGCTATTAAATATCTTATGACAAAAAAGGACGCTAAGCCTAGGCTTATTAGATGGGTGCTTCTTTTACAAGAGTTTGATCTACACATAGTAGATAGGAAAGGTGCTGAAAATCCTGTAGCTGATAATTTATCTCGTTTGGAAAACATCTCTTTTGATCCTATGCCTGTTAATGATAGTTTCCCAAATGAACAGTTAGCCGCAGTAGGGGTGAGCTCCCGAGGAAGCCCTTGGTATGCTGATTATGCTAACTTTATTGTATCCAAGTATTTGCCTCCAACTTTTACAGCTCAGCAAAGAAGAAAGTTCTTTTATGGTTTGAGGCACTATTTTTGGGATGGCCCACACTTATACAAAGAAGGAGTTGATGGTATTATGCGAAGATGTGTTCTAGAATATGAGCAAAAAGAGATATTGCATAAATGTCATGGTAGCGCCTATGGAGGACATCATGCAGGGGATAGAGCTCCACAAAAGGTACTACAATCAGGTTTCTACTGGCTTACTCTTTTTAAAGATGCAAGAATTTTTTTTATCTTGTGATGAATGTCAGCGTGTTGGTAATATTTCTAGACGCAATGAAATGCCTATGAACTACTCTCTAGTTATTGAACCTTTTGATTGTTGGGGATTCGACTTTATGGGTCCTTTCCCTCCTTCGAAGGGTTACACTCATATTCTTGTCGCCGTTGATTATGTTACTAAGTGGGTAGAAGCCATTCCTACGAAAAGTGCTGACGGGGAAACCTCTCTAAAAATGCTTAAGGACGTTATCTTTCCTAGGTTTGGAGTGCCTAGGTATCTCATGACTGATGGGGGTTCTCATTTCATTCATGGCGGTTTTAGGAAGACCCTCGCTAAATATGATGTTAATCATAGAATTGCTTTAGCTTATCACCCCCAAACTAGCGGGCAAGTAGAGTTATGAAATAGAGAAATTAAATCTATCTTGCAAAAGACTGTCAATAGGTCTAGAAAAAACTGGGCTAAGAAGTTGAATGATGCTTTATGGGCTTATAGAACTGCTTACAAGAATCCTATGGGAATGTCCCCTTATAAAATGGTTTATGGGAAAGCTTGCCACCTACCCTTAGAATTAGAACATAAATCTTACTGGGCGGTGAAAGAACTAAATAGAGATTGTAAGCTCGCTGGTGAGAAAAGATTATTTGACTTAATTTCTTTAGATGAATGGAGGAGTGAAGCCTATGAGAATGCCAGGCTCTTTAAGGAAAAAGTTAAAAGATGGCATGACAAGAGAATACTTAAGAGAGAGTATCATGTTGGTGAGAAAGTTCTACTGTATAGGTCTCGTCTCAGATTTTTTGCAGGTAAGCTACTATCAAAATTGGAAGGACCTTTTATCATTGAAGAAGTATACCGTTCAGGAGCAATAAAAATTTCCTCTCTAAAAGATAATACTACACAAGTAGTGAATGGACAGTGACTCAAACACTATATTGCTGGAGATTCCTACAATGAAGATGTAGATGCCCTTCAAGTTATAACTCCAGAGAAATTCATTGAGGACCAAATTCAGAGACCTGCAGAGTCCATTTCCATCTAGGTAACAGTTCTGGTAAGAAAAGTTCTGCGAAAATACAATACAACTATATTTTTGCAGTTTTTAGCCAATATGGAAAGCTACGAAGCGAAAAAGGGACGGAACCGGAGCCGGGGTGGCTCACACCACCCCATGGCGCGGGCCCACCCCTGGCCGCGCCACCAGGTGGCAAGGCCACCCAGGACTCCTCCTCCGAGTCGTTTTTTCCCAGTACCTTCCTTTTGATATGAAACTTCGTAATATATAACTCCCCCGGATCCCCCGAGGTCCGTATATCGTGTTTTCGTCGTTTTTTTTTTCGATCTGTTTCTGCCAGGTAGAATCCCAAATTTGGAGCCACAATGTCTTCCTCTGGATCATCCAAGGGAGATTCTTTAGAGGACATCATCAACCCATACATGAGAGAATTGAAGATTCATCCCAAGGAGTTGTTGCTCGAAGATGGGGAGGTCCGGATTAAGGAGGTTCAAGGCCCTAAAGGTGAAGGAAGTCTGGAGGACAGGATGGAAGCACTGGAGCGAGAAGTCTTTAGGTACAGGAAGATGGCGGAACACGAAGTGGACATCATCCATCCGAACTCATCGCCGAGCACCAAAAGGGGACTACTGAACTCAAAGACGAAGTCCTTTCACTCCGCCAAACAACCAACGAACTGCAAGCAGAGTTTTATGACGTTCAAAATCAAAACTGTGAGTATGAGGCTAGATTTAAACGCATAAGTGCTGCTGCAAGTTTCAGGATGTTGGAAACCACGATATCCTTTGTTGATGGGAAGCCTTTACCCTGGAAAATGGACGAAGATGAGAGGATACCACCACCACCGAAGGAGTAATTCATCATCAGGTTTGGCATCCCCTTGGTTTGTTCCAAGCTTGGGGGAGTGCCGCGGTATCATATCACTATCTTCTATCTTTTTACCTTTTTAGTAGAGTCATATCATGAATAGAGGAGTTATTATGTAGTATGGTTTGCATTATGGAAGTGTCCCCTCTCTCGTTAGATATGTATCCCTTGGTGTGAGTTTCCGTTATGGAATATTAATGGGAAGTTCTATCATTCACTCTTTTGCATAGCTATGTTAGTTTTCAATTCGTGGTTATATGATTGATCTTGTTGTTAGTATTGGTATCACTGTGGGATCATTGAGTTAATTTAGTTGGTTTTGGCAAACCTGGCTCGGTCAGTAGCAACACCTTTTTGAGAGTTGAAAAGAAAAAAGATAGTAGTACTCTAGAGAAAAATTATATCATCATCTTTCTTTCTTGATTTGCTGATAAGTCTAGTATTCTCTAGTTAAGATCTTCTGTGCTTCCAAGTAAGATTGCATGTTTGTCTTTATCATTTGTTTGTTTGGTTGTTTCCCTCAACTCTTGTACTTGCTACCCAGCCTTGCTAGCCAAAAACATGTACTGAGAGGGTATTCTTCTCGTGCATCCATCTCCTTTAAACCAAAACCCATGCCATTTGTGTCCACCATACCTACCTAGTAGCATTATTGCTATTCCAAGTAAATTCTTGTTTTATCTACCTCCCAAATTAAACTTGTTATGAGAAAATTAGTGATTAAAGCTCTCACGAACTTGATGGCACACTTTACTTTCTTGCATTTAATAAACTTGAACCATTGGGTCCTTCTTTGTTGCGTATATGCTTGCGCTTTATGAGGTGAAGTTAGCCGAACCATGTATCATGGGGACCGCTTTCAACACTTCATTTGGTACTTTGTACCTAGTTGATATCATGTTCTTTTGCTTATGGATCCTGGCGGTGTGAAATAAAACTAGAACTTGTAAGATCATGGAGTTTATATGTGTGTTAGAGAAACGCCTGGGCCGCTAGCCTAAGCCATGCCTAATCATGGTGGAAACTTGCAGCATAACTATAGTGAGCATTCTATGAAGCATCCTCAATAAAAACCTATGCAAATAGCAAATAAAAAGATCGTTGTGATGCTCACTGTCTGCTTGCCTTGTCATTTTGATTATGGGATAGCTCATGTGTCATGTGCAAGGGGTACCCCATTGGCGGTTCTCAATGATACACATGTATTTACAATGACAAGAGCTTGCCCGTGACTAAAGTTGAGTAGCATGAGGATCGATACTCATAAGTAAGGGGCATGAGATTTCAATTTATAACTTGTCAAGCATATCCTCTTAGTTGTGTCACTTTAACCTTAATCACAAAAAGATGCCTATGATAGGGGCAATGAGAGCTGAAAGCTAGTAAGTATCATAATTTTTGGGAGCTCTTTATGAGACTTGCAATCCCTGCTTCCCTCTGCGAAGGGCCTTTCTTTTACTTTGCAGTTGAGTCAGTAAACCTATTCCCTTCTATCTCAGCAAGTATTTTGAGTTGATGTGTTTCATTCATTCATACGATGATTTATGCATTCATGTTTCTTATGTTCCTTGTTTTGCACATTGCTCTTATCTTGAAAGTTTACTACTTTGAAAGCTTTCTTTGAAAACCAGCTATTTGTGAACTCCAGCAAATTATCAACTATTCTTCGACCAAGAGCTAAGTTTGCCATTACCAATTATGATTCACTTTATGTATCCTTATTGTGCTTCCTTTACTCATTGCAAGTTGAGTTATATAATAGTGAGTTGTCTTCTATTATGATCTATGTATTCGATGAATGTGATGCTTCTTGTCCGTATTCTTTTATCGACTCTTCACTCCATAAACCTGAGGCCATGTTTATTGAGCTCAGTTTCGCTTGGGGACAAGCGAAGTCTAAGCTTGAGGGTAGTTGATACGTCCATTTTGCATCACTATTCTATGTCTTAATTCACTATTATTAATTGATATATTTCGTATTGAGAGGTGATACTTATGTTATTTCATCTATTTTTGCATGGTTGATGACTTTTGGAGCATGGACCGCTGCAGTCAGGATTCTGATGGAAAAGGTGCTGTTTGGAGGCAAAATTCGCGAAGATCAGAAAATCCGGGAAAATATACGGAAAATTCTATTTTTCTAGAAGACTCAGGATGCCAGAAGATGGAGTGGAGGTGGGCCACAGGGGGCCCACACCACCCCATGGCGCGGGCAGGCCTAGGTCGCGCCTGGGAGTGGTGTGGCCGCCCTGGCCCACTCCAGCCTCTCTCCTCTGGCGTATATCATCCCCACGAAACCCTAAGACTCGGGGAGCGACCACAGAAAGATTCCGCCGCCTCTGCGGGGCAGAAAAACACCGAGAGAGAAAAATCTCTCCGGCAGACAGATTTCTGCCAGGGGAATTCCTTCCCGGAGAGGGAAGATCGTCGCCATCAACACCACCATCAAGCTGGACTTCATCGGGACCATCATCACCATCAGCACCCTCATCACCATCTCCATATTGCTGTAACAATTGCGTTGAATCTTGCATAGTTCATAGGGGAAACTTTCCCGGTGTTGATTACTCTTTGTAGTTGATGCTATTGAGTGAACCATTGAATTATTGTTTATGTTCAGATTGTTATACATCATTATTCCATCTCTGATCATGATCCATATGATGTCTTGTGAGTAGTTCGTTTTGTTCTTGAGGACATGGGAGAAGTCTTGTTGTTAGTAGTGGAGTTGCATTGAGAAAGATTCAATAGATTGTTATTTAAGTTGTGGTGTACTTCTTCTAGTGGTGTCATGTGAACGTCGACTACATGACACTTCACCTATAAGGGCCTAGGGGAATGCATTGTGTATTTGGCTACTAATCGTAGGGGTTGCCGGAGTGACAGAAACCTGAACCCCCGTTAGGAAACCATTGCACAAGGGATGGAAGGGTCTTAAAGTTTAAAGTTGTGGTTAGGTTTCTACCTTAATTACTTTCTTATACTTACGGATGTTTGCAAGGGGTTTAATCACAAGTATGTACTTAGTCTTGGATGGGGCGGTACATTAGCACAGGTTCACCCACACAACACTTAGCAAGCTAAAGAAGATTAATCAGCTATATGAAGCGAAAGCACTTGACAGTCTTCCCATGTGTCCTCGAGAACGTTTGGTCATCTATAGAAATACAACCGGCTTGTCCTTTGCTGCATAAAGGATTGGGCCACTTGCTACATTTATTCTTACTGTCTTTTGTTTACTCGTCCTTTGTTTACTTGCTTTATCGTAAACCCCTGAAATCCGTTTGCTAAGTATTTGCAGAGAATTCCTGATCCATACCACTAGGCAGCACCTTCTGCTCCTCGTTCGGTTCGACACTCTTACTTATCGAAAATACTACGATACACCCCCTATACTTGTGGGTCATCAGGGATCATATGGACACATGTCATCACCACATATTCTAACATATGGGAATGTGATTTAAGGGTTGAATCTCATTTGAATAAGTTTAAGTTTAATAATTAATGATTTAAAGTGACTAGAAATGCCTATATAGCATTATTTTGGTACTAGTCCACAGTCACTGCATGTAAACCTTAATATTATTACATATTCAGATAGGTATGGTTAAATGTGATTTTTGAGAGTTGGAATCAACTCAAAAGCTATTATGGTTGATTTTATAAAAATGTTTGAACATGCAAAAGATTATGTCTTGTTATATTTACTAGGAGAGATCTCTAACTCTAAATGAATTAAATCCAACGGGCTTGGATAGATATTTTCAGTAGCTTTCTAGCAAAATTTGAATCACTCAATTTGGTTCTGTAGATCTTCCTGAATTGATTTTTGAACTAAGGGACAGAAGTGAGTTCAAACTAAAATAGAAAAATCTATATTTGAACTAACTAGGTCACGAGGGAAAACTAATGGGCC
Organism: Avena eriantha; assembly: GCA_910589775.1. NCBI lineage: Eukaryota > Viridiplantae > Streptophyta > Magnoliopsida > Poales > Poaceae > Avena > Avena eriantha. The sequence continues at coordinate 493,870,927 of OU342743.1, forward strand.
GGCCCAGTGGCATTCTGCGGCATAGAGAACAGCTGACAGGGGGGTCCACATGTCAGTGGCTCTTTAAACGTGAAGCGGTACGGGGCGACGTGGACTGTTAAATTAAAAGGGAGATCTACGGTTGTGGCATGTCGTCGACGACGGACAGGCCGCCGACGAGGTGGAACCCTAGCGGCTCGGTGCGGGTCTGGGGCGGCTTACCGGGGCTCCGGCGAGGGTCGGTGAGGTGGGCAAACGAACAAGTCGAGGACGGCGGTTCTGCTGGTACTAGCAGCATCCCGAGAGGTGGCCATGATCAACGGCCCCCTTCTTCTCCCTCCGCGGCAGACTTCGGAGAATTTCCGATGCTGCGGACAACGACTTTCTCCAGTGGGGCTCTGGGAGTGTTCTTAGAGGGAGGGGATGAGAGTGGTGTGAGGAAACGATGTTGGGGAGGCCTCTATTTATAGGCTCGGCGGAGCACCAGAGGAGCATGGGCAGTGCTCGTCAGTGACGACGACACAACGAGCTAGAGGTGTGGGCGGTGGGCTAGGACGGTGGGCGGTGCCCTGGCGAGTGTCACGGAGGTGCATGTGTAGTGGTTTGCGGTCGGGGGAGGTGAGTGGCGCGGGGCACACGATGTCTCTGCCGATGGTGAGTTTCGCGGCGACCGGCGACTACGGGGCACGGTCGGGGGAACGGGCATGTCCGTTAGCTTCCTAGGATGGTTGTGATCGTGTAGGTGGGCGGCTGGAGTGAGGCGGGGTCTGGTCGAGCGGGGACCGTGCGTGCTCTGCGGGCGGCGTCAGCATGGCCGATAGGCTCCAGGCGCGACGGTTCCTGGCTGCTCATGGCGCTGTCCATGGGCTGGGCCTGGCTAGGCGGTGGAGGTGGACCACAGGCGACATGCTGGACATGGTGGGCGAAGCTGGCGGCGGCTGTGGCGCGCTGTCGCCGGTGAGGGTGCCCAATGGTGCTCGGCCTTAATGGCCATGACCATTTGGTCGTGGCACAGTGGGTGGCCAGGCTAGAAAAGGGTAGGGGGTGCACAGGGTGACTGTGGTTGCAAAATGGGAGACCACATTGGTCCAAACACTGCTCAAAATAGTGTTTTTGGTTTTTGTTTGAATTTTGCCCACAAGGTGTTTGTAGAAATGGCCGAAAGAATTCAAGTTTTGAATTTTGAGATGATTTTTGGTGGAGTTGTTAGGCACATGCTTAAGCATCTGTGGTTGCTTGGGATTTGAAAATGGATCTCATTTGAGTGGTTTTTGAATAAGTGTGATCTTGGTACCTACACTAGATTCAATTTTCAAATGCCATTTAAAATTAGTGTTTGAAAGTTTTTGGTAGATCACAAAGTGGGCCTTGGTACATCAAAGCTTGTACTAGCAAGGGGTGCAAAGATCCACATTTGTTTCTTTTAGGTTTTGAGTTCTAGGAATAGCCAAAGTAGGCATGTTGATTAAAATGGCACAAATGACCATTTGCTTCTTTTATTTATTTTGATTTGTTTTTCTTTGGGATTTATTTGGGAATGATCTAGATGATGTTTATTTCACCTAAGAATCATTTTACAATCAATGGATCACTTAATCAAGGCAATTCAAATCAACTCCTAAATTAAATGCACACACACATGAATGCTTTAATAATTTTAATTGAAAAAGTTTTTGTTAACTCTAAATTTGATGATTTGGATCATGATCACTTGGATTAGAGTTTTGGGATCTTACAAACCTTCCCCCGTTAAACAAAATCTCGTCTCGAGATTTACGACAGAAAACTAGAAACTAAAGAGATCTGGAAACTCTGTCCTAATGTAATCTTCTCGCTCCCAAGTGGCTTCCTCTTCGCGATGTTTGCGCCATTGAATCTTGATAAACTTGATACTCCTGGTTCTGGTGGTTCTGTAAGCTTCCTCCAAGTTACGGATGGGACTTCACGATATGTCAGGTCATTGTTGATCTCAATAGCTCGCTGATCGATGTTCTTGAAAACTTCAGTCTTCTCCGGCACTTCCAGGCATTTGCGAGGTAACGAGATATGGAACACATTGTGGATGGCTAACGTCTCTTCAGGTAGTTCCAGTTGATACGATACTTCTCCTCGACGGTTCAAAATCTTGAAGGGCCCGATATATCTAGGGGCTAACTTTCCTTTCAGGCTAAAGCACCACGTTCCCTTCAATGGCAAAACCTTGAGATATACAAAATCTCCGACATTGAAAGTCAGGTCTCTCCTTCTCTTGTCAGCATAACTCTTCTATCTGGATTAGGCGGTCTTGAGGTGCTCACGGACTTTGTGCACCTTTTCTTCAGCATCTCAGAGAATGTCGGGTCCAAAGATCTGACTCTCTCCTACTTGCGACCAATTCATAGGGGTATGGCACTTTCTTCCGTATAGGAATTCAAATGGTGCCATCTGCAAACTGGCTTGATAACTGTTGTTATATGAGAATTCTGCGAAAGGCAGGCAGTCTTCCCATTTTGATCCGTATTCCAACACACAAGCTCTCAACATATCTTCTAAGATTTGGTTGACTCTTTCAGTCTGTCCATCAGTTTGCGGGTGATAAGCGGTGCTGAAATTCAACTTGGTTCCTAAGCCTTCCTGGACTTTCTGCCAAAATCTCGAGGTAAACTGGGTTCCTCGATCTGATACTATGGTCTTGGGGGTTCAATGCAGACTAACAATCCTAGCAATATACAACTATGCTAGCTTCAAACTCTGGTAGGTAGTCTTGATAGGTATAAATGAGCTACCTTGGATAGTCTATCAACGATGACCTAGATTGAGTCATTTCCCCTACTAGAAGTAGGCAAACCGGTGATAAAGTCCATTCCATTGGAATCCCATTTCCATTCCGGAATCTGCAATGGTTGCAATAGTCCTGCGGGTCTCTGATGCTCTGCTTTGACTCTTTGACAGATGTCACACTTGGCGATGTAGCTTCCGATTTCTCTCTTCATCTTGTGCCACCAAAATTGCTCTTTAAAATCTTGATACATCTTTGTTCCTCCGGAGTGGATAGAATAAAGAGTATCATGAGCTTCCTTCATGATAACTTGCTTCGGCTTCGAATCTGCTGGCACACAGATACGTCATTTGTGCCACATAACTCTTTCTTCGTCTTCAGTGAATCCAGGTACCTTTCCTGTACCAATACGGCGTTTGATTCCGTCGATACTTTCATTTCCCTTCTAGGCTTCCTTGATTTGGCTGATTAACATGGGTTGAAGTTCAATGCTAGCTAAGAATCCTGTTAACAAGCTCAGTTCTAAACTGCTCCAACTCCTCATACAAACTTGGTTGCTTCTCCTTGATCATGGTGTTTAGCCTGCACGACAATCTGCTAAGAGCATCCGCTACCACATTGGCTTTGCCGGGGTGATAGTGAATGTCAAGGTCATAATCCTTGATTAACTCTATCAATATCCTTTGCCTCATATTCAGCTCCTTCTGAGTGAAAATGTACTTCAAGCTTTTGTGATCTGAGTAAATCTCACAGCGATTACCCATAAGATAATGACGCCATGTCTTCAATGCCAAAACTACAGCTGCTAATTCAAGATCATGGGTCGAATAGTTCGGCTCATGCTGCTTCAGTTGTCAAGATAGATAAGCGATGACTTTGCCTTCTTGCATCAATACACATCCGAGACCAATCTTGGATGCATCACAATATACATCAAACAACTTCTTGATATCTAGCATGATCAATATTGGGGCTGATATCAATCTCTTCTTCAGCTCTTGGAAACTAGCTTCACACTTGTTGGTCCATTCAAACTTCTTGTCCTTCTTCAGCAATTGGGTCATGGGTCTGGTGATGCTCGAAAATCCTTCGACGAACTTGCGGTAATATCCCGCTAATCCGAGAAATGCACGGACTTGGGTTTGGGTGGTTGGGGCTTCCCATTCTTCGACATCTTTGATCTTGGCGGGATCAACAGAGACTCCTCCGGTAGACACAATATGTCCTAAGAATCCTACTTCTTTTAGCCAAAACTCAAACTTACTGAACTTGGGATATAACCGATGCTCTCTCAAGGTTTCTAGGATGATTCTCAGATGTTGCCCATGCTCTTCTTCTGACTTGGAGTAGATAAGGATATCGTCGATAAACACAACGACAAACTTATCTAGGAAATTCATAAAGATCTTATTCATGAGATTCATGAAATAAGCAGGGGCATTGGTTGATCCAAAAGACATAACCGTATACTCGTATAAACCATAACGAGTAGTAAAGGTGGTCTTCAGAATATCCGTTGCACGAACCTTAAGTTGGTGATAACCAGTCCTAAGATCAATCTTTGAGAATACCTAGGCGCCAGTCAACTGATCAAATAGATCCTCTATCTTTGGCAAGGGGTACTTGTTCTTGATGGTGACATCATTCAGTTTCCTGTAATCTGTGCACAAACGGTTGCCTCCATTTTTCTTGTCGACGAATAACACTGGTGACCTCCATGGCGATGCGCTTGGTTGAATCAAGCATGTTGCTAACATAGCATCCAACTGCTTCTTCAGTTCCACTAACTCTGAGGGGTTCATGCTATAGGGTCTCTAGGCTATGGGTCCGGTTCTGGGGATTAGTTAGATAATGAACTCAATATCCCTATCCGGGGGCATACCTGGCAATTCATCTGGGAATACATCGGGGTATTCACAGACTACTCGGACTTGGTCTATGGTGGGTAAGGCAAGACTCTTGTTGCACTTGAATTGACGAGGTAAGGTTTCAGATATATGCTCTACTGTGACTCCAGAGCTACTGGTCATGGTGATGGCTTTCTTAGCACAGTCTATCAGTCCTTTATGCCTTGACATCCAGTCCATACCTAGTACTACTTCCAATCCTTTGGTTCCGAGTACGATTAGGTTGGCATAAAAATCTATCCCATGTATTCTGATAGGCATAGCTTTGCAAATTTTTCTAGCTTTTGTGGTTGAGCCAGGGATTTGGACTATCATGACATGCTTCAAGTTGGTTGGGTGAATCTTACTAGTGCATGCAAATTCTTCCGTGACAAATGAATGCGATGCTCCCGAATCAAACAATACCCTTGCTAAAACTGAGTTGACAGAAAACATACCCAGCACTACGTCTGGCGCTTCTTGGGCTTCCTCGGTGTTCATGTGGAAGAGACGGCCGTTGCGGTTGTGAGGGTTCCCTGGGGCAAACCTTCTCCCTGGTTGAACACGACGCTGCTGTTGAGCTAGGGCATTCACATTGGCAGTGGCGACAGTCTTCTTGGGACACTCATTGGAATAGTGACCCTTCACTCCACACTCGAAACAAGTTATCTGGGACTTGTCTTTTGCTGCGACAGGCACAACATTGCTGCCAGTTCTGGGTGCAGTGTTGTTGTTGTTGTTGCTCTTGGGAGGTGCACGGTTGAAATTGCTGGTGTTTCCGGGGTGATTGTTGTTTCCTCCGGACTTCACATTGCCTCTGCTACGGTTGGGTAGCTTGGGCGAGACATTGGGGGTCGGTTGTTCCTTGGTGCATATCCTGGTGAGGGGTTGGGACGGTACTTCTGGTGACTGTTGGATCCAGATTGCTGCATCATACGACGTTTGCGGTTGTCGTTTGCCTGATTAATCTTCCCTTCCATCTGAATGGCAGAGTCGACTAGCTCTTCGAGATCCTCGAAGCGGATGTTGACGAGGACAGTCTACATCTCATCGTGCAGTCTATTCAGGAATCTCTCCTACTTTTTGGCCTTCGTGTTGATCTCATCAGGTGCATACCTGGCAAGCGACAGGAATCTGTCATGGTACTCCACCACAGTCATTCTGCCTTGCTTCCACTCTCTGAATTCATCCCTTATTCGGGTGACTAGACCCTGCGGCACGTGGGTGCGGCTGAACTTGATCTTGAAGGCTTCCCATGTCATCACTTGACCATGGTTCATCAGGCGGATGCTGTTCCACTAGGCTCTTGCGTCTCCTGCCAAGTAGTGGGTGGCAAAGAGAACTTTCTCGTTGAAATCAACTCTGGCTACTTCCAAATTGTTCTCCATCGTCTGCAACCAGTCATCAGCATCTAATGGGTTCTCTGAAGTGCTAAATATTGGGGGATTGGTATTCTGGAAGTTCTTCAGCTTGGATCCTTGATGATCCTGATTTCCATGCACTTGGTTGTTTTGGGCCATCTGGGCTGTCTGCTGCAGTGTTGCTAGGTTGGCCTGGCGCTCTGCCCTGCTTGCTTCACGGTCTGCAACTAACATCTGCATAATCTGTAGCATTGGGTCCTGCGATGAGCTGCTCCCTCCTAGTTTTCCACGAGTCATCTGAAGATTGAGGTAGATAAAGGGGTAAGAGGGAAAGTTCTAAGGTTCATGGTTTTGGTTTCAAAGCTAAAACTGTGAGTTTGACTCAGGTTTTGCAACTAACTTCATTTCGTACATTCAAACAAGCACACGATACAAACACACACACACTACATCAAGGAAAACAAATGGTTTTAAGAACCATTCTACAAGCTACAATACAGTGGGACCGATACATCTCATGCTACGACAGTGCTCTAGTGCATCTACTCATCGTCGATGAAGTCGGAATCCTCATCGTCAGTGTAGAAGTCCACATCATCCTCCTCCAGAAAGTCATCATCATTGCTGAGGTAAGAATCCATGTCTCCCTGGATGTCTTCACCCTCGTCCTCTTCCTCCTTTGCTGCAAGCTAAGCTTCTTGCTCCTTGACGGTCTTCTCGAGGTCGGCCACCTTCTTGTGAAGACGGGCGATGGTGCGATGCTTCTTTTCGCGCTGGAGGCGAAGAGACTGGCGGTCCTTGACTAAGAGTGAGAAAGTCTGGGCCTTCTGGTCGGCAATGGCACGGTTGTGGTTGGCAAACTCCCTAGCATTGTCCAATTCCTTCTAGCGATCGTACAACAGGAAGTCAAGGTTCTCCACTTGACGCTTCAACTCCGGGTGACTGGGCATCTCCATCGGCATTCCCATGAAGTCACGCCTTGCATAGTGAGCAAAACGGGTTCCTTGGATTTGGTTGACACTGAGGGCACATAGACGTGCGAGAGCTTCATGCATTGCCCTGGCTAATCCATCTAGCCAGTTGTTCTCCCTTACAGAGAACTGGATTCTCCCAGACGTTGGTGCTTCTATGCTTCCTCGAAGATCAGCGGTGACTAGCCACTATAAATCTCCTCCCGGGGGTCCTGGAAGTTGAGCTCCAAGAAACTCCGGATGTGGGCATCCCAATAACTCCGACACTGAATCTAGATCCCTCTCGAAGATCAGCTAGCCTCCGTTGCCCAACTAGTAGAACTTGCTGAACTGAGTCTCCATCTACAAGAATTAAGGATGAGGAAGTTAGTGAAGTGATCAATTGTGTCAAATTTTAGGTAGTAATATAAGAATTGGAGGAACATGAATTTTTGAGAAAGAATGAATTTCCAAAGGTAAGAGAGGAAATAGTTTTTCATAAATACTCACTTTGGTTTTGAAATTAAGTTTTTGTTCGGACGTCCATTCTAACTAGGGTCTCGTATGGTCAGGATGGCTCTGTTACCAACTTGTCAACACCCGGTTTTTTAATCCCAGATGCCTATTATGTCATACATCGCAATCCCAGGATTACCATTTTCGTGAGACATAACATATTGGATATCACAATACATCATCTATTACAAACCATAAATAAGGTCTTACACAAATAAGGATCTCATGATCCAGTCTTAATGCAACAAGCAACGGAATAAATAATAAGCGTAGCGGTGGGGTCCATCTTCAGGGGCACAGGCAATGCTGACGAAGGCAGATGGTCCTAGTTATCATAGCCGTCCTGCTGACCGTCATCTTGGTAATCTCCTTCACTCTGGCCATAGGAACAGCCAAAGACAAAAACCATGAGTACTGTTTAAGTACTCGCAAACTATCACTAACAAGTAAGATAGCACTAGTGGGAAAATGCTAACGCTAAGTTTAACTATGAAGTTAAGTTTGAAACCTAAGCTGAGTTCAGAAACAAAGAAAGATAAAATAAAGTTCTAGAATCACTTAAGTTGCGAAGCTAGTGTCATAGTCACAACCCTGTTGTGGTCAAGTCAAAATTCATCATTCATTTCATAAGTCATTTTGAAAACATCTGACAACGAAACAGTATGGCCACTCCAACTATCCATAACCACGGACGCGGCTATTCGAATAGTTTGACACTCTGTAGAGGTGGTACACTTTCACCACAAGATTCGATACATCTGTCAGGGATAACCCTGAATCATCATACTTAGTATGCATATAGTCAAACATAACCTTTCCTTTACACACTCTAGTATACGCACCTCTCCTATGAGCATGGCCTCTCAACCAGGACCATATGTCATCTTGGGCACTGCATAGGTGGAAAACATTGAGAGGTAGCCTCAGCTCAAACCTCTCCCGTGAGGGAACTAATACTAATGCATATAAATTTCCGGCTAAGCCTTACCCAATTCAGGTATTGTGGTTGTATGGTAAAATTGGAATGGTATCGCATCCGAATCCAACCATCAGTTTTGTAAAAGGGTTAAGGCTCATGCCTCAACATTTTCATCATCATAAACCATTTGTGTTTCTCAACACATGTCAAAACATCTCAATAGAATGACTCTTCATTCCAAGGTTTTCACAATTCATTTTCACCAAGTATTCCCATCTAAAGTGACTCAAGTTTTGACTTAGCTCTAAGCTACTAAGTTAAGAGTGTTCACTAAGGTGGGGATGCTAAGATCAATCTCATGCCATAGAATGACAACTAAACTTATCTAGATAGGTCAAGTTTTATACTTTTTATGCTACCCTCAAAACAAGTAAAGGACTTTGGTAAAATAAAGAAAGTAAAAAGGCTTGAAAGTAAAACTTGGAGTAGGTACTAGTCAACTTGGTATAACCAAAGAATTCCTATTGCATCTTGCTTAGGTTATCTAAATATTCTAGCTTGCTAACAATATCTTGCCTTGGTTGGTGCAGTGGTTCAAGTTTTCTTCCCCTTCTTCTTGGAAGAACTCCTCCTCCTCGAAAGCTTGGTCGATACTATCGTCTATAAATACATACAGAGTACATAATCACCAAACAATACTTAACTAGTCTACTTAGAACTCTAAGGCACACATTTAATGATCTATTATCATCACAAGCATCACAAGGTTTTATTAACTAGCTTCATTCTTTTTATTTGAGAAAAGTAATTTCTACTCATTGAAAATAACTAAGATTTAATATTCTCCAATTAAAATATGGGATCATATGGACACATGTTATCACCACATATTCTAACATACGGGAATGTGATTAAAGGGTTGGATCACATTTGAATAAGTTTAAGTTTAATAATTAATGATTTAAAGTGACTAGAAATGCCTATATAGCATTATTTTGGTACTAGTCCAAAGTCATTGCATGTAAACCTTAATATTATTACATATTCAGATAGGTATGGTTGAATGTGATTTGTGAGAGTTGGAATCAACTCAAAAGCTATTATGGTTGATTTTATAAAAAAAATTGAATGTGCAAAAGCTTTTGTCTTGTTATTTTTACTAGGAGCGATCTCTAACTCTAAATGAATTAAATCCAATGGGCTTGGATAGATCTTTTTAGTAGCTTTCTAAAAAAAATTGAATCACTCAATTTGGTTCAGTAGATCTTCTTGAATTGATTTTTGAACTAAGGGACAGAAGTGAGTTGAAACTAAAATAGAAAAATCTATATTTGAACTAACTGGGTCGCGCAGGAAAACTAATGGGCCGGCCCAGTGGCATTCCGCGGTGCAGGGAACAGCTGACAGGGGGGGTCCACATGTCAGTGGCTCTTTAAACGCGAAGCGGTACGGGGTGACGTGGACCCTTAGATTAAAAGGGAGATCTACGGCTGTGGCTTGTCGTCGATGACGGACAAGTTGCCGGCGAGGTGGAACCCTAGCGGCTTGGTGGGGGTCTGGGGTGGCTTATCGGAGCTCCGGCGAGGGTCAGCGAGGCGGGCAAATGAACAAGTCGAGGACGGCGGTTCTCTTGGTACTGGCGGCGTCCCGAGAGGTGGCCTTGATCAACGGCCCCCTTCTTCTCCCTCCACGGCAGACTCCGGCGAAATTCCGGCGCTGCGGACGGCGGCTTGCTCCGGTGGGGCTCTGGGAGTGTTCTGGGAGGGAGGGGATGAGAGTGGTGTGAGGAAATGGTGGGGAGGCCTCTATTTATAGGCTCGGCAGAGCGGCAGAGGAGCATGGGCGGTGCTCGCCGGTGACGACGGCACAACGAGCTAGAGGTGTGGGCGGTGGGCTAGGACGATGGGCGGTGCCCTGGCGAGTGTCATGGAGGTGCGTGTGCAGTGGTTTGCGGTCGGGGGAGGTGAGTGGCGCGGTGCGCACGATGTCTCTGCCGACGGCGAGTTTCGCGGCGGCCGGCGACTAAGGGGCACGGTCGGGGGAACGGGCATGTCCGTTAGCTTCCTAGGACGGTGGTGATTATGTAGGCATGCGGCTGGAGCGAGGCGGGGTCTGGTCGAGCGGGGACCGTGCGCGCTCTGCGGGCGGCATCGGCATGGCCGACAGGCTCCGGGCGTGGTGGTTCCTGGCTGCTCCTGGCGCTGTCCGTGGGCTGGGGCTGGCTAGGCGGTGGAGGTGGACCACAGGCGACGTGCTGGACATGGTGGGCGAAGCTGGCGGTGGCTGTGGCGCGCTGTCGCCGGTGAGGGTGCCCAATGGTGCTCGGCCTTAACGGCCATGGCCATTTGGTCGTGGCACAGTGGGTGGTCGGGCTAGAAAAGGGTAGGGGGTGCATAGGGTGGCTATGCTTGCAAAATGGGAGACCACATTGGTCCAAACACTGCTCAAAATAGTGTTTTTGGTTTTTGTTTGAATTTTGCCCACAAGGTGTTTGTAGAAATGGCCGAAAGAATTCAAGTTTTGAACTTTAAGATGATTTTTGGTGGAGTTGTTAGGCGCATGCTTAAGCATCTGTGGTTGCTTGGGATTAGAAAATGGAGCTCATTTGAGTGGTTTTTGAATAAGTGTGATCTTGATACCTACACTAGATTCAATTTTCAAATGCCATTTAAAATTAGTGTTTGAAAGTTTTTGGTAGATCACAAAGTGGGTCTTGGTACATCACTACTTGTACTAGCAAGGGGTGGAAAGATCCACATTTGTTCTGTTAGGTTTTGTGTTCTAGGAATAGCCAAAGTAGGCATGTTGATTAAAATGGCACAAATGGCCATTTGCTTCTTTTATTAATTTTGATTTGTTTTTCTTTGGGATTTTTTGGGAATGATCTAGATGATGTTTATTTCACCTAAGAATCATTTTACAATCAATGGATCACTTAATCAAGGCAATTCAAATCAACTCCTAAATTAAATGCACACACACATGAATGCTTTAATAATTTTAATTGAAAAAGTTTTTGTTAACTCTAAATTTGATGATTTGGATCATGATCACTTGGATTAGAGTTTTGGGATGTTACAGCTTCCCTCTTAGACTTTGACTAGAAGAGATTTTGTGCATTTGCATTCATGCATAAAAAAATTGAGATAAACTTTTCGCAAACTAAAACCCTCAGAGTTTCTTTCACTAGGTTGAGTTAGGATTTAGCTCATCCTTGTGATTGTTATAAATTTTGACATGATCTCTAGGTATTTGAATTACTTTGGGATCAATAATTTAAACAAACATTTGAATTTGAAATTTTGAATTCAGATCATAAACATTTTGTACTAAAGTTTATATTAATAACATTGGTTTAGTTGAGAAGTTGTACTATTTTATTAGGTAAGTAAAAAGAGTTTAAGTAAATGACATAATACAAATAATATTATATTTGTAAAAAGAATAATTACAATAAATAAGAAATGCTTTATTGAGTAATATATATATATATATTATATTGTTCTTACACAAGAATAAAAAGAAAATTACAAAAGGTTAAATGAAAAACCTATACTATTGCCTAACTAAATTCTATATCTACATTTTCTTGATCTTCTTTGTAGTAGTTTGTACCTGCAAGCAAACAAAGAAGAAAACCAAATAAAATAAAATGTTATGTTAGAAGAATTGCTCTCAGATCCTTAATCGTGAATTTCACTATTGTAATTCATCATTGAGCAAATACGCGTTTAGGGGTAAGTTTCACCAAAACCATAGCATATGTTATTTTAACAAAATGGTTTCAGTACAACATCATTAACCACACAGGGGCAAGTTTCACCAAAGCATATAGACATACAAGGGTAAGAAATCAGATATTTTCACTTGAGCTGATCCACAATCCTAGCACACAAGCACAAAACTCAGTCACCCATGCAGAAGTGAAGTGTTGTCGACATCAAGTTGAAAGGAGGCAGTTGATAAGGAGCACGGCTGTAGCAACACAGGGAGTTTCTCCCTGCTAATCAGAATTTCACCTAGCAAGAACAACATACACACACCTATATTCTCCACCAGATTTCCACCATCTTAACCAATAAAACACCCCAGCAATCCATTAGTTCACACGCCAGAATGTTTACCTAAGGAGGGGTGGATCAGGTGTTGGGCAAGATCAGGCCAAGAGTAGATCAAGGAGTTGATCAAGGAGGGGAAGGCAAGTTAGCCATAGAAAGGACTGGACAAGCTCTTCAGCAACAACAAGAGCAATATAAACATCAGCAACCACAACAAGTTGGAGATTTCCAAACCAACCCATATCTTTTACTTGTACTTATTAAATATACAGACAAGATTTGTTGGATTTGGATGAAATCCTCAGAGATACACCTAGATGGGGTGTAAGATCATCATTGGACACTTAAAAGCCACAAGTAGTATCTGATCTTTATCTAATCCACATATTAGGTCTCAAACTGTGCCAACAAATATTAGCATTTTGAACAAGGCAAATCCATTAGTTGGTTTCTACTGGGCACATTCCAGTTATTGGTAGCACCTCAATAATAACCCAGCCTGATAAGTATTTCTCAATTGTGAAGTCACAATTACAAGCTTCGGCTAGAACATAATAAAATAATTTTCCTAAAATACTACGAATCATCAGTATTTAACTATATAAGATAGTCACATCATGTTAACTTAACCACAAGTACCATTCCAACAAAGGAGTAACCATCACTAATTCATTCTCATACCATGTCATCAATCCAATACAGCAAGCTTTGGTTCACAATGCACAAGCCAGTATCATCTTCCTAACCCAAAAGGAAGGCAACAATCTTACTACAATAGCAATAACAACAGGATAACCACAGTATCATTACTAATCCGTATTTGGAGCCAACTGATTAAAATCATTAAGATCACATAGGTAGCAGTACTGAATAAATAAGTCCAAGCATCAACAACATTGTAAGATGAACCCAAGTCAAACTTCACAGAACATACAACCATCAAAACAGAGCCTAGGACAACCCATCACAAAATTCTGGAATATAGCATATATTAGACAAGAGCTACTGGGTTCAAGTTTGCAATTGGAAAGAGGGTAGAACCCTAGAACAAGCACCAACCCTAATTAGGGCTAATAGAAGTGAGGTAATCAGAGAGAAACATATAGATGAGAGTGAAAGGAAAACTCAGCTTTGAACCTTGTTCAGCAAGAAGAAGTAGTAGAGGGAGAGAGAGTGCCGGAGGCGAAGTCACGGAGGCACAAGGAGCACCAGAAGGCACTGCAACCTGCGCCATGCCACAACCTCGGTGGCCACGGGAGAAAGATGGTGGCGTTGGGCACCACCGCACTGCCAAATCACCAGCATAGCAATAGAGGGTCACCGGAGCACGACACCGCAAGGGAAGCCGCAAATCCTAGCCACCAAAGAGGAGACGACATGGCAGATGAGTGCTCAAGTGGAGAATCCTAGCCACCAAAGAGGAGACCAGCATAGCAATTAACGTGGCATCGTCGACTGTGTTGGGAAGCATGGCGGCGGTAGCCGGAGGCGTCCGAAATTGAGCAGCGACAATGGCGGTGACGCAGAGTCACTAGAGGAGAAAGGGAACCAGAGGAGAGAGCGCGCATGTGGTCTGGGACACCGACCTAGGGCACTGCGATGGGTTAAGCCCAACCCACTAGGCTAAACTGGCCTAGGCAGGCCTAAAGGCTAGGCCCAGATTTCAAAATGAAAATGACTAAATCATAAAATATAAATTACAAAAATACCCCTGTGAGTATTTTAGCTCTAGGGAAATAAATAAAAATCCTAAAAATACAAATTATTTCCCAAAACGTTCATAGAAATGTAAACTATTCAATAAAAATACTAACTTGTATTTTAGAATGATAAAAATTAATTTTTTTATTTTAAAATAATAATTACTTTATGGAATTTTCTAATAATAGGGATAATACTTAAAAATAAATAAAATTCATTTTATGATCCTAAATAAATACTTTATGTAAGAAAAATACTAGATTGTATTTTAATTTGATAAAATTAGAATGTGTATTTGAAAACACTTATTTTTTATGGAATTTTTCTAAAATAAGAGTAAGACTGAAAAATACATAAAAATCACTTTTAAGATCATGCAAAGGTATATTTTACTAGAAAAATGCTAACCATGTTATTCCAAATGATTTTAAGATTTCTAAAGTAATAAATCCTCACCATCTTGGCGGGAAAGCAGCATGACTTCAACGGAGCTCCCGGTTGATGATGATGCACTGATGATGGCTAATCGCTATCCCGTAGATGATATCACATATTCAAAAAATTGTGAGCTGCATGTGATAGCTGTGAACATATCCATAAAGGTGGCGGCCGGCTTTGCCTTACCTTCTGGATCTAGACCAACTTACCATTGCTCTCCAGTTCAAGATGGCTACACTGTTGTCAGGGCGGATGAAGTTATCATGGGATTTGAGCACCTGAACCTTGACTTCCCTGCAGGCGAAGGGGATCTGACTGAACTGGGAGAAGCCAGGAAATAGACCATTCTTTAGGGAAAGGAAAACATCGTGCTTCTAAATTTCACGCCAAGGCCACCGACTTCTCCCAGTTGCAATCTAGCTCAATCTCCGCCGCCTCAGCCGTCTCCGGCGCGTCTACAGACTCCTGTGCGTCAACAGACTCAGCCGCCCCAGCCGTCTCCGACGCGTCTGCAATCTCCGCCGCCTCAGCCGTCTGCGGCGCGTCGGCAGACTCCGCCGCCTCAGCCGCGTCATCAGACTCCGCGGCCTTAGCCCCTGTTGCAAAAGCGGAAGAGCACCGACGCTCCGATGGCTAGTAGTAAAGCATGTACAAGGAAGAAAGTCTCAACAGGTAGGAAAAAGCCAAGGCAGAATCCCCCAATTTCCCTTGCGACATGACTGACGAGGAACTCAGAAAGGTCGTGGATGAAGATGGCAAATGCTGGCTTTTACCGAAACGGCCCCCACCAAAGCAGTACATATCACCGAAAATGGTGCAACACTTTTAGAATCTGCTTGAGCGACCAAAGCCAAACAATCTGCCTTCAGACTATGACCCGCTCAATTATAAAGTCACATAAGAAGAATGTAGAGCAGTCGAGAAGTACTAGAAGAAGCGGGAAAATAATTCTCCAGCTCGGAGAATAGAAAAACCAATCGTGCCCCCCGTTTAAATTGTTTTGCGATCCAGATCCAGAGGTTGCACGACTAGTCGCACAAACGTCTAGCGATCTTTGTATGACTGTTGGTCAATACTTAGACACGGAAGCCGCACCCAAGGCTGAAGTAGCATGCAAATATGAGTACGGGAAGCCTCTCATCAGACCTGAGAAGGTCCTGCTTCTATAAACACAAATGCGAAAATTGCATGAGTGGTATATGCGAGCCTCAGAGGAAAGCACGATCATGCTCATAGTGATAGTTAGAGATGAACATTACTTCCGTGGAAATAACGAGATACAAGACCACAAGGAGACACAAAGCTACGTATCTAAAATTGAGTAGGTGTTCAAGGACAATATGGTTGAATTCACGGAATAATTTCAGTTATTCAATCAAGACTCTCTTGACAAATCTCTCATCAGTTGCTATTGTCTGTAAGTGATTTATTTCTGTAATTAAGTCTCTAGCTCAGCTCGTTCATTGCATGTATAATTATCCTCACTATATTCTTGTGTACGATATTATGCAGAATGAAGATGCTCGAATGCAAAAGAGGACAAATCTATGATCTTGGGTTCATTGATCTAAATATAATTCATGAATATACGGTAAAAAAGAACACCAAGGAAACAGAGGATTACTTTCTAAGGTTTTTACTGAAACAACAAAACAAAATGGAAATGCTATTTCCTTATAACTTCGAGTGAGTGTTACTGTCTTGTACACATTCGATCTAGTTTACTCGATGTTAAGTGTAACTGATGAGCTATGCGTGCGAAGGTTCCACTTTATTCTGCTAATCATTCATATTGACAAAGGAAAAGTACTGGTCATGGACTCAAAACGTAAAAACCCAGAGTTATGGGGAGACCTGCTTGAAATGCTCCAAAGGTAACTTCAATCATTATCGCACTATATCGACATCTTTCGTTCATTTCCTGATATCAAGTAATTAATAACTCCTTTACTCATTTGCTTTCCCGGGCAGAGTTTGGAAAAGGTTCACCAAGACTGTTAGGGGTGAATGGAAAGAGGAGTTTTCATTTAAATAACTCAGTGTAAGTAGTACTATAGCTAGGTCCGTGCATCTCTTTGATCCTTGTTTAGCATGCTTGATTACCATGGTTGATTATTATTTTGATTGATCTCTATTCTCGTGAAGTGTTTGAGGCAGGAAGCTGGGAATAATTTATGTGGATACTACGTTTGCGAGTACATTTGTCAGACGACCTGTGAGCTGGACAGAATTCCATAACAACTTGCAGCACATAAACAATGTTTATAATCTTATTTTATTACCATCAGTTGTGTTGAGTTTCATTCATATATATTGAAGATACCCTTCTTTAAATTAGATCAAACGGATGCGGGACGGTCTCCTACCAAGGGATCGCGTACGAGTAATTTAAGAGGAATTTGTGGGATTCTTAAATAAGAAGGTCATAGATGCATCCGGAGAATACCATCGGGAATTTGTATTTATGCATTAGGAATCGTAAGAGAAATTATATTGTATATATGCCTTTCCTTCATTTCTGTATATTCCGGAGAATACTTTGATCTCTATATTCATGACGATGTTTTGTAATGGTTCCTTTATTTTGGT
Organism: Avena eriantha; assembly: GCA_910589775.1. NCBI lineage: Eukaryota > Viridiplantae > Streptophyta > Magnoliopsida > Poales > Poaceae > Avena > Avena eriantha. The sequence goes on from OU342743.1 coordinate 493,888,082, forward strand.
AGTTGATATATATCATCCCTCGGCACGTCACTTACGCCAAATCTCTCCTTTCTGTCCTGGCAGAATCTGTTGCAGCACAGCCACCTGCTGCCGTGGCAGAGTTTTGGGGCATTTTTCTACCGTGGTAGAGATCCTCTAGTCCCGATTCATGATACAAACCGGAACTAAAGGTCCTCCACCCCCCGCTGTCTGCGGTGGCCACGTGGAGCGCTTTTAATCCCGATTTATAACAGAACCGGGACTAAAGCGGGTAGACTCTAGTCCCGGTTCCCTAGTCCCGGTTCTGAAACTGGGATTAAAGGCTCAAACGAATCGGGACTAATACCATGTTTTGTACTAGTGACAGCGCTCGAACGGGCTATCTATCCCACCGGCCAGGTTTAGGCCGAAACCGACACATTGTCCTCGAAGTGGGACACGTCCTCCTGGACATGGGCCCCGTTTACAGACGAGCGTTGGGCCATGCTCTCTATCCGGTCAGATAGGATTAGACGCGGCGGTCCATTTGCGGGCCGCTATTGGAGAAGCCCTAAATGCCCAGAAAGAGGAAAACAATTATAACTTCTAAGTTTCCTCCAAGCATTCATATCTGCAATACCGACGCATGTAAATAGACTTGGAAGCCCAACATGATATGTCTCCGATTTACTATATACCGAGATTATATACAGAGAGGAGATAATTATATATTGTTGGGCGCTTACATCCGGAGATTTTCCGGTCCAAGTCCATTTAACTAACATGATTAACACAAATAGCCAATTTGAATGAAAACTCAAAGCGCCGTTGAAGATTAAGATGGTGTGAGGTAATCTACACTAATATACAACACAGAAGGACCATTCAGCCCCTGGTTCCCGTCACAGAAACGGCCTATCTAAGACAGGTGCTAGGGGCGTTGTCTTAGAGAGCCTTCGCCATCTCACGGGCCACAAATTCATCTTACCTATTTAAATTGTTATTTTTAAGCGGGTCTGAATATATGGCCAACTTTGGTTTCAATCAATTTTCTCTCTATATATAAGGTTAACCTAATAGTACGTACAAGTGGCTTGAGACCCCATACCCCTCTCCCGCACCCGCGCGGCGGCGCCACGCCGTGCCGGGCGGTCCACTCTCCTCCTCGGCCGACCTCCTCCTCAAGAACCTCCCGCCCACCGCCGCCCAGGGCGTCGCCGGGCAAAGATCTGGCGGCGTGGCGGCGGCGGCGGCCCTGGCTGCGATCTGGCGTGGCGGCGGCGGCGTCCGCGTCCGCGCTGGTTTGGCGGTGGCGTCGTGGCTAGCGGCGGTAGGGGTCCTTGGTCCAGATAGCTGCACGCGGCGGCGGGAATCCGTGCCTACGGGTCGAGATATATTCCGTTCGCCGCTGACACTGGCACCCAGGATCTCCGGACCATGCTCGCGACACTAGGGCGCTTGGGGCTTCTGCGCCTGGCATGGTGGTGGTGACTTCCTTCTCTGGCGGAGTGGTCGGCCGGGCGATCATGCCGCTATGCGGTGGATGCTGCTAGTTTTTGGCGGGTAGCGTGGGGGCTGCTGGCTCGGTTTCAATGAAAAGGGTGGTCCTCGGATCTCTCTCGCACCAAGACGAAGATCTACTTGATGCGTGTCTCCATTGATCTGGCCTAAGTGTCTGGTTCCGGAAGGCTCCGCCGGCAAACTCCCATGGGCGCATATGCCTGGAGCTTGCTGGATTGGAAGGAATTCGGTCATGCGCACCTGTGTTTTTTGCTAGCCGTTTGGTTTCAATGGGAGCGCGGTGAAGCTCTGCTACCTGTTATCATCATGCGACATGTCTCTGATGATACACATGGTGAAGTCAGATGCGGAGAATTTCTGAAGGCAGAGACATGTGGGCGAGCTATGGTGGATTGAGTCTTTGTGACGATGAGGATCTAGCTTGGATATCTGTGACTCGCAGTAGCGTCTGTTAGAGGGGGCGACATCACAGGAGAAGTTCACAGTCTTACCTTGCACGGTGAAAACGCAAGGTCTGGCCTTCATTGGTTGTGCCTGACAATGGCCCTACAGAAGGCATTGTTTTGCGAGCGAGGACTTTCTCCAGGATGAAAACCTAAGATCTTTGATCGGGCGATGACAGCGCTTGTGCACTGTTTCCTTCTTGGAGGCGTCGCTTTTGAAGAGGTTGGATTTCTGGTGTTGTTTTGGTGGTGGTAGTGTCGCTGCTGCTAAGGGTCGGATTCTTGCAGTGGAACTTTTCTTTTTTGTAATTCTTGTTTTTTTTCCGACTGTGTGCATCCGTATTGCCATTAGGGTTGCGTTGTTGCAGAGGCTGGTGTAATTGGTATCCATGTGTTATTAATATATGCTCATTTCAAAGAAAAAAAAGTGGGTTGAGAAATATTGATAGAAGTGGTTGCTCATTCGTTTGTTCCGGCTATGGTCGGCTGTATATATAAGAAAACAGATGAAGATAAAACGTAGTATCACAGTCACAGACAGACTCCCGGTAACGTATGCTATGTTGAGCTCGCATTCCACACGCTACACTTTACTGTCGGCTGGTTGGCCCTCGTATATATTACGAACGGATGCGCGTCAGGTTAACTTTAACGTCATCAGCTAACTCAAAACCTAGTTAGCGATCACAAGTGTGACAAACGTGTCGGTCATGTAGACGACGCAAATAAAGCATATGGCCTCTGCCTGTGACGCTTCCTGAATCGTACGTCTCACCTGCTAAAAGCTTGTACAGGCTTACTTTCACCAAAGATTTTGTTAGTTAAATGCCCGCGTGTCCTCGCACGAAATTTCTCACACGTCAACAGCTTTAGTGTGTCACTGTCCAGAGAAACCCTAAACGGATTTTAAGAACATCCACACCGCACTACGGGAGAAACGTTCTTTGCCGTGTGGACAAAATCATGCGGCAAAGGCGACTAGGAACACGGCAAGCCACACCGCAGCGTCTGTGCCGTGTGTCTCAAGCACAGAACACGGCAAAAGCTTTGCCGTGTGTCTGACACGCGTACACTGCAAAGTCATGGTTCCGTCCGTCTGACGGACTTTGTCGTGTGGGCACTTTGCCGTGTGTATTTGTTCTTTGTCGTGTTTTGCGTCTTTGTCGTGTGTCGCCGCTGTGCCATGTAATGCGCCTCTGTCGTGTATCCTCTGGGAGTTGCCACACGGCAAAGGCTGTCTGCCCAGCGCCTGCTGCACAGGATGCTGCCACCTGTCCCTCTTTGCCGTGTGTATACACACGGCAAAGGGCCCAGGTTTTTTTATTTTTTTCTGTTTTTCTTTCATTTCCTCCAATTCAAAACATATAATGTATATATATGATCATATAGATCATCACCAACACAGAAGATCATAAGATCATCACCAACACCAAAATAACAATAATATAATCATAATATCATCACAAACACTACCAAAATCATATCATCACCACACAAGCAACAAACTTCACAAGAACAAGTGCATAAGCCATTCACAAATATTACAGGTTTATTCTTCCCACCCACAAGACCATCACCGCCGAGTGCTCCACAAGCTCATGCTCTGAATCCATCGTGAGATCCTACAAGTACGCCAATATGACAAGTAAAATCATGAATATGTACAAGTTTCTAGGCAAGTTGATGGCAATGGCAATTACATGGAATTTTGACAAGTCTCATGGCCAAGTACATCACTATGACAAGTAAAATCATGAATATCTACAAGTCTCATTGAAAGAACATTTCATGGTTCTCTGTGTTTTGAGTGTTAGATAACAATATCGTGGAAGTTTTCTCATGTGTGCTAAGTGTGCAGGGAATGATATTATGTTTGGGGGGCCGGATTATCCGCCCCCCTCAAGGGCCGGATAATCCGGCCTAACTCATTTGGCAAAGGCAGGCAAGGCGCGACGCTCCGACTGGGTTCGGATTTTCTCCCGGAAAATCCAAAAAAGGGGTGGATTTTCTTCCCCTGACCAGATAATCCGGCCCTCGCCTTGGGCCAGATAATCTGGCCCCCAGGAGACTATCAAGGGGGCTCGGCGCGTTGCTCTATCTGGGGGTGGTTTTTGTGCCGGATAATCTGAGTCTTGGGTGGAGTTTTCCCTAGGCTGGATAATCCGTCCCTCACTTGGGCCGGATAATCCGGCTCCTAAAGGCTCCAACGGCTCAGTTGGGACAGGGGGTATAAAAGCCCCTTCATCCCCTCCATTCAGAGCTCTTGATTTATTCGAAAAAGACCAGACCAGTTGCAAGTGCTCTCTCTCTAGATGTCCCACTTCAACCACCGAAGGCTTCGATCTTTGGTGGAATTGAAGGAGGAGACAATCTATATCGTCATCACGAATCAAGCGCATCAACTCCTCTCCATTCACTTGGAGAAATCTCTGATCTAGTATTCTCGTTAATATCTTGATCTTGTGTTTTGTTATTGATAACTTGTTCTTGTGGCAGCTTGTTGTCATTACGGGAGCCTCCAATTTGATTGTGGAGTTGTGCCCTGCTAGTTGTGTAAAGGCGCCGGTTCCCGCCTCGAAGGGTTCATATAGTGGAAAGGTGGATCAGGCCTTTGGTGGCGGGATCCATCGTAGAACAGGGTGAGGCCTATTGTGGCATGGTGGTCTTAGTACCGCCCACCCCTCCAACACAAATGTACTTCCCTTAACAAGGAAGGAACTGCGGTAAAATAAATCTTGTGTCTCCGCGTGCTCCACTATAGTTTACTCGTTCCTCTATCTCACTCGGCTTTACTCGCTAGTAGTTAGGTTTGCATATAGGGAAATTCTTCATAATAGTTTATCTAGAGAATTTACGTTTTGTGTCAAGCGTAAAATTGAAAAAGCATTAAAATTTGAAGTAGCACCTATTCACCCCCCTCTAGGTGTCCATACGATCCATTTCACTCATGACTAGTTGATGAAAATAGCAATTACATGTGATTTTGACAAGTCTCATGGCAAGGTGATGAAAATGACAAGTAAAATTTGAGAATGGCATATAATTATCTACAAGTGTCATGGCAAGTATAAATTTTCTATAAGTCTCATGGCATGGCTAAATTTTCTACAAGTGTGATGGCATGGCTAAATTTGACAAGTGTAGGAGAACTAACCGTGATGCACACATGATGGCCACAACCTCAAAGCCCTCCTACAAGGTCAAAAGCACAATCATTAGACTCTCACAATCGATTTCCAAGTGTATCGAGTACCGACATCTAGTGATGCACAAGGTCAAGTGTAGGAGAACTAATCTGGAGGACTCTGATCCAGCCTCCGGACGACCGACGGATTATTGACGGTGAAAGGCGACTGGTTGTTGGATCCACCGTCTGACCCACTAGGCGGCGCCTGGTTGTTCGACCCACCGGGTGGTATCAAATTGACCAAGTACACCATGGGAAATTGTGAGCATTAGACAATAAGAAAATATTGAAAATTACGAGCATTAGACAATAAAGACATGTGATCACTTACCCACGGGAAGGCGAAAGGAGGAGTAGGAAGAGACCCTGGTGGAGCAGTCATGAGCATTTGGTGTGCCATGCACTACGTCATCTGCTATTGATGCTCTAGAAGCGCCTGCTGCTGGCTAAGCTGCTGCTCCAGTTGTAGCTGCCACAGCATGGCTGCCTCTCTGCTTGCCCTCTCAGCGGCCATCTCCTCCTACGTTGTGTCGCTGCGATGTCATGAACATTGCAATGTAAAACATGTAGTAAAACAAAGATGACTGAGAAAGAAGAACATACCCATAACTGGTCGACAGCTATAACCAGAGGTCGTGGATGGGTCTCTACGGCAAGCATGGAGCTCGTCCTGCCACGCCGGATCTGGCGCATAGATAGAACGGTCCTAGGGTCGACGTACCCGTCAGCAATCCATAGGCGGCCATTCCTCTGGCCCTGTCCCGCCAGCACAACAACCTTAGGATCGAAGGGGGCGGTGTCAGGTTGGAATCTTCGTCGTGCACCTGCTTGTACTTATCGGGGTACTTCGTACCCCGAATCTGGGCTCCCTCATTGATCCACGAGGAGCCGTCGACAGGCTCATCCAAGGTGCACATCTTCTTTCAAATGGCAAACATGGACGGCTCCACACCTGTCTTTACTTTCTGCAAATGAGAGGACAAAGATAAGTGAAGAGGACTCCCTTGCGGTGTAAAGAATAACATGAGAAGCAAAAATAAAGAAAGCATTTGCTCACCTCTTTTTGCCTGACAAGGGCGAGGGGGATGCTGCCTTGGCGGTGTGATCCACCCTTCATCTCCTCTCACCGCTTCTTTGCGGCCTCGTGTCTCTTGAGGTACTCGGAGTGTGTCCACCATGCTACCATCCTCGTGAAGCACCTCGTGTCATTGCCAACAAACTGAGGAGGGTTCTACATCCACAAGGTACATGTATTAGTACAACAGGAAATAGTGAAGGTCAAGAAATCAATAAAACAGAAATGCAACTACCTGCAGGTACTGCCATGGCTCGAAGAGCATGTCCTGGGCTTGACTCTTGTTCATCCAGATCTTACGATCACCAAACTAGTTGTGGACAGAATTCACGTGTGCCTCGTAGTGCATGTCTTGCACCTTTCTCTTGGCAAGCTCGTTCATAATCGCCATGCACTCCCTTGAGTTCTCCCTGTCCATGTCGAAGTAATTCTACAAGTATGCACACAGGAAAAAAGGAGTCAAAGCCATGAGTCAAAGCCGCGGTGATTTAATTATGACAAGTGAAACAAACTTACCCAGAACAGAACTTGAATCTTCTCCGCCATGTGGTTGTACTCTTTAGCCGGATCCGGGGCATAGTGGTAATGCTTCCAAGTCCAAGCTACATCCTGCTGACCATTTGGGAGAGTGACAATCCTAGGAAAATACGCTCGAACCAGGCTCCAAGGATGCTCGAGTAGCCACGATACAGCTTCATTACATCCTCATATAGAAAGGAACTGCAAAATGAAAAATCATAGTCAGTATGTGATGAAAATTCCAATATATGGTTAGCGGGTCAAATAATGTACCTCTTCCCAACGGGCACGAGAACCGTATCTGCATACGCATAAGGTAGATTGGGGAGTCTCGCAACCCCATGCTAATACGGAGACTTGCTCCGTGGCGTAAGCCACGAGACCATGGCCACGTACACCTCAAGGTACGCCGTCTCATCCTCCGGAGGATCCTACCTCAAGGTCATGTCAAGCTCGTAGGGTAAAGACCCCAACCCCTCATCCTCCGACTATTGTGACTGCGCCTCATCATCATCATCATCATCCGAGTGTGTCTCCTCCTCCTCCTGACAAACTGGCTCCTCCTCCTTGTCCTGGTCCACCACGGTCGGGGGGGGGGGGACTAGGATTCCTCCCACGCCTCCCACGCCCCCGCCACTGTGAAGTGTGCGGTGGAGGACTAGCACGCTCTCTCAAAGCTGATGTTGAAGCTTCCGAACCACCCTTTTTTGAACCACCCTTTTTTGAACCACCACTCACAAGGTCAACCAAGCTTTTTAGCTTTTTTGTAATGCCCTTTCCCCCCGGCATATTTCAATCACCTGCAAAACAGAATGAAAAGAGTAGTTTATTAGTACACATTAAAAGAAACAGTGAACATAATTAGATGAATAATAGTAAAAGCAACGCTGATGAAAATAGATGAATATTAGTAAAAGCAACAATGATGAAAATCGATGGATATTAGTAAAAGCAACAAATTTTATTACATAACATAGAGTTCTTACAAATACAATAGCCCGATAATCATCCACGAAACCTGGAGGTGGTCCCTGTGGAGCGTGTCGGCAGAATAGTAGAAGTTCTCCAGCAAGAGGTGCCCTTTCGGCAGAATGCTGCCAATGACGACCAGCATATCATCAAAGTCATCTCTGGTCAAGTTCCTGTGGCTCTTGAAGGCCAAAAGGTGAGCGATGGCGTCCAGTTGGCTAACATCTGTATGTGCATGAAGGGGTCTCTGCGAGGCAAACAAAGTCTCGTAGTACTTTGCCGTGTTTTCCTCCGGCTCCTCACTTGTCTCCGCCTACTGAGGTGTCTCCGCCTCTACATGAGGGCTTTCAGGCGCATTAGCATTCACAAAGTTTTCTATGCACCTATCAAAACCAGCATCAAATTCCCCCCTTGGGTGACTTGGCTGTTGACTCTGTCGTGACTCCCTCCTAGCACGTTTCGCTGACTTTTCACCATGGAAAGTCCAAGTCTTATCAGATGGTGTGAACCCATAGTTGACCAGGTGCCTACTGACATCGTCCTTCCAATGTGTATTTAGGTTCTTACATCTTGTACAGGGGCAGAAAAAATTTCTCGGTCTGGTGGGGACAACAAATGCCCGGTTCACGAAGTCCTCGGCTTTATCTTTCCATTCTGAGGTAAAGTCCCACTTACTAGCATATCCCTCATACATCCAGTCACGATTCTCCATCCTCTAATCGGTACCAAAATAGACATGTACAATGCTTTCAATTAATCATGTCATATAAATAAATCCGGCATTAGTTCGGTTAATTTTAGCAAACATAGATTTTACGTCATGCATATATCCATCTATCTCTCTAATAGGTAAAGAGGATCCTAACAACCACCAGATCTGTAGATAGAGTACGTTCTCCCTGCTCCACCCTGATCCGAGACATAATTTCGGTAGCACCTCCCTGCTGCTCTCCTGATACACGTCTCGGCAAAAAGCCAAGATGGATGTGCATCCGAAGAACAACAGAGAGACACTGCCAAAATCCTGTCTCAGACTGGAGTAGAACAGGAAAAACATACCCAACTATGCATCCGCCGGCTGTTCCGTTAAATGCCATAAGAGTTACGGTTCATAATATGCGAGACCACTAATGCATATTTATCCGCGTAACCCTTACGGCCGGAAAGAGACGCCTAGGTAACGCGATAGATACTTGGTGATCTAGACACGAAAATAACCCTAGGTACAAAAGAGGAGAATAGATTTTTACCCTTGAAGCGTGATCGAGAGGTGAAGAAGATCAGTGACCCTCCCGCAAAATGCCTTACGCCATCGACAGCCCCACCCTCAAACACAATAGATATCATGCATGAAAAAAAGAATTACTAACATACACATGTATTCATATATGCAGGGATATCTTATTCCTATCCATATTCCTACATTTCTAGATCCAATGAATCAAAGAAGGCCGAAGTAATTTAACGCTAGTAGAAGGCACGTGCCATGCATGTTGCTATGATAATAAGACGTTGATCAATCTTTCGTAGTTGCCTAAAAGGCATAAGTTCATCTAGATTGATCTATATATCTGAACTATACACAAGTATTCAAGCTCCGCCTATGATTATAGTAGTACAGATAAATGAAACTAATTAGCAATGAACTGGAAAAAGAAAAAAATGGACTTACCTTCTTCGGTACACCGATGGAGGAGATGGGGCGATGACGAGGTGGAGGAGGGGAGCCGCCAGCCGGAGATCCCCCCACCCACGCGAGCCGGCCGGCCCTCTATCGTGCAAGGGAGACCAGCTGGGCGGCCGGGGCAGTGCAGCCGATGCGCGGGGTCAGGGCGGCGCAGTCGGCCGGGGGCGGGCTCAGGGCTAGGTGATATGGGGGAGGGGCCGGCCGGCGGGGTGCGGGGCGGCGGCGGTGTTGGGGCGGCGGCAGGGTCAGGGCAGCGGCGGGGTGCGGGTGAGGGGGAGGACGAGCTCACATGCGCGGGGTGCGGGGCATCCTGTGGATAGGGTTGGATGGGGGGCCCACGCGCGGTTAGTGGTGGACAGCCACCCCTTTATCGTGTGCCAAGAAAAAACACACGACAAAAGGTGTTTTTGCCATGTACCACAGCAAAACACACGGCAAAGGTGTCTTTGCCGTGTACCACCGCAAAATACACGGCAAAGGATCCTTTGCCATGTGCTTTTAGTAATTTCATATTTTTTCCATTTTTTCTTTCAATTATATTAATTTGAATTTTTTAGATTACTTTTTCTTAACTATTTGTTAGTATTAGTTGTGACAATGTGTATACACATACTTTTTGCGATATGACAATGTGTTAGAAGAAAGTTTAGGGGGGTAGACGATTCGGGGCCCGCATATCAGGGTTTCGAAGAAAACCACACTCCGGGGCATCGGAACGCCTCCAAACCACGCATGTAACCTTAGCATGTGTAATAAAGCGTGGTGGCATGCTCAAACCTCCAAAACATGGTTCCCAAGTGTGACCCCCCTTCGTAGACATACGTTGTCCCCTAAAAACGAATTGTCTCCAATTTTACTATTAGGGGGAAACTCCCTGTTCCGGTGAAACCGGGGTGTTTCTTGTCACAACATGTTCCCAAACATGGTTTTACATCAACCTATGACCTAACAAATCCCAAAACAAGAGAGAGCTACACCGGGCTACCCGTGTCAGAACAAAGTCTAGGGGGGTAGATGATTCGGGGCCCGTGGATCAGGGTTTCAAAGGAAGAAGCACTTCAGGGCATCGGAACACCTCAAACCATGCATGTGACCCTAGCATGTGTAATAAACTATGATGGAATGCTCAAACCTCCAAAACCTAGTTCCCAAGTGTGACCCCTTCGCAGACATGCATGGTACCGGAAAAACAAACTGTCTACAATTTGACTATTAGGGGAAAGCTCCTTGTTTCGGTGAAACCAATGTGTTTCTTGTCACAACATGTTCCCAAACATGGTATTACATCATCATATGACCTAACCAAGCCTAAAACAAGAGAGAGCTACACCGGGTTTCCCATGTCAGAAGAAAGTCTAGGGGGGTAGACGATCCAGGGCCCGCGGATCAGGGTTTCAAAGGAAACTACGCGCCGGGGCATAGGAACGCCTCCAAACCATGCATGTGACCCTAGCATGTGTAATAAAGTGTGGTGGCATGCTAAAACCTCCTAAACCTGCTTACCAAGTGTGACCCCCTTTGTAGACATGCGATGTCCCCTAAAAACGAATTGTATGCAATCTAACTATTAGGGGGAAACTCCCCGTTTTGGTGAAACTGGGGTAGTTCTTGTCACAACATGTTCCCAAACATGGTTTTACATCAACACATTCTATAACCAAGAACAAAACAAGAGAGGGTAACACCGGGCTACCCCTGTCAGAAGAAAGTCTAGGGGCGTAGACGATCTGAGGCCCGTGGATCACGGTTTTCTAGGAAGAAGCGCTTCGGGGCATCGGAACACCTCCAAACCATGCATGTGACCCTAGCATGTGTAATGATGTGTGGTGGCATGCTCAAACCTCCTAAACCAGGTTACCAAGTGTGACGCCCTTCGCAGACATGTGCTGTCCCCTAAAATCGAATTGTCTGCAATCTAACTATTAGGGGGAAACTCCCCGTTCCGGTGAAACCGGGGTAGATCTTATCACAAAATGTTCCCAAACATGGTTTTACATCATCACATGACCTAACCAAGAACAAAACAAGAGAGGGTTCCACCGGGCTACCCCTATCAGAAGAAAGCCTAGGGAGGTAGGCGATCTGAGGCCCGCGGATCAGGGTTCCGTAGGAAGAAGCGCTTCAGGGCATCGGAACACCTCCAAACCATGCATGTGACCCTATCATGTGTAATGAAGTGTGGTGGAATGATCAAACCTCCTAAACCTGGTTCCCAAGTGTGATCCCCTTCGCAGACATACGATGTCCCCTAAAAACGAAGTGTTTGCAATCTAACTATTAGGGGGAAACTCTCCATTCCGGTGAAACCGAGGTAGATCTTGTCCCATCATGTTCCCAAACATGGTTTTACATCATCACATGACCTAACCAAGAACAAAACAAGAGAGGGATACACCGGGTTAACCATGTCAGAAGAAAGTCTAGGGGGTAGACGATCCGAGGCCCACAGATCAGGCTTCCGTAGGAAGAAGTGCTTCGGGGCATCGGAACACCTTCAAACCATGCATGTGTAATGAAGTGTGGTGGCATGCTCAAACCTCGTAAACTTGGTTACCAAGTGTGATCCCCTTCGCAGAGATGCGTTGTCCCCTAAAAACGAAATATCTGCAATTTGACTATTAGGGGGAAACTCCCTGTTTCGGTGAAACCGGGGTAGATCTTGTGACAACATATTCCAAAACATGGTTTTACATCATCACATGACCTAACCACGAACAAAAAAAGACAGGGCTACACCGGGCTACCCCTGTCAGAAGAAAGTCTAGGGGGTAGACGATCTGAGGCCCGCGGATTAGGGTTCCGTAGGAAGAAGCGCTTCGAGGCATCGGAACACCTCCAAACCATGCATGTGACCCTAGAATGTGTAATGAAGTGTGGTGGAATGCTCAAACCTCCTAAACCTGGGTACCAAGTGTGACCCCCTTCGCAGACATGCGTTGTCCCCTAAAAATGAAGTGTCTGCAATCTAACTATTAGGGGGAAACTCCCCGTTTCGGTGAAACCGGGGTAGATCTTGTCACAACATGTTCCAAAACATGGTTTAACATCATCACATGACCTAACCAAGAACAAAATAAGAGAGGGATACACCGGGCTACCCCTGTCAGAAGAAAGTCTAGGGGGCAGACGATCCGAGGCCCGCGGATTAGGGTTTCGTAGGAAGAAGCGCTTCGGGGCATCGGAATACATCCAAACCATGAATGTGACCATAACATGTGTAATGAAGTGTGGTGGTATGCTCAAACCTCCTAAACTTGGTTCCCAAGTGTGACCCCCCTTCGCAGACATGCGCTGTTCCCTAAAAATGAAGTGTCTGCAATCTAACTATTAGGGGGAAACTCCCCGTTTCGGTGAAACCGAGATAGAACTTGTCACAACATGTTCCCAAACATGGTTTTACATCATCACATGACGTAACCAAGAACAAAACAAGAGAGGGCTACACCGAGCTACCCCTCTCAGAAGAAAGTCTAGGGGGGGTTGACGATCCGAGGCCCGCGGATCAGGGTTCCATAGGAAGAAGCACTTCGGGGCATCAGAACACTTCCAAACCATGCATGTGCCCCCTAGCATGTGTAATGAAGTGTGGTGTCATGCTAAAACCTCCTAAACCTGGTTACCAAGTGTGACCCCTTCGCAGACATGCGTTGTCCTCTAAAAACGAATTGTCTACAATCCGACTATTAGGGGAAACTCCCAGTTTCCGTTAAACTAGGGTAGATCTTGTCACAACATGTTTCCAAACATGGTTTTACATCATCACATGACCTAACCAAGAACAAAATAAGATAGGGCTACACCGGTCTACCCCTGTCAGAACAAAAGTCTAGGGGGGTAGATGATCCGAGGCCCGCGGATCAGGGTTCTGTAGGAAGAAGCGCTTCGGGGCATCGAAACACCTCCAAACCATGCATGTGACCCTACCATGTGTAATGAAGTGTGTAGGCATGCTCAAACCTCCTAAACCTGGTTACCAAGTGTGACCCCCTTCGCAGACATGCGCTGTCCCCTAAAAATGAAGTGTCTGCAATCTAACTATTAGGGGGAAATCCCTGTTTCGGTAACACTAGGGTAGATCTTGTCACAACATGTTCCCGAACATGGTTTTACATCATCACAGGACCTAAACAAGAACAAAACAAGAGAGGCTACACCGGGCTTGTTGGGAATATGCCCTAGAGGCAATCATGTATGATGTGATTCTCAATGTATTCATAAAGTTATTGTCCATGTATGAACTACTGATATGTATCATTGAATATGTGATTCGACTGTGGAACTATATATTAATGTTGTTTATACTTATTGTCCTTGTTCGTTGAGGTTGTGCTGGACACACAACTTAGACTAATGTGAAAGTCGGCTGATGACTCGGTTCCACTTGTCATGGGGATAGAGATGCTATTCTGACATAAAATGATTCGGCTAAAGAGTTTAGCGAGTCGGACTGACCCATATTGAGATACAACGAATAAGTCATCATTTGTATATCTCAATCAATGTAATCCTTAGACCTGAGGTTATTGCACAATCCGAGTTGAGGATCACCGACTTAGGTTCTGTCAAACACTATTCTATCATTGGGCAGTTATAAAGGCGGAGTTCGGGTTGACTGAGAATCAAGCTGCGTGATGTGAATAACCGAGATGGGATTTTTCCCCTCCGTCTGGAGAGATATTCTCTGGGCTCTCTTGGAAGATATGATTCGGAAAGCATGGCCATGCATGACTCGGTTAAGTGTTAAGTAAGGCAATCGACTAAGAGTTAGTCAGATGAATCACTTATCTCGGATCGAGAAAGAGAGTCGAACTATTTAAGGGATGACGATTATTCGCCTATAGTTCGACAAGGTATATCTTGAGGAAAAAGGGACTCAGACAAAAGTCGCATTGGAAGGTATGTCATCACGACTCTTTGGTACTTGGGAGTTGGCACGTTCTGCTAGGAGTCGCTACCAACTGATCAGTCACGAGTGAGACTCGGATTGTGTCCGGGTCACCATGAGCCTGTCGGGTCACACACTTAGAGCGGGAGCATATTTGGGTTGGACCCAAAAAGGAAACGGACAGAGTCAGTGAGTTGGACTCACAGTGACTAATATAGGCCTTTTAGTGAATGGGCCACAAGTGAGTGGAGCCCACTTTCACTCCCTATATAAGCTAGGGTGCAGGTGCTTAGAGCACGCGGTTAGGTCACTCCATGTGTTGGAAACCCTAGCTCCAGTCCAGTCCAGTCCTGTCGCCGCCGTACCGGACCTAGCAGTCCATCACCAGCGCACCTCCTCGTACGTGTGGATACTGGTGGGCGTGTTGTACGTTCAACACTTCGACGATCGTGGATCGGAACGGATCGTGAGGACTCCACTGCATCAAGCGACATGCTTCATCGATTCCGCAACCGCGCGTCTAGTGGTAATTCTCGTGGCCTACTACCTCAGCTAGATCTTGGGTTCATCGCGTAGGAAAATGTTTTGTTTTTCTCTGCGTGGCCCAACAGTGGTAACAGAACGTTAGCTTCTAGTTTTAGGCTCGAGATCGTGCATATGTGATATGTGGTTGGCGTTAGATTGGATATAATTGCAGTTTTGGTGGTCAATCTATGAGATAGATCGGTTTTGTACGAAGTTGATTAGATCAACTATACCCGGGAAATGGATGATCTGGTTTCCGTGATCTAGCTGCTATGGTCATGGAATGACATACCCCTACCGGTCGGCTTCCACCATCAGGGTATCCTGTGACATGTAAGTCCAGATGCGGTGATTGAAGATCAAAGAGTTTGGTCAAATCAGAGTCCGGATCAGATTTGGATTAAATTGTTTTATCCGATGAATAAATCCATGTCCAGAATGCAGATGAGATCTGCGTTTTCGGAAAAATCGTCGGGACCGCCGGCTTCGCCCTATCGTAGCGCCTTAGATGTCGTTGCGAGTTTTCACAACGCCGGTAGATATTGTATCTATGCATAACTTGTTTTGCAGGATGATGTTGTGAATGGTATGGCTTATGTGCATGTGATGTGTGTAATCCATACGTGATCTGCGTATCACGGTTTTTGTCAGCCGGCTGGAGCCTAGGTGCTGACACTTTATTGGATAACAACCTACGTGTCGGATTCTCTATGTAATTTACATTACAAGCTAGTGTAGCTATTTGGGGAACAAGGATGGCATGCAAGTCGGTGTACAAGTCGGCTACATGGAGTAAGACAACACATGACAAGAGTTGACACCAGTCGGATTACTGGTTTTGTGGAGATCGCCATGAAGAGAGCCATACCATTTCACATTATAATTGCTTTATTTTGTGTTATTGTTATGTCTCTATTTTACCTCTATTAGATAGTTGGTAGAAAGTAATCCATGAAAGAAGGTCTAGTCGGTTTCCCCGCCAATGCTGCACCATCACAAGTCGGACATTTTTGGTAGTGGGCTCATAAAATTGAGGTACTATCAATTCTTTTCGACTAGGTGGGTTCGAGTCAGACTCTTACAGCGGAAGCACTTGGTAATCTAGATAGGTCTATCACAACGGTTGTGGGACTCGGGAAAAGTCGAATGGGAGCCGGGGCATATGATGCCACCCATACAACAGGAGTCGTATGAGATACGATTGACAAGGAGTTGTCTACCTAGATCACTTGACGGCTAGCGGTGATGCTAAAGCTCACTAGTCGACTTACTTATTTAGGTCCCTGAATCACTAAGTAACCATCGGAGGGGTGTTGGTTCTAGTGGGAGCACAAGTATTAAAGTGTTTAATATCCTTGCTCTTTTATGGATACATGTCTTAAGTGTTTTTGCATATTTTTCTGTTGTAGATCAATGGCACCTACCAGTCTCCCTCAGATTTCTAGTTTTGCTTTGAGAACCATCTTAGATAAAGATAAGCTAAATGGAACTAACTTCACCAACTGGTATCGTAATCTGAGAATTGTTCTCAAGCAAGAAAGGAGGGACCATGTCCTAGACAACCCACTTCTAGATGAGCCGAATGAGAATGCGACTGTCGTAGCCACCAATGCCTACCATCAGATTTGTGATGAATCCACGGAGATTAGCTATCTTATGCTTGCTCACATGGAACCGAACTTGTAGCAGCAGTTCGAGAATGTTGAGGCCTACGATATGATCGAAAGCCTCAAAAGTATGTTCCAGGCTCAGGCAAAGACTGAGAGGTATCAAGTCTCTCAGGCCTTGTTGAGCTGCAAGCTTAAGGATGGTGATCCACTAAGCCCGCATGTGATCAAGATGGTTGGTTACGTGCAGTCTCAGGAAAGGCTGGGCTACCCCATTAGCGAAGAGTTCGCTATGGAAATAATTCTGAACTCTCTTCCTAGTGCGTATGGTCAGTTCATATCGAACAACCACATGCATGGTATGGATAAGAAGCTCACTAAATTACATGGGATGCTCAAGCAGGCTGAGGCGGATCTCAAGAAATGTGCCAGTCAAGTGTTGATGGTACAGAATAAGGCTATGTTCAAGAAGAGTTCTTGGACTAAGAAGAAGAAGGCAAAGTCGGGAGGTAAGGCTGAGGGCCCGGTCCAAAGCACTTCCTCAGGGACTAAGCCATCTCCTGCAGCCGGATCCACTTGCTTCTATTGCAAGCCGAATGGCCACTGGAAGAGGAATTGCAGCAACTATCTGGGTGATAAAGCCAAGAGTGAAGGTGTGATTTCCGGCTAAGGTACGCTTGTTTGCAATGTTATAGACATTTATCTTGCTGATGCACCTGGTAGTTCTTGGGTATATGATACCGGATCAGTTATTCACATCTGCAACTCGTTGTAGGGACTGGTAAGAACTAGGAGTGTGGCGAGTGGCGAGGTTGACATTCAAGTCGGCAAGAAAGCGAGAGTTGCTGCGTTGGAAGTCGGCACGATGCAACTTCATTTACCTTCTAGATTCTTAATGGAACTGAATAATTGTTATTATGTTTTAGTTCTTAGTCGAAACATTATTTCTGCCTCATGTTTGACGAGACAAGGCTATGAGTCAAATATTAAGAATAATGGTTGTTCTTTATATTTGAATGATATGTTTCATGGATTTGCACCCGTCTAGGATGGGTTATTTATTTTGAATCTTGATAGTGAATCTGTCTATAATATAAATGTGAAAAGGTTGAAACCAAATGATCTAAATATGACTTACTTTTGGCATTGTCAGCTTGGTCACATAAGTTGGAAAGACATGAAGAAGCTCCATGATGATGGACTCCTAACTTTGTTCGACTTGGAGTCGTTTGAGACATGCGAATCCTGCCTACTCGGCAAGATGACCAAGACACCTTTTGCAAAGAGTTGTGAAAGGGCGTCCGATTTATTGGGACTAGTACATAGTGATGTATGTGGCCCAATGAGCACGACAACCAGGGGTGGTTATGAGTGCTTCATTACCTTCACTGATGATTTGAGTAGGTATGGATATATCTATTTGATGAAACATAAGTTGGAAGCCTTTGAAAAGTTCAAGGAATTCTAGAATGAGGTACATAATCAACTCGGCAAGAAAATAAAGTTTCTTCGGTTAGACCGAGGAGGCGAGTACATGAGCCATGAGTTTGATGACCATCTGAAGAGTTGTGGAATAGTTCCTCAGCTCACTCCTCCAGGAACACCGATGAGGAACGGTGTGTCGGAAAGGAGGAATCGGACCTTGTTGGACATGGTACGATCAATGATGAGTCAGACAGATCTGCCTTTATCATTTTGGGGTTATTGTCTAGAAACTGCAACGTTCACACTAAACAGAGTACCATCAAAGTCGGTAGAGAAGACACCACATGAGATGTGGACTGACAAGAAGCCGAGTTTGTATTTTCTTAAGATTTGGGGTTGTGAAGCTTTTCTCAAGCGACTTCAGTCGGACAAGCTTACAGCTAAGTCGGATAAGTGTATTTTCGTGGGGTATCCGAGGGAAACCTTGGGTTACTACTTCTACAACCGAGAAGAGGGAAAAGTGTTTGTCGCTCAGAACTATGTCTTCCTTGAGAAAGAGTTTCTCAGTCGGGGAGTCAGTGGGAGCACGGTGCAACTCGAAGAAATTCGAGAAGTACTGGCCATTAGCGAGTCGGCAAAAGCCTTGGAGGTTGAGCCGGTTGTGGTACCTGAGCTGGAAATAACACCGACACTACGAAGATCGGCCAGATTGCGAAGTGTTCGTGATGTGTTACTGTTAGACAGTGATGAGCCGGCAACTTATTTGGAAGCGATGGTGGGTTCTGATTCTGAGTCATGGCTTGGAGCCATGAGATCCGAGTTAAAGTCCATGGATGAAAATCAAGTTTGGAACTTGGTTTATTTGCCAGACGGTGTAAGACCCGTCGAGTGCAAATGGGTCTTTAAGAAGAAAACTGATATCGATGGAAATGTTTCTATCTATAAGGCACGGCTTGTCGCAAAGGGGTTCTGACAAGTTCAAGGAGTTGACTACGATGGGACTTTCTCTCCCGTGGCAATGCTTAAATCAGTTCGGATCATGTTAGCTATAGCAGCCTATTTCGACTATGAGATATGGCAGATGGATGTCAAGACGGCTTTCCTTAATGGAAATTTAACCGAGGACGTGTATATGATACAGCCCAAGGTTTTTGTCGATCCGACTAATGCTGACAAGGTATGTAAACTTTGGAAATACATTTATGGGTTGAAGCAAGCATCTCGGAGTTGGAACATTCGCTTTGATGAGGTAGTCAAATCGTTTGGCTTCATCAAGAGTGATCATGATTCTTGTTTATACAAGAAATTTAATGGGAGCAAAGTAAACTTTCTGATCTTATATGTGGATGACATATTACTGATTGGAAATGATGTCCAGATGTTGCAAGAGACCAAGGAATCATTGGAAAAGAGTTTTTCGATGAAACACTTGGGTGAGGCGACTTACATACTAGGAATCCGGATCTATAGAGATAGATCAAAGAATCTCATTGGATTGAGTCAAAGTACATATTTGGATAAAGTATTGCAGAAGTTCAACATGGAATCGTCTAAGAAGGGGTTCTTACCGATGTCCCATGGCGTGAAACTTAGCAAGACTCAGTGTCCTTCGACAACCGATCAGTAAAGTCGAATGAGTGCGATTCCATATGCTTCTGCAGTCAGATCCATCATGTACGCTATGATTTGTACTAGGCCGGATGTTTCCTATGCTCTAAGTGTTGTGAGTAGGTACCAGGCTGGCCCTGGAGAAATCCACTGGGCAGCGGCTAAAAATATCCTCAAGTACTTGAGAAGGACTAAGGATATGTTCCTGGTTTATGGAGGTGAGGACGAACTCAGTGTAAGGGGTTACACGGATGTGAGTTATCTCACTGACTCGGATGATTCTCGTCCGCAATCCGGATATGTGTTTGTAATAAACGGAGGGGCTATGAGATGGAAGAGTTCCAAGCAAGAGACGGTGTCTGCGTCTATGACAGAGGCTGAGTATATTGCTGCCTCAGAGGCAGCAAAGGAAGCCATTTGGATGAGGAATTTCCTCATGGATCTTGGTGTGGTTCAGGGCTCGTCCAGTCCGTTAGACGTGTATTGTGACAACAATGGTGCTATTGCACAAGCCAAGGGACCTAGACAACACCAGAAGAACAAACATATACTCATTCGGTACCACCTTATTCGCCAGTTTGTGGATCAAGGTGATATCAAGTTATGCAAGGTACACACGGATGCAAACATTGCGGATCCATTGAGAAAGCCACTTCCACAGCCAAAGCATGAGGCGCACCTGAGAGCTATGTGCATTAGATAGCTAGACATGTGATGTCGGATGATTGACTCTAGTGCAAGTGGGAGACTGTTGGGAATATGCCCGAGAGGCAATCATGTATGATGTGATTCCCAATGTATTCATAAAGTTATTATCCATGTATGAACTACTGATATGTATCATTGAATATGTGATTCAATTGTGGAACTATATATTCATCTTGTTTATACTTATTGTCCTTGGTCGTTGAGGTTGTGCTAGACACACAACTTAGACTAATGTGAAAGTCGGCTGATGACTCGGTTCCACTTGTCATGGGCATAGAGATGCTATTCCGACTTACACTGATTCGGCTAAAGAGTTTAGCGAGTCGGACTGACCCATATTGAGATACAACGAATAAGTCGTCATTTGTATATCTCAATCAATGTAATCCTTAGACCTGAGGTTATTGCACAATCCGAGTTGAGGATCACCGACTTAGGTTCTGTCAAACATTGTTCCGTCACTGGGAAGTTATAAAGGCGGAGTTCGGGTCGACTAAGAATCAAGCTGCGTGATGTGAATAACCGAGATGGGATTTTGCCCCTCCGTCTGGAGAGATATTCTTTGGGCCCTCTCGGAAGATATGATTCGGAAAGCATGGCCATGCATGACTCGGTTAAGTGTTAACTGAGGCAATCTACTAAGAGTTAGTCGGATGAATCACTTATCTCGGATCGAGAAAGAGAGTCGAACTATTTAAGGGATGACGCTTATTCGCCTATAGTTCGACAAGGTATATTGTGAGGCAAACGGGACTGGGACGAAAGTCGCATTGGAAGGTATGTCATCATGACTCTTTGGTACTTGGGAGTTGGCACGTTCTGCTAGGAGCCGCTACCAACTGATCGGTCACGAGTGAGACTCGGATCGTGTCCGGGTCACCATGAGCCTGTCGGGTCACACACTTAAGAGCGGGAGCATATTTGGGTTGGACCCAAAAATGAAACGGACAGAGTCAGTGAGTTGGACTCACAGTGACTAATATAGGCCTTTTAGTGAATGGGCCACAAGTGAGTGGAGCCCACTTTCACTCCCTATATAAGCTGGGGAACAGGTGCTTAGAGCATGCAGTTAGGTCACTCCATGTGTTGGAAACCCTAGCTCCAGTCCAGTCCAGTCCTATCGCCGCTGTACCGGACCTAGCAGTCCATCGCCGACGCTCCTCCTCATACGTGTGGATACTGGCGAGGGTGTTGTATGTTCAGCACTTCGACGATCGTGGATTGAAACGGATCGTGAGGACTGCACTGCATCAAGCGACGTGCTTCATCGATTCCGCAACCGTGCGTCTAGTGGTAATTCTCGTGGCCTACTACCTCAACTAGATCTTGGGTTCACCGCGTGCGAAAATGTTTTGTTTTTCTCTACGTGGCCCAACAGGGCTAACCCTGTCAGAAATTCTAGGGAGGTAGACGATCCGAGGCCTGCGGATCAGGGTTCCGTAGGAAGAAGCGCTTCGAGGCATCGGAACACCTCCAAACCATGCATGTGACCCTAGCATGTGTAATAAAGTGTGGTGGCATGCTCAAACCTCCTAAACCTGGTTACCAACTGTGACCCCCTTCGCAGACATGCGCTGTCCCCTAAAAACGAAGTGTGTGCAATCTAACTATTAGGGGGAAACACCCCGTTTCGGTGAAAACGGGGTAGATCTTGTCACAACATGTTCCCAAACATGGTTTTACATGATCACATGACCTAACCAAGAACAAAACAAGGGAGGGCTACACTAGGCAACCCCTGTCAGAAGAAAGTCTAGGGGGTAGATGATCCGAGGCCCGCAGATCAGGGTTCCGTAGGAAGAAGTGCTTCGGGGCATCGGAGCACCTCGAAAACATGCATGTGACCCTAGCATGTGTAATGAAGTGTGGTGGCATGCTCAAACCTCCTAAACCTGGTTCCCAAGTGTGATCCCCTTCGCAGACATGCGCTGTCCCCTAAAAACGAATTGTCTGCAATCTGATTATTAGGGGGAAACTCCCCGTTTCGGTGAAACCGGGGTAGATCTTGTCACAACATGTTCCCAAACATGGTTTTACATCATCACATGACCTAACCAAGAACAAAATAAGAGAGGGCTACACCGGGCTACCCCTGTTAGAAGAAAGTCTAGGGGGGTTGACGGTCTGAGGCCCGTGGATCAAGGTTCCATAGGAAGAAGCACTTTGGGGCATCGGAACACCTCCAAACCATGCATGTGACCCTATCATGTGTAATAAACTATGATGTAATGCTCAAACCTCCAAAACCTGGTTCCCAAGTGTGACCCCTTTGTAGACATGCATGGTCCCCGAAAGACAAATTTTCTGCAATTTGACTATTAGGGGGAAGCTCCTTGTTCTGGTGAAACCGGGGTGTTTATTGTTACAACATGTTCCCAAACATGGTATTACATAATCCTATGACCTAACCAAGCCCCCAAAAATAGAGAGCTACACCGGGCTACCCATGTCAGAAGAAAGTCTAGGGGGGTAGACGATCCAGGGCCTGCGGATCAGGGTGTCAAAGGAAACTACACGCCGGGGCATTGGAACACCTCCAAACCATGCATGTGACCCTAGCATGTGTAATAAAGTGTGGTGGCATACTCAAACCTCCAAAACTTGTTTACCAAGTGTGACCCCCTTTGTAGACATGTGATGTCCCCTAAAAACGAATTTTATGCAATCAAACTATCAGGGGGAAACTCCCCGTTTCGGTGAAATCGGGGTAGATCTTGTCACAACATGTTCCCAAACATGGTTTTACATCATCACATGATCTAACCAAGAACAAAATAAGAGAGGGTTACACCGGGCTACCCCCGTCAGAAGAAAGTCTAGGGGGTAGACGATCCGAGGCCCACAGAACAAGTTTCTGTAGGAAGAAGCGCTTCGGGGCGTCGGAACACCTCCAAACCATGCATGTGACCCTAGATTGTGTAGTTTAGTGTGGTGGAATGCTTAAACCTCCTAAAGCAGGTTACCAAGTGTGACCCCCTTCGCAGACATGCGTTGTCCCCTAAAACGAAGTGTCTGCAATCTAACTATTAGGGGGAAACTCCCCGTTCCGGTGAAACCGGGGTAGATCTTGTCACAACATGTTAACAAACATGGTTTTACATCATCACATGACCTAACCAAGAACAAAACAAGTGAGGGCTACACTGGGCTACCCCTTTCAGAAGAAAGTCTAGGGGGGTAGATGATCCGAGGCCCGCAGATCAGGGTTCCGTAGGAAGAAGTACTTCGGGGCATCGGAACACCTCCAAATCATGCATGTGACCCTAGCATGCGTAATAAAGTGTGGTGGCATGCTCAAACCTCCTAAACCTGGTTACCAAGTGTGATCCCCTTCGCAGAGATGCGCTGTCCCCTAAAAACGAATTGTGTGCAATCTGACTATTAGGGGGAAAGTCCCTGTTTCGGTGAAACCGGGGTAGATCTTTTCACAACATGTTCCCAAACATGGTTTTCCATCATCACATGACCTAACCAAGAACAAAAAAAGACAGGGCTACACCGGGCTACCCCTGTCAGAAGAAAGTCTAGGGGGTAGACGATCCAAGGCCCACGGATCAGGGTTCCGTAGGAAGAAGCGCTTTGGGGCATCAGGACACCTCGAAACCATGCATGTGACCCTAGCATGTGTAATGAAGTGTGGTGGCATGCTCAAACCTCCTAAACCTTGTTAGCAAGTTCGACCCCCTTCACAGACATGCGATGTGCCCTAAAAACGAAGTGTCTGCAATCTAACTATTAGGGGGAAACTCCCCATTTCGGTGAAACCGGGGTAGATCTTGTCACAACATGTTCCAAAACATGGTTTTACATAATCACATGACCTAACCAAGAACAAAATAAGAGAGGGATACACCGGGCTACCCCTGTCAGAAGATATTCTAGGGGGTAGACGATCCGAGGCCCGCGGATCAGGGTTCCGTAAGAAAAAGCGCTTCGGGTTGTCGGAACACCTCAAAACCATGCATGTGACCCTAGCATATGTAATGAAGTGTGGTGGCATGCTGAAACCTCCTAAACTTGGTTCCCAAGTGTGACCCCCATTCGCAGACATGCGATGTCCCCTAAAAATGAAGTGTGTGCAATCTAACTATTAGGGGGAAACTCCCCGTTTCGGTGAAACCGGGGTAGATCTTGTCACAACATGTTCCCAAACATGGTTTTACATCATCACATGACCTAACAAAGAACAAAACAAGAGAGGGCTACACCGGGCTACCCCTGTCAGAAGAAATTCTAGGGGGGGGGGGGTTGACGATCCGAGGCCCGCGGATCAGAGTTCCATAGGAAGAAGCACTTCGGGGCATCAGATCACCTCCAAACCATGCATGTGAGCCCTAGCATGTGTAATGAAGTGTGGTGGTATGCTAAAACCTCCTAAACCTGGTTACCAAGTGTGACCCCCTTCGCAGACATGCATTGTCCCCTAAAAACAAATTGTCTACAATCTGACTCTTAGGGGAAACTCCCCGTTTCGGTGAAACTGGGGTATATCTTGTCACAATATGTTCCCAAACATGGTTTTACATCATCACATGACCTAGCCAAGAAAAAAAAGAGGGCTACGCCGGGCTACCCCTGTCAGAAGAATGTCTAAGGGGGTAGACGATCAGAGGCCCGTGGATCAGGGTGACGTAGGAAGAAGCGCTTCGGGGCATCGGAACACCTCCAAACCATGCATGTGACCCTAGAATGTGTAATAAAGTGTGGGGGCATGCTCAAACCTCCTAAACCTGGTTACCAAGTGTGACCCCATTCGCAGACATGCGCTGTCCCCTAAAAATGAAGTGTCTGCAATCTAACTATTAGGGGGGAAATCCCTGTTTCGGTGAAACCGGGGTAGATCTTGTCACAAAATTTTCCCAAACATGGTTTTACATTATCACAGGACCTAACCAAGAACAAAACAATATAGGTCTACACCGGGCTAACCCTATCCAAAAGTCTAGGGGGGTAGACGATCCAAGGCCCGCGGATCAGGGTTCCGTAGGAAGAAGCACTTCGGGGCATCGGAACACCTCCAAACCATGCATGTGACCCTAGCATGTGTAATAAAGTGTGGTGGCATGATCAACCCTCCTATACCTGGTTACCAACTGTGACCCCCTTCGCAGATATGTGCTGTCCCCTAAAAACGAAGTGTCTACAATCTAACTATTAGGGGGAAACTTCCCGTTACGGTGAAACTAGGGTAGATCTTGTCACAACAGGTGCCCAAACATGGTTTTACATCATCACATGACCTAAAAAGGAACAAAACAATAGAGGGCTACACCGGGCTACCCCTGTCAGAAGAAAGTCTAGCGGGGTAGACGATCCGAGGCCCACAAATCAGGGTTCCGTAGGAAGAAGCGCTTCGGGGCATCGGAACACCTCCAAGCCATGCATGTGACCCTAGCATGTATAATGAAGCGTGGTGGAATGCTCAAACCTCATAAACCTGGTTACCAAGTGTGATACCCTTCGCAGACATGCGTTGTCCCCTAAAAACGAATTGTCTGCAATCTGATTATTAGGGGGAAACTCCCCGTTTCGGTGAAACCGGGGTAGATCTTGTCACAACATGTCCCCAAACATGGTTTTACATCATCACATGACCTAACCAAGAACAAAACAGGAGAGGGCTACACCGGGCTACCCTTGTCAGAAGAAAGTCTAGGGGGTAGACAATCTGAGGCCCGCGGATCAGGGTTCCGTAGGAAGAAGTGCTTTGGGGCATAGGAACACCTCCAAACCATGCATATGACCCTATCATGTGTAATGAAGTGTGGTGGCATGATCAAACCTCCTAAACCTGGTTCCTAAGTGTGACCCCCTGATACATTGCAAACGTATCTATAATTTTTATATGTTCGATGCTTGGTTTTATCTACTTTCTTATGTTTTGTCCACACTTTGGAGTACTTTTCATATGATTTCTGAGACTAACCTATTAACAAGAGCCACAGTGCCAGCTGCCTGTTTTCTGCTGTTTTTGGTTCCAGGAAGTCAGTAAATGAATATTCTCGGAATTGGGGGGCAAAAGCCAAAGTTATTATTTTACCGAGGGACACTTGGAGCCAGAATAGGAGACGGAGATTGGCCAGAGGGCGGCCACACCACCTGGCCGTGTGGCCAGGCTTAGCCCACGCCAGGGGTGGTGTGGCCAGACCAGGCACCCCCTCGGCCTCTCCTTCTGCCTATATATTACCTCTAATACGGAAACCCTAAGTACCCAATCAAAAATCCACGAAAGAGTCTGTAGCCGCCGTCATCTCCATCCCTAGATCGGGAGGGATTTGAAGCTCTTCCCGGCACCCTGCCGGAGAGGGGAATTCACCCTGGAGGCCTTCTTCATCACCATGCAAGCCTCCGGTGTGATACGTGAGTAGTTCATCTCTGGACTACGGGTCCATGTAGTAGCTAGATGGCTGGTTCTCCTCCTTTGTGCTTTCATGTCTAGATCTTGTGAGCTCCGTTCATGATGAAGATCATCTATTTGTAATTCTGCATGTTGTGTTTGCGGGGATCCGATGGATATTGAGATGCTATTTCAGATTGATTGTTGGTTCTATCTTGTCTTTGTTATTTGTGATCTTGCATGCTTTCCGTTGTTAGTATCTATCTTGGCCAAGTAGATGCTAGCAACTCCAAGAGTTAGTATTTATGCTTGATAGTGGGTTCATGCCTCCAGTAATCTGGGGAAGTGATAGAAAAATCTAAGGTCCTAGATGTGTTGTTGCTACTAGGGAGAAAACAACAATCCTTTGTTCATAGAACAATGGTATTGGTTACTTTACACGCAATTCGTAATGCAATAATCTGCTGCTTGCAAGTTAATAATGGAGGGGGTTCGGATGATAACCTGAAGGTGAATTATTAGTCATAAATCCAGTTGGATGGCGGTCTATGTATAATGTTGTAATGCCCAATCAAGTCTCAAAGGAGGCAAGATGATTAGTATATGCTTGTATGCTTTCTCGATGTTTGTCAATTGCCCCGCTATAATTTGTTCACCTAACATGTTATCTATCTTAAGGAGAGCCACCTCTAGTGAACTATGGACCCTGGTCCTTTCTTTTACATTCAATCTACAAATTGTTTACCGCTTTGTGTTTACTTTCTGCAAACTATTACTTCCTTCCATTCGATATGTTTAATCCTTTGTTTTTAGCAAAACCGGTGCGATTGACAACCTCATCGCAAGTTGGGGGCAAAGTTATGTGGTTGTGTTGTGCATGTCTCCATGTTGCTACTGGCACCGGTAGTGCGCCTTGCCAACGTTCAGCTAGCTACACCTTTGGGGTGTTTCCTTGCTCCTACTAGATTTATAACCTTGGTTTCGTACTAAGGGAAAACTTGCTGTTGTGCTCATCATACCTTCATCTTGGGGTTCCCCAATGAGCTCAATATATTTTGGGCCATCAAGCTCTTTTTCTGGCACCGTAGCCGTGGAGTCAAGGACATCTTCACAAGGGGAGTCCCTCATAACCAATCTCTTTACTTTGTTATTTTTGTTTTGCTTAGTTTACTTTTGTTTTGTTTGCTTGTTTCTTTATCAAAAACACACACAAAAATTAGTCTTACAAGTTTGCTTTCTTTATTGAAAACACAAAAAAATAGTTTCTAACTTAAGTTGCCATTATGTCTAGCCTTGCTCCAATCACAATGTCACCTGGGGAAATGATTTTCACTTTTAAACAAGGAATTGAGGAGAGCTTCAAGGAAGCTTGGTCTAGAATCTCTGATCTACATGAAAAAACTGAGCCTAAAATGACTCAAAGCTTGTTCCTTAGCAGTTTTTACCTTGGAATTGCTCTTTGCTATAGATATGCTTTAGATGCTGTTATGGGAGGATATTTAGTCTAATGCAATGAGGATGATGATGTTAATGCTATAAAGAAATTGATCTTTACTTACAACTTGCCTAGCAAATCTGATTCTTCTTTATGAACATATTTGCTAGATTGAACACTCTTAAGACCCACACTACTAGTTTAAAGGATTGTTATAACACGCTTAGAGAGCATCATAATTATGTTCCAATAAATTCTGAACAATCAAAGTGGCTCCCCACAGTAAAGATTGATATAAATAATGAAACTTTTCAAGATCGCTGTGATATCATGTCTGAATTTTGTCTTATGCCCAAAGATATTTATGAATCTTTGAATCTTTGGGGGCTTTCTGAAGGAGGAAAAGAAATATCTCTTGCTAATAATGCTACAATATTACCTATTGGATTAGCTGAAGGAGTGTTTACAAATATCCTTGGGAAAATGATTTCTACTGATTATCTTGTTATTGAATGTGCAGGAAAAAGACAAATTACACTTGGAAGGTCCCTATTAGAACTCCTTGGAGCCATAATAGATGTGGGAAAGGGGACCATGCACCTTGCTTCTCCACCAAATAGTCATATGTTTCCCAAGGTTAAGAATAAAAGTAAGAGAGGTAAGGGCAAGAAATTTGGTTTTAATGCTTGTTCATTTGAGAACACTTGATTCTTTTTCTAGCTTCTTATGCCTAACTTAAAGGCGTTAAAAAAATACTTATTGGGAGATAACCCAAAAGTTTTATATGAGTCTTGTAAGTTATTACTTCAGTAATAACCTCTCCTTATCCTTTTTATTTGCTTTGTGTGCCAAGAGTAACCTCTAATGAGAGAGAAGTAATGATTGGGAAAGTTGCTGTACCGACACAGATTTCTGTGCTTCACCGTAAAAATTCGTGTAAATTCTCAGTACGTCCTTTTGAGGCGTGAGTTTTTGTGCTTCTGACCCAGGTTGTTATATAACTTTTGTTAGTTCAATACTTTTTTATTTGAGCAACAGAAGGTCTTCTAACAAATTCGTCTTTACCTGCTGGTCTGTTTTGACAGATTTCTGCCATTTTCTGCATTTGCTTCTTATTGGTTCCTTTTTGGGTTCTTTTGGGGAATTGAGCTTGATGGAAGTGCTACAGTAACTAGTGTTTTAATGGAAGTTTATTTGGTGTTAGAACTGAACCTTAAGACTTATTTATCTTGAGTACACTAATGTTGCTAATAAAGATTGTGTGAAGTTTTGTATGAAGGAAAAATTTCAGGTGTATGGAAGGAATGAGTAATGAGATGAAGGATGGACTAGAGCTCAAGCTTGTGGATACCACACGTGTCACCGCAAGAAATATCCAAGAAGTACAAGCTTTAAATCTTGGGGATGCCCAAGGCATCCCCCTCTTCATCAATAAAAATCCCAGGTTTCTTCCAAACGCTTCATTTTTCTTGTTTCATGCACAGTTGTGTTGTTCTTGGAGTGTCTTCTTTTTCATTTTCGTTTTGGTTTTTCATTTTATTTGTTTGCTTAGTTTTCTGAATAAATTGGTTGGACCCCCTCGTTCATACATTGGTTTTCAAATAGTTTGGTTTGGATTGGAAAAGAGTAGGAAAGTTCATGCTTAAGTGGTAAAGAGAGCTTGTTTTTGACTGTGGCCTATGCTTTGTCCTGCCATGCTTGATATTGTTTTGGCTTTATGCTTAGTATTCGTTGCTGTAGCACGAATTTTTATAAAAAATTGAGATTGCTTAATGAGCCTTGGATGAATCATGTGTTGTTTTAGCATATTAAAGCATAGTATTGTGGTATTCTCCTTTGATGCTTTATTTGGGTTGACTTGGCACATGCTCACACCATGTTATGACTATTCCAAGTCACCATAGCTTTTATGATCCTTTAGTTTTCAACTTATAGTACCACTTTATGCTTTGATCAATGATGTTTTGTCGCTCTGCATGATTATGGACATTATTGCTCTCTTAGTTTGTCGCTCCTAGTCTTTTGCTAGCCTCCGCAACCAAGTATGAGTTCCACTCATGCGTCCAACTCCCTAAACCAAGTTATTCCAAAGAGTCCACCATACCTACCTACTAGCTTATGCTATTCCAAGTATATTCATGTTTTTGTTTACCTTCCAAATTAAACTTGTTATGAGAAAACTAGTGATTAAAGCTCTCATGAACTTGATGGCACACTTTACTTTTCTTGCCCTTAATAAACTTGAACCATTGTGTCGTCTATGTTGTATATGCTTGCACTTATTTGTTGGGGATTAGCAGAACCATGTTGTCATGGGGAACGCTTTCAACATTGCACTGGTACTTTGTACCTAGTTGATATCATGCTCTTTTGTCTATGGATGTCGTCGGTGTGAAATGAAAGGGGAGCTTGTAAGTCCATGGAGTTATGTATATGTGTTAGAGAAACGCCTAGGCCGCTGGTCTAATCCATGCTGACATGGTAGAAACCTGCAGCGTAACCATAATGAGCTGTCTATGAAGCATTATTCTTATAAAAAAGAGTCCTATATTGAGAAAAAAGGAGAAAAAGAAAAAAAGATTATGAAAAGAGGAAAGAGAGAAAAAAGCGCCATATTCCCATGGTAAATAAGAAGATTGCTCTGATGCTTGTTGTCTGCTTGCCTTGTCATTTTGATATGGGGATTCTTCCGTATCATCGGGCAAGGGGTACCCTGTTGGCGGTTCTCTATGATACACATGTACTTACGATGACAAGAACATACCGGTGACTAAACTTGAGTAGCATGAGGAGCGGCCCTCGTATTCAAGGGACATGAGATTTCTAACTTATACTTCGTCAAGCATGTACACCATAGGTTGTTCACTTTAACCTTAATCACTTCAAGATGCTTATGATAAGGGAAATGAGAGCTGAATGCTATAAGTACCATAATTTTTGGAAGCTCTTTATGAAACTTGAATCTCTACTTCCTTCTATGAAGGCCTTTCTTCCACTTTTATATTGAGTCTCCACCTTCTACCTTTATGCACTTACTTTGAGAGCATAGTGGCCATTCTTAGTTCTATGTGCATTGTCCCAAGACTAGTTAATTGATGCATAACTTGATATTGCTTGTTTTAAAATATTTGTATCTAGTCACTCTTATGAACTTTGAAGGTGTCCTATGCATTTATATTTGCTACTCTATGAGGGACAAGCTGAATGCCATTATGCTATGTTTTCTTTATGTGAAACAAACAAACGTCTTGCAAAGCATTGTTATTCATGAATCTTTTGTTTGTGCCTTTTCACGTTGCAACATAGTTTCTTTGTCTTATTGCTAGAACTTTGTCTTTCATGCTATGTGACATGGGTATACCTTACAGGTACTCAAGCTTGGTATATACGGTCTAAATACGTACAGGCCCACGGTGTCGCCAAGGCCCAGACGAAAGGATTCGAGTGATCTGCGGACTCTCGATTGCTTGAGAGACAAGAAGAAGCTAAAGATAGAAAGTTTGAAGGGGAAAACCCTAACTTGTAACCGACTCGACCTGCTACCTAAGACCTAGCCTATCTATATAAAGGCTAGGAGGGGGCGGCAAGGAGAACAGACACAACCCTAGTTTCCACAACCCTCGCCAGATTGCATCTTCGCACCATTGTAACTTTCGACTCCCTCGATAATTCCATGAGCAGACAAGCAGGAGTAGGGACCTCTACGAGGCCTGAACCTGGGTAAATCCTTTGTCCCCTGTGTGCTCGTTTGCTAGCCGATAGATGTCTCCAGCACTCCCTCCTTCTCCAAAACCCAAGTCCATAACAATGGGCATTGATGAGTTAAACCCTCGTCAATTGGCGCCGTTTGTGGGAAGTGGGAGTGCTGATGTTGCGGCTTCTTCGGCCCCATCAACCGCGATCTACAACTCCGCAACAGGGGAGATTCGCCAGCTCTTCGGCGCCTTCGACATAATCGTCCACACACCGGCCACCCGCCCGGCTTTCGAGTCCGTGGGAGACGGAATCAGCTTGGCGATTGGGAGCCTCCGCTTCCAAGTTGGTCAGATGGGCACGCTTCGCATGCCTGATCAACCGACAACACCGGCGATTGCCCCGGCATCATGGTTCCCTCCATCGATCGGCACCCTCAGCGAGCTCAATACTCTGGTGGCAGTCGAGAACACGATCAGCGACAGCAGTCGCGACTCCGATCTGAGCGATCTGGCCACAGAAGATGGAACCTGCGGTTCCGAATCTGAAAGTTGCGGAAGCAACAGCTTCCCCAATCACTTCATGTGCGCCATCATCAACGCAGGCGGCACCTCCGCCAATCGCACCGTCGTCAACACTGGCAACGTCACCGATCCACCCAACGTTGGCAACGGTGGTAACGGCGCCAACGGTGGAGCAGTCAAACCTCCCAGCATAATCAATGAGCAAACCGGCGAACGCGTCGTAATCAGGCTCAACGAGCAAGAGTGAGAACGCTGCCGCGAAGCCCTACGAGGTACACCTCTGCCCTTTGGATCCCCACAGGAATTACTAATGGGCTACCACTGGCTCCTGAAAGAAGAGTTCAAGCGCCAAAAATAAGCAATCGTGCAGCTGGAGGCGCGTAAAAGGGCGGCGAACGAATCGAGCCTTCGTCGTGCTGGGCTCTCCTCCTACGGAGGATCCTCCTCACGAGGAAACGAGTACGTCGCCAAGAAGAGGCAGTCGCGAATGGCTCACCTTACCGAACAAGAGTGCATAGACTCCGCGAAAGTCCACGACTTCAGCTCTATGACTGTCGACGCGAGAGGCAATGTGGTCCCCAGAACGCCGCAGGCCGCGGTAACGGCAGCCACCATGTACCTCCTCAACAACCTGCCACCGGCTGGAGATCCCCGAACCACCATGCACCAATCTACGATCGCGGGTTTGGGGTTAATCGAGGCCGCCCTCGACAAGCAGCCAGTACCAGACCCCAAAAAGGGCAAAACGCTAGCAAAACGCTACTCCTCGCCCTTGTCTAGCGATGACAGCCACGACCTATCTCGACGCCGTCGTTCGCAACGGCACGATCGCGACTACGACGTGCGCAACGACCTCACACAACGTAAGATCGACAAATCAAGAGCACGACGTGCCCGGTCGACTGACTCAGAGGAGGAAGACAGGGAACTCTGCGGCGCCAGATGCTTCAGCAGATCCATTAGGCAGAAGCGAATGCCTAAAGGGTTTAAACTTCCGTCAGAAAACCCGAAGTTCGACGGCCTACAAGACCCTAAAATCTGGCTAGAGGACCACATCTCCTCCGTCAGACTCCACGGAGGCAGTCGAAGTACTGCCATGCAATGTTTGCAGCTACAGCTGCAGGGCGCCGCCCAAGCATGGCTCAATAGCCTCCCACGCGGATCCATTCGCAGCTAGGATGAGCTAGTCTATAGCTTCGTGCGCAACTTTAAGGGCACGTACAAACGGCCCGCATCAATCGAAGAACTGAGATGCTGCCAGCAAAAATCTGGCGAATCACTGCGCTCATACATCCGAAGGTGGTCCATCATCAAGAATTCCGCGGAAAACATCTCAGAGGACCACGCGATTGATGCATTCAACGGTGGCGTTCGCCGCTTAGAGATCAGGGAGGAGCTGGGCCGCTCAAAGCCCCAGACTATCGACCACCTAATGGAGATCGCGAATCGATGGGCTGATGGAGAAGATTCAGTGAAGAACTGCGCTCACTCTGATGAGGAGGCAGAGCTCGAACGCAGACGCGACCGCCGAGGAAAATGCCGCATGCGCATCTACGACGATCGTGGCGACGTTAATATAGTCGCAGCCGGCTACGCCGAGAGACGCGACGACAACCGCAACAGCGGATACCGTAGCGGCGGATACCGCGACTCTGGGAAGACCATGCAAGTGTGGCAACGTCGCACTCGCGACAAGGCAACCAGGACCTCCATCGAGGAGAAACTGTCTGGACCATGCACGGTACACTTCTACATCGACAAGCATGACGGCAAGAGAAAGTCCAGCCACCTCCTCAAAGACTGCGGCGAGTTCTCAAGCTACACGAGGGATTGGTTCGGATGAACTGCAACACAGTCGAAAGAGGCTACGGGGCCGCTCCAAGCGCCGTGGCACATGGCGCACCGCCACCACCACCAGGGCCACCCCCGAACGGAGCTGCACCGGACCAGCACCACAGAGGAGAACCGTACCCACGGGCCATGGGTACCATGATGATCCAAAAGGGGCGCCCCTCCAATAGGGTGCAGAAAGCTATCACTCGCCAAGTCAACTTGGCCACGCACTCACCACCATCCACCACTGAGTACCTCAGTGGCAGTGAGTCGTGCATCACCTTCGATAAACGCGACCACCCGTCTCAAGTACCTCGCCCATGTCATTGCCCCCTCGTACTCGAGGCGCAAATTGGAGGTTTCGACATGAGCGCGTCTTCATGGACGGCGGAAGCGGCATCAACCTCATATTCGCGAGTACCCTATGAGCAATGAGGATTCCTCTAACCTGCTTGGAGGCATCGGACACAACGTTCCATGGCATCGTCCTAGGGAAAGGCGTATACCCCCTGGGCAAAATCAACCTCGACGTCATATTCGGCACCCCGAAGAACTTTAGGTGCGAGCGCATTGACTTTGAGGTCGTCGACTGGCCCTCACAATACCACTGCATCCTCGGACGCGTCGCGTTCACTAGGTTCATGGCGGTACCCCACTACGCCTACCTATCGATGAAAATGCCAGGTCCCAACGACGTCATCACGATCAACGGAAGCTTTGAGCGATCCGACAGTTGCGACAAGGAATTCAATAGAATCTCCCAGTCTTTGGCATGCAGGAGGAGCTCGCGCGATTGAAGGAAACGACAGACAATAGTATGTCTCCCCTGAGCAGGCCAAGCTCACCAGATCTCTCCTTCGACTCATCCGTGCACACAAAGAAGGTGCAGGTCCATCCGATAGATCTAGCCAAAACGGCCCTCATTGCCAACAACTTGAGTCCCGCATAGGAACTCGCACTCGTCGAATTCCTCCGTGAGCACTAGGAAATTTTCGCCTGGTGTCCTGCGGACATGCCAGGAGTTCCCAGGGAATTCGCCGAGCACGCACTCAACGTCAACCCCGACGCAAGGCCAGTCAAACAAACAATCAGACGACTATCTGAGCCACGAGCGCAGGCAGTTGGCATGGAGACCAACAGACTCCTCGAGGCCAAATTCATACGCGAGATCAAGGAAAGCACTTGGCTCGCCAATACGGTGCTGGTGCCAAAAAAGGACACGGATATCCTACGGATGTGCGTGGACTTCACTTCTTTAAACAAACATTGCCCAAAGAATCACTTCCCGCTACCACGAATCGATCAAATCATCAACTCCACCACTGGATGCGAGTGCCTCTGCTTTCTCGATGCCTACTCAGGCTATAACCAAATTCGAATGAAGGAGGAAGACCAAGAGAAGACCGCGTTTACAACGCCCTTCGGTGTGTTCTGCTACAACACAATGCCCTTCGGGCTAAAAAACGCGGGAGCCACCAACCAGCGGTGCATGCAGGCTTGCCTCAAGGAGCAACTGGGTCGCAACATCCAAGTCTATGTCGACGACATAGTAATCAAAACCAAGGAGGAAGCCTCTCTAATCGACGACTTGCGCGAAACATTCGCCAACCCTGATATTACCGGATTAAGCTCAATCCGGACAAATGCGCCTTTGGCGTACCATCTGGGCAGCTGCTCGGGTATCTCATCTCCGCGAGAGGGATTGAGGCAAACCCGAAAAAGATAAAATCCATACTAGCCATGGAGAAGCCAAAGAACGTAAGAGGCGTCCAGCAACTAGCCGGACGAATCACGGCCCTCAGTCGATTTATCAATCGAATGGGGGAAAAGGCACTGCCCTTCTATCAGCTCCTCCGCAAAGCTGACAAATTCGAGTGGACCAAGGAAGCGCAAGAAGCATTCGAAGACCTCAAGCGCCTGTTATCCACCTCGCCAGTACTGGTGACTCCACGAGAAAGGGAGCCACTACTGCTATACATCTCCACTACCAACCAAGTAGTTAGTACAGTGCTCGTCGTCGAGCGGGCCGAGGAAAACAAGGTCCACGGTGTACAACGCCCGGTATACTACCTCAGCGAGGTCCTCACGCCAACAAAACAGCGATACTCGCACTACCAGAAGCTGGCGTACGGCATCTTCATGACCACCCGGCGACTGCGCCATTACTTCCAGGAACACCCAATCGTGGTAGTCAGCGACGCCCCATTAGGACATATCCTCAATAACCCCGACGCCACGGGACGAGTCGCGCTCTGCGGAATCGAACTGTCTCCACGAGACATCACATACGAAAAACGTGACGCAATCAAGTCGCAAGTTCTCCCTGACTTTCTCGTGCATTGGATGGAAAACCAACTCCCGGACAAGCCAGATATGTCCTACCTTTGGACCATGCACTTCGATGGATCCAAGCGGAAGGACGGAGTAGGAGCAGGCGTCATTCTGACGTCACCTCAAGGAGACAAGCTGAAATACATCCTGCGAATGCAGTTCACAGCCTCAAACAACGAGGCTGAATACGAGGCCCTGTTGCACGGGATGAGGATGGCAAAAGCCTGCGGCGCAAAGAGGCTCATCATATATGGCGACTCCAAGCTGGTCGTCAACCAAACAATGCACGAGTGCGACGCACTCAATGACAACATGATCGCATACCGCGACCTCTACGATACACTCGAGGGAGACTTCGATGGTTGCGAGTTACGACATGTAGGTCGTGAAAGCAACGAGGAGGCGTACGCACTCGCCAACATAGGATCTACCTGCGCCCCCATACCACCTGGGGTATTTCTCGAGCGCATCTGCGAACGCTCTATCAAGTCAAAGGCCGCAGAGAAGAAAACAAGCGCAGCAATGGACTCGGGGGCTACGCCACCCAATGAGCCAATGGCACTCGATGACTTGGAGCTGGACACATGACTCGAAGGGCCAATGAGCGTCATGATGATAGAACAATCTTGGACGTAGCCGTACATTACATATCTCCTCAGCAAGCGCCTACCGGACGACCCAACGGACACACGGCACATCGCACGACGCTCCAAGGCATTCGCCGTTATCAACGGCGAACTATATAAACGCAGTATCACACGCGTGTTACAGCGATGCGTCTCCCTGGCCGATGGAAAAGCAGTCCTCCTCGACATACATGAAGGAACCTGCGGACACCACGCCAGCAGTCGCGCCCTCGTTGCCAAAGCTCTACGAGATGGATTTTAATGGCCCACGGCCATGCGCGACGCCAAGGACATAGTCCAAAAGTGCAACGCTTGTCAGCGATTCGCGGACAAACCACACGCACCAGGCGCAGAATTGCGGCCTATTCCATTGGCCTGGCCCTTCGCACAGTGGGGTCCCGATATGGTTGGCAAACTTCCAAGGTCCTCGTAAGGAGGATACGTCTACCTCTTGGTAGCAGTCGAAAAATTCACCAAGTGGATCGAGGCCATGCCAGTAACCAAGCAATCAGGGCACAGCGCAGTCAAGTTATTCAAGTCCATTGTCTATCGCTTCGGCGTGCCACACAACATCATCACTAAGTATGGGGGAGAAGCGGTATTACCCGCCGAAGTAAGGTACAAGACGCCGCGCATAGTCGCTTACAGCGAACAAGTGTCATCTCTTGCACTCGAAGATTCCGTCGACCTCCTCGACGAGGTGAGAGAAATCGCCGCAGAAAG
Source organism: Avena eriantha (assembly GCA_910589775.1). Taxonomy (NCBI): domain Eukaryota; kingdom Viridiplantae; phylum Streptophyta; class Magnoliopsida; order Poales; family Poaceae; genus Avena; species Avena eriantha. Next base: position 493,925,701 of record OU342743.1, read on the forward strand.
ATCCACGATCTACCAGCAGAACCTGCGCAACTACCACAGTAGAAGGCTTCGCCCCAGATCCTTCGTCAAAGGTGACCTGGTCCTGCGACTGAAGCAACAGGGGCATCTCAAGCTCGAGTCCCCCTAGGAAGGACCATACTTGGTTACAGAAGTAATCCCAGGTGGCGCCTATCGCCTTCAAGACCTAGAAACAGGAGTCGCATACTCCAACCCTTGGAAGGTCGCACAACTGCGACGCTTCTACCCCTAGCTGTTTTTACTTTTACATCGCAAATAAGGCTACTCAGCCAAGGCTACTTAGCCACACATTGTACCTCATACTGTTCTCCAAATAAATAAAAGCTAAGTGCCCCAAAACTCTGTGTTTTTTCTTTTTCACTTCTGTTACTATTATACTCGGGGGTTGCGCCACCCTACACACATTTGTTCTTCGAACTAATAAACGCGACATCCTGAGTAGCTGGCACATCAATCGAACCCCTTAACGCAAATTCAACCCAGCTGCAACGCACCTGGCAGGTTGATAAAAGGGATGGCCAGGCTAACGAAAGGACTCGCATAGTGCAACGCACCTTACGCTTACAAGAGCTATTTATACGCGTTCAACAATAAATTACATACAAATATATATATATGAACTTTACAACACAAATACACTTATGTGCAGGATACAAATCTGGTTACTATTGCAACAGAAGAACATTGGTTTGCTCCTCGAAGAAATCGACAATCTCCTCTGCTGGGCGGTCCACCGCTTGATAGTGCGGCACCATATTCCAAGAAGTTCCGGCTGGCGGGCTGGCAGACCGGAAGCTACGACGGCGACATCCACGTCAGGCCTGTGCAATCGCACCATCAAGAGGGCAGCCTTGGCACCAGCCACCAACTGCTGCCTCACGCACTCGCGAACCGCGGACATATCTTGAAATTTGGCCAGGAGAGCCAACAGGCTGGACGGTAGATATTCTTCAAACATGACTGCGACTTCTTCAGGAAGAGCAGCACTCGCGAAGCGCGATCCTACAGGGTCGCCAATGCAGTCGCACGATCATGATCCACCCAGAAGTATCCACTCTCTTGGAGTTGCTCTTGGGTGAGACCATGAAGGTGGATGGCAATCCTATCCCTCTCCTCCTGAGGACGGTGTGCGCTAACAACTACACGAAGCAGCACCCACAGCATGAGTACAACGTACCACTGCGACTATCTACAAAGAAAAAAGATAAGGACGAGCAAACTAACACTTAAACTGGTCGCCCAGCTGCGTCACCTCGCCAAGCAGATACTGCTCGCGGGCGGCGGCTTTTTCCGCCTTTGACTTCCACACATCTGCGTTACCGCGGATCAAGGGCAACTCACGCTCCAGCTGCTTCACGCGGTCACGAAGTCGCTACAACAAAGACAGCTCCTCTACCCTGGAGCGCGGCGGTACCACTGTCTCATCAAGAGATGATGGATCCTGATTTCCCCCTACGGGACCACTCGATGTGCCCTACCACAGATCAAGACAGAAGCAAATAAGGCGACCAAACTAACACAAAGGCAGGGATAGCAGATGCATTCAGGATAAGCATAAAAACATATTCACAAGCACACTCGCCAGCAGGCATGTTCTTAGGGCAAAAGGACAATTCGTTATCTACTACACAAAGCTAACTACGGAGCAGCTGGCTTCTTCGACTTCGACGCCTTCGGGGGCTTCATCAAATCCGTGGCAGTATCAGACGCCACTGATTTTCCACCTGCCCCTGAAGCCGAAGCTTTCGCCGCCTTCTTAGCGCGTTGGAGCTCCTCAGAATACTTGGGAACGGTATTAATCAAAGAATGACCGTATTTGGCACAGGCAGTCGCAAAGGGGGCAAAAACTACCTGCTGACCATCCGCGCCAACAGGCATTGTCTTCGACACCGTAGAGGGATCTATCTCGACTCCGTGGGCCTGCACCATGGCGAGTGACATCGTCACACCAACCGCCCGGAGGGAGTTCTTATAGGTAGAAGGCACACCCCCGGCGAGTGACTCCACCAGCTCGTCCATTTTGTCGACCTGCTCCGCCTTTGGCATCAACTCCTCTCGGAGGCGACTAAGGGCGACCTTGGCCTTGGACAACGTATTCTGGACGACGGCGCTTCGGTCTTCGACCGCGGATACCGCGCCAGCTAGAGCGTCATCACGACGAAGGGCCTGCGGGTCAAAACTCAAGTCGCCAGCATCTACACCAAAAAACACGGATCAGATTTCTGGTGCCAACGGCAAAACTCCAGAAGCAGAGAAAAGCATCAATCAAAAATCCACCAGTAAAGGTACCTGAGAGGGCCTTGGCGACTGAGAATAGCTGCTCCTCGAACAACATCTCCCTGGCGCAAAAGAGGCGTGCATATCCTCTTCACGCTTTCGGGCTTCATCACGAGCCGCGATTGCCTCATCGCGCCCCTTGACAGCTGCGGCCAGTGTCTTCTCCAAGGATGCGTCATTGCGCAGTAGGGCGTTATGCTCAGCTACATGGCAGTCAAAAATAATTGGCTATCAGTCAAACACACCAGAACAGAAAAAAGACGAAAGAAACAAGCATGGAAGCACTCACTTTCGACCACGCAGTGACGCGTCTCCGTCATAGCATGCTGACGACCCATCGCCATCACCTGCTCCGCCACTCGCGTGACCTCTTTTACAAGGAGCTGTTGCACCAATCAAGGAATCAGATAAGGGCAACAGAAGGCGTTGACTGCCAAAAAACAAAAGAAGGAAAGATATACTCACACGGTCCTCTAGCGACTCCGAAGAAGTCTGTTGAGCTGTCATCCGAGCAACTATTCTATGCTCCCCTCCGTGAGGAGAACTCGAAGAATTGTGCCCGGAGTGGGCCGCCGCCGGAGGCGAAGGAGCGCGCTCGACCTCTACCTTGGCCCTTGAGGTCGCGACTCCTGATTCCTTCAAAAATTCAACGTCGCCAGAAGATGATGACGCCTCTTGACTGCAAGACCAAATTCACATTGAGAAAGGGCAAAACTCCAAGGCAAAGCCAATAAACAGAAAAACAGAGAAGAAAGAACGAACTCATAAAACTTACCAGTCAAACTTGTCAAGATCAAAGGTGGCCTCCGCCGACTCCGACGAAGACTCCTTGGGCAATCGCATCTTCTTGTGAGAAGCTGGTGCTACAGCCCTCACAGGAATGACGGGAATTGGTGACTCCGCGCCAGCAACAATGCCCTCTGGAGTTGAAGGAGTCGACGCATCAGAATCCTCGCTGCACGGACGCTTGCGAGTATCTGGGCTCTCCGACTCGGGGGCTTCCTCCTCCACGTCAGAAGGGACAGTCGACTCAGACTCATCCTCTTCAAAAGCTTCGCGAGGAATAATGCCCTCAGGGAGAGGAGGCATGCAAGGCGAGACCGCCCAATCCTGCATACAAAAAGCAAAAAGGAGCAGGTAAGCAACAGAAAAAGAAATCGTGAATATAAGCTACTACGTAGTACGACTGTACCTCGGGAGGAGAATTCGAAGCATCGAAGGGAGGAACGACTGGCTCATTCGGAAGCACATCCTTGAAGGTGTACTTCGTAACCAGTCGCACCCTCTTATCTACCTCACTCGCGGACATGCCATCGGCAGACACGCGAGTGGCATCATCAGCACCACCCCATTGAAACATGGGATGGACTCTAGCTTGGAGAGACTGGACGCGATGACGCAGCCAAGTCCTGATAAGGGCACAGCCTCCCTCTTCTGCGCCCATGCGACTCTCGAGGTCGCAGACGCGTTGATATAGCACGTCCGTCTCCGCGAGTTCGGACGGCATGATCACGTTCTTCCAAGAACGCATCTTCTTGCAGGGAGTCGCGGGATCAAACGGAGCGAGTCCAAAGTGCTCGTCCTTGGCCTTCAGGTCGCGAACATAAAACCATCTGTCCCTCCATCCCTGGACGGACTTGGAGAGCTTGATGTCGAAGTAGGTGGCGGATGGGTCAACATGGATTCCACAACCACCTACGTCATAAACTAAAGAGCCAGATGCGGACTGACGCTTTAGCTTGAACAAACGCTTGAAAAGGCCAAAGTGCGGCTCGATTCCGAGCCAACACTCGCAGAGAGTGATAAAGCAAGAGATGTGAAGAATCGAATTCGGGGACAGCTGATGGAGCTGGAGCCCGTAAAAACAAAGGAGACCCCTAAGAAAGGGGTGGATAGGCAAAGAAAGGCCGCGAATGATGAAAGCCAGAAACATCACGCAAAAACCAGCGGGAGGCACAGGAATGGTCTCCCCACTGGGGACGCGCGCGTCGGCGACTGCGGCGGAAATAACTCCGTCTTGGCGAAGAAGACGAAGATCGGACGCCTTGATGATTGAGGGGCGCCAGGCACCATTGGTCACGTGGGTGCCCGCGACTTTCTTCTTCCCGCCGGTGGCGGCACTGGTGCCCACAGCAGCGGCGCCACCCTTCTTTGCCGCAGCAGCGGTGGCGGCGGATTCAGCGACAGCGCCTCCTTTCTTCTTTCCCATTGCGCGGCGGCGATGAGAACGCAGAAAGTAACTTGGGAACGAGCGGAGATGGTCCAGAACTGCGGAAAAGATGAGCGCGGGAGAAAAGCAGAGGAGCAGCGGCAATGGCGATGGCAGCGAGGAAGAAAAGGGCGCAGATGGAAATTTACCGTCGTAGCATCGCTACTTAACCCCTAAGAGATGCAATCCAATGGCTCACAAAAACCCTATTGGACGCGTGGCACATATCGCGCTCGTCACGTGGGGAAGAGGAAGCGCGAACCGTCCCTCCACTACGCGGAAATCGAGGAGGCAGAGTTAATAAAAAGATTACGCACGCCCAGTCAAATCAAAGTCAGAAAGTGGGACCCACCGCTCGTCACGTCCCGTCAAAGCCGCTCACGCGGGCAACTGAGGTCATGAAAGCGTCAGCACTGACGTCATCAACAACTACGCAGTGGAAAACTACGACTACTTTAGTCCTTGCTAGAGTCTGCGACTCCACCAAGCACTCGGGGGCTACTCCCATAGGGAGCGCTGACCGCACACCCTATGATTTTTATTTTCTTATTGCAGGGATACAAGCAATCGCAATCAATCCCCAGCCACTCGAAAAACGATTCGATTATGGACGTGGGTTACTCCCATAGGGAGCGCTGGAAACAATTTCGACTGAAACAAGCAAGCAAAAGACGACAGCAGTCACAATCCAAGTCGCTTGGAGTCTCAAACAGACAAAAATGATAGCAGTCGCAAAATTTCTTTAGTCCCTGCCTGAGTCTTCGACTCAACCAGGCACTCGGGGGCTACTCCCATAGGGAGCGCTGGTCGCGCACCCTATGATTATTTGCACGAAAGCTGTGCGTTGATTACATCAGCACTCGCAGATCATGGCGACACCGCCTCATAATTTTCCCTACAAAGAGATTACGTCTCCTGGGTTGCCCGAATCATCTCCGCGATGATAAAATTCGGATGCCGCGCTTACAGCGTGAAGGTAAGACCTGAATAAAGGCCTGGCAACGCATTTAACTGCGCACTACCAGAAATATATCCGTGCCTACAGGCACGATGAACATGCCTTGACGGACGCGTGAAGTGCTCACACTCATATAACTGGAATTTGGCTCCTGTAAGACCTCCGCGGCTTGAGTCGAATTACGCCAGCACTTTTCCGGATTCAAGTCCGGGGACTCGAATTCGAGTAGATTGTGTTGTTTCACCCTAAGGTGGTTAACTGGTACCGATAATTCGGTTATATCAGGCACGTATATCAACAATCCCTATGACACAAATAAAAGCAGTCGAAATGCACTCATTCAGGCACTCGAAACTTCAAAAAGTACCCAGTCGAATCTGCGATTCCACTGGATACTCGGGGGCTACTGACATGGGTATACCTTATAGGTAATCAAGCTTGGTATATACGGTCTAAATACGTACAGGCCCACGGTGTCGCCAAGGCCGAGACGAAAGGATTCGAGTGATCTGCGGACTCTCGATTGCTTGAGAGACAAGAAGAAGCTAAAGATAGAAAGTTTGAAGGGGAAAACCCTAACTTGTAACCGACTCGACCTGCTACCTAAGACCTAGCCTATCTATATAAAGGCTAGGAGGGGGCGGCGAGGAGAACATACACAACCCTAGTTTCCACAACCCTCGCCAGATTGCATCTGCGCACCATTATAACTTTCGACTCCCTCGATAATTCCACGAGCAGACAAGCAGGAGTAGGGACCTCTACGAGGCCTGAACCTGGGTAAATCCTTTGTCCCCTGTGTGCTTTTTTGCTAGCCGATAGATGTCTCCAGCGCTCCCTCCTTCTCCAAAACCCAAGTCCATAACAATGGGCATTGATGAGTTAAACCCTCGTCACTATGATTGGAGTACTATGATCCCAGCTTTGAATGTTTTACAAATACTTTGATCAAGTTTATGATGGTGCATGTCACCTCAAAAATTATTCTTTTTTTTATCACTTACCTACTCGAGGACGAGCATGAGTTAAGCTTGGGGATGTTGATACATTGCAAACGTATTTATAATTTTTGATGTTCCATGCTTGGTTTTATCTACTTTCTTATGTCTTTTCCACACTTTGGAGTACTTTTCATATGATTTCTTGGACTAACCTATTAACAAGAGCCATAGTGCCAGCTGCCTATTTTCTATTGTTTTTGGTTCCAGGAAGTCAGAAAATGAATATTCTGTAGGAAGAAGCGCTTTGGGGCATCGGAACACCTCCAAACCATGCATGTGAGCCCTAGCATGTGTAATGAAGTGTGGTGGCATGATAAAACCTCCTAAACCTGGTTACCAAGTGTGACCCCCTTCGCAGACATGCGCTGTCCCCTAAAAACAAATTGTTTGCAATCTGACTATTAGGGGAAACTCCCTGTTTCGGTGAAACTGGGGTAGATCTTGTCACAACATTTTCCCAAACATGGTTTTACATAATCACATGACCTAAACAAGAACAAAACAAGAGATGGCTACACCGGGCTACCTCTGTCAGAAGAAAGTCTAGGGGGTAGACGATCCGAGGCTCGCGGATCAGGGTTCCGTAGCAAGAAGCACTGTGGGGCATCAGAACACCTCCGAACCATGCATGTGACCCTAGCATGTGTAATTAAGTGTGGTGGCATGCTCAAACCTCCTAAACCTGGTTACCAAGTGTGACCCCCTTCGCAGACATGTGTTGTCCCCTAAAAATGAAGTGTCTGCAATCTAACTATTAGGGGGAAAATCACCGTTTCGGTGAAACCGGGGTAGATCTTGTCACAAAATGTTCCCAAACATGGTTTTACATCATCACAGCACCTAACCAAGAAAAAAACAATAGAAGGCTACACCGGGCTAACCCTGTTAGAAAGTCTAGGGGGTGACGATCTGAGGCCCGCGGATCAGGGTTCCGTAGGAAGAAGCGCTTCGGGGCATTGGAACACCTCCAAACCATGCATGTGACCCTAGCATGTGTAATAAAGTGTGGTGGCATGCACAAACCTCCTAAATCTGGTTACCAAGTGAGACCCCCTTCGCAGACATGCACTGTCCCCTAAAACAAAGTGTCTACAGTCTAACTATTGGGGGGGAACTCCCCGTTTCGGTGAAACCAGGGTAGATCTTGTCACAACATGTTCCCAAACTTGGTTTTACGTCATCACGTGACCTAACCAAGAACAAAACAAGGGAGGGTTACATGGGGCTACCAATGTCAGAAGAATGTCTAGGGGGTAGACGATCTGAGGCCCGCGGATCAGGGTTCCGTAGGAAGAAGCGCTTCGGGGCATCGGAACACCTTCAAACCATGCATGTGACCCTAGCATGTGTAATGAAGTATTGTGGCATTCTCAAACCTCCTAAACCTGGTTACCAAGTGTGATCCCCTTCGCAGACATGCGTTGTCCCCTAAAAACGAATTGTCTGCAATCTGATTATTAGGGGGAAACTCCCCGTTTCTGTGAAACCGGGGTAGATCTTGTCACAACATGTTCCCAAGCATGGTTTTACATCATCACATGACCTAACCAAGAACAAAACAAGACAGGGCTACACCGGGCGACCCCTGTCAGAACAAAGTCTAGGGGGGTAGACAATCCGAGGCCCACGGATCAGGGTTCAGTAGGAAGAAGCGCTTCTAGGCATCAGAACACCTCCAAACCATGCATGTGACCCTAGCATGTGTAATGAAGTGTGGTGGCATTCTCAAACCTCCTAAACCTGGTTACCAAGTGTGACCTCGTTCGCAGACATGCGCAATCCCCTAAAAATGAAGTGTCTGCAATCTAACTATTAGGGGGAAACTCTCCGTTTCGGTGAAACCGGGGTAGATCTTGTCACAACATGTTCCCAAACATGGTTTTACATCATCACATGACCTAACCAAGAACAAAACAAGGGGAGGATACACTGGGCTACCCTTGTCAGAAGAAAATCTAGGGGGGTACACGATCCGAGGCCCGCAGATCAGGGTTCCGTAGGAAGAAGCGCTTCAGGGATTCAGAACACCGCAAAACCATGCATGTGACCCTAGCATGTGTAATGAAGTGTGGTGGCATGCTCAAACCTCCTAAACCTGGTTACCAAGTGTGACCCCCTTCGCAGACATGCGTTGTTCCCTGAAAACGAATTGTCTGTAATCTGATTATTAGGGGGAAACTCCCCGTTTCGGTGAAACTGGGGTAGATCTTTTTATAACATGTTACCAAACATGGTTTTACATCATCACATGACCTAACCAATAACAAAACAAGAGAGGGATACACCGGGCTACTCTTGTCAGAAGAAAGTCTAGGGGGTAGACAATCCGAGGCCCGCGGATCAGGTTTTTGTAGGAAGAAGCGCTTCGGGGCATCGGAACACCTCCAAACCATGCATGTGACCCTAGCATGTGTAATGAAGTGTGGTGGAATTATAAAACCTCCTAAACCTAGTTCCCAAGTGTGACCCCCCTTCGCAGACATGCGCTGTCCCCTAAAAATGAAGTGTCTGCAATCTAACTATTAGGGGGAAACTCCCCGTTTCGGTGAAACCGGGGTAGATCTTGTCACAACATGTTCCCAAACATGGTTTTACATCATCACATAACCTAACCAAGAACAAAACAAGGGGAGGATACACTGGGCTACCCTTGTCAGAAGAAAGTCTAGGGGGGGTAGACGATCCGAGGCCCGCAGATCAGGGTTCTGTAGGAAGAAGCGCTTCGGGGCATCGGAACACCGCAAAACCATGCATGTGATGCTAGAATGTGTAATGAAGTGTGGTGGCATGCTCAAACCTCCTAAACCTGGTTACCAAGTGTGACCCCCTTCGCAGACATGCGTTGTCCCCTAAAAACGAATTGTCTGCAATCTGATTATTAGGGGGAAACTCCCCGTTTCGGTGAAACTGGGGTAAATCTTCTCACAACATGTTACAAAACATGGTTTTACATCATTAGATGACCTAACCAAGAACAAAACAAGAGAGGGCTACACAGGGCTACTCCTGTCAGAAGAAAGTCTAGGGGGGTAGACAATCCGAGGCCCGCGGATCAGGTTTCTGTAGGAAGAAGCGCTTCGGGGCATCGGAACACCTCCAAACCATGCATGTGACCCTATCATGTGTAATGAAGTGTGGTGGAATTATCAAACCTCCTAAACCTAGTTTCCAAGTGTGAACCCCCTTCGCAGACATGCGCTGTCCCCTAAAAATAAAGTGTCTGCAATCTAACTATTAGGGGGAAACTCCCTGTTTCGGTGAAACCGGGGTAGATCTTGTCACAACATGTTCCCAAACATGGTTTTACATCATCACATGACATAACCAAGAACAAAACAAGGGGAGGATACACTGGGCTACCCTTGTCAGAAGAAAGTCTAGGGGGTAGACGATCCGAGGCCCGCAGATCAGGGTTCCGTAGGAAGAAGCGCTTCGGGGCATCGGAACACCGCAAAACCATGCATGTGACGCTAGAATGTGTAATGAAGTGTGGTGGAATGCTCAAACCTCCTAAACCTGGTTACCAAGTGTGACCCCCTTCGCAGACATGCGTTGTCCCCTAAAAACGAATTGTCTGCAATCTGATTATTAGGGGGAAACTCCCCGTTTCGGTGAAACTGGGGTAAATCTTCTCACAACATGTTACCAAACATGGTTTTACATCATAAGATGACCTAACCAAGAACAAAACAAGAGAGGGCTACACAGGGCTACTCCTGTCAGAAGAAAGTCTAGGGGGGTAGACAATCCGAGGCCCGCGGATCAGGTTTCTGTAGGAAGAAGCGCTTCGGGGCATCGGAACACCTCCAAACCATGCATGTGACCCTATCATGTGTAATGAAGTGTGGTGGAATTATCAAACCTCCTAAACCTAGTTTCCAAGTGTGAACCCCCTTCGCAGACATGCGCTGTCCCCTAAAAATAAAGTGTCTGCAATCTAACTATTAGGGGGAAACTCCCTGTTTCGGTGAAACCGGGGTAGATCTTGTCACAACATGTTCCCAAACATGGTTTTACATCATCACATGACATAACCAAGAATAAAACAAGAGAGGTCTACACCGGGTTATCCCTGTCAGAAGAAAGTCTAGGGGGGTAGACGATCCGAGGCCCGCAGATCAGGGTTCCATAGGAAGAAGCGCTTCGGGGCATCGGAACACATCCAAACGATGCATGTGACCCCTAGCATGTGTAATGAAGTGTGGTGGCATGCTAATACCTCCTAAACCTGGTTACCAAGTGTGACCCCATTCGCAGAAATGCGCTGTCGCCTAAAAACGAATTGTTTGCAATCTATCTATTAGGGGAAACTCCCTGTTTCGGTGAAACTGGGGTAGATCTTGTGCCAACATGTTCCCAAACATGGTTTTACATCATCACATGACCTAAAAAGGAACAAAACAATAGAGGGATACACCGGGCTACCCCTGTCAGAAGAAAGTCTAGGGGGGTAGACGATCCGAGGCCCACAAATCAGGGTTCCGTAGGAAGAAGCGCTTCGGGGCATCGGAACTCCTCCAAACCATGCATGTGACCCTATCATGTGTAATGAAGTGTGGTGGCATGATCAAACTCCTAAACCTGGTTACCAAGTGTTACCCCCTTCGCAGACATGCTTTGTCCCCTAAAAATGAAGTGTCTGCAATCTAGCTATTAGGGGGGAAATCCCTGTTTCGGTGAAACCGAGGTAGATCTTGTCACAACATGTTCCCAAAAATGGTTTTACATCATCACATAACCTAACCAAGAACAAAACAAGAGAGGGCTACACCAGGCTAACCTTGTCATAAAGTCCAGGGGGTAGACGATCCGAGGCCCGTGGATGTGGGTTCCGTAGGAAGAAGCGCTTCGAGGCATCGAAACACCTCCAAACCATGCATGTGACCCTAGCATGTGTAATAAAGTAAGGTGGCATGATCAAACCACCTAAACCTCGTTACCAACTGTGACCCCCTTCGCAAACATGCGTTGTCCCTTAAAAACGAAGTGTTTGCAATCTAACTATTAGGGGGAAACTCCCTGTTTCGGTGAAACCGGGGTACATCTTGTCACAACATGTTCCCAAACATGGTTTTAACTCATCACATGACCTAACCTGGTTACCATGTCTGACCGCCTTCACAGACATGTGTTGTCCCCTATTAGGGGGAAATTCCCCGTTTCGGTGAAACCAGGGTAGATCTTGTCACAAAATGTTCCCAAACATGGTTTTACATCATCACATGACCTAACCAAGAAGAAAACAAGAGAGGGCTCACCCGGCTACCCCTGTCAGAAGAAAGTCTAGGGGGTAGACGATCCGAGGCCCGCGGATCAGGGTTCCATATGAAGAATCGCTTCGGGGCATCGGAACACCTCCAAACCATGTATGTGACCCTAGCTTGTGTAATGAAGTGTGGTGGCATTCTCAAATCTCCTAAACCTGGTTACCAAGTCTGACGCCCTTCGCAGACATGCAATGTCCCCTAAAAACGAATTGTCTGCAATCTGACTATTAGGGGGAAACTCCCCGTTTCGGTGAAACCAGGGTAGATCTTGTCACAACATGTTCCCAAACATGGTTTTACATCATCACATGACCTAACCAAGAAAAAACAAGAGAGGGCTACACTTGGCTACCCCTGTCAGAAGAAAGTCTAGGGGGTAGACGATCCGAGGCCCGTGGATCAGGGTTCCGTAGGAAGAAGCGCTGGGAACACCTCCAAACCATGTATGTGACCCTAGCATGTGAAATGAAGTGTGGTGGCATGCTCAAACCTCCTAAACCTGGTTACCAAGTGTGAACCCCTTCGCAGACATCCATTGTTCCCTAAAAATGAAGTGTCTACAATCTAACTATTAGAGGGAAACTCCCTGTTTCTATGAAACCGGGGTAGATCTTGTCACAACATGTTCCCAAACATGGTTTTACATCATCACAGGACCTAACCAAGAACAAAACAAGAGAGGGCTTCACCGGGCTAACCCTGTCAGAAAGTCTAGGGGGGTGACGATCCGAGGCCCGCGGATCAAGGTTCCGTAGGAAGAAGCGCTTTGGGTCATGGGAAGACCTCTAAACCATGCATGTGACCCTAGCATGTGTAATGAAGTGTGGTGGCATTCGCAAACCTCCTATACCTGGTTACCAAGTGTGACCCCCTTCGCAGACATGCGTTGTCCCCTAAAAACAAAGTGTCTACAATCTAACTATTATGGGGAAACTCCCCGTTTTGGTGAAACCGGGGTAGATCTTGTCACAACATGTTCCCAAACATGGTTTTACATCATCGCGTGACCTAAACAAGAACAAAACAAGGGAGGGCTACACCGGGCTACCTGTCAGAATAAAGTCTAGGGGGGTAGACGATCTGAGGCCCGCAGATTAGGGTTTCGTAGGAAGCAGCGCTTCGCGGCATTGGAACACCTCCAAACCATGCATGTGACCCGACCACGTGTAATGAAGTGTGGTGACATGCTCAAACATCCTAAACCTGGTTACCAAGTGTGACCCCCTTCGCAGACATGCGCTGTCCCCTAAAAACGAATTGTCTACAATCTGACTATTAGGGGGAAACTCCCTGTTTCGGTGAAACCGGGGTAGATCTTGTCACAACATGTTCCCAAACATGGTTTTACATCATCACATGACCTAACGAAGAACAAAACAATAGAGGGCTACACCGGGCTACCCCTGTCAGAAGAAAGTCTAGGGGGTTAGACGATTTGAGGCCCGCGGATCAGGGTTCCGTAGGAAGAAGCGCTTCGGGGCGTCGGAACACCTCCAAACCATGCATGTGACTCTAAAATGTGTAATGAAGTGTGGTGGTATGCTCAAACATCCTAAACCTGGTTACCAAGTGTGATCCCCTTCGCAGACATGCGTTGTCCCCTAAAAATGAAGTGTCTCTAATCGAACTATTAGGGGGAAACTCCCCGTTTCGGTGAAACCGGGGTAGATATTGTCACCGAATGTTCCCAAACATCGTTTTGCATCATCACATAGCCTAACCAAGAACAAAACAAAAGAGCTACACCGGGCTACCCCTGTCAGAAAAAAGTCTAGGGGGTAGACGATTCGAGGCCCAATCCTGCATACAAAACGCAAAAAGGAGCAGGTAAGCAACAGAAAAAGAAATCGTGAATATAAGCTACTACGTAGTACGACTGTACCTCGGGAGGAGAATTCGAAGCATCGAAGGGAGGAACGACGGGCTCATTCGGAAGCACATCCTTGAAGGTGTACTTCGTGACTAGTCGCACCCTCTTATCTACCTCACTCGCGGACATGCCATCGGCAGACACGCGAGTGGCATCATCAGCACCACCGCATTGAAACTTGGGATGGACTCTAGCTTGGAGAGGCTGGACGCGATGATGCAGCCATGTCCTGATAAGGGCACAGCCTCCCTCTTCTGCGCCCATGCGACTCTCGAGGTCGCAGACGCGTTGATATAGCACGTCCGTCTCCGCGAGTTCGGACGGCATGATCACGTTCTTCCAAGAACGCATCTTCTTGCAGGGAGTCGCGGGATCAAACGGAGCGAGTCCAAAGTGCTCGTCCTTGGCCTTCAGGTCGCGAACATAAAACCATCTGTCCCTCCATCCCTGGACGGACTTGGAGAGCTTGATGTCGAAGTAGGTGGCGGATGGGTCAACATGGATTCCACAACCACCTACGTCATAAACTAAAGAGCCAGATGCGGACTGACGCTTTAGCTTGAACAAACGCTTGAAAAGGCCAAAGTGCGGCTCGATTCCGAGCCAGCACTCGCAGAGAGTGATAAAGCAAGAGATGTGAAGAATCGAATTCGGGGACAGCTGATGGAGCTGTAGCCCGTAAAAACAAAGGAGACCCCTAAGAAAGGGGTGGATAGGCAAAGAAAGGCCGCGAATGATGAAAGCCAGAAACATCACGCAAAAACCAGCGGGAGGCACAGGAATGGTCTCACCACTGGGGACGCGCGCGTCGGCGACTGCGGCGGAAATAACTCCGTCTTGGCGAAGAAGACGAAGATCGGACGCCTTGATGATTGAGGGGCGCCAGGCACCATTGGTCACGCGGGTGCCCGCGACTTTCTTCTTCCCGCCGGTGGCGGCACTGGTGCCCACAGCAGCGGCGCCACCCTTCTTTGCCGCAGCAGCGGTGGCGGCGGATTCAGCGGCAGCGCCTCCTTTCTTCTTTCCCATTGTGCGGCGGCGATGAGAACGCAGAAAGTAACTTGGGAACGAGCGGAGATGGTCCAGAACTGCGGAAAATATGAGCGCGGGAGAAAAGCAGAGGAGCAGCGGCAATGGCGATGGCAGCGAGGAAGAAAAGGGCGCAGATGGAAATTTACCGTCGTAGCATCGCTACTTAACCCCTAAGAGATGCAATCCAATGGCTCACAAAAACCCTATTGGACGCGTGGCACATATCGCGCTCGACACGTGGGGAAGAGGAAGCGCGAACCGTCCCTCCACTGCGCGGAAATCGAGGAGGCAGAGTTAATAAAAAGATTACGCACGCCCAGTCAAATCAAAGTCAGAAAGTGGGACCCACCGCTCGTCACGTCCCGTCAAAGCCGCTCAAGCGGGCAACTGAGGTCATGAAAGCGTCAGCACTGACGTCATCAACAACTACGCAGTGGAAAACTACGACTACTTTAGTCCTTGCTAGAGTCTGCGACTCCACCAAGCACTCGGGGGCTACTCCCATAGGGAGCGCTGACCGCACACCCTATGATTTTTATTTTCTTATTGCAGGGATACAAGCAATCGCAATGAATCCCCAGCCACTCGAAAAACGATTCGATTATGGACGTGGGTTACTCCCATAGGGAGCGCTGGAAACAATTTCGACTGAAACAAGCAAGCAAAAGACGACAGCAGTCACAATCCAAGTCGCTTGGAGTCTCAAACAGACAAAAATGATAGCAGTCGCAAAATTTCTTTAGTCCCTGCCTGAGTCTTCGACTCAACCAGGCACTCGGGGGCTACTCCCATAGGGAGCGCTGGTCGCGCACCCTATGATTATTTGCACGAAAGCTGTGCGTTGATTACATCAGCACTCGCAGATCATGGCGACACCGCCTCATAATCTTCCCTACAAAGAGATTACATCTCCTGGGTTGCCCGAATCATCTCCGCGATGATAAAATTCGGATGTCGCGCTTACAGCGTGAAGGTAAGACCTGAATAAAGGCCTGGCAACGCATTTAACTGCGCACTACCAGAAATATATCCGTGCCTACAGGCACGATGAACATGCCTTGACGGACGCGTGAAGTGCTCACACTCATATAACTGGAATTTGGCTCCTGTAAGACCTCCGCGGCTTGAGTCGAATTACACCAGCACTTTTCCGGATTCGAGTCCGGGGACTCGAATTCGAGTAGATTTCGTTGTTTCACCCTAAGGTGGTTAACTGGTACCGATACTTCGGTTATATCAGGCACGTATATCAACAATCCCTATGACACAAATAAAAGCAGTCGAAATGCACTCATTCAGGCACTCGAAACTTCAAAAAGTACCCAGTCGAATCTGCGATTCCACTGGATACTCGGGGGCTACTGACATGGGTATACCTTATAGGTAATCAAGCTTGGTATATACGGTCTAAATACGTACAGGCCCACGGTGTCGCCAAGGCCCAGACGAAAGGATTCGAGTGATCTACGGACTCTCGATTGCTTGAGAGACAAGAAGAAGCTAAAGATAGAAAGTTTGAAGGGGAAAACCCTAACTTGTAACCGACTCGACCTGCTACCTAAGACCTAGCCTATCTATATAAAGGCTAGGAGGGGGCGGCGAGGAGAACATACACAACCCTAGTTTCCACAACCCTCGCCAGATTGCATCAGCGCACCATTGTAACTTTCGACTCCCTCGATAATTCCACGAGCAGACAAGCAGGAGTAGGGACCTCTACGAGGCCTGAACCTGGGTAAATCCTTTGTCCCCTGTGTGCTTTTTTGCTAGCCGATAGATGTCTCCAGCGCTCCCTCCTTCTCCAAAACCCAAGTCCATAACAATGGGCATTGATGAGTTAAACCCTCGTCACTATGATTGGAGTACTATGATCCCAGCTTTGAATGTTTTACAAATACTTTGATCAAGTTTATGATGGTGCATGTCACCTCAAAAATTATTCTTTTTTTTATCACTACCTACTCGAGGACGATCATGAGTTAAGCTTGGGGATGTTGATACATTGCAAACGTATTTATAATTTTTGATGTTCCATGCTTGGTTTTATCTACTTTCTTATGTCTTTTCCACACTTTGGAGTACTTTTCATATGATTTCTTGGACTAACCTATTAACAAGAGCCATAGTGCCAGCTGCCTATTTTCTGTTGTTTTTGGTTCCAGGAAGTCAGAAAATGAATATTCTCGGAATTGGACGGGACAAAAGCCAAAGTTATAATTTTATCAGGGGACACTTGGAGCTAGAATACGAGGCGGAGAAGGGCCAGAGGGCGGCCACACCACCTGGCCGCGTGGCCAGGCTTGGCCCGTGCCAGGGGGTGGTGTGGCCAGCCCAGGCACCCCCTCGGCCTCTCCTTCCGCCTATATATTGCCTATGATACGGAAACCCTAAGTACCCGATCAAAAATCCACGAAAGAGTCTGTAGCCGCCCTCATCTCCATCCCTAGATCGGGAGGGATCTGAAGCTCTTCCCGGCACCCTGCCAGAGAGGGGAATTCACCCTGGAGGCCTTCTTCATCATCATGCAAGCCTCTGGTGTGATGCGTGAGTAGTTCATCTCTGGACTACGGGTCCATGTAGTAGCTAGATGGCTGGTTCTCCTCCTTTGTGCTTTCATGTCTACATCTTGTGAGCTCCGTTCATGATCACGATCATCTATTTGAAATTCTGCATGTTGTGTTTGCGGGGATCTGATGGATATTGAGATGCTATTTCATATTGATTATTGATTCTATCATGTCTTTGTTATTTGTGATCTTGCATGCTTTCTGTTGTTAGTAGCTATCTTTGCCAAATAGATGCTAGCAACTCCAAGAGTTAGTATTTATGCTCGATAGTCGGTTCATGCCTCTGGTAATCTGGGGAAGTGACAGAAATCTCTAAGGTACTAGATGTGATGTTGCTACTAGGGAGAAAACAATAATCCTTTGTTCATAGAACAATCATATTGTTTACTTTACACGCAATTCGTAATGCAATAATCTGTTGCTTGCAACTTAATACTGAAGGGGGTTCGGATGATAACCTGAAGGTGGATTATTAGTCATAGATGCAGTTGGATGGCGGTCTATGGATAATGTTATAATGCCCAATCAAGTCTCAAAGGAGTCAAGACGATTAGTATATGCTTATATGCTTTCTCGATTTTTGTCAATTGCCTCGCAGTAATTTGTTCACCCAACATGTTATCTATCTTAAGGAGAGCCACCTCTAGTGAACTATGGACCCCGGTCCTTTCTTTTACATTCAAACTACAAATTGTTTACCGATTTGTGTTTACTTTATGCAAACTATTACTTCCTTCCATTCGATATGTTTAATCCTTTGTTTTCAGCAAAACCGGTGAGATTGACAACCTCATCACAAGTTGGGGGCAAAGTTCTGTGGTTGTGTTGTGCAGGTCTCCACGTTGTTGCTGGCACCGGTAGTGCACCCTGCCAACATTCAGCTAGCTACACCTTTGGGGTGTTTCCTTGCTCCTACTGGATTGATAACCTTGGTTTCGTACTGAGGCAAAACTCGCTGCTGTGCTCATCATACCTTCTTCTTGGGGTTCCCCAACGAGCTCAATATATTTTGGGCCATCACCCCCCTTCGCAGACATGCGCTGTCCCCTAAAATGAAGTGTCTGCAATCTAACTATTAGGGGGAAACACCCCGTTTCGGTGAAACCGGGGTAGATCTTGTCATAACATGTTCCCAAACATGGTTTTACATCATCACATGACCTAACCAAGAACAAAACAAGAGAGGTCTACACCGGGCTACCCCTGTCAGAAGAAAGTCTAGGGGGGGTTGACGATCTGAGGCCCGCGGATCAGGGTTCCATCGGAAGAAGCGCTTCGAGGCATCGGAAACCCTCCAAACCATGCATGTGACCCCTAGCATGTGTAATGAAGTGGTGGCATGCTAAAACCTCCTAAA
The DNA here is from genome assembly GCA_910589775.1 of Avena eriantha. Taxonomy (NCBI): domain Eukaryota; kingdom Viridiplantae; phylum Streptophyta; class Magnoliopsida; order Poales; family Poaceae; genus Avena; species Avena eriantha. The sequence continues at coordinate 493,944,257 of OU342743.1, forward strand.
CCTGGTTACCAAGTGTGACCCCCTTCGGAGACATGCGCTGTCCACTAAAAACGAATTGTCTCCAATCTTACTATTAGGGGAAACTCCCCATTTCGGTGAAACCGGGGTAGTTATTGTCACAACATGTTCCCAAACATGGTTTTACATCATCACATGACCTAACCAAGAACAAAACAATTGAGGGCTACACCGGGTTACCCCTGTCAGAAGAAAGTCTAGGGGGTAGACGATCTGAGGCCCGAGAATTAGGGTTCCATAGGAAGAAGCGCTTCGGGGCATCGGAACACCTACAAACTATGCATGTGACCCTAGAATGAGTAATGAAGTGTGGTGGCATGATCAAACCTCCTAAACCTGGTTACCAAGTGTGAGCCCGTTCACAGACATTACTTATTAGGGGGAAGAAGGGTGCCTTAAATATGTTAGGGGGAAGAAGGGTGCCTTAAATAACGAATTGTCTGCAATCTGATTATTAGGGGGAAACTCCCCGTTTCGGTGAAACTGGGGTAGATCTTGTCACAATATGTTACCAAACATGGTTTTACATCATGACATGACCTAACCAAGAACAAAACAAGAGAGGGCTACACCGGGCTACCCCTGTCAGAAGAAAGTCTAGGGGGGGTTGACGATCTGAGGCCCGCGGATCAGGGTTCCATCGGAAGAAGCGCTTCGAGGCATCGGAAACCCTCCAAACCATGCATGTGACCCCTAGCATGTGTAATGAAGTGGTGGCATGCTAAAACCTCCTAAACCTGGTTACCAAGTGTGACCCCCTTCGGAGACATGCGCTGTCCACTAAAAACGAATTGTCTCCAATCTTACTATTAGGGGAAACTCCCCATTTCGGTGAAACCGGGGTAGTTATTGTCACAACATGTTCCCAAACATGGTTTTACAGCATCACATGACCTAACCAAGAACAAAACAATTGAGGGCTACACCGGGTTACCCCTGTCAGAAGAAAGTCTAGGGGGTAGACGATCTGAGGCCCGAGAATTAGGGTTCCATAGGAAGAAGCGCTTCGGGGCATCGGAACACCTACAAACTATGCATGTGACCCTAGAATGAGTAATGAAGTGTGGTGGCATGATCAAACCTCCTAAACCTGGTTACCAAGTGTGAGCCCGTTCACAGACATTACTTATTAGGGGGAAGAAGGGTGCCTTAAATATGTTAGGGGGAAGAAGGGTGCCTTAAATAACGAATTGTCTGCAATCTGATTATTAGGGGGAAACTCCCCGTTTCGGTGAAACTGGGGTAGATCTTGTCACAATATGTTACCAAACATGGTTTTACATCATGACATGACCTAAGCAAGAACAAAACAAGAGAGGGCTACACCGGGCTACCCCTGTCAGAAGAGAGTCTAGGGGGCTAGACAATCCGAGGCCCGCGGATCAAGGTTCCATAGGAAGAAGCGCTTCGGGGCATCGGAACACCTCCAAACCATGCATGTGACCCTAGCATGCATAATTAAGTGTGGTGGATGCTCAAATCTCCTAAACCTGGTTACCAAGTGTGACCCCCTTCGCAGACATGCGTTGTCCCCTAAAAATGAAGTGTCTTCAATCTAACTATTAGGGGGAAACTCCCCGTTTTTGTGAAACCGGGGTAGATCTTGTCACAACATGTTCCAAAAAATGGTTTTACATCATCACATGACCTAACCAAGAACAAAACAAGAGAGAGATACACCGGGCTACCCCTGTCAGAAGAAAGTCTAGGGGTAGACGATCCGAGGCCCGCGGATCAGGGTTCCGTAGGAAGAAGCGCTTCGGGGCATCGGAACACCTCCAAACCGTGATTGTGACCCTAGCATTTGTGATGAACTGTGGTGGCATGATCAAACCTCCTAAACCTGGTTCCCAAGTGTGACCCCCCTTCGCAGACATGCATTGTCCCCTAAAAATGAAGTGTCTGCAATCTAACTATTAGGGGGAAACTCCCTGTTTCAGTGAAACCGAGGTATATCTTGTCACAACATGTTCCCAAACATGGTTTTACATCATCACAGGACCTAACCAAGAACAAAACAAGCGAGGGCTACACCGGGCTACCCCTGTCAGAAGAAAGTCTAAGGGGGGTTGACGATCTGTGGCTCGCGGATCAGGGTTCCACAGGAAGACGCGCTTTGGGGCATCGGAACACCTCCAAACCATGCATGTGACCCCTAGCATGTGTAATGAAGTGTGGTGGCATGATAAAACCTCCTAAACCTGGTTACCAAGTGTGACCCCCTTCGCAGACATGCGCTGTCCCCTAAAAACGAATTGTTTGCAATCTGACTATTAGGGGAAACTCCCTGTTTCGGTGAAACTGGGGTAGATCTTGTCACAACATTTTCCCAAACATGGTTTTACATAATCACATGACCGAAACAAGAACAAAAAAAGAGATGGCTACACCGGGCTACCTCTGTCAGAAGAAAGTCTAGGGGGTAGACGATCTGAGGCCCGCGGATCAGGGTTCCGTAGGAAGAAGCACTGCGGGGCATCAGAACACCTCCGAACCATGCATGTGACCCTAGCATGTGTAATTAAGTGTGGTGGCATGCTCAAACCTCCTAAACCTGGTTACCAAGTGTGACCCCCTTCGTAGACATGTGTTGTCCCCTAAAAATGAAGTGTCTGCAATCTAACTATTAGGGGGAAAATCACCGTTTCGGTGAAACCGGGGTAGATCTTGTCACAACATGTTCCCAAACATGGTTTTACATCATCACATGACATAACCAAGAACAAAACAAGGGGAGGATACACTGGGCTACCCTTGTCAGAAGAAAGTCTAGGGGGGTAGACGATCTGAGGCCCGCAGATCAGCGTTCCGTAGGAAGAAGCGCTTCGGGGAATCGGAACACCGCAAAACCATGCATGTGACGCTAGAATGTGTAATGAAGTGTGGTGGCATGCTCAAACCTCCTAAACCTGGTTACCAAGTGTGACCCCCTTCGCAGACATGCGTTGTTCCCTAAAAACGAATTGTCTACAATCTGATTATTAGGGGGGAACTCCCCGTTTCGGTGAAACTGGGGTAGATCTTGTCACAATATGTTACCAAACATGGTTTTATATGATCACATGACCTAACCAAGAACAAAACAAGAGAGGGCTACACCGGGCTACTCCTGTCAGAAGAAAGGCTAGGGGGGTAGACAATCTAAGGCCCGCGGATCAGGTTTCCGTAGGAAGAAGCGCTTCGGGGCATCGGAACACCTCCAAACCATGCATGTGACCCTAGCATGTGTAATGAAGTGTGGTGGAGTTATCAAACCTCCTAAACCTAGTTCCCAAGTGTGACCCTCCTTCGCAGACATGCGCTGTCCCCTAAAAATGAAGTGTCTGCAATCTAACTATTAGGGGGAAACTCCCCATTTCGATGAAACCGGGGTATATCTTGTCACAACATGTTCCCAAACATTGTTTTACATCATCACATGACATAACCAAGAATAAAAAAAGAGAGGGCTACACCGGGTTATCCCTGTCAGAAGAAAGTCTAGGGGGGTGACGATCTGAGGCCCACGGATCAGGGTTCCATAGGAAGAAGCGCTTCGGGGCATCGGAACACATCCAAACGATGCATGTGACCCCTAGAATTTGTAATGAAGTGTGGTGGCATGCTAATACCTCCTAAACCTGGTTACCAAGTGTGACCCCATTCGCAGACATGCGCTGTCGCCTAAAAACGAATTGTTTGCAATCTATCTATTAGGGGAAACTCCCTGTTTCGGTAAAACCGGGGTAGATCTTGTGCCAACATGTTCCCAAACATGGTTTTACATCATCACATGACCTAAAAAGGAACAAAACAATAGAGGGCTACACCGGGCTACCCTTGTCAGAAGAAAGTCTAGGGGGGTAGACGATCCGAGGCCCACAAATCAGGGTTCCGTAGGAAGAAGCGCTTCGGGGCATCGAAACTCCTCCAAACCATGCATGTGACCCTATCATGTGTAATGAAGTGTGGTGGCATGCTCAAACTCCTAAACCTGGTTACCAAGTGTTACCCCCTTCGCAGACATGCTTTGTCCCCTAAAAATGAAGTGTCTGCAATCTAGCTATTAGGGGGGAAATCCCTGTTTCGGTGAAACCGAGGTAGATCTTGTCACAACATGTTCCCAAAAATGGTTTTACATCATCACATAACCTAACCAAGAACAAAACAAGAGAGGGCTACACCAGGCTAACCTTGTCATAAAGTCCAGGGGGTAGACGATCCGAGGCCCGTGGATGTGGGTTCCGTAGGAAGAAGCGCTTCGAGGCATCGAAACACCTCCAAACCATGCATGTGACCCTAGCATGTGTAATAAAGTAAGGTGGCATGATCAAACCACCTAAACCTCGTTACCAACTGTGACCCCCTTCGCAAACATGCGTTGTCCCCTAAAAACGAAGTGTTTGCAATCTAACTATTAGGGGGAAACTCCCTGTTTCGGTGAAACCGGGGTACATCTTGTCACAACATGTTCCCAAACATGGTTTTAACTCATCACATGACGTAACCAAGAACAAAAAAAGGGAGGGCTACACTGGGCTACCCCTCTCAGAAGAAAGTCTAGGGGGTAGACGATCCGAGGCCCGCGGACCAGGGTCCCGTAGGAAGAAGCGCTTCGGGGCATCGGAACACCTCCAAACCATGCATGTGACCCTAGCATGTATAATGAAGTGTGGTGGCATGCTCAAACCTCGTAAACCTGGTTACCAAGTGTGATCCCCTTCGTAGACATGCGTTGTCCCATAAAAACGAATTGTCTGCAATATGATTATTAGGGGGAAACTCCCCGTTTCGGTGAAACCGGGGTAGATCTTGTCACAACATGTTCCCAAACATGGTTTTACATCATCACATGACCTAACCAAGAACAAAACAAGATAGGGCTACACCAGGCTGCCCCTGTCAGAAGAAAGTGTAGGGGGGTAGACAATCCGAGGCGCTTCGGGGCATCGGAACAACTCAAAACCATGAATGTGACCCTAGCATGTGTAATGAAGTGTGGTGGCATGCTCAAACCTCCTAAACCTGGTTACCAAGTCTGACCGCCTTCACAGACATGTGTTGTCCCCTAAAAACAAAGTGTCTGCAATCTAACTATTAGGGGAAAATTCCCCGTTTCGGTGAAACCACGGTAGATCTTGTAACAAAATGTTCCCAAACATGGTTTTACATCATCACATGACCTAACCAAGAAGAAAACAAGAGAGGGCTCACCCGGCTACCCCTGTCAGAAGAAAGTCTAGGGGGTAGACGATCCGAGGCCCGCGGATCAGGGTTCCATATGAAGAATCGCTTCGGGGCATCGGAATACCTCCAAACCATGCATGTGACCCTAGCTTGTGTAATGAAGTGTGGTGGCATTCTCAAATCTCCTAAACCTGGTTACCAAGTCTGACGCCCTTCGCAGACATGCGATGTCCCCTAAAAACGAATTGTCTGCAATCTGACTATTAGGGGGAAACTCCCCGTTTCGGTGAAACCAGGGTAGATCTTGTCACAACATGTTCCCAAACATGGTTTTACATCATCACATGACCTAACCAAGAAAAAACAAGAGAGGGCTACACTGGGCTACCCCTGTCAGAAGAAAGTCTAGGGGGTAGACGATCCGAGGCCCCTGGATCAGGGTTCCGTAGGAAGAAGCGCTTCGGGGCATGGGAACACCTCCAAACCATGTATGTGACCCTAGCATGTGAAATGAAGTGTGGTGGCATTCTCAAACCTCCTAAACCTGGTTACCAAGTGTGAACCCCTTCGCAGACATCCATTGTTCCCTAAAAATAAAGTGTCTACAATCTAACTACTAGAGGGAAACTCCCTGTTTCTATGAAACCGGGGTAGAGCTTGTCACAACATGTTCCCAAACATGGTTTTACATCATCACAGGACCTAACCAAGAACAAAACAAGAGAGGGCTTCACCGGGCTAACCCTGTCAGAAAGTCAGGGGGGTGACGATCCGAGGCCCGCGGATCAAGGTTCCGTAGGAAGAAGCGCTTTGGGGCATGGGAAGACCTCTAAACCATGCATGTGACCCTAGCATGTGTAATGAAGTGTGGTGGCATTCTCAAACCTCCTATACCTGGTTACCAAGTGTGACCCCCTTCGCAGACATGCGCTGTCCCCTAAAAACAAAGTGTCTACAATCTAACTATTATGGGGAAACTCCCCGTTTTGGTGAAACCGGGGTAGATCTTGTCACAACATGTTCCCAAACATGGTTTTACATCATCGCGTGACCTAACCAAGAACAAAACAAGGGAGGGCTACACCGGGCTACCTGTCAGAAGAAAGTCTAGGGGGGTAGACGATCCGAGGCCCGCAGATCAGGGTTTCGTAGGAACCAGCGCTTCGCGGCATTGGAACACCTCCAAACCATGCATGTGACCCGACCACGTGTAATGAAGTGTGGTGACATGCTCAAACATCCTAAACCTGGTTACCAAGTGTGACCCCCTTCGCAGACATGCGCTGTCCCCTAAAAACGAATTGTCTACAATCTGACTATTAGGGGGAAACTCCCTGTTTCGGTGAAACCGGGGTAGATCTTGTCACAACATGTTCCCAAACATGGTTTTACATCATCACATGACCTAACGAAGAACAAAACAATAGAGGGCTACACCGGGCTACCCCTGTCAGAAGAAAGTCTAGGGGTTAGACGATTTGAGGCCCGCGGATCAGGGTTCCGTAGGAAGAAGCGCTTCGGGGCGTCGGAACACCTCCAAACCATGCAGGTGACCCTAAAATGTGTAATGAAGTGTAGTGGTATGCTCAAACATCCTAAACTTGGTTACCAAGTGTGACCCCCTTCACAGACATGCGTTGTCCCCTAAAAATGAAGTATCTCTAATCTAACTATTAGGGGGAAACTCCCCGTTTCGGTGAAACGGGGTAGATATTGTCACAGAATGTTCCCAAACATGGTTTTGCATCATCACATAGCCTAACCAAGAACAAAACAAAAGAGCTACACCGGGCTACCCCTGTCAGAAAAAAGTCTAGGGGGTAGACGATTCGAGGCCCGCAGAGGTTTGACCATAGTTTTAAATGACCATAACTAAATCAAAAAAAATCACATAGTTAGAAGGAAAAATATTTAACTTGGTATATTGATTATGTCTCAAAAAAACCTTCACAAAATGGCCTATCTCATTCGAGGTTTTCTGGCTTTTGGTTCAAATGACCAATGTTATGGCCAGAATCGCAACATAGTTTGTGATAATGTTACCATATTGTGCATGCATGTGCATAATGGGATGGTAAACAATGTTGCAGGAGGAAGTTTTCCTCTTCATCGCATGGAAAAGCCATTTTCTATTTTCGGAGCGCAAAAATCGGGGTGTTTTGTGAAGCAACACCAAACGGTGAATACAAAAATGCTACCACCAATTTTTCATAAATAGTACACCACCTTACATGGAAAATGTCCCAATGGGTATTCGTAAAACTTTCCCGTCTACCCCTCGTGAAAAAGACAAATTTTTGCCGAATCGGTAGGAAATGGGTCAGATATGAACTGCAGGTGCATGATCTGATGCTCATGTTTTTTTATAAAAATCATTTTTAGGTTGACAATATAATATTTCTTCAGAGATCCAATGCAAGTTTAGCCAGGCTCAGCTCCGAACTAAGAATCTTCATACTCGTCATTTTGACCATAGTTTGAAGGAGGTAAGAAATAAGAAAACATGCTTTGCCGTGTATGGTGCATAAAGCACTTGCCTTTGCCGTGTGTCTAACTGCAGGGGTAAACGGCAAAGGACCACCATCAGCCACCGTCAGTCGGCTCGCGTGGGGGGCCGTGGGCCCCACCTCTTTGCCGTGTGCCGCGTTTGGTCTTTGCCGTGTGTCTCGTTTTGTCTTTGCCGTGTGTTTTATCAGGAATGTACCGTGTGGATTCTCTTTGCCGTGTGCTTCTTGACCCCCTCATGGCAGAGAAAATCTTTGTCGTGTTCCATCCCTGTTGGCACACGGCAAAGGGCCGGGGCGACGGAACCCGTGGTGTCGTCAAATTACGAGAAAAGTTCCTTAGTAACCCGACCCCTCAACGACCGGAAAATGTTGCGTCCCCATCCGCAACAACTGGTGGATTATATTTTACAACTGAAAGAAATTAACACACGGAGCATCGATCAGGTCTAGCTTAGACATGACCCATTCTCGTGTGTATCAGTCGGTCAGGGTCAACCGCGTGTACCACCAGGGTTAGTGAACAACTGTTTGTCACTTCCTGCGTATACTATCATAGCATCATGTCCTCTGATTAGTTTTCAGCGCCACTGGGTGTGGAAGGAGTACTTTGGTCGAATTGAGTGAAGGATTGGTGGCAACAACCAGGAACAGTAACGTTCCAACGAAGCAAAAAACCCACAAATTCAGTTGATAATTCGAAGCACAGCACATGGCAACATATATTTAAGCATTCTTGGGCAAGGCTCGGCCTTGTAATGCCCACCTATATAAGTAGCTTCCCGCTTGACCTATAGCATCATCCATTCTCCACAGATCGATCACTTGACACCTCTATCTCTCTCTTCCTCTCTTAGACAAGCACTCAACCAAGCTTCAGAAATGGCGGCCTCTGGTGCTGCAAAGCTGCACGCTTTCGTTGGTTGTGCCTTGCTGCTCCTCGCTGCGGGGTGCCAGGCCAGCCCATACTGGCCACTGGAGCTTGGTTTCTACCACGACAAGTGCCCCCAGGCAGAGGCCGTTGTCAAGGGCGTCATGGAGTATGCCATCTCCCAGAACCCCGGCAATGGCGCCGCCATGATCCGGATGCTCTTCCACGACTGCTTCGTTGAGGTATATAGCCTTTTCCGGTTTTCTTTTGCGAATATCCGAGTGGGTTTTGGACATTTAGTGCAAGAAAATGAGTTTACCAGACTTGATTAAATTGTTTATGGATGGTGATATATCAGGGCTGTGACGCTTCCATCTTCCTGGACCCGACCCCGTTCAGCCCGACGCCCGAGAAGCTCAGCCCGCCCAACGACCCATCCGTGCGCGGCTTCGAGCTCATCGACGCGATCAAGGAGGCCGTCGAGGCGGCCTGCCCTGGTGTCGTCTCCTGCGCCGACATCCTCGCCTTCGCGGCCCGCGACGCGTCATGCATCCTCAGCAAAGGCACGATCGCCTTCGACATGCCCTCCGGCCGCCGCGACGGCACCTTCTCCAATGCCTCGGAGCCGCTCAAGTTCCTGGTCCCACCCACTTCCAACCTCAGCGCGCTCGTCGGCAGCTTCGTCGCTAAGGGCCTCGACGCGGAGGACCTCGTCATCCTCTCCGGCGCGCACACCATCGGGCGCTCCCACTGCTCTTCTTTCGTCTCCGACCGCCTCCAGGCCCCCTCCGACATCAATGGTGGCCTCGCCTGGTTCCTGCGGAGCCAGTGCCCCGCCGACGCGTCCCCCGGCGGCAATGACCCGGTGGTCATGCAGGACGTGGTGACGCCCAACGAGCTCGACAGCCAGTACTACAAGAACGTGATGGCGCACAAGGTGCTCTTCACCTCCGACGCGGCGCTACTCACGTCGGAGGAGACGGCGAGGATGGTGGAGGCCAACGCTAACATCCCCGGCTGGTGGGAGGGGAAGTTCGCCAAGGCCATGGTGAAGATGGCCGCCATCGAGGTCAAGACCGGCGACCAGGGCCAGATCAGGAAGCACTGCCGGGCAATCAACTACTACTAGTACGTGCATGCATGCATGGTGAAGCAGGATTACTCGACACCTCCTTGTTCCATCGATCCCTGCCAGCGAGAGTTCATGTTGTAATTTGACGATTCTTTCACTGTGCGCTATTTCTTAGAACTCCATTGATCATTGTTGCCTTTCCTTTGGTTATTCCCTAGTTCAATTCTCGCCAACGAACGGGACTGTTCCCGTATACGGCCGGGGTTGTACATGTGTAACTGTAAATCAATGTTCTTTTGTTAATAAATTGCTGCATGCCACATGTTCTGAAACAAAAAAAACAGCTTGGATGCTTTGAGAAATGTGCGCAGTAGTACCTAATTTGCCTGAGTTGGTATATATGATATCAGAAATGTTACCATTAATGACACACTAGCTAGAAAGGAGCTGGTTATATGTTTTTCCTCCAACTCCTCAGACTCTCCTCCTATGCCATACAGCTCTTCGTCGCCACCAAAGGAGGACGTCTCACGGCTGACGGTGGCAACGAGGCGTCCCCTCCTCACACTCCTCTTTCCCCCTTCATATGTCCTTGAATCACATCTATCTCCTCGTGCGTCCTCCAGTCAAGCACGGTTGTACTCCCTCGTATGTGAACATGGTTTCGTTAATTCGTTCATGCGGTGATGTCAATTATAAAACCATGTGTGTCGAGTGTGAACCGTGTGACCGTTCTAGTGCGGAAGTGTTATTTATAAGAATGGGCGGCAAAAGATAATGATTTTGTTTGTGTTATGTTATTTGAGCAGTAAGTTCAATTTATGGTGTGAAAACCATAGGTATAACCTTTATTGTTGTATATCTAGAAAGAGCGAGCCTCTATTCATTCCCTTGTTGAAGGTATTTACGCGTACCTTTCTCTAGGTTAAAAATCTCCATGATCTAATTTTGATGATTAGAATAGATGACGAATATGATTGTGCAGTATTTCCTTCCTGAAGTCATTGCTCTTGGCAAATGTTTTTTGCAGTCCGGGTGGGTGGTGATTGTTTTTGTAGGTATGAGTTGTTGATTGCTTCATCTTGGCTCTTTTTCTCGTTTTGTTGCCCTTTTTATTTCTTTTCCTTTTATCCATGCACATTATTGATATCTCGACTACCTCTTTACATTATGTTGTTGCAGAGGCCGCATAAAATTGGCATAAGATTGATATTAATATATTCTATTAAAAAATAAAACAAGCAAGGAACAATTGGTATATCATTTTCACCAATTAGAAATCTGAGTTTTGTCATGCATAGGCCTTTTCTGAATAAAATATATATATTAATAGATAGATGATACAAATTACACCTATCCACTGCAACATACCAAGATATAGTCACTAGAGATGTACACAGAAAAAGAGATGCATCTGGTAGTATGTGCCACGAGATAAATTTTTTAGCTTTGGCGGTTTGGCCTCATAAGTTTTCTTGCAACTTTCCAATCATAATCTTATTGTTTTTTGTTCACCGTCTCATGTTCATTCTTTTACATGATTGTAGATTCATCCATCGTCTATATCCAATAATGTGCCGCTCACTCCGTCTCCAAATCTGCAAGAAAGCCTGGTGACACCTACTATGTCTTCTCAGCCTCAGCCTCGCCCCAACCCCACGCTTCAACCATTAGGAGGGTACTGTGACTCCATGTAAGTTATAATAGTCTTGTGCTTCTCGTGCTTTTAGCTTTTTTTAATCCATAGATAGCAAGCTTGTGAGTGAGCACACGGTAAAAAATATCAATGTTGCTATTGTGAAATCATGCGACTACTTTTAAAATTTAGAACTTGTGGAAATCATGTGAGTACACTTGTGAAAATTTAGAACTTACGGAAATCATGTGAGTGGTACACTTGTCAAAATTTAGAGTTTTTGAAAATCAAGTCAATACACTTGTCAAAATTTAGAATTTATGGATAGAAGATCTTTGACCATAAATTTTGGTCAAAAGAATATGCAATATATGTCACAAAAAATATACATTTGTATAGTTTTTGTGACATATTGTACAAAATTTAATGACCAAAATTAATGGTTAAAGTTGTTCTTAAACTACGTGTGTGTGCCTAATATACTGATCTGGAGGTGAAACGTCCAACTTTGGTCGACTAGAGGGGGTGAATAGGAGACTACCAATTTTTAAGCTTTTCTTACAAATTATGGCTTCGCACAAAATTAAGTTCTCTAGAGATGTAACTAGATGAGCAACCTATATGGCAAACGATACAACAAGTAAACACGGCGGTAATTGCAAGAAGTAAAGGAGAGGAACGAGTAAACTGGTGACAGGACATGGATATGTAAGTCCCGTAGTTTACTTCCAAGGAAGCTACGTCTATGTTGGAGAGGTGTCGGTGCCACACAAGGTCTTCCGAGCGCCACAAAGGCCTCACCTTCTACTCCGGTGAGCACCACCACAAAGGCGGCCTCACAATCCACTAACCGGTGACCTTGAAGACGCCAACCGAAACCTTTACAACAAGGTTGGGGAGAGACTCCACAACTCAATTGGAGGCCCTGAACGACACCACGAAGCTTCACAACAATTGCCCTAGCTCCGAGAATGCCCTACACTGTCTAGTGTTCCAAGAACCCAAGAGTAACAAGATCCACTAAGGATGGGTGGGGGAAATCACGATTCCTTTGGTGGAAGTATAGATCAGGGTCACCTCTCCCACTCCTCAAAAGATCAAGATGTTTGAGTGGCTAGGGAGAGAGATCTAGGCAGTTGAAGCTCTTGTATTAATGGAAGAGAGAGAAAACAAAAAGATAAGATGAGAGGACGAAGAAGGGTGCCTTAAATAGGCCTCCTTCAAACTGAACCGTTGCCTATCCCCGCGACCCCACCGATACTACCGACATGTGACCGGTACTTCTGGTGGGCACGCTGCAACAGCTCGAAAGCTGAAGGAGCGACTCACGGTCCGGCCAGAAATTTTGGCTGAGTCCAGCGAAACTAACTGACCGGTACTACCGGCGGAAGTTCCGGCCCAAATTCTGACAAATATGACACTTCGACACAGAAGTGTACTGAAGCGATATCGAGAATCGTCGGATGTTGGATCAGAACTGGTGTCGAAAGTACTGGGTCACGGGGTTCCTAACCGGATCTACCGGGGCCTAGCGGTACTACCGCTCAAAGGAAGTGACCTGGTAGTGCTGGCTAGAAGTTCCAGTCCGAGGTGACTGAAACTTCCGACTGGTACTACCGGGCCAAATTCCGGTGCTAATTCCGTCAAATATGGCACTCTTGGCAGAGAGTTACTGAACATGAGAGGAACTAGCATCGGACCATGCGCCGGAACTACCTGTAGACCAGCCCCACAGAAATCTGTGAGCGGAACTACCAGCGCTTGGCCAGTACTTCCGGTCAGGACATAAAAGGCTCAACCACCTCAAAATATCACTCTCTCACTGAAAAATAGGAAGGCTGTGGATGTGTAAGTATGGTTTGTGAATGAAAGCGTGATTTCCCACAACCTTCGTAGGTGGACCCCCTCTTGATAGTACGATCTCCTAAAACACAAAAGAGAGAGAAAGTGCAAAAAAGAGACATTGTCTTCATGATCCTTCAAGAGATGAGTCCACACACCAAACTGTCTATAATTAAACCTGCAACTTAGGCACATGATTAAACCACAATTGAAGTTGTCATCAACACCAAAATACATAGCGAAATCAATATCCTTTCAATTTCTTCCTTTTTGGTGTTGATGACAACCCCATAAGATTTGCATAGATAAGGAGCAAAACGGAACAGCCTTTTGTAATGTAATAGTGGCTCCCCCTAGATGTGTGCAATAGATGAAATTTTGCTTATAGAATGCAAAAAGCACACATACGGGAGAACTCCCCCTTACCATTACGAAGACAACATAAGTGCAAGGAAATAAAAGAAAGGGAAAGAGTCATACCTTTGAAGCAACAACCATATGGAGAGACAATATATGAGAAAATGAGATAGCGCCATCCGATACAACAAATCACTAGAACATCACATAGATAACACACTACATAGTCTCAAACACATAAGCACACATAAAAAAGGTCCACAGACATACAGATAACAAAGGTCCACAAACATACATAGATAGAGAAAGTGTTCACGAGCATTAAAAAGATCAAAGCAAGAACGAGCACGTGACACACGACCCATGCAAATCCCGTAGCTCCCTAATGGAAAACTTTCTCCCCCTTTGGCATCAAGACGCCAAAAAGGGACAATTCCACCAAACTACGTACACGCCACAACCACCAACGTAAGGAGGAGAAGGCTCGGGGATCCATGTGGCGTTTTTTCAAGCGAGCGGAAGAGGGCCGGAGACATCATCCTCGTCATCATTATCGGTCCACTTGCAATGAGCATTGATCCATTGATCCTTATGAGCGGTGACGGAGCTAACATAGGTTAGTTGCCTCCTAGTAGTAGAACCCCTATTGAAATATCCATAAACATTATCAAGTATATGGCCATCTTTGATGATCTTGGCGAGACGATATGCTTGACGGCGGGCTTGGGTCTCAAGAGGATATTCTTGAGCGACCACTTGGTCATCACCATGATTTGAGCCCCCTTCTTGACTATATGCACGAACTTGATCACTATCTTCATCAATATCAACCGTTGGAGAATCATCATCAATGGGTGGAGAGACATTAGCTTGGCCTTGGTCATCGTTAGCTTGACCTTGTTTTCCTATCGCTTGAACTTGATCAACATTGTCTTGTGGAGTTCCACAATCTTGGAGAGGTAGAGCTTGAGGAGCTTTATGTTGACGGGATCTTGGAGAGCCATGGTCATGAGGAGCTTGGGAAGAGTTTGGAGAATCTTGATGTGCAACAATTTGTCCTTGAGAAACAAGATGATCTTGTGATAGTGAGGGCTCCACTTGAGTAGATCTTGGTCCTTCTACTTCGACCACAAGGGGATCCTCAATGGGGTGGAAGAATCCCACACACATTCTTCTTATGTCTTGGGGAGGAATTTCATCACTTGGATCACGAAAACCATCTTGCCTCATGAGAGACTCATGATCTTCATCGAACTCAACATTGCTAGATTCTTCAACTCTTCCATTGGCTTTATTGTAGACTCTATAGGCATGCGATTGATTAGAGTAACCAACGAAGATACCTTATTGTGCTTTGGGATCGAACTTTGACAACTAGACACCTTTCTTGAGAATAAAACATCTACAACCAAACACGCGGAAGTATTTGACCTTGGGCTTGCATATGGTGAGGATTTCATATGGAGTCATGTTCTTCTTCTTGTGTAGGTAAAGGAGATTGGTAGCATGGCAAGCGGTGGAAATGGTTTCGGTACAAAAGTTGAAAGGTGACTTGAATTCTACCAACATTGTCCGGGCCGCATCCATCAAAGTATGGTTCTTTTTTCGGCAACACCATTTTGTTGAGGGGTGTAAGGAGTTGAATATTGATGCTTGATTCTCTCATCACTAAGAAACTCATCCAAGGTGTAGTTCTTGAACTCGGTCCCATTGTCACTCCTAATGGTAAGGATTGTAGCATTGTGTTTTTGTTGAACTTGATTGGCAAAGTTGATGATGGTTTTCTGAGTCTCGCTCTTGAACTTGAAGAAGTAGACCCATGTGTATCTTGAGAAGTCATCCACAATCACCAAACAGTACTTCTTCCCTCCAAGACTATCATGAGATGGAGGCCCAAAAAGATCCATGTGAATAAGTTCCAAGCAACGCTCAGTGGTAATTTGATTGAGGATCTTATGAGGAGTCTCATGCATATTCCCTTCAATACAAGCCCTACACGCACGATCTTTGGCAAAGGAAATGTCTTTTAGTCCAAGGATGTGGCCCCCGTGTAGATACTTTGCAAAGACTTCATGTTCACATGGGCCAAGCGGCGATGCCACAACAAGCCCATGCCGGCTTTCACATAGAGACATATAGCATGTGTAGAGGGTTTTGCAAGGAAATCCACCACTTCCAAGTCATGCTCTACATATCCAATGAAAGCCACCATAAGAGTCTTGCTGCACATGTGGACCATAGAATGCTCATTAAAGAAGGAAGAAAGACCCATAATGGCTAAAGCACGAACGGAAAGGAGATTGTAACCAAGGGTTTTGACAAGCATGACATTAACCAAGGAAACATCCGAGGTTACTACCACCTTACCAAAACCCAATACCTGAGAACTTGTTTTATCACCGTAGGAGACCATAGTATTGGCAAAATTTGACCTAATATCTGACATGATAGACTTGCTTCCGGTCATATGGCTTATAACTCCACTATCAAGCACTCCTTTTGCTTAACCGGAAGCAATGTCTTACAAGAAAATCAAGCTTTGGTTTTAGGTACCCATTTTTCAATGGGTCCCCTTTTGTTAGTCACAAGGGTCTTTGGTACCCAAATAGGCCAATGATAATCATGAGTATAAAAAGTGCCAACGTATTTTGCTTAAACGTGACCATCAAAAGATTCGCGAAGAATGTAGGAGGGGTTGTTCTTCCTGGCAAAGCTATCACTTTGCACAAAGGTAGAACCATAAGTGGGTCCTTGAGAAAAATTCTTGATCTTCTTATTTTTCTTGTTCTTGTTCTTATTCTTGGGCTGAGGAGCATACCCAATACCCTTCTTGTCAACTTTCGCCTTTGCAAGTTGTTCTTTCAACTCCTTGTTTTCCTCAACAAGTTTCACATGCTTGCAACAAGGATTAGTAGAACAAGACACATCTACAATAGGCATAGCAGAAGACTTTGATTGTTCATTGTTCAATTGAGTTTGAAGTCGCTCATGAGCTTCAAAAAGACTTGAGAATTTGCTCTCCAAGGCGTGGTGTTCTTCTTTGAGTTTCTCAAACTCCTTTAGACATTCATGACCAACACCAAACTCAACCTTTTCATTTTAAGGGCTTTAATTGAAGCAAGAGCATGATCACGTTCTTTAAAAAGTTGAGACGTGGAGGCATTATGGTCATCTACAAGCTTAGAAACACTCTCCTCGAGAGTTATTCTCATATTATGTTCATCTTCAAGAGATTGTGAGAGACACAATTTCATCGGCGGACTCTCTTTCATTTTTGCCTAGCATATCAATTAGTTCTTCAGTTTCATCTAGCATTTCCCTAGTATGGTCAAGTTGGTTTGCAAGAGTTTCAAAGAGCATTCTAGTATCATCATCTAGGTGCTCTATGAATTCACACATGCTTACCATATCTTTCTTTATCTCTAGACCATCAAGATCATGCAGAGGAAGTTCGTTTGAGGGAAACTTGGAGGAAGATGTTACCTCGGTGGCCTTGTCCATGAGAAACTTTTGGTTGGGGTAGATGCTGTTTTCATTATGCGATTAGAAGAGAGACACTCATGGGGTAGAAGAAGTAGCAATAGCGGCAACTCCCACGATATCTCCACCTTGACCTTCGCTATCATCATCATCATCCACTCATGAGAAGTACTCTTCATGTACCACCATTTCCCTTTCCTTGTTTGCGAGGTTCTTGTTTTGGAAGTTCGTGTTCATTAGATGAGGAGGTATTGGCTTGCTCTTACGGATAGTACAACCACCATTTT
Organism: Avena eriantha; assembly: GCA_910589775.1. Lineage (NCBI taxonomy): Eukaryota > Viridiplantae > Streptophyta > Magnoliopsida > Poales > Poaceae > Avena > Avena eriantha. The sequence continues at coordinate 493,961,490 of OU342743.1, forward strand.
CCGCTCTATTCTCGAAGGGACATTGGGCCACAAAGTGACTCTTGTCATTGAAATTGTAGTAAGATCTTGCCTTAGGAGCCTTCATGGTTGAGTTGAATCTTGAGTTTCCTTTGACCTTGACTTCATGCCCGTCTTGTTCCAAAAGGCTCTTGATGCGAGAGCCAAGTGCTCATTGAAGGCGTACTTGATGTCCTATTGATACCACTCGCTAGTGTCTTCATTTTCATTAATTTCCACCACTTGGGCGTTCAAGGCTAGGTTCACCTTTTGAGATCCATAGGCATGAGCACGAGTGGACTCCGCATCCTTCTTGGCAATTTTCATGGCAATAACTTCACTCAACATGTCTTGAGATCCCATGATGTGATAGTTGCTTCTCCCCTTGATGGAGTTGAGTTTTTGCTCCTCAAAGGGAAGAAGGGCTTGAACAAACTTCCTCTACATGAAATATGTCATCAACATAGGTAGCTCCAAGGTCCCTCATAGTGCAACAAAGAACCTTGAGATGGCGATACATGTCTTCGGGAGTCTCATCATATTGCATAGCAAAGCCATTGAACTCATTGTTAAGTTCATCAAACTTGGAGCTTTGAATGCTAGCATTCCCGACATATAACTCGGTGAGATGATCCTAAGTTCTTTGGTGGTGTAGAATTGACGAATATGGAAAAGTCCTTGGGAGTCAATGCCTTTTGGATCATGCCTAAAGCGGTGGCATTGAGTAGCTTGTCCATAGCCTTGGCCCGAGTCAACTTATTTGCATCAGATGGCGAGAATCCATCTTCCTCAATCCTCATCAATTCAATAGAAGAGCTAGAAATGTGAGATTGCATTAGATATTGCCAATTGGAAAAATTATAAGTATCTAGCATGGGAGGCGCTCCTTGAGGTATGATATGCGGCATGGGAATTGGTGGGTCCAGAGTGTACTTTGGAGGTGGGGGTACTGCCGAGTAATCCTTTCCCTCATCTCCCTCTCTAGAGGATGAGTCCCCTAGCCCCTCGGTACTCTCACTTGGGGGATTGGTGGTTTGATCCACAAAACCTAAGACTAAGTGATTAGAGGTGGCCACAGGATTCACCCCGGGGGTGACCACGTGCACGATCTCGGGGGGAAATTCGGTGGTTTGGGATGCAACATGAGGAGTAGCTACTATGGGGTTAGGCTTAAGGGACTGCAAAAGGGTCATAATTTACTCAAACTTGGTCATCATGGATGTCTCCAATCGATTGAGGTCATCCATGGAGGCCAAGTTCTTGGTGGTTCCAACCCCACTACCCTCTTTGTCGGCCATCATCTCTTAGGCGGTAAAGCCCGAAGTAAAAGCCTTGGCTTTGATACCAATTGACAAGTCCAACTTTGGTCGACTAGAGGGGGGTGAATAGGAGACTACAATTTTTAAGCTTTTCTTACAAATTTTGGCTTTGCAAAAAATTAAGTTCTCTAGATATGCAACTACATGAGCAATCTATATGGTAAACGATATAACAAGTAAACACGACAGTAATTGCAAGAAGTAAAGGAGAGGAACAATTAAACCGGCGAGGGGATACATAGATGTAATTCCCATTGTTCACTTCCAAGGAAGCTACGTCTACGTTGGAGAGGTTTTGGGGCCACACAAGGTCACCCGAGCGCCACAAAGGCCTCACCTTCTTCTCCGGTGAGCACCATCACAAAGGCGGCCTCACAATCCAATAACCAGTGACCTTGAAGGACCCAACCGAAACCTTTACAACAAGGTTGAGGGAGACTCCACAACTCAATTGGAGGCCCTCAACAACACCACGAAGCTTCACAACAATTACCCCTGATCCGAGGATGCCCTACACTGTCTAGGGATCTAAGCACCCAAGAGTAACAAGATCCACTAAGGATGGGTGGGGAACCTCTCCCACTCAGTAGCTAGGGAGAGAGATCTAGGCAGTTTAAGCTCTTGTATTAATGGAGGAGAGAGATAACAAAGAGATAAGATGAGAGGAGGAAGAAGGGTGCCTTAAATAGGCCCCCCTTCAAACTGAACCGATGCATGTCCCCGCGAACCCACCGGCTACTGGGTGGCCGGTACTTCCGGTGGGCACGCTCGAACGACTCGAAAGTTGAAGGAGCCGCTCCTAGTCCGGCCAGAAATTCCGACTGAGTCTAGCAGAACTAACTGGCCGATACTTCTGATGGAAGTTCCGGCCCAAATTCTGACAAATATGACACTTCTACATAGAAGTATACTGAAGCGATATCGAGCATCATCGTAAGTTGGCTCGGAACTAGCGTCAGAAGTACTAGGTCACGGGGTTCCTGATCGGAACTACCGGGGCCTTGCGGTACTACCACTCAAGGGAAGTGCCCTGGTAGTGCTGGCCAGAAGTTCCTATCCGTGGTGACTGAAACTTCTGACCGGTACTACCAGGCCAGATTTCGGTGCTAATTCCGTCACATATGTCACTCTTAGCAGAGAGTTACTGAACGTGAGAGGAACTAGTGCTGGTCCTTCTGCCAGACCTTGCGCCGGAACTACCTCTAGACCAGCCCCAAAGAAATCTGTTAGCGGAACTACCGATGCCTGGCCGGTACTTCTAGTCAGGTCAGAAAAGGCTCAACCACCTCAAAACATAACTCTCTCGCTGAAAAATAGGAAGGTTGTGGATGTGCAAGTATGATTTGTGCATGAAAGCGTGATTTCCCACAACCTTCCTAGGTGGACCCGCTCTTGATAGTACGGTCTCCTAAAACACAAAAGAGAGAGAAAGTGCAAAAAAGAGACACTGTCTTCATGATCCTTTAAGAGATAAGTCCACACACCAAATTGTCTGTAATTAAAACCTACAACATAGGCACACGATTAAACCACAATTGAAGTTGTCATCAACACAAAAATACAAAGAGAAATCAATATCCTTTAAGGAGGGAGTATTTCTATTGTAAACCTCATGCATTTATTTCGAACTTGTAGGATTCACATCAAATGCATGGTTGGATTCGTTGTTATGGAGTACTTCTGTCTGATGGATTTGGGCATTTTATGTTTGATGGACCCGTTACTTGAACTTGTTTGATAGTTTTTTACATGTTTTTGTACTTTGGAACTCGATGGACTTGTGGTTTGAAACTTGATGTACCTTATGGATTGTTTATTTTGGATGTGGACCATATGCTCAAGTGAATTGAATGTGAACCTATATATTGTGTGTTTGAGATGCTAGAATGTTCAAAAAGCAGAAACAATCTGGGAAAATTGAGAATTTTACTGAGTGCAAATACTCGGCAAAGCATATATACCGAGTGTTAAAATCTGGTGAAACATGGGGAGTGGTTGGACCAAATGGTCGGTTTACTGAGTCTCTTTCCCAAGTATTTTGGAAAAACATTCAGCAAATAGGGGCAATCTTTGTCGTGTATTTTTGGAAACACTCAGGCCAAAGGATTCATCTTTTCCCTATGTTTTCGCAGCACACACGACATGTTAGTCGGACACATGCTATAAACTAAGGCCACATATCTTAGTTTTTGTTGCACTCAGCTCATGGTGACAGAGTGGCTTGTTACTTCCCAGCGTGCCACCGTTCCGTCATGTCACCTTTTTACCGTGGGATGGAAAAGGAGAGACGGTATTTGTATTTGTTGAGTTTCAGGAAAAAACATTCGACACACTCGACAAAATATTTTCTGAGTATTTTTCGATTTTCACAAGTTTTTGTAAGAAAATATTGCGATATATTAATCATAGCCAAAATCCTCTACAGATTGGGACTCAATACTGGTTGGAGCTACTCCAATCCAATCATTACGCACTTTATTTTTGCATCTTAGCTTAGCTAAAACCTGTGACAAGTCATTTCCACAATGCGGCACCGCACGCAGCAAAACTTCAGCAAAACCTTGATGCGGGTTCTTTATTTTTCCGACCAAAGTTACATGCAAAGACCTATCTTGATCATTACCACTCGGTATTATGTTTCTTTACCAGTGGAACCATATTAGTAGATTATTACCACTCGGTAAATAATCCATAATCATATTATTATGAAAATAGTATTTTCTGACCTTTTTGAAATGAAGGTGATAACAACATTTGAGTTACAAGTATTTGATAGAAACTAACTAAAGGATATGAGCAAGTGTGAACTTGCCTTTTGTGATTGCAAGATTATGCACTCACGGTCTTTAGGACAATAGAAGATCCTAATTCAGAAGGCAGCATCATTGGTTCGGTAAGGATGAACGTTTAAAGAAGCAAGATGCAACTATGCATAATTAATGTAATGCAATTTGGTAAACACAAATCCCCAGACTAATCGTATCTGATCTAGGGTTTGAAGCTTGTGATGAGTTCTTTGGAGTGTGTTGCACTTTTATACTAGTTTCAGACTTGTGCTTCTTATTAAGGCTTATGAGTGTGTATGAAACAATATGTAAAAGCAACAAGTATCATTCAATAGTAAAGAACTCAAGTGTGGAAGGGTACACAGGGATTTCTTAAAAAGGTTATTAATTCATTAGAGTCTTCATAGAAATACTTAAGGACTAATTTTAATATTTATTGAAAGAATAACTTTTTGAGGAAAGATTACTTTATAAAGGAAAGTATTTCAATTTAAAGTTACTCATTTAGGGTTTCTTATTGACTATAAGTATCAAGGAGCAATTCATTATTCAACTTCAACAGTCCTGATACTTGTTGTGGAAACTTATAGGTTTTCGGTATGGCATCACAATATAAGTGGTTCACTTCTTATTATTTCATAAAGGTGGAATATAAGTGTTAATGCTTTTATGGGGTTGTGCTTTAATAAAGTTATAAGTGAATGAAATCATTTACCTAACTTTTAGACTTAATAGTTAGACTTTATAAACATGGAAAGGGCCTTACTTTAATTACTTAAAACTTGGTTAATTTTTTAAGTAGTTTTACAACCTAGTAAAAGACTTAGTGGATATTATCTTGGTGATTTTATAAATGAGGAAAATCCTCAAGATAAACCATACACTATTTTAGATGATTTTATAATTGATAAAATCTTTTTAAGAAACAAATATATTCACTTTGAATGGTAGTTTTAGGAATATTTGAATCTACTTTCACTTCGTATAACACCATAGATCTTGTCATACACTTCTAGACTTTAAATAACTTAACTTAAAGGCATAAACAAATGTTTATATGATTTTTATGTATTAAAACTGAAAGAAAAAGTGTTTAAAGAAAATTTATTAGACGTTTACACTTAATTTTACCTCATGCATAAAAGACGATATTTTTAATGTGTAAATTTTATCTTTGTGATCATTTTGGTATATTACATGTATTTTGTGATTTTTAAATAATAAGATATGATTTTTATAAGTTTAATCATTTTCTAAACACTCGATAAATAATAATATTTAGTTAAGGATCACAAAATATATGAAACAAGGTTGAAAATGTATATTTTGTTTTTCTAAGAATTTTGATATATTATACTTATTTTTGTGAATTTTAAATAATAGAATATATTTATTTAAGATTTATCCCTAATAGGGTATTTAAAAATTAATACTAATTATTTTATTTAAGCTAGAAAATAAAATATGATAATAGGTTTATATTATGGAGTTTATTTTTCGGAACCTTTTGATATATTATATACATTTTTCTAAATAATAAAACAAAAGATATTTAATTAACTAGATTTAATCATTTCCGGGATTTATTAAAATAAATTATCTAAATGAATTATTTCACCACTGATGACGTCAGCCTCTCTCTAAGTCTTTTTACGCCGCAAATTTTTCTACCCTAAGCCACGGACCAGTGGGACTGATGTCACGTCATTTCCGGAAACTTTAAAATACTTAATAAAACGCTATTATGACATCAGCATGATGTCATGCTGACATCACCTGGGAATGATCATCCCAGGTTGCTGATCTATCCGTCGATCGGCAGTGCGTGCGGGCTTGGGCTTGGTTTGGTTGGAAAGAGGAGTTCTTAGTAAACCCGCTAGTGGCGGCGCCGCTCAGAAATGGTCACTAGAAGTGCACCGGTGACGAGCTTTTGCGGCGGCCAACGGTGGTCTATGTTGCTACGATGATCTAGAGAGAAGGGGAGAGATTGGAGAGGTCTGGGAGAAGCGTGAGCTCACCCTAGTGACGATGGTGAGGACGATGAGGCACATGGTGGTCTGATGGCGACGAATCAACAACAATGGCTGTGGTGGCCGGCGGGATGCCTTGCCCAATTCTGCGCTACCCGTTACACGCCTGCTTGCAAAGCTTGTCGGGGATGAACAAGGAGACGGTGGCGAGCACGGCGGTGCCCTTGGTTGGCTCAGAGGTGGTTCGTGGTGGCAAGGATAGCGAACTCTGGTGAGCTAGGGTTCAGTAACATCCTGTATGGAGAGGATAAGAATAAGAGGGAGGGGAAATGGGGATGAGGATGGCTAGGAATGTCGCGGTGGCATTCTTATCCTCCTCTCTGGCGACGGAGAACATCGCGGCGGTCGGTTCTTGCTAACAGCAGCGGAAGGCATCAACGAGCACACGCAGCTGCCTGTGTGGTGAGGGTGACTTTTGCAGATAACCCCCTAACGTTTCTGCGAATTAACCCACGGTCCACCTAGCTGTCCCACCTGTCAGTGAGAGAGAGATAGGGAAGACACGGGCTGTTGTTGGGCTTTTGCAAAGTGAGCGGTTCTTACTTTCTACTCCTCGCGGGTGATGGCTGTGAAATACCACCTCTTTATACCATATAAAATGAACCATTTATCTCTCATATTATGTTTTTTCAGCAATAGTTATGCCTTATATGCATGACTTCTAGTTCTCATTTACTTTCATATGAGCTTTACACATTTAGTAGTTTAGGTAGAATTTTACCACTTTTCCTTGTCTATGACATGTGTGTCGGTGTTGATGATGATTATGGATAAAACAAAGGCAAAAGGAATAAAGAGAGCATAGTATGGAGGAGCTGTAGGGACCAGACTTAGCCATTTGAGAGGTTGAAAAAGTGAATTTTTCTAACTTCTCAAAATAAAGATCCAAGGCCATAGGGTTGTAACCCTCGATGATACGATCAACGAGCCCAAGACCACCCAAAACGGAGTCCGTCTGATGAAATGGCAGCCAAAATATTAAAGGGGACAAACAGTTTGACGAGCAACTATACAACCGGAGCTATTTTTCTGGTCGTATAGCTCCGCCCGTATAGTTGCCAAAAAGGTTGCAAACGACAGGATTTCGCCCCAGAAAAGCTCCGGAACCTCCCCTAAGTCATATGACGGTGTTGGAGGAACCCTAGGGCACCCCCAAGGCCTATAAAAGGAGGGGGACCCAAGAGAGAGCTACCAAGCCATATCCTCCACCACGACGAAGCCCTGCCGCCGTGCCACCGCCATAGCTGCCTCTAATCAGATCTACACCATCACCATCACACAATAGGAGAAGGGACTAGGATCTTGAAGGCCTCCACATTGATCTACATCGTCATCTTCATAAACAACGTCTCCATCACCGATCTCCTTTGGTTACTTGTTGTAATTCTAGATTGAATCTTGGATTTGCACTTGTGTTCAATTGTATCGTCATACTTCATCCATATGCTATCCATGCTGTTGATTTCCTTCATGTGTGAGTAGTTTCCTTTGTTCTTGGGGAGATGGAGAAACCCTAGTATGAGATTGAATTGAGATAAAGATTATTATGTGATATTGTTCATTATGTGCCTGTGTTAATTGTCTTCATCTTGATGTTAGGAGTTGTGCACCTCCTTAATATTTTCTTCTTGCGGGGACTTGATGAAGGGGATTACTTGTTGGTAGACAGAAGGATGATAGCACTTATTGTGACTATAAAGTAGTTGTCATTCTTTACGTACTAACTTGGGGAATCAAGGAGAACTCATCAAGCCATGTCCATGCCACGGGAGAAATCCCTTAATAGCGCGGTAACACGATGGTTATCGGTTATTGTCTGATGTAGTTATGAGGATGATGTCTGCAGCCGTTGCTGGCTATTCGTCCATATATGGAGCTCCTCCCACACATATCATAAATGGTCTTATTCATTATAATAATTTTGATCACTCTTTCTAATTACTAACGGTGGATCCACTACTCCCTGAGAACTCTTTCCATCATCTTGCAGAATTTCGTAATCATACTTTCGTACTCTTGTTTACTTACAACTTTAGTTTACTTATTGTTCTCTTATTTGAAAACCCAAAAATATCTTTTACACAAAACTCGCACTTTATCTTGTTACTTAGAACGTTATTTAGCATTACTATTTTAGTATTTAGTTCAAAGAGCTTCAAACTCCTGCTCCTTGTGGGATCGATATCTTTATTTCTAAACTAGGTACAAACGATCTGTGCACCTGCAGTCATCAAGCTATTTTCTGGCGCCATTGCCGGGGAGCTAAGCGTTGTAGGTCTTTTAGCTTTTGTTTAGTCATTTTAGTTTTGCTAGATTTAGTTTTAAGCTTTCTTTATTTGCTGCATTTGTATTTTTGCTTTTGTTTACAAACCAAAAACCCATAAAAATATTTGTTACTAATCATGTCTTCTGAGATAACTACCTTTCAATAGATGAAATCTATAATGGAGGAGTCAAAGAGAAGGACTTTGGAAGATATTCATAAGAGGCAAGGCATATTAAAAGAATGGTTGACTTGGGTGGATAAGTATTCATCCACACTATGTGCCTCTTATCAATTATGTTGTGATTATTGCGGATCTCCAGATCACCTCAATTATCAATGTAAGTATAATTATTTTGATGCGGAACTAGCAGACTATAATAGAGATGAGTTTAAACGCCTTGCTGGGGAGGACACATTACAATATGTGCTTTTTACTAGTTGCAAAGAGTTGTTATTTCGTTTAAGAGATATACAGGTAGAAATTAAACCACTTGATATGATCTATAAAGAAGTTCACCCTATATTCTGGTATTGCCAAGATAACTTCCATGATAATACATTTATTGTTGGGCGGATTAAAGCCTCCATGGAAGAATCTAACCTTTTGGAGGGTGCTCCAAAAGATTATGTGGAGGGAACTCCACTCAAAAAGCCTCCACCTAAGCCACCTAAACCACTGGAACATGTTAATAAAGAGGTGGCACTTCAAGTTGCACCCTCTCAACTAGTGGAAGGTAAGCCCGAAGGTAAGACTATCGCTGAGCTACTAACAAATTATCTTAGTAAGAACGAAAAGGAGCAACTTGATCAACCACTTGAATATCCTACTTCTTAAAATAACTTTCCACACACAGTATGCATGGATGTAACATCTCAAAAATAAACAAGATTATCAAGTTCTAATCACCCAAGTTTAGGGTTAATAAAAACTTTTATTCTTAAACCCATGTGAATGCATGTGTGTTTATTATTAATGCATGGATGCTTTCTATGCCATGTTTGATTGCTATAAATGATGAGGATTAGTTTAAAGATGGAAACAATATCGTCTAGGTCAATTCCAAAAAAATCAAATAAAAATAAAATCAAATAAGAGGCATATGATCAAATGGTCACTTTTGCCAAAATTAACCACTATCCCACTTTGGGCATCTCTAATAAATGATTTCAAACAGAAATAATTCTACTTCTTTTCACCCCTTGCTAGACCAAGTGAAAATGAACCCAAGATAACCTTACAAACTTACATAAACTATTTTAAAATCCATTTGAGAGGCATTTCCTAATTGAATCAAGTGTAGGTACCTAGATGATCACCATTTTACAAAAATCACTCAAACCAGCACCACTTGACAAATCCCAGCAACTAGAGACACCCAAGCCTGTGACCAGCACACCCACCAAAATCATTTGAAAATTCAAAGGTATAACTCATGCGGCCATTTGATCGAGCACTTAGCAGCCAGAGTACAACAGACCAACTATCTACTGTTTGTGATCAATCAATTGCTCACCATTTGTACCCAATTCATCTCCATAACTAGCCCACGATCACTCCCAGTACCTAGCCATGCAGTGGAGCCTCTCTCCTTCATCGTTTGCACCAGTGCTGCCTGTACCCGAGCATGTCATACCGGTCGATCATGGACACGCCGCGCCACCCTCTACCACGACCACTAGAAGATAGGCGTGACCTCACCCCACCTCTCTGTCCACCCCTCGACCAACGACAAGCAGCGGAGAAGCCATCACAGCCATGCCACTCTCCTCTGTCACCCATGCCGAGCACATGCCAGAGTGCCAAGCCACGCCTCGCCTCGCTCTCTCTGCGCATACCCGCACTCGCCGCGTCACCAACAACCTCCCAGACACGACCATTCGCCGCCGCGCTCCCCGTGACCACCATACGCCATGACGAACACCGCCGTACCCACACAGAGCCAAGCGTGACATCTGTCAGAGAGTCAAAGTGGAGCATCAGCGACCCGCAGGACTTTTGTAACCATTGCAGATTTCGGAATGGAAATGGGATTCTGTTGGAATGGATTTCATCACAGGTTTGCCTACATCTAATAGGGGAAATGATTCTATTTGGGTCATAGTAGATAGATTGTCCAAAGTAGCTCATTTCATACCCGTCAAGACCACCTATCAAAGCTCGAAGCTAGCGGAGTTGTACATTGCAAGAACAGTCACTCTGCATGGAACCCCCAAGGCCATTGTGTCGGATAGAGGAACCCAGTTTACCTCGAGATTCTAGAAGAATGTCCAAGAAGGATTAGGAACCAAACTGTATTTCAGCACAGCTTATCACGCGCAAACCGACGGACAGACAGAAAGAGTAAACCAGATACTAGAAGATATGCTAAGAGCCTATGTGTTAGAATATGGATCTAAATGGGAAGATTGTTTTCCTTTCGCAGAGTTCTCATACAACAACAGTTATCAAGCTAGTTTACAAATGGATCCATTTGATTTTTTGTATGGAAGGAAGTGTCGTACCCCCCTGAATTGGTCACAAGTAGGAGAGAGTCAGATTTTCGGACGAGACAGCCTACGAGAAGCCGAAGAGAAGGTTCACAAGGTCCAAGAACATCTCAAGACCACCCAATCCAGACAGAAGAGTTACGCTGACAAAAGACGCTGAGACCTGACCTTCAATGTCAGAGATTTTGTGTATCTCAAATTATCACCCTTGAAAGGAATGCATCGTTTTCAACTGAAAGGGAAGCTTTCCCCCAGATATATCGGACCCTTCAATATTTTAAGCCGTAGAGGAGAAGTATCCTATCAGCTAGACCTGCCTATAGAGATGTCAGCCCTACATGATGTGTTTCATATCTCATTACTTCGCAAATGCTTAGAAGTTCCATAGAAGACCGAAGTTTTCAAGAACATCGATCACAGAGCCATATATATCAACAAGGATCTAACTTATCATGAAGTACCGATTCGTATTTTGGACGAAGCTTTCAGAACCACCCGGACGAGAAGTATCAAGTTTCTAAAGATCCAGTGGAGTAACCATTCCGAAGAAGAAGCCACTTGGGAGCGAGAAGATTATATTAGGACTAAGTTTCCCAATCTCTTTAGTTCCTAGTTTTTCTTGAATCTCAGGACGAGATTCAGTTTAAGGAGGGATGATTTGTAACATCTCAAAAATATTAAACAATATTACCAAGTTCTAATCACCCAAGTTTAGGATTAACACAAACTTTTATTCTTAAACCCATATGAATGCATGTGTGTTAATTATTAATGCATGAATGCTTGATATGCCATGTTTGATTTCTATAAATGATGAGGATTAGTTTAAATATGAAAACAATATCATCTAGGTCAATTCCAAACAAAATCAAATAAAAAGAAAATCAAATAAGAGGCATATGATCAAATGGTCAATTTTGCCAAAATTAACCACTAGCCCACTTTGGGCATCTCTAGTAAATGATTTTAAATAGAAACAATTCTACTTCTTTTTACCCCTTGCTAGACCAAGTGAAAATGAACCCAAGCTAACCTTACAAACTTACAAAAACTATTTTCAAATCCATTTGAGAGGCAGTTCAAAATTGAATCAAGTGTAGGTACCTAGATCACCGTTTTACAAAAACCACTTGAAAGAACATTTCATGGTTCCCTGTGTTTTGCGTGTTAGATAACGATACCATGGAGTTTTCTCATGTGTCCTAAGTGTGCAGGAAAAGTTATTGTGTTTGGGGGCCGGATTATCCGTTCCCCGAAGGGGCCGGATAATCTGGCCTGGCTCACTTGGCAAAGGTAGGCATTGCGCGTCGCTCTGACTGGGGGCGGATGTTCCCCCGGAAATTTTGAAAAGGGGCGGATTTTCTCCCCCTAACCGGATAATCTGGCCCATGCCTTGGGCCGGATAATCTAGCCCCCAGGAGATGATGAAGGTCATGCAAGGCGCGACGCTCTGACTGGGGGCAGATTTTCCCCCGGAAATTCCGAAAAGGGGCAGACTTTCTTCCCCCGCCTGGATAATCTGGCCCTCACCTAGGGCCGGATAATCCGGCCCCCAGGAGACAAGCAAGGGCCAGCTCGGCGCGTCGCTCTGAGTGGGGGCGGATTATTTTCCGGATAATCTGAGTCTAGGGCGGAGTTTTCCCTAGGCCAGATAATCCGGCCCTCACTTGGGCCTGGTAATCTGGCCCCAAAGGATCCAATGGCTTAGTTGGGGAAGGGGTATAAAATCCCCTTCGTCCCCTCCATTCAGAGATCTTGATTCATTCGAAAAAGACCAGACCAGTTGCAAGTGCTCTCTCTCTCTAGATCTCCCACTTCAACCACCCGAAGGCTTCGATCTTTGGGGGAATTCAAGGAGGAGACAATCTACATCGTCATCACGAATCAAGCGCATCAACTCCTCTCCATTCACTTGGAGAAATCCCCGATCTAGTATTGTCATTAATATCTAGATCTTGTGTTTTATTATTGATAACTTGTTCTTGTGGCAGCTTGTTGTCATTACGGGAGCCTCCAATTTGATTGTGGAGTTGTGCCCTGCTAGTTGTGTAAAGGCGCCGGTTCCCGCCTCGAAGGGTTCCTATAGTGGAAAGGTGGATCAAGCCTTTGGTGGCGGGATCCACTGGAGAACAGGGTGAGGCCTATTGTGGTGTGGTGGTCTTAGTACCGCCCACCCCTCCAACGCAGATGTACTTCCCTTAACAAGGAAGGAACTGTGGTAAAATAAATCATGTGTCTCTGCGTGCTTCACTATGGTTTACTCGTTCCTCTATCTCACTCGCCTTTACTCGCTAGTAGTTAGGTTTGCACATAGGGAAATTCGATATAATAGCATATCTATAGAATTTACCCTTTGTGTCAAGCTTAAAATCGAAGAAGCATTAAAAATTGAAGTAGCACCTATTCACCCCCGCTCTAGGTTCCCATACGATCCATTTGAATTGGTATTAGAGCCCCAGCTCTTTATTCGGGCTTAACCGGCTAAGAGAAGTATGGGTACTAAGGAAAATGGGAATGAGGCTGTGGATAAGGTCACAATGGATGATCTCAAGACGTTGGAAACAACCTTGTTGAAATCCTTCGAGACCAAGATGGAGGAGATGCAACAAATGATTGCTCGCCTCACATTATCTACAACCCCATCTCCATCTCCCTCTGAGGCTACCACTCCTTCATCCAAGGATAAGGCTCACACCGTATCTAAGGAAGATGAAGTGGTAGGTGAAAAACATAATGGTTCCGCTTCCAAGAAGGGAAGTGGTAAGGAGGACTACAGTGAGGTTCCTCACCTATATTCTCCTGACCCACCTATCCCACATCCTCATATAAACAACAGGGGTGATCCACCCAAACTTACTACATCTTCATTTAATCAATGGCAATTCTTAATGAAGTCTCATGTATGTAGTTCGTCAGTTGAACTTTGGAGGATTATCGAAGAGGGTATTCATATTGGAGATCACACCAACTTGACAAGAAGAGAAGTTGTGGATAGCCCATTGAATGCAACGGCTCTCCACATGATATAGCTCGGAGTGGGTCCCAAGGACATGCCCCACATTGAGCATTTCAACACCGCTAAAGAAGCTTGGGATGCTCTCACCGACCTCTTTATTGGAAATGAAAGCATGAGGACGAATAGGTATGATTCCCTTAGCAATGAAGCTGAAGGATTCTACATGTTGGATGGTGAATACCATGAAGATATGTATAGAAGACTCAAGGGCATTGCAACAACATTTAGAAACCATGGAGCCACTCACATTGATGATGCTTGGATAAAAAGGAAATATGTGAGTGCTCTAATGCCTTTTGAGCCAACGAACTTGAAGAGATTGCAAGGTAGACACAACTACCATCAAATGACTTCCAATGAAGTCACGCAAGAAATGGCATCATTCCAGGTTGCAGCTAAGAATGCGGAAGATGTCCGTGCCTGAGCCATTGGAATGCAAAAAGGGGTCAATGTTGCTCTAAAGGCAAATGTTGTTGAGAAAGATGAGGATGAAAGAGGATTCGTGGGTGTCTCCATGGATTGCCCTGAGGAAGTCAAGCATGCTCATGGTGAGTACATGGCCTTCTATGCAAGGAACTTTTGGAAGGATCCAGCCAAGGCCAAGTCGGAACTCGAGCGCAAGAATGGGTCAAGTGGAAAAAGAGAGAATGGCCCAAAACTGAGGACATGCTACAATTGTGGAGATCGGCTACACTTTGTGGCTGGGTGTCCATATCAAAATAGAGAAGACAATGGTGACAGGCTCATCCTTAAAGAAAAATCCAAGGCACCTCGAAGGAAACCATTCATCAAAAGAATGTCCCTTACAAGAAGCAACCCAAGATTGCCTTGGTGGCACAAGAAGAATATACCTCTGCAAGTGAAGATGAAGAGGATGAAGATAGTACTCATGAGGTGGCTACTATAGCGACCACATCTACTCTGTCATCACTCTTTGACTCTCCAAACGAAAACGTCATCAACAACAATGTCACCTGCCTTATGGCAAGAGGGTCCGAGGTATCATCTTCCACTTCTTCATTTCCTAAGACTAACAAAAATATGGATATGGATGATCATACTAGTCTTAAGATAAAAGAAGAAGTTATTCCTTTGGACAACTTTTTCACTAACTTGCAAGGTGAGCACAAACTTCATTTGATGCTCTTATGAGTCAACTTGCCCAATCCGAAGATCTCCTCGAAGAAAAGGGCAGAATTGAAAGAGAAGATGCCTTGGAGATAACCTCCTTAAATAATGCCTTGGAAGAAGAAGAGGAAGTCGAGTATCCTTGGAAGAGAGACTCGAGTCAATTGAGGAGTCCCATGAAGAGGTTGTTGCTCAGCTCATCAAAGAACGTGACAATGCTCTTGCTAAGGTAAAGAAACTAAAGAAGGAAAAGATTGAATTTGGGGCTGCTCATGCTAGACTCTCGGAGAAGTTTGAGAAACTTGACATTACTCACAAGGCATTGGAGAGTGAACATTCTACTCTAAATGAGTCTCATGATCAGCTCCAAACTCAATTGGAGAAGTATGATATGCCCAACACCTCTTCTCCATCTTGTGGACTAGTAGAACTTGTAAAGGGATCTCAACATAAAGGTAAAAAAATTCTAAATGAAGTTCTTAGCAAGCAAAGGACAAACAATGGAAGAGAGGGTCTTGGTTATGTTCCCAAGACAAAGAAGAAGAAGAGCAAAACTGCTCAACCAAAGACTAGCACCACCACTAATGACAAGTCTAACTATGATGGTTTTGCAGGGGCAAATAATCCTAACTATGAGTTATATTGTGATGATTATGGTGATGTTTATGCTAGTTATGTAGGTCCTTATGATAATAACATTCCTTGGTCTATTTGGGTTCCCAAGAACCTTGTCACTAACATGAGAGGACCCATTGGAAAATGAGTACCTAAAACCAAGAAGTAACTTTCTTGTAGGGCTATGCTTCCGGTGGTTCTAAATGGGTACTCGATAGTGGGTGCACAAGTCATATGACCGGAAGCAAGGAGATCATCACGGAGATGCGGCCAAATCATGATCACATAATCGTCTCCTATGGTGACAAGTCAAAATCTGAGGTATTGGGTCTCGGCAAAGTTGTGGTTGCTCACGATACCTCTCTCGTGGACGTCATGCTTGTTGAGACCCTCAGTTATAATTTACTTTCAGTTCGCGCCCTTAGTAAGATGGGCTTTGCAGTTTTCATTGATGCTGATTTGGTGGTACTCTTGTGGAGCAAGTCTCTAAAAGTCGCTTTCATGGGATATGTCGAAAATGACCTGTACGTGGTGGACTTCTCAGGGAAAACCACTACAGGTCCGATGTGTCTTTTCGGAAAGGCTGACGCGGGTTGTTTATGGCATCACCGACTAGCCCACGTCAATAGGAGAACTTTGCAAAGTCTCCACAAGGGTGGCCACACCCTTGGACTAAAAGAAAATGTTTCCTTTGCCAAAGATCGTGTTTGTAGGGCTTGTGTTGAAGGGAAAATGAATGACTCTCCTCATCGAAGGAAGGCCATTATTTCGTCAAAGAGGATTTTGGAGCTCCTTCATGTGGATCCCTTTGGACCTCCATCACATGCAAGCCTCGGTGGGAAGAAGTAATGCCTCGTAATTATTGATGATTACTCACGATACACATGGGTCTATTTCTTCAAGTTGAAGAGCGAGACACAACAAACGGTCATCGAATTCACCAACGAGGTTCAACATCAACACAATGTCCCTATATTGGCAATAAGAAGTGAGAACGGCTCCGAGTTCAAGAACTACACCTTAAATGAATTCCTAAGTGAAGAGGGGATAAGACATCAATATTCCGCTGCGTACACCCCTCAACAAAATGGTGTTGCCGAGAGGAAGAACTGGACCTTAATGGACATGGCCAGATCTATGCTAGTTGAATTTAAGTCTCCTTATAACTTCTGGGCTAAAGCAATCTCTACCGCTTGCCATTCATCCAACCGGCTCTACCTCCGCAAAATCATGGACAAGACTCCATATGAAATACTTACTGGTAACAAGCCAAACATCTCCTACTTCCTGGTATTTGGTTGTAAGTGTTTCTTTCTCATTAAAGGAGTCCGGTTATCTAAAATTGAGTCTAAGGCTTTAGAAGGCATTTTTGTTGGTTGTGGTGCCGAATCCCACACTTATAGAGTCTACAATAAACTCTCCGGAACTATTGTAGAATCTTGTAGTTTGGTGTTTGAGGAAAATGATGGCTCCCATGTGGGGCAAGTTGATGTTTGTGATGTAGATGTTGAAACACCCCAAGATGCCATAAGAAGAATGGGTGTGGGATTTTTCCGACCCATTGAGGAACCCCTGGTGGCGGATCGGGAAGGACAATTCTCTACTCAAGTGGAGCCCTCATCGACACAAGCTCAACATGCTCCAACCATTGAAGAATCCTCTACACCATCTACACAAAATGTTGAAGGTCAACATGCTCCTGAATGCTCCAGGCCGGATTATCCAGTCGACACCGGATTACCCGGCCATCCCTCCATCGGTGTCCAAAATGATCAACATATTGAATAATCTACTGCAAGTCTGATATATTGCAAATGTATATATAATTTTTGATGTTCCATGCTTGTTTTATATCTACTTTCTTATGTTTTGTCTACATTTGGAGATACTTTTATACACTTTCTTGGACTAACCTATTGACAAGATGCCACAATGCCAGTTGTCTGTTTTCTGCTGTTTTTGGTTCCAGGAAAGTCAGAAAATCAATATTCTTGGAATTGGACCGGACAAAAGCCAAAGTTGATATTTTACCAGAAGACTCATGTAGCCAGAAGACGAGACGAAGCGGGGCCAGGGGCTGGCCACACCACCTGGTGGTGCGGGCCAGGCCAAGCCACGCCAGGGGGTGGTGTGGGCCCCTTTGGCACCCGCTCGGTCTCCCCTCTCGCCTATAAGAGCCTCCCGATGAGAAAACCCTAAATCATCAAGCCTCCAGCCACGAAAAGTTCCGCAGCGCCACCGCCATGGAAGGGGAGATTCGGGGGACAGAAAGTCTCTGTTCCGGCACCCTGCCGGGACGGGGAAGTGCCCCCGGAGCCATCTCCATCGATCTCCACCACCATCTCGATCACCATTGCTCATTCCCATGATGAGGAGGCAGTAGTTCTCTCTCGAGGCTAAGGGTTCTACCGGTAGCTATGTGTTCATCTCTCTCTCTATGCATGATCTTATTGAGATCATGAGCTTGTAATCTATAGATCTACCTTGCTACTCAAGTGCTTTAATAGATCTCTGCTCTCCCCATGTGTGTGAAAGCAACAGCGTGCACACCATGGTGGCACTTAGGCTAGAGATTACAAATACTTGTTATGAGTTATATTTGGAGTTGGATGTCTTTATGAAATTGTGGTGTTTGTTGGACCTATCTAGTGCTCAAGGTGACAGTGTGGGGTTTTTGTAGATGGGAAAGATGAACTTTGAGGTGTGCTGTTATAGCCCTACCATGGATTAGAGTGTTCAACCGGAGAGTAGTTGAGAGTAGTATCATAAAGAGAAGATATTTATACGAGAGTGTTCACTAGTGAAAGTATGATCCCTAGTCCTTGTTTCTAAACATTGAAACACCGTTTGCAACTGGATCTGTTACATGTTTCTTGCTTCCATCTTTATTTCAGTTTGCCTTTAGTCTCTTCCACGCCATCCAGCTATTTTCTGGCACCATTGTCTTTTATCCATACCATTGGTATTTCACTATCTCTTTGCCGAACTAGTGCACCTATACACCTGACAACTGTATTGGGTGTGTTGGGGACACAAGACTTCTTGTATCTTGATTTCAGGGTTGCTTGAGAGGGGATACCTTTGAACACTTCCTCCCTAAGTTCGATAAACCTTGGGTAATCCACTTAAGGGAAAACTTGCTGCTGTTCTACAAACCTCTACACATGGAGGCCCAACAATTGTCTACAAGAATAGAAGTGCATAGACATCAAGCTATTTTCTGGCGCCGTTGCCAGGGAGGTAAGGTAAAAGGTGCTCACACAGGAGGATTAAAGAAGAAGAACCTCCCACGGCAAACGCCTATTTTCTAGCGCCGTTGCCGGGGAGGTAAGGTAAAAGGTACTCACATCCTCCGGTGTGAGTGCTCGAAGTTATTTCCTTTTGTTTCTGCAATTTTGTCTCTTCGTTTCTTGTTTTCACTAGTTAGGCTTAATGGAAAACAACAACAAAATTAGAGAGCTTTATAGCATTTATCTTGAGTTAGGACATGATGTGTTTGAAGAGAAAATTAAAAAACCTATAGAACTTTATTTGCGTGCTAATAGCAATGTTGTTAGTATGAATTCTTTGGACACCATTATTGCTAATGCTATGGAAAAGTCTAAGCTTGGGAAAGCTAGTTTCTATGAAAATGATCTTTTCAGTTCCCCAACTTTGGGAGATTAGCTATTCTATTGCTTATGATGATATTAAACCTCCAATATATGATGATTGCAATGATGAATATGATATTTTCAGTCCACCTACTATTGAGGAGAAAATTAATTATGATTACAATATGCCTCCTATATTTGATGATTATGGTGATGAGAATAATAATGATAGCTATTTTGTTGAATTTTCTCCCACTACAATTAATAAGAATGACTATGCTTATGTGGAGAGTAATAATTATTATATGCATGTGGCTCATGATAAGAATTTTTTATGTGATAGTTATATTGTTAATTTTATTCATGATGCTATTAAAAGTTATTATGAGAGAGGGAAACATGGTTTTATGCATCTCAATAATATTAGGTTTCCCCTCTTAATGTTGAAAGTCTTGAAGTTGCACTTGTTTTACTTTACTATGCTTGTTGCTTTGTGATTTCATGACTTGTTTCTTTACAAGATTCCTATGCACAGGAAGTGGGTTAGACTTAAATGTGCTTTGAATTTGCTTCTTGATGCTCTCTTTTACTTCAATTCATATTTCTTATGTGAGCATCTTCTCAAACTATCATGCCTAACTTAAAGACGTTAAAGAAAAGTACTTATTGGGAGATAACCCAAAACTTTTAGATGAGTCTTGGAAGTTATTACTACTGTAATAACCGCTCCTTATCATTTTTATTTTCTTTTTGTGCCAAGAGTAACCTCTAATGAGAGAGAAGTAATGATTGGGAAAGTTGCCGTCCCGAAACAGATTTCTGTGCTTCACCGTAAAAATTCGTGTAAAATCTCTGTACGTCATTTTGAGGCGTGAATTGTTGTGCTTCTGCCCTAGGTTGTTATCTAACTTTCGTTAGATCAACACTTTTCGAATTGAGCAACAGAAGGTCTTCGAAAAAATCCGTCTTTACCTGCTGGTCTGTTTTGACAGATTTCTGCCATTATTTGCATTTGCTTCTTGTTGGTTCCTTTTTGAGTTCTTTTGGGGAATTGAGCTTTTTGAGGGAAGTGTACAGTATCTTGTATTTTAATGGAAGTTTTATTGGTGTTAGAACTGAACCTAAATACTTATTATCTTGAGTGCACTAATGTTGCTAATAAAGATTGTGTGAAGTTTTGTATGAAGGAAAATTTTCTGGTGTATGGAAAGAGTGATGTAATGAGATGAAGAATGGACTAAAGCTCAAGCTTGCGGATTCCACGCGTGTCACCCCAAGAAATATCCAAGAAGTACAAGCGTCAAAGTTTGGGGATTCCCAAGGCATCCTCTTCTTCATCAATAAAAATCCTAGGTTTCTTCCAAACGCTTCATTTTTACTGTTTCATGCACAGTTATGTTGTTCTTAGAGCGTCTTCTTTTTCGTTTTCATTTTGATTTTTCGTTTGCTTGGTTTGCTTAGTTTGCTGAATAAATTGGTTGGACCCCCTCTTTCATACATTGGTTTTCAAATAGTTTGGTTTGGATTGGAAAAGAGTAGGAAAAGTTCATGCTTAAGTGGTAAAAAGAGCTTGTTTTTGACTGTGGCCTATGCTTTGTCATGCCATGCTTGATATTGTTTTGGCTTTATGCTTAGTATTCTTTGCTGTAGCATGACTTGTTATAAACAATTGAGATTGCTTAATGTGCCTTGGATGAATCATGCGTTGGTTTAGCATATTAAAGCATAGTATAGTGGTATTCTCCTTTGATGCTTTATTTGGATTGACTTGGCGCATGCTCACACCATGTTATGACTATCTCAAGTCACCATATCCTTTATGATCCTTTAGTTTTCAACTTGTAGTATCACTTTATGCTTTGATCAATGATGTTTTGTCGCTCTGCATGATTATGGCCATTATTGCTCTCTTAGTTTGTCTCTCCCAGTCTTTTGCTAGCCTCCACAACCAAGTATGAGTTCCACTCATGCATCCAACTCCCTAAACCAAGTTATTCCAAAGAGTCCACCATACCTACCTATTAGCTTATTCTATTCCAAGTATATTCATGTTTTTATCTACCTTCCGAATTAAACTTGTTATGAGAAAACTAGTGATTAAAGCTCTCACGAACTTGATGGCACACTTTACTTTTTTGCATCTAATAAACTTGAACCATTGGGTCCTTATTTGTTGCGTACATGCTTGCGCTTTATAAGTTGAAATTAGCAGAACCATGTATCATGGGGAACGCTTTCAACATTGCACTTGTACTTTGTACCCCGTTGATATCATGTTCTTTTGCTTATGGATCCCGGCGGTGTGAAATAAAAGTGGAACTTGTAAGATCATGGAGTTTGTATGTGTGTTAGAGAAACGCCTGGGCCGCTAGCCTAAGCCATGCCTAATCATGGTGGAAACTTGCAGCATCACCATAATGAGCTCTCTATGAAGCATCCTCAATAAAAACCTATGCAAATAGCAAATAAAAAGATCACTGAGATGCTCATTGTCTGCTTGCCTTGTCATTTTGATTATGGGATAGCTCATGTATCATGTGCAAGGGGTACCCCGTTGGCGGTTCTTTATGATACACATGTACTTACAATGACAAGAGCTTACTCGTGACTAAAGTGGAGTAGCATGAGGTTCAGTCTTTGTAAGTAAGGGGCATGAGATTTCGGTTTATAACTTGTCAAGCATATCCTCTTAGTTGTGTCACTTTAACTTTAATCACTTCAAGATGCTTATGATAGGGGCAATGAGAGCTGAAAGCTATAAGTCCCATAATATTTGGAAGCTCTTTATGAGACTTGAATCCCTGCTTCCTTCTATGAAGGCCCTTCTTCCACCATTATATTGAGTCTCCACCTTCTACCTTTATGCACCTACTTTGAGAGCATAGTGGCCATTCTTAGTTCTATGTGCATTGTCCCAAGACTAGTTGATTGATGCATAACTTGATATTGCTTGTTTTAAACTATTTGTATCTAGTCACTCTTATGAACTTTGAAGGTGTCCTATGCATTTATATTTGCTACTCTATGAGGGACAAGCTGAATACTATTATGCTATGTTTTCTTTATGTGAAACAAACAAACGTCTTGCAAAGCATTGTTATTCATGAATATTTTGTTTGTACCTTTTCATGTTGCATCATAGTTTCTTTGTCTTATTGCTAGAACTTTGTCTTTCATGTTATGATTGAAGTACTATGATCCCAGCTTTGAATGTTTTGCAAATACTTTGATCAAGTCTTTGATGGTGCATGTCACCTCAAAAATTATTCTTTCTTTTTATCACTTACCTACTCGAGGACGAGCAGGAGTTAAGCTTGGGGATGTTGATACATTGCAAATGTATCTATAATTTTTGATGTTCCATGCTTGTTTTATATCTACTTTCTTATGTTTTGTCTACATTTGGAGATACTTTTATACACTTTCTTGGACTAACCTATTGACAAGATGCCATAGTACCAGCTGCATGTTTTCTGCTACTTTTGGTTCTAGGAAGTCATAAAATGAATATTCTCGGAATTGGACGGGACAAAAGCCAAAGTCGATATTTTACCGGAAGACTAACGGAGCCAGAAGACGAGACGGAGAGGGGCCAGGGGCTGGCCACACCACCTGGTGGCGCGGGCCAGGCCGCGCCAGGGGGTGGTGTGGGCCCCTCCGGCACCCGCTCGGTCTCCCCTCTCGCCTATAAGAGCCTCCCGATGCGAAAACCCTAAATCATCAAGCCTCCAGCCACGAAAAGTTCTGCAGCGCTGCCGCCACCGAAGGGGAGATTCGGGGGACAGAAAGTTTCTGTTTCGGCACCCTGCTGGGACGGAGAAGTGCTCCCGGAGCCATCTCCATCGATCTCCACCACCATCTCCATGACCGTTGATGATTCCCATGATGAGGAGGGAGTAGTTCTCTCTCGAGGCTAAGGGTTCTACCGGTAGCTCTGTGTTCATCTCTCTCTATGCATGATCTTATTGAGATCATGAGCTTGGAATCTATAGATCTACCTTGCTACTCAAGTGCTTTAATAGATCTCTGCTCTCCCCATGTGTGTGAAAGTGACAGCGTGCACACCATGGTGGCACTTAGGCTAGAGATTACAAATACTTGTTATGAGTTATATTTGGAGTTGGATGTCTTTATGAAATTGTGGTGTTTGTTGGACCTATCTAGTGCTCAAGGTGACAGTGTGGGGTTTTTCTAGATGGGAAAGATGAACTTTGAGGTGTGCTGTTATAGCCCTACCATGGATTAGAGTGTCCAACCGGAGAGTAGTTAAGAGTAGTATCATAAAGAGAAGATATTTATATGAGAGTGTTCACTAGTGAAAGTATGATCCCTAGGCCTTGTTTCTAAACATTGAAACACTATTTGCAACTAGATCTGTTACATGTTTGCTTGCTTCCATCTTTATTTCAGTTTGCCTTTAGTCTCTTCCACGCCATCAAGCTATTTTCTGGCACCATTGTCGTTTATCCATACCACTTGTATTTCACTATCTCTTTGCCGAACTAGTGCACCTATACACCTGACAAGTGTACTGGGTGTGTTGGGGACACAAGATACTTGTATCTTGATTGAAGGGTTGCTTGAGAGGGGATACCTTTGACCACTTCCTCCCCGAGTTCGATAAACCTTGGGTAATCCACTTAAGGGAAAACTTGCTGCTGTTCTACAAACCTCTGCACTTGGAGGCCCAACAACTGTCTACAAGAATAGAAGTGCATAGACATCAAAGTCCTAGGCCAGATTTTCCAGGAGACCCTGGATTATCCGACCAATCTCCAATTCGAGAAAGATCCAGTCAAGTTTGTGAAGATGCTTTAGGTTCTCCTAGGCCGGATTATCTGGCCCCACCCACGGCCGTATTATCCTGCCCTGAAACTTTTGAAGAGTAGCAGCCTCCTGTTACGGCTGTTGATCAACTTCAAGGGCGAGGTTCATCATCTCCTACTACTGCAAATCAAGCTACAGATCAAGTCCAAGCCAATAATTCCAACGAGAATCAAAGGATGAAGTTATTCCTCCAAGAGACAACAATATAATTGAACTTTGTCGCAAAGCTCGTGCAGATAGGAACCTTGAGTTAAGGGATCACACTCTTGACAAAGTTGTAGGTGATCTTCGATGAAGAGTATCCATAAGAAGGGAGTTGGCAAGTTTTAGTGAGCATCAAGCTCACATCTCAATGGTGGAACCCAAGAAAGTGTTTGAAGCTCTTGAGGATCCAGACTGGGTTGTTGCTATTCACGAAGAGTTGAATAACTTTGAACGCAACAAGGTCTAGAAATTAGCAAAAAAGCCCAATGATTGCCGCAATGTTATCGACACAAAATGGATATTTATAAACAAGCAAGATGAGAATGGCATTGTTGTGAGGAACAAGGCAAGACTCGTGGCACAAGGCTATTCACAAGTTTAGGGCATTGACTTCGACGAGACTTATGCTCCTGTGGCTCGTCTTGAGTCCATCCGTATCGTTCTTGCTTATGTTGCTCATAATAATTTTAAATTACAGCAAATGGATGTTAAGAGTGCTTTTCTTAATGGTCCTCTACATGAGTTGGTATATGTAAAGCAACCCCCGGGATTTGAGGATCCTAACTTCCCGAACCATGTCTACAAACTCTATAAGGCACTCTATGGCCTTAAACAAGCCCCACGTGTGTGGTATGAGCACCTTAAAGAGATTTTGTTAGACGGTGGCATCGAAGTTGGGCTAATCGATCCCACTCTTTTTACTAAGAAGGTTAAGGGGGAGCTCTTTGTATGCCAACTATATGTAGACGATATTATCTTTGGCTCTACTAATAAAGCTTTTAATGATTAATTTTGAAAGCTTATGACTGACATGTTTGAGATGTCTATGATGGGGGAGTTACGGTTCTTTCTTGGATTTGAGATCAAGCAACTTAGAGAGGGAACCTTCATCAATCAAGCAAAATACATCCAATACTTGCTCAAGAGGTTCAAGATGACAGATCTTAAAGGTGTCGCCACTCCGATGCAAACAAAATGTCACCTTGAACTCAATCCCCATGGTAAAGATGTGAACTAAAAGGTATATTGGTCCATGATCGGCTCTCTTCTTTACCCGATATTGTGTTGAGTGTAGGGGTGTGTGCAAGGTATCAAGCAGCTCCTAAAGAAAGCCATTTAGTGGCGGTTAAGAGGATCTTCCGATATTTGGTTCATTCCCCTAATTTCGGTCTTTGGTATCCCAAGGTCTCCAATTTCTCTCTATGTGGATATACTGACTCAGATTGGGCTGGTGATAAGGACAGAAATAAACTTCTGGAGCTTGTCAATTCTTGGGAATATCTCTAGTATGTTGGTCTTCTAAAAAGTAGAATTGTATATCTCTCTCCACCGCCGAAGCTGAATATGTGGCTGCTACTAGTGCATGTACTCAATTATTATGGATGAGGCAAACTTTAAAGGAATACAGTGTCAATTGTGACAAAATGCCTCTTTTATGCGATAATGAAAGTGCAATCAAAATTGCGTACAATCCGGTACATCACACAAGGACGAAGCACATTGAGATTCGGAATCATTTTATTCAGGACCATGTTACTAGAGGCGATATTGATCTATCTTTTGTGAGCACGAAGAACCAACTTGCTGATATTTTCACGAAGCCACTTGATGAAGCAAGGTCTTGTTACTTGAGGAATGAGCTAAATATCGTTGATTCAAGGAGCTTGTCTTGATTACCCATGCACTCACTCTTACATCATAGTCTTATTCGGACTAGGTGTTGAAGAAAATATGCCCTGAGAGGCAATAATAAATTTGTTATTATATATTCCTTATATATGATAGGTGTTTATTTTACATGCTAGAATTTTATTGATCGGAAACATCAATACATGTGTGTTTAATAAACAAAAAGGGTTCCTAGTTATGCCTCTCTTATAGACTAGCTTGTTGATTAACAAGATGATCAAGGTTTCCTGATCATGGACATTGGATGTTGTTAATAACAAGGTCACACCATTGGTGGAATGATGTGATGAACATTCATCCAAAGTATAGCATTACGATCCAGTCATTATGTTTATATTGCTATAACATTGTACGAAGTAATCTGTATCCTTAGACCATGAGATCGTGTTAATTGCTAACACCGGAAGAGTATCTTGATAACATCAAACGTCACACCGTAACAGGGTGACTATAAAGATGGGTTCAGTACTACGAAGGTGTTATGTTGAGGCTCATGGATCAAGAGTGGAATTTGTCAATCCAGATGACGGATAGATATACTCTAGGCCCTCTCGGTGATATCACATTAAGATAGCTTGCAAGCAAGTGATGTGATCACTAGAATGTTATATCACGGGAACGAGAAAAGAGTGCATGTCGGTAACGAGATCAAACTAGGTATGGAGATACCGATGATCGAATCTCGGACATGTAATATATCGAGAGACAAAGGGATTTAGTTACAAGCGTTAAAGGTTCTCACGATCACAAAAGTCATCGTTGAATGTGTAGGAGTCAGTACGGATCTCCAGGTCCCGCTGCTGATTATTGATCGGAGAAGGGTCTCGATCATGTCTGCATTATTCGCGAACCGTAGGGTGGCACACTTAAGAGTTACCGGACACCATTTTGGAGCACATATGTTTCAGACGAAAGAATTGCAAAGCGCAGGAATTGTTTCAATAGAAACCGGAAATTGTTTCGGGTGAAATTGCAGAAAGTGGTTCTGCATGTGATATTGAAATATTGCAAGGGGCTATATGTGAATGTTTGTTAATTAAAGTAATTAACAAAATTCTGAATAAATTTAATAAAAAGAGTTTTATTAAATGAGAGAGCATTAAATTTGGAGAAATTTAATGCATTTAAAGTGGAGACTTTAAAAGGGAATGTCAAGAGGCATTTTAATGTGGAGGGGTTACCACCACATGAATGGGGGAGGTGAGGGGTCACCCCCCCATGCGCCGGCCATGGAGAGAGGGGGCACCCCCCTCCTCCTATAAAAGGCCACCCATTCCGTCCTTCAGCCTTACACCTCCTTGCGAAAGATCTCTCTCCCCCTCTAGAATTATTCTCCCATGGTCTCGGATTAGCGAGATACATGTTCCCGGTGGCATTTCGTCTAGAAGGAGCTGCTGCTTCCGCTGGATCGCTGGAGCAAGGAGGTGGAGGTTGTCCGGTGGCTTGAACGTGTGTGCGAGTGCGGATGCGCTGCTGAGTTGCGGCGCTCGGACTTCCTCACGATCTTGAGATCGGCAAGTGTACGACTACATCACCCACGAGTTCCTACTCGTTAACAAAACTCGTTGTCTTCGAGGGTAAGTTCTCGTTGGATGTATGTCCACCCGTTGCTTTGTACCAAGTAGATAGATCTTGGCGTGTAGTTCACACCGTAGGAAATTTTTTGTTTTCTATGGTGCGGACCCAACAGGTGTGGGCATGGATATAGGGGGAGTGTGGTCCTAATTGATTGGGCTAACCCTCCCCCATAATTCCGAAAGCAAGTCAAATCATTTCTCTTTATATCATTTTGTGATATGTGAGCTTATTGATGAGTATTGGTCATGAACCCAAGATATATCTTTACGGTGTCATACCATGCACTCCAATAAGGTGGCCTCGGCCACCGCCCTCTTCCATGAGAAGAGTTGGGTTTATTTGGATCTTTATGGTTGTTCTTTCTCATCTCATGTTCTTATGGGAATCACACTTAATTTTGTCCTTTGGTTGATTTGATTCTTGCAATTTTGAGTGTGTAGTACCATCTCAGTTTGGTTATCTTAATCCTAAGCCTTTTCCTACCCCTAAGCCATGTTTTCTTGCACACAAGTCCCTTGTACACCTTGTGAGGGTGTTGTTTGGGGACACGCGGGCTTGAATCTGTGTATAACAGAATTTCATATTTTAGGCCAGAAAATCCAGCGTGACAGAGTCAAAACTGGTTCAGTTTCGTATGGATTTTGAGCAATGAGTATGATTGGACTATGAACTGTTTGCCTAGTATTTCTATGTTCTCCTTTGGACTTGTGTGTGTGCTTATCCCCTTGCTATCCGTCCTTTTTGCTTCACAGGTGGTTCTAGTGGTCCCAAGACATACAAGCGTCGCCCTCGTGCTAAATACTTTCGGGAGGACGATGAGGACTACGAGTGATCTCTTGGGGCGCTAGCATCGCTCTTCTTCCTTTGTGGCGTTTCGATGCCAAAGGGGGATAAGTAGTTCTATTAGGTCTTCGTGGATTTGCATGGGTCGGGCACAAGTATTTGCACTTTAGCTTTTCGGTTCTTTTCTCGCTTGTGCACATTTAGCGTCGAACTTTTATTTGTGATTTGTGTTGTATGAGACTATGTTTGTGTGGATCTGGATTTATCTTGTGGATTATTCTTATGGATTCATCTATCATATTGACTATCTTTGATATTTATATCAAGGGAGGCGCTCATTATGGCTATCATTGGATATTCTTATAATATTTTGAGGACGCATCTATGTCCCCTCCGGTGGTATGAATTTTTCGTTTATGTTCCAATGAAATGGACTTATACCTTCTTGTGTGTAATTGTAATAAAATGCAAATTTTAGTATGCACACATTTAGGGGGAGTCCCTTTCTTTCACTAAAATATTGTTGTCTTGAGAACTATCTTGCAAATCCTAGTATTGTCATCTAACACCAAAAAGGGGGAGATGGAAAGAACATTTCATGGTTCCCTGTGTTTTGCGTGTTAGATAACAATACCGTGGTGTTTCCTCATGTGTGCTAAGTGTGCAGGAAAAGTTATTGTGTTTGGGGGCCGGATTATCCGCCCCCCGAAGGGGCCGGATTATCCGACCTGGCTCACTTGGCAAAGGCAAGCATGGCACGTCGCTCTGACAGGGGGCGGATTTTCCCCCGGAAATTCCCAAAATGGGCGGATTTTCTCCTTCTAACCGAATAATCCGGCCCACGCCTTGGGCCGGATAATCCGGCCCCCAGGAGACGATCAAGGTCAGGCAAGGCGCGACGCTCTGACCGGGGGCGGATTTTCCCCCGGAAATTCCGAAAAGGGGCGGACTTTCTCCCCCTAACCGGATAATGCGGCCCACGCCTTGGGCCGGATAATCTGGCCCCTAGGAGATGATCAAGGTCATGCAAGGCGCGACGCTCTGACTATTGGCAGATTTTCCCCTGAAAATTCTAAAAAGGGCAGACTTTCTTCCCCCGCCCGGCAGCCCTTACCTAGGGCCGAATAATCCGGCCCCCCAGGAGACAAGCAAGGGCCAGCTCAGCGTGTCGCTCTGGGTGGGGCGGATTATTTGCCGGATAATCCGAGTCTGGGACGAAGTTTTCCCCAGGCCAGATAATCCGACCCTCTCTTGGGCCGGATAATTCAGCCCCCAAAGGTTCCAACGGCTCAGTTGGGACAGGGGGTATAAAAGCCCCTTCATCCCCTTGAGCTAGATCTCTTGATTCATTCGAAAAAGGCCAGACCTGTTGCAAGTGCTCCCTCTCTAGATCTCCCACTTTAACAACCTGAAGGCTTCGATCTTTGGGGGAATTGAAGAAGGAGACAACCTACATCGTCATCACGAATCAAGCGCATCAACTCCTCTCCATTCACTTAGAGAAATCCCCAATCTAGCATTCTCGTTAATATCTAGATCTTGTGTTTTATTATTTATAACTTGTTGTTGTGGCATCTTGTTGTCATTACGGGAGCCTCCAATTTGGTTCTGGAGTTGTGCCCCGCTAGTTGTGTAAAGGCGCCGGTTCCCGCCTCAAAGGGTTCCTATAGTGGAAAGGTGGATTAGGCCTTTGGTGGTGGGATCCATTGGAGAAAACGGCGAGGCCTATTGTGCGTGGTGATCTTAGTACCGCCCACCCCTCCAACGCAGATGTACTTCCCTTAACAAGGAAGGAACTGCGGTAAAACAAATAATGTGTCTCCACATGCTTCACTATGGTTTACTCGTTCCTCTATCTCACTCGCCTTTACTCACTAGTAGTTAGGTTTGCACATAGGGAAATTCTATATAATAGCATATCTAGAGAATTTACCTTTCTGTCAAGCCTAAAATTGAAAAATCATTAAAAATTGACGTAGCACCTATTCACACTCCCCCTCTAGGTGCCCATACGATCAATTTCACCACTTGACAAATCCCAGAAACTAGAGACACCCAAGCATGTGACCAGCACACCAACCAAAAATCATTTGAAAATTCAAAGGTTTAACTCATGCGGCCATTTGATCGAGCGCTTAGCAGATAGAGTACAACTTACCAACTATCTATTGTTTGTGATCAATCAATTTCTCACCATTTGTACCCTATTCATCTCCATAACTAGCCCACGATAACTCCCAGTACCCAGCCGTGCAGTGGAGCCTCTCTCCTTCGCCGTTTGCACTAGTGCCGCCCGTACCCGAGCGTGTCATCCGGTCGATCATGGACAGGACACCACACGCCGCGCTGCCCTCTAGCACGACCACTAGAAGATAGGCGTGACCTCACGGCACCCCTCTGTCCACCCCTCGACCAACGATAAGTAGCGGAGAAGCCAGCACAGCCATGCCACTCTCCTCTATCCGCCATGCCGAGTGCACGCCAGAGCGCCAAGGCACTCCCGCGCAACCACGCCGCGCCTCGCTGTCTCCGCACGTACCTGCACTCGCCGTGTCACTAGCAACCTCCCAGACACGACCATTCGCCGCCGCGCGCCCCGTGACCACCATACGCCATGACAAACACAGCCCTACCCGCACTAAGCACAGACTTCTCCCGACCGATTAAGACTGCCCCTTGCTGTTCCACTATGCACATGATGATCGCCGCAGACCACCGCGTCGACCCATGCCCTCCACCATGCCGATAACGCCCTGTAGCAACGTCACCGACGAGCCCGAGCCTTGCCGTGTTACTCCTCTCGCCGGTGTATAAGTAGGACCCTCCCCCAGCCTCCAAAGGCACACCAATCGACTCCCCTCTCTCCTAGAAACCCCCTGACCATTCCCCGGATCAAGGCGAGCACCACCTCGCCGAAATATCATCGGAGCCCGCCGCTACAGTAAAGGAAGGGCGTCGTTGATTGGATCCACCCTAGGAGCTGCCGCAACCACTATTCGACTCGTTGTCATCTACCAGCCCATTCACCCCCATCGCCGGACCTAGCTGGAGCCCTGATAAGCCTCCGACGACCCCCATCGTGGCGCTAGGTTTAGAATCCCCCGTGCGCCGTTCACCGGAGACGACGACGCTCAGCCGTCGATCTCGTTCTAATCACGCGGTTGAGATTAGCTGATACCATTTCATTTAGAGGCAGTGGCTGACGCGTGGGACCAGCATGTAAGCAGCCCGCTGCACGCACGCTGTGTAGTTGGGCTGGCCCATCTTCATTCCCGCGCATAGCCCAGCGATTCAAATAGATTTTTTCCATTTAACTAAAAATCCTATTTTATCAGTAGATTCAAAATTGAATTCAGAGAAATTTACTTAACCAAAATGCATGATTCCAATTTTTTTAGAAAGTTATTGAAAATATATAATCACTCCTATTGGATTCAAACCATTTGAACCTATAGATCATCTATAGTAAAAATAACAATACAGAGAATTTCCAACTTCAAACATTTTTATAAAATCAACCAAAGATGCTTTTGAGTTTATTCCAATTCTCAAAAATCACATTTGCCATGCTCTATGTGAATATGTGAAATGATGTAGCTTTACATACAGTAATCATGGAGTAGTATTAAAAGAATGTTATATAGGCATTTCTAGTCACTTTAACATTATTAAATAGCAATATGAAATCTTGTAATATATGACCACCACTTTAAATCACATTCCCAAGTATTGGAATATGTGGTGATGACATGTGTCAATATCATACCATATTTTAATTGGAGAATATTAAATCTTAAGTAGTGAGAATGAGTAGAAATTACTTTTCCAAAATAAGATAAATAGGAAGGTGTCATTATTCCATGTGATGATTGAGATGATGCTAGATCATCTAGTGTGAGCCCTTATGTGCTAAATACAAATAGCTAAGTATTATCTGGTGATTGTGTACCTCGTATTTATTTATAGACGCTAGTACCAACCCGCGGTACGAAGAAGAGGAGTTCTACGGAGACGAAGAAGAGAACTTCGACAAC
Organism: Avena eriantha; assembly: GCA_910589775.1. Taxonomy (NCBI): domain Eukaryota; kingdom Viridiplantae; phylum Streptophyta; class Magnoliopsida; order Poales; family Poaceae; genus Avena; species Avena eriantha. Next base: position 493,993,842 of record OU342743.1, read on the forward strand.
TGCACTACTCAAGGCAAGCTAAACTATGCAAGCCACCCTATGCAAGCTAGCCATATGTCAGCTAGCATATGCAAGATACCTTATGTATTCTTCTGAGATGCAACTTTACCAATTCCTAGTTTTACCTACAAGCTTTAATTTTCCTTTACCAAGGTTTCTCAAATACTTCATTACTTGGTGGTTAGCGGAAAAATAGGATAGATGCTATCAAGAGCATAGAACTAAGTTCGGATAGTTACACTTGATTAGCACCCCATCAATAGTGATACTCTCATGAATAGATGCTAGTGCTAAACTAATATGGATCACTTTAGATGGGAACACTTGGAGAAAATGATTATGAAAACCTTGGAATGATGGGTCATTCTATTGAAATGTTTTGACATGTGTTATGAAACACAATGATTTGAAGATGATACTGAATGAAACATGTGCTTTGACTTTGATAAAAACTGATGGTTGGGTTCGGATGCGATACCATTCCAAGTTTACCGTACAACCACAATACTTGAGTTGGGTAGGGCTTAACTGGAAGTTTATATGTCTTAGTATGGGTTTCCTTGCGGAAAGAGGTGAAGCTGAGGCTGCCTCGTATATATGAATGTCCACCTATGAAGTTCCCGGGATGGCAGTTGGCCATGGCTGGGAGTCCAAACTCATAGGGGAGGTGCCTATACTAGGGTGTGTAATTGAAAGGTTAGGATTGATTATTCGCATACCAAGTATGATGATTCAGGGTTATCCCTGACGGATGTATCGAATTTTGTGGTGAAAGTGTACCACCTCTATAGAGTGTCAAACTATTCGAATAGTCGCGTCCGTGGTTATGGATAGTTGGAGTGGCCATACTGTTCCATTGTGAGATGTTTTCAAAATGAATTGTGACTCGAAAGATGACTTTGACTTGACCACAACAGAGTTGTGGACATGAAACTAGGTTCCCACTTAAGTAATCTAGATAACTAAAATAGGCACTACTACTAAGTACTTCTGAAATAAAACTGGCATATTGCAAACAAGACTAGAGCTTAGGATTCCTACTAAAAGTGTCTTACTTACATTAGTGATAGTTTTCAAGTACTTTAAGAGTACTCATGGCTTTGTCCCTGGCTATTCCCATGGCCAGACTATGAGGAGGACTATCCCTAAGATGGACAGCAGGAGGTCTATGATAACTAGGATCATCTCCCATCGTCAGCATTGCCTGTGACGATGAACATGGAGTCGACTACGTCTATTTCCGCTCCTCTAATTTGTATTAAGACTTGATCATGCGATCAACTATTTGTAAGAAATTAAGGTTTGTAATGGATGATGTACTGTGGTACTAATTCTGTTATGTCTCGCAAAAATGGTAATCCTGGGATTGCGATGTACGGCATAATAGGCATCTAGACTTAAAAATCCGGGTGTTGACAATGGAAATGATATCTCATTATCTAGTAATGATTTCTATAAGTCCTAAACTTATGATGATTGTTCTGAGGAGGATTCGTGCCTAGACAGTGATTTTGGGGACTTTGGTGAGGGACTAGAAGATGAATCTTTCAATGAATATTGTGATGCTATTAACATGGGACATGAATCCTCATTGGAAGAGGAGGATGGGTATTTTGAAGAACTAGTGAGCAATATGAAGGCAAGAGAAATGTATTCCCAAATAGTGGAATATGCTAAAAAGTTAATTTCTTCGGATACGATAGACGATCCAATAATATGTCCTCGATGTATGAAACTTAGTCACTACTTTCGTTTTCAATGCTCTAATATCTTTAATCAATCTTCAGTGTCTTATAATAAGGGTGATGTTACTAGTGAAGTATTAGAGTATATTATCTTTCAAGGTGCCCATGAGTTGATAATACATGTCATATCACGTATTAATAGTGAAGATAGTGCTCTCATGAAAATAGATTATGAAATCCTGCAACGTATTTCTTGGTATTCTCATGAATGTTTTAGTGAGAATACACTTATTATGAGGAGCAAGGCACGAAGAAAACCCGTAGCGCACAAAGTTACTTGTTTGCAGGAAATCGAAAGTAGTGTCCCTTGGTGTTCCCAAGAAGAGGATGAACATGAAGAAGAACTGCAAATCCCATTGGAGGAGGATGAAGTCCCTTCACAATAAGAGGATGAACACAAAAAATAACCACTAATCCTTGAGGATATGCAACTACTAGACATGTGGGAGCAGGTGGATTACTGTTCTGGTAATTTGTCAAATTTATTCGAAGGGATGAGGCAATATAATGGTAATCCTAACAAGCTTTATGATTATGAATGCATTCCTCTCTTTAAAGATTTTTTATCAACCAATACTCACATATACTGTAATAATGTAAAACTCTTGGAATACATAGTTTATGAAGGGTCTCATGAGCTGCTTAGGAAAATTGGTATTATTATGCAAAGTAGCAATAATGAGGATTTAGCAAGGTATCATAATATTATGGATAAGATTGTCAATTATTGTCAAGAACATTTTAGTGGGAATTCACTTGTGATAAAAAGTAAGGAGCTATGTAAAACAATAGTTCCCGAAACTAACATTTTGCGGGAACCACTTGATAACGAGGAGGAACACTAAAAAGGTGAGGTTGAGGACAAACATCATTCTACTAGTAATAAGTTTGTTTATGATGCCTCAGTCTCTAGTAGTGATTCTTATTGTGTTGAAACAGAAGATAATTTATCTGTGGAGGCTTTATGCCTAGATTCTCATTTAGAGAACACTAATATTGATGAACTGGAGATAAATCCTTGTAGTATTAACGCGCAGGTTTTGGGAGAGCACATCTTTGATGAAACATTTGTTGATGATGCTTATTTTTGTGATGGGATTGATAGCTCTAGAACTGATGAACTTGATACTAAGGGTGATGAACTAGAGAATAGAGACACCTTTGAATTTTTCCCTGCTGCTAAATATGAGTATTATGAAGTGTTTCCTCGTGATAGTGTAGCCCAAGAAGAGTACCATGAATTGTATCCCAATGATGCTATCAAAGGTAAAATGTTTGACATTACATGTAAATATCTAATACTTTTGTTAAAGCTATCTAGGGAGGTATGCTCACCACACATGGCGCATCAATCATCATTTGTGAGCAATAACACATTTATCTACAAGACTCCGATGCACCGCAAGCGGGTGAGACTTCGACCATGCTATAATAGTAAGTGCTCCAAACCACTTTTGGAGGTAAGAATAAATAATTCTCTAGGTCCTACCTATTGAAATCATATTGGAGAAAATCATGGCTACTTGGTTATAAGAAAGCGCTTTCCGGGAGGCAACCCGGAAGTCATTAGGTGTCTTTCTTAGTTTTTTGTTTTGAGTCTTGATGCATTCATGTTGCATTGGCATTTTTATTCTTTGCATGATTTGCTATTAGAGTTATCTTGTTGTAGTTTTCAAAAGGTAGAATTTATTGTTACTACATGCTGTTGTTGGTCAAAAATTAAAGTTGTTATTTTACTGTCAAAACAAGGTATATCACTAAGTTACAGGATAAGAAATAATTTTTGAAGAGACAGATTTTTTGATGCATACAGAGAGTTTAATGTAACTACCTCGGTCAATTACGCTCTTAGTTACATGCCTGGATGAGCGGAAGTGGTTAAAATAGTACGGTGGGGCCCGGGGCCACTCACGGTAGACCTTTCGGCCATCCTAACCACTTTCAGAACATCGGGACAAGAACAAGCGGCATAATCGGCAGGCGAAGGGATCAACTACATACACAAGTGAGTATATATGCAAGCCACATACAACAGTCCTCAGAGCCATTCCATCTAAAAGAAAAGGAAATATTGCAACGCCATACGGCAAGATTCAAATATCCTAGATAGAGATAATATTTTAGGATAGCTCCTCATACATCAAACATCAGAGTATCAGGCGGAAGCGGAAAACAAGATCCGAGTACGGATAAGAAGCAAATCGGCATAAGATGCCACATAAATAACACATCCCGCCCACAGATCTCACGGATCCCCGTTCCTGGAATCTCTACACCGAGTGATCGTTGCCAACATCATCCGTCTCCTCCACCCAGTATCCTTCTTGCGAATACACCTGTTCATCTGAATCAAACAATTTATCGTGTGAGACCCTAGGGGTACTTAGCAAGTCTTTATGCCGCTAAAGGGGACACAACCTGGGGTGACGCAATTGCAGCAAAAGATAATAACTAACAAGTCTAAAGATACTCGCTAACCATCCACCTAACCAATGATAGACGGATGTCCGTGAATTAAGAACAACAATTATAACAGTATAATTAACCGATCCATCCTCCTCCTCGCTTACCAACGAGGAAGCGGACGAACAACCCCCATCCGTTGGCAGTTTTATTAACCATTCCATGAGTATTGCACTATTTACTATTCAGGTACTTAGTCAATTTAAAAGCGGTACTTTAGTTAGACTTGTCTATGATCGAGAAACTGTGCTCCAAGTCGTCCATAACCGCGGACACGGCTTTCAGAAAGATTTACCCTGCACGGGTGCACGAATAGCAACACACACTCGGTCAACCTCGGAAAAACCAACTCAAAACCCAACGAGGCATTCACGACAAAGCGATCACAGGATTCAGAAATATTTCAGGGGGCCACCCCAATAAGCTACCCGCAACGAAGTTGGCCGGCTCCGAGACGGACCCAGGGTTTGCGACGACGGCTGTAAACGACTGGGAACCCGAAAATGTGACTGGGCTTGTCGATACCATGAAAACGTGGCGCGATCCAAAACAGTACAGGTGCTCCTCGCACAATCTTAAATAAAGCAGTAACATGGCATAAGTACAGGATAGTAATAAAGCCCCAAACTAATTGTGGCCCCAAGAAATAAGAAGGAATCAAGCTCTGGCTCAGGGGGGTCCATAAGGCCTCTCGGATGTGGATAGTGCGAATAGTCAAGGAACAGGAATCAAGTACTCGGGGTCCTACGGGACACAAGTGAGCATGAAAAACCAAATAGCAGATATTGCTCACCGGTGCCTCTTTCATTAGTTATCCCATTACTACTCTGGTTAAGTTGTTTAGATACCTCGTTATCTATCAGACACTCACATACCCTACACATGCTTTTCTACGACTCGCATGGCTCAAACAACTCCTGTAGTAATGGCTCATGGGATGGAGGAACAAGCTTCGATGGGGTTTAAAAGTAAAGGCTATGCAGTACTTGGGATTCAGTTTAATGCAATCGCGACTCAATGATGCAAGAATACGATAGAGGCAATAGATAATATATGTATGCAAGCATGTGGTAGTGCTTGCCTGGCAGCTCAGTTGAAGCGAGAGATGGATCTGGGTAGAACTCTTGTGATTCCTGGTAATTCTCCTGCTAGGCGTCTATTCGAAGAAGAACCAAACAAACAAGGGCCAACATAAATAAAGTGCACAAGCATATGAATTAAAATGCGACAAGCAAACAAGCATGCCATGATGAATGATGCACAATTTACATGGCATTAAAGTAGCATGGCAAGGTTGAGGTGTGGGGTCCAAGAATAAAGCATTTTATTAATTATTTAGCCAAGTTTTATTGCCATAAACAGTTCTGATTTGTAAATATGGCATGATGCATGCTTCAATTCAGAACAAGGAATGCATAGATAGAACGGGCTCGTCGCGCTGATCGATTTAGACATATTATTTGTCGAATTTGGAGTTGTAGAATTAAAGTTATTGATTTATTAAGAGAAGGGCATTTTATTGTAATTCTAATCATCTCGAAATTTTAAAGTACTCAAACATTATTTTGAATAGCATATTTGAATTCCTCACATTTTTCTGATTCAAAAACATATATCATTTGTATTATTTGGATTTATTATTTAAAAGTTATTTAAAATTTGATTTGAATTTGAAGTTAAACAATTTGAATTTGTTTTATTAAAACAGATGAACGGAATTACTTTTGTTACTCAGCCCGAGCTAGCCCTAGTCGCTGACGAGTGGGACCAAACTGAGTGAGCGGAAAACAGCACACAGACCTTCCTTACCGCGTGCTCCTCTACCCTATGCGAATGACAGGTGGGGCCAGTGGGCTCGCAGGCCCACAAGACGGTGAGCGAACCAGGGGATGACACGTAAGGGGATCTAGGGGACTGCAGGTTAGGGTTTCCGAGAACGCGAGGGCTTATCTGCAAAAATGTTAAAGAGGCTGACCGGTGGGGTCAGAGGGGAGCCCGGGTTGAGCCGATTAAAAAGTTGGGGGGTTTTACGCAAAGTGACAGCGGCTACTGTGGATCTTCCCTGTCGATCTGACGCCTGACGGGAAACGGCGCGCGGCGACAGAGCGCACGGCGCGGGGGAGGCTCGAACCGGGGACCTGGGGCTCGCGCGCGGAGGCGGCAGGCACTGCGGTAGGCGGGGATTGCTGACAGGTCGGGGGAGTGCAGCTAGAAGAGTGGTTCTCGTCGCGGAGGCGTGCAGACTCCCGTGGCCACGGTGCACCGAGAGCGTTTGGTGAAACGCCCGACGAGTCTAGGGTTTTACGGCGAGGCAGAGATTGTCTAGGCGGAAGAGGGACTCACCGCGGAGAGGTTGACGGCGGCGGATCGGCTTGGGGAGCAGCAGGGCGACGACGAGGCAGACGGCCAGCCGGAACTAGGGTTTGCGGTGGCGTTGAGATACTGCGGCCGATGCGGGCTTTTTCCTCCTCGCTGGCGCGTACGGGGCGACGCAGAGGTGCACGCAGGTCCTCCTCGACACCTTCCACACCACGCCCGCCTCCTCGGACCGGAGATAGCAGAAGGAGCTGAGGCGGTGGTCGGAGTAGGCAGAGGTGGAAGGGGAGGGATAGGAGGTAGGGCACGGCACGGGGCCAGGGGAATCTGGGGCACGGCAGAGAGGCGTGAGGGGGTAGGTAAAGAGGGAGAGAGGGAGAGGGTTGCCATGGGGGCTCGGGAAGGGAAAGGTGGCTTCGGCCACCTTTTTGCCCCACTCTCACGTGCCCGTCGTGGGGAGGCCAGGCAGGGGCTGCAAGGGGGCCAGTAGAGGGGTGGCCAGGCTCGGTTGGTGGGGGCCTCTGGCAGGGAGAGAGCGAGGTAGAGAGAGGGAAGAAGAGGGTCGGGTGGAGCTCGGTTAGGAGGGTAGATGGCTAGGGTTGGGGCTAGCTTCGGCATGGTTGGAGGAAGAGGGGCTGGTGGGGTAGCTAGGTTGGGCCTGCATGGCATAAAGAAAGGGAGAGAGGGCGAGAGAGAGGGTCGGGTAGCTAGGGTTAGCTAGAGGGGAGGTTCGGGTTAGGGTGGATGGGATTAGGGTTTTGGAGAGAGGGGTAGATGAAGAGGGTGGCATGGTCTTAGGGTAGGGTTTTCAAATTTGATCCACATGAGCTTGAGCATGAGGATGGCAAGGTGGCATGGTGGAGAGGAAAGATAAGAAGGTGGTGAGAGTTTTGGGATGAACCATCTAGCTCATGCAAAAATGGAGGAGATGGTGGTGAGATGAGGCTTGTGGTACTCATGGAAAGGAGAGAAGGAACTAGGTGAGGATTGGGAGAGAAAAGTTGGGGCTCAACAAAACAAAAGGAGAAACAATTCAAAAATTCCAAAGAAACCAAGGGAGATCAAATAGTGGTGAGGTTGCATGGCCCATGCAAAATATTAAATGCCATGTGTTAATTATGTGAAAACATTACTACTACAACATGGCATTATATACATGCATTCCCAAAATATGGAGTAGGGCCAAAACTAAAGAAAATAGAATTGGATCCATCCCACCCACATGAGCTGAAATAAATATCAAAGGAAAAATACAAGCTCATGGTAAGTAGAATGGTGGGATTATAAGGTGGTGACAAGGAAAGGTGGTGGAGTGGAATTAAAAGATATGCCCCCAACTCAACTTGGGCATCAAGCATTTACCAAGAACCAAATTCAATGTATCAAGAGCCAAATACAATTAGTAATGCATATGAGAGAAGATCCAAAAGAAAAGGGGTTTTATATGATGCTCAAATGCAAGGTGGCATGATGATATGAGCATGATATAATTATGATGCAACAATTATATATAGGAAGTAGTCATTATATTACTAGACCAAGTAGCATTACAATTGTTAGACAATTGGGATGCTACATTTAACAACCAACTATACGGCGGGAATAAAAATTCCGGCCGTATAGCTCCGGTCATATAGATATCTTTCCCATCGACAATTTTTCTTTCATATGTACTGAGAGTTTAACGACCAACTATACGGCGGGAATAAAAGTTCCGGCCATATAGCTCCGGGCGTATAGATATCGGTGCCTCCGTACAAATTCTTTTCCAATGTACTGAAAGATTAATAACCAACTATACGCTGGGAATAAAAATTCTAGCCGCATAGCTCTAGTCGTATAGATATCGATGCCTTTGTATATTCTCTTTCCTAGGGACAGACTGACGACTAACTATACTACGGGAACGCATTGTTCCGGCCGTATAGTTGAGAAAACCCCTCAAATGCCAACTGGAAGGTAACCATTGCTCCAAATTTTATTCTTTCTTCTTCTAAAATCCTTGAAACAACACCTGGGAGCTTCTCCCATGATATAGAGAAGCAGAGCATATGTAAGCAATAAATTCTATCTGAGAAACCTCCTAGACTGTAATTCTCTATAGAAGTTCATGTTTTATTTTTACTTTCCTTTTATTGGTGGGGTAAACGACCTATGTTCATATACCAAACCGATGCATTTTATTTTGTGTGTTATTTTCGTAGGGACTTGAACCTTGTGTAACGACATATACGGTAGTGCCGACCATGCAAACACTCACATGAGCCACTTGGCTACTTCAATTCAACGCTTCGACAATCAGTGTCTGGTAAAACCTTCCAACTCGAACCTCTTTTAATAAGCACATAGGGGATGCACACTCGTGTCTCGTATCCTGTTTCACTTGCACCTTATCACAATCTAGGAGAGGCATCTTCTAGAACTAGTTTGTTGACTTAAGCGTGGTGCTTAGGCTAATGAACCGACTCAGTGGGACTTGTATTTTTATCACTTGTGAGTTAAACCCCTTTTTTCAAAAACACAAAAATATTTCGTTTTATTTTTAGTTTTTAAGCAGGTCCTCGAGGAAGGCACACCGGGCCATATCAAGAAATACATGTTGAAGCAAAGGTTCTTTGTCCATCAAAAGAGGTTACTTGTACCTCAACGGTAAAGTGTGTCACCGTTGGTTTCAACTAAGCTTGGGGAGGTAACCACTTATCACACTCTCTTTTGGAAACTGTATTTTCTCTTTTCTTTTGGTGATATACTCAAGTTTGGTTCTTGCAAAGTTCTAAGCTTGGGGAGGTTACTTCTACATGTGTAGAGTCTTGTGCAATGTTCGTATTCAATGAAGTTTTAATGCAATCATGTATCCCACTATTTTGAATGCTTGTTTAAGTGAGTCTAGTTCTGTATTCAGATGGGGATACACTTCCTCATGATAGGCACCATAGGAGTTGACTTAGAGCTTGTATGCATCTTGCCAAATTGTTTATCAAGCTTGTGACACTATTTGTGTTCCTCTAGAAAACATTGCCACAATCTCTACACTTGGAAAGAATGAATACTTGAGCAAGATATTTTGAAATTTGTTGGTTGACACTAAATAGCTTTGTTTTAAATGAATAGGTTATGCTCGACCCCATAATGTCAAAGCAATAGACTTGATAGTTTTCTTACGGAAGGAGTTGTCAATTGGAAATGAAATTTCGAAGTTTTGAGTTCTATGCTAAGTAAGGTGTTGTTTAATTGTCTTAAGAGTTTAGCCTTAAAGATACTCAACACCATAGATGTGATGATCGACTTGATAGTACTCTTTGAAAGGATTTGTTTGAAGAAACTAATATTTAGCGGTAATTAAGATGCATGCCAAATCTTGACCTGTTGATTAAAGTATGATATTGCTTTATGCGTGTCTGCACCACTATCGCACAACATGGGATGCTAACAACTCTGCTGGCCTTTGAATAGTACAAAAAGAGGAAACTCTTAGAATTTGGCTATGAGTTTCCCAACATATGTAGCATAAATGCTATATTTGGGTATGCATTGGTATTCTCATGGGCATGCGTTCAAAGCGAAAGAGGGAATACTCCTCTGACCGTTATGAGAAATCATTATACCGAAAAGGGAAACCTTGGTAATGGTCACGAGTATCCATTCTTAGCCTGCATAGTCTGATTAAACACACTAAGTTTTTGCATGATCTCATTACTGATGAACAGAAGTTTTAGAAAAACAAAGAATAGAAAATGAGTGTTTGATAGCCATGATTCATTGATGTGGATGACCAAATGAGACACTCTGATGCTATGATTATTTTGACATGTTCTCGCATTTCCTTTTGGCATAAACCTTGTTACTAGGAGATGAACTTTCTGAAAGCTCAATAACTGATGTTTGCACTTGAGAGCCTTAACTAGATGACATGATTGGGTGGCTTTATTCCTATTTATGCTTGACATCTATTTGGATTTCTAAAACATATAAGGTGGATCACAAGTTTGTCTGCAAGTAGGTTCACTATTGACATGGAGCATATAATTTTTGATGAATCTTTAGTGGTCTTTATAACTGAGCTTGTGTTGCCTTGTATGAATACATGTTTTCTCTCTTCAAGCTTGTATAAGAAATAAGGATGCAAGGCATTGATTTCCAATGATAAGCTATTTCACAACCATTAATTTATTACCGACCCTTCCTGCTCGAGGACGAGCAAGGTCTAGCTTGGGGAAGTTGATGGTTGTGACATACCACCTCTTTATGCCATATAAAATGAACCATTTATCTCTCATATTATGTTTCTTTCAGCAATAGTTATGCCTTATATGCATGACTTCTAGTTCTCATTTACTTTCATATGAGCTCTGCATATTTAGTAGTTTAGGTATAATTTTATCACTTTTCCTTGTTTATGACATGTGTGTAGGTGTTGATGATGATTATGGATAAAACAAAGGCAAAAGGAACAAAGAGAGCATAGTATGGAGGAGCTGTAGGGACCAGACTTAGCCATTTGAGAGGTTGATAAAGTGAATTTTCCAACTTCCGAAAATAAAGATCCAAGACCATAAGGTTATAGACCTCAACTATACGAACTCAACGAGCCCAAGAACACCCAAAACAGAGTTCGTATGAAGAAATGGCGGCCAAAATACTAAAGGGGACACACAGTTTGATGAGCAACTATACGGCCAGTATTTTTCTGGTCGTATAGCTCTGTCCGTATAGTTGCCAAAAAGGTCGCAAACGACAGGATTTCGCCCTAGAAAAGCTCTAGAACCTTCTCTAAGTCAGATGATGGTATTGGGGGAACCCTAGGGCACCCCCAAGGCCTATATAAAGGAGGGAGGACCCAAGAGAGAGCCACCAAGCCATATCCTCCACCACGGCGGAGCACTTCCGCCGTGCCACCGCCATAACAGCCTCCAATTAGATCTACACCATCACCATCACACAAGAGGAGAAGGAACTAGGATCTTGAAGGCCTCCACATTGATCTACATCGTCATCTTCATCAACAACATCTCCATCACCGCCCCCCTTTGGTTACTTGTTGTAATTCTAGATTGAATCTTGGATTTACACTTGTATTCAATTGTATCATCATACTTCATCCATATGCTATCCATGATGTTGATTGCCTTCATGTGTGAGTAGTTTCCTTTGTTCTTGGGGAGATGGAGAAACCCTAGTATGAGATTGAATTGAGATAAAGATTATTATGTGATATTGTTTATTATATGTCTGTGTTAATTGTCTTCATCTTGATGTTGGGAGTTGTGCACCTCCTTAATATTTGCCTCTTGTAGGGACTTGATGAAGGGGATTACTTATTGGCAGATGGAACAATGATAACACTTATTGTGACTATAAAGTAGTTGTCATTCTTTACGTACTAACTTGGGGAATCAAGGAGAACTCATCAAGCCATGTCCATGCCCCGAGAGAAATCCTTTAATAGCACGGTAACACGATGGTTGTCGGTTATTGTTTGTTATGGTTATGAGGATGATGTGTGCAGCGGTTGCTGGCTACTCGTCCATATATGGAGCTCCTCCCACACATATCATAAATGGGCTTATTCATTATAATAATTTTGATCACTCTTTCTAATTACTAACAGTGGATCCACTACTCCCTGAGAACTCTTTCCATCATCCTGCAGACTTTTGTAATCATACTTTCATGCTTTGTTTACTTACAGCTTTAGTTTACTTATTGTTCTCTTATTTGAAAACCAAAAAATATCTTCTACACAAAACTAGCATTTTATCTTGTTACTTAGAACATTATTTACCATTACTATTTCAGTATTTAGTTCAAAGAGTTATTAGACTTCAGACTCCTGCTCCATGTGGGATCGATATCTTTATTTCGAAACTAGCTACAAATGATCTGTGCACTTGCAGTCATCAGCGGGCTAGGAATAGAGAATGGGATGTGGGCCGGTTTTGCTATGCTGTTTTCCTTTTCTCTTTCAATTTTCTGTTTTCATATTCCATTTTCAATTCAAATTCCAACCTTTTAAGCATTAAAACTTTTAATACAGTATTTCAAACATTTCTAAGGACATGGTATTAGTTGATTGACCTAATCTTGTTAGTGTGTTACAATTTCCACTACTAAATAGGAAATTGTTTATTAATCAAGGTAATTAGGAATTAGGGTTTTAGGAATCACTTCTTATTTAAAGATCCCTTAAAGATGATTTTGTTTTCACATGACAATTTTAATGGTATTGGTTTGAAATTTTTAATGATGTATATAGAATCTTATTACTACTTAACCTCATAAAGGAGTCATATAAATATACATTATAAGGTTTTAAACCTTATGGTTCATAATATGATGATTTGAGTTTCATTGTTCTCCATATTTGGTGATTTCTCCTATTCAAACTCTACTTAGTTTCTGGGGTTTAGAACTACCATAAAACAATCTTGGTTAAGTCATTATGCATTTATATCAATCATTAACAAGGAAATGAAAATGTTCATTTCCAAATAATGGCCATGAGTTTTGGGAAGATTTAATAGGCTCATATCTATTATGGATATGGATGAATATTAAGAGATAGGATGAATTGCCTTCATTTTTTGTGACCATGGATAATAACTCAACTTAGAGTGAGCTATTTGAGATTGCTTTACTAATGTGATCTTGATGGTATATGAGACTAGGTATTTATTAGGGTTTAAGACAATCAGGTGGACAAGGCTTCCATCAATACACTCTCAACTGGTATTCTACTTATCTCTTAGACACTTCATTTGACTAAGAGATTCTATTCATTGGATGCCTAAAAATAGGAATTGGTTTTACTACCATCTAGATTCTAAGGTTTTTGGGCAAAGAAGTAGACAAGGTTCTATTCATGGCTTGATAAGGCCTTGTTTAAAGGTTTCTCAAGAATTATTTTCCTCACACTTCACTAAGCTTGGATCATAGTTAAGGAATTCCTTTCCTAAAAACACATTATCTAAATCTCTCATCTAATTCACTAAGCTCTCCTTTTATTAAATGAACTAGTCATATGGCTCCACCATATCCATCATATGATGACATGGTCATGCCACTTCAAGAATTATCATCCACCCTTGTTCTATATATACATAAGTTCCATTTCTTAGCTACCCTTGATGAATCCATCAATCTAGATACTTCTAACTCCATCCATTAACTTCTTTATAATAACCTTGCAACTACATCCAAGGCTTGCAAGATTACAATCCTCTCTATATCACATGTGATATCAATCCTCTGGAATAGGTATGGTACTACTCCCCATAATACAAGTTTTTTCTTGTATTAGCTTAGTTACACTACTATGCTTCCAACTACTCCATACAACTCATCAAATACTTCATCATACTCTATCTTGACTTCTAATGATCAAGCTAGATGATTCAGCTTACAAGGGTTTTGCCTAATTTGGTATACTCACAATACTTCTTCATCAACTGGTCATCTATTCTCAAGTCACTTGAGAATAATGACCACCATGCCTTGATGATGCTAAACTTAGGCTTCTATTTGTTTGATCAAGATTTATCATCAACTAAGTGGTAAACTTGTACTAGTCTCTCTAAAGGCTTATCTTGTTAAGGAAGCTTACTTTATATTTGTATCTACTAAGCTTAACAAGATTATCACTTGATATTCTAACACTACTAGCTTTCTCATAGCTTCATAATCACTATCTTAACTCTTTGGTTTAGATACTTCTTCTAGTTAAATCATGAGTGAATTAACTCCTCCAACATCAGATGGTTTGATCTCCACTAAGGATCACATTCCATTGATGATGGCACATCCTACCTTATCCAGCTCCTTCTTCTTATTAATTTACTTAACGTATTTGGGAGGTCAATACAATGGGTCAAGGCTAAAAGTCAATAAGTGCTAGGTCAAGAATTGATCACTCAACATTGATGATCAATTGACACTAGGACTTGGTTAAATAGGAATGTCATCTATTAATATGACAACAAAGATATGTGATGAATGTTTTTGGCTTATATTCCCTCCTACTCTATTTTGATAAGAGTTAGTGTTTAGGAACTACCATGATTCTCATGGTAGGAATAACTATGGTAAACAAGTATACCAAGGTTGAGTTATTAAGTTTCTTTACTTAAGTTATAAACTTAATTGAGTATACAAGAGTTGTTATAATGAATACCCATATATGATCTCCATAAGATCCTTCATAAATGTGTGGTGGGTTTAGCTTGATTCTATTTGATCTACCCTTAGATCAAATTATATTTACCCAAAAATAAGGTTTTAGCAAAGCTCATGTTGGAACATATCGCAATCAACTTGATGATCTACTTCAGTTCCACCAAGTTAAGAGAAGCTTCAATCACTTTGACAAGTTTTATTTAAAAGCGCAAAAATTATTTAGATTTTCTATGCATGAATGCAATGCACACACCTCATCTCAGCTTATTTCTAAGCTCTAATGGTAGGATGTTACATATTCAAAGCTGGTACAACATCATGAAAAACCATATGACCTAATCCATATGATCCTTCCCAATCCAATCTAGCAACCATCCTTTTATTTCTACATGACAGTCCTACTTAGGATTGGTTTTGGACACATTTAGTCCATTCCAATCAAGTTTTCCTATTACAGTACACCTTTCTATTTTGGAATACTCACTTCTCTCTTAAGACAAACTTAGGAGTTGCTTTCCCCTTTTAACTAGTCCATTAGGGTTAATCTATTATATCACCTTCGATCTTTCATCCGGACATACTCTAGAGAGTACTCTTATACATATGACTTCTTATAACCTTGTGAGAATAAGGCTTAATCCCATCATAACTTAGTAGTTCTTCTCCAACCTTTCGTTGGCAAGTTATTTAACAACACATTCGTGTTATGGCTTACTCTCCCCCTTGGGGTTTCCTAATGGCCTTTAATCTGCGTATATAACCATCCTCGACTTATAGTTAAGGATTTTTTGTATGTCTAGCTTATACTTTATCTCTATATGGTCACACGAAAGAATTTACGGTACACCTACACAGTTGTGGATCTACAAAATGAATCTTCCAACGTTACTTAGCTTACTTTTATCTTCTTAGACATTACATCTCACCAGTAAATCTGATGTCGCGAAAACATCTTGAAAGACGATCACTTTACTTTTATACTCCTTTATGTCTTACTTATCTTAGGCCAAGTTTTATGCTCTTTAGGGCATAACAAGATGATCTGGTTAGCTAAACCAATAGGGTACCAGCTACGGATACCGACTGTGGATCCTTCGGGGTGTATGAATTACCCATACGTTTTTTACTTACTATCGGCATTCTCTCTGAGTTGTCAGAGCTTGAATACCACCTTTGTTCCAATACTTCTTCTTTGCACCATTTCATGTTACTTCCATGAACTCGGTACTACTACTACTACTTCATTAGCTTCTGAGCAACATCACCTACTTTGGGTGAACTTAAGTTCTTTCCTTCATGTTGCTCCACACTTTTTCTGCACTAACATTCCTTCTTACTGCCGGCTAATAATGAGTTGAAGGTGAACCATCCTTCCAAATACTGTTGACATTCCTTATATTTGGCTTCATTCTTCCTTCAAGTCTTCATTTTGATCTTCAGAACTCGTCACTCCCTTACACGAATTCCCTTTTTCCATCTAGGTCTATAACATCAAGTAATAACTAGGTGGTGCAACATGCATTTGCACACCAAGTCAAACTTTATGTAGAGATCTAGTCAATCAAGAAGATATAAGAAAAACCACGAAATCCAAATGTGGTACATATAACTCACATCATTCTAAGCCCGTAATATAGTAGTTGAGTAAAACATCTCTAGAATTCAGGCTTAGCAGTGTAGTATATGACACCTCCTAATATAGGTTTACCTCATGATACTTAGCACTTAGGGGTTAAACTATACTTTATCTTGATGTTTACCCAAATTGCTCAGTTGCAACCGGATAATTTTGAGCAAAGTGATCTCAAATTGGTTACACCAACTTATTGTTTTCCTTTTGGAGTGACTATCTATAACCAACCTTTCATTATTCAGTAGTCTAACCTCACATGATCTCCCTAAAGGACTAATAAACTTCTGTTTACTACATTTAACCAGATATTACCGGAGATTTATAACGTCTATGACTTCTATCATAGTCCTACACTGTTCTTTACTTACTTCTACTTCAAGATTATATACTAAGTACTTGTCCTAATTACAGACTTTGCATGGTCTCGGAGCTAATCTCACCATGATGCCTCTTCTTTTTATCTTACTATTTTTGATTTTAAACCAAATTCTACTTCATCACGTAGAATTCTCAAATGAATCCCACATGATTTACTTCCCATTACATCTATACATATTCTAATGGTCTTCATCATGTTGTCTATCATTATCAACTAATGTTGAGATTCTGCTACCTTTCATAGATTCTATGGATAGACTACACTATTTAAACTATTCCACACGATAGCCTATTCTTAGTCCTAATCTTCTTTGATATTTTACTTACTTAAGACATCTTAGTGGTGGTATTACCTATTTAGAGCTACACTCAAATGACATTTCTATAGAGAAGACGTATAACTAATCCTTAAGAAAGATGATAAAAACATCCAACTTCAGTGTGACAAGGTTTATCCTCAAGTGGATATCCATCACAAGTCTTGGTTTAGATAAGATGGTTTACAACCTATAGATCTTCCTAAAAGGGTTTAATCCTAAGGTGCTAGCATATGCTCTAATACCAGCTGCGGTGACCCAGTGTAACATCCCAAATCTTTAATCAAGGATAATCAAGATCAAATCTACCCAATTTAGGGTTAACAAAAACTTTTCCATTTTAAAAATCTTTAAGCAATCATATGTGTGTGCATTTAAAATAGGAGTTGTTTGAAATGCCATGATTGAGTGATCTATTGGTTGTAAAATGGTTCTATGATGAATGCCACATCATCTAGATCATCCCCAAGCAAATCCCAAAGAAAAAGAAATCAAAAAGAATCAAATAAAGGAAATGGTCACTTTTGCCATTTTAATCACCTAGCCCACTTTGGGTGTTCCTAGCACTCAATTTCCAATAGAGACAATTGTGGTTCTTTGCACCCCTTGATAGTACAACTAGTGATGTGCCAAGGCCCACTTTGTTATATCCCAAAAACATTCAAACTCTAATTTTAAATGACATTTGAAAATTGAATCTAGTTCATATGTCTAGATCACACTATTTCAAAAACCACTAAAATGAACTCCATTTCAAAATCCCAAGAAACCATAGATGCTCAATCCTGAGACCAACAACTCCACCAAATTTTATTTCAAAATTCAAAATTTGAATTCATGCGGCCATTGTATGGAGCACCTTGTGAGCAGAATCAAACTGGCCTAACTAATACTGTTTTGGATCAAAATTGTCGAGCCAATTGAGCCACATTAATCATCTTGGTCTCCCCCAGACCCAACCAGGCCAAAACCAGCCCATCCCCTAGCCCCTGGCGCCAGTGCAACGCCGCACCGAGGCCATGATCGCCGGCCGATCGTGCCCAAGCCGCAGCAAACCGCCAGCCCCTCTCTGCCGCTCTAGGGAGTGAGGCGTGACCTCACCGCCACCCACGGTCCACCCCACGGCCCCTGCTAGCCCCTAGACCACCCTAGAGCCGCGTCGCACTAAGTCTCTGCGCTCCGCCAGAGCATGCCAGAGCGCCCTCACCGCCAGCACGCCACAGACCGCGCCTCGACCGCAGACCGCGCATGCCGATAGCGCCATGTATCTTCATCACCGACGAGCTCGCCGTCGCCCCTTCGGTCCCCTCCTCGAGCCTATATAAGGAGGCGTCCCCCAGCCTCAATTGCCACACCATTTGACTCCCCTCTCTCCACCAGTCCTTCCCCACGTCTCGCCGGAGTAGCTCGAGCATCCTCTCGCCGGAATTGAGCCGGAGACCTCCGCAGCAGAGAAGGAGACGTTGCCGTTGATTTCGTCCACCTCAGCCTCTACCGCGACTTCGCATGAGCCTGCCGTCGTCGTCTCGTTCGTTTGCCCGCCTCGCCGCACTAGCTGGAGCCCCGGTACGTCCCCACTGCACCCCCACCGAGCCGCTAGGGTTCAGTCTCACCGGCAACGAGTCTGTCGTTGACAACGATCGTGAGCCGTTAGATCTAGTTCTAATCCTACGGTCCATCTCGCCCCATACCGCTTCGAGTGTAATGAGCCACTGACAGGCGGACCCCCCTGTCAGCAGCCCTCAGCGCTACGGAGTGAATCTGGGCTGGCCCGTTAGTGTTCCCGCGCGACCCAGTTAATTCAAATTAGGATTTTTCTTTTTAGACTTAGACTTAGTTCTGTCCCTTAGTTTAAAAATCAATTCAGAGAGTTTTACAAAATCAAATTGAGTGATTCCAATTTTTTTGAAAGCTAATGAAAATCTCTATCCAAGCCCGTTGGATTTAAATCATTTAGAGTTATAGATCTCTCCTAGTAAAAATAACAAGACCGAAGCTTTTGCACATTCAAACATTTTTATAAAATCAACCATAATAGCTTTTGAGTTGATTCCAACTCTAAAAAATCACATTTAGCCATTCCTATCTGAATATGTAATAATATTAAGTTTTGCATGCAGTGACTTTGGACTAGTGCCAAAATAATGCTATATAGGCATTTCTAGTCACTTTAAATCATTAAATATTAAACTTAAACTTATTAAAATGTGATCCAACCTTTAAATCACATTCCCACATGTTAGAATATGTGGTGAGGACATGTGTCTACATGATCCCATATTTTAATTGGGGAATATTAAATCTAGTTAATTTCAATGAGTAGAAATTACTTTTCTCAAATAAAAAGAATGAAGCTAGTTCATTAAACCTTGTGATGCTTGTGATGATAATAGATCATCGAATGTGTGCCTTAGTGTGCTAAGTAGGCTAGTTAAGCATTGTTTGGTGATTTTGTATTCCGTATGTATTTATAGACGATAGTACCGACCAAGTCTACAAGGAGGAGGAGTTCTACCAAGAAGAGGAGTAAGAGAATTTCAACCACTGCACTAACCAAGGCAAGCTATTATTGGCAAGCTAACACTTGCAAGTATTATACCTAGCAATCCATCATTAACAATGCAAGATAACCCTTGCCAGATATTGTTAGCAAGTTAGAATTAAGCTAGATAACCTAAGCAAATGCATTAGGCATGCTTTGGTTATACCATTTTTGACTTATACCTATTCCAAGTTTCATTTACAAGCTTTTCTTCCTTTACTTTAACAAAGTCCTTTACTTGTTTAAAGGTAGCATAAAGAGTATAAAACTTGACCTATCTAGTTAGACTTAGATGTCATTCTATGGCATGAGATTGATCTTAGCATCCCACCTTAGTGAACACTCTTAACTTAGTAGCTTAGAGTTATACCAAAAACTTGATCACTTTAGATGGGAATACTTGGTGAAAATGACTTATGGAAACCTTGCAATGATGAGTCATTCTATTGAGATGTTTTGACATGTGTTGAGAAACACAAATGGTTTATGATGATGATGAAAATGTTGAGGCATGATCCTTAGCCCTTTTACAAAACTGATGGTTGGGTTCGGATGCGATACCATTCCAATTTTACCGTACAACCACAATACCTGAATTGGGTAAGGCTTAGCCGGAAGTTTATATGCATTAGTATTAGTTCCCTCGCGGGAGAGGTTTGAGATGAGGCTACCTCTCAATGTTGTCCACCTCTGCAGTGCCCAGGATGACAGATGGTTATGGCTGGGAGGCCATGCTCATAGGAGAGGTGCTTATACTAGAGTGTGTAAAGGAAAGGTTATGTTTGATTATCTGCATACTAAGTATGATGATTCAGGGTTATCCCTAACAGATGTATCGAATCTTGTGGTGAAAGTGTACCACCTCTACAGAGTGTCAAACTATTCGAATAGCCGCGTCCGCGGTTATGGACAGTTGGAGTGGCCATACTGTTCCGTTGTCAGATGTTTTCAAAACAACTTATGAAATGAATTGTGACATGACTTGACCACAACAGAGTTATGACTATGACAATTAAGTTCCCACTTAGGTGTTTTCAAACTTCTTTATTCTTTCTTTGTTTCTAAACTCACCTTAGGTTTCAAACTTAGCTTTACAAATAAACTTAGAACTTAGCAATTCCTACTATAACTACCTTACTTGTTAGTGATAGTTTGCGAGTACTTAAAGAGTACTCATGGCTTTGTCCCTGGCTATTCCTATGGCCAGACTATGAGGAGGACTACCTTGAAGGAGGACATCAGGATGGCTACGACAACTAGGATCATCTCCCATCGGCAGCACTGCATGTGACTCTAAAGATGGACCCCACTGCTACGCTATCTTTTCCACTACTTGATTGTACTAAGACTAGATCATGAGATCCTTTATTTGTGTAAACCTTATTATGGTTTGTAATGGATGATGTACTGCGATATCCAATATGTTATGTCTCACAAAAATGGTAATCCTAGGATTGCGATGTATGGCATAACAGGCATCTGGGATTAAATTTCCGGGTGTTGACAAGTTGGTATCAGAGCCATCCTGACCATAGGAGACCCTAGTTAGAATGGACGTCTGAAATAAAAACTTAGTTTCAAAAACCAAAGGGAGTATTTATGAAAACTATTTCCTCTCTTACCCTTGGGAATTATTTCTCTCAAAAAAAAATTTATGTTCCTCCAAATTCTTACATTACTACATAAAACTTTGACACACTTGATCACTTCACTAACTTTCTCATCCTAAAATTCTTATAGATGGAAGCCCAGTACAACAAGTTCTACCAGTTGGGCAACGGAGGCCAACTGATCTTCAAGAGGGAACTTGATTCACTCTCTGAGTTCTTGGAGCGTCCACATCCAGAATTTCTTGGAGCTCAACTCCCGGGTCCACCAGGAGGAGATTTACAATGGCTAGTAACTGCTGATCTTCGAGGCAAGATAGAAGCACCGGTATCTGGGAGGATTTAGTTCTCATTGAGAGAGAACAACTGGCTAGATGGATTAGCCAGGGCAATGCATGAAGCTTTCGCACGTCTGTGTGCCCCGGTTGTCAACCTAATCCAAGGAACCCACTTTGTACAGTATGCAAGGCGTAATTCGATGGGAATGCCGCTAGAGATGCCAAGTCACCCAATACTGAAGCGTCAAGTGGATAACCTTGACTTCCTACTGTACGACAGACAGAGGGAGTTGGACAATGCTAGAGAGCTCGCCAACAACAACCTTGCCCTTGCCACCCAGAAGGCCCAGACTTTCTCACTGCTCGTCAAGGATCGTCAGTCTCTTCGCCGTAAATGTGCAAAGAAGGATCGCACCATCAACCTTCTTCGCAAGAAGGTGGCCTCCCTTGAGAAGACCATCAAGGAGCAAGAAGCTCAGCTTGCAGCAAAGGAAGAAGAAGAGGAAGGTGAAGATATCCAAGGGGATATTGACTCCTACCTCAGCAATGATGATGACTATCTGGAGGAGGATACCGTGGACTTCTACACCGACGATGATGACTCCGACTTCATCGATGATGAGTAGATGCACTAGAGCACTATCATAGAGTGAGCAGTATCGGTCCCATTGTATCGTAGCTTGCAGAATGGTTCTTAAAACCATCCGTTTTCCTTTGATGTTGTGGTGTGTGTGTGTTTGTATCGTGTGCTTTGCTTGAATGAATGAAAAGAAGTTAGTTGCAAAACCTGAGTCAAACTCAAAGTTTTAGCTTTGAAATCAAAACCATGAACCTTAGAACTTTCCCTCTTACCCCTTTATCTATCTCAATCTTCAAATGACTCGTGGAAACCAAGGAGGGAGCAGCTCATTGCAAGACCCAATGCTGCAGATTCTGCAGACTCTCATTGCAGACCGTGAGGCTAGTAGGGAAGAATGCTAAGCTAATCTAGCAACACTGCAGCAGATCGCCTAGATGGCTCACAACAACCAGAACCATGGAAATCAGGATCATCATGGATCCAAACTCAAAAACTTCCAGAATACCAATCCCCCAATCTTTAGCCAGTCTGAAAACCCACTGGATGCTGATGACTGGTTGCAGACAATGGAGAACAACTTAGAAGTAGCAGGAGTGGATGCCAACGAGAAGGTTCTTTTTGCCACCCACTATTTGGCAGGAGTTGCAAGAGCATGGTGGAACAGCACCCACACAATGAACCATGGTCAAGTGATGACATGGGAAGCCGTCAAAATCAAGTTCAGCCGCACCCACGTGACGCAGGATCTAGTCACCCGAATGAGGGATGAATTCAGAGAGTTGAAGCAGGGTAGAATGACTGTATTGGAGTACCGTGATAGATTCTTGTCCCTTGCCAGGTATGCACCTATTGAGATCAACAAGGAGGCCAAGAAGAAGGAGAGATTCCTTAACGGACTGCATGATGAGATGCAGATTGTCCGCATCAA
The DNA here is from genome assembly GCA_910589775.1 of Avena eriantha. NCBI lineage: Eukaryota > Viridiplantae > Streptophyta > Magnoliopsida > Poales > Poaceae > Avena > Avena eriantha. The sequence continues at coordinate 494,016,798 of OU342743.1, forward strand.
CATCCGTTTTGAGGATCTCGAAGAGCTAGTCGACTCTGCCATTCAGATGGAAGGGAAGATCAATCAAGCAAACGACAACCGCAAACATCGTATGATGCACCAAGATGGATCCAACAGTCACCAGAAGTACCGTCCCAACCCTTCTGCGGGATATGCACCGCGGAACAATCGACCCCCAATGTCTCGCCCCAGCTACCCAACCGTAGCGGAGGAAATGTGAAGTCCGGAGGAAACAACAATCACACCGGCAACTCCAACAATTTCAACCGTGCACCTCCCACAAATAACAACAACATTGCACCCAGAACTAGAAGCAATGGTGTGCCCGTGGTAGCAAAAGACAAGTCTCAGATCACTTGTTTCGAGTGTGGAGTGAAGGGTCACTATTCCAATGAGTGCCCCAAGAAGATTGCCGCCACTGCCAATGTGAATGCCCTAGCTCAACAGCAGCGTCGTGTTCAACCAGGAAGAAGATTCGCCCTAGGGAACCCTCACAACCCCAACGGCCTTCTCTTCCACATGAACGCCGAAGAAGCCCAAGAAGCGCCAGATGTAGTGCTGGGTATGTTTTCTGTCAACTCAGTTTTAGCAAGAGTGTTGTTTGATTCTGGAGCATCGCACTCATTTTTCACCGAAGAATTTGCATGCACCAGTAAGATTCGCCCAACCAACTTGAAGCATGTCATGATAGTTCAAATCCCTGGTTCAACTACAAAAGCTAGAAAATTTTGCAAAGCTGTGCCTAATAGAATTCATGGGATAGATTTTTATGCCAATCTAACAGTACTTGGAACCAAAGGTTTGGAAGTAGTACTAGGAATGGATTGATTGACTGTGCCAAGAAAGCCATCACCATGACCAGTAGCTCTGGAGTCTCAGTAGAGCATATATCTGAAACCTTGCCCCATCAATTCAAGTGTAATAAGAGTCTAGCCCTACCCACCATAGACCAAGTCAGAGTAGTCTGTGAATACCCCGACGTATTCTTATGACCCACAAGTATAGGGGGTGTATCACACTATTTTCGAGGGAAGTGAAACCCAATTTATTGATTCGACACAAGGGGAGCCAAAGAATATTTATAAGCCTTAACAACTGAGTTGTCAATTCAGCTGCACCTGGAAACAATCTTGCTCACAGCAGTTTATCAGTAGCAACAGTTTTGTAGTAGGAATAGTAAAGTAACAGCAGTAGTAAAGCAAAGACAGTAGTAAGAAAAGTAGTAAACAGTGGGATTCGAGTGTGGTAGGCATAGGGATGGATGGACGGACGTTGCATGGAGAAGACAATTCACATAGCAATCAGAACATAGGACAATTGCAGATAAATAAGATAAAGCACCCAAGTACTAGACAGTCCTAGGCATGTGTTCCATATATAGTCATACGTGCTCGCAATGAGAACTTGCACAACATCTTTTGTCCTGCCAGCCCATTTGCAGCGGGGCCTCTAGGGAACTACTGGCAATTAAGGTGCTCCTTTAAATAGAGCAAAGCATTAACACTCCATGAACACATGTGATCCTCACATCAAAGCCTTTTCCTTCCGGTTATCCCGATTTCTGTCACTTCGGGGCCATAGGTTCCGGACAACAACATGTGTATACAACTTGCAGATAAGACCAAGAACAATACTATCATATGAATCAATAATAAGTTCATATCTAAAATCATGGCACTCGGGCCCTAGTGACAAGCATTAAGCACAACAAGTCGCAACAAAGTCATAAAGCACTAATAAAAGATACTAGGCACCATGCCCTAACAATCTAATGCCATTACATGAACGATCTCATCCAATCCCTACCATCCCCATAGCCTACAGCAGGGGATTACTCACTCATAGATGGGAGAAACATGGACGGTCGATGGAGATGATGGTGGAGATCGATGGAGATGGCTCCGGGGGCACTTCCCCGTCCCGGCAGAGTGCCGGAACAGAGACTTTCTGTCCCCCAAATCTCCCCTTCGGTGGTGGCGGCGCAGCAGAACTTTTCGTGGAAAAACGTCGAACCCCCCGAAGTTTTTAGGTCAGACGGCTTCTTATAGGCGAAGAGGGAGACCGAGGGGGTGCCTGGGGCCACCACACCATGCCCTAGCGCGGCCAGGCCCAGCCCGCGCCTGGGGGTGGTGTGGCCAGCCCCTGGCCCTCCTCCGTCTCGTATTCTGGCTCCTGGAGTCCTCTGGAAAAATAGGCACTTTGGCTTTTGTCCGGTCCAATTCCGAGAATATTCATTTTCTGACTTTCCTGGAACCAAAAACAGCAGAAAACAGGCAGCTAGAACTGTGGCTCTTGTTAATAGGTTAGTCCAAGAAATCATATGAAACGTACTCCAAAGCATGGACAAAACACAATAAAGTGGATAAAAACAGGCATTGAGCATCAAAAATTATAGATACATTTGCAATGTATCAACATCCCCAAGCTTAACTCCTGCTCGTCCTCGAGTAGGTAAGTGATAAAAAGAAAGAATAATTTTTGAGGTGACATGCACCATCATAAACTTGATCAAAACATTCAAAGCTGGGATCATAGTACTTCAATCATAACATGAAAGACAAAGTTCTAGCAATAAGACAAAGAAACTATGATGCAACATGAAAAGGCACAAACAAAAGATTCATGAATAACAATGCTTTGCAAGACGTTTGTTTGTTTCACATAAAGAAAAGATAGCATAGTGGCATCCAGCTTGTCCCTCAAAGAGTAGCAAACATAAATGCATAGGACACCTTCAAAGTTCATAAGAGTGACTAGATACAATAGTTTAAAACAAGCAATAACAAGGTATGCATCAATCAACAAGTCTTGGGATAATGCACATAGAACTAAGAATGGCCACTATGCTCTCAAGAAAGTGCTCATAGAATGTGTGGAGACTCAACAAGGAAATGAAAAAGGTTTTGAAAAGTTTGAAAGGCTTCCAAATGCTGAAAGTATGGTACTCATTAGCTTTGAGCTCTCATTGCCCCTATCATAAGCATCTTTAATGTGGTTAAGGTTAAAGTGACACAACTAAGAGGATATGCTTGACAAGTTATAAATCAAAGTCTCATGCCCCTTACTTACGAAGACCGATCCTCATGCTACTCAACTTCAGTCACAAGTAAGCTCTTGTCATTGTAAGTATATGCGTATCATAGATAACCGCCAACGGGGTACCCCTTGCACATGACACGGGAGCTATCCCATAATCAAAATAACAAGGCAAGCAGACAATGAGCATCTCGGCGATCTTTTTATTTACTATGTGCATAGATTTTTATTGAGGATGCTTCATAGAATGCTCATTATGGTTATGTTGCAAGTTTCCACCATGATTAGGCATGGCTTAGGCTAGCGGCCCAGGCGTTTCTCTAACGTACATACAAACTCCATGATCTCACAAGTTCCACTTTTATTTCACACCGCCGGGATCCATAAGCAAAAGAACATGATATCAACTAGGTACAAAGTACCTATGAAGCGTTGAAAGCGGTCCCCATGATACATGGTTCTGCTAACTTCAACTCATAAAGCGCAAGCATATGCACAACAAAGAAGGACGCAATGGTTCAGGTTTATTAAATGCAAGAAAGTAAAGTGTGCCATCAAGTTCGTGAGAGCTTTACTAACTAACTTTCTCATAACAAGCAAACATTTTATTCGGAGGAAAACAAGGCATACTGAATATGCACGGAAGTAGCAAATGATGATAATAGGTAGGTATGGTGGACACTTTGGCAATATTTGGTTTTAGGGAGTTGGAAACATGAGTAAAACATACTCAGTGAAAGTGAAGGCTAGCAATAGTAAGGGAGCGACAAACGAGAGAGCAATAATGGCCATAATCATGCAGAGCGACAAAACATCATTGATCAAAGCATAAAGTGATACTACAAGTTGAAAACTAAAGGATCATAAAGGCTATGGTGACTTGAGATAGTCATAACATGGTGTGAGCATGTGCCAAGTCAACCCAAATAAAGCATCAAAGGAGAATACCACTGTACTATGCTTTAATATGCTAAAACAACGCATGATTCATCCAAGGCACATTAAGAAATCTCAATTGTTTATAACAAGTCATGCTACAGCAAAGAATACTAAGCATAAAGCCCAAAACAATATCAAGCATGGCATGACAAAGCATAGGCACAGTCAAAAACAAGCTCTCTTTACCACTTAAGCATGAGCTTTCCTACTCTTTTCCAATCCAAACCAGACTATTTGAACACCAATGCATGAAAGAGGGGGTCTAACCAATTTATTCAGCAAACTAAGAAAACCACGCAAACTAAAAACCAAAACTAAAACGAAAAAGAAGACGCTCCAAGAATAACACAACTGTGCAAGAAACAATAAAAATGAAGCGTTTGGAAGAAACCTGGGATTTTTATTGATAAAGAAGGGGATGCCTTGGGCATTTGACGCTTGTACTTCTTGGATATTTATTGGGGTGACACGCGTGGCATCCCCAAGCTTGAGCTTTAGTCCATCCTTCATCTCATTACTTATTCCTTCCATACACCTGAAATTTTTCCTTCATACAAAACTTCACACAATCTTCATTAGCAACATTAGTCCACCCAAGATAATAAGTCTTAAGGTTCAGTTCCAACACCAAATAAACTTCCATTAGAACACTGTCTACGGTAGCTCTTCCCTCAAAAAAGCTCAATTCCCCAAAAGAACTCAAGAAGGAACTAACAAGAAGCAAATGCAGAAAATGGCAGAAATCTGTCAAAACAGACCAGCAGGTAAAGACGAATTTTTTCGAAGACCTTCTGTTGCTCAACTCAAAAAGTGTTGAACTAACGAAATTTAGATAACAACCTGGGTCAGAAGCACAAACAATTACAGCTCAAGCCGACATACATAGCTCTCTCACGAATTTTTATAGTGAAGCACAAAAATCTATTTCGGGACAGCAACTTTTCCAATCATTACTTCTCTCTCATTAGAGGTTACTCTTGGCACAAAAATAAAATAAAAAGGATAAGGAGCGGTTATTACAGAGGTAATAACTTCCAAGACCCATCTAAAACTTTTGGGTTATCTTCCAATAAGTACTTTTCTTTAACGCCTTTAAGTTAGGCGTAAGCACAAACTAAAATGGATAGAATAGAAGTAAGCGGAGATAATCAAGGTGAAAACATTGTTTTGTTCAATAAAATCCTTTTGTTAACAAGGTTGATCAGGTCTTGTTACCAAAACAATTCCATATGAGATAAAACTTCATATCCCACTAATGATTATGTTACCTCAACCTTGATAGCAATGGTCCCAATCATAATAGTTTCAATTTTTTCTCTTCGTATGGGACAATATATTTCTCCAACTTGAATGCCCTCAACATGTTCAATTGAATTCAAACCATAAGTCCTTTAAATATTATTGAGGAAATAGACAATGTGTTCATTGAAGGTCACCTTCCCTTGATTACAATTAATAAGAGCTCCTGCAGTATTTAAGAAAAGGTCTCCCAAGAATAATAGACATATTATCATCTTCAGGCATAAAAGTTTGAGAGGATGCTCTCATAAGAAATATGAGTTGAAGTAAAAGAGAGCATCAAGAAGAAAATTCAAAACACATTTAAGTCTAACCCACTTCCTATGCATAGGAATCGTGTATGCAAATAAATTCACAAAGAACAAAGTGACAGGCATAGGAAGATAAAACAAGAGTAACTTCAAAACTTTCAGAACATAGAGAGGTGTTTCAATACCATGAAAACTTCTACAACCATATTTTCCTCTCTCATAATAATTTTCAGTAGCCTCATGAATAAACTCAACGATATAACTATCACATAAAGCATGCTTTTCATGATCTACAAGCACTAGAGCTTTATCATAAACATCTTCAAAAGAAACCTCAAGAACATAACATTCATTCTCCTTTAGTAAGTAAGGGGGACAATCAAATAATGTAAGGGATAAAGAGTTACTCTCATTAGAGGGTAGGCATGGGTAGCTAATCCATTCTTCCTCCTTTTGTTCATCACTCTTGTCCTCTTTTTCATCTAATGAGATTTCAGGTTCATCAATTTCTTCTTCCATAGGATCCTACAAGGCATTAGTCTCTTCCATTTGTGGAAAGCATCTATTAAAATATTCAAGAATATAGCAATTTTCATCCTTGTAATTATCAAAGCAAAATTTAAGTATACCATACACCTCATATTTGTAAGGTGAATCATCAATATTTTCAAGCAAACTAGCAAGTTCAAATGCACCCTTCCAAGCAATAAATTCCTCAATTTGTTCCACATCATAAAGGTCATAATTTCCCTTAACATAGTAAGATATGGTAACATTATCATTATACTCACATTGAAAAGGGAGGTGTTTGTACCTCCTACAGCAACAAGATTTATCAAGGCAATAAGTAACATTATAAGTAGAGCACACATTTCTAGCAATGGTATACAATCTATCAATTTGTCCCCATAAGTGTTTCCCTTTTTGTGACAAGCGGTGTTCCTTATAATAATATTTTTCATCTTCCGTGAACCCACCTTGCCAATAAGATTCAGTTTCAAAGAAACCAACCATTGACAACAAGCATGATAAAGCAAGACAATAACAGACCAACGAAAATAACAACTAGAGTAGGAACCAATTTTTTTGTATTTTTGATAAAGAAACAAGCAAACAAGGAGAAAATAAACTTAGCTTGAACAATAGTGAATCCAAGTGAACGTGATAAATAAAGCTATGCTCCCCGAAAACGGCGCCAGAAAATAGTCTTGATGACCCACAAGTATAGGCGTGTATCGCAGTATTTTCGAGGGAAGTGAAACCAAATTTATTGATTCGACACAAGGGGAGCCAAAAAATATTTATAAGCCTTAACAACTGAGTTGTCAATTCAGCTGCACCTGGAAACAATCTTGCTCAAATCAGTTTATCAGTAGCAATAGTTTTGTAGTAGGAATAGTAAAGTAACAGTAGTAGTAAAGCAAAGACAGTAGTAACAAAAGCAGTAAACAGTGGGATTCGAGTGCGGTAGGCATAGGGATGGATCGACGGGCGTTGCATGGACAAGACAATTCACATAGAATCAGAACATAGGGAAATTGTAGATAAATAAGATAAAGCACCCAAGTACTAGACAATCCTAGGCATGTGTTCCATATATAGTCATACGTGCTCGCAATGAGAACTTGCACAACATCTTTTGTCCAGCCAGCCTATTTGCAGCGGGGCCTCTAGGGAACTACTGGCAATTAAGGTGCTCCTTTTAATAGAGAACCGGAGCAAAGCATTAACACTCCGTGAACACATGTGACCCTCACATCAAAGCCTTTCCCTTTCGGTTATCCCGATTTCTGTCACTTTGGGGCCATAGGTTCCGGACAACAACGTGTGTATACAACTTGCAGATAAGACCAAGAACAATACTATCATAATGAATCAATAATAATTTCATATATGAAATCATGGCACTCGGGCCCTAGTGACAAGCATTAAGCACAACAAGTCGCAACAAAGTCATAAAGCACTAATAAAAGATACTAGGCACCATGCCCTAACAATCTGATGCCATTACATTAACGATCTCATCCAATCCCTACCATCCCCATAGCCTACAGCGGGGGATTACTCACTCACAGATGGGAGAAACATGGATGGTCGATGGAGATGATGGTGGAGATCGATGGAGATGGCTCCGGGGGCACTTCCCCATCCCGGCAGAGTGCCGAAACAGAGACTTTCTGTCCCCTGAATCTCCCCTTTGGTGGTGGCGGCGCAGCGGAACTTTTCGTGGAAAAACGTCGAACCCCCCAAAGTTTTTAGGTCAGACGGCTTCTTATAGGCGAAGAGGGTGACCGAGGGGGTGCTTGGGGCCACCACACCATGCCCTGGCGCGGCCAGGCCCAGCCCGCGCCTGGGGGTGGTCTGGCCAGCCCCTGGCCCTCCTCCGTCTCGTATTCTGGCTCCTATAGTCCTTTGGAAAAATAGGCACTTTGGCTTTTGTCCCGTCCAATTCCGAGAATATTCATTTTCTGACTTTCCTGGAACCAAAAACAGCAGAAAACATGCAGCTGGCACTGTGGCTCTTGTTAATAGGTTAGTCCAAGAAATCATATGAAAAGTACTCCAAAGCATGGACAAAACACAAGAAAGTGGATAAAAACAAGCATGGAGCATGAAAAATTATAGATACATTTGCAATGTATCATATTCCCAGATGAATTGCCCGGTATGCCCCCGGATAAGGATATTGAGTTCATTATTGAATTAATCCCCGGAACCGGACCCATAGCCCAGAGACCCTATAGTATGAACCCCTCAGAGTTAGTGGAATTGAAGAAGTAGTTGGATGCTATCTTGGTAACAAGCTTGATTCAACCAAGCGCACCGCCATGGAGATCACCAGTGTTATTCGTCAACAAGAAAGATGGAGGCAACCGCTTGTGCACAGATTACAGGAAGCTGAATGACGTCACCATCAAAAACAAGTACCCTTCGCCAAAGATAGAGGATCTATTTGATCAGTTGACTGGAGCAAATGTGTTCTCTAAGATCAATCTTAGGACTGGTTATCACCAACTTAAGATTCATGCAACGGATATTCCGAAGACTGCCTTTACTACTCGTTATGGATTATACGAGTATACGGTCATGTCTTTTTGATTAACCAATGCCCCTGCTTATTTCATGAATCTCATGAATAAGATCTTTATGCATTTTCTAGATAAGTTTGTCGTGGTGTTTATCGACGATATCCTTATCTACTCCAAGTCAGAAGAAGAGCATGAGCAACATCTGAGAATCATTCTTGAAGCCCTTAGAGAGCATCGGTTGTATGCCAAGTTTAGCAAATGTGAGTTTTGGCTGAAAGAAGTACGACTCCTAGGACATATTGTGTCTGCCGGAGGATTCGTTGTTGATCCCGCCAAGATCAAAGATGTCGAAGAATGGGAAGCCCCAACCACTCAAACCCAAGTCCGTGCATTTCTTAGATTAGCGGGATATTACCGCAAGTTCATAGAAGGATTCTCAAGCGGCGCCAGGCCCATGACCCAATTGTTGAAGAAGGACAAGAAGTATGACTGGACTAACAAATGTGAAGCAAGTTTCCAAGAGCTCAAGAAGAGATTGATTTCAGCCCCAATATTGATCATGCCAGATATCAAGAAGCCGTTTGATGTGTATTGTGATGCATCCAAGATTGGTCTCGGGTGTGTATTGATGCAAGAAGGAAAAGTTATCGCATATCTGTCTAGACAACAGAAGCAGCATGAGCAGAACTATCCTACCCATGATCTTGAGTTAGCAGCCGTAGTTTTGGCATTGAAGACATGGCGTCATTATATTATGGGTAATCGCTATGAGATTTATTCAGATCACAAAATCTTGAAGTATATTTTCACTCAGAAGGAGCTTAATATGAGGCAAAGGAGATGGATAGATTTAATCAAGGATTATGACGTCGACATTCACTATCACCCCAGAAAAGCCAATGTGGTAGCGGATGCTCTTAGTAGATTGCCGTGTAGGCTAAACGCCATGATCAAGGAGAAGCAACCAAGTTTGGATGAGGAGTTGGAGCAGTTTAGAACTGAGCTAGTTAGCAAAGGATTTTTAGCTAGCATTGAACTTCAACCCACTTTGATCAGTGAGATCAAGGAAGCCCAGAAAGGAAATGAAAGTATCGACGGAATCAAACGTCGTATTGGTACAGGAAAGGTACCTGGATTCACCAAAGACGAAGAAGGAGTTATGTGGTACAAAGGACGTATCTGTGTGCCAGCAGATTCGGAGCTGAAGCAAGTTATCATGAAAGAAGCTCATGATACTCTTTATTATATCCATCCCGGAGGAACAAAGATGTATTAGGATTTGAAGGAGCAATTTTGGTGGCACAAGATGAAGAGAGAAATCGGAAGCTACATCGCCAAGTGTGATATCTGTCAAAGAGTCAAAGCGGAACATCAGAGACCTGCGAGACAGTTGCAACCATTGCAGATTCTGGAATGGAAATGGGATTCCGTCAGAATGAACTTTATCACTGGTTTGCCTACTTCTAGTAGGGGAAATGACTCAATATGGGTCATTGTTGATAGACTGTCCAAGGTAGCTCACTTTATACCTGTCAAGACAACCTACCAGAGTTCGAAGCTAGTAGAGTTGTATATTGCCAGAATTGTTAGTCTGCGTGGAACCCCCAAGACCATAGTGTCAGATCGAGGAACCCAATTTACCTCAAGATTTTGGCAGAAAGTCCAAGAAGGATTAGGAACCAAGTAGAATTTCAGCACCACTTATCACCCGCAAACCGATGGACAGACTGAAAGAGTCAACCAAATCCTAGAAGATATGTTGAGAGCTTGTGTGTTAGAATATGGATCAAAATGGGAAGATTGTTTGCCTTTTGCAGAATTCTCATATAACAACAGTTATCAAGCCTGTTTGCAAATGGCACCATTTGAGTTCCTATATGGAAGAAAGTGGCGTACCCCTTTGAATTGGTCGCAAGTAGGAGAGAGTCAGATTTTTGGACCCGATATTCTCCGAGAAGCTGAAGAGAAGGTTCACAAAGTCCGTGAGCATCTCAAGACCGCCTGATGACACACAAGTATAGGTGGTGTATCGCAGTATTTTCGATAAGTAAGAGTGTGGAACCCAACGAGGAGCAGAAGGTGCTGGCTAGTGGTATGGATCAGGAATTCTCTACAAATACTTAGCAAACGGATTTTTAGGGGTTTTCGATAAAGCAAGTAAACAAAGTAAGAGCAAATAAAAGACAGTAGGAATAAATGCAGCAAGTGGACCAATCCTTTATGCAGCAAAGGACAAGCGGTTGTATTACTTAAGATGACCAAACGTTCTCGAGAACACATGGGAAGACTGTCAAGTACTTTCGCTTCATATAGTTGATTAATCTTCTCTAGCTTACTAAGTGTTGTGTGGGTGAACCTATGCTAATGTACCGCACCATCCAAGACTAATACATACTTATGATTATACCCCTTGCAAACATCCGTAAGTACAAGAAAGTAATTAATGTAGAAACCTAACCACAGCTTTAAACTCTAAGACCCTTACGTCCCTTGTGCAATGGTTTGCTAACGGGGGTTCAGGTTTCTGTCACTCCGGCAACCCCTACGATTAGTAGCCAAATACACAATGCATTCCCCTAGGCCCATATAGGTGAAGTGTCATGTAGTCGACGTTCACATGACATCACTAGAAAAAGTACACCACAACTTAAATATCAAACTATTGAATCTTTCTCAACACAACTCCACTACTAACAACAAGACTTCTCCCATGTCCTCAAGAACAAAACGAACTACTCACAAGACATCATATGGATCATGATCAGAGATGGAATAATGATGTATAACAATCTGAACATAAACAATAATTCAACGGTTCATTCAATAGCATCAACTACAAGGAGTAATCAACACCGGGAAAGTTTCCCCTATGAACTATAGCAAGATTCAACCAACTGTTACAGCAAATGGAGATGGTGATGAGGGTCTGATGGTGATGATCGTGGTGGTGGTGATGATGATGATGATCCCGGTGAAGTCCAGCTTGATGGTGGTGTTGATGGCGACGATCTCCCCTCTCCGGGAAGGAATTCCCCCGGCAGAAATCTGTCTGCCGGAGAGATCTTTCTCTCTCAGTGTTTTCCGCCCCGCAGAGGCGGCGGAATCTTTCTATGGTCGCTCCCTGAGTCTTAGGGTTTCGTGAGGATGATATACGCTAGAGGGGAGAGGATGGAGTTGGCCAGGGTGGCCACACCACCTCCTGGCGCGGCCTAGGGCTGCCCGCGCCATGGGGTGGTGTGGGCCCCTGTGGCCCATATCCACTCCGTCTTCTGGCATCCTTAGTCTTCTGGAAAAATAGGATTTTCCGTATATTTTCCCGGATTTTCTGATCTTCACGAATTTTGCCTCCAAACAGCACCTTTTCCATCAGAATCCTGACTGCAGCGATCCATGCTCCAAAAGTCATCAACCATGCAAAAACAGATGAAATAACACAAGTATCACCTCTCAATACGAAATATATCAATGAATAATAGTGAATTAATACATAGAATAGTGATGCAAAATGGGCGTATCAACTCCCCCCAAGCTTAGACTTCGCTTGTCCCCAAGTGAAACTGAGCTTAATAAACATGGCCTCAGGTTTATGGAGTGAAGAGTTGATAAAATAATACGGATAAGAAGCATCACATTCATCAAATACATAGGTCATAATAGAAGACAACTCATTATTATATAACTCAACTTGTAATGAGTAAAGGAAACACAATAAAGATACATAAAGTGAATCATAATTGGTAATGGCAAACTTAGCTCTTGGTCGAAGAATAGTTGATAATTTGCTGGAGTTCAAAAATAGCTGGTTTTCAATGATAGCTTTCAAAGTAGTAAACATCAAGATAAGAGCAATGTGCAAAACAAGGAACATAAGAAACATGATTGAATAAATCATCATATGAATGAATGAAACACAACAACTCAAAATACTTGCTGAGGTAGAAGGGAATAGGTTTACTGACTCAACTACAAGGTAAAAGAAAGGGCCCTTCGCAGAGGGAAGCAGGGATTGCAAGTCTCATAAAGAGCACCCAAAAATTATGATACTTACTAGATTTCAGCTCTCATTTCCCCTATCATAGGCATCTTTGGGTGATTAAGGTTAAAGTGATCAAATATGAGGATATGCATTGACAAGTTGTAAGTTGAGAATCTCATGTCCCTTGAATACGAGGGCCGCTCCTCATGCTACTCAAGTTTAGTAACCGTTAAGTTCTTGTCATTGTAAGCATATGTGTATCATTGAGAACCGCCAACGGGGTAGCCCTTGCCCGATGATATAGAAGAATCCCCATATCAAAATGACAAGGCAAGCAGACAACAAGTATCTCAGCAATTTTCTTATTTACCATGGGAATATGGTGCTTTTTCCTCTCTTTCCTCTTTTCATAATATCTCTTTTTTTTCTTTTCTATTTTTTCTCAATCTCTATCTCTTTTTTTATAAGAAAAATGCTTCATAGATACTCGTTATGGTTACGCTACAGGTTTCCACCATGTCAGCATGGATTAGACCAGCGGCCCAGGCGTTTCTCTAACACACATGCATAACTCCATGGACTTACAAGCTCCCCTTTCATTTCACACCGACGACATCCATAGACAAAAGAACATGATATCAACTAGGTACGAAGTACCAGTGCAATGTTGAAAGCGTTTCCCATGACAGCATGGTTCTGCTAATCCACAACTTACAAAGCGCAAGCATATACGCAACATAGGTGAGCACAATGGTTCAAGTTTATTAAGTGCAAGGAAGTAAAGTGTGCCATCAAGTTCGTGAGAGCTTTAATCACTAATTTTCACATAACAAGTTTAATTTGGGAGGTAGATAAAACAAGAATTTACTTGGAATAGCAATAATGCTACTAGGTAGGTATGGTGGACACAAATGTCAAAGGTTTTGGTTTAAAGGAGGTGGATGCACGAGAAGAATACCCTCTCAGTACAGGTTTTTGGCTAGCAAGGCTGGGTAGCAAGTATAAGAGTTGAAGGAAACAACCAAACATACAAGTGATAAAGACAAACATGCAATCTTCCTCGGAAGCACAAAAGATCTTAACTAGAGAATACTAGACTTATGAGCAAATCAAGAAAGAAAGATGATGAAATTATATTTCTTTAGAGTACTGTTATCTTTTTCATTCAACTCTCAAAAATAGTACTGCTACTGACCGAGCCAGGTTTGCCAAAACCAACTAAATTAACTCAATGATCCCAAAGTGATACCAATACTAACAACAAGATCAATCATATAACCATGAATTGAAAACTAATATAAGCTATGCAAAAGAGTAAATGATAGAACTTCTCAATAATATTCCATAACAGCAACTCACACCAAGGGATACATATCTAACGAGAGAGGGGACACTTCCATAATGCAAACCATCCTACATAATAACTCCTCTATTCATGATATGACTCTACTAATAAGGTAAAAAGATAGAAGATAGTGATGTGATACCGCGGCACTCCCCCAAGCTTGGAACAAACCAAGGGGATGCCAAACCTGATGACGAATTACTCCTTAGGTGGTGGTGGTAATATTTTCTTAGTTGACGTGAGGAAATCTTCCAGCATCTTGCGAAGCCTATTATTCTCCCATTGGAGCATGTCCACCTTCCTCTGCAAGTCTCGGTACTTATCGCAGAACTTCTTAGTGACTCGTAGGGCTTCCGTTGATGCAGGGCAAGAGACTAAAGGTACCAGCCCTTGCTTGGGGTCTTGGAGATCCTCCTCCATAGGCTCCTTCCCTTTATCCTTGGCAGACACCATTGTGCTTCTAAACCTTCAAAGAGTATGTCCTGGCAGAAACAGATCAAAACAAAAACATGATGAAAACATGATATACGAACCTCGGGGGTTCCAGGGGATTATATATTGCGAAGTTTCACATCAAAAGGAAGGTACTGGGAGAAAACGAGTCAGAGGCGGAGTCCGGGGTGGACCCACCACCTGGTGGCGCGGCCAGGGGAGGGCCCACGCCACAAGGTGGTGTGAGCCACCCTGGCTCCGTTTCCGTCCCCTTTTTGCTTCATAGTTTCCCTTATTGACTGAAAACTGCAAAAATATAATTGGATAGTGTTTTCGCGGAACTTTTCTTACCAGAACCGTTACCTATTTGAAAACAGACTCTGCAGGTCTCTGAATTTGGTATCTAGTAGATTCTTCTGGAGTCATCACTTGAATAATCAATATCTTCATCTTCATACACTTATTAATTGAGTCATCACACCCTTATCTTCCTTATTACACCACTATCTCCACTTCCTGAAAATTTCTTTCACACAAAACTTCACACAGTTCTTATTAGCAACATTAGTATAAGTGAAGTGATAATACCTTTTGAGTCCAACTTCAACTGAAAACCATCAAAACATAAGCTACTGTAGCAACTCCTTCCGAAAACCCAAAAAGAATTCAAAAAGGAAATCGAATAAAGAAGCAAATGCAAGAGTGGCAAAATCTGTCAAAACAGACCAATAGGTAAAGATCAATTTTTTAGAAATTTTTCTGTTGCTCAAATCAAAAAGTGCAAAACTAACGAACGTTAAATAACAACCTGCGGCAAAAGCACAAAAAATTACAGCTCAATCCGACATACAGTGATCTGTCACAAATTTTTACAGTGAAGCACAAAAATCTGTTTCAGCACAGCAACTTCCCCAAATATTACTTCTCTCTCATTAGAGGTTGATCTTGACACAAAAACCAAACAAAACGGATAAGAAGCGGTTATTACCGAAGTAATAACTTCCAAGACTCAAAGAAACAAAAACAAACTGAAAGCAAAAACAAATTGGGTTGTCTCCCAAAAAGCTCTTACTTTATAGCCATTAGATGGGCATGATAATTTTGAAGGAGCTCTCATAAGGATATGAATTGAAGTGAAAGAGAGCATTAAGAAGCAAAAACACACACACATTTAAGTCTAACCCACTTCCTATGCAAGGGAAATTTGTAAACAAACGAGTTGTTGAAACCAAAGGCTACTTGCATAAGAAGGCAAAAGAAGTGCAACATAAAAACTTTCAGCATAAAACGAGGAAACTTGATATTATTGAGATGCATAAGAACACTTTTCCCCCTCTCATAGTAGCTTTCAGTATCATGCATAAACTTAACAATATAGCTATCACAAGGGCTATCATAGCAATGATCACCTATTCTAACAGAAAACACATGAATACTAGCTCTCATAACACTTCTATGTGAAACAATATTAGAGGTATCCTTACAAAGGATAGTGTGTCCCTCTTTTTCATATTTAGTAACAAAGTCTTTCACATTTTCTATTATAGGTTCATCAACCATTTGCTTATCAGGTTCAATAGCTTTATGTGTACTTTCATTAACCATACTAGCTATCATAGAATGTTCCTTTACCTTAACTGGAAAAGGCATTTTCTCAATATAAGGTTCAGGTAAAACATGATTAGCAGTATAAACTTCAGTATTTCTTGCAGGAACACTCTTAGAAATATCTTTATAAGGTTCATGATACTTATTCCACTTATTTTTAGGCACTTCAATGTAGGAAGCAAAAGCCTTAAAATAAGAAGCGATAGCTTGAGAGTCTAGCCATAAGCATTTTTAATATTTTGAAAGTCATCAGTTCTCATAAAAGATTCAATGCATTCATAATCATAATTTATACCTGACTTTCTACCTTTGTCATTCTCCCAAGCTTCAGCATTATCTTGAATACGGTCCAGAAGATCCCATTTAGCTTCTTCTTCGATACGAGTGAATGATCCAGAACAAGAAGCATCCAATAAATCCTTGTCATGTAGAGGGAGCCTTCCATAGAAGTTATTGATAATAATATTGTTGGGGAGCTCATGAATGGGACATTTGAGCATTAGTAACTTCAGTCTCCCCCAAGCTTGAGTTGTACTCTCTCCATCAAGAGGCAAAAATTTGTATATTTGATTCCGACCTTATGAATCTCACTAGGAGGATAAAACTTTGAATAAAAGAGAGGCACTATTTCCTCCCATTCCAGAGCTTGACCATTCTTCAGCAGCTTATACCATTCCTCAGCTCTTCCTTTCAGTGATAAGGAGAATAACTTCTTCTTAACTTGATCTGTAGTAATACCTGCACACTTGAACAACCCGCATAATTCGTATATAAAGAGCAAATGATCACTGGGATGGACAGTTCCATCCCCAACATAGTAATTATCCATAACACGATCAATAATTCTTGTAGGTATTTTGAAAACATCATTCTCAGCAGGTGGTGTCTTATCTACTACCTTAGCAGTGGTAGTAGCATTACCAAATAAGAAACTCGGCGAATTATCCATAACGAAAATAAAGCAACTAACACAAGTAAACAATACTCACAGTAGAAGTTTCATTTACCAGTTCCACTTTCCAATAGCGCTTCACTCCCCGGCAACGGCGCCAGAAAATAGGCTTGATGACCCACAAGTATAGGGGGTGTATCGCAGTATTTTCGATAAGTAAGAGTGTCGAATCCAACGAGGAGCAGAACGTGCTGGTTAGTGGTATGGATCAGGAATTCTCTTCAAATACTTAGCAAACGGATTTTTAGGGGTTTTCGATAAAGCAAGTAAACAAAGTACGAGAAAATAAAAGACAGTAGGAATAAATGCAGCAAGTGGCCCAATCCTTTATGCAGCAAAGGACATGCCGGTTGTATTACTTAAGATGACCAAACGTTCTCGAGGACACATGGGAAGACTGTCAACTGCTTTCGCTTCATATAGTTGATTAATCTTCTCTAGCTTGCTAAGTGTTGTGTGGGTGAACCTGTGCTAATGTACCGCCCCATCCAAGACTAATACATACTTGTGATTATACCCCTTGCAAACATCAGTAAGTACAAGTAAGTAATTAATGTAGAAACCTAACCACAGCTTTAAACTCTAAGACCCTTACGTCCCTTGTGCAATGGTTTGCTAACGGGGGTTCAGCTTTCTATCACTCCGGCAACCCCTACGATTAGTAGCCAAATACACAATGCATTCCCCTAGGCCCATATAGGTGAAGTGTCATGTAGTCGACGTTCACATGACATCACTAGAATAAGTACACCACAACTTAAATATCAAACTATTGAATCTTTCTCAACACAACTCCACTACTAACAACAAGACTTCTCCCATGTCCTCAAGAACAAAACAAACTACTCACAAGACATCATATGGATCATGATCAAAGATGGAATAATGATGTATAACAATCTGAACATAAACAATAATTCAACGGTTCACTCAATAGCATCAACTACAAAGAGTAATCAACACCGGGAAAGTTTCCCCTATGAACTATAGCAAGATTCAACCAATTGTTACAGCATTATGGAGATGGTGATGAGGGTGCTGATGGTGATGATGGTGATGATGGTGGTGGTGATGATGATGATGATCCCGATGAAGTCCAGCTTGATGGTGGTGTTGATGGCGATGATCTCCCCTCTCCGGGAAGGAATTCCCCCGGCAGAAATCTGTCTGCCGGAGAGATCTTTCTCTCTCGGTGTTTTCCGCCCCGCAGAGGCGGCGGAATCTTTCTGTGGTCGCTCCCCGAGTCTTAGGGTTTCAGGAGGATGATATACGCCAGAGGGGAGAGGATGGAGTGGGCCAGGGTGGCCACACCACCTCCTGGAGCGTCCTAGGGCTGCCCGCGCCATGGGGTGGTGTGGGCCCCCTATGGCCCATCTCCACTCCGTCTTCTGGCATCGTTATTCTTCTAGAAAAATAGGATTTTCCATATATTTTCCCAGATTTTATGATCTTCGCGAATTTTGCCTCCAAACAGCACCTTTTCCATCAGAATCCTGACTGCAGCGGTCCATGCTCCAAAAGTCATCAACCATGCAAAAACAGATGAAATAACATAAGTATCACCTGTCAATACGAAATATATCAATGAATAATAGTGAATTAAGACATAGAATAGTGATGCAAAATGGACGTATCACCGCCCAATCCAGAGAGAAGAGTTATGCTGACAAGAGAAGGAGAGACCTGACTTTCAATGTCGGAGATTTTGTGTATCTCAAGGTTTCGCCATTGAAGGGAACCCAACGTTTTAGTCTGAAAGGAAAGTTAGCCCCCAGATATATCGAACCCTTCAAGATTTTGAATCGTCGAGGAGAAGTATCTTATCAAATGGAACTGCCAGAAGAGATGTCATCCATTCACAATGTGTTCTGTATCTCGTTACTTCGCAAATGCCTAGAAGTGCAAGAGAAGACCGAAGTTTTCAAGAACATCGATCACCGAGCTGTTGATATCAACAAGGATTTGACGTATCGTGAAGTGCCCATCGTATCTTGGAGGAAGCCTACAAAACCAACAGGACCTGGAGTATCAAATTTCTCAAGATTCAATGGAGCAACCATACCGAAGAAGAAGCCACGTGGGAGCGAGAAGATTACATTAGGACTGAGTTCCCAGATCTCTTTAGTTCCTAGTTTTCTTTCTTAAATCTCGGGACAAGATTTTGTTTAAGGGGGAAGGTTTGTAACATCCCAAATCTTTAATCAAGGATAATATAGATCAAATCTACCCAATTTAGGGTTAACAAAAAAAATTCCATTTTAAAAATCTTTAAGCATTCATATGTGTGTGCATTTAAAATAGGAGTTGTTTGAAATGCCATGATTGAGTGATCTATTGGTTGTCAAATGGTTCTATGATGAATGCCACATCATCTAGATCATCCACAAGCAAATCCCAAAGAAAAAGAAATCAAAAAGAATCAAATAAAGGAAATGGTCACTTTTGCCATTTTAATCACCTAGCCCACTTTATGTGTTCCTAGCACTCAATTTCCAACAGAGACAATTGTGGTTCTTTGCACCCCTTGCTAGTACAAGTAGTGATGTGCCAAGGCCCACTTTGTGATCTCCCAAAAACATTCAAACTCTAATTTTAAATGACATTTGAAAATTGAATCTAGTTCATATGTCTAGATCCCACTATTTCAAAAACCACTCAAATGAACTCCATTTCAAAATCCCAAGCAACCATAGATGCTCAAGCCTAAGACCAACAACTCCACCAAATTTTATTTCAAAATTCCAAATTTGAATTCATGCGGCCATTGTGTCGAGCACCTTGTGAGCAGAATCAAACTGGCCTAACTAATACTATTTTGGATCAAAAATTGTCAAGCCAATTGAGCCACTTTAATCATCTTGGTCTCCCCCAGACCCAACCAGACCAAAACCAGCCCATCCCCTAGCCCCTGGCGCCAGTGCAACGCCGCACCGAGGCCATGATCGCCGGCTGATCGTGCCCAAGCCGCAGCAGACCGCCAGCCCCTCTCCGCCGCTCCAGGGAGTGACCCATGACCTCACCGCCGCCCACGGTCCATCCCATGGCCCTGCTAGCCCCTGGACCACCCCAGAGCCGCGCCGCACTAAGTCTCTGCACCGCGCCGGAGCTCGCCGGAGCGCCCTCACCGCCAGCACGCCACATACCGCGCCTCGACCGCAGACCGCGCACGCCGCTCCACCTTGACCACCTCACCCCACCAGACACGGCCGTGCACCGCCGCGCGACCCACAGTCACCAGGAACCCCGTCAAGCACCACCCCTATCTCCTAGAGCGCACGATGCTCCCGACCGATTGCCACCGCCCCTGGCTACGCCATAAAGCCGTAGACGACCGCCAGGAGGCAAGCCACCGTCCGCCTACGCTGCCTATGTCGATAGCGCCCTGTATCGTCGTCACCGACGAGCTCGCCGTTGCCCCTTCGGTCCCCTCCTCGAGCCTATATAAGGAGGCCTCCCCCAGCCTTAATCGCCACACCATTCGACTCCCCTATCTCCACCAGTCCTTCCCCACTTCTCGCCGGAGCAGCTCGAGTAGCCTCTCGCCAGAATTGTGCCGGAGACCTCCGCAGCAGAGGAGGAGATGTTGCCATTGATTTCGTCCACCTCAGCCTCTGCCGCAACTTCGCCTGAGCCCGCTGTCGTCGTCTCGTTTGTTTGCCTGCCTCGCCGCACTAGCTGGAGCCCCGGTATGTCCCCACTGCACCCCCACCAAGCCGCTAGGGTTCACTCTCACCGGCGACGAGTCCGTCGTCGACGACGATCGTGAGCCGTTAGATCTAGTTCTAATCCTACGCTCCATCTCGCCCCGTACCGATTCGCGTGTAATGAGCCACTAACAGGCGGACCCCCCTGTCAGCAGCCCTCAGCGTCGCAGAGTGAATCTGGGCCGACCCGTTAGTGTTCCCGCGCGACCTAGTTAATTCAAATTAGGATTTTGCTTTTTAGACTTAAACTTAGTTTTGTCCCTTAGTTTAAAAATGAATTCAGAGAGTTTTACAAAACCAAATTGAGTGATTCCAATTTTTTTGGAAAGCTAATGAAAATCTCTATCCAAGCCCGTTGGATTTAAATCATTTAGAGTTATAGATCTCTCCTAGTAAAAATAACAAGAAAGAAGCTTTTGCACATTCAAACATTTTTATAAAATCAACCATAATAGCTTTTGAGTTGATTCTAACTCTCAAAAATCACATTTACCATACCTATCTGAATATGTAATAATATTAAGGTTTGCACGCGGTGACTTTGTACTAGTACCAAAATAATGCTATATAGGCATTTCTAGTCACTTTAAATCATTAAATATTAAACTTAAACTTATTAAAATGTGATCCAACCTTTAAATCACATTCCCACACGTTAGAATATGTGGTGAGGACATGTGTCCACATGATCCCATATTTTAATTGGATAATATTAAATCTTAGTTAATTTCAATGAGTAGAAATTACTTTTCTCAAATAAAAAGAATGAAGCTAGTTCATTAAACCTTGTGATGGTTGTGATGATAATAGATCATCAAATGTGTGCCTTAGTGTGCTAAGTAGGCTAGTTAAGCATTGTTTGGTGATTGTGTATTCCGTATGTATTTATAGACGATAGTACCGACCAAGTCTACGAGGAGGAGGAGTTCTACCAAGAAGAGGAGGAAGAGAATTTCAACCACTGCACCAACCAAGGCAAGCTAACACTTGCAAGTATTATACCTAGCAAGCCATCATTAACAATGCAAGATAACCCTTGCAAGTTATTGTTAGCAAGTTAGAATTAAGCTAGATAACCTAAGAAAATGCATTAGGCATGCTTTGGTTATACCATTTTTGACTTATACCTATTCCAAGTTTCATTTACAAGCTTTTATTCCTTTACTTTATCAAAGTCCTTTACTTGTTTAAAGGTAGCATAAAGAGTATAAAACTTGACCTATCTAGTTAGACTTAGATGTCATTCTATGGCATGAGATTGATCTTAGCATCCCACCTCAGTGAACACTCTTAACTTAGTAGCTTAGAGTTATACCAAAAACTTGATCACTTTAGATGGGAATACTTGGTGAAAATGACTTATGAAAACCTTGGAATGATGAGTCATTCTATTGAGATGTTTTGACATGTGTTGAGAAACACAAATGGTTTATTATGATGATGAAAATGTTGAGGCATGAGCCTTAGCCCTTTTACAAAACTGATGGTTGGGTTCGGATGCGATACCATTCCAATTTTACCGTACAACCACAATACCTGAATTGGGTAAGGCTTAGCCGGAAGTTTATATGCATTAGTATTAGTTCCCTCGTGGGAGAGGTTTGAGCTGAGGCTACCTCTCAATGTTGTCCACCTATGCAGTGCCCAGGATGATAGATGGTCATGGTTAGGAGGCCATGCTCATTGGAAAGGTGCTTATACTAGAGTGTGTAAAGGAAAGGTTATGTTTGATTATCTGCATACTAAGTATGGTGATTCAGGGTTATCCCTGACAAATGTATCGAATCTTGTGGTGAAAGTGTACCACCTCTGCAGAGTGTCAAACTATTCGAATAGCCGCGTCCGCGGTTATGGACAGTTGGAGTGGCCATACTGTTTCGTTGTCAGATGTTTTTAAAACAACTTATGAAATGAATTGTGACATGACTTGACCACAACAGAGTTGTGACTATGACAATTAAGTTCCCACTTAGGTGTTTTCAAACTTCTTTATTCTTTCTTTGTTTCTGAACTCAGCTTAGGTTTCAAACTTAGCTTTACAAATAAACTCAGAACTTAGCAATTCCTACTAGAACTACCTTAATTGTTAGTGATAGTTTGCGAGAACTTATAGAGTACTCATGGCTTTGTCCCTGGCTATTCATATGGCCAGACTATGAGGAGGACTACCCTGAAGGAGGACAGCAGGACGTCTACGACAACTAGGATCATCTCCCATCATCAGCATTGCCTGTGATTCTGAAGATGGACCCCACCGCTACGCTATCTTTTCCGCTACTTGATTGTACTAAGACTAGATCATGAGATCCTTTATTTGTGTAACACCTTATTATGGTTTGTAATGGATGATGTATTGTGATATCCAATCTGTTATGTCTCACAAAAATGGTAATCCTGGGATTGCGATGTATGGCATAACAGGCATCTGGGATTAAAAATCCGGGTGTTGACACCCATCATACCACTTCATGATGTAGTACACTATAGTCGTTGACATAACACCAATGAAACACCATTCACTAGTATTACATCCATCAGAGTGGTACAACAGAAACACAGCAGGTCCAAGACATGACTATAGATTACAACTCGACTCTTTACAAAAGATCCAGAGAACACTCTAGGTTATAGTGAGAGAAAGACTTGTCACAAGGAAGAACCAGAAATAATAACTCAGAACTAACTTAAGACTAAGACTAGCATCTAAACTAATTGGCTTGCAACTGCTGCTATTGCAATGCTCTACAGAAGTAGGTTTTACGGCTAGAGAATCTACTCCTATCTACTCAGGAACTTCGTCTTCACTTAGGTTGATGTATATGTCGACTTCGTTGACTTCCTTGGAGAGCTTGAGTTGTTGATGATGGTCTCTTGAATAGGAGTTGGTGTTGATGTCGTCTTCGACGACTTAGAACCTAGCAAGGGTTAAGAAGTTATGGTTGAGTACGAGCGTACTCAGCAAGTTCACTAAAAAGGAGTGTTTAATGCACTAACTACAGCCACAGACCATAGGTCGTAGGTAATGCAGGTTTTCGTAAACATTTCTTCAAAGGTTGCTTTTATTCTGAAAACTATGTCCGTCAGCATTCACAGGTTTACCAGAACTTTCGTGGAGTTCCTTTCTTGCCACGTTCGTAGCTCCTTCCCAAAACAAGGAGTAACATGTCATAGTTCTTACACTCTGCAGAGGTGCGTTGCTTTACCCATGAGAGACCTTAGCCTTGTTGCACATCCAAGTCATGACCTTGTCCATACTTCCTTGGTATGGGGCCCAGTCTAAGATCCAATCCAATCACTGCCCTTCTCCGTGACCCCACGTGAAGACATGATCCCCCAAGAAGGTTACCACGAGTACAGTCCTGGTAGCCTGTCGAATACTCTGTAAGCAGCTCTGCCTCGTAGCCACCATCAGTTATGGCGAACCTCCACCAAGACATCTATGCATAGATAATCTAGACACCAATATCACGGGGCACTAAGGGGTCCCACCCATGTGCTGGATTCTCCACGAGAAATCTGCAGCTCCACGATAAGGTCATCCGTCCATACGAAAGAAAGAAGATCTAGCTGACTTCTCCGTCCTATTCCAAATCTCATGGTTAACGCGTAATATATGGTGCTAGAATCACTGGCGACATTGGTTGTTAAGTCCTAGATATTATGTTCATTTACCACTGCTGTATCAGTAGATTATTACCACTTGGTAAATAATCCATAATCATATTATTATGAAAATAGTATTTTCTGACCTTTTTGAAATACAGGTGATGACAACATTTGAGTTACAAGTATTTGATAGAAAATAACCAAAGGACTTGAGCAAGTGTGAACTTGTCTTTTGTGATTGCAAGATTATGCACTCACGGTCTCCAGGATACTAGAAGATCCAAATTTTGAAAGTAGCATCATTGGTCTGGTAAGGACAAATGTTTTAATAAGCAAGATACAACTATGCATAATTAATGTAATGCAATTTGGTAAACGCGAATCCCCGCACTAATCGTATCTGATCTAGGGTTCGAAGCTTGTGATGAGTTCTTTGAAGTGTGTTGCACTTTTATACCAGTTTCACACTTGTGCTTCTTATTAAGACTTGTGAGTGTGTGTGAAACAATATGTAAAAGCAAGTAGCATTCAATAGTAAAGCACTCACGTGTGGAAGGGTACCAGGGATTTCTTAAAAAGGTTATTGCTCTCAGTACCCTTCCACCGAACCTGAAATAAGAGCTTGCGAGTGCATCTGGGATACTCGGCAAATAATGTCGTTTTTCCTGTAGCGTGTCGCTTGGCTAGTTGAACTGTGTCGTGGAGCTAGCTGGCTGGCTAGTTGAACTGTGTCGTGGAGCTAGCCGAGGTACATTAGTTTTATCATGAGTAGTCAGCAGGGCAGAGAGAGAACGAAAGCAGATTTTGCGCAGCTGGTTGCGCGCGCAAGCTGACAAAACAACGGTGTTTTATTTGAACAAAATACGAAGCAGGAAGCACCATACAGATCAATAATGCTGCAGATGTTCTCTCCCAGCGGACGGGTGCGACTGGAGTGCAAGCGGCAAGGTTCCCAGTGAGGTCCTCCGAGGTGGCGCGAGCGGCGAGTGTGCCCCATGGTCGGCGGTCCCGGCGAAGGGCGGTGCTACATACTGAACTCGCGCTCCACACGATACTTTTAACTGTCAGCCGGTTTGTACGCGTACGAACCTCTCGTGTATATTCACGGACGTATGTACGGCAGGTTAACTTAAATAAACGTCACGAGCTAACTCAAAACCTACTGTACTAAGCTAGTGATCAGAAGAAGTGCCAACAGAATGGGTCAAACAGACGACGCAACAATTAAATTAAAGGGTATGCTCTCCGGTCCTGACGCTTCCTGGAGCGTACGTCTCACCTGCTTAAAGCTTAAACGAGCCTTTCACCAAAGTTTTGTTTGGTATTTTTCCGCATGCTCTTATAAAAGTGGCCCCGCAGGAAATTTCTCACACGTCAAGTAGTAGTGTACATCAATTCGACTCTGGCCAGAAACCCTAAAACGGATTTTAAGAAGACACACGAAGCACGCACACACCGTCAAACGAAATGTTTTTAAGTAAACCCTGACCTCCCAACGACCGGAAAAAGTTGTGTCCCCATCTGCAACTGGTGGATTTTATAAATTTTACAAAAGAGAAAGAAACAAACACGGAGCTGGCTACATCAATCAGCTCTAGCTTAGATATGACCCATTCATAGATCAGGGTTAGTGAACAACTTTTTGGTACTTCCTCCGTATAATATCATGAATTATCGACGCCGCCCCTCTGATTAATTTTCGGCGCCACTGGATGTGGCCGAATTGAACGAAGATTGGTGGCAACTACCCGGCCCGGAGTAGTAACGTTCCAACCAAGCAAAAATCCAACACAATCATTGATAAATTCAAAGCACAGCACATGGCAACATATATGTGCACATATATACTAGTACTCTTTGGCAAGGCTATAGGTCTTGTGATGCCCACCTATATAAGTAGCATCCTGCCCGAGCTATAGCAACAGCCATTCTCCACCGATCCATCACCTCATCGCACTTCTCTCGATCTTCCTAACTAGTCAAGCGCGCGAGCTTCAGAAATGGCGGCAGCTGGTGCTACAAACCTGCACGCTTTGGTGGCTTGTGCCTTGCTCCTGCTCCTCGGCGTGGGTTGCCAGGCCAGCCCTTACTGGCCACTGGAGGTTGGCTTCTACCACGGTAAGTGCCCCCAGGCGGAGGCCGTCGTCAAGGGCGTCATGATGTATGCCATCGCCCAGAACCCCGGCAATGGCGCCGCCATGATCCGCATGCTCTTCCACGACTGCTTCGTCGAGGTACAAACTAATTAACTACTCCCGTACGTGGGTTTCTTTTCCGTTTTTGCAGAGATCATCTATCGATCCGATCCTGTGGGTTTTACACATTTAACTAGCTAAATAGTGCAAGAAAATTATTTTGCAAACACATAGTCGTATATGCTATAATCGTTTAGGCAGAATTGATTAAACTGTTGATGAATGATGATATATCAGGGATGCGACGCTTCCATCTTCCTGGACCCGACCCCGTTCAGCCCGACGCCCGAGAAGCTCAGCCCGCCCAACGACCCATCCGTGCGCGGCTTCGAGCTCATCGACGCGATCAAGGAGGCCGTCGAGGCCGCCTGCCCGGGCGTAGTCTCATGCGCCGACATCCTCGCCTTCGCGGCCCGCGACGCGTCCTGCATCCTCAGCAAAGGCACGATCGCCTTCGACATGCCCTCCGGCCGCCGCGACGGCACCTTCTCCAATGCCTCGGAGCCTCTCAAGTTCCTGGTTCCACCCACTTCCAACCTCAGCGCGCTCGTCGGCAGCTTCGTCGCTAAGGGCCTCGACGCGGAGGACCTCGTCATCCTCTCCGGCGCGCACACCATAGGCCGCTCTCACTGCTCTTCCTTCGTCTCCGACCGCCTCCAGGCCCCCTCCGACATCAATGGTGGCCTCGCTTGGTTCCTGCGGAGCCAGTGCCCCGCCGACGCGACCCCGCGCGGAAATGACCCGGTGGTCATGCAGGACGTGGTGACGCCCAACCAGCTCGACAGGCAGTACTATAAGAACGTGCTGGCGCACAAGGTGCTCTTCACCTCCGACGCGGCACTCCTCACGTCGGAGGAGACGGCGAGGATGGTGGTGGACAACGCCAACATTCCCGGGTGGTGGGAAAGCCGGTTCGCCAAGGCCATGGTGAAGCTGGCCAGCGTCGAGGTCAAGACCGGCTACCACGAGGGACAGATCAGGAAGAACTGCCGCGCGATCAACCACTACTAGAATTAAGTAGTGTACCGGCAGTACATGAATGGTGAAGATTCACTACATCTCTCGTTTCATCGTTCCTGAAAGTGAGTTCGTGTTGTAATTTGGCGATTCTTTGACTGCTTTTTTTCAGCATTCATCATTGTTGCTTTCCTTTGGTTATTTGTTAGTATGGGTCTGTACATGTGTAACTGCGAATCAGTGTTCTTTGTATATATGGGTAATAAGTTGCTCCATGCGCATGTTTTGAAACAGAGAAACATCTTGCATGCTCAGAGAAATGTACGTACTCACTCCATCTGTCCCGAATTAGATGATTTCACACATTTTATCTAGATTAGCATGCATTTATAAAGTAAAACATGTCTAGACAAATATGCAACATTTTTTTCCAGACGACCAATGAACTTGGTCCCTTAGCATCAAACCACTAGTAGAAAACGGACCATTGGTCCAGAGATATTAGCCCCGGTTTTGCTACAAACCGGGACTAATGCCCTGGTCCCAACGGCTAGATCTGGCCCCAGGGGGTGGCAGACACTAGCCCCGGTTCGAACGGGACCTTTAGTCTCGGTTCGTGTAACAAACCGGGACTAAAGGGTTTCAGTCAGGCTGGGTCGGGCGCCAGACCCTTTAGTCCCGGTTTGTTATACGACCGGGGCTAAAGGTCGCTAAAGGTGGACCTTTAGTCCCGGTTTTAGACACGAACCGGGACTAAAGGTCTAGCTATATCTTCTTCCCCCCACCCGTCCGAGCCACCATTTCAAGTTGGTGGCTCTCCTCTCTCTCTTTCTTGCTTCAAGCTTGAGTTCATGCCTTTTTTTCTCAAGATTTATCTATATTTGTGGTGTCCCATCTATCCAAAGGTTCTAAAAGGTGAGCAACTTCATCCTTTGAACTCTCATTGCTATATCAGCTCATTTCATGCTCTATCTTGTAGATGGATTTGTGGATTTAGTTTGGTAGTAATTTTTGCAATGATAACATGAGATCGATGTTTAGATTCTATCTATCTTGTATTAATGTAAGGAACTCTAAGGTAAATATCACAATATGTGGATTCTATCTATATATATCTTGTTTTGGCACATAGTCTCGAAATTTGATTTTAGAAGCACACACATGCGTGAGTTCATCATTCTAACTAGCTGGGCAAAATATCCTTCTTCGTCTACCTACGTTCAACAAACTGAAAAAATTGTACTCCCTCCGATCCATATTAATTGTCATTGAATTGGATGCATCTAGCACTAAAACATGTCTAGATACATCCATTTCTACGACAATTAATATGGATCGGAGCGAGTAACAAAGATAGGGTTAATTCATAAAAGCTTGATAAGAAGACATCACAGTACATCTTTGAGAAGCTCCTCTATGGCGAGCTCCTCGAAGATGTCTGAGGATAGGATCCTAAGACATCTTCGAGAGAAGCTCCTCCGTAGTGGTGTCCCTCTCGCACCATCTTGGAGTTAATTACTTCTCTAGCTATTGATTAATACGCCGGGTAACTAAAACAATTCACATATTAGGGAGTGCCTCTATGGCGAGCTCCTCGAAGATGTCTGAGGACGGTATCCTAAGAGATCTTCGAGGAGCTCTGTTGTGGTGGTGTGCCTGCTCTCGCACACCATCTTTCAGTTTATATCTTCTCTAGCTAGATCAGTATCCTGGTGGAGCTAACAAATTCACATATTAGAGACTGCCATCTTCGAGAAGCTCTGCCGTAGTGGTGTCCCTGGTCTCGCACACCATCTTGCAGTTCTTCACAAGAATGCATACATATTTATAGATTAAGCAGCACAACATAGTGTCGGGCACTGATGACATAATGTCGACACACTCACCCCTGGCATAGTGCTACCACCCACCCAAAATAGTGTCATCATTTAATTTACTGGTTTAGTGCTGCCCACTGAGGACATAGTGTCGACATGTTGTCTTCACATCCACATTTAGTCCTGGTTGGTGCCTCCAACCGGGACTGAAGGTTCATCATATCTTTAGTCCCGGTTGATGGCTTTAATTTTGTTTTTTAGATTAGTACTAATTAATTATGATTATGTTTTTTAGATTAGTACTAATCAGTATGCTGGTGGAGCTAACTAATTTCACATATTAGAGAGTGCCTCTACGGCGAGCTCCTCGAAGATGTCTGAGGACGAGGTCCTAAGACATCTTCAAGAAGCGCCACCGTAGTGGTGTCCCTGGTCTCGCACACCATCTTGCAGTTCTTCAAAAGAATGCATATCTATTTATAAATTAAGCAGCACAAGATAGTGTCGGGCACTGATGACATAATGTCGACACACTCATCCCTGGCATAGTGCTGTAAATAGTGTCGTCATTTTATTTACTATCTTAGTGCTTCCCACTGAGGACATAGTGTGGACATGTTGTCTCCACATCCACATTTAGTCCCGGTTGGTGTCTCCAACCGGGACTAAAGGTTCATCATATCTTTAGTCCTGATTGCTGGCTTTAATTTTATTTTTTAGTTTAGTACTAATTAATTATGATTATGTTTGATGTACTTAATTAATTATATAATGAAGATGAGCCGACAATGGATGTACGCTGACCGACTCTCTAACGAGTTCATTAAAGGCGTGCAGTCTTTTCTCCTTGTGGCCAAGGCAAACAAGCGGAATAATTTTATGTCTTGTCCATGTGGTGTCTGTCAGAATCATAATAAATACTCTTCCTCAAGAGTCCTTCACAGCCACCTGTTTTGGTCCGGTTTCATGACCGGCTATAATTGTTGGACCAAGCACGGAGAAAGAGGGGTTATGATAGAAGACAACAAAGAAGAAGAGAATCATAACGACTATCCTATTATGTCCCCTGAATACGATGGTACTATAATGGAAGACATTGATGAAGAAAAAATGAAGAACGGGCATCAGATCTGCCCGATGACGATCTTAGTCAGGCCATTGCTGATGCCCAGGAAGAATGCGTAACTGAAAGGGAGAGGTTGAAGTTTAAGAAGATGTTAGAGGATCACAACAAATTGTTGTACCCAAATTGTAAAAATGAGCACAAAAAACTGGATAGCACACTAGAATTGCTGCAATGGAAGGCAGAGAACGGTGTGACTGACAAAGGATTTGAAAAGTTCATGAAAATAATAAAGAAGTTGCTTCCAAAGGATAACAAACTGCCCGCTAGTACCTACGATGCAAAGAAGGTTGTCTGCCCTCTAGGATTAGAGTTGCAGAAGATACATGCATGCATTAATGACTACATCCTCTACCGCGGCGAGGAGTATGAGAATTTGGATGCATGCCCAGTATGCACTACATTGCGGTATAAGATAAGACGAGATGACCCTGGTGATGTTGAGGGAGAGCGCCGCATGAAGAGGGTTCCTGCCAAGGTGATGTGGTATGCTCCTATAATACCACAGTTGAAACGTCTGTTCAGGAACAAAGAGCACGCCAAGTTGTTGCGATGGCACATGGAAGACCGTAAGAAAGACGAGATGTTGAGACACCCGCTGATGGGTCGCAGTGGAGAAATATCGAGAGAGAGTTTCCGGACTTTGCAGGTGATGTGAGGAACTTATGGTTTGGTCTAACTGCAGATGGCATGAATCCTTTTGGGGAGCAGAGCTGCAATCATAGCAGCTGACCTGTGACTCTGTGTATCTATGACCTTCCTCCTTGGTTGTGCATGAAGCGGAAGTTCATTATGATGCTAGTGCTCACCCAAGGCCCGAAGCAACCCGGTAACGACATTAATGTGTACCTAAGGCCATTAGTTGAAGAACTCTTACAGTTGTGGCACGGACAAGGTGTACGTGTGTGGGATGAGAACAAGCAGGAGGAATTTGACCTACGAGCATTGTTTTTCATAGCAATCAATGATTGGCCTGCTCTTAGTAACATTTCAGGACAGACAAACAAGGGATACAATGCATGCACACACTGTTTAAACGAGATTGAAAGTATATATTTGGATAAATGTAAGAAGAATATGTACCCAGGGAATCGTCGTTTTCTTCCGCCCATGCACACCCTAAGAAAGAAAGGTAAGCATTTCAATGGTGAGGCAGACAACCGGTGTAAGCCTATCCACCGTACTGGTGATGATGTATTTGATATGGTGAAGGATTTAAAAGTAATCTTTGAAAAAGGTCCTGGTAGACAATCTGTTCCGAAGGACGATATCGGACACGCACTCATGTGGAAAAAGAAATCTATATTTTTGGAGCTACCCTATTGGAAAGTCCTAGAGGTCCGCTCTGCAATTGACATCATGCACCTGACGAAGAATCTTTGCGTGATGCTGCTTGGCTTCTTGGGCGTGTATGGGAAGAGCAAAGATACACCTGAAGCAAGAAGGACCAACAACGTATAAAATACCGAGACGGCATGCATCCAGAGCTGTTTGAAGGTACTGCTAGCTACGTTCTTACGAAGAGAAGGAAATCTTTTTTGAAGTCCTTTACAGTATCAAGGTCCCGTCTGGTTCCTCGTCGAACATAAAGGGAATAATAAATATGGTAGAGAAAAAAATTTAAAACCTAAAGTCTCATGACTGCCACATGCTTATGACCCAGCTGCTTCCAATTGCATTGAGGGGACTCCTGCCGGAAAATGTTCGAGTACCCATTGTGAAGCTATGTGCATTTCTCAATGCAATTTCTCAGAAGGTAATCAGTCTAGATAGTCTACCAAGGTTACAAAAAGATGTGGTTTAATGTCTTGTCAGCTTCGAGTTGGTGTTCCTACCATCCTTCTTCAATATTATGACGCACCTCCTAGTTCACCTAATTGAAGAGATTAACATTCTCGGTCCTATATTTCTACACAATATGTTCCCCTTTGAGAGGTTCATGGGAGTGTTAAACAAATATGTTCATAACCGTGCTAAGCCAGAAGGAAGCATCTCAAAGGGATATGGAAGAGAGGAGGTCATTGAGTTTTGTGTTGACTTTATTCCTGACCTTAAGCCCATCGGTGTTCCTGAATCACGGCATGAGGGTAGACTTAGTGGAAAAGGCACGCTAGTAAAGAAAGCAAGGATATGTATGGATGGACATTCTCTCACTAAAGCTTCAGGGTCGTCTTCGGAATCGTCATCGTCATCGCCGTCGCTCGTAGCATGGGCTGGATCCTTAGCCCTTCCTCGTAGCACGCGGTTGGATCCTCTGGCCTCGGTTTCACGACGCGCGGGGGAGGGGGCTCCCGGGTGACGACCCCAGTACGCCCTAGGACTTCACCACCACCACCATTCTTGTGGCTATGCGGCTGGTGAAAGTGCGGGTACCTTAGGCGAGGATGGTCTCCCACAGCGATGTAGCACATCATGCTGGCGATAGTCCGGTTCGCCCACCACAGGCGGCGACCAACCTCGTTGTGGTTCACTGAGGGCGGGCCGTCACCCTCGTACCTGGTGAGCTCCCTTTCCTGCCGGTTTGCGAAGAAGGCATTCCAGGTGTCGAGGTTGTTGGGATCCTAATGGGGATCCATCCACTGCTCCGGCGTGAGCTCGAGGTAGAAGTGGTTCATGATGGCCGCCTGGCGGGCCAAACCTTGAGGCACAGGAGGAACAGGAACCCCTCCAGTGCTCAGCATCCAGCCGACGGGTAGTCGGTACCCCGGCGGGCATGGGTAGCTGGAGGCACACAGCGTCTCGGTCTCCTCGAGCGTTAGAAAGCCTAGTAAGAGGTGTCCATTGTTGTGAGAGAGAATGTGTGGATGGACATGAAGGTCGGCCTAGATATAGAGGGAAATGGCGGGAGAACATGGCGGGAAGCGAGGGAAATGGCGGGAGAACATGGCGGGAAGCGGGGGAAATGGCGGGAAAACATGGTGGGAAGCGGGGAAAATGGCGGGAAAACATGGCGGGAAACAGGGGAAATGGCGGGAAATATGTTTTAGTCCTACTTTTAGTACTAAATATTATATTTCTAATGAGTATATTATTTTTTGTGAATATTTTGGTATATTATATGTATTTTTTATTTTTAAATAATAAACTATATTTTTCCAACATTTGTACTAAATATAATACTTGTTAAACAATAGATAATTTCATTTAAGTTGTATAATAAAGTATGATAATTGATTTAAATTATAGATCTTCTTTTTCTGAAAATTTTGATATAATACATAATTTTCTGAAAACTATAAACTATTTTTGTTTTTGGCGCCAAAAATCACCTTTAGCCCAGGGTTGTAATAAAAACCAGGGCTAAAGGTCCACCATTAACCCGGGTTTGTAATACAAACCGGGGCTAAAGGGTGTACACGCCCGAGAAGAGCAGCGGGCGAAAACACCTTTAGCCCTGGGTTGTAATATAAACCGGGGCTAAAGGGGGCTAAAGGGGGTGGTATAAATACGCCCACCCCCACCCCGGGTCGTGCCACGACCCTGAGAGCCAACACAGTTCATCTTCCCAGCGCACAAGAGCTCGCCGCGCCCACGCCATCCGTCGCGCCGTCGCCCGCGCCCATGGAGAGAGGAGCCTCGCGCCGCCCCGCCGCACCGTCTCCGCCCTGCGCCGCCCCGCCGCATCGCCCCGTCGCACCTTCTCTGCCCGGGGCCGCCACAGGTGATCACCGTGCCCAATTTTGGTTGATTTTGGTTAGTATTAATTAGGTTATTATAGTATTAATTAGTATTATAGGTTAGTATTAGTTTAGTATTAGTATTTAGTATTAGTTAGTATTTAGTTACTATTAGTTAGTATTAGTATTTTGTATTAGTTAGTATATTAGTATTAGTTAGTATTTAGTATTAGTATTAGGTTAGTATTAGTATTTAGTATTAGTTAGTATTTAGTATTAATATTAGTTAGTATTAGTATTAGGTTAGTATTTAGTTAGTATTAGTATTAGGTTAGTATTTAGTATTAGTATTACTATTAGTTAGTATCAGTATTAGGTTAATTGTATAGGTTAGTATTTATCTAGGGTTAGTTAGAATACTTAGTTAATTAGGTTTAGTTTAGTTAGTGTTAGGCTTAAGGTTACTGTTATTAGGGAAATACTTAGTGATTTAGTTACTGTTTATGTTTTATGATTGTTTATTGCTATTATTTAGTTATGCCGCGTCCTCCTCGTCTGAGCCTACTGGACTCCGTCGGTTTTGGGGATGTCCGAGCCTGGGCTCCGCCGGGTTGGCACTGGGAGGTGCTACCTGTCGGGACTGGTACCTTGGTGAGGAATCCGGGTATCATCGTCGACCCGGAGATTCTTTGGTAGCGTCCACGAGGTCCAGGAGCGGTGCAGAGGGAGCCGGGTCTCGAGGAGGTGGTACGTCGTCGTGTTAGGGAGGAGGACGAGCACGTACGACGATGCATGTATATTTTGGATACTAGGTTCTCCAATATCTGGCAGGTTCACGGATCTCACCCGAGCTATTCTCCGGTGATGGTTACTCTTCTCTGGCTGCAGAGCTCCCGTAGCACAGAACGCGACAGCCGAGTTCGCTAGTTTGATATGAGCGAGATGTATTAATAATGTACTTTATATTATGAGCGAGATATGAGCGGGATGTATTAATAATGTACTTTATTTTATATTATTGTACTTTATCTTAATGCAAAATTGTTTCATTATTAGTACGTATTCTTTTTTCTATATCCGAGTTGTCGCAATTGTAATATTTTTTTACTTATTGCAATATTCTTTTTCTGTATTAGTTAAGGTATGGACGGTACACATAATGAAGAGGAGCTTCTCAATATGATAGATGAGAGTACTGGGGTTCTTATTACGATGGCTCCGAGTATCTTAATTTATCTGGAGGAGACGATGGTGAAGACGATAGTGGAGACGATGGTGCTGACTATGGTGGAGACCATGGTGAAGACACCATAATAATAACAAACTCCGTCGAGGTATATAAAGCCTCTATCGATCGATCACTAGTATACATGCACTAATTGATTCGTATTTATGAACTGACGAATGTTTATTCTCTTAGACCTCCGCTTCCGGCCAATCTTCTACAAGGACAAGAGGCCCGACACACAAGTTGCCCGCTGATGTCCGTTTCAACATTGACTTAGTATCTCTGCTGGGTTAACCGTTGGATGCGAAAGAATCCGTGAATGCATTTATAACTCAATGCAGAGTGATTGTTAGAGACACCATCCCGATCACCACGCGAAATTGGAATAAGCCAGGAAAGAAAAGGGATCCAGCTAGGGCTAGTTTTGTAGATGACAGAGCGAGAGATGCGATATGGAATTCTCTCATGACACATTTCACTCTACCTGTCTTGGAGACTGATGAGATCACACAACAAATGACGAGGAAAGTCAAGCACTTTGCTCTTAATAAGATGGGCGAACGATTCAAGGAATGGAAGAAAAGATTGTATCACAAGTATGTCTTGAAGAAAAAAACTCCTCCATTCACTAGTACACTAGAGTTGCAGCAGGATAACTGGGCCGCATTTGTGGAATACAAGAACTCGGCACTAGCTGTGGCAATGTCAAAAAAGAATAAGATAAATGCAGCCAAAAAGAAATATCACCATCATATGGGCACATGTGGCTACAGGAGTGCCATGCCTAAGTGGGATAAAGCTGAGGCTGACCTGGAGGCTAAAGGGGTCACTCCAGCTACGTCTCGTTGGCCCAGGAGGTCAAGAAATTGGGTACTCGGGCATGGGGCATCGTATGACCCAGAAACAGGCGAGATTGTTGCAGCCGAAGAAGTTTCTTCACCCAAGAATGAACTTATTAAAGTGATAAAAGAGGTTGAAGAGGGAACGTTTGTTCCTGACAGAGAGAACGATGGGCTGACAAAGGCTCTCGGAAATCTTGAAAAGGCTGGACGAACAAGAGGGTTCAGACCTTCTTGTCCATGGGTTATCGGGTTTCCCGAGGACCTTGACACGTACAGAAGCCGATCGAGAAAAACAAAGCGGCAAAAAGAGGAGGATACGGAGCGGTTCGCGAGGTTTGAAGCCATGCTGCAGGAGCATCGCCAGGAGCTTAATGAACTGAAAGAACTCCTACAGCAAGATCCTGCACCAGACAGTACGGTCGGCTCATCGCAACGGAAAAGCAGCGTGGCTTCCACGGAGGGCCACGGTAATGATGCAACGATGGATGTGTACCCCGTGGATGCAATTAAGGAGAAGACTAGTTCTGAGCTGCATCTTGAACTAAAGAACATATCCATGAAAGTGGCGGTCGGCTTTGCTTTACCTTCTGCACCGGGAGCGACCTACCATTGCAATCCGATTCCAGCTGGCTATGCTCGTGTCGGTGTGGATGAAGTTCAACCGATGTGTCAGTCACTACAGCTTGACATCCCTGGAGGTGGAGGGGAGATGACACTGGGAGAAGTCACGAGTGGCTTCATTCTTTGGAAAAAAGAATACATCAAGTTTCCAGGCTCGACACCAAGGCCACCTTCTCCACCGAGAAACAATCCATCACCTCCAAGGCCACCGTCTCCTCCCAGTAAAAGTCCACCTCCAAGTCCACCTCCAAGTGCACCGTCTCCTCCCAGTAAAAGTCCACCACCTCCAAGTCCAATCCATGACCCCAACATGAGTCCATCTCAATCTACACAGCCGCCTCCACCCACTAAGGGCCAAAAGCGGAAGAATATCACCGCTCCATCGAGCGATAACCGATGCCCAAAGCGACAGTTGTCGCCCCTCCCAAGAGTACCGCCGGTTTCTCCCAAGAGGGCTTACGACCTGACCGATGAGGAGACCGATGCGGTCGTACGGGCCGAAGTGGATGCTCATTTTAAAAAGAAACAACCTGAGCCAGAGGTCCAAATAAAACCGGAAACCAAGGAGCACTTTAGGAAATTACCGACGTAGCCATCCCAAGCTCAGTTAAATGCGCCAGATGACTATACACGATGTCTTCAGAAGACACTGAAACAGAAGAGATCAAGCGGTAGAGGAAGCATCACAAAAGAGGTTCCCTAGCAGGGGGAACAAGAAAAACAATCGAGTGGTAGCGGAAGCATCAGAACGGACGTCCTCCAGCTGGGGAAACAAGCAAAACAATCGAGTGATAGACGAAGAACCAAAAGAGACGTTCCCCAGCTGGGGAAACAAGCAAATCAATCGCTCCCCCCACTCCAGGTGAACATACCTGAACCTCAACTATATGAGGGAGAACCTATGGATCCGGAAACGGCTAAGATATTGGCCGAGCAATGTAATATGTCTATTCATGACATTCTTCACGGCGATAGGCCCAAGGCTGAGGTAGCACCCAAATTTGTTCACGGGGAGCCTCTGATCAGTTTTGAGAGGCTTCGGGATATGCCAACAAAAATGCAACGATTCCATGAATGGTACATGAAAGCATCAAAATAAGAGCGATATTGGATCATACTGAAAGTTCAAAAATCGCATTACTTCTCTGAAGACGAGGTCCCTGTTGAATTTACAGAATTGTTTCAGTTATTCAATCTAAAGGAACTCGACAAATCTATCCTCAGTTTCTATTGTTTGTAAGTGGTTACTTTATTTATGTAACTAAGTCTCTATCTCAGCTTCTTCAATTCATTGTCAGTAAGTATACTCACTATATTCTTTTGTACGCTATATATAATGATGCAGAATGAAGATTCTCGAATGTAAAAGAAAGGCTATCAATGGATATGGGTTCATTGACCCACATCGAGTTAATGGAGCTATGCTAAAGTATAAGCCACTGGAGACCGAGCAAAACTTGTTGCGGTGTCTCACGAACCAACATTTATGTAATGAAATACTATTTCCTTACCACGACGGCAAGTGAGTTCTTGTATACATTAACTTTTGCTTACTCGATGTTCAGTGTAAATGATGAGTTACTGACGTATGTAAATCTTGAGTATGTACCACTGGATTCTTCTAAGCATTTCAGTTGACTTGGAAAGAGTTTACATCATGGACTCACTAAACAAAGATATTGAATACTACCGCGGCATTATCGATATGCTCCAGAGGTAATTTCAACCATTATCGCACTATATCGGTTTCTTTCGTTCATTTTCTGGGATATCAAGTAGTTATTAACTCATACATTCATTTTCTTTGTCAGGAAGGGTTTGGACACGGTTCAAGAACAAGGTCCGCGGTCAATGGCGTGAGGAGCTATTTTTTAAATCGGTCTCGGTAAGTAGTACGAGCTAAGTCCATGCATCTATTTAATTCTAGTTTATGTGCATTTATCATGCTAGAGTTATTATTTGATTGAATTATATTCTTTTAAAGTGCGTGAGGCAACCACGGGGGACAAATCTATGTGGATTCTGCGTGTGCGAGTTCATTCGCATCACTATTGAGAAGTCCTTGAAAAATGTTCGAGTAAGTAAACAATATATTCACCCTTTATTTTTATTACAAAAAGTTGCGTTGAGTCTAATTCATATGATATCCTTCTTTATAGTTGGACGCGATGCGGGACAAGCTCCTACCAGAGGACCACCTAATAGCAATCCAACAGGAATTTGCTAGATTTTTTGTCGACGAGGTCATAGACCCACGCGGAGAATTCTCTCTAGATAGACCCTAAAGCATCCATGTAATGTTCTCCATGTAATCAAATAGACAGACTCTAGACCCGGTTGAGACTCCATGTAAATTATATTATATATTGCATCAATGTGTACAAGTACTGTGTAGTAGCGTTCTGTATGTATACGAAAACTTATTTCTAATAAAAACACATAATGAAAAATAATTGAACACAAAATAAAAAATAAAAAAAACACAAAACCCTAAAACCCCATCTCCTGCCGCGGCAACCAAATGGCCTAAAACGCTGCCGCGGCAGGGAACCTTTAGTCCTAGTTCGTCTTACGAACCGGGACTAAATGTCCTCCAGCCTAGCGCGCCTCACGGGGCCACGTGGTGGACCTCTAGTCCTGGTTCGTAACAGAACCGAGGCTAATACTTGGACCTTTAGTCCCGCTTTTGCAGTCCCGGGTCGCATTCCGGGACTAAAGGTCCTTACGAACCGGGGCTAATAGCCTGGTTTCTACTAGTGAAAACTGTAGGCCAATTAATTGGCCTCTGCCTTACTAACACACTATTGCAATAATAAATAGTGCACCTTATTTGCCTCCTCTATTACCCTGTTAATCCATCTCTCTAACACTAAAAAACTAGCCATTGAGCTTACCATCATCCAAATGATTCTCTCTTACTAATTATTCCGAATTCAAACGAAATACTTGCCAATGACACCGATACTATGACATACACATCCACGACCTCTAGATCCACCCATGGGCGGAATCACCCTAAGGCTATGCATGTTGAGCTTCAACAGCCTTCCTATAAAAGCCATGGAGACGGATGTGCTGAACCAGATGCTCCACAAACTTTGGTGGGGAGGTGCTGGAGATGCTATCCTAGGAGAGCCAGTCCTTCCATGTGAAGGCTTGACTTGAGGATCCGGGCACCCTTCCAAAGTAGTACGAGCTCGACATCGTTCGCGACTTACCTATATCGTCGATCACCTTGAAGCATCAGGTCACCATGCTTGCCACCGACAACCTCGGTATGCCACCACGTGTGCCCAGAGGACCTGGCCACGGGCCGCTAGCCAGTACGAAGCAGAAGCATACAAAATATATAAATTATTTCCTACCGACACACCATGGTAGATTCAGAAGATGAACAAGCACAAAATCATCGAAGATCTTGCAGAATGTGTTCTCCTTATTGTCTTTTATCTCTTCTCGTTTAGTAAGCGGATAAATGTAAGGTTTGTTTGATTAGTTCCTGTCTAGTTCATCAGCAAACACCTAACATGCAGTACTTACGTTTGACCTAAACTGACCTCAAACTCGTTTCTTTCCATAGACATTATGTTTCTATGGAAATAGACGTGTGGTCGTGAGTGTATAGGATCCATCGTATTGTGGTGTAGAAATCAGACCGACATGCATGTGCAGCCGTTTAGCATGCCTAGACCGAACGCATTGGGGCTTGGGAGACCTCGTGGATGGACATTATTGACCGCTATTTTCTTAGCTGCTGACGGGGTCCGCGTGTCAAAAGGAATACATATCTTTTTTTTTTTGTCTCTACTCACGGATTATGTATTGGGTTCTAGATGTTGGAAGACAATATTTCTATTTGTTTTCATTGCGACCGGCCAAAGGAGAGGTTCTACATGTAAGAAAACGAGTTAAGCAGACGACAATCTAGCTCAACGTAACGGAAACCGGCGTTAGGTCTGTCCAGAGGTACATAAGTAGCGAATCGACGTCCGTTATTGGCATTTCTCCAATTTCCACGTGATAAAAACTCAAATGACATAGGCTAGTTTCACGCATAGTGTCCACGCATCTGATATCGTTCATATGTGCGCATGGGCCGCGAGTTGATTTCTTAGAAGACGAACACAGAAATGACACCTTAACCCCTGCGATGTATCAATCGATATAGTAATCAAATATGAACTGGCCTTTTCTTACGAGCAAGTAGCTAGAGAGAACACGTTAATTGTCGCTGCCGTATTCGATATGACTAGAGATTGCTTCGACAAGCTTACATACAGCTAGCTAGCAGAGATCATTTTAACAAATCCATCCTTCAATTTTATTATATAGTCACCTTGCCGTGTAAAATGGTGAGCGAATCGACGTAGAAATGGCGGCCTTTTCATCCCCAAAATTGAGTAACAAGTCGTTTGGAATCCATCATTTGGGCCTGAAATCCTAAAATTCATTTTACAATTTTATTTCTATGTTGTTTGGTTGACACGAAATTAGGCTGTCATTTTATTTGGTAAATCCATCAAAATATCCCCATATGTAAACCCGATTCCTATCTCAGGCCCGTCATTTGCAAATTCCGGTGGCAACCAAACATGTGGATGTTTTTGGAATCATAATATAAATGAATGAATCCATCTATTCATTTCATTTAGTATCCATGTATTCATTTCATTTCTACTAAATGAAATGAATACCTGAGTGCCAAACGACCTCTAAAAGATTTTCTTTAAAGAAACTTTTTTTGCGAATTAAATAAAAACCTTGAACTAGCCACGGTTCGTAAATGATCGAAAAGGTGTCGGCCACGACCAGAAGTCACCTAAGCTGGAATGCAAGCTGTATCAACACTAATGGTATTTTGTGTTAGTTCAAGGTCAATAGTCTAGACCAAGTACTAATCCATATTGTGTTGACAATTATAATATGGGAAGCACAAATGTCGACCAGTGAGATATTCCCGACGTCACATTGCATAATATAGTTAGAAAGATGAGTAGTATGTCAACTTCTCTTGTTCAGATTTTGTCAATCACTTACCAAACTTTGCAGGGTGCATCCCAACAAAAGAAGGGAAATGGTATGTTGTGCACAAGGGAAGGTAGAATATTCTATGTTGACTTGTCTTCGGTCCATAGCTACCCAGTTGCAGTGTGCCGTATATATTCATTTGTTTTCGTCGCTGCTGACAAGGCAAATAAGGAGTACATTTTAATATTTGGTGTCAAGGTGTCAGCTCCGCAGCACACAACAAAACGTGTGCACATTACAGTCTCTTTAACTCATGCAGCGTTAGGAAAGTAATTTTGGTCAACGCTAAGCATGATGCCAATTAACGACAGATTATATCGCGGTAAGTGGACAAATTTTAATACTGAAGATTATATCAATTGTCCCCGTACCATCCAAAATAATGCTAGATATCTGTTCAATGCAAAACGAGACTGATGTATCCAGTGGCATCATAGCATCTTAATTATACATTCTCATGTCGTTTGATTTTGAATTGACCGTATTCATTAGAAATCGTGAGCTTTTCCTATTCCTCTGAACCAAACAACCAAGTTTATATAATTCATGTGCTTTTCAATTATTGGTTTTGCATATGCAATCCATGTGTTTTTCAATTATTTGTTTTGCATATGCAACCCTATTATGCTCCTGAGGTTTTCCTATTCACGTGTTTTTAGAATCCTCGGAATTAAATAGGCTCTGTACCTTTAAATCTTTGTCGTTTTCTTCCAATGTATCCAAACGGCAACCGAATCCCTATTGAAATTTAAAGAAAAATCACTCTCTTCCTTGTCTCTCTCCACCCACTTTCTCTCTTGTCTTCTATGTGTGTCGGGCTAGGAGGAGGGCGGGCAAATGGAACGGTAGCCTACATGTAGTGGGTCCTTTTCAAAAAATGAAATGGTATCTCAAGGTTTCAAATAATATTGAACATTTTCTAAAGAAATGTAAACATAACTTGTATTTTTGGCCTGGTGTCTGGCGGCGCGAGGATGCCAAACTCGCTCAACTAGGTCGCCTTGTTGGTGGCGAGGCTTCGCGGCCTACAGCTGCTCGAGAGAGCCTCGTGGTTGTTCATGGCGGCTTTGGTGGATAGCATGGAGAAGGCGGGGGATGGGAGAGAGAGGCGTGAATAAGCTATGGTGTATCGGGAGTGGGTAGGTCGGGTGCAGGTGGGTCGCCGACATTAAAGTTGTCATCGACATTAATGTCGGCAATGCTTGGGGAAGACACAGTGTCGACGCGTGGGGAACCAGCAAGGTGGGTGGATGACATTAAAGAACATTGGCAGGCCTCCGAGTCGATGGTAAGCTAGGCCCGCATGTCAGAGTCCTACATGGCTACCATGTCTGAGCAAGTCTGTCACCCACTAGCTGGTCCCCAAGGTTGGGGCGGAAAAGGGATCCTAACACATTTTGGGCATGTGGGAGAGGGCATTTTGGTGTCCCCCTTCCTAAACCACCTCCATATCATCTCTACACACATATATAATAGTTAGCTATAAGTAAGTCCCTCCGTTTTAAAATGTAAGATGTTTTAGTTTTGTAAAAGGAGTGTATCTAGCCGGCGAGGCCCGACATGGCGGCGGCCTGCGCGCCGTGGCGGGGGCGGCTTCCTACATCTCGAGGCGGCGGGGGGTAGTGGTGCGCTCAACTGCTATGGTCTGGTGGCGGCAGGGGCCCAAGCTCGCGGATCTCCGGCGACGGCGGCGGTTGATGCGAGAACGGCGCCTCTTCTTCGATATGTTGTTATAGGGGCGGACCGGAAGAAGGCCGGGATGGTCCTGCCGGAGCTAACCTCTGACGGCGGAGCCCTTGCCTTAAGCTCGAATCGGGGCCCGTAGAGGCCTGATTCGGGCTGGGTGGGCCCTGCTGTCCGGATGGTTCCAGGGGCTCCCGGTAGGCCTAGGAGCCCACCCCTCGGCCAGGTGACTGAGCCCTCGCACGCCCGCTCTTAGGAAGGTGCCAAGGTGGTGTCTGCCATGCTTGTTGTGCGGGATCTCGGATGTCGAGGCGGTTGCCCCGGGAGGTGGACTACGCGGATGTCTCTTCGGGGAGCGACGCGGCGGCGGTGGTGGTTCCTATATTCAGTCATGTGGACAGCGAGGAGGGGACGGCGGGTGACTTTGGTGTTGGCCGTGTTTCGACTTTGGCAGCTCCTAGGTCGTGTGTCGATAGCCTACCTCGGGGATAACGGGCATGTCGGAGGGCGGGGATCGACTCGAAAGTTATTCCGGGAAAAAGCTTTGTGCTTTGGCACCAATGGCGGCAATGTCTGCTGGTATCGTTACCCTTTTGGGGACGTCGTTGTGGCTACCTTCTTCGTGTCAGGGCTCCGGGTAAAAACCCTTAACCTTTGGTCTCAGATGCGGTGGTGCGGTGCGCCATTACCCTCTTGAGGGCGTCGTCGTGCAGCCGCGGTTCACCCCGGTCTCGGCTCGTCATCTTCGGTGGCTAGTTTAGGTTGTCCGCGTTTTTCTTGTTTATTTTGATCTTCTTTGTAAAGGGGTCTCCCCACCATCTTGTATATGTTCAGCCGATGCGGTTTTATTTATAAAGCGGGGCATAAGTCTGTTCCGAGAGATATATGAAAATATTTATACACTATTATAACGTCGCAACATTTACGACTAAACGAAGGATAGATTTAGAATTTTGTGCATTTGCATGCATGTATGTGAAATTTGGTGTAAAATTTTCATATAACTAAAAGACTAGAGGGATCGGAGTTCTCT
Source organism: Avena eriantha (assembly GCA_910589775.1). NCBI lineage: Eukaryota > Viridiplantae > Streptophyta > Magnoliopsida > Poales > Poaceae > Avena > Avena eriantha. The sequence continues at coordinate 494,061,119 of OU342743.1, forward strand.
CATGTCGATGAGTTAAGCTTACACTACAAGGAAAACAAATATATGTAGACAAGCTACTCTGTGGCGCATATGCAAAACCATGAGCGACAGATAAATATCTGTAGCGCATACGGAAAAAACGCCACTGAAGTTTGGCAGTTCAGTGGCACACGAAACCAATATGCGCCATAGAAGTCCACATTTCTGTGGCGCATATTTTTGTGTGCACCACAGAAAGTCATGTTTCTGTGCGCATATAGGTGTACGTGCCACATAATATGGAAAAACAGATCGCCTTTTCAGTTTTGTAAAAAATAAACGAAAATGGTAAAAACTTCAAAAACATAATTACTTTGAGATGTAGTTATATTTTAGGGTGTAGTTGTAGTGAAAATTGAAACACATGAATTTCAATATATTTTTTAAAAATAGGTCATGGCACGGTGAAACGGCCACAACTTTTGCATACGATGCTGGGAAAAAAATCTTTAACCTGTTAAAATGATTGTCTCCAAATTTCCTACTGTTGGGTCCGCAGCAAAGAAAACAAAAAATTTCCTACAGTGTGAACTACACGCCAAGATCTATCTACTAGGTACAAAGAAACGGGTGGACATACATCCAACGAGAACTTACCCTCGAAGACAACGAGTTTTGTTAATGAGTAGGAACTTATGGTTGATGTAGTCGTACACTTGCCGATCTCAAGATCGTGAGGAAGTCCAAGCGCCGCAACTCAGCAGCGCATCCGTACTCGCACACACATTCAAGCCACCGGACAACCTCCACCTCCTCGCTCCAGCGATCCAGCGGAAGCAGCAACTCCTTCCAGACAAAATGCCACCGAGAACATGTATCTCGCTAATCCGAGACCATGGGTGAATAATTCTAGAGGGGGAGAGAGATCCTTCACAAGGAGGTGTGAGGATGAAGGAGGGAATGGGTGGCCTTTTATAGGAGGAAGGGGGGTTCCCCCTCTCTCCATGGCCGGCGCATGGGGGGTGACCACTCACCTCCCCCATTCATGTGGTGGTAACCCCTCCACATTAAAATGCCTCTTGACATTCCCTTTTAAAGTCTCCACTTTAAATGCATTAAATTTTTCCAAATTTAATGCTCTCTCATTTAATGAAACTCTTTTTATTAAATTTATTCAGAATTTTGTTAATTACTTTAATTAACAAACATTCACATATAGCCCCTTGCAATATTTCAATATCACATGCAGAACCACTTTCTGCAATTTCACCCGAAACAATTTCTGGTTTCTATTGAAACAATTCCTGCGCTTTGCAATTCTTTCGTCTGAAACATATGTGCTCCAAAATGGTGTCCGGTAACTCTTAAGTATGCCACCCTACGGTTCACGAATAATGCAGACATGATCGAGGTCCTTCTCCGATCAATAATCAGCAGCGGGACCTGGAGATCCGTACTGACTCCTACACATTCAACGATGACTTCTATGATCGTGAGAACCTTTAACGCTTGTAACTAAATCCCTTTGTCTCTCGATATATTACATGTCCGAGATTTGATCATCGGTATCTCCATACCTAGTTTGATCTCGTTACCGACATGCACTCTTTTTTCTTGTTTCCGTGATATAACATTCTAGTGATCACATCACTTGCTTGCAAGCTATCTTAATGTGATATCACCGAGAGGGCCCAGAGTATATCTATCCGTCATCTGGATTGACAAATTCCACTCTTGATCCATGGGCCTCAACATAACACCTTCGTAGTACTGAACCCATCTTTATAGTCACCCTGTTATGGTGTGACGTTTGATGTTATCAAGATACTCTTCCGGTGTTAGCAATTAACATGATCTCATGGTGTAAGGATAAAGATTACTTCGTATGATGTTATAGCAATATAAACATAATGACTTGATCGTAATGCTATACTTCAGATGAATGTTCATCACATCATTCCACCAATGGTGTGACCTTGTTATTAACAACATCCAATGTCCATGATCAGGAAACCTTGAGCATCTTCTTAATCAACAAGCTAGTCTATAAGAGAGGCATAACTAGGAACCCTTTTTGTTTATTAAACACACATGTATTGATGTTTGCGATCAATACAATTCTAGCATGTAAAATAAACATCTATCATATATAAGGAATATATAATAACAACTTTATTATTGCCTCTCAGGGCATATTTCCTTCACCTACTCGATTTCAACGACCTTTGGTCGTTCGACCTATGGTCGTTCTGGATTTACAGAATCCCAAAATTCTAAAAGAGTAAAAAGTTATGGCCGAAAGAAGATTTTTTACTGTAAAAGAATAAAAAAGGGGTAGAAACTTCTGTGACGCATTTCTCCCATATGCGCCACATAAGTCTTGGGAGGGATTCGTAATTTGAATCCCACCGGCGCCCTTCTCCCTCCCTTTTTCCTTTTTGTCTCCCCACTTCTTCTCTCCTCCCCACTTCTCCTCCCCTCCACACTTCTCCCATTCTCCTCCCTCCTCCTTCTCCACTCTCCGGCGACCTCCTCCTCCACCACCAACTCCAGCGACCTCCTCCTCCTCCACCACCAACTCCGGCGACCTCTGGCGACCTCCTCTTTCTCCTCCACCACCAAATCCGGCGACCTCCTCCTCCACCACCAACAACTCCGGCGACCTCCTCCACCACCACCAACACCAACTCCGACGACCTCCTCCTCCTCCTCCACCACCAACTCCGGCGACCTCCTCCTAGCCCTCCTCTAGCCACTAGCCACCAGCCACCACCACCACCACCTCCGGCCAGATCTATATCTGGCCCGGGTTTTTTTTGAAATTTGAAAAAAACTTCTGTGGTGCATATTGGTCATATGCGCCACAGAAGTTTGAGATCTGGCCCGCCTTTTTTTTAAATTTGGGAAAAAAAACTTCTGTGGCGCATATTGGCCATATGCGCCACAAAAGTTTGAGATTTCTGTGGCGCATTTCAAAATGCGCCACAGAAGATAGTTATCAGTGGCAACGTATCAGTGGCGCATCAGATATGCGCCACGGATAGTGAAAAAGGTGCGCCACTAATAAGGGGTTTCCTAGTAGTGTTAGGTCATCTGAAGTGAGTGTACTGAATTTTGACATGACCTTTATTGTTTCTATGATTTATGAGGGGACAAGTTTGAGTTATGAACATTTATAAACAATATATAAGTTAAAAGGAAATAACTAATGAAAAGAAATTTCAAATTAATAAAGAATATTTTATGTTACAAGTAAGTAAATGAAATGAAATAAATTGAATACAAATAGAAAAGTAGTATTCCTTAATTTTAATCCATATAAATATTGGATTAAGGAATTGTTTACAATAACCCCAAATATAAGTAATATAAACTGAAATATAAGAATAAGATTAATTGTATTTACTTAAATCAAATATTATAATGTTCATTTACAACAATAGAATAAGAAGATAAAGGAATACTATATTACAGTAGTACGAATGTTACAATGTCTTTACAATATTTCAACAAGAAAAGAATTACAAAAGGATAAAAATAAAGAAAACCTTAAAACTAGTCCTAGACTAAATCCTATCTATTTCTCCGTCTTGATCTAGTCTTGTGTCTTCATAGAACACAACCAAAGAGTAAAAGAAATAAAAGATGGGTACTTGTTAGTATTTTACTCTCAGTATTGCAATGCGATGCATTACTTGTCACATCATCGAGTTTTAAATAAAAGGGGTCAAGTGTAAATCTGTTCATATTAGGAATTTGGCCTTAGTTCAACACCATAGGAAATCAAGGGAAAATTTCACCATTAAGAGATCCGACTAACAAGAAAAACAGAATAGTTAAAACTAGGAAATCACTTTTCACTTGAGCTCATCCATAACAAATATTTACACAGCCTTTGAAACTTGAACCTGTAGGTCCCACAGGTAAGAAGCTCACACACACATGCAGTAGTGTGAGTTGTCGACACAACAATAGAGCACCAGGAGGAGAAAAGGGAGAGTCCAACCATAGCTGAATTAATACTACTTCATTTCCACACAAACCACAAAGCACACTACTTGATCTTATAGTTCCTCACTAGATCATCCACAACCGTCAACACCACAGTCCACCACAAGAACAATATTTGTTCTTGCTATATCATCACAGATCCCTTCCACACATACAAACCAGCCAACTGATCTATTCTTGGTGTTGGGGATTTGCTAAATGGGTATCATCATAGCATGTCTCTAATCCGGCTAACCCGGGTGGCCCACAGTTGGTAGCAAGGCCTATGGCCTGCTGGGTGCCCCAGTTAGATGGATCCAGAAGGGAGGCCCATGCCGGATGAAGGAAGGCTACACAGGATTCACTGACGTACTCAGAGCCTTGGAGTGTAGGACACGAAAGACTAGTTAGTATTAGTGTAGGACTCTTTACCTTGTCCAGCAAGGTCCTTTCCCTGTAACCCTAGGTTCTGGTGCCTTTATAAACCGGACATGCGGGAGCCTTTAGGGCACAACCAATCATATTGCTACGAAAACATACAACACCTTGCAGAGCGAACCAATTTCTGTAACTCGGCGTATTGCCATTATAGTGATTTATAACAGGAGTAGAGTTCCGCCACCGTTGTGGAACTTGAACCTGGGTAAACTGTGTTACCTCGTACCCTCCAACTCTCTGCCTTACCCCACGTCTCTAAACACGCACTGTGAGGATCCCTCCATGGCGTACTCGTCGGCAGTACCACGACAGTTGGTGCCCACCATGGGGCAAGAGGCGCTTTGAGCTCTACAACAGGCGAGGTCCAAGTTCTTAGCGGGAATCGGTGACACCGTAGACATCAGACGCATTCTCTTCTCCGACAATGTCCCAATCGTCCCTCCATATGAGTTCTGGGTGCCAGCGAAGACGAACCCTACACGCTGCTCCGTCATCCCCTTCGGAGACATCCACATCTTCATCGGTGAAACTGACTCGGGTCCTAGCTCCCAGGAAGTCGGAAACTCGTCAAGGCCCGCACGGACCACCTACGGGAAGGACACGTTCGCGGAAGAATCTCCACTGTACCTCTCTCTGGAGTATGGCGGCTCATATTAGGAAAATTCAAGGCCCATCCAAACCGCCCCTATGCAGGATATAAAGGTGGAAGGACCCGGCAAATCCGCTTGGCTTCCCCGAGCGTTAGAGATGCGTAGGTCACACTTTGTCGGCATCATCACCATCTTCGGTCTGGCCAGATGCGTTCAAAGGGACGGAGAACCTCCCCGCGAATACCTTGCCTGATGGATGAGGGTGAGGAAAACCCTAGAGGGTGATCACACCGACAAACTCGTTTACCACTTCGTGGAAAGTCCCACGCCTAGAACACTCCTTCGGCATACCCTCCGAAGATGGTAGGCTGCAGGACCTCTCACCCTTGGCGAGATGGTCGCAATTGTCAATGAATACGCGGACGCCGAGGAGAACACCCAAGCCATGCCTAGGCCTGAAGCAGGAGGAAACAACAACAACGGCCCACCTCCATCACCCTCCACATCCACCGTTGATAACACTGAAGCCAACTCCGACTCCGTCCTTGACGCACTATACACCGACATCAATATGGATGGCAGCGACTCAGATGCTAATTTGGAGGAATATGATGTTGTTATGAGGGAGATCAAGCAGGAGATCGAGAAGGAGGAGCACGCCGAGAAGACCAACACATCCCACCAGGTGCTAGTCGCCATTGGGGGCATGATGGAAGAAGACGGACAGGAACCGGAACGTGAAAGAGCTCCGCCCACACCTACGGTTACCCGAGCGGCAGCAGCCAAGAAACCCGCCGAGCCTCTGGCTCCGGCCAAGGCCATGCCCCCTCAGGTTATCCACCCACAGAAGGTGCAGGAACTCACCACAACCCCTAGTACTGCCAAGCAGTCAAATCAGCCACCACCGCCACCGTGAACGTCTGCAGCTGGCAATCCATTGGTTACCCCTACCAACAAGGCGATCTACGGTGCACTCCTCATCGAGCCTATTACCGTTGCCCATATCTGGAGCGTTATGGAGCTTGAGTTGAAGCGCGTAGCAATCCTAGCGGAGGCTAAATGCATCACGGAACAGGGCACTAAGCTAGATGAAGACATGGCCAAGGCGCGACAATCTATCAAGGCGGCAAGAGCTATGGAGGCTGAGTACAAGCAGTTGCTACCAAAGCACAAAGCAAAGAAAGCACCAACTCACGTCATCGAAGATCCCGACATTCGGCGCAAGTTGGGATATGGCGGATCCAACCTGGCAAAAGCCACCACATACATTGATTCAGAGGGGAGGCAAGTAATGGCAACTCCCGCCCTCAACATTGCCGTCACCAAGACCCTCCTGCAGCAGGATAGGTGGCCAGAAGCAGTTGCTCAGGTATACGACCTCGTTGCCAAAGCATGCAAGCAATAGGAGAAGGCCATCCCACAGAGGCTTGAGTCCAACCCGGAGCTTTTCCAGTCAACCCTGAACAGCCGCAGAAGGCCGGGATCTCCCCGTGATGAAGGATCTCACACAGGCTTTACGGAGCGAACACGAAGGGCAGCGCTCAATAAGGCTGATGCCATACCCATATAATCCTACCACGAAGAAAAGTCTCACCCTTGTCTGTCGCTGCCTCAACCACCATCATGGCGTCACGAGGAGCCACAGCCGCGCCATCGTACAAGCATGCCACTGCCTAGCCGTCCCCAATTCGGTATCGTTATACGCGACCAGGTCGAACAACCCCGGTATGTCGAAGAGCGCAACGGCATTGAAGGACACACGAGCAAATCCGGCAAGGAAGCACCACGTCCGACAAGTATCCGCAACATGCACGAGGAGTCGCAGGAAGGGAACAATAAGAAGGCCAATGTAGGGAGCCCCCGGATTAATCCTCTGAGAATCCCTGTTATGCATACAACCACGATCCCATGATCAGTTAGTCGTGGCACATAACCGACAAGTATCATTACAACATCCGAAACATATCAAATTACAAGACTTACATAGGTGCCATTATGGCTACATCAATAATCATCAGCCGAACTTCATCAAGCGTAGAGCCCGATCCATGCCTTAACCTATAGGCAACTGACTGGGAGAACGTCCCAGCTCGCATAGTCGCCAACATCATCTTCTTCTTGAAATCTAACCAAGTTAATAGCCAGGGACAATGCCAGTAAGTACTTTGAACGTACTCGCAAACCACCTTAGGAGAATAGTAATATCAAGAGGATATGCAATATGGCTGTGGTAGTAGGAGGGCTCCAAGAGAGGTTCGTTTCTCACATAGTTTCTCTTGTAGATATAACATCTACATATCTTTGTTGAAAACTTTTGTAAAACATTTTGCAAACCCTTTTGAAAAGTTTTGGAAACACATTAGGACTGGGTCACCCATTTGTTCCTTTCTTCAGGTCGTCCCACGACCAAACTCCTTTCATTCTGTTCTGACCATCCCATGGTCAGAACAGGTATCCTTTCCGACCATCCCATGGTCAAAACATTTCAAATCCATTGCTTTTACGAAATCCTTTTTGAAAACAAAACCAGCACCGCTCTACAGAAGTTTGTCCAACCCGTCCTTAACCGTGAACACGGCTATTCGAATAGATTTACACTCTGCAGAGGTTGTACACTTTACCCACACCATCCGGGTACACTACCCTGATCTACACCGATCGTGGGTCGAGTAACCGATCAAGACTCTCTGGATGCCCATTCCAATATAAGTGCCTACCCTATGAGTGTTGTTCCCCTCAATACCGAGACGTCGGGTACCGAGCACCAACCGGAGCACTTTTTCCACTTCCCAAGTGAGCGCTTTCAATGAGGGGCTCATAGTAATGCGTGGAGGCCAACAGACCCTTCGTTCCTTCTCCCGGTCGATGTCCCACATGGACCGTTTGTCCAGAGAAGGCCCACCCTCCAGGGAGTTTCATCCCCTGTAGTAGTTGCGAGGCAGCTTATACCAGACTAGATAACCATCAAATCCAGCCCTGTCCCATTCCAGAGTAATGTGGTTGCACGGGTTAAGTTGTTATAGCTAAACTGCAAAGAACCGGGTGTGTTTTTGTAAAACTTTTTCCTCCAGCTTTGCTTCAGCATTTGTTAAAACAAAACCTTTTTCTTTCTCAACAACTCCTGGGAGGTTCCACCTCACCAAGGTTTTATTGTAAAACATTTGGTAAAACTTTTTCGGGGGTCTTCCCATCCTCTAGTTTTGCTTCGGCTAAAACGGGGTCTCCAGAGGGTTATGGTGGTATACACCATCTATTCTACTAGGGGCCAGTAGGTGTCATCAAGGGGTTTGTACTTAATAATACAAAACTGTAATAGTTCGGAGGAGCCAAACCACTACCATATATTCATCAACATATAGTAAAACAGTGCAATTTTCATAAACAGTAGATAAAACATGCATAAGTAAACAGTAGGACAAGGCTTATGAGCAAGAAGGTGGCTTGCCAGATGATCAACAATATGGAAATATGTCCCTGGACTTCTTCTTAGAATACCATAATGTCCAATAATAATTATCACTTCTCCTGGTCACCGGTTTCATCGCAACTATCGTCGTCAGGGGGCACACATACAAACAAGCAAGTCCACAATCAATCAAGGCATTCAAACATCAAAACCATACAGCAAGCAAATGTTAATACAAGTTTACAAATCAGTAGTGGTGTTGAGAGAATGGATTAGAAGGATTGGGAGCATGTTGTGGAACAGTGAAGGAAACCATATGGGTTTCATAATCTAGACACTAGGGATGAGAGAGTTTTGGACCAAAGAATTATTCTATGAGATACCATTGTAAAAACATGATACCAACATATAAGTATTGATAAAGTGGAACCAACAAAAGTGGTTTCGCTATTTTATCATTTACCAAAGATTTATAGTGATTTTTATAGTGAATAAGACTCTAGTTTTAGGAAATAGTTCACCAGAAAAGTTGTGGAGCTCCAAAAATTATTTCCTTTGGTGGTTAGGTAGGTATTGAGGTACTTGTTCACTAAGAGTTGGAATAACTCCAAAATAATTACCAGAATGCCCTCAGGAAATTCCCAAATGCAGTTCTTGAGCTATTTTGTATTTTTCACAAAATTAAATCTACAGAACCTTTTGATTTGATTCAATGGACACATGGTAGGTATTTAGAATACCTTTCTATAGAAATTGAATCACCCAATTTGGATTTGTAAAACTTCTGTAGTGATTTTTCTACTTGAAATACCCTAGGTAGAGATGATTAATTCACCAAAATTAATCAGAGCCTCAATAAAATTTGATATCCTGGGTTTTGAGACACTTTAGTGTACCAAATCACAGAGAGTTGGAATAAACTCAAAACATGTTATAGTTTGCCTTAAGGAATTTTATAAAGTCAAATATGAACTGTTTTTGTTATTTTTGTTAAAGGAATACCAAAGCTCCACTTGGAAGGGAACCAATGCTGCAAGATAGGTACTTTCAATACCTTCCAGAAGATGCTGGATATACCCTATTTGGATAGAGGAAACTCACTGAGGAAAATATTCATTGGAAAAGATACTTTTTAGATATTTACTTTCTAGAAAATCATAGAAACTAATATGGGCCTAGGGTTTGATGTGGATGTTAGTAAAAACCCTATAGAACATGAAGGAATTTATATCTAAGAAAAAGCTACTATTTTTCAATTTCATATTTATTTAAACTAAACATCCTTTGAACAGATATGTAGTATAAATTAATAATAAAAGAAATCTCCGGGCAGGCCAGAACTGACCAGACCTAGCTACCAAGTACTGGGCCGGCCCAAATGCCCTTCCCGGGAGCGTGGGAGACTGCAGGTCAAAATGGCTCTGCGGGCCCCGCTTGTCATGGACGTGGAGCACCGAAGCGGTAAGGAGGCCCAGGGGCCGTCCGATCAAGTGGAGATGGACGGTCCACCGTCGTCTTCTCCGACGGACACCATCGGTAGCGTGTAAACCCTAGGAGGTGGCGGAAAGGCATGGTAGCTCACCTGGGAGCACGGGGAGGTGGAGCCGAGGTTGCAGAACGACACGGCGCACCGAGGGGAGCACATCGAGGGGCTAGGTGGTGGGGTTTGACGATGGAGTCCCGCTCGAGCATGCTCGCCCGCAAGGCGGGTTCGGGTGGGAACTAGGGGAGCTCGTTGGTGGCATGCATGTCGACATAGAGGGTGCAGGAAGGACGCGGGGCTCTTGGGGAGCACTAGGAGGGCTCCAGCCGTGTTGCAGGGGCTCGGGGAGGTCGGGCTCGCCGGAGGGCACCGTTTCGGGCATGCGCTGGACGGAGGTGTCTCTAGCGTCCCTGGGACAAAACAGAGGCATGGGGTGTGAGTTACGGCATGTAGGTCATGAATCAACAGAGAGAGAGAGAGGAAAGAGAGGCTTGGGGGCAAGGACATGCTCAACCCTTCAAAGAAGGCCGAGAGGAGCTTTCCTCCTTTTCCATGGCGATGGGGAGCCAGGGATCTAGATCTGGAGCTCAGGAAGAGGTAGGTGGGAGTGTGGAGGCGAAATTAGTCCAGGGGAAGGAGGTGTAGTGGCTTTTGGTCCTTTATTTCGAGTGGGGGTGGTGCATGGTGGAACTTGTCCATGGAGGGGTTAGGAGGGGAGGGTTGGTCACTGGTTGGTCGAGCTGGGTGGTGCTGGAGATAGTGTGGGCCTGAGCATGACCAGAGAGGGAGAGGGGAGTGGCTGCTGTTGCTTTGCAGATTTTGCAAGTTATGGTCTATCTCTCCTTCTCTCTTTCCAAGAGAAAAAGACAATGGGAGGGGGTGTGCTACAGTATTTTTCGACCAGAGGGAGGAGAGGTGTGTTGTGCAAGTTTGTTTGACCAAGTTAGTGTAGGTTTGCTGGGTTTTTTATTTGAGGGTTTGCTAACTTGGAAAAATTGATCAAATCGATGGCTATGAAGAAAGTCTAAAAACTTGCATTGGAAAAGATGAGGAAATGGTACTGGTGCGTAGATGAGGTCAAGATACACCTCCAGGAATTATTTGGGTTTTTTTAGGGAATTTTAGATGCATTTTATATCAATTATTCAAAAGTGCAGAAATGGTTTTTAGCAATTTATTTGGTATTTTTTAATTGTACAAGTTGATTTTTTGATGTGAGGTGATCCCAAATGTGAATACACACTTAGGGGAATTTTCGCAAGATTTATTGGGGCTTAAAAGTATTTAAAACATTTATTATCCCATTTCTGCCATTTAAGAAAATAGGCAAAAAGAAATAATAAAACTCTTCAAAAATATTTATTTTTAAGTGGGATGATAGGGTATTGTATATAGGACTCAAAAGTACTTAGAGCTGGGGAAGTGTTTTGGCAAAAACCAAACCTTACTTTGGGAGAGGAGTTTTGGAGATTTTGACTATTAAAGAGATTTATTAGATTTGGTGCCATAATAATTATGGATAATATTTTATAAATCTTGGTGATCAAGGTAGATGATGTAGAAAAGGTGTAGTAAGCATTTGCAACCTTGGGATTGGAGAATCCAAGTTGATTTTGGTAAAATACCCTAGATTAAGGATCTAGGGTGATGTTAATTTCATACCATCAAAACCTTGTTGGATCTTGGGTCTCCGAGCTCCCCTTGATGCAAGGGATAGATGGATAGTTAGAAAAAGTCATATATATGATCATGGCAGAAGGAGTTTGGATTAGTTACATTTGAGGTGGTCTGGAAGTGATGGCAAACTTTGTTGAAAATAAGGCTGCCATACCAGATGAGTCATGATGCCTTATAAACCATGTTGGTTTAATAAGCACAAAGATCCACTTAGAACAAGTGAAGTAGATATTGATATACCTATATTATTAGAACACAACCATGCAATGATTTGGTCCACAAAAGGTTGGATGATGGTGTGAGCTTCTGTCAAAGTAGGCATGTTGACTAGATTTGCAGGAATAGTTATTTTCTTGCCTGCAAAACCATCAAGAACAAGTGGGTTGGAGGATGATATAACCCAGGGCACGAGTGGTCCTTGGTAGTCCTTAGGATGGTTAACAAGGTGGTTCAGATGCATTTTCAAATATGCATAAGGGTTGAGAAAGGGAGGCATTCAAAAAGGTGATGTTGGAAATAGTTTTCCAGACTTGGCCAAATTTGGCAGATTTAGTGTTTTTGACTAGATTAAGAGAGAGAAGGCTTTTGATGGATAGCAAGATACCAAAGCATCATCAAGTGGATGAGGTTGAGGTGTAGATTGAGTAGATGGGATCCATTCTTGATATTGGTCTTCATTGACTTGGAAACTTCTAGAATGGATCACTGCAGAATTGATCTGGTTAAGGGTTTTAGATGATCACCTTGTGGCTAGAGATTAGATCCAGATTGTATTCTTTCTTAGGGTTTGGTGGTTTTTAAAGTATCTTGATCCTAGTGGATGAGCTCCTAGAGTAGCTCATACTACTTCTAAGCAAACAAGTCAAACAGCAGATCAAGGCAACTCATCTTATAATCAAACCAACTACTACTGGGGTTACCATCAAGCTTAGATTGAGGTAAGGATGGGTATTTTGAATAGGTTGGAGTTGAAGAAGGTAAGGTCCTTGGTATCCCTACCAAGATTATAATTCAAAGGTTCTATACAAGGTTTTGAGAATCCTAGAGGTAGGGGTATTTGAAGGTTCTTTCTTGAAAACATAAGGAGATTATATTATATGTCTCTCCATAGTTTTTTCAACAGAAGATACTAAAATAGTTTTGGTTACATAAGCGTCTTGGCTCATGTTTTGAAATGCCAGAACTTTGAGAATATATAAAATGAGCCAGGATAGTTTTGCTAAATAGCTTTTTGCAGATGTTGAGGTAAGGAGTATATCTTCTAATACACAATCATAAGCATAAACACAGTCAAACAATAGGCAACCACTTCATCACTAAACAAGAAAAAGTTTTTGTTCCCCCTGCTTTTTGCATTCTGGACAACTAATCAGGGTTGCTGAAATTGGGATGTTACAGCCAACCCACCGCCTCCACCGCCACCGTCGCCACCTAGCAGCCATCATGGCGGAGGGCATGGTGGATCTCATAAATCACACCACAACTCCTTTCCCCATGACAGAAAAGGGAAGCAACCAGAGTTGTACGACGCACGTTCATAGCTGGACAAGATCCAAGAAGCTCGGGAGCTCCCGTACCTTGGGCCACATTGTTTTGGACTAGTAATTCGGGCCACAACTTACCCCAAGGGTCTCCTGATAGACAAGACTATCAAGCCCTATGACGGCACCGCCAAACCAGATACATGGTTGTAGGACTACAGCAAAGCGATTCACATCGCAGGGGGAAACCCTAATTTCATCGTCAAGTACCTCCCACTTATGCTCACCGGTACCGCCCGACAATGGATTGACAACTTGCCGGAGAAATCAATATGCAATTGGTTGGACATGCATGAAGCGTTCACCAAGAACTTCGAGGGTACGTACAAACGTCCCTACACTGTCGGAGACCTACAGTGGTGCGTACAAGAAAATGATGAAACATCTCGTGCCTACCTATCTCACTGGCTGGATATGAAAAATTCCTACACAGGGGTGCACGAACAAACCGCTATGGCCGCCTTCATTGACGGTCTGGAGAAGGGAACTCTGCTCCAGCATACGTTGAAGCGCAAGCAAGATAACAATGAGCTCAACCTCAATGCAGTGATTGTCATGGCTAGCGAGTTCGCCGCTGCTGATGACGACGCAAGAGGATCGTTGTCGTCAATAGCAATCCCTACCCAAGCCAGGAAAAACAATAATAACAAGCGGAAGACTCTGCCCGAAGAGAAGCAAACAGCCGACATGGTCGCCACAACATTCACTAGCAGAGGCAGAGACGGACAACATGGTCGTGGCTGGGTGGCTAGCCATGGACAGTAGAGGAGTGATTCTACACCCTCAGCACCCTGTGTTCCCCAAACGTACGAAGAGTACCGCGATATGCCGTGTTTCGTCCACCTAGATGTGATTGGCAAAGCAACCCACACCAATCGCTAATGCAAATTTATCCATGACCTCAAGGAAGATCCTGAGTCCGGCTACAAGCAAAGTCGGAAGAATAGACCCCGCGGAAAAGGCAAAGGGAAGAAGGAGGAGGAATCCAAGGATTCAGGTGATATGGATGAAGATGTGGAACCCAAATCAGTTGACAAGGGTGAGGGTAAAGGGAAAAACCCCTTTGAGAAGAAGGCTCAAGTCTACCACACTTTCCTTGGTACACCTACCGTCCGGGCCCAAAAAAACTCTCTAAGGATACTGATGGCTACCCTCCCTCCGGTTCCCCAGTATGTCAGGTGGTCGGAGATTCCAATCACTTGGGATAGGAAGGATCACCCAGATCTTATCCCAATGGAGAACCAGTATGCCATGGTCATCAACCCTTTGATTGACGGCATAGAGTTCACCAAGTGCCTCGTGGACAGTGGAAGCAGCATCAACATCATGTACCTGGATACACTTCACAATATGAACTTAATGGAGACCCAGCTAAGGAAGAGCAACACCGTGTTCCATGGTGTTGTCCCTAGCCGACAAGCTAATTCCCTGGGCTGCATCACCCTCCCAGTCGCTTTTGACAATGTTAACAACTACCGCCAATAATGCATGACCTTTGAAGTGGTGCCTTTCAAGAGCGTGTATCACGTCATCTTCGGGCGTGACATCTTCCACTCCTTCCTCGCAAGGCCATGCTTTGTCTACAACAAGCTCAAGATACCTAGACCAAATGGCATCATCACCGTTGATGAAAGCTTCACCAAGGCATGGGAGTGCAAGATCAGCAAAGCCGCCTTCGCCGAAGCGTTCCTCTACGCTGAGGAGTTCAAGGAGATCAAGAGCCAGGTCGATGCCTCTGAGATACCGGCTTCAAAGAAGCAGATCACTACCACCGAACCCGCAATCAAGGCCGCCATCAAGACCAAACAGGTGGAGCTTGTGGAAGGAGATTCCTCCAAGACCACCGCCATTGGCATGAACCTAGATCCCAAGTAGGAAAGCGGGCTCTTCAAGTTCCTCCGTGAGAGTAGGGACATCTTCGCCTGGCAACCTACCGACATGAAAGGTGTACCTAGGGAACTTGCCGAGCACAACTTGAATATTGATCTTATGCCAAACCAGTGAAAAAACCTCTACGATGCTTTGGTGATGAAAGACGAAGGGCTATAGGCAAAGAAATAGCTAGGTTACTTGAGGCTGGCTTTATCCGAGAAGTTATTCACACCCGATGGGTGGCAAATCATGTACTTGTCCCCAAAAAGGGAACCAATGAATTAAGAATGTGCGTTGA
Organism: Avena eriantha; assembly: GCA_910589775.1. Classification (NCBI taxonomy): domain Eukaryota; kingdom Viridiplantae; phylum Streptophyta; class Magnoliopsida; order Poales; family Poaceae; genus Avena; species Avena eriantha. Next base: position 494,076,372 of record OU342743.1, read on the forward strand.
TTACACTGGCTTGAACAAAGCGTGTTTGCTTTGCCTCGCATTGACAAAGTCATTGATTCGATGGCTGGCTCGGAACTTCTGTGTTTTCTCGATGCCTACTCAAGTTACCACGAAATCCAGATGCGAAAGTCGGACCAATTGGCCACTTTGTTTACCACACCATACGTCACGTACTCCTATGTCACGATACCCTTTGGGCTGAAAAACGTGGGTGATACATACCAATGGACAATGCAATGCTGCCTGCATGACCAAATAGGTCACAATGTACACGCTTACATAGACGACATCATGGTAATGTCAAAGAAATCAAACGATCTTATCACTAACTTATTGGAAACCTTTGATAATCTCCAGAAATACAACATGAGACGCCTTTGAAATCACCTACAAGAGGCACGACGCTATCTAGTCACAAGCATTGTCGGATTTTATTGCAGATTGGAAATAACTACTGGAAGACACTCCTGTGCCAGAGCCAGAATATTGGGTCATGCACTTTGACGGATCAAAGCTACTCAATGGATCGGGGGCTGGTATATTACTACAATCACCAACAGGGGAGAAGTTGCAATACGTCCTGCAGATCCACTTCAACGCTACCAACAACATGGCGGAGTATGAGGCCCTCATTCATGGACTACGAGTAGCCAAGGATATTGGCATCAAGCGCATAGTTTGCTGTGGAGATTCCAACTTGGTTGCCTAGCAAGTAGCTGGCACCTGGAACACGCGGAACCCTATGATGGCGGCATATCGAGATGAAGTAGACGATATTACCAAGTGCTTCGACGGCTACAAAGTCAAGTACGTCAAAAGGAAGGAGAATGAGGCGGTAGATCTGCTATCAAAGCTTGGATCAGCTCGCCGACCAATTCTGCCAGGCGTTTTCCTGGAGCATTTAAGGACCCCATCCGTGAAGGGAGCGGACCCTGACAATCGGATAGAGTGGACTCATTCGTTAACACAGTAACAGTGACCTCTCCGACTTGGACGAAACCATTCATGGACTATCTACAAGACGGAACTTTGCTTACCGACGAAGTCGAAACCCGGCAAATAGTACGAAGAGCAAAAGGCTACATCATCATTGACTGCCAGCTATACAAAAGAAGTACCATAGGAGTTTTCCTTTGATGCGTCTCCCAGCAACAAGGTATTGAAATTCTTAGAGAGATACATCTCAGAGATTACGGGCATCATGCCGCTCCCTGATTGTTGGTGGCTAAGGCCTTCCGACAAGGATTCTACTGGTTAACTGCCAAGGCAGACGCTGACAAGCTGGTACAGACGTGTCTTGGGTGTCAGTTCTATGCAAGACAATCAAGTGTTCCAGCTGAAGATTTGTGAACCATACAATAACTTGGCTGTTTACAGTCTGGGGGCTGGACATCGTGGGACCTTTGCAGATAGCAGCTTGTGGATTTACACACTTGCTAGTAGCAGTGGATAAAATTTCACAAAATGTATTGAATATAAACCCATTAGAAAGCTTGATGGGGTAACAACCCTAAAATTTGTCCGAGATCTAGTGGTGAGATTTGGTGTCCCACAAAGCATCATCACCGACAATGGCAGAAATTTGTTTCTCGGAGAAGTTAAGGAGTACTGTCATGAAAAAGGCATCTGCCTTGACCTAGCATCTATGGTACACCCACAATCTAATGGAAAAGTTGAATGAGCCAATGGACTAATTCTGCACGCAATCAAGCCATGCTTAGAGGCACTGCTACACAGAGCAGCTGGAGCCTGGGCGGAGGAATTACAATCTGTATTGTGGAGTTTAAGAACAACACCCAAAGGATCCACTGGCTTGACTCCTTTCTTCATGATTTATGGAGCAGAAGCAGTCCTACCATCCGACATCCTCCACGATGCAACAAGAGTCGCTGCCTACAAGGAGGATGATGTTGAAGAATCCAGACGCTTATCTGTGGACCTACTTGACGAAGAGCACGTGCTGGCATGCCATAGATCCACCGTCTACCAGCAGAAGCTATGTGGCTACCATATTCGCCGTGTTAAGCATTGCTCGTTTAAAGAAGGGGATTTGGTGCTTAGACTCAAGTAGGAGAAACCACACAAACTATCCCCGCCTTGGGAAGGACCGTTTGTCATAAGCAAAGCATTGCTAATGGTTCCTATTACCTCGTCGATATTCATGAGTTAAAAGATAGGCCTAAAAATCGCAAGCGCAAGCAACGTGACTCCGATGATGATTACCCGGAGATAGATCGGCCATGGAACATAGCACAGCTACGTCCCTTTTACACTTAGAATATTTTATATTATGTAATAAGTTTCTTATATGGTCAATGAAATAAAGCATTTGGTTCACTCATATTCTCTAAGTCTTTTACCTCCTTTGGACCATAGAAACCCTTTATGCGCAAGTTTGCATTTGCACTTGTGAAAATTCCGCCTACGTGCGTTAGCTTAAGTTTTCTGGTCTACACGTTTTCTGAAGTTTTTATGTGGATTCCTGAGTAGTGACTTATCGGCACTCAAAGCCGGCGATTTTTCTCTTAGGTTCTTGACGGTGCTATTAAGCATCATCACCTGAGAGCATAGTTCTGTGCCGCGAGTCTTCCATCTCACGAAAGGTGAAGCATACAAACCAGAATAATGGATAAGCCATCACTTGCTTAAAAAATATAGACATGCTGGAAACATATAAGTAGCAGGAAACTTGAGTACAAGTTTTTTCCGCCTTACAAACACATAAGTTTTTCCACATACACATTGTAGAGATACATTTAATACAAATATTGTTTTTATGGCTCTACTGCAGGGGACTTCATGGTGGAATCAGCATCAGCAACAAGAGAGCCAGGCCAGGAAAGCTCATCAAACTCGGAAGGAGATGGGTTAGACTCAGAAGAAGCCATGTCCTCTTCAAGTATCTCGGCAGGCACGAAGACATCCGCCTTGACCATCTTGGCAACTCTGGTGTCAAAGCGGGCAAGGGAGTTCCAAATAGCGGCGCTATCGATCTCTTTCCCTTCCTCTTCCAACTTGGGCATTCCAGAGGTCACCAAATCAATGTTGGCGTTGTCGTAGTGTGCTTTGACCATGGACATGGTCATCCTTGCACCAGCCCGGATGCAAGAGGCTTTCCAGTCCTTCACTTTCTCGGGGGCTCGGCGTGGGATTTCCGAGTACTTGGCCGCTGAGTATGCCGCCTTGATGTTTATCCCTAAAGGCTGGGCTATCTCCTTGGCCTGTGCAATGGTGGTGCTGACGAAGTTGCCGGCAAGAATCATGCATTCCTTCGGATCCGGATCACCTTCACCCAAGTTGGTCAAGCCAATGGGAGTTGTAGTTTGCATAAGATACAAGGACCATGAGTATAACTACATAAAACATTTGTCCAAAGTACAGAATTGATCAAGACAGAGGAAACATATAGAAGATGCTGGATTTGTCTTGCTTGCATGTCTCCGCCAAGATGCCATGCTCATCCTGAAGTTTCTTGTATGCCTCAAGGCTCCTAGAGTTTTGCTCTTGGGAAGCTTGGTTTTGCTCCTTGAGACGTTCAATTTCTTCCTTCAGGCGCTGCATCTCGGCATCTGCAGACTCTTGCATGATCTTCATCGCCTCACCATGGCCCTTCACTACCTCGTCCAAGTCTTTCTTCAAGATCTTGTTTTTATTGTCAAGCTCTTGAATATGCTTCGATTGCTCGACAATTCCCTTGGCCTTGGCAATAAGTTCTGTAAGATGGCAAAACAAGAACATTTTGAGAACACAGAACAAATTGACTATGAGCAATAGCAAGGAAAAAGTCGGAGGAAAATAGACTCTTGCTATTCACGATCTGTTCCTTCAAGAAAGCTGTTTTACCCTTTTCAGCATCCAGGTCCGCCTATAGCTTGGCATATTTCTCATTGGCCTTCTTCCTCTGGGCACTCTCATTCTGTGTAAGCAAAAGCATTTAGTTTCTCTTAGAAGCTCCTAGCCGGAACTATTCTAGTTTCATCTAGAAGCTTGGGGGCTACAATATGATATTTTGATCTATGACTAGTTGTTCCAGAGCATCTAGTCGGAACTTTGCTAAAAGTTTCAATTAGAAGCTCGGGGGCTACAGGATTAAATTTCAAAGACAAGTATGCTACTCTTAGAGCATCTAGCCAGAACTTTTTCTAGTTTCACCCAGATGCTTGGGGGCTACACTATCAAGGTCTACTCTTAGTTCTTTGGAGCACTCAAGCCAATAACTATTGTTTATCCACCTAAGAGCTCGGGGGCTACAGAGGGATATGTTATACGATAAAAGATAAAGTTTAAAAGACTTATAATGGCAATAACTTTGAGATTGTTTGCCAAATTGGCATATGCATTGTGGAAGATGTCGGAATTGTTGTACACGGCATCCGCCTGCTAGATAAGATCGTCCAAGCTCAAAGTTGGAGGCACCGGAGGAAGTGGCATAGTAGAAGCCAGAGGGGTAGATGAAGCTCTGGCCGACTGCCGTGTTACTATGACAGTTAAAGGTGCAGAAGCTCCGGCCTTGTCAGTTGTTGCTGCCGCTACTGCCTCTACCTCCCTTAACAGCTCTTTTCCTTTTTTAGTGGCATCCTTAGCCGGAGCTTCAGCCACTTTGGAGGAAGTACTCTCCTGCATCGCCTGTCCACTGGGAGTGACATGGGTATACCCTACAGGTACTCGAGCTTGGTATATACAGCCTGAATACAGTGGAAGCCCAGGTGTCGCGAAGGCCCAAATGGAGAACTCAAGTAACCTACGGACTCTCGATTTCTTGCGGAACAAGGAGAAGCTAAAGATAGAAAGTTTAAAGGGAAAAACCTAATCTGTAACCGACTCGATCTGCTACCCAAGACCTAGCCTATCTATATAAAGGCTAGGAGGGGGCGGCGAGGAGGACACACGCAACCCTAGTTTCCACAACCCTCGCCAGATTGCATCTGCGCACCATTGTAATCCTTGATTCCTTCAATAATTCCACGAGCAGACAAGCAGGAGTAGGGACCTTTGCGAGGCCTGAACCTGGGTAAATCTTCGAGTCCCCTGTGTGCTTGTTTGCTAGCCGATAGATGTCTCTAGCGCTCCCTCCTTCTCCAAAACCCAAGTCCATAACAATGGGCATTGATGAGTTAAACCCTCATCAATTGGCGTCGTCTGTGGGAAACGGGACTGCTGATGTTACGGCTTCTTCGGCCCCATCAACCGCAATCTACAACTCCACAACAGCGGAGATTCGCCAGCTCTTCGACGCGTTCGACTTCACCATCCACACGCCAGCCACTCGCCCGGCTTTCGAGTCCGTGGGCGACGGAATCAGCCTGGCAATCGGGAGCTTCCGCTTCCAAGTTGGTCAGATGGGCACGCTTCGCATGCCCGACCAGCCGACGACACCATCGATTGCTCCAGCATCATGGTTCCCACTGCCGATCGGCACCCTCAGTGAACTCAATGCCTCGACAACAGTTGGGAATATGGTCAGCGACAGCAATCACGAATCTGATCTGAACGATATGGCAAATGAAAATTGAGCCTATGGCTTTGGATCTGAAAGTTGTGGGAGCAGCAGCTTCCCCAACCACTTAATGTGCGCCGTCATCAACGCGGGCGACTCCTCTGCCAATCGCGACAACACGGGAAATGGTGGCCATGAAGCCGACCTGCCAAACGGCGGACCACCAAACAGCGGCCCTACCAACGGTGCCCCTGTCAACAACGGAGGGGCAGCCGAACCTCCTACCATGGTGAACAAGCACACCGGCGAGCATATCGTGATCAGGCTCAACGATCTCGAGTGGGCCCGTTGCCGAGAAGCTCTACGAGGCAATCCCCTGCCTCCAAGCACGTTGCAAGAGATGCTAATGGGCTACCATTGGCTACTTAAGGAGGAATACAGATGCCAGCTGCAAATAATCACACAACTCGAAGCGCGTAAAAAGGCGGCAGACAAGTCGAGCCTTCGACGGGCCGGACTCTCCTCCCACGAAGGATCCTCCTCCAAGGGCAACGAGTACGTGGCCAACAAGAGACGATCTCGAATGGCCCATCTCACCGAGCAGGAGCGCATAGTAGCTGCAAAAGTCCTCGACTTCAGCTCTATGACAGTCGACACTCGGGGCAATGTAGTCCCAAAGACGCCACAGGCAGCGGTGACGGCGGCCACCATGTACATGCTCAACAATCAGCTGCCAGCTGGAGATCCCCGAGCTGCCATGCACTGATCTACGATCATCGGCTTGGGATTAGTCGAGGCTGCTCTCGTCAAAGAGCCAGCGCCGGAGCCAAAGAAAAGCAAGGCCCTAGAGAAATGCTACTCCTCACCATCATCCAGCGATGATAGTCACGAGCTGTCTCGACGCCGCCGCTCACGGCGACACGACCATGACTACGACGCGCGCGATGACATCACGCAGTGCAAAATCGACAAATCAAGGGCGCGATTTGCCCGATCGACTGACTCAGAAGACGAAGATGTGGAGCTCTATGGCGCTAGATGCTTCAGCAGAGCCATCTAGCAAAAGCGAATGCCCATGGGGTTTAAGCTCCCATCAGAAAACCCGAAGTTCGACGGTCTGTAGGACCCGAAAATCTAGCTAGAAGACCATATCTCCTCCATCAGGCTCCACGGCGGGAGTCGAAGCACGGCCATGCAATGCATGCAGCTACAGCTGCAGGGCGCCGCCCGAGCATGGCTCAACAACCTCCCACGCGGATCCATTCGTAACTGGGAAGATCTGGTCTACAGCTTTGTGCACAACTTCAAGGGCACCTACAAAAGGCCCGCATCAATCGAAGAGCTGAGATGCTGCCAGCAAAGGTCGAGCGAGTCTCTACACTCATAGATCTAGAGGTGGTCCATCATCAAGATCTCCGCAGAAAATATCTCGGAGGATCGCGCGATTGACGCATTCAACGGTGGCATACGCCGCATAGAGCTCAGGGAGGAGCTAGGCCACTTGAAGCCCAAAACCATCGACCACCTGATGGAAATCATGAATCGATGGGCAGATGGAGAAGATTCGGTGAAGAATCGTGTTAAGTAGAACTCGAACGTAGACGCGACCGCCGAAGCAAATGTCGCATGTGCATCTACGATGACCGCGACGACATCAACATGGTCACAGCCGGCTACGCCGACATACGCGACCACAACTGCAACAACGGCTACCGCGGCAGTGGATACCGCGACTCTGGGAAAACCACGCAAGTATGGCAGCGCCGCACTCGCGATGAGGCACCCGCAACATTCATCGAAGACAAGTTGTCCGGGCCATGCACTGTGCACTTCTACATCGACAAGCACGACGGCAAAAAGAACTCCAGCCACCTCCTCAAGGACTGCCGTGAGTTCCTCAAGCTTCATGAGGGCCTAGCTCGGATGAATCGCGACGCTGTCAACAGGGGCTACGGAGCTGCCCGAGGTGCCGTGGCACATGGAGCTCCGCCACCACCACCTAGACCACCCCCAAATGCAGCTGTGCCGGACCAGCACCACGGAGGAGAGCCATACTCACGGGCCATGAGTACCATGATGATCCAAAAGGGACGTCCCTCAAATCGGGTGCAGAAGGCCATCACTCCCCAAGTCAACTTGGCGACAAACTCACCACCATCCACCACTGAGTACCTCGTCCAAGCCATTGTCTCCTCGTCCTCGAGGCACAAATTGGAGGTTTCGACATGAGCCGCGTCTTCATGGACGGCGGATGCGGTATCAACCTTATGTTCGTGAATACCTTGCGAGCAATGAGGATCCCTCTGACCTTCCTAGAGGCCTCAGATACAACAATCCACGGCATCGTCCCAGGCAAAGGCATGTATCCTCTTGGTAAAATCAACCTTGATGTCATCTTTGGCACGTCGAAAAACTTTCGACGTGAACGCATCGACTTCGAAGTCGTCGACTGGCCCTCACAGTACCACTGCATCCTCGGACGTGTCGCGTTTGCCAGGTTCATGGTAGTGCCCCATTACGCCTACTTGCAGAAAAAAATGCTAGGACCTAACGGCATCATCACAATCAATGGGAGCTTCGAGAGATCCAACAGTTGCGATAGGGAATTCAACAGAATCTCCCAGTCCTTCGGCATGAAGGAGAAACTCGCAAGATTGAAGGAGTCGACAGACAACAGTCTGCCCCCATAAGCCGGCCAAGCTCACCCGAACTGTCCTTCGACTCATCGGTGCACACGAAGAAAGTTTAGGTCCACCCATCGGATCCCGCCAAGACAGCCCTCATCGCCAACAACTTGAGTCCCGCATAGGAACTCGCGCTCGTCGAATTTCTCCGTGAGCACTGGGAAATCTTCGCCTGGTGTCCAGCGGACATGCTAGGAGTTCCCATGGAATTTGGCGAGCACGCACTCAATGTCAACCTAGATGCAAGGCCAATCAAACAAACAATTCGGCGACTATCCGAACCAAGAGCAAAGGCAGTTGGAATGGAGATCAACAGACTCCTCAACGCCAAATTCATACGCGAGATCAAGGACAGCACTTGGCTCGCCAATATGGTGCTAGTACCAAAAAACGACACGGATATCCTGCGGATGTGCGTGGACTTCACCTCTCTAAATAAGCACTACCCGAAGGACCACTTCCTGCTGCCACGAATCGACCAGATCATCCACTCCACCGCGGGATGTGAGCGCCTCTGCTTCCTCGACGCCTACTCAGGCTACAACCAAATTCGAATGAAGGAGGAAGATCAAGAAAAATGGCGTTTACAACGCCTTTTGGTGTATTCTTCTACAACACAATGCCCTTCAGGCTGAAGAACGTAGGAGCCACCTACCAGTGGTGCATGCAGGCTTTCCTCAAGAACCAACTTGGTCACAACATCCAAGTCTATGTTGACGACATAGTAATCAAGACCAAAGAGGAAGCCTCACTAATCGATGATCTGCGCGAAACCTTTGCCAACCTCGACCGCTACCGGATCAAGCTCAATCCGGACAAATGCGCCTTCGGCGTACCATCTAGGCAACTACTCGGGTATCTTATCTCCGCGAGAGGGATCGAAGCAAACCCGAAGAAAATAAAAGCCAGGCCATGGAGAAGCTGAAAAACATAAGAGGTGTCCAGCAGCTGGCTAGGAGAATCATGGTGCTTAGTCGATTCATCAGTTGAATGGGCAAAAAGGCACTACCTTTCTACCAACTCCTCCGCAAAGCTGAAAGTTCGAGTGGACCAACGAGGCACAAGAAGCATTCGAAGACCTCAAGCGCCTACTGTCCACTTCGCCAGTACTGGTGACCCCACGCGAAAGGGAACCATTGTTGATGTACATCTCTGCCACAAACCAGGTAGTTAGCACAGTGCTCGTAGTAGAACGAGCCGACGGAAACAAGGCCCACGGAGTACAGCGCCCAGTCTACTACCTTAGTGAGGTACTTACGCCAACAAAATAGCGGTACCCGCACTACCAGAAACTGGCGTACGGCGTCTTCATGACAACCCAGCGACTGCGCCACTACTTCCAGGAACACCCAATTGTGGTAGTCAACGATGCCCCGCTTGGGCACATCCTCAACAATCCCGACGCCACCGGATGAGTCGCACTTTGGGGAATCGAACTGTCTCCACGAGACATTACATTCGAAAAACGTGATGCAATCAAGTCGCAAGTTCTCCCTGACTTCCTCGTGCACTGGATGGAGAACCAGCTCCCCGAAAAACCAGATATGTCCTACCTCTGGACAATGCACTTCGATGGTTCAAAGCGAAAGGATGGGGCCAGCGCAGGTGTCATACTGACATCGCCCCAGGGAGACAAGCTGAAATATATCCTGCGAATGCAGTTCACCGCCTCCAACAATGAAGCTGAATACGAGGCCCTACTACACGGGATGAGGATGGCAAAAGCCTGTGGCGCCAAGAGGCTCGTAATATATGGCGACTCCAAGCTGGTCGTCAACCAGACAATGCACGAGTGCGACGCACTGAACGACAACATGATCGCCTATCAACGTCAGTTATGGCGAATCCAAGAATTCTGCGAGAATCTGGGAATCAACGTCAGTTATGCCTCCGTGGCACATCCACAGACCAACGGTCAGGTCGAAAAAGCTAACGGGCTCGTCTGCGGCGGCATCAAGAAGCGACTCCTCCGGCCAATCAAACAGGCCGCCGGCTGCTAGCCAGAGGAGTTGCAATTGGTACTCTAGAGTCTACGCACAACTCCAAACAGCGCCATAGGGTACACCCCGTTCCTCATGGTGCACGGGGCTGAAACGGTGCTACCCACATAAGTACGATACAAGGCACCACGAGTGGTCGCTTACAGCGAGCAGGAGTCAACTCTTGCACTCAAAGACTCCGTCGGCCTCCTTGATGAAGCTCGGGAAATCGCCGCCGAAAGATCAACGATCTACTAGCAGAACCTGCGCAACTACCATAGTAGAAGGCTACGCCCCAGGTCCTTCGTCGAAGGTGACTTGGTCCTGCGATTGAAACAGCAAGGGCATCTCAAACTCGAGTCCCCCTAGGAGGGACCTTACGTGATTACAGAAGTAATCCCAGGTGGCGCCTATCACCTTAAATATTTCGAGACTGGAGTCGCATACTCCAACCCTTGGAATGTCGCGCAGCTGCGGCGCTTCTACCCTTAGTCGTTTTTACTTTTACATTGCAAATAAGGCTACTTAGCCACACATTGTACCTCGTACCATTCTGTGAATAAATAAAGCTAAGTGCCCCAAAACTTTGTGTTCCTTTTATTTTTGCAATTAATCCACTCGGGGGCTGCGCCACCCTATACACATCTGTTCTACGAACTAACGCGATATCCTGAGTAGCTGGCACACCAATCGAAACCCTTGATAAACACCAACCAAGTTGCAACGCACCTGATAGGTTGGCAAGGGGCTGAGATAAACACAAGTCAGGCTAACGAAAAGGAATCGCATAGTGCAATGCACTCACAAAACATACACGCTAACAAGCTCTTTATACATCAATGTCAATCAATTATACACAGCATATATATGAACTTTACAACACTGGTACAACTATGTGCAAGATACAGACTAAACTACTATTGCAGCAAAGGAACGTTGGTCTGCTCCTCGAAGAAGTCGACGATCTCCTCCGCTAGGCGATCCACCGCCTGGTAGTGAGGAACCATGTTCCAAGTCGAACCCGCTGGCGACGCTGGCGGTCCGGCCGCAATTGCGGCAACGTCCACATCAGGTCTGTGCAGTCGCACCAGCTATAGAGCAGCCTTGGCACCAGCCACTAGCTGCTGCTGTACACACTCGCGGACCGCATTCAAGTCTTGGAATTTGGCAAGAAGGGCCAGCAGGCTCGATGGAACGATGTCCAGCGGGAACATCATTCGATAAATATTCTTCAAGCACGATTGCGACTTCTTCAGGAAGTGAAGCACTCGCGACGCCCGATCCTGCAGGGTCGCCAGTGCGATTGCGCGATCATGATCCACCCAGAAGTATCCACTCGCCTGAAGCTGCACCTGGGTTAGATCATTCATGCGAATGGCAATCCTATCTGTTTCATCCTGTGGATGGTGCGCACTGACAACTATACCAAGAAAAGGTAGAAGTATGAAGACAACAAACTACTGCAAGTGACTACAAGGAAAAGATACGGAAGAAGAAAAATAACATTTGAATTGGTCGCCCGGCTGCATCACTTCTCCTAACAGTTATTGTTCTCGGGTGGCAGCCTTCTCCGCCTTCGACTTCCATACATCCGCGTTACCACAGAATACGGGCAATTCACGCTCTAACTGCTTCACGCGGTCACAGAGTCGCGAGAGTAGAGACAGCTCATCCACCCTTGAGCGCGGCGGCGCCAAGGTGTCATCAAGGGGTGTCGAATCCTGAGGTTCCCTCAAAGGATCACTCGATGTTCCCTATCACAAGTCAAGCAAGAGACAATAAGAAGACTAAGGCGAGGCATAGACAAAAGACTCGAGTGCATTCAAGATTAACAAAGTATCAGCAGATACACTCGCCAAAAGGCATGTTCTCGACAAAAGACATAAGCTATTTAACTATTACAAGACGCGACTGCTGAGGAGCGATTGGCTTCTTCGACTTCGACTTCGGTTTTGGGGGCCTCATAGAGTCTGTGGTAGTGTCAGACGCCACAGACTTCCCGCCGGCCCCTAACGTTGCAGCCTTCACCACCTTCTTGGCTCGCTGAAGCTCCTCAGAGTACTTCACAACTGTATTGATCAGCTGCGGCCCGTACTTGCCACAAGCAGTTGCGAAAGGAGCAAAGACTACCTGCTGGCCATCTGTGCTGAGAAGCATCGCCTTGGACACTACTGCAGGATCAACTTCGACTCCGTGGGCTTGAACCATTGCGAGTGACATTGAAGCGCCAACCGCATGGAGTGAGTTCTTGAAGCTAGAGGGAATGCCTCCGGCAAGGGACTCCACCAGCTCATCCATATTCTCGATCAACTCAGCTTTGGGCGCCAGCTCTTCCCGGAGGCGACTGAGCATGCCCTTGGCCTTGGTGAGCGTCCCCTGAACAGCAGTGTTGCGATCTTCTACTACCGAAATGGCACCTGCCAGGGCATCATCATGACGGAGTGCCTGGGGATCGAAGCTCAGACCGCTGGCATCTACACAAAACCAAAGCATGGGCACAAAAGTTAGCACTAACAACAAATCTGAAAGAAGAGAAAAAGCAAAAAATTTAGACAAGGGAGTACCTGAGAGAGCCTTGGCAATCGAGAAACGTTGTTCCTCGAATAACTTCTCCCTAGCTGCGATGGAGGTGCGGAGATCCTCTTCGCATTTCTGCGATTCGTCATGCGCCGTGATTGCCTCATCACGGCTCTCCACCGCCGCAGAAAGCGTTTTCTGAAGGGAAGCAGTGCTACGAAGGAGTACGTTATGCTCAGGTGCGACACAAACAAAGATAAATTGTTAGTCGAATATATCACAAGGATGCAGAAGAAAAAGTAAGGAACACTCACTTTCAACGGCGCGATGTCGATTGTCCAGCATTGCATGCTGACGACCCATCGCGAGCACCTGCTCCGCCAGACGAGCGGCTTCCTTCACAATGAGCTGTGACAAAAGACATAGTAAAGGATCAACAGATGGCATAGATGAAAATTCGACTGCAAAATCAGAAGAAGAGATATTACACATACATGATCCTCCAATCACTCCGAAGTTGATGGATGCGCAGACATCCGGATAACCATCTGGTGCTCCACATTGTGTGGAGAACTTGATGAGTTATGACCGGAGTAGGCCGCCAATGGAGGAGAAGGGGCGCGCTCAGCCATTTACTTGGCTTTGGAGGCCACGACTCCAGATTCCTTCAAAAATTGTACGTCGCCAGAGGATGACGACGCTGGTTGACTGCAGAATAAAATCAACATCAAGAAAAAGCAACTTCAAAAGAAGAACCAGAAGGAAGACTTGCACACTTACCAATCAAACTTGTCAAAATCGAAGGTTTGATCCCCCGACTCTGACGACGACTCCTTCGGCAGTCGCATCTTCTTGCGAGAAGATGGCGCCACGGCACTCATAGGAACGGCAGGTATTGGCGACTATGCGCCAATAGCTGCACCTTCCGGAGTCGAAGGAGACGATGCATCCGAATCCTTGTTGCGCGAATGCTTGCGAGTATCAGGACCACTCGACTCGGGGGCTTCCTCCTCCACATCAGATGGGACGGTCGACTCCGACTCGTCCTCTTTCAGGGCTTCACGAGGGATAACCCCCTCAGGAAGAGGGGCATACAGGGCGACATCCCCCAATCCTGCATATAGAAAAACTATTTAGCACAAGTCAAGAAAAACAGAAAAGAAGCAGTCGACAAACAAAGCTACTACGTAGCACAACTGTACCTCAGGAGGAGGGTTAGCAACATCGAAGGGAGGTACGTCTGGATCATTGGGAAGCACATCCTTGGCGGTGTACTTGGTGACCAGTCGCACCCTTTTATCTACCTCACTCGCGGAAATGCCATCGGCAGATACGCGAGTGACATCATCCGTGCCAGCCCACTAGAACATAGGATGGACTGTGGCCTGCAGGGGCTGGACGCGACGGCACAACCATGTGCGAATGAGGGCGCAGCCTCCCTCCTCTTTACCCATGCGACTCTCGAGGTCGTAGACGCGCTCGTATAGCACATCTGTCTCCGCGGACTCGTCGGGCATCACTACGTTCTTCCAGGAGCACCTCCTCTTGCACGGCGTCGCGGGATCGAAGGGCGCGAGTCTGAAGTGGTCTCCATCGGCCTTCAGGTCGCGGATGTAGAACCACTTGTCCCTCCACCCTTGGACGGACACCGTGAGATTGATGTCGAAGTATGTGGTAGAGGAGTCGACGTGGATACCGCAGCCGCCTACATCGTAGACTACGGAGCCAGACGCCGATTGGCGCTTTAGCTTGAAGAGACGGAAGTGCGGCTCGATTCCGAGACAGTACTCGCAAAGAGTAATGTAGCAAGCTACATGGAGGATGGAGTTGCGGGACAGCTAATGCAGCTGGAGCCCATAGAAACAGAGAAGGCCCCTGAAGAAAGGATGCAGGGGCAATGAGAAACCGCGGATGATGAACGCTAGGAACATCACCCGAATACCGGTAGGAGGGGAAGGGATTACCTCGCTGCCAGGGACTGATGGCTCAATGCACGGCACCCAGAAAAGTGCTGGTGCGGTGTTGATGTAGAGCTCGTTGGGAACCCCAAGAGGAAGGTATGATGAGCACAGCAGCAAGTTTCCCTCAGTTACGAAACCAAGGTTTAATCGAACCAGTAGGAGCAAGGAAACACCCCAAAGGTGTTACTAGCTGAGCTTTGGTAGGGCCCACTACCAGTGCTAGTAGCAACGTGGAGACCTGCACAACACAACCACAGAACTTTCTCCCCAACTTGCGATGAGGTTGTCAATGGAAAGAAGTAAAAGTTTGCAGAAAGTAAACACAAAGCAGTAATCAGTTTATAGATTGTATTTAAAGAAAAGGACTAGGATCCATAGTTCACTAGAGGTGGCTCCCCTTAAGATAGATAACATGTTGGGTGAACAAATTACAGCGGGGCATATACTAATCATCTTGACTCCTTTGAGACTTGATTGGGCATTATAACATTATACATAGACCGCCATCCAACTGCATCTATGACTAATAATCCACCTTCAGGTTATCATCCGAACCCCCTCAAGTATTAAGTTGCAAGCAACAAATTATTGATTTACGAACTGCGTGTAAAGTAAACAATACGATTGTTCTATGAACAAAGGATTGTTGTTTTCTCCCTAGTAGCAACAGCACATCTAGTACCTTAGATATTTCTGTCACTTCCCCAGATTACCAGAGGCATGAACCCACTATCGAGCATAAATACTAACTCTTGGAGTTGCTAGCATCTACTCGCTCAAAATAGCTACTAACAACGGAAAGCATGCAAGATCACAAATAACAAAGACATGGAAGAATCAATAATCAATCTGAAATAGCATCTCCATATCCATCGGATCCCCGCAAACACAACATGCAGAATTACAAATAGATGATCTTGATCATAAACGGAGCTCACAAGATCTAGACATGAAAGCACAAAGGAGAAGAACCAGCCGTCAAGCTACTACATGGATCCGTAGTCCAAGGATGAACTACTCACGCATCACACCGGAGGCTTGCATGGTGATGAAGAAGGCCTCTAGGGTGAATTCTCCTCTCCGGCAGGGTGCCGGGAAGAGCTTTAGATCCCTCCCGATCTAGGGATGGAGATGACGGCGGCTACAGACTCTTTCGTGGATTTTTGATCGGGTACTTAGGGTTTTCGTCCCGAGGGCAATATATAGGCAGAAGGAGAGGCCGAGAGGGTGCCGAGAGCGGCCGCACCACCCCTGGCGCGGGCCAGGCCTGGTCGCCCGGCCAGGTGGTGTGGTGGCTCCCTGGCCTTCTCCGTCTCGTATTCTGGCACTTGATAACTTCCGGAAAAATAGGCACTTTGGCTTTTGTCCCGTCCAATTTCGAGAATATTCATTTTCTGACTTTCCTGGAACCAAAAACACCAGAAAACAGGCAGCTGGCACTGTGGCTCTTGTTAATAGGTTAGTCCAAGAAGTCATATGAAAAGTACTCCAAAGTTGGAACAAAACACAATAAAGTGGATAAAACCAAGCATGGAATATCAAAAATTATAGATACATTTGCAATGTATCAACATCCCCAAGCTTAAATCCTGCTCGTCCTCAAGTAGGTAAGTGATAAAAAGAAAGATAATTTTTGAGGTGACATGGACCATCAAAGATTTGATCAAAGTATTTGCAAAACATTCAAAGTTGGGATCATAGTACTTCAATCATAGCATGAAAGACAAAGGTCTAGCAATAAGTCAAAGAAACTAAGATGCAACATGAAAAGGCACAAACAAAAGATTCATGAATAACAATGCTTTGCAAGACGTTTGTTTGTTTCACATAAACAAAACATAGCATAATAGTATTCAGCTTGTCCCTCAATAGAGTAGCAAATATAAATGCATAGGACACCTTCAAAGTTCATAAGAGTGACTGGATACAATAGTTTAAAACAAGCAATATCAAAGTATGCATCAATCAACTAGTCTTGGGACAATGCACATAGAACTAAGAATGGCCACTATGCTCTCAAAGTAAGTGCATAAAGATAGAAGGTGGAGAATCAATGTAATGGTGAAAGAAAAGCCTTTGTAAAAGGAAGTAGGGATTCAAGTCTCATAAAGAGCTTCCAAAAATTATGGTACTTATAGCTTTCAGCTCTCATTGCCCCTATCATAAGCATCTTTAAGGTGATTAAGGTTTAAGTGACACAACTAAGAGGATATTCTTGACAAGTTATAAACCGAAATCTCATGCACCTTACTTACGAAGACCGATCCTCATGCTACTCAACTTCAGTCACGAGTAAGCTCTTGTCATTGTAAGTACATGTGTATCATTAAAAACCGCTAACGGGGTACCCCTTGCACATGATACGGGAGCTTTCCCATAATCAAAATGACAAGGCAAGCAGACAATGAGCATCTCAGCGATCTTTTTATTTGCTATTTGCATAGGTTTTTATTGAGGATGCTTCATAGAGTGCTCATTATGGTGATGCTGCAAGTTTCCACCATGATTGGGCATGGCTTAGGCAAGCGGCCCAGGCGTTTCTCTAACACACATACAAACTCCATGATCTTACAAGTTCCACTTTTATTTCACACCGCCGGGATCCGTAAGCAAAAGAACATGATATCAACGGGGTACAAAGTACAAGTGCAATGTTGAAAGCGTTCCCCATGAAACATGGTTCTGCTAATTTCAACTTATAAAGCGCAAGCATATACGCAACAAAGAAGGACCCAATGGTTCAAGTATATGAGATGCAAAAGGTAAAGTGTGCCATCAAGTTCGTGAGAGCTTTAATCACTAGTTTTCTCGTGACAAGTTTAATTTGGAAGGTAAACAAAAGCATGAATATACTTGGAATAGCATAAGCTAGTAGGTAGGTATGGTGGACTCTTTGGAATAACTTGTTTTAGGGAGTTGGATGCATGAGTGGAACTCATACTTTGTTGTGGAGGCTAGCAAAAGACTAGGAGCGACAAACTAAGAGAGCAATAATGGCCATAATCATGCAGAGCGACAAAACATCATTGATCAAAGCATAAAGTGATACTACAAGTTGAAAACTAAAGGATCATAAAGACTATGGTGACTTGAGATAGTCATAACATGGTGTGAGCATGTGCCAAGTCAACCCAAATAAAGCATCAAAGGAGAATACCACTATACTATGCTTTAATATGCTAAAACAACGCATGATTCATCCAAGGCACATTAAGCAATATCAGTTGTTTATAACAAGTCATGCTACAGAAAAGAATACTAAGCATAAAGCCAAAACAATATCAAGCATGGCACGACAAAGCATAGGCCACAGTCAAAAACGAGCTCTTTTTACCACATAAGTATGAACTTTCCTACTCTTTTCCAAACCAAACCAAACTATTTGCAAACCAATGTATGAAAGAGGGGGTCCAACCAATTTATTCAGAAAACTAAGCAAACCAATCAAAATAAAAACCAAAACAAAAACGAAAAAGAAGACGCTCCAAGAAAAACACAACTGTGCATGAAACAATAAAAATGAAGCGTTTGGAAGAAACCTGGAATTTTTATTGATGAAGAAGGGGATGCCTTGGGCATCCCCAAGTTTTGATGCTTGTACTTCTTGGATATCTCTTGGGGTGACACGCGTGGCATCCCCAAGCTTGAGCTTTAGTCCATTCTTCATCTCATTACTCATTCCTTCCATACACCTGAAATTTTTCCTTCATACAAAACTTCACACAATTTTTATTAGCAACATTAGTGCACTCAAGATAAATAAGTCTTAAGGTTCAGTTATAACACCAAATAAACTTCCATTAGAACACAAGCTACTGTAGCACTTCCCTCAAAAAGCTCGATTCCCCAAAAGAACTAAAAAAGGAACCCATAAGAAGCAAATGCAGAAAATGACAGAAATCTGTCAAAACAGACCAGTAGGTAAAGACGAATTTTTTAGAAGACCTTCTGTTGCTCAAATAAAAAAGTGTTGCACTAACGAAAGTTAGATAACAACCTGGGTCAGAAGCACAAAAACTTACAGCTCAATCCGACATACAGAGCTCTCTCATGAATGTTTACGGTGAAGCACAAAAATCTGTTTCGGGACAGCAACTTTCCCAATCATTACTTCTCTCTCATTAGAGGTTACTCTTGGCACAAAAAGCAAATAAATAAAGATAAGGAGAGGTTATTACAGAGGTAATAACTTCCAAGACTCATCTAAAACTTTTGGGTTATCTCCCAATAAGTACTTTTCTTTAACGCCTTTAAGTTAGGCATAAGAAGCAAGAAAAAGAATCAAGTGTTCTCAAATGAAGAAGCATTAAGACCAAATTTTGTTTTCATAGGAAAAGCAAAAGAAATCTTTTCTCTCTTTTTAGGGAAGTTTTCTATACCTTTCTTGAGTGGGAGTTGATATTTAATGGTGCCTTCTTTCATATCAATGATGGCACCAACAGTTCTAAGAAAAGGTCTTCCCAAAGTAATAGGACAAGAAGCATTGCATTCAACATCCAAAACATAGAAATCAACGGGGACATAGGAATTGTTAACCATAATAAGAACATCATTAATACTCCCCATGAGTTTCTTTTTAGCATTATCATCAAGTGGGACATTCAAATAACAATCTTCAAGTGGAGGCAAATCAAGCATATCATAAATCCTTCTAGGCATAATAGAAACACTACTATCAAGATCACAAAAAGCTTTGAAATCAAAGCCATTCACTTTCATATTAATGATGGGCTCCCAACCATCCTCTTGTTTTATAGGAATAGAAGCTTTATATTTCATCTTTTCTTCTTTAATCTTTATGAGAGCATCAGTAATGTGTTTTGTAAAAGCCATGTTCATAGCACTAGCATTAGGACTTTTAGCAAGCTTTTGTAGGAACTTAATAACTTCAGAGACGTTGCAACCATCAACATCAAAATCAAACTTATCATCTAAAGTAGTAGAACTATTACTAGTCTCAACACTAGTGGTGGTAATAGTAGAAACACTAATGTTTCTAGCAATTTCACCTTCTCTTTCCCACTTAGCATGTAATTCAGCTAATAGTCTAACATTTTCATCAATTCTTACTTGTATGACATTAGTAGCTGCAAAGGGATTCTCATTAATTTCAGGTTTAGCAGCCATTTTACTCAAAGTAGATTGAGCTTCAGCTAAATATGCTATATTTCTTTCAGCATTAGAGAGTTTTTCCTCAATAGTTTTATTGAAAGGAGTTTGTTTACTAATAAACTCTTTAACCATAACTTCAAGTTCAGAGGGAGCACTCCTATTATTGTTGTAAGAATTTACATAAGCATTACCATTGTTGGGAGGATATGGCTTATAATAGTTGTTACCAAAATTACTCCTATAAGCATTATTACCATAAGCATTGTTGCCAAAATTGTTATTTCTTATGAAGTTCACATCAACTTGCTCTTCTTGAGCAACCAAAGAAGCCAAAGGGACATTATTTGGATCAATATGGGCTTTCCCATTAACAAGCATAGACATAATAATATCAATTTTATCACTCAAGGAGGAGGTTTCCTCAACAGAATTTACCTTCTTACCTTGTGGAGCTCTCTCAGTATGCCAGTCAGAATAATTAACCATCATATTGTCCAGAAGTTTTGTTGCAGCACCCAAAGTGATGGTCATAAAGGTACCTCCAGCAGCTGAATCCAATAGGTTCCTTGAAGAATAGTTCAATCCTGCATAAAAAGTTTGGATGATCATCCAAGCAGTCAGTCCATGAGTGGGACAATTCTTTACCAAAGATTTCATTCTTTCCCAAGCTTGAGCAACATGTTCATTATCAAGTTGTTTAAACTTCATTATTTCACTTCTCATAGATATAATCTTAGCAGGAGGATAGTATTTTCCAATGAAAGCATCTTTGCACTTAGTCCAAGAATCAATACTATTCCTAGTTAAGGAATTTAACCATTCTTTAGCTTTTCCTCTCAAAGAGAAAGGAAACAATTTCAGCTTAATAATATCATCTATGTCCCTATGCTTTTGCATCTCACAAAGTTCAACAAAGTTATTTAGATGGGAAGCAGCATCTTCATTACCAATACTAGAAAATTGTTCTCTCATAACAAGATTGAGCAAAGCAGGTTTTATCTCAAAGAAAGTATCTTCAGGCACAGGTGGAGCAATAGGTGTGCTCATAAAATCATTGTTGTTGGTGCTAGTGAAGTCACACAACTTAGTCATTTTTGTGTGTTTTCAAATAAGAAAGCAAACTAGTAAAACTAATTTTTTTGTGTTTTTGATAAAGAAACAAGCAAACAAAGCAAAAAGAAACTAAGCAAAACAAAAATAACAAAGTAAAGAGATTGGTTATGAGGGACTCCCCTTGTGAATATGTCCTTGACTCCCCGGCAACGGCGCAAAAAATCGCTTGATGGCTCAATGCACGGCGCCCAGAAAAGTGCTGGTGCGGTGTTGATGTAGAGCTCGTTGGGAACCCCAAGAGGAAGGTATGATGAGCACAGCAGCAAGTTTCCCTCAGTTATGAAACCAAGGTTTAATCGAACCAGTAGGAGCAAGGAAACACCCCAAAGGTGTTACTAGCTGAGCTTTGGCAGGGCGCACTACCAGTGCTAGTAGCAACGTGGAGACCTGCACAACACAACCACAGAACTTTGTCCCCAACTTGCGATGAGGTTGTCAATCTCACCGTGTTTTGCAGAAAACAAAGGATTAAATGTATTGAATGGAAATAAGTAAAAGTTTGCAGAAAGTAAACACCAAGCAGTAAATAGTTTATAGATTGTATGTAAAGAAATGGACCGGGATCCATAGTTCACTAGAGGTGGCTCTCCTTAAGATAGATAACATGTTGGGTGAACAAATTATAGCGGGGCAATTGACAAACACCGAGAAATCAATACATGCATATATTAATCATCTTGACTCCTTTGAGACTTGATCGGGCATTACAACATTATACATAGACCGCCATCCAACTGCATCTATGACTAATAATCCACCTTTATGTTACCATCCGAACCCCCTCCAGTATTAAGTTGCAAGCAACAGATTATTGCTTTACGAACTGCGTGTAAAGTAAACAATATGATTGTTCTATGAACAAAGGATTGTTGTTTTCTCCCTAGTAGCAACAGCTCATCTAGTACCTTAGATATTTCTGTCACTTCCCCAGATTACCAGAGGCATGAACCCACTATCGAGCATAAATAATAACTCTTGGAGTTGCTAGCATCTACTCGGCCAAGATAACTACTAACAATGGAAAGCATGCAAGATCACGAATAACAAAGACATGAAAGAATCAATAATTAATCTGAAATAGCATCTCAATATCCATCGGATCCCCGCAAACACAACATGCAGAATTATAAATAGATGATCTTGATCATGAACGGAGCTCACAAGATCTAGACATGAAAGCACAAAGGAGAAGAACCAGCCATCTAGCTACTACATGGATCCGTAGTCCAAGGATGAACTACTCACGCATCACACCGGAGGCTTGCATGGTGATGAAGAAGGCCTCTAGGGTGAATTCCCCTCTCCGGCAGGGTGCCGGGAAGAGCTTCAGATCCCTCCCGATCTAGGGATGGAGATGATGGCGGCTACAGACTCTTTCATGGATTTTTGATCGGGTACTTAGGGTTTTCGTCCCGAGGGAAATATATAGGCGGAAGGAGAGGCCGAGGGGGTGCCGGGAGTGGCCGCACCACCCCCTGGCGCGGGCGAGGCCTGGCCGCGTGGCCAGGTGGTGTGGTGGCTCCCTGGCCCTTCTCCGTCTCATATTCTAGCACTTGATGACTTCCAGAAAAATAGGCACTTTGGCTTTTGTCCTGTCCAATACCGAGAATATTCATTTTCTGACTTTCCTGGAACCAAAAATAGCAGAAAACAGGCAGCCGACACTGTGGCTCTTGTTAATAGGTTAGTCCAAGAAATAATATGAAAAGTACTCCAAAGTTGGAACAAAACACAAGAAAGTGGATAAAACCAAGCATGGAACATCAAAAATTATAGATACATTTGCAATGTATCAGGGACGCGCGCGTCAGCAACTGCGGAAGAAAGAACTCCATGTTGGCGTATGAGACGGAGCTCATAGGAGTTGATCACGGATGCGCGCCACGCGCCATTACTGACGCGAGTGCCCGTGCCCTTATTTTTTCCGACGGCGGCGGCACTGGTGCCCGCAGCGGTGGAGCCGCCCTTTTTCTTCGCAGCAACTGCGGTAGAGGTGGAGTCGGCCGCGACACCTCCTTTCTTCTTCCCCATTATACGGTGTTGGTGTGACCGGAGAAAGTAACTAGGGAATACGTGGAGCTGGTCCAGGGCCGTGAGAAAGACCAACACAGAGAAGCAGAGGAGCAGCAGCAATGGCGATGGAGGCAAAGGCAGAGAAAAGAAGCAGATGTGAAAAATTACCATCGCAACATCGCTACTTAACCCCCTGGAAGATGCAATCTAACGGCCAGGAAAAACCCTACCAGACGCGTGGCGTCCATCGTGCTCGACACGTGGAGGACCTGAAGCGTGAACCGTCCCCCACTACCCCCATTACGCGCATAAATCGAGGAGGCACAGTTAAAACAAAGATTTACACACGCCCGGTCAAGTTAGAGTCAGAAAATGGGACCCACCGCTCATCACGTCCCGTCAAACCCGCTCACGCGAGCAACTGAGCTCATCACATCATCAGCACTGATGTCATCAAATATTGAGGAGCAGAAGACTTCGACTACTTTAGTCCTTGCTGGAGTCTTCGAATCCACCAAGCACTCGGGGGCTACTCCCATAGGGAGCGCTCGTCGCGCACCCTAAGATTTTTTATTTTCTTTTATGCAGGAACATGAACATTCAAAGCATACCCAATCACTCGAATCCGCGATTCGACTATGGACATGGGTTACTCCCATGGGGAGCGCTAGAAATAAATTCGACTAGAACAAGCAAACAAAAGACGACAGTAGTCACAAAAGTTCTTTAGTCCCTGCCTGAGTCTTCGACTCAACCAGGCACTCGGGGGCTACTCCCATAGGGAGCGCTGGTCGCGCACCCTATGATTATTTGTACATCGTACTATGTGTTGATAATATCCACACTTGAAGTTTATGGCGACACCGCCTCATGATTTTTTTCATATAAAGAGATTGCGTCTCCTAGGCCACCCGAATCATCTCCGCGATGACAAATTTCAGATGACGCGCTTGCAGCGTGAAGGTAAGACCTGAATAAGGCCTGGCAACACATTCGCTGCGCACTACCAGAAATATATCCGTGCCTACAGGTACGATGAACCTGCCTTGACGGAGGCGTCGAGTGCTCACACCCATACACTGGAATTCGACTCATGTAAGACCTCCACGGCTTGAGTCGAATTACACCAGCACTTTTCTGGATTTGAGTCAGGGCACTCGAGTTCGAGTAGATTGCATTGTTTTACCCTAAGGTAGTAAACTGGTACAGATACATCGGTTAAATCAGGCACACACATCAACAATCCCTATGACACAAACAGAGCAGTCGAAGAACAAATCTGGCTAGAAGACAATATCTCCTTCGTCAGGCTCCACGGCGGGAGTCGAAGCATGGCCATGCAATGCCTGTAGCTACAGCTGCAGGGCGCCGTGCAAGCATGGCTCAACAACCTCCCACGCGGATCCATTCGCAGTTGGGAAGAGCTGGTCTACAGCTTTCTGTGCAACTTCAAGGGCACCTACAAAAGGCCCGCATCAATCGAAGAGCTGAGATGCTGCCAGCAAAGGTCGGGCGAGTCGCTACGCTCATACATCCAGAGGTGGTCCATCATCAAGAACTCCGTAGAAAATATCTCGGAGGATCACGCGATTGACGCATTCAACGGCGGTGTACGCCGCATAGAGCTCAGGGAGGAGCTGGGTCGCTCGAAGCCCAAAACCACCGACCACCGGATGGAAATCGCGAATCGATGGGCAGATGGAGAAGATTCAGTGAAGAATCGCGTTCATTCCAACGATGAAGCAGAACTTGAACGTAGACGCGGCCGCCGAAGCAAACGTCGCATGCTCATCTACGATGACCACGACGACCTCAACATGGTTGCAGCCAGCTACGCCGACAGACGCGACGACAACCGCAACAACGGCTACCGCAGCAGTGGATACCACGACTCCGGGAAAACCATGCATGTATGGCAGCGCTGCATTCACGATGAGGCACCCGCAACATCCATCGAAGACAAGTTGTCCGGGCCATGCACTGTGCACTTCTACATCGACAAGAACAACGGCAAAAAGAAGTCCAGCCACCTCCTCAAGGACTGCCGCGAGTTCCTCAAGCTTCATGAGGGCCTAGCTCGGATGAATCGTGACGCTGTCAATAGGGGCTACGGAGCTGCCCCAGGTGTTGTGGCACATGGAGCTCTGCCATCACCACCTGGACCACCCCCAAATGCAACTGTGCCGGACCAGCACCACGGAGGCGAGCCATACCCACGGGCCATGGGTACCATGATAATCCAAAAGGGATGCCCCTCGAATCGGGTGCAGAAGGCCATCACTTGCCAAGTCAACTTGGCGACAAAATCACCACCATCCACCACTGAGTACCTCAGTGGAAGCGACTCCTGCATTACCTTTGACAAGCGTGACCACCCGCGCCAGGTACGTCGTCCAAGACATTGTCCCCTCGTCCTCGAGGCACAAATTGGAGGTTTTGACATGAGCCGCATCTTCATGGACGGCGGAAGCGGCATCAACCTTATGTTCGCGAATACCTTGCGAGTAATGAGGATCCCTCTGACCTTCCTAGAGGCCTCAGATACAACATTCCATGGCATCGTCCCAGGCAAAGGCGTGTATCCTCTTGGTAAAATCAACCTTGACGTCATCTTTGGCACGCCGAAAAACTTTCGACGTGAACGCATCGACTTCGAAGTTGTCGACTGGCCTTCACAGTACCACTGCATCCTCGGACGCGTCACGTTCGCCAGGTTCATCGTAGTGCCCCATTACGCCTACTTGCAGATGAAAATGTCAGGCCCTAACGGCATCATCACAATCAATGGGAGCTTCGAGAGATCCGACAGTTGCGACAGGGAATTCAACAGAATCTCCCAGTCCTTCGGCATGCAGTAGGAATTTGCAAGATTGAAGGAGTCGACAGACAACAGTTTGTCCCCCATAAGCCGGCCAAGCTCACCCGACCTGTCCTTCGACTCATCGGTGCACAGGAAGAAAGTTCAGGTCCACCCATCGGATCCCGCCAAGACGGCCCTCATCACAAACAACTTGAGTCCCGCATAGGAACTCGCGCTCGTCGAATTCCTTCGTGAGCACTGGGAAACCTTCACCTGGTGTCCAGCGAACATGCCAGGAGTTCCCAGGGAATTCGCTGAGCATGCACTCAATGTCAACCCAAACGCAAGGCCAGTCAAAAAAACAATTTGGCGACTGTACGAACCAAGAGCAAAGGCTGTCGGAATGGAGATCAATAGACTCCTCGACGCCAAATTCATACGCGAGATCAAGGAAAGCACTTGGCTCGCCAATACGGTAGTAGTACCAAAAAAGGACACGGATATCCTGTGGATGTGCGTGGACTTCACCTCTCTAAATAAGCACTGCCCGAAGGACCACTTTCCGCTACCGCGAATCGACCAGATCATCGACTCCACAGCGGGATGTGAGCGCCTCTACTTCCTCAACGCCTACTCAGGCTACAACCAGATTCAAATGAAGGAGGAAGATCAAGAGAAAAAACAGCATTTACAACGCCTTTTGGTGTATTCTGCTACAACACAATGCCCTTCGGGCTGAAGAACGCAGGAGCCACCTACCAACGGTGCATGCAGGCTTGCCTCAAGAACCAACTTTGTCGCAACATCCAAGTCTATGTTGACGACATAGTAATCAAGACGAAAGAGGAAGCCTCACTAATCGACGATCTGCGCGAAACCTTCACCAACCTCGACCGCTACCGGATCAAACTCAATCCGGACAAATGCGCCTTCGGCGTACCATCTGGGCAACTACTCAGGTATCTTATCTCCGCAAGAGGGATCGAAGTGAACCCGATGAAAATAAAAGCCATACTGGCCATGGAGAAGCCGAAAAACATAAGAGGTGTCCAGCAGCTGGGTGAGCGAATCGTGGCACTCAGTCGATTCATCAGTCGAATGGGCGAAAAGGCACTGCCTTTCTACCAACTCCTCCGCAAAGCTAACAAGTTTGAGTGGACCAACGAGGCACATGAAGCATTCGAAGACCTCAAGCGCCTACTGTCCACTTCGCCAGTACTGGTGACCCCACGTGAAAGGGAACCATTGTTGATGTACATCTCTGCCACAAACCAGGTAGTTAGCACAGTGCTCGTACTTGAACGAGCCGAGGAAAACAAGGCCCACGGAGGATAGCGCCCAGGCTACTACCTCAGTGAGGTACTTACGCCAACAAAACAGCGGTACCCACACTACCAGAAACTGGCGTACGGCGTCTTCATGACAGCCCGGCAACTGTGCCACTACTTCAAGGAACACCCAATCGTGGTAGTCAACGATGCCCCGCTTGGGCACATCCTCAACAATCCCGACACCACCGGACGAGTCGCACTTTGGGGAATCGAACTGTCTCCACGAGACATTACATACGAAAAACGCGATGCAATCAAGTCGCAAGTTCTCCCTGACTTCCTCGTGCACTGGATGGAGAACCAGCTCCCCGAAAAACCAGATATGTCCTACCTCTGGACAATACACTTCGTCGGTTCAAAGCGAAAGGATGGGGCTGGCGCAGGTGTCATACTAACATCGCCGCAGGGAGACAAGCTGAAATATATCCTGCGAATGCAGTTCACCGCCTCAAACAATGAAGCTGAATACGATGCCCTACTGCATGGGATGAGGATGGCAAAAGCATGCGGCGCCAAGAGGCTCGTAATATATGCCGACTCCAAGTTGGTCGTCAACCAGAAAATGCACGAGTGTGACGCACTGAACGACAACATGATCGCCTATCGCGACCTCTACGACATACTCGAAGGGGACTTCGACGGTTGCGAGCTGCGGCACGTAGGCCGTGAAAGCAATGAAGAGGCGGACACACTCGCCAACATAGGATCTACCTGCGCCCCCATACCACCTGGGGTATTTCTCGAGCACATCTGCGAACGCTCCATCAAGCCAAAGGCCGCGGAGAAGAAAACAAGCGCAATAACGGACTCGGGGGCTACGCCGCCCAATGAGCCAATGGCACTCGATGACTTGGAGCTGGACATAGGACTCGAAGGCCCAATGAGCGTCATGATGATCGAGCCATCCTGGACTCAACCATACATCACGTACCTTCTTAGCAAGAGGCTACTAGACGATCTAACTGACGCCCAGCACATTGCACAGCGATCCAAGGGATTCGCTGTTATCAACAGTGAACTATACAAGCGCAGCATCAGACGAGTACTCCAATGATGCGTCTCCACGGCCGATGGAAGAGATGTTCTCCTTGACATCCATGAGGGGACTTGTGGGCACCACGCCAGTAGTCGCGCCCTTGTCGCCAAAGCTCTACGAGCTAGATTCTACTGGCCTACGGCCATGCATGACGCTAAGGACATCGTCTAGAAATGCAACACTTGCCAGCGATTCGCGGACAAGCCACACGCACCCGGCGCAGAACTCCGGCCAATTACATTGGCCTGGCCCTTCGTGCAATGGGGACTCAACATGGTCGGCAAGCTCCCAAAGTCCTCACGAGGAGGGTATATACCCTACAGGTACTCGATCTTGGTATATACGGCCTGAATACAGTGGAAGCCCACGGTGTCGCCAAGGCCCAAATGGAGAACTCGAGTAACCTACGGACTCTCTATTGCTCGCGGAACAAGGAGAAGCTAAAGATAGAAACTTTAAAGGGAAAACCCTAATATGTAACCGACTCGATATGCTACCCGAGACCTAGCCTATCTATATAAAGGCTAGGAGGGGGTGGCGAGGAGGACACACGCAACCCTAGTTTCCACAACCCTCGCCAAATTGCATCTGCGCACCATTGTAATCCTCAATTCCTTCAATAATGCCACGAGCAGACAAGCAGGAGTAGGGACCTCTGCGAGGCCTGAACCTGGGTAAATCTTCGAGTCCCCTGTGTCTTGTTTCCTAGCTGATAGATATCTCCAGCGCTCCCTCCTTCTCCAAAACCCAAGTCCATAACAATGGGCATTGATGAGTTAAACCCTCGTCAATTGGTGCTGTCTGTGGGGAACGGGAGTGCTGATGCTACGGCTTCTTCGGCCCCATCAACCGCGATCTACAACTCTACAGCAGCGAAGATTCGCCAGCTCTTCGGCATGTTCGACTTCACCTTCCACACGCCGGCCACTCGCCCGGTTTTCGAGTTCGTGGGCGACGGTATCAGCCTGGCAATCGGGAGCTTCTGCTTCCAAGTTGGTCAGATGGGCACGCTTTGCATGCCTGACGAGCCGACGACACCATCGATTGCTCCAGCATCATGGTTCCCCCCGCCGATCAGCACCCTCAGTGAACTCAATGCCTCGACAACAGTTGAGAATACGGTCAGCGACAGTAGTCACGAATCCGATCTGAGTGATCTGGCAACTGAAGATGGATCCTACGGCTCCGGATCTGAAAGTTGTGGGAGCAGCAGCTTCCCCCAACCACTTTATGTGTACCGTCATCAACGTGGGCGACTCCTTTGCCAATCGCGACAACACGGGCAATGGTGGCGATGAAGCCGACCCGCCAAACGGCGGCATACCCAACAGCGGACCACCAAACAACGGCCATACCAACGGCGCCCCCGTCAACAACGGAGGGGCAGCCGAACCTCCTACCATGGTGAACGAGCACACCGACGAGCGTGTCATGATCAGGCTCAATGATCTCGAGTGGCCTCGTTGCCGAGAAGCTCTATGAGGCAATCCCTTGGCTCCAGGAACGTCGCAAGAGATGCTAATGGGCTACCATTGGCTACTTAAGGAGGAATACAGACGCCAGCTGCAAACAATCGCACAACTCGAAGCGTATAAAAAGGCGGCAGACGAGTCGAGCCTTCGACGGGCCGGACTCTCCTCCCACGGAGGATCCTCCTCCAAGGGCAACGAGTACGTGGCCAACAAGAGACGATCTCGAATGGCCCATCTCACCGAGCAGGAGCGCATAGAAGCTGCAAAAGTCCTCGACTTAAGCTCTATGACAGTCGACACCCGGGGCAACATAGTCCAAAAGACGCCACAGGCAGCGGTGACGGCGGCCACCATGTACCTGCTCAACAATCAGCCGCCAGCTAGAGATCCCCGAGCTGCCATGCACTGATCTACGATTGCTGGCTTGGGATTAGTCAAGGCTGCTCTCAACAAAGAGCCAGCACCGGAGCCGAAGAAAGGCAA
Organism: Avena eriantha; assembly: GCA_910589775.1. Taxonomy (NCBI): domain Eukaryota; kingdom Viridiplantae; phylum Streptophyta; class Magnoliopsida; order Poales; family Poaceae; genus Avena; species Avena eriantha. The sequence goes on from OU342743.1 coordinate 494,106,310, forward strand.
GGCCCTGGCGAAACGTTACTCCTCACCCTCATCCAGCGACGACAGTCACGACCTGTCTCGACGCTGCCGCTCACGGCGACACGACCACGACTACGACGCGCGTGATGACATCACGCAACGCAAAATCGACAAATCAAGGGCGCGACGTGCCTGATCAACTGACTCAGAAGACGAAGATGTGGAGGTTTGTGGCGCTAGATGCTTCAATAGAGCCATCAAGCAAAAGCAAATGCCCAGGGGATTTAAGCTCCCATCAGAAAACCCGAAAAATCTGGCTAGAAGACCATATCTCCTCCGTCAGGCTCCACGGCGGGATTCGAAGCACGGCCATGCAATGCCTGCAGCTACAGCTGCAGGGCGCCGCCCGAGCATGGCTCAACAACCTCCCACGCAGATCTATTCGCAGTTGGGAAGAGCTGGTCTACAGCTTTGTGTGCAACTTCAAGGGCACCTACAAAAGGCCCGCATCAATCAAAGAGCTGAGATGCTACTAGCAAAGGTCGGCCGAGTCGCTACGCTCATACATGCAGAGGTGGTCCATTATCAAGAACTCTGTAGAACATATCTCGGAGGATCGTGCGATTGACGCATTCAACAGCGGCGTACGCCGCATAGAGCTCAAGGAGGAGCTGGGCCGCTCGAAGCCCAAACCCATCAACTACCTTATGGAAATCACGAATCGATAGGCAGATGGAGAAGATTCGGTGAAGAATCGTGTTCATTCTGATGATGAAGCAGAACTCGAATGCAGACACGACCGCTGAAGCAAACGTTGCATGCGTATCTACGATGACCGCGACGACGTCAACATGGTCGTAGCCGGCTACGCCGATAGACGCGACGACAACCGCAACAATGGCTACCGCAGCAGTGGATACCGCGACTTCGGGAAAACCACGCAAGTATGGCAGCGCCGCACTCGCGATGAGGCACCCGCAACATCCATCGAAGACAAGTTGTCTAGGCCATCCACTTTGCACTTCTACATCGACAAGCACGACGGCAAAAAGAAGTCCAGCCACCTCCTCAAGGACTGCCGCGAGTTCCTCAAGCTTCATGAGGGCCTAGCTCGGATGAATCGCGACGCTGTCAACAGGGGCTACGGAGCTGCCCCAGGTGCTGTGGCACATGGAGCTCCGCCACCACCACCTGGACCACCCCCAAATGCAACTGTGCCGGACCAGCACCACGGAGGCGAGCCATACCCACGGGCCATGGGTACCATGATAATCCAAAAGGGATGCCCCTCGAATCGGGTGCAGAAGGCCATCACTCCCCAAGTCAACTTGGCGAGAAAATCACCACCATCCACCACTGAGTACCTCAGTGGAAGCGAATCCTGCTTTACCTTTGACAAGCGCGACCACCCGCGCCAGGTACCTTGTCCAGGCCAATGTCCCCTCGTCCTCGAGGCACAAATTGGAGGTTTCAACATGAGATGCGTCTTCATGGACGGCGGAAGCGGCATCAACCTTATGTTCGCCAATACCTTGCGAGCAATGAGGATCCCTCTGACCTGCCTAGAGGCCTCATATACAACATTCCACGGCATCGTCCCAGGCAAAGGTGTGTATCCTCTTGGTAAAATCAACCTTGACGTCATCTTTGGCACGCCGAAAAACTTTTGACGTGAACGCATCGACTACGAAGTCGTCGATTGGCCCTCACAGTACCACTGCATCCTCGGACGCGTCGCGTTTGGCAGGTTCATGGCAGTGCCCCATTACGCCTACTAGAAGATGAAAATGCTAGCCCCTAACGGCATCATCACAATCAACGGGAGCTTCGAGAGATCTGACACTTGCGATAGGGAATTCAACAGAATCTCCCAGTCCTTCGGCATGCAGGAGGAACTCGCAAGATTGAAGGAGTCGACAGACAACAGTCTGCCCCCCATAAGCTGGCCAAGCTCACCCGACTTGTCCTTAGACTCATCGGTGCACACGAAGAAAGTTCAGGTCCACCCATCGGATCCCGCCAAGACGGCCCTCATCGCCAACAACTTGAGTCTCGCATAGGAACTCGTGCTCGTCGAATTCCTCCGTGAGCACTGGGAAATCTTCGCCTGGTGTCCAGCGGACATGCCAGGACTTCCCAGGGAATTCGCTCAGCACGCACTCAATGTCAACTCAGACGCAAGGCTAGTCAAACAAACAATTCGGCGACTGTCTGAACCAAGAGCAAAGGTAGTCGGAATGGAGTCAACCGACTCCTTGACGCCAAATTCATACCGAGTTCAAGGAAAGCACTTGGCTCGCCAATACGGTGCTAGTACCAAAAAAGGACATGGATATCCTGCGGATGTGCGTGGACTTCACCTCTCTAAATATGTACTGCTCAAAGGACCACTTTCCGCTACCGCGAATCGACCAGATCATCAACTCCACCGCGGGATGTGAGCATCTCTGCTTCCTCGACGCCTACTCAGGCTACAACCAGATTCGAATGAAGGAGGAAGATCAAGAAAAAACAGCGTTTACAACGCCTTTTGGTGTATTTTGCTACAATAGAATGCCCTTCGGGCTGAAGAACGCAGGAGCCACCTACCAGCGGTGCATGCCGGCTTGCCTCAACAACCAACTTGGTCGCAACATCCAAGTCTATGTTGACGACATAGTAATCAAGACCAGAGAGGAAGCCTCACTAATAGACGATCTGCGCGAAACCTTCGCGAACCTCGACCGCTACCGGATCAAGCTCAATCCGGACAAATGCCCCTTCGGCGTACCATCTGGGCAACTACTCGGGTATCTTATCTCAATGAGAGGGATCGAAGCGAACCCGAAGAAAATAAAAGCCATATTGGCCAGGGAGAAGGCGAAAAACATAAGAGGTGTCCAGCAGCTGGCTGGGCGAATCGCGGCGCTTAGTCGATTTATCAGTCGAATGGGCGAAAAGGCACTGCCTTTCTACCAACTCCTCCGCAAAGCTAACAAGTTCAAGTGGAGCAACGAGGCACAGGAAGCATTCGAAGACCTCAAGCGCCTGCTATCCACTTCGCCAGTACTGGTGACCCCACGCGAAAGGGAACCATTGTTGTTGTACATCTCCGCCACAAACCAGGTAGTCAACATAGTGCTCGTAGTAGAACGAGCCGAGGAAAACAAGGCCCACGGAGTAAAGCGCCCAGTACACTACCTTAGTGAGGTACTTACGCCAACAAAACAGCGGTACCCGCACTACCAGAAACTAGCGTACGGCATCTTCATGACAGCCCGGTGACTGCGCCACTACTTCTAGGAATACCCAATCGTGGTAGTCAACGACACCCCGCTTGGGCACATCCTCAACAATCCCGACGCCATCAGACGAGTCGCACTTTGGGGAATCGAACTGTCTCCACAAGACATTACATATGAAAAACACGATGCAATCAAGTCGCAAGTTCTCCCTGACTTCCTCATGCACTGGATGGAGAACCAGCTCCCCGAAAAACCAGATATGTCCTACCTCTGGACAGTGCACTTCGACGGTTCAAAGAGAAAGGATGGGGCCGGCGCAAGTGTCATACTGACATCGCCCCAGGGAGACAAGCTGAAATATATCCTGCGAATGCAGTTCACCGCCTCCAACAATGAAGCTAAATATGATGCCCTACTACACGGGATGAGGATGGCAAAAGCCTGTGGCGCCAAGAGGCTCGTAATATATGGCGACTCCAAGCTGGTCGTCAACCAGACAATGCACGAGTGCGACGCACTGAACGACAACATGATCGCCTATCGCGACCTCTACGACACACTCGAAGGGGACTTTGACGGTTGCAAGCTGTGGCACATAGGCCGCGAAAGCAATGAAGATGCGGACACACTCGCCAACATAGGATCTACCTGCGCCCCCATACCACCTGGGGTATTTCTCGAGCGCATCTACGAATGCTCCATCAAGCCAAAGGCCACAGAGAAGAAAACAAGTGCAACAACGGACTCGGGGGCTGCGCCGCCCAATGAGCCAATGGCACTCGACGACTTGGAGCTGGACACAGGACTCAAAGGCCCAATGAGCGTCATGATGCTCGAGCCATCCTGGACTAAACCATACATCACGTACCTTCTCAGCAAGAGGCTACCAGACGATCCGACTGACGCCCGGCACATTGCACTGCGATCCAAGGCATTCACTGTTATCAACGGCGAACTATACAAGCGCAGCATCACAGGAGTACTCCAACGATGCGTCTCCACGACCGATGGAAGAGTTGTTCTCCTTGACATCCATGAGGGGACTTGTGGGCACCACGCAGGCAGTCGCGCCCTCGTCGCCAAAGCTCTACGAGCTGGATTCTACTGGCCTACGGCCATGCGTGACGCTAAGGACATCGTCCAAAAATGCAACGCTTGCTAGCGATTCGCGGACAAGCCACACGCACCCGGCGCAGAACTCCGGCCAATTCCATTGGCCTGGCCCTTCGCGCAATGGGGACTCGACATGGTCGGCAAGCTCCCAAAGTCCTCACGAGGAGGCTACGTCTACCTCCTGGTCGCAGTCGACAAATTCAACGAGTGGATAGAGGCCATGCCAGTAACTAATCAATCAGGATACAACGCAGTCAAGTTCTTCGAGTCCATAATCTATTGCTTCGGAGTGCCACACAGCATCATCACGGACAATGGGATGAACTTCACATCCGAGGAGTTCCAAGAATTCTGCGAGAATCTGGGAATTAACGTAAGCTATGCCTCCGTGGCACATCCACAGAACAACGATCAGGTCGAAAAAGCTAACGGGCTCGTCTATGGCGGCATCAAGAAGCGACTCCTCCGGCCACTCGAACAGGCCGCCAGCTGCTGGCCAGACGAGTTGCAATCAGTACTCTGGAGCCTACACACAACTCCAAACAGCGCCATAGGGTACACCCTGTTCTTCATTGTGCACGGGCTGAAGCGGTGCTACCCGCAGAAGTACGATACAAGGCACCACGAGTGGTCGCTTACAGCGAGCAGGAGTCAACTCTTGCACTCAAAGACTCCGTCGACCTCCTTGACAAAGCGCGGGAAATCGCCGTGGAAAGATCAACGATCTACCAACAGAACCTGCGCAAGTACCACAGCAAAAGGCTACGTCCCAGGTCCTTCGTCGAAGGTGACTTGGTCCTACGACTGAAACAGCAAGGTCATCTCAAACTCGAGTCCCCCTGGGAGGGACCTTACATGATTACAAAAGTAATCCTAGGTGGCGCCTATCGCCTTAAAGATTTTGAGAATGGAGTCGCATACTCCAACCCCTGGAATGTCGCGCAGCTGCGGCGCTTCTACCCTTAGTCGTTTTTACTTTTACATTGCAAATAAGGCTACTTAGCCACACATTGTACCTCGTACTATTCTGCGAATAAATAAAGCTAAGTGCCCCAAAACTCTATGTTCCTTTTATTTTTGTAATTAATCCACTCGGGCGCTACGCCACCCTATACTCATCTGTTCTACGAACTAACGTGATATCCTGAGTAGCTGGCTCCGGATCTGAAAGTTGTGGGAGCAGCAGCTTCCCCCAACCACTTTATGTGTACCGTCATCAACGTGGGCGACTCCTTTGCCAATCGCGACAACATGGGCAATGGTGGCGATGAAGCCGACCCGCCAAACGGCGGCATACCCAACAGCGGACCACCAAACAACGGCCATACCAACGGCGCCCCCGTCAACAACGGAGGGGCAGCCGAACCTCCTACCATGGTGAACGAGCACACCGACGAGCGTGTCATGATCAGGCTCAATGATCTCGAGTGGCCTCGTTGCCGAGAAGCTCTATGAGGCAATCCCTTGGCTCCAGGAACGTCGCAAGAGATGCTAATGGGCTACCATTGGCTACTTAAGGAGGAATACAGACGCCAGCTGCAAACAATCGCACAACTCGAAGCGTATAAAAAGGCGGCAGACGAGTCGAGCCTTCGACGGGCCGGACTCTCCTCCCACGGAGGATCCTCCTCCAAGGGCAACGAGTACGTGGCCAACAAGAGACGATCTCGAATGGCCCATCTCACCGAGCAGGAGCGCATAGAAGCTGCAAAAGTCCTCGACTTAAGCTCTATGACAGTCGACACCCGGGGCAACATAGTCCAAAAGACGCCACAGGCAGCGGTGACGGCGGCCACCATGTACCTGCTCAACAATCAGCCGCCAGCTAGAGATCCCCGAGCTGCCATGCACTGATCTACGATTGCTGGCTTGGGATTAGTCAAGGCTGCTCTCAACAAAGAGCCAGCGCCGGAGCCGAAGAAAGGCAAGGCCCTGGCGAAACGTTACTCCTCACCCTCATCCAGCGACGACAGTCACGACCTGTCTCGACGCTGCCGCTCACAGCGACACGACCACGACTACGACGCGCGTGATGACATCACGCAACGCAAAATCGACAAATCAAGGGCGCGACGTGCCTGATCAACTGACTCAGAAGACGAAGATGTGGAGGTTTGTGGCGCTAGATGCTTCAATAGAGCCATCAAGCAAAAGCAAATGCCCAGGGGATTTAAGCTCCCATCAGAAAACCCGAAAAATCTGGCTAGAAGACCATATCTCCTCCGTCAGGCTCCACGGCGGGATTCGAAGCACGGCCATGCAATGCCTGCAGCTACAGCTGCAGGGCGCCGCCCGAGCATGGCTCAACAACCTCCCACGCAGATCTATTCGCAGTTGGGAAGAGCTGGTCTACAGCTTTGTGTGCAACTTCAAGGGCACCTACAAAAGGCCCGCATCAATCAAAGAGCTAAGATGCTACTAGCAAAGGTCGGCCGAGTCGCTACGCTCATACATGCAGAGGTGGTCCATTATCAAGAACTCTGTAGAACATATCTCGGAGGATCGTGCGATTGACGCATTCAACAGCGGCGTACGCCGCATAGAGCTCAAGGAGGAGCTGGGCCGCTCGAAGCCCAAACCCATCAACTACCTTATGGAAATCACGAATCGATAGGCAGATGGAGAAGATTCGGTGAAGAATCGTGTTCATTCTGATGATGAAGCAGAACTCGAATGCAGACACGACCGCTGAAGCAAACGTTGCATGCGTATCTACGATGACCGCGACGACGTCAACATGGTCGTAGCCGGCTACGCCGATAGACGCGACGACAACCGCAACAATGGCTACCGCAGCAGTGGATACCGCGACTTCGGGAAAACCACGCAAGTATGGCAGCGCCGCACTCGCGATGAGGCACCCGCAACATCCATCGAAGACAAGTTGTCTAGGCCATCCACTTTGCACTTCTACATCGACAAGCACGACGGCAAAAAGAAGTCCAGCCACCTCCTCAAGGACTGCCGCGAGTTCCTCAAGCTTCATGAGGGCCTAGCTCGGATGAATCGCGACGCTGTCAACAGGGGCTACGGAGCTGCCCCAGGTGCTGTGGCACATGGAGCTCCGCCACCACCACCTGGACCACCCCCAAATGCAACTGTGCCGGACCAGCACCACGGAGGCGAGCCATACCCACGGGCCATGGGTACCATGATAATCCAAAAGGGATGCCCCTCGAATCGGATGCAGAAGGCCATCACTCCCCAAGTCAACTTGGCGAGAAAATCACCACCATCCACCACTGAGTACCTCAGTGGAAGCGAATCCTGCTTTACCTTTGACAAGCGCGACCACCCGCGCCAGGTACCTTGTCCAGGCCAATGTCCCCTCGTCCTCGAGGCACAAATTGGAGGTTTCAACATGAGATGCGTCTTCATGGACGGCGGAAGCGGCATCAACCTTATGTTCGCCAATACCTTGCGAGCAATGAGGATCCCTCTGACCTGCCTAGAGGCCTCATATACAACATTCCACGGCATCGTCCCAGGCAAAGGTGTGTATCCTCTTGGTAAAATCAACCTTGACGTCATCTTTGGCACGCCGAAAAACTTTTGACGTGAACGCATCGACTACGAAGTCGTCGATTGGCCCTCACAGTACCACTGCATCCTCGGACGCGTCGCGTTTGGCAGGTTCATGGCAGTGCCCCATTACGCCTACTAGAAGATGAAAATGCTAGCCCCTAACGGCATCATCACAATCAACGGGAGCTTCGAGAGATCTGACACTTGCGATAGGGAATTCAACAGAATCTCCCAGTCCTTCGGCATGCAGGAGGAACTCGCAAGATTGAAGGAGTCGACAGACAACAGTCTGCCCCCCATAAGCTGGCCAAGCTCACCCGACTTGTCCTTAGACTCATCGGTGCACACGAAGAAAGTTCAGGTCCACCCATCGGATCCCGCCAAGACGGCCCTCATCGCCAACAACTTGAGTCTCGCATAGGAACTCGTGCTCGTCGAATTCCTCCGTGAGCACTGGGAAATCTTCGCCTGGTGTCCAGCGGACATGCCAGGACTTCCCAGGGAATTCGCTCAGCACGCACTCAATGTCAACTCAGACGCAAGGCTAGTCAAACAAACAATTCGGCGACTGTCTGAACCAAGAGCAAAGGTAGTCGGAATGGAGTCAACCGACTCCTTGACGCCAAATTCATACCGAGTTCAAGGAAAGCACTTGGCTCGCCAATACGGTGCTAGTACCAAAAAAGGACATGGATATCCTGCGGATGTGCGTGGACTTCACCTCTCTAAATATGTACTGCTCAAAGGACCACTTTCCGCTACCGCGAATCGACCAGATCATCAACTCCACCGCGGGATGTGAGCATCTCTGCTTCCTCGACGCCTACTCAGGCTACAACCAGATTCGAATGAAGGAGGAAGATCAAGAAAAAACAGCGTTTACAACGCCTTTTGGTGTATTTTGCTACAATAGAATGCCCTTCGGGCTGAAGAACGCAGGAGCCACCTACCAGCGGTGCATGCCGGCTTGCCTCAACAACCAACTTGGTCGCAACATCCAAGTCTATGTTGACGACATAGTAATCAAGACCAGAGAGGAAGCCTCACTAATAGACGATCTGCGCGAAACCTTCGCGAACCTCGACCGCTACCGGATCAAGCTCAATCCGGACAAATGCCCCTTCGGCGTACCATCTGGGCAACTACTCGGGTATCTTATCTCAATGAGAGGGATCGAAGCGAACCCGAAGAAAATAAAAGCCATATTGGCCAGGGAGAAGGCGAAAAACATAAGAGGTGTCCAGCAGCTGGCTGGGCGAATCGCGGCGCTTAGTCGATTTATCAGTCGAATGGGCGAAAAGGCACTGCCTTTCTACCAACTCCTCCGCAAAGCTAACAAGTTCAAGTGGAGCAACGAGGCACAGGAAGCATTCGAAGACCTCAAGCGCCTGCTATCCACTTCGCCAGTACTGGTGACCCCACGCGAAAGGGAACCATTGTTGTTGTACATCTCCGCCACAAACCAGGTAGTCAACATAGTGCTCGTAGTAGAACGAGCCGAGGAAAACAAGGCCCACGGAGTAAAGCGCCCAGTACACTACCTTAGTGAGGTACTTACGCCAACAAAACAGCGGTACCCGCACTACCAGAAACTAGCGTACGGCATCTTCATGACAGCCCGGTGACTGCGCCACTACTTCTAGGAATACCCAATCGTGGTAGTCAACGACACCCCGCTTGGGCACATCCTCAACAATCCCGACGCCATCAGACGAGTCGCACTTTGGGGAATCGAACTGTCTCCACAAGACATTACATATGAAAAACACGATGCAATCAAGTCGCAAGTTCTCCCTGACTTCCTCATGCACTGGATGGAGAACCAGCTCCCCGAAAAACCAGATATGTCCTACCTCTGGACAGTGCACTTCGACGGTTCAAAGAGAAAGGATGGGGCCGGCGCAAGTGTCATACTGACATCGCCCCAGGGAGACAAGCTGAAATATATCCTGCGAATGCAGTTCACCGCTTCCAACAATGAAGCTAAATATGATGCCCTACTACACGGGATGAGGATGGCAAAAGCCTGTGGCGCCAAGAGGCTCGTAATATATGGCGACTCCAAGCTGGTCGTCAACCAGACAATGCACGAGTGCGACGCACTGAACGACAACATGATCGCCTATCGCGACCTCTACGACACACTCGAAGGGGACTTTGACGGTTGCAAGCTGTGGCACATAGGCCGCGAAAGCAATGAAGATGCGGACACACTCGCCAACATAGGATCTACCTGCGCCCCCATACCACCTGGGGTATTTCTCGAGCGCATCTACGAATGCTCCATCAAGCCAAAGGCCACAGAGAAGAAAACAAGTGCAACAACGGACTCGGGGGCTGCGCCGCCCAATGAGCCAATGGCACTCGACGACTTGGAGCTGGACACAGGACTCAAAGGCCCAATGAGCGTCATGATGCTCGAGCCATCCTGGACTAAACCATACATCACGTACCTTCTCAGCAAGAGGCTACCAGACGATCCGACTGACGCCCGGCACATTGCACTGCGATCCAAGGCATTCACTATTATCAACGGCGAACTATACAAGCGCAGCATCACAGGAGTACTCCAACGATGCGTCTCCACGACCGATGGAAGAGTTGTTCTCCTTGACATCCATGAGGGGACTTGTGGGCACCACGCAGGCAGTCGCGCCCTCGTCGCCAAAGCTCTACGAGCTGGATTCTACTGGCCTACGGCCATGCGTGACGCTAAGGACATCGTCCAAAAATGCAACGCTTGCTAGCGATTCGCGGACAAGCCACACGCACCCGGCGCAGAACTCCGGCCAATTCCATTGGCCTGGCCCTTCGCGCAATGGGGACTCGACATGGTCGGCAAGCTCCCAAAGTCCTCACGAGGAGGCTACGTCTACCTCCTGGTCGCAGTCGACAAATTCAACGAGTGGATAGAGGCCATGCCAGTAACTAATCAATCAGGATACAACGCAGTCAAGTTCTTCGAGTCCATAATCTATTGCTTCGGAGTGCCACACAGCATCATCACGGACAATGGGATGAACTTCACATCCGAGGAGTTCCAAGAATTCTGCGAGAATCTGGGAATTAACGTCAGCTATGCCTCCGTGGCACATCCACAGAACAACGATCAGGTCGAAAAAGCTAACGGGCTCGTCTATGGCGGCATCAAGAAGCGACTCCTCCGGCCACTCGAACAGGCCGCCAGCTGCTGGCCAGACGAGTTGCAATCAGTACTCTGGAGCCTACACACAACTCCAAACAGCGCCATAGGGTACACCCTGTTCTTCATTGTGCACGGGCTGAAGCGGTGCTACCCGCAGAAGTACGATACAAGGCACCACGAGTGGTCGCTTACAGCGAGCAGGAGTCAACTCTTGCACTCAAAGACTCCGTCGACCTCCTTGACAAAGCGCGGGAAATCGCCGTGGAAAGATCAACGATCTACCAACAGAACCTGCGCAAGTACCACAGCAAAAGGCTACGTCCCAGGTCCTTCGTCGAAGGTGACTTGGTCCTACGACTGAAACAGCAAGGTCATCTCAAACTCGAGTCCCCCTGGGAGGGACCTTACGTGATTACAAAAGTAATCCTAGGTGGCGCCTATCGCCTTAAAGATTTTGAGAATGGAGTCGCATACTCCAACCCCTGGAATGTCGCGCAGCTGCGGCGCTTCTACCCTTAGTCGTTTTTACTTTTACATTGCAAATAAGGCTACTTAGCCACACATTGTACCTCGTACTATTCTGCGAATAAATAAAGCTAAGTGCCCCAAAACTCTATGTTCCTTTTATTTTTGTAATTAATCCACTCGGGCGCTACGCCACCCTATACTCATCTGTTCTACGAACTAACGTGATATCCTGAGTAGCTGGCGCACCAATCGAAACACTTGATAAACACCAACCCAGTTGCAACGCACCTGACAGGTTGGCAAGGGGCTGAGATAAACAAAAGTCAGGCTAACGAAAAGGAATCGCATAGTGCAACGCACTCACAAAACATACACGCTAACAAGCTCTTTATACATCAATGTCAATCAATTATACACAACATATATATGAACTTTACAACACTAGTATAACTATGTGCAGGATACAAACTAAACTACTGTTGCAGCAAAGGAACGTTGGTTTGCTCCTGGAAGAAGTCGACGATCTCCTCCGATGGGCGATCCATCGCCTGGTAGTGAGGAACCATGTTCCAAGTCGAACCCACTGAGTCTGAGACATCAAAGATTGGATTAACATCTGTCTCCATGGCGGAGATCTCAAGGATGACGGGGGATGAAGGCCCAGTGGGGCCAGTTGTAGGCTTGGCGGCAGGAGTTGGGGGAGCGGTAGCGGGAGAGGGCTTGGCGGCCACATCCTTGTTCAGCATATCACGAATGTTTTTTGACCCTCCAACATCTCTAGAGGATTGCTTCAGGCTAACACCGACTTTCCTCTTGAAACATACAAAGTATAAGTACATGAGTTGAATAAGGTGCAATCTAGAATATAAGTCGAAGAATGAATACACTTACTCCAGGGTAAGAGCCTTGGTTAGGGGAATGCTGGTGGATATCTTCTTCTCCGCCTCTAAGGCGGCGATGGATCGACTAGAGACTCCACTCTCTGATTTCTTCTTCTTCTTCGCCTCTGCAGCAGCGTTAGAGGTGGAGCTCTTCCGCTTTCGCACTGACGGAGCTAGGTGATCCTTGGGGGTGTCATCGTCAGACACCACCTGGATATCCTTCAGCTTAGGAACATAGACCTAGGAGGCCATTTGATCTTCTTCCAAGGTCGCCAGCTGGGAAACAAAGGTGTGTTAGATTGATAACTTCAAGACGGAAAAAACCTTAGAGTATATAACAAGCAACAAAGGAAACAGAAGCTACCTCTGGGAATTTGCCACATTCAAACATGTCATAGGTGATCTTGAAGCCACGCTTCATATCCTTCATCTTGACCATGTCCTTAAGTCGGAGCTTGATGGTTTCATTGGAGAAGTTATCCCGCGAAATTCGCATGGGATCCTTTCTATCCTTAGAGTACTTGCACATTAGCTTGGCACGGTGCTGTAGAGGCTGGATCCGCCTAGTGAACCAGCACATGGCTAGGTCCAAGCCCGTCAGACCTCCATCTACGAGCCATTCAATCCGCCTTACGGTGCGATTGGCTTCCTCGTCAGACGGAAGGAGGGCTAGGGACCTCCAGGTGGGTGCTTTGGTGGTAGCTCCATCGAAAAAGTCAGGGTACGTCTCAAGGTGGTCAGGCATAGGAATATCTGGGCCATAGAAGTATGTGTGCTGCCAGTTCTTGCAAGATTCTTGACCCATGATGTCGAGGAAGCGCCGGCTAGGCAGGATCTCAAAGCTAATGGTTCTGCATATCCGCAGCTCATCCTTGGGTTCTACGGACTCTCTCTTAAAAAAACAGATCTAACTTAGGCTTTATTCCTAGGTATCCTTCGCACAAGGAAATAACGTTACTAAGTACGAGGATGTTGTTGGGAGAGAGGTTGTGGGGAAGTACCCGGAAGTGGCAAAGGACATCCAGGAAGAAGTTGGAGACTAGCAAGCTTATGCCACGTACTAGCTGGGCTCTGAGGTTACCTTCACTCCAGCTTGGGGAGAAGGAGTCACCTCTCCGGCCGACACCGGACGCTAGGCCAAACCCTCCGCCGTGGGGAAATACCCCTCGACGATGTGTTCTTGCAGATCCTCGGTGGAGATGTCGGAGCCCCTCCACACTCCCTTGTGGGAGTCATTATCCTCTTCAGCGGCTTCTAGTGCCGCTCATCCTTGGTCATCTCCGGTGGTTTCCACCACGGCGGTGACAGGGACGACGACCCCCTCCGGTGGGACCATCACTCCCTGAGATGGCTCCATTCAAGCTTCGGGAGTCACACCGTCGAAGGAGCGGAGCTGCTGGAGGCTATTGAGCAACTGGGAGTGGATGGAGAGAAGGGGGAAGCTCTGTCTAGGGTTTTCGGATGAGGAGCTCGAACGGCCGTTCGGCCAGATCAAGATGAAGACGCAAGAGCGAATGCGGGTAAAAGAAAATAATCTAACTGAAGTCAAATTATATATACCTAGTGTCAAGATTCGTGCAGAAGGATCCTACGGGCAGAGTGTTGCTGACATGGAGATGAGCGTGCATGGTAATTTCACCACGTCCTCCGTCTTTGCCGATTTAACGTTTCGGATTTAGCGCGCGTAAAAATAGCTAATGATTAATTTCCTACCTTCTGTGAGTTTCCAGGTAGAGTAGGTTGTACCCTACATCATCATCCTGACAGTTGCAGTAAAGGGTCACGTCTCAAGATTCCATCGAAGATGGAAAATATCAGGCTCTGGAAATGAAGACTCAAGGAATCTCTGGCTACATTGCGAAGTCAGAGATGATTGCAGGGTTCTTTGGGAGACCTTTGAAATATTGCTTGACGGATTGCCGGCATCACATAGACGGAGCATTCAAGGTTAATAAGCAAGACGGGGCATGATTTCAAAGTCCTCTGGGGGCTACTATTGGGGATATGCTAAATGGGTATCATCATAGCATGTCTCTAATCCTGCTAACCTGGGTGGCCCACAGTTGGTAGCAAGGCCTATGGCCTGCTGGGCGGCTCAGTTAGATGGATCCAGAAGGGAGGCCCATGCCAGATGAAGTAAGGCTACGCAGGAGTCACCGACGTACTCGGATCCTTGGAGTGCAAGACACAAAAGACTAGTTAGTATTAGTGTAGGACTCTTTACCTTGTCCGGCAAGGTCCTTTCCCTGTAACCCTAGGTTCTGGTGCCTTTATAAACCAGACTTGTGGGAGCCTTTAGGGCACAACCAATCAGATTGCTACAAAAACATACAACACCTCGCACAGTGAACCGATCTCTATGACTCGACGTATTTCCATTATAGTGATTTATAACAGTAGTAGAGTTCTTCCACCGTTGTGGAACTTGAACCTTGGTAAACTGTGTTACCTCATACCCGCCAACTCTCTACCTTATCCCACGTCTCTAAACACGCACTATGAGGACTCCTCCATCGCGTACTCGTCGGCAATACCACGACACTTGGTGACTTGAAAAAGAACAAGTTTGGGGCACAACCAGTGGAGTAAGGAGGAGAAGGCCACTAGAAGCTCAAGGAGGAGATGTTAGCAGACTTAGGAGGTGCAGGCTAGGAGGGATCAAACCAAGAGCACGAGAGGGAGGTAATTATGATCATCTCAAGAAACTGCAAGCATTAGCAACTTCTACATAGCAGTAGGTTGCTACAACTAGTTCCACCATAAATATATGCTCTTAACTGTTTTTATCCCAGGAAAAGTTTTGGGAGTAGAAGTACTCTCTGTCCCGCATACAACTAGTATGATGGGCTCATCACAGAGTATTGTGGCCTATATCAAATTTATTCTTATCCGTAAATTAAAAGCCTCAGCATTGTTGGGGTTATACTTTCCGGGTATCCTCACTGTGCCTCGCTGACCAGGATGGCCCACTTTGGGTTAGAGCTTTGCTTCACGGGGGGCCCAGACAGAGAGAAGAGACGGAGTCCAGTCTGCCTACGGGAAGGCCTAGAAGACTTACCGACATAGGCCTATATAGTTACTTGTAGTCCAAGATGTACTCTGTAACCGACTCTTATTCGTAGCCCGATAGGTATCTCCTATAAACCCTAGGCCGGATATCTATATAAGCCATCCTAGGGACCAGCCTTTAGGGAACCCCACAATAGTCTACAATCTCAACTCGCATAGGCGAAACCCTTATAACCCATATTCCGGCTCTGCCGTATTAATGGATTGCTAGCAGGAGTAGGATCCCTCCACCGCCGGCGGATTCGAACCTGGGGAAACTTGTGTGCTTACCGTCCTAGAACACCATATGACTCACACCCCTCTCTTCCACGCGCCTGTATCCATCCTCAATCCGACAAAAGTTGGCGCCTACCATGGGGCAAGTGAGCTTCGAATCTGTGTTCCGAGCGAAATCTGCAAGAATCGGAATCGGCAAGACATTCACCGTCGGTTGCATCCTCTACAACAGTGATGTCCCTCTAATCGTTCTTGACGAGACCTGGATTGCGGCTAGGGAGGCCGTGACTGCCTACATAATCATGTCTTTCGGCGAGATTGATGTTTACATCAGTTTCGCTAAACCTTCCCCACCCACCCCAGCGGTGATGATAGAGGCAGAAGAAGCTTCTGGTTTCACTTTTTCCATGGAGGCGGTAGAGTACTGGGTCCCAAAAACCCTAATCCCACCCAGCCCACACCTGACGCGGAGATAGTGGAGAAAGTTGAGCCTGAAGCAGATCTTCCTGTGGACGTCGGATCTGAAGTGGATCTCCCTAGCAAGGTCAAATCTTGGGACGATCTCCCTAGCAAGGTAGAATCTTAGGAGGAGCAAGTCAACAATAATTCCGGATCTGGCTCTGCCGATGCTAGAGCAGGTCAATCTTTCCTGAGGCACATGTTGAGGCATATGATGCTGCATGATGCCAGCATGGAAGAAATCCTAGAGACCATTAAGTGCTTCGAGGAAGCCCACGAAGAAAGCTGCAACTACCTCAGGACGCACACATCGCACTTTGGATCCGGATCCGGCTCTGACGACGCTGGAGACAACAAAGACTCGGTGCTGGAGGAGATCAGAACAAACACCGACTTACCGGCATCATTGGATGATTCAATGACGTCGGTGGATTTCCAAAAGTTCTCCGAAGAGTATGAAGAGGAGTTCAACTCCAAAGCTACGGAAGAAGGAGAAGCCATGGACGAAGGATCTAGAGAAAACTCTCCCAAAGGGAAGGATGATATGGATCTCAAAGATAATCTCGACGTCCAGATGTCCAAAAGTAGTGATCAGAGCTTGACTCCAGGAAATGGACCCAAAGCCGTCTTCGCTACTAGCGCTGCCAAGAACGCAAAGAAGAAGAAGACTCTGGCCAAGGACCCTCCAGCTGAGGAGGTAATCGCCGAAGGATACGAGGAAGACTCGGATAGAGCCCTAATCCCATACGAGCCGAAAGATACTCCAGTGGATGGACACGTGGTTACCCCTGGTGCACGTAAACTCATTGGAGACGCACTAACTACGCCGATCCCTACTGCTGTAGATCTTACACCTACAGAATTGGAAGATAAGATGAACAATCTCTTGGAGGATAAAAGGCGCATTGCATTTGGGGGAAGATCAACTCCCTGCAACACCAGAAGACCCGGAATGGCCCCGTGCGAGCTAACAAAAATCCGGAAGTCCACAAGACCCTCTTTGAGGAAGGTGACGCCGTCAAGGGAGAACCTCGGCTCGATAGTAAGGGAGATCTGGTGTATGGAACACCAGTGGAAAACACTGCTGTAGCCCGAGATATCCTGGCAAACAACCTAAACCCAGACCAAATCTACTTGGTCGTAAAGCTACTTACCAAGGGTCTGGAGCAACAGAAGGCCGCAAAATCTGGGAGTGGAAAACTAGTCTCTAAATCTGACCAATGTCGCATGGATCCGGCTTGGCATGACATTAGGCCCCGATGGGACCCGGAACAACACCACCGTCGGGAAGAAAATTACTCAAGAACCAGATCTTCAGGGAAACAGCACAGAGCCGCCCGAGACTAGAGTAATGTTGCTCCGGCTATAGAGCGAGACGCAGTTGCAGCATTGGTTCCAAGACAGCCTCCCCAGCGATAGTCGAACAATCGCAGGGAAGACAAAGAAGAGTGAAGTCGGGAGGAGGACCGGCAAAGGATGCCACCTCCTAGACATACAAGCAACCTCTCCACAATGGTGGAATCGATGGATGAAGGACAACGGACACCATGCTGAGTCAACCCGGCAGGGGGCTCGCCGTAATCAAGAACCTCCCTGGAATCGGAATAATGATGCTCCGGATGGAGGCTGACGCTCAGCTGGAAACAATTCACCTGCACCACCCTCTCCACCAAGAAGCCATCATAGCAGCTCTCGAGGGAGCCATGGAGGGCGTCGTGGCGGAGGAGGTGGTGGCGGAAGCAGAATTCTGGATCCAAGGCACTGCAGCCACAGTGAACAACCACGATGGTGCTCTCTGTCACCAAGTGATGCAAGCACTGGGTCAACTCTAAAATAGAGGCATGGCACTACGATTCAGACAACATCTATGTGGGTCCAAAATGCTTCATACCATGCATTCGACAAACAAACTTCCCAGAAGGATTTGCTATCTCAAGACACATCCAACCCTACGACGGTGTGGCCTGGCCAGACACTTAGCTCGAGGATTTTTTCTTGGCTTGCTGCATCGCCAAAGGCAAAAATAGCCTTGTCACGACCCAGTATCTCCCGCTTATGTTGAGGAGGACCGCACGATCATGGCTCAATGAACTTCCAGAAAACACCATTCGCAACTGGTATGACATGGAGAGCGCATTTTTTCAGAATTTTGAAGGCACATATCGGAGGCCCTGTACGTTAGGAGACCTACAGCATTGCACCCAGAAAGCTGGAGGAACTTGCCGAGATTATCTTGGACAATGGATCGACACCAAGAACTCCTGGGAAGGAGTAAATGATCAAACTGCGATTGAAGCTTTCATTGCAGGACTCCCAATTGGTTTACTATGTCACCGCTTGAAGTGCGACAAGGTCACTGAGCTGGGAGAGATGATAGAGACGGAAAGAAAGTATGCAGATGTTGACGATGATGCAGAGGGACTACTGAAAGTCCTAGTTGTACCACGGTTGGCAAAACAGCTGAAGCAACAAACTCAGAAGCGCAAAAACACCTCGGAAGAAAAACCCACCGCAGAAACAGCAGTAATCAACGCTAATTTTGGGTCTGGAGGATGAGGAGGGCGCGGAGGCGGCCGCTGACGCGGTCGTGGGACATCAAGAGTCTAAGGTAGAGGAGACCATCAACCTAGCAAAACCTACTCTTGGGCCGACATTACCAACAATCCATTTGCGCATCACTTAGATGCCAACGGGGGATCGTCCCACACAAATGCCGAGTGTCGTTGCAATGAAGACGTCAAGAAAGACGAATCCGCTGGCTATAGGGCCAAGCGAAGAAAAGGAAAGAAAAAATCCGAGAAAGAAAAGAGACCAATGAAGATTCCGACATGGAGGAAGTAGAGCCTTCAAATCCCAAGTCGGATGGAAAGAAGACCTTTCCAACAAAGAAAGACACTTATGTCACTTTCCTTGGGTCTCAACCAGCTAAGGTCAAGAAAGCAGTAATGCATGGGCTCAACGCAAATGTTCCGACTATTTGCCAATTCTTGGACTGGTCAGAAGTGACAATCACCTTTGACCGTGCTGATCATCCGCCTAACTTGCACAGGCGAGGAAAGTATGCTCTAGTCGTCAATCCACTTATTGACGGCTATGGTTTCCCAAAGACCCTCATGGACGGCGGCAACAGCATCAACATCCTCTACATCAAAATGCTACGTCGGATGAGGATCTCAGAAACACAGCTGAATCATAGTTCTATGATTTTTCACGGAGTTATCCCTAGAAGACAAGCAAATTCTCTGGGAGAGATCACTTTGGACGTTACTTTTGGAACTCCAAAGAACTACCGGACGGAAGCACTTTCTTTCAAAGTGGTCATGTTCAAGAGCACGTACCATGCTATCTTTGGACGACCAGCTTACTAGGCCTTTATGGCTCGTCCGTGTTACATTTACAATATGATGAAAATTCTAGGTCCCAAGGGTGTGATCAGTGTAAGGGGAGACCTGAAGAAAGCACAAGAATGCGAGGATGGAAATGCCGCCTTTGCTAAAGCCGTATTGCATGCCTAGGAGTACCAGGTGATTAAGAAGACCGTCGACCCATTTGAAATGCCCGCGATGAACAAGGAGGTGACAAAGTCGACTCCGGAGTTCAAGGCATCAGAAGAGACGAAGACGACGCCATTGAAGGATGATGACCCCTCCAAGGTGACCCAGATAGGTGTAGGTTTAGATCACGCATAGGAAAGCACGCTCACCAAGTTACTCCTAGCCAATCAAGATATCTTCGCATGGCAGCCATCTGACATGACCGGAGTACCTAGGGAACTTGCCGAGCACTCTCTAAATGTACACCCGAACGCTAAACCCGTCAAATAGTCCTTATGATGTTTTAGCGATGAAAAGAGAAAGGCAATAGCTAAGGAACTAGCCTGGCTCGAGTTAGCCGGATTCATAGAAGAGGTAATCCACAATGAGTGGTCATCCAATCCTATAATGATCCCTAAAAAGGACACCACTGAATTAACGATGTGTGTTGATTATACCACCTTGAACAAGGCTTGTCCCAAAGACCCGTTCGCTCTGCCTAGAATTGATCAAGTAATCAATTCTAAAGCAGGCTTGGAACTCCTATGTTTTCTCGACGCATATTCCGGTTATCACCAAATCTAGATGAAGGAATCGGACAAAGTAAAAACTTCATTCATAACCCCCTTCGGAACCTTTTGTTTCATTACGATACCTTTTGGGCTGAAGAATGCAGGAGCTACATACCAGCGCACTATGCAGCATTGCCTCCACGATCAAATCGGACGCAATGTACATGCATATGTGGATGGCATAGCGGTGATGTCCAAAAAGAAGGAAACTCTAATTTCTGACTTCGAGGAAACATTCGCCAATCTACGCAAAAACAACATAATGCTTAATCCGAAGAAGTGCTTCTTTGGAATACCAGCCGGAAAATTGTTAGGTTTCATCATGTCCCAAAGGGGCATAGAGGTGAATCGAGACAAGATTAAGGCTATACTCAACATTTCCAAGCCGACCGCCTGAAGGATGTACAAAACTAAATGGTTGCATTGTTGTAGTTAGTCGGTTGGTAAGTCGACTCGGTGAAAGAGCCGCACCACTCTACAAGCTCCTGAAAAAGACCAAAAAATTTGTCTGGACTGATGAAGCTGAAGTTGCACTACAAGACCTAAAAGCGGTACTCTCGTCCGCTCCTATCCTTGCAGCGCCGGAACCACATGAACCGATGTTGCTCTATCTGGCTATGACAAATAGGGTCATCAGCGTCGTCATGGTGGTGGAGAGGCCAGAGGAAAAACATGAACACTTGGTGCAACGTCCGACTTACTACCTCAGCGAAGTCCTAACTGAATCTAAGAAGCGGTATCCGCACTATCAAAAGCTGGCTTATAGTGTGTTCTTCACATCTAGGAAGCTACAACACTACTTTCAGGAGAACCAAATTAATGTGGTGAGCACAACTCCCATGAGAGACATAATTAACAAGAGCGACACTACAAGACATGTCACAAAATGGGGAATAGAGCTTTCAGCTTTCGACATTGAGTACAAACCTCGTACGACAATCAAATCCTGAATCCTTGCTAACTTTGTCACTAATTGGACAGAGACAACGGAGAATATGACCCTGCCAAAGTCGGAATACTGGACCTTACATTTTGATCGGTCTAAGGCGCTTGGGGGCTAGCGTGGTGCTAAAATCACCCCAAGGAGATAATCTTTTCTATGTGTTGAAGATCCACTTCACAGCAACCAACAACATTGTCGAATATGAAGCACTGCTACATGGAATCCGGATTGCTAAGGATATCGGCATCCGACGACTTATGTGTTATGGAGATTTGGATCTTGTTTCTCAACAAGTGTCGGATCACTATAATGCAAACAGGCACATGGCAGCATATAGGGCTTTCGTGGATGATCTATCTAAATCGTTCGAAGGATTTGAGGTTCAACACATCCCTCGAACAGAAAATGAGGAAGCAGATGCATTATCTCGAATAGGCTCTGCGCGGAAAAAGGTCCCGGATGGTGCTTTTCTAGAGCACCTTAAAGTTCCCTCTTTCGTAGGAGTTTATGAGGAGTATCCGACCAAATCCAACCCACCTTTAATAGCAGTTCTGGTTGTAATTCCCAGCTGGACATAACCCTACCTTGATTTCTTGGTAGATGCAAAATTACCCGAAGACAAAGTTCTGATCTAGCAGATAGTCCGACGAGCAAAAACCTATGTAATCATAAATGGTGAGCTCTATAAGCGGAGTGTATCTGGGGTCTTTCAGTGATGTGTATCTCCAGAAGAAGGAGTGGAAATCTTAAGAGAAATCCATGAAGGCGAATGCGGCCATCACGTTGCAGCCAAATCTTTAGTGGAAAAAGATTTTAGACATGGATTTTTCTAGCTTAGAGCCAAGGCAGATGCCGAATGGCTGGTCAAGACGTGCAAAGGTTGCCAAAAATACGCCAAACAAGCTCATGTTCTGGCTGATCAGCTGCAAAAAATTCCAATAACATGGCCTTTCGTGGCCTGGGGGCTTGACATGGTAGGACCGTTTAAGCGGGCTCCAAGTGGATTTACTCACCTCTTAGTGATGGTGGATAAGTTCACAAAATGGATTGAGGCTAAACCCATCACAAGTTGTGATGGAGCAACAGCCAAAAGATTTGTCGAGGACGTTATAATCTGATACGGTTATCCGCACAGTATTATCACGGACAATAGGAGAAAAAAATTATATGGGAGAGCTTGTCGAATTCTGCAACGATCAAAAAATCCAGCTTAACATTGTGTTAGTCGCACATCCACAAGCCAACGGGTAAGTCAAAAGAGCAAATGGTTTAATCCTTCAGGCCTCAAACCAAGACTCAAAGCACCACTTCGCCTTGCTGCGGGGGCTTGGGCGGACGAATTACCGTATGTCATATGGAGCTTGAGAACAACTCCGAACAGGTCAATAGGGTACACACCTTTCTTCTTGGTCTCTAGCGCAGAAGCAGTTCTTCCTAGTGATTTGATTCATACCTCTCCCCTAGTTACTGTGTATATCGAAGAGGACGCCGAAATTTCTCGACAAGATGATCTAGATTTAATTGAAGAAGTTCGCGTCACTGCTGAGCAGAGATCAACAGCCTATCAGCAGAAGTTACGCAAGTATCATAGCCAAAGAGTCAGATACTGGTCTTTCAATAAGGGCGGTTTGGTTCTCCGGCTTGTGCAAACACGAAAGCACAAACTTTCCCCAATTTGGGAAGGACCCTTTTTAGTTAGTCGAGTATTGCACAATGGTTCTTACTATCTAACTGATATGTGGCTAGTCAAAGAAAGACCTGCTACTAAGAAAAGAAAGAGAGCTGGAGGCAGTATAGACCCGGAAGAATTAGACAGACCATGGAATATTGCTCAGCTATGTCCCTTTTATTCTTAATTTTTCTTTCTTTATAATCATATATATGTACATGTTCAAAGTGAAATAAAGTATTGGTTGCCTCAATATTTTCTGAGAAGTTTTATATTACCATCTTATTTCCAACTGATCATATCACAATCGAAAATCCCAAAATACATGAAAGTACTTTATGCTCATGTTTGTTCTGGTTAGATTTCTGATTCTAAAAATGCTACCTTCGGGTATAAATCTAAAGTTTCCAAGTTTATACTTTGGTTCTTTGTCTGATTGTTGGATGCACCTATTTTCCGAGTAGTGAATTGTTGGTACTGGAAGTCGGCTTTGTTTCCAAGTTTAATATGGTTTAGCAATTGAGATTCGTTGCTCGACAAAGTTTCCATGTTGAAGATTTGCCGGTGTAACATCCCAAAACTTTAATCCAAGTTATCAAGATCCAAATCACTCAATTTAGGGTTAACAAAAACGTTTTCCTTTTAAAAATATTTAAGCATGCATATGTGTGTTGCATTAAATAGGAATTGTTTTGAATTGCCATGATTGTTTGTTATAATGGTTGTAAAATGACTCTAAGATGAATGCCACATCATTTAGATCATTCCCAAGCAATAACCAAAGAAAAAGAAATCAAAAAGAATTAATAATGGAAAAGGTCACGTTTTCCATTTTAATCAACTAGGACACTTTGGGTCATCCTAGCACTCAAATTCCAACAGAAACAATTGTGGATCTTTGCACCCCCTGCTAGTACAAGTAAATATGTCCCAAGGCCCACCTTGTGATCTTCCAAAAACATTTAAACCCTAATTTAAAATGACATTTGAAAATGGAATCTATCTCATATGTCTAGATCCCACTTTTTCAAAACCACTCAAATGACTTCAAATTGACAAATCCCAGCAACTAGAGATACTCAAGCATGAGACCAACAACTCCACCAAATTTCATTTCAAAATTCAAAAATTGAATTCTTGCAGCCATTGTGTCAAACACTTGGTGAGAAGAATCAAACCTACCTAACTAATACTATTTTTGATCAAATTTTGTCGAGCCATTTGAACCCAATTCACTTCCTTGTCCCCCCTAGCCGCAACCAGGCCATCAAAGACCTACCAAATGGCCTAGGACAACACTGCAGCTCCGCCCTGAGTCCATGAACGCCGTCCGACCGTGCCCCAACCACAGGAGCGTGCCCCTCTCTCTCTCATCATGTCTAGGAGGTAGGTGTGGTAGCACCACCACCCATGGTCCCTTCCCCAAGCCCAGAGAGCCCCTGGACCACCTCACGTAGCCTGCGCTCTCCGCCTATGTGCCATGCGCAGCGCACGCCAGAACGTCGTTACCGACAGAGCGCCACATGCCGCGCCTCGACCACAGCTCGCGTGCGCCGCTCCACCTTGACCACCTCACCCCGCCAGACACGCCCTTACCCCGCCGCGCGACCCACAGCCGCCAGGAACCACGTCGAGCACTACCTCTGTCGCTCAGAGCGCGAGACGCTCCTGACCGCTATGCACCCCCACTGAGCCGCTAGGGTTCCACCTCGTCGGCAACGTGTCCGTCGTCGATGATGAACGTGAGCTGTAGATTCTACTTCTAATCCTACGGTCCACACTACCCCATACCGCTTCGCGTTTAATGAGCCACTGACAGGCGGGACCCCCTATCAGCAGTCCTCAGCGCCACCGCGGAGTGAAACTGGGTTGGCCCATTAGTGTTCCCGCCTTAGCCCATAGATTCAAATTTAGATTTTTCTATTTTAGCTGAAACTTAGTTCTCTCCCTTAGTTTGAAATTCAATTCAGAGAGGTTTACAAATCCAAATTGCGTGATTCCAATTTTGTTGGAAAGGTAATAAAAATCTGTATCCAAGCCCATTGGATTTAAATCATTTAGAGTTATAGATCTTCCTAGCTAAAATAACAAGACAGAAGCTTTTTCACATTCAAATTTTTTTCTAAAATCAACCATAATGGCTTTTGGGTTGTTTCTAACTCTCAAAAATCACATTTAACCATACCTATCTGAATAAGTAATATTATTAAGGTTTGCATGCAGTGACTTTGGACTAGTACCAAAATAATGCTATATAGGCATTTCTAGTCACTTTAAGTCATTAAATATTAAACTTAAACTTATTAAAATGTGATCCAACATTTAAATCACATTCCCATGTATTAGAATATGTGGTGATGACATGTGTCCACATGATCCCATATTTTAATTGGAGAATATTAAATCTTAGTTAATTTCAATGAGTATAAATTACTTTTCTCAAATAAAATAAATAAAACTAGTTCATTAAACCTTGTGATGTTTGTGATGATACTAGATCATCAAATGTGTACCTTAGTGTGCTAAGTAGACTAGTTAAGTATTGTTTGGTGATTGTGTATTCCCGTATGTATTTATAGACGATAGTACCGACCAAGTCTACGAGGAGGAGGAGTTCTACCCCGAAGAAGACGAGGAGAATTTCAACCACTACACCAACCAAGGCAAGCTATTATTGGAAAGCTAATACTTGCAAGCTATCATTAACAATGCAAGCTAAACCTTGCAAGCTAGATAACCTAAGCAAGATGCAATAGGCATGCTTGGTTATACATTTTGACTATTACCTACCCCAAGTTTTACTTACAAGCTTTACTTGGTTTTACCTTACCAAAGGTCTTTACTTTGTTTATAGATAGCATAAGGAGTATAAAACTTGACCTATCTAGTTATACTTAGATTTCATTGTATGGCATGAGATTGAAATTAGCATCCCACCTTAGTGCACACTCTTAACTTAGTAGTTTAGAGCTAAACCAAAAACTTGATCACTTTAGATGGGAATACTTGGTGAAAATGACTTGTGAAAACCTTGGAATGATGAGTCCTTCCATTGAGATGTTTTGACATGTGTTGAGAAACACAAATGGTTTATGATGATTATGAAAATGTTAAGGCATGAGCCTTAGCCCTTTTATAAAAACTGATGGTTGGGTTTGGATGCGATACCATTCCAATTTTACCGTACAACCACAATACCTGAATTGGGTAAGGCTTATCCGGAAGTTTATATGCATTAGTATTAGTTCCCTCATGGGAGAGGTTTCAGCTGAGGCTACCTCTCAATGTTGTCCACCTATGTAGTGCCCAGGATGGCAGATGGCCATGGCTGGGAGGCCAAGCTCATAGGAGAGGTGCTTATACTAGAGTGTGTAAAGGAAAGGTTATGTTTGATTATCTGCATACTAAGTATGATGATTCAGGGTTATCCCTGACAGATGTATCGAATTTTGTGGTGAAAGTGTACCACCTCTGCGGAGTGTCAAACTATTCGAATAGCCGCGTCCGCGGTTATGGAAAGTTGGAGTGGCCATACTGTTCCGTTGTCAGATGTTTTCAAAATGAATTGTGACATGACTTGACCACAACATGGTTGTGACTATGACAACTAAGTTCCCACTTAGGTGATTTAGAACTTTGTTTTATCTTTCTTTGTTTCTGAACTCAACTTAGGTTTTAAACTTAACTTTACAAATAAACTTAGAACTTAGCATTCCTACTAGAACTACCTTACTTGTTAGTGATAGTTTGCGAGTACTTAAAGAGTACTCATGGATTTCTCCCTGGCTATTCCCATGGCCAGACTATGAGGAGGACTACCCTGAAGGAGGACAGCAGGATGGCTATGACAAATAGGATCATCTCCCATCATCAGCATTGCCTGTGACACTGAAGATGGAGCCCACCTCTACGCTATTTATTCCGCTACTTGTTTGTACTAAGACTGGATCATGAGATCCTTTATTTGTGTAAGACCTTATTATGGTTTGTAATGGATGATGTACTGTGATATCCAATCCGATATGTCTCGCAAAAATGGTAATCCTGGGATTGCGATGTATGGCATAACAGGTATCTGGGATTAAAAATCCGGGTGTTGACAAGTTGGAATCAGAGCCATCCTGACCATAGGAGACTCTAGTTAGAATGGACGTCCGAACAAAAACTTAGTTTCCAAAATCAAAGTGAGTATTTGTGAAAACCTATTTCCTCTCTTACCCTTGGGATTCTTTCTCTCAAAAAAAACATGTTCCTTCAAATTCTTACATTACTACATAAAACTTTGACACACTTGATCACTTCACTAACTTTCTCATCCTAAATTCTTATAGATGGAAGTTCAGTACAGCAAGTTCTGCTAGTTGGGCAACAGAGGCCAACTGATCTTCGAAAGGGATCTTGATTCACCGTCTGAGTACTTGGAGCGCGCACATCCGGAATTCTTTGTTTTATCTTTCTTTGTTTCTGAACTCAGCTTATGATTCAAACTTAACTTTATAAATAAACTTAGAACTTAGCATTCCTACTAGAACTACCTTACTTGTTAGTGATAGTTTGCGAGTACTTAAAGAGTACTCATGGCTTTGTCCCTGGGTTTTCCCATGGCCAGACTATGAGGAGGACTACCCTGAAGGAGGACAGGAGGATGGCTATGACAACTAGGATCATCTCCCATCATCAGCATTGCTTGTGACACTGAAGATGGAGCCCACCTCTATGCTATTTATTCTGCTACTTGTTTGTACTAAGACTGGATCATGAGATCCTTTATTTGTGTAAGACCTTATTATGGTTTGTAATGGATGATGTACTGTGATATCCAATCTATTATGTATCGCAAAAATGGTAATCCTGGGATTGCGATGTATGGCATAATAGGCATCTGGGATTAAAAATCCAGGTGTTCATAGCCGGTTCATGAAAGGGATGAGGCGGAAAGCCAGATAAACGATAAGTATAGAGAAAACATAAAGTGCATATGCAATTTTCAAGCACAACACAAAGCCAAAAAGTGTTGCATAAGTAAAAGCATTCAAAATCTTACTAGATAGCACATCAAAATAAAAGTATTCTACTTATTACAATAAGATTTGTTTTCCAGAATAACACATTGTTTTCCTGGCATTTTTTATGCCACAGGTGAAGATGGAGCATCATCCGGCTCACTGGTGACACCACCTCCGCCTTGGTATCTTTCCGAAACGAGGATATCAGATTCGGTCTGCTCATCATCGGAAACTTCGGCGTTTTCTTCTGGAGGTGAAGGCGACGTTTCCACGCGAGTGAAGAATGGAGTGTCGTAACTGGTCAAATCAGCTATGTGGCACCCATAACTGGCGCAGGCATCCATGATATCCTTGATGTTATGTTCCTTGCCTTCTTCATCAACAGTCGAATAACCCATGGTTACTTGCCAAATTTCCATGCTTCCATGGTGGCTCATAACCATTGTTAGGGCATTCTGTGTCGGGGTTCACGCATATGACATGTTCCAATCTTGGATAAGCTGGGGCATCTCTTTTGCCTTGTCCCGCACCTCAAAGGCAGACATTCTGTTCATGTCAGAAACCTTTAGAGCTTCGCCAATATCCTCTAGTGACTAGCGGAAATCGTGAAGCAGATCTCCGATTGAAGTAAGCCGGCTGGTGCAAGACTCGGAGGAGGAAGAATCCATAATATTCAAAGGACCTACATATATAAAGCAAAGTCAGAAATATATCTGGATTCCTAGAATCGGAAAAAAGAAAGGTCAGAGACGAAAAAGCATACTGAAGATGGCATCGTCAACTTTGGTCTTCTCCACCCGAAGACTTTGGAGTTCATCCCGGAGAGTTTGGGTGATGTCCTTCTCCCTGGCCAACTCACCTACTAGATCTGAGATTTTCTTGTCCTGGATAGCAATCTTACGATCACGTTCTCCGGTGTCCATATTGGATGATTCAAGAACATTGTTGATACTACGCTCATGATCTACCTTAAGCTCATTCAGCTCTCGCCTTAAGTCGGCATTCTCCACCTCCAAGGTCTTGAAATTCTCGGCATCTTCAATCATTTTGCATGAATGTTGAACCAGTTCTATAAAAATAAGACAACAGTTGAATAAAAGTTTGACTATGAAAAATCAAAGAACAAGTATGAGGAATGAAATAATTACCTTCAGCCTCATCCTTGGCAATTTTCAACTAAGCATTCTCTAGACGGAGAGCTCTGATCTCTCTCCATTTATTGCAGATATTCTTTAGCAATTCCTGGTTATAAGCATGAACTTTCTGTAAATCAGAATAATACCCAGAGTTAGAAGTCTACTAAAGACTCGGGCTAATATTTTAACTAAGTTATATATCAGCGCGAGCCTTGGGGGCTATACTAGTTCGTTCTTTGGCATCCTATGAAAGCATAAATCCGGATTTCCTATCCAACTTCATGCTTGGGGGCTAGAGTATATGATATGAAAATAAAGTAAAAAAGAGATTTGAATTGCGACTTACATAATGTTCATGGGTTAGCTTGCTCAGACTCATCTTCACCTCAGAAGAAACCTTCTCAGCGAGACTTAGAGGGTTCACTGGTGGTGGCGGAGCCACACCAACCTTCAGCTTGTTGTCGCAAAGACGAACTTGGTCAAGAAGCTTGGAGAGTTTTATGTCCTTGGCTTCTTGTGCCTCTTCTTCGGTAGTGATATTCCGGCTCTCCAAGCATTGTTGAGACAACTTCTGGATCTCTTCTACAGTTTTCTGAGTAATGCCAAGCTTGGCGATACCCGGATTACTGAGAAGGTTTTCCGTGAAAACCTCTGCCGAGGGATCATTACCCTTTGAGGGTTCACCCTTATCAGTAACCGAATCACTCATGGTGATGTCAGTTTGCGAGCTAAGGATCGCTGGCTCGGAAGGCTGAGCCAGATCTTCTGCAGCACGAGGAGATGAGGTAACCTTCGGTATTGAAGGCGTTGGGGTAGGAGTCGGAGGCAGAGCAGCAGGCGAAGTCAAATTTAACTTTGACTGGCGTAGGGGCTTTGTCGTGATTTCCTTCCCCTTGCCCTTGACGAGCTATTTAGCTCTGAATAAGTGACAGTTCAAGATCATTACGATTCAGAAAGAATAAGAGATAAAATGTAAGTCCTTGTGAGGAAAGTTACCTCATCACAACAGGCACTTCTTTTGTGCCGATGGAAACAATCGGAGTTTTGCATTTTCATGTAAACGCATCCGGCAGCACTACAAGTTCTCCTTCCTCCTGAAACAGCGGTTTCTCAGGAGGATATCTCTCAAGAGGACAAAGCTCCGACTCGGGGAGGTCAACAAGTTGAAAAGAAGTATCTTCTCGGTATTGCGAGAAAACTACAGCAAAGTACGGATGAGCACATATTCGAGTATAAAGAGTAACAGCTGGAAAACTTACTGGTGTCATAGGATCATCAGCCATATACATATCTAGAGAGAGATCTGGAATCTTCCTCTCGACCCGCTCCTTAATCAACCATTTAATCTGGGACTCATACTCCTTGTCCAAGATTGAGCGCGAGTAGATCCTGAGAGATTTTGTCTTGCTCTTGGTGATTGAGTGCATGAGCAGATCACCATGGTGCTGGAGGAGTTGAATCCAGTGCGCCAGCCAGCAGTGAATTAAATCAGATCCTTTCAGACCCTTGTGCTTCATCAGGTACTTGATCCGCCTCTTGGCGAGAAGCAGATCGTTAGTGAGACCCGGAGCTTCCGCATCCCAGGACTCTTGGGGCATGGCAGTGCCATCGAAGAAAGCCGGCAAAGAAGTTTGTTTGCCGGGAGACGGTCTATCCTTATGATAAAAGAACGTGTACGTTCATTTCTTCACGGATTCACTAGACTTAACTCGGCCTCTCCTAATAGTGAGGCTAAGAGTTCCGGTGATGTAAGGATTACCAGAAGTGATAGAGTTTCTCCGGGTATTGAAGTAGTACCGGAATAAAACAAGACTCTGCCTAATTTTGAGATACGCCTCACACAAAGATGCAAAAGCGCTCATTTCGAATATTGAGTTTGGGGGGAAGTTGTGGAGTTGAACTCCATAATTGACGAGGGTTTAACTCATCAATGCCCATTGTTATGGACTTGGGTTTTGGAGAAGGAGGGAGTGTTGGAGACATCTATCGGCTAGCAAACAAGCACACAGGGGACAAAGGATTTACCTAGGTTCAGGCCTCGTAGAGGTCCCTACTCCTGCTTGTCTGCTCGTGGAATTATCAAAGAAGTCGAAAGTTACAATGGTGCGCAGATGCAATCTAGCATGAGCTGTGGAAACTAGGGTTGCGTGTGTCCTTCTCGCCGCCCCCTCCTAGCCTTTATATAGATAGGCTAGGTCCCAGGTAGCAGGTCGAGTCGGTTACAAGTTAGGGTTTTCCCCTTCAAACTTTCTATCTTTAGCTCCTTCTTTTCTCTCAAGCAATCGAGAGTCCGCAGGTTACTGGAGTCCTTTCATCTGGGCCTTGGCGACACCGTGGGCATGTACGTATTTAGACCGTATATACCAAACTCGAGTACCTGCAGGGTATACCCATGTCAGTAGCCCCCGAGTATCCAGTGGAATTGCAGATTCGACTGGGTACTTTTTGAAGTCTTCGAGTGCCCGAATGAGTTCGTTTTCCGACTGCTTTTATTTATGTCATAGGGATTGTCGATATACGTGCCTGATATAGCCGAAGTATCGGTATCAGTTAACCACCTTAGGGTGAAACAACGCAATCTACTCGAACTCGAGTCCCCGGACTCGAGTCCGGAAAAGTGCTGGCGTAATCCGACTCAGGCCACGGAGGTCTTACAGGAGTCGAATTCCAGTTATATGGGTGTGAGCACTTGACGCATCCGTCAAGGCATGTTCATCGTGCCTGTAGGCACGGATATGTTTCTGGTAGTGCGCAGTTAAATGCGTTGCCAGGCCTTTATTTATGTCTTACCTTCACGCTCTAAGCGCGGCATCCGAATTTTATCATCGCGGAGATGATTCGGGCAACCCAGGAGACGTAATCTCTTTGTAGGGAAAATTATGAGGCGGTGTCGCCATGATCTGCGAGTGCTGATGTAATCAACGCACTGTCTTCCGTGCAAATAATCATAGGGTGCGCGACCAGCGCTCCCTATGGGAGTAGCCCCCGAGTGCCTGGTTGAGTCGAAGACTCAGGAAGGGACTAAAGAAAATTTTGCGACTGCTGTCTTTTTGTTTGTTTGAGTCAAAAACTTGAGTTGCGACTACTGTCATCTTTTGCTTGCTTGTTTCAGTCCAAATTGTTTCCAGCGCTCCCTATGGGAGTAACCCACGTCCATAGTCGAATCGTGTTTCGAGTGGCTGGGTTTGGTTGCGATTGCTTGTATCCCTGCAATAAGAAAAAGGAAAATCATAGGGTGCGCGGCCAGCGCTCCCTATGGGAGTAGCCCCCGAGTGCTTGGTGGAGTCAAAAACTCCAGCAAGGACTAAAGTAGTCGAAGTTTTCCTCTAAGTAGCCGTTGATGACGTCAGTGCTGACGCTTGCATGACCTCAGTTACCCGCGTGAGCGGCTTTGACGGGACGTGACGAGCGGTGGGTCCCACTTTCTGACTTTGATTTGACTGGGCGTGCGTAATCTTATTATTAACTGTGCCTCCTCGATTTCCGCGCAGTGGAGGGACGGTTCGCGCTCCCTCTTCCCCACGTGTCGAGTGCGATATGTGCCACGCGTCCAATAGGGTTTTTGTGAGCCGTTGGATTGCATCTCTTAGGGGTTAAGTAGCGATGCTACGGTGGTAAATTTCCATCTGTGCCCTTTTCTTCCTCGCTGCCATCGCCATTGCCGCTGCTCCTCTGCTTTTCTCCTGCGCTCATATCCTCCTCAGCTCTGGACCATCTCCGCTCATTTCCAAGTTATTTTCTGTGTTCTCATCGCCGCCGAGCAATGGGAAAGAAGAAAGGAGGCGCTACCGCTGAATCCGCCGCCACCGCTGCTGCGGGGAAGAAGAAGGGTGGCTCCACTGCTGCGGGCACCAGTGTCGCCGCCGGTGGGAAAAAGAAGGTCGCGGGCACCCGCGTGACCAATGGTGCTTGGCGCCCCTCAATCATCAAGGCGTCCGATCTCTGTCTTCTTCGCCAAGACGGAGTTATTTCTGCAGCAGTCGTCGACACGCGCATCCCCAGCGGTGAGACCATTCCTGTGCCTCCCGCTGGTTTTCGAGTGATGTTTCTTGCTTTCATCATTCGTGGCCTTTCTTTGCCTATCCACCCCTTTCTAAGGGGTCTCTTCTATTTCTATGGGCTCCAGCTCCATCAGCTGTCCCCAAATTCGATTCTTCACATCTCTTGTTTTATCACCCTCTGCGAGTGCTGGCTCGGAATCGAGCCACACTTTGGCCTTTTCAAACGTTTGTTTAAGCTAAAGCGTCAGTCCGCATCTGGCTCTTTAGTTTCTGATGTAGGTGGTTGTGGAATCCATGTCGACCCATCCGCCACCTACTTCGACATCAAGCTCGCCAAGTCCGTTCAGGGATGGCGGGACAGGTGGTTTTATGTTCGCGACCAGAAGGTCAAGGACGAGCATTTTTGGACTTGCGCCTTTCGACCCCGCGACTCCCTGCAAGAAGATGCGTTCTTGGAAGAACGTGATCATGCCCTCCGAACTCGCGGAGACAGATGTGTTATATCAACACGTCTGCGACATCGAGAGTCGCATAGGCGCAGAAGAGGGAGGTTGCGCCCTTGTCAGGACTTGGCTGCGTCGTCGTGTCCAGCCTCTCTAGGCTAGGGTCCATCCCATGTTTCAATGGGGTGGTGCTGATGATGCCACTCGCGTGTCTGCCGATGGCATGTCCGCGAGTGAGGTAGATAAGAGGGTGCGACTGGTCACAAAGTACACCTTCAAGGATGTGCTGCCGAATGAGCCAGTCGTTCCTCCCTTCGATGATTCGAATCCTCCTCCCAAGGTATAGTTGTGCTACGCAGTAGCTTATGTTCGTGATTTCTTTTCTGTTGCTTAGTTTCTCCTTTTTGCTGTTTGTATGCAGGATTGGGCGGTGTCGCCTTGCATGCCTCCTCTCCCTGAGGGCATTATTCCTCGCGAAGCTTTTGAAGAGGATGAGTCTGAGTCGACCATCCCTTCTGATGTGGAAGAGGAAGCCCCCGAGTCCGGGAGCCCGGATACTCGCAAGCGTTCGCGCAACGAGGACTCCGATGCGTCGACTCCTTCAACTCCAGAAGGCACAGTTGCTGGCGCGGAGTCACCAATTCCCGCCGTCCCTGTGAGGGCTGTAGCACCATCTTCTCGCAAGAAGATGTGATTGCCCAAGGAGTCTTCGTCGGAGTCGGCCTAGGCCACGTTTGATCTTAACAAGTTTGACTGGTAAGTTTATGAGGTCATTCATTCTTTTATGTTTTCTATTTGTTGGCTTTGCCCAGGAGTTTTGCCTTTTCTTAATGCGAATTTGGTCTTGCAGTCAAGAGGCGTCGTCATCTTCTGGCGACGTTGAGTTTTTGAAGGAATCAGGAGTCGCGACCTCGAGGGCCAAGGTAGAGGTCAAGCGCGCTCCTTCTCCTCTAGCGGCGGCCCACTCCGGGCACAATTCTTCGAGCTCTCCTCACGGAGGGGAGCATCGAATAGTTGCTCGGATGACAGCTCAACAGACTTCTTCGGAGTCGCTAGAGGACCATGTGAGTATATCTTTCCTTCTTTTGTATTTTGACAGTCAACGCCTTCTGTTGCCCTCTCTGATTCCTTGCTTGGTGCAACAGCTCCTTGTAAAGGAGGCTGCACGAGTGGCGGAGCAGGTGATGGCGATGGGTCGTCAGCATGCGATGCTGGAGACGCGCCACCGCGTGGTCGAAAGTGAGTACTTCCACGCTTGTTCCTTTCATCTTCTCTCTGTTTTGGTATGTTCGACTGATAGCCAATTATTTTACTGCCATGTAGCTGAGCATAACGCCCTGCTGCGCAATGTCGCATCATTGGAGAAGACATTGGCCACAGCTGTGAAGGGGTGCGATGAGGCAATCGCGGCTCGTGATGATGCCCGGAAGCGCGAAGAGGATCTGCGCGCCTCCTTTGTAGCCAGGGAAAAGCTGTTTGAGGAGCAACTGCTCTCAGTCGCCAAGGCCCTATCAGGTACCTTTACTGGTGGATATTTTATTGTTGCTCTTTTCTACTTCTAGATTTTTGCCGATGGCACTAGAGATTTGATCCATGTTTTTTGGTGTAGATGCTGGTGACTTTAGTTTTGACCCGCAAGCCCTTCGTCGTGATGACGTTCTGGCCAGCGCGGTGTCCGTGGTGGAAGATCGAAGTGCCGCCGTCCAGGATACATTATCCAAGGCCAAGGTCGCCCTTAGTCGCCTCCGGGAGGAGTTGATGCCAAAGGCGGAGCAGGTCGATACTATGGGCGAGCTGGTGGAGTGGCTCGCGGGGGCGTGCCTTCTTCTTACAAGAAATCCCTCCGGGCGGATGGTGCAACGATGTCACTCACCATGGTGCAAGCCCACAAAGTCGAGATAGATCCCTCTGCGGTGTCGAAGACAATGCCTGTTGGCGCGGATGGTCAGCAGGTAGTCTTCGCTCCCTTTGCGACTGCCTGTGCCAAATATGTCCATTCCTTGATTAATACCGTTGCCAAGTATTCGGAGGAGCTCCAGCGTGCTAAGAAGGCGGCAAAAGCTTTGGCCTCAGGGGCAGGCGGAAAGTCAGTGGCGTCTGATACTGCCACGGACTTGATGAAGCCCCCGAAGGCTTCTAAGTCGAAGAAGCCAGGTGCTCCGTAGTTAGCCTTTGTAATAGATGATGAATTGTCCTTTTGGTCTAAGAACATGCCTGCTGGTGAGTGTGTTTGTGAATATTTATGCTTATCCTGAATGCACCTGTTCCTCTTGTCATTGTGTTAATTTGGTCGCCTTATTTGTTTTTGTCTTGACTTGTGGTAGGGCACATCGAGTGGTCCCGTAGGGGGAAACCAGGACTCACCATCTCTTGATGAGACAATGGCACCGCCGCGCTCCAGGGTAGAGGAGTTGTCTTTGCTGTCGCGACTTCGTGACCGCGTGAAGCAGCTGGAGCGTGAGTTGCCCCTGATCCGCGGTAACGCAGATGTGTGGAAGTCAAAGGCGGAAAAAGCCACCGCCCGCGAGCAGTATCTGCCTGGCGAGGTGACGCAGCTGGGCGACCAGTGTAAGTGTTAGTTTGCTCGTCCTCATCTTTTCCTTTGTAGTTAGTCGCAGTGGTGCGTTGTACTCATGTTGTTGGTGCTGCTTCGTGTAGTTGTTAGCGCACGCCATCCGCAGGAGGAGAGGGATAGGATTGCCATCCGCCTTCATGGTCTCACCCAGGAGCAACTCCAAGAGAGTGGATACTTCTGGGTGGATCATGATCGTGCAACTGCATTGGCGACCCTGCAGGATCGCGCTTCGCGAGTGCTGCTCTTCCTGAAGAAGTCGCAGTCATGTTTGAAGAATATCTATCGGGCGATGTTCCCGTTGGATGACATGCCGTCAAGCCTGCTGGCTCTCCTGGCCAAATTTCAAGATATGTCCGCGGTTTGCGAGTGCGTGAGGCAGCAGTTGGTGGCTGGTGCCAAAGCTGCCCTCTCGATGGTGCCATTGCACAGGCCTGACGTGGATGTCGCCGTCGTAGCTTCCGGTCTGCCAGCGCCGCCAGCTGGATCTGCCTGGAATATGGTGCCGCTTTATCAAGCGGTGGACCGTCCAGCAGAGGAGATTGTCGACTTCTTCGAGGAGCAAACCAATGTTCTTTTGTTGCAGCAGTAGCCAGATTTGTATCCTGCACATAAGTGTATTTGTGTTGTAAAGTTCATACATATATTTGTATGTATTTTATTGTTGAGCTCGTACGAATAGCTTTTGTAAGCGTAAGGTGCGTTGCACTATGCGAGTCCTTTTCGTTAGCCTGGCCATCCCTTTTATCAACCTGCCAGGTGCGTTGCAGCTGGGTTGGGTTTGCGTTAAGGGGTTCGATTGATGTGCCAGCTACTCAGGATGTCGTGTTTATTAGTTCGAAGAACAAATGTGTGTAGGGTGGCGTAGCCCCCGAGTACAATAGTAACAGGAGTAAAAAGAAAAATACCGAGTTTTGGGGCACTTAGCTTTCATTTTTTTGGCGAACAGTACGAGGTACAATGTGTGGCTAAGTAGCCTTGGCTGGGTAGCCTTATTTGTGATGTAAAAGTAAAACAGCTAGGGGTAGAAGCGTCGTAGTTGTGCGACGTTCCAAGGCTTGGAGTATGCGAATCCTATTTCTAGGTCTTGAAGGCGATAGGCGCCACCTGGGATTACTTCTGTAACCAAGTATGGTCCTTCCCAGGGGGATTCGAGCTTGAGATGCCCTTGCTGCTTCAGTCGCAGGACCAGGTCACCTTCGACGAAGGATCTGGGGCGAAGCCTTCTACTGTGGTAGTTGCGTAGGTTCTGCTAGTAGATCGTGGATCTTTTTGCGGCGATTTCTCTCGCCTCGTCGAGGAGGTCGACGGAGTCTTCGAGTGCAAGAGATGACTCTTGTTCACTGTAAGCGACTATGCGCGGCGCCTTGTACCTTACTTTGGCGGGTAGCACCGCTTCTGCCCCGTGCACCATGAAGAATGGCGTGTAGCCTGTGGCGCTGTTTCGAGTTGTACGTAGGCTCCAGAGTACGGATTGGAGCACATCTGGCCAGCAACCCGCGGCTTGTTCGAGTGGTCGAAGGAGTCGCTTCTTGATGCTGCTGCAGACGAGCCCATTTGCCTTTTCCACCTGACCGTTGGTCTGTGGATGCGCGACTGAGGCATAACTGATGTCGATCCCCAGGTTTTTGCAGAATTCTTGGAACTCCTTGGATGTGAAGTTCATCCCGTTGTCAGTGATGATGCTGTGCGGCACGCCGAAACGGTAGACGATGGACTCGACTTGACTGCGTTGTGCCCTGATTGCTTGGTGACTGGCATGGCCTCGATCCACTTGGTGAATTTGTCGACTGCGACTAAGAGGTAGACGTAGCCTCCTTGCGAGGACCTTGGAAGTTTGCCTACCATGTCAAGCCCCCATTGTGCGAAGGGCCAGGCCAATGGAATAGGCCGTAATTCTGCGCCTGGTGCGTGTGGTTTGTCCGCGAATCGCTGACAAGCATTGCACTTTTGGACTATGTCATGGGCGTCGCGCATGGCCGTGGGCCAGAAAAATCCAGCTCGTAGAGCTTTGGCAACGAGGGCACGACTGCCGGCGTGGTGTCTGCAAGTCCCCTCATGTATGTCGAGGAGGACTGCTCTTCCATCGGCCAGGGAGATGCATCGTTGTAACACACCTGTGATGCTGCGTTTATACAGTTCGCCGTTGATAACGGCGAATGCCTTAGAGCGTCTGTCGGGTCGTCCGGTAGGCGCTTGCTGATGAGATATGTAATGTACGGCTGCGTCTAAGATTGTTCTATCATCATGACGCTCATTGGCCCTTCGAGTCCTGTGTCTAGATCCAAGTTATCAAGTGCCACTGGCTCATTGGGTGGCGTAGCCCCCGAGTCCATTGCTGCGCTTGTTTTCTTCTCTGCGGCCTTTGGCTTGATAGAGCGTTCGCAGATGCACTCGAGAAATACCCCAGGTGGTATGGGGGCGCAGGTAGAGCCTATGTTGGCGAGGCATCCGCCTCCTCGTTGCTTTCGCGACCTACATGTCGCAACTCGCAACCATCGAAGTCTCCCTCGAGTGTATCGTAGAGGTCGCGGTATGCGATCATGTTGTCATTGAGTGCGTCGCACTCGTGCATTGTTTGGTTGACGACCAG
Source organism: Avena eriantha (assembly GCA_910589775.1). Taxonomy (NCBI): domain Eukaryota; kingdom Viridiplantae; phylum Streptophyta; class Magnoliopsida; order Poales; family Poaceae; genus Avena; species Avena eriantha. The sequence goes on from OU342743.1 coordinate 494,144,836, forward strand.
CTTGGAGTCGCCATATATGATGAGCCTCTTTGCGCTGCAGGCTTTTGCCATCCTCATCCCGTGCAACAGGGCCTCGTATTCAGCCTCGTTGTTTGAGGCTGTGAACTGCATTCGCAGGATGTATTTCAGCTTGTCTCCTTGAGGTGACGTCAATATGACACCTGCTCCTGCTCCGTCTTTCCGCTTGGATCCATCGAAGTGCATTGTCCAGAGGTAGGACATATCTGGCTTGTCCGGGAGTTGGTTTTCCATCCAATGCACGAGAAAGTCAGGGAGAACTTGTGACTTGATTGCGTCGCGCTTTTCGTATGTGATGTCTCGTGGAGACAGTTCGATTCCCCAAAGCGCGACTCGTCCCGTGGCATCGGGGTTATTGAGTCCCAATGGGGCGTCGCTGACTACCACGATTGGGTGTTCCTGGAAGTAATGACGCAGTCGCCGGGCGGTCATGAAGACGCCATACGCCAGCTTCTGGTAGTGCGGGTACCGTTGTTTTGTTGGCGTGAGGACCTCGCTGAGGTAGTATACCGGGTGTTGTACGCCATGGACCTTGTTTTCTTCGGCCCGCTCGAGGACGAGTACTGTACTAACCACTTGGTTGGTGGCGGCGATGTATAGCAGTAGTGGTTCCCTTTCTCGTGGAGTCACCAGTACTGGCGATGTGGATAACAAGCGCTTGAGATCTTCGAATGCTTCTTGCGCTTCCCTGGTCCACTCGAATTTGTCAGCTTTGCGGAGGAGCTGATAGAAGGGCAGTGCCTTTTCCCCCATTCGACTGATAAATCGACTGAGGGCCGCTATTTGTCCGGCCAGTTGTTGGACGCCTCTTATGTTCTTTGGCTTCTCCATGGCCAGTATGGCCTTTATCTTTTTCGGGTTTGCCTCAATCCCTCTCGCGGAGATGAGATACCCGAGCAGCTGCCCAGATGGTACGCCAAAGGCGTATTTGTCTGGATTGAGCTTAATCCGGTAACGATCGAGGTTGGCGAATGTTTTGCGCAAGTCGTCGATTAGAGAGGCTTCCTCCTTGGTTTTGATTACTATGTCATCGACATAGACTTGGATGTTGCGACCTAATTGCTCCTTGAGGCAAGCCTGCATGCACCGCTGGTAGGTGGCTCCAGCGTTTTTTAGCCCGAAGGGCATTGTGTTGTAGCAGAACACACCGAAGGGCGTTGTAAACGCGGTCTTCTCCTAGTCTTCCTCCTTCATTCGAATTTGGTTATAGCCTGAGTAGGCATCGAGGAAGAAGAGGCGCTCGCATCCAGCGGTGGAGTCGATGATTTGATCGATCCGTGGTAGCGGGAAGTGATCTTTTGGGCAGTGCTTGTTTAAAGAAGTGAAGTCCACGCACATTCGTAGCATATCCGTGTCCTTTTTTGGCACCAGCACCGTATTGGCGAGCCAAGTGCTTTCCTTGATCTTGCGTATGAATTTGGCCTCGAGGAGTCTGTTGATCTCCATGCCAACTGCCTGCGCTCGTGGCTCAGACAGTCGCCTAATTGTTTGCTTGACTAGCCTTGCATCAGGGTTGATGTTGAGTGCGTGCTCGGCGAATTCCCTGGGAACTCCTGGCATGTCCACAGGACATTGGGCAAAAATTTCCTAGTGCTCACGGAGGAATTCGATGAGCGCGAGTTCCTATGCGGGACTCAAGTTGTTGGCGATGAGGGCCGTTTTGGCAGGATCTGTCGGGTGGACCTGCACCTTCTTTGTGTGCACAGATGAGTCGAAGGAGAGATCAGGTGAGCTTGGCCTGCTCGGGGGAGGTAGGCTGTTGTCTGTCGTTTCCTTCAATCACGCGAGCTCCTCCTGCATGCCGAAGGACTGGGAGATTATGTTGAATTCCCTGTCGCAACTGTCAGATCGCTCAAAGCTTCCGTTAATCGTGATGACGCCGTTGGGACCTAGCATTTTCATCTGCAGGTAGGCGTAGTGGGGTACCGCCATGAACCTAGCGAACGCAAAGCGTCCGAGGATGCAGTGGTATTGTGAGGGCCAGTCGACGACCTCAAAATCGATGCGCTCGCGCCGGAAGTTCCTTGGCGTGCCGAATATGACGTCGAGGTTGATTGTGCCTAGGGGGTATACGCCTTTCCCTGGAACGATGCCGTGGAACGTTGTGTCCGATGCCTCCAAGCAAGTTAGAGGGATCCTCATTGCTCGCAAGGTACTCGCGAATATGAGGTTGATGCCGCTTTCGCCATCCATGAAGACGCAACTCATGTCGAAGCCTCCAATTTGCGCTTCGAGTACGAGGGGGCAGTGGCCTGGGCGAGGTACTTGAGGCGGGTGGTCTCGTTTATCAAAGGTGATGCACGATTCACTGCCACTGAGGTACTCAGTGGTGGATGGTGGTGAGTGCGTGGCCAAGTTGACTTGGCGAGTGATGGCTTTCTGCACCCTGTTGGAGGGGCACCCCTTTTGGATCATCATGGTACCCATGGCCCGTGGGTACGGTTCTCCTCCGTGGTGTTGGTCCGGTGCAGCTCCGTTCGGTGGTGGCCCTGGTGGAGGTGGCGGTGCGCCATGTGCCACGGCGCCTGGAGCGGCCCCATAGCCTCTTTCGACTGTGTTATGGTTCATCCGAACCAACCCCTCGTGTAGTTTGAGGAACTCGCGGCAGTCCTTGAGGAGGTGGCTGGACTTTCTCTTGTCGTCATGTTTGTCGATGTAGAAGTGTACCATGCATGGTCCAGACAGTTTTTCCTCGATGGAGGTCACGGGTGCCTCATCGCGAGTGCGGCGTTGCCACACTTGCATGGTTTTCCCAGAGTCGCGGTATCCGCTGCTGCGGTATCCGCTGTTGCGGTTGTCGTCACATCTATCGGCGTAGCCGGCTGCGACCATGTTGACATCATCACGGTCGTCGTAGATGCGCATGCGGCGTTTGCGTCGGCGGTCGCGTCTGCGTTCGAGTTCTGCCTCCTCGTCGGAGTGAGCGCGGTTCTTCACCGAATCTTCTCCATCGGCCCACCGATTCGCGATCTCCATCAGGTGGTCGATGGTTTGGGGCTTTGAGCGGCCCAGCTCGTCCCTGAGCTCTAGACGACGCACGCCACCGTTGAATGCATCAATCGCGCGGTCTTCCGAGATGTTTTCCGTGGAGTTCTTGATGATGGACCACCTTCGTATGTATGAGCGTAGCGATTCGCCAGATTTTTGCTGGCAGCATCTCAGTTCTTTGATTGATGCGGGCCGTTTCTACGTGCCTTTAAAGTTGCGCACAAAGCTGTAGACCAGCTATCCCAACTTCGAATGGATCCGCGTGGGAGGCTATTGAGCCATGCTCGGGCGGCGCCCTGTAGCTGTAGCTGCAAGCATTGCATGGCAGTACTTCGACTGCCTCCGTGGAGCCTGACGGAGGAGATGTGATCCTCTAGCCAGATTTTAGGGTCCTGTAGACCATCGAACTTCGGATTTTCTGACGGAAGTTTAAACCCCTTAGGCATTCGCTTCTGCCTAATGGATCTGCTGAAGCATCTAGCGCCGCAGAGTTCCCCGTCTTCCTCTTCCGAGTCAGTCGACCGAGCACGTCGTGCTCTTGATTTGTCGATCTTGCGTTGTGTGAGGTCGTTGCGCGCATCGTAGTCACGATCGTGTCGCCGTGAACGACGGCGTCGAGACAAGTCGTGACTGTCATCGCTGGATGAGGGTGAGGAGTAGCGTTTTGCTAGCACTTTGCCCTTTTTGGGTCTGGTACTGGCTCCTTGTCGAGGGCGGCCTCGATTAGCTCCAAACCTGCGATCGTAGATCGGTGCATGGCGGTTCGGGGATCTCTAGCCGGTGGCTGGTTGTTGAGGAGGTACATGGTGGCTGCTGTCACCGCGGTCTGTGGCGTCCTGGGGACCACGTTGCCTCTCGTGTCGACTGTCATAGAGCCGAAGTCGAGGACTTTCGCGGCGTCTATGCGCTCTTGTTCGGTGAGGTGAGCCATTCGTGACTGCCTCTTCTTGGCGATGTACTCGTTGCCTCGTGAGGAGAATCGTCCGTAGGAGGAGAGCCCAGCGCGACGAAGGCTTGACTCGTCCGCCGCCTTTTTACGCGCCTCAAGTTGCGCGATTGCTTGTTTTTGGCGCGTGAACTCCTCTTTTAGGAGCCAGTGGTAGCCCATCAGCAGTTCCTACGGGGACCCGAGGGGTAGCGGTGTACCTCGTAGGGCCTCGCGGCAGCGCTCCCACTCTTGCTCGTTGAGCTTGATTACGACGCGTTTGCCGGTTTGCTCATTGATTATACTTGAAGGTTCGACTGCTCCCCCGTTGGCGTCGTTACCGCCGTTGCCGCGATTGGCGGAGGTGTCGCCTGCGTTAATGACGGCGCACATGAAGTGATTGGGGAAGCTGCTGCTTCCACAACTTTTAGATTCAGAACCGTAGGTTCCATCTTCTGTGGCCAGATCGCTCAGATCGGAAACGCGACTGATGTCGCTGATCGTGTTCCCGACTGCCATCGGAGCATTGAGCTCGCTGAGGGTGCCGATCGATGGAGGGAACCATGATGCAGGGGCAATCGCTGGTGTTGTCGGTTGATCAGGCATGCGAAGCGTGCCCATCAGACCAACTTGGAAGCGGAAGCTTCCAATCTCCAGGCTGATTCCGTCGCCCACGGACTCGAAGGCCGGGCGGGTGGCCGGCGTGTGGACGGTGAAGTCGAAGGCGCCGAAGAGCTAGCGAATCTCCGCTGTTTCGAAGATCTTCTGTTGCTCAAATCAAAAAGTGTTGAACTAACGAAAGTTATATAACAACCTGGGTCAGAAGCACAAAAATTCACGCCTCAAAAGGACGTACATAGATTTTACACGAATTTTTACGGTGAAGCACAGAAATCTGTTTCGAGACAACAACTTTCCCAATCATGACTTCTCTCTCATTAGATGTTACTCTTGGCACAAAAAGTAAATAAAAAGGATAAGGATCGGTTATTACAAAAGTAATAACTTCCAAGACTCATCTAAAACTTTTGGGTTATCTCCCAATAAGTACTTTTCTTTAACGCCTTTAAGTTAGGCATGATAGTTCGAGAAGATGCTCACATAAGAAATATGAATTGAAGTAAAGAGAGCATCAAGAAGCAAACTCAAAGCACATTTAAGTCTAACCCACTTTCTATGCATAGGAATCTTGTAAAGAAACAAGTCATGAAAGCACAAAGCAACAAGCATAGGAAAGCAAAACAAGTGCAACTTCAAGTCTTTCAACATAAGGAGGGAAAACTTAATATTATTGAGATGCATAAAACCATGTTTCCCTCTCTCATAATAACTTTCAGTAGCATCATGAATAAAATTAACAATATAACTATCACAAGAAACATTCCTATCATGAGCCACATGCATAAAAGAATTAATACTCCCCACATAAACATAGTCATTCTTATTAATTGTAGTGGGAGCAGATTCAAAAAAATAGCTATCATTATTATTTTCATCACCATAATCATCAAATATAGGAGGCATATCACAATCATAATTAATTTCCTCCTCAATAGTAGGTGGACTTAAAATATCATATTCATCATTGCAATCATCATATATTGGAGGTGTAGTATCATCATAAGCAATAGAATAATTATTTTCCAAAGTGTGTTCATTTGTAAACATATCATAAGTGGAAGGATCATGGATAGCACTAATAGTATAGCAATTATTAATATCATCATTTTCAGAATTGGTACCGAAGAGATTATCAATATCAAAAGTAGTGTGCTTTTCCCAATCATGATCACTACTATAGGTAATAGGCATAGGAACATCATCGAGTTCAGACTCGTCAAAAACTATAATAGGAGCAACGTGCTTAGGGGAATATGCCGTTTCCTCTCTCCATTTACTCCTCCTTTTCTTCTTTTTCTTCTTCTCTTTAGGAGGAAGAGGCTTCAAAGGAAGCTTCTCCATATACCCTGGTTCATTGTTAGAGACAATAGAAGAAACTTTGGAGGACTCCTCCTTTTCATTAATAAGAACAAAACACATATTAGTCCTAACCCGAGTCCCCCATAGCAGGCCACCTCGCGAGGGAGGACTCCGGCATGTCCAGGTCCCCATCGGTCCTCGGATACTTTGGAGCATACCCTAGGGGTGTGCTGGTAATCTTATAGCAAAAGGAAGGAAGAGGACAAAACCTGGCAGCCGGAGCCAGGGTTGTGGACCGCCTCGGTAAAGAGGAGTCGGTCCGCCCCCTTTGGTGTAAAAGCGGTGGGGATGACATCAGCGTCAGCAGAGCTATCTATTGCCACTTTGGTGCAAGGAGAAGCAAGGGCAGCATCGTCTAGCGGAGGACAGTGCTAGGGACCTCAGCTTTACGAAGGATCGGAGGGCAGCCCATAGCCCTGGACTAAGTCCACACAAAGCAGCCTTGTAGACCAGGCATCCTTCGGGCGGCAATGTGGTGATCCTTCCTGCCCAAAGATTGGGGGAAGAGGCCTAGTGCCCCTATAAAAGGAGGGCAACCCCTACCTTGGAAGGGGTCGATCCCTAAGATCTAAAACCCTAGACATCCGTCTAGCACTGTACCTTCGTGAAGCACCACAAGCAATACAACAAAGCAGGAGTAGGGGCTTTACCTCCTCACGAGGACCCCAAACCTAGGTAAAAAACTTTGTGTCACTCTCTGTCGTGTGTGAGCTCCGCCATCTCCGATGTTGCTGGCTAGCCTAGAACACGTGTTTATCCCCCTCTCGAACTCAGGGCTCGTCGGACCCCTTGTTCCTTCACAGGACGCAAGTCTCCGACATTTCGTGTGCCAAGTAGGGGGATGAGACGCGCTTACAAGGTCTTCACTCACCTTGTCGGCATGTTGGACCGCAAAGAGACTCAGGCCGAGCATTCCCTCCACCGTGCTGCGAGCAAGGCTCAGATGGAGCACGTCCATCAATGCACCACCACGGAGCAAACCCTGTGGACGGAGGACGAGGAAGGTTCCTCCTTCCGACCCTCCTGGGAGCATCTGTGACAACACCTCGCTCTTCTGCACTGCCTCCTCCCACGACAAGACCGACCGACACACGCCAGAGGCCGCCAAGCGCATGGTGCAGGAGCTACTGCAGCACCCATCGGCCGAGTCCGGCCAGGAGAAGTGGCGCGAGCTGCTTAGCATCACCATACTCAACCAGGATCTGCAGGGGGCTCATGCCAAGGAGCTAGCACAGGGGTTGTGGGTTCGCGCTCGCCCCGCGCTTCGATGACGCCCCAAGCCTGGTGACACCACCCCTCCACTCGGCAATAGCTGCCAGATTTTCCCACCTCCCAAGACTACATGAACGGTCACCGTGCCCCCGTGAGCGCGAGAGGACCCCATCGTCAAGGAGATCGTCATGGAGGGCACAGCAGAATCGCGCGGCCCTCGCCAGTAGCAAGGAGGTGCAGAGCTTTCTACAATTGTGGAGACCGTTTGCACTTTTTGGCTGAGTGTCCCTATCAGAGTAGACAAGACAATGGGGGTAGGCTCATCCTCAAATAAAAGTCCAAGGCACCTCAAAAGAATCCATTCGTCAAGAAAAATGCTCCCTACAAGAAGAAACCTAAGATTGTCTTGGTGGCACAAGAAGATTATTTGTCCACAAGTGAAGATGAAGAGGACGAAGATAGCGCTTGAGAGGTGGCTGCAATAGCCACCACATCTAGCCCCACATCGCTCTTCGACTCTCCCAATGAAAACATCATCAACAACAACATCACTTGCCTTATGGCCAGAGGTTCCGAGGTATAATCTTCTATCTCTTATTTTCCTAAGACTACTATGAATGTTGATATGGATGATCATACAAGTCTTAGAGTAAAGGAAGAAGTTATTGCTTTGGACCATTTTATCACTAACTTGCAAGGTGAGCACAAACTTCATTTTTAGGCTCTCATGAGCCAACTTGCTCACTCTTAAGAGCTCCTTGGAGAAAAGGGCAGAATTGAAAGAGAGGATGCCATGTAGATTTCTTACTTGAAGAATGCTCTAGAAGAAGAGACTCGACTCTCTCTAGAGGAGAGGCTTGAGTAAATTGAGGAGTCACATGACGAGGTTGTAGCCCAGCTCATAAAGGAACGTGATAATTCTCTTGTCAAGGTAAAGAAATTAAAGAAGGAGAAGACTGACTTTGGGTCTACTCATGCTAGATTCTATGAGAAATTAGAGAAACTTGACATTGCCTACAAGGCTTTGGAGAGTTAACACTCTACTATAAATGAGTCTCATGATCAGCTCCAAACTCGATTGGACAAGTACGATAGGCCTATCACTTCTACACCATCATGTGTACATGAAGATGTCATTGAAGAAAATACCAGGTTGAAACATGAACTTGTCAAGGGATCCCAACACAAAAGTAAGGAAGTCCTAGATGAGATCCTTAGTAAGCAAAGGGCAAGCAATGGAAAATAGGGACTTGGTTATGTTCCCAAGACCAAGAAGAAGAAGAAGAACAAGAAGAAGGAAAGCAAAACTGCTCAAGCAAAGACAAGCACCGTAACAAATTACAAGACTAATTATATTGGTTTTGCAGGGTCTAATAATCCTAATTATGAATTATTTTGTGATTACTATGGTGATGTATATGCTAGTTATGTTGGTCCATTTGATAATTACATTTCTTGGTCTATTTGGGTCCCCAAGACCCTTGTTACTAACATGAGAGGACCCATTTAAAAATGGGTACCTAAAACCAAGAAGTAATTTTCTTGTAGGGCTATGCTTTCAATGGGTCCAAATGGGTGCTCGATAGCGGGTGCACGAGTCATATGACCGGAAGCAAAGAGATGATATCGGAGATGCGGCCAAACCATGATCATATAACCGTCTCCTATGGTGATAAGTCAAAATCTGCGGTATTGGGTCTTTGCAAGGTTGTGGTTGCCCACGATATTTCTCTCATGGACGTCATGCTTGTTGAGACCCTCGGTTACAATTTACTTTTTGATCTTGCCCTTGGTAAGATGGGCTTTGCCGTTTTTATTGATGGTGATTTAGTGGTACTCTTGTGGAGCAAGTCTCTAAAGGTTGCTTTCGTTGGATATGTCGAAAATGACCTATATGTGGTGGACTTTTCGGGGAAAACCACTACAGGCCCGATGTGTCTTTTCAGAAAGGCCGACGCGGGTTGGCTTTGGCATCGCCGTCTAGCCCACGTCAATATGAGAACTTTGCAAAGTCTCCACAAGGGTGGCCACATCCTTGGACGAAAAGAAAATCTTTCCTTTGCCAAAGATCGTGTTTGCAGGGCTTGCGTTGAAGGGAAAAAGCATGACTCTCCCCATCGAAGGAAGACAATTATTTCATCAAAGAGGATTTTGGAGCTCCTTCATGTGGACCTCTTTGGTCCTCCGTCTCATGCGAGTCTCGGTGGGAAGAAATATTGCCTCATAATCATCAATGATTATTCAAGATATACATGGGTCTACTTCTTCAAGTTAAAGAACAAGACTCAACAAACGGTCATCGATTTTGCCAACGAGGCTCAGCAACAACACAATGTCCCTATATTGGCAATTAGAAGTGATAATGGCTCTGAGTTCAAGAACTACACTCTGAATGAATTCCTAAGTGAAGAGAGGATAAGACACTAATATTCCGCTGCGTACACCCCTCAACAAAATGGTGTAGCCGAGAGGAAGAACCGGACTCTAATGGATATGGCAAGATCTATGTTGGCTGAACTCAAGTCACCATATAACTTCTGGGCTGAAGCCATTTCCACCGCATGTCACTCATCCAACCGGCTCTACATTCGCAAAATCTTGGACAAGACACCTTATGAAATACTTACCGGTAACAAGCCCAACATCTCATAATTCCGGGTATTTGGTTGTAAGTTTCTTTCTCATCAAAGGAGTTTGTTTATCTAAATTTGAGTCTAATCCTTTAGAAGGAATTTTGTTGGTTATGGTGCCCAATCCCACACTTATAGAGTCTACAATAAGCTCTCTGAAACTATTGTAGAATCTTGTAGTGTGGTGTTCGAGGAAAATGATGGCTCCCATGCGGGGCAAGTTGATGTTTGTGATGCAGATGTTGAAATACCCAAAGATGCCATAAGAAGTATGGGTGTGGGATTTTTCCACCCCATTGAGGAACCCCTTGTGGCGGATTGGAAGGACAATGCTCTACTCAAGTAGATCCCTCATCGACACAAGCTCAACATGCTCCACTCACTGGAATAACCACTACACCATCACCTCTACCTGCTGAGGATCATCCATCATCTGGTCCAGGAAGCTCCAGGCCAGATTATCCGGTGGACACCGGATTATCTGGTCATACTACCTCAAATGCAAGGACCAAACAGATCGACCAAGAAATTGATGCATCTCCTAGGCCGGATTTTCTGGGCGATGCTAGATTATCCAACCCTTCTCCAACTCGGGCCAAAAGCATCCAAGACAGCCAAGAAGGACCAAGTACTCCCAGGCCGGATTATCCGTCCACTCCCTCGGCCAGATTATCTGGCCCTGAAGTCTCAGGACAGCAGCAGCCTCCTGTTATGGCTGCTGATCTACATCAAGGGCAAGGCTCTTCATCTCCCATTCTTGCTAATCAAGGTGTAGATCAAGGTCAAGCTAGTGGTCCCAACGAAGACTCAAATGACGAAGAAATTCCTCCAAGAAACAAAAAGTTGATTGAACTTCACCGCAAAGCTCGTGCAGAAAGGAATCTTGAATTGAGAGGTCACACTCTTGATAAAAGTTGTAGGTGATCTCAGATGGAGGGTGTCCACAAGAAGGTAGCTAGCAAGCTTCGGTGAGCATCAAGCTCACATATCCATGGTGGAACCCAAGAAAGTGTTTGAAGCTCTTGATGATCCGGACAGGGTTACTTCTATGCATGAAGAGTTAAATAATTTCGAGCGCAACAAGGTCTAGAAATTAACAGAGAAGCCCAAGGATTGCTACAATGTTATCAGTGCAAAGTGGATATTCAAGAATAAGCAAGATCTGAATGGCATTGTTGTAAGGAACAAGCCAAGACTCGTGGCATAAGGCTATTCCCAAGTTGAAGGCATCGACTTCGGCAAGACTTATGCTCCATTGGCTTGTCTTGAGTCCATCGTATCCTTCTTTCTTATGCGTCTCATAATAATTTTAAATTATAGCAAATGGATGTTAAGAGTGCTTTTCTTAATGGTCCTCTACATGATTTGGTATATGTAAAGCAACCCCCGGGTTTTGAGGATCCAAACTTCCCGAACCATGTCTACAAACTCGATCAGGCACTCTATGGACTTAAACAAGCCCCACGTGCATGGTATGAGCACCTTAAAGAGCTTTTGCTAGGCTTTGGTTTCGAAGTTGGGAAAATCGATCCCACTCTTTTTACTAAGAAGGTTAAGGGGGAGCTCTTCGTATGCCAACTATATGTAGGCGACATTATCTTTGGTTCTACTAAAATCTTTTAATGATGAATTTTCAAAGCTTATGACTGACATGTTTGAGATGTCTATGATGGGGGAATTACGGTTCTCTCTTGGATTTGAGATCAAACAACTTAGAGAAGGAACCTTCATAAATCAAGCAAAATACATCCAAGACATGCTCAAGATGTTCAAGATGATGGATATTAATGGCGTTGCCACACCGATGCAAACTAAATGCCATCTTGAACTCAATCCCAATGGTAAAGATGTGGACAAAAAGGTATACCGGTCCATGATTGGCTCTCTTCTTTACCTCTGCGCATATAGACCCAATATTGTGTTGAGTGTAGGTGTGTGCTCAAGGTATCAAGCGGCTCCTAAAGAAAGCCACTTAGTGGCGGTCAAGAAAATCTTCTGATATTTGGTTTATTCCCCTAATTTTGGTTTATGGTATCCCAAGGGCTCCAATTTCTCTCTATGTGGTTATACTAATTTAGATTGGGCTAGTGACAGGGATGATAGGAAATCAACTTCTAGAGCTTGTCAATTTTTGGAAAGATCTTTGGTATGTTGGTCTTCTAAGAAACAAAATTGCATATCTCTCTCCACCGCCAAAGCTGAATATGTGGCTACTGCAAGTGCAAGTACTCAATTATGGTGGATGAGGCAAACTTTAAAGGAATACGGTGTCAATTGTTACAAAGTCCCTCTTTTATGTGATAATGAAAGTGCAACCAAAATTGCGTACAATCCGGTGCAGCATACAAGGACAAAGCATATTGGGATTAAAAATCATTTTATTCAGGATCATGTTGCTCGTGGTGATATTGATCTATCATTTGTGAGCATGAAGAACCAACTTGCTGATATTTTCATGAAGGTGTGGGATTTTCCACCCCATTGAGGAACCCCTTGTGGCGGATTGGGAAGGACAATGCTCTACTCAAGTAGATCCCTCATTAACACAAGATCAACATGCTCCACTCGCTGGAGAAACCACTACACCATCACCTCCACCTGCTGAGGATCATCCATCATCTGCTCCAGGAAGCTCCAAGCTGGATTATCTGGTGGAGACCGGATTATCTGATTATACTACCTCAAATGCAAGGACCAAACAGATCGACCAAGAAATTGATGTATCTCCTAGGCCAGATTTTCTGGGCGGCGCCAGATTATTCGGCCCTTCTCGAACTCGGGCCAGAAGCATCCAAGACAGCCAAGAAGGACCAAGTACTCCTAGGTCGGATTAACCGTCCACTCCCTCGGACGGATTATCCGGCCTTGAAATCTCAGAACAGCAGCAGCCTCCTGTTATGGATGCTGATCTACATCAAGGGTAAGGTTCTTCATCTCCCATTCTCGCTGATCAAGGTGTAGATCAAGGTCAAGCTAGTGGTCCCAACAAAGACTCAAATGATGAAGAAATTCCTCCAAGAAACAACAAGTTGATTGAACTTTGCCGCAAAGCTTGTGCAGAAAGGAATCTTGAATTAAGAGGTCACACTCTTGATAAAAGTTGTAGGTGATCTCAGATGGAGGGTGTCCACAAGAAGGCATCTAGCAAGCATCGGTGAGCATCAAGCTCACATATCCATGGTGGAACCCAAGAAAGTGTTCGAAGCTCTTGAAGATCTGGACTGGGTTGCTTCTATGCATGAAAGGTTAAATAATTTCGAGCGCAACAAGGTCTGGAAATTAACAGAGAAGACCAAGGATTGCCGCAATGTTATTGGCACAATGTGGATATTGAAGAGTAAGCAAGATGAGAATGGCATTGTTGTAAGGAACAAGGCAAGACTCGTGGCACAAGGCTATTCCCAAGTTGAAGGCATCGGCTTCGGCAAGACTTATGCTCCATTGGCTAGTCTTGAGTCCATCCATATCCTTCTTGCTTATGCATCTCATAATAATTTTAAATTACAGCAAATGGATGTTAAGAGTGCTTTTCTTAATGGTCCTCTACATGAGTTGGTATATGTAAAGCAAGCCCCGGGTTTTGAGGATCCCAACTTCCCGAACCATGTCTACAAACTTGATCAGGCACTCTATGGCCTTAAACAAGCCCCACGTGCGTGGTATGAGCACCTTAAAGAGCTTTTGCTAGACCGTGGTTTCAAAGTTGGGTAAATCGATCCCACTCTTTTTACTAAGAAGGTTAAGGGCGATCTCTTCGTATGCCAACTATATGTATACAACATTATATTTGGCTCTACTAATAAATCTTTTAATGATGAATTTACAAAGCTTATGACTGACAGGTTTGAGATGTCTATGATGGGGGAATTTCGGTTCTTTCTTGGATTTGAGATCAAACAACTTAGAGAAGGAACCTTCATAAATCAAGAAAAATACATCCAAGATATGCTCAAGAGGTTCAAGATGACGTATCTTAATGGCGTTTCCACACCGATGCAAACTAAATGCCATCTTGAACTCAATCCCAATGGTAAAGATGTGGACCAAAAGGTATACCGGTCCATGATCGGCTCTCTTCTTTACCTCTATGCATCTAGACCCAATATTGCGTTGAGTGTAGGTGTGTGTGCAAGGTCTCAAGCGGCTCCAAAAGAAAGCCACTTAGTGGCGATCAAGAAAATCTTCCGGTATTTGGTTCATTCCCCTAATTTTGGTTTATGGTATCCCAAGGGCTCCAATTTCTCTCTATGTGGTTATACTGATTCAGATTGGGCTGGTGACAAGGATGATAGGAAATCAACTTCTGGAGCTTGTAAATTTTTGGAAAGATCTTTGGTATGTTTGTCTTCTAAGAAACATAATTGCATATCTCTCTCCACCGCCAAAGCTGAATATGTGGCTGCTACAAGTGCATGTACTCAATTATTGTGGCTGAGGCAAACTTTAAAGGAATACGGTGTCAATTGTGAAAAAGTGCCTCTTTTATGTGATAATGAAAGTATAATCAAAATTGCGTACAATTTGGTGTAGCATACAAGGACAAAGCATATTGAGATTCGAAATCATTTTATTCAGGATCATGTTGCTCGTGGTGATATTGATCTATCATTTGTGAGCACGAAGAACCAACTTGCTGATATTTTCACGAAGCCACTTGGTGAAGCAAGGTTTTGTTATTTGAGGAATGAGCTAAATATCGTTGATTCAAGGAGTTTGTCTTGATTACTCATGCACACCCACTTACATCTCCTCCTTTATTTGGTTTAGATGTGGGCATGGATATAGGGGGTGTGGTCCTAATTGATTGGGCTAACCCTCCCCCCATAATGCCAAAAGCAAGAAAAATCATTTCTCTTAATATCATTTGGATATATGTGAGCTTACTGATGAGTATTGGTCATGAAACCAAGATATATCTTCGCGGTGTCATACCATGCACTCCAACATGGTGGCTTCGGCCACCACCGCCCTCTTCCATAAGAAGAGTTGGTTTCTTATGGATTTTTCTGGATTTTCTTGCATATCTTTGGTTCTTATGGAAAACACACCCAATTTTGGCTTTTAATTGATTTGATTCTTGCAATCTTGGGTGTGTAGTACCATCTTAGTTTGGTTGTCTAATCCCAAGCCTTTTCTATTCCCGAGCCATCTATTCTTGCACACAAGTCTGTTGTTTATCTTGTGGGAGTTTTGTTTGGTGGTGCGCGGGCCTGAATCTGTGTACAATAGAATTTCATAAATCAGGCCAGATTATCCGCCCCGAGTGGGGGCTAGATAATCTGCCCCTTGCGGCTTCTGTCTTCTAAGGGCTGGGCATCGGGGGGAAGAGCTCAAACATAGCAGTTTTTCTCCCCCGGCCCCTCTCTCTCTCCCAATCTGCCGCCCCAACCCTTCTTAGAGCCGTTCCGGCCACCGGATTCTCCGGGCCTTCCCTGGATCTTATTCCCCACGTATCCGGGTACCTTCTCCGCTGCGTTTTCCCTTCAATGAGTGAGGGAACTCCCTCTCCACCATCTTTTGTATAGATGTGTTGATTGTTGGTGGAACTTGGTCTAAAAGTCGCCTTGTGGTTGATATTATGTTTATAAATCATAGTCTTTCAATTCCTATACTCGATCTACTTTCTTGCATGAGAGCTAGGCTAATGCTGAAATTTTTGCCAGGGCCGGATTATCCGCCCCTGGAAAGGCCAGATTATCCAGCCTGGCAGATTCAACTCTAAATCGGCATTTCTTAGATTTTGTGCATATGGTCTTTTGAGTTGTGGATTGCTTGCCTACTGTTTCTACATCCCTCCTGGACTTGTGTGTGTGTTTACCCCCATGCAATCCCTCTCTTTCGTTTCACTGGTGGTTCTAGTGCTCCCAAGACCTACAAGCGGTGTCCTCGTCCTCGTTACTTCAGGCCTGACGGTGAAGGTGGGTTGATTGACGAGGTAGAACTGCACAGGCAAAAGAGAGAGGCTGACCGCATGGCTGAACAAGCAAAGAAGGACAAGGCCAGGAGAGGTGTGGCCAAGAGAAAGGGTAAGGCACCAAAGGTCAACTATAAGGCAATGAATCCCGTCACTTATTCCTCGATTCGTCATCGTGATCTTTTTGTGGACATCGAGCGAGATACATTTCTTGCTGACTCCCGCTTTTGGTGTGCTAACTAGAAGTCCATTTATGAGGATGTCTATTCATCTCTGAAGATTCGTCCTATGTGTCCCATGATTATTGCTGAGGCTATGGAGAAGCCTCAACTTGCTGATGCTATGGCTGTGAATGAGCGGATGGGGCTGCATACTCTTATGTCCCTGCAGTGTTCCTATGACTCAGAGGTGGTGAATAAATTCTTCTCCACTTTGGTGATTTGTGGCGATGAGAACCACACCATGAAGTGGATGAACCATGACACTATGATGCAATCTGATTTTTGGACTTTCGCTGGGGTGCTTGGCTATCCGTTCAATGGCCGGGATCATCCTTGTGGACATCGGATCATCACTCAACTCAAGCCCAACAAAGATGCTGCTCTTTCTCCTTGCACAACTGATGATGGTATTGTGGGGACACTTGTAGGCCTCTCCACTCTTTATGCTCGTTTCGTTGGTGTTTTTCGTGACTCTATCACACCTAGTAGGGGCAACAATGACAGTATTCATGGCCACTTGGTTCAGCTGCTCGCTTTTTCTTATGAGGTGGCCACCTGTGAGGATGATTATGTGGACTACAAGCTGGATGTGATGGAATTCATCAATCATGAGTTGACTGATGCCATGTTTAATAGGCTCTCAATTCCATATGCTCCTTACATTATGATGCACATCAAGTATGCTTCCCACTAGGGAATTTTACTATGATGTTGAGCATAAGGTGAAGAAGATCTACAACAAGGTTAGGAAGCCCGCTCACCCATCTTCTGCTCCAGAGGGTCTTACTAGGTCTATATTGCAACTCCTAGTATTGTCATCTAAGACCAAAAAGGGGGAGATTGAAAGAACATTTCATTCTCTAGTGTTTTCTGTGTTATATAACAATACCATGGATTATCTCATGTGTGTTAAGTGATGTAGACGATTGTTCACATGAAAAGCAGCAAAATTATATTGTTGGGGGCAGATTATCCGCCCCTGCCAAGGGCCGAATAATCCGGCATGACCCCTTCGACAAAGGTGGACAAGGCACGTCACTCAGTATGGGGCAGATTATTATTCATATTGTCCGGCCAGGGCCGAAGGTTTTGCTTGGGTCGGATAATCCACCCCTACAGGGGCCGGATAATCTGTCCCCCCTAGAAGGTTTTCAAAGTCTGGCCAGGCTCGCCATACAGTAAGGGGGCGGACTATCTCTCAGATTGTTCGGCCAGAGACGGAGGTTTTGCCCGGGCCGGATAATCCTCCCCCAAAGGGGGTTGGATAATCCGCCACCCCAGGGAAGTTTGCAAAGGGATCCATGGCGCCTCATGCGGTATAGGGGGCAGATTTTTCCCTGGAAAATCGGAATCTGGGGTGGTGTTTTGCCCTAGCCGGATAATCCGGCCATTACTTGGGCTAGATAATCCAACCCCCAACTTCACCAACGGCCAAGTCTGGACAGGGGGTATAAAAGCCACAATCATCCCTCCTGTCAGATCCCTTGATTCATTCAAAAAAGTACTGGCCTATTCAAAAAGCTCTCAATAGAAATCTCTCACTTGAACTACCCGAAGGCTCCGTTCTTTGGGGAATCGAAGGAGGAGACTTCATTCATCGACATCACGAATCAAGCGCATCACTTCCTCTCCATTCACTTGAAGATTTCTCGATCTAGTATTACTTGTTAATATCTAGATCTTGTGTTTCGGTTTGATAATATTTGTTATTGTGGCAGCTTGTTGCCATTACGGGAGCCTCCAATTCGGTTGTGGAGTAGTGCCCCGCTAGTTGTGTAAAGTCATCGGTTCCCTCCTCGAAGGGTACCAATAGTGGAAAGGTGGATTAGGCCTTTGGTGGCGAGATCCATCGGAGAACAAGGTGAGGCCTATTGTGGCATGGTGGTCTTAGTACCGTTCACCCCTCCAACGCACATGTACTTCCCTTAACAAGGAAGGAACTATGGTAAAACAAATCTTGTGTCTCCGCGTGCTCCACTACGGTTTCCTCGCTCCTCATTCTTACTCGTCTTTACTCACTAGTAGTTAGGTTTACATATAGGGAAATTCATCATAGTTGCATATCTAGAGAATTTACCTTTGTGTCAAGCCCAAAATTGAAAAAGTATTAAAATTTGAAGTAGCACCTATTCACCCCCTCTAGGTGCCCATATGATCCATTTCAGATGGGCGAGGTTGGAGCTGTGCGGTAGCTGGCGAACGGCTTGTGGCCCATCGATAAGGAGCTAGCAACAAGGAGAGGTTCCATAGTTGGCTAGCGAGACAGGGGTCCATGGCCGGCGGAGCTCGGGCAGCTGGGAGACCATCGGGGTTGAGGTGGCCGCGTCGCTCGGTCAACAGGAGGCGGCGAGATCGCCAGCGGCGCAGCCACACATGGGAGGAGGATGAGAGGGAGGACCAGCGGTGGGGCTTGGGGATTGAGAGGATATGGGGCTCGGTTCGCCTCTGGGTGAGGAGCGAGAGGTGGGGGTTCCGTGCGGGGGTGGGGATCGAACGGGGCGAGGAGGACATGGTGGGACCAGGGGTGGTTGGTCGGGTAGCGGGAGTGTGCGGTGATGCGTGTGTGGTCGCGAGCATGTACATGTTGGGTCTGGCATACGCGGGCGGTGTCGCTCGACGCGAGGCGCTGCGGTGCACCGCGGTTGGTGAGGTGGTTGCGCGCGTGTGTACGTGTGTGTGAGTGTGGTGTTGAATGGTTCCGGTGATGTGGGTTTAACTGGTGGTCAGGGTGAGTGATGACGGGGTGTGGGTAGGTGGTTAGGGTTCGGTAGTTTTAGGGCTTGATTAGGTTGGGGTGGTAGGCCGCTGGCTGCTGGGCTTTGGGCCTAGCGGCTGGCAGCCTCCCATAAAATATTTTATTTATTTATTTTATGTTTTATTTTAAAAGTCTTTTGCAATATTTTTTAGACACAAAATATCCATAAAGACAGGGTTTTGATTTGAAATAAATACGAGGGATATTTAGAAAACAAAGATAGGCTTTTAGAAAATAGTTTTAGGCAAACATATGCTGATGCTAATGCTCAAATGCAATGTGGCATGATGTCATGAGCATGCTATCATGATGATGCACAAAAATAGAAACAACAAGCGATTTTCTAGTAGTGATTTTATCTGAGGTGCTACAATTTGACACCACTAACAAGGGATCTCGTCCCCGAGATCCGCCTCATCGTACAGGGGAAGGGCGATGACCAGATTCTTCTTGCTTCGTGTAGATCCTCGTGACACCACTAACAAAAGGTTGTTGCTCACGTCTGTTGAGAGAACACTCCAAAGAAACAAAGGATGAAGGTAGAGGGCTCGACAGATAAGGCCACATCTAACTTCCATGGAAAGAGTAAAAGTTACATTGATCCACCCGTTCGATGTACAAGAGTGAAAAGTAAGAGTCGGGTAGGGTGATCAGTCCAACCCGTTCCCAAACTATTAACTCCGTACATGAATAGGAAAACCGTGCAACACAACTCTCGAAATTTAGATTGAAGATCTTCACAAGCGGTGTCCGGAACCAAGGGGTGATGCATTCTCTTCATAGATGATGTCGTCGCATTGGGGACCACCAGAAGATACAAAGGAATTCGTATGAAAATACACAATAATTAGTTTCCCTGATGGTTTCATTGGCATGGACAACACATGCTCAAGGTATACTCCAACTTCACCAATGTTCATCCTTCTCACAATGTTTTTCAATGATACGGATATCTGTCAAGGGGCACATAAAGATAAAGAGTACAAGGACCAAAAAAGATTGGATGAAGGCACAACAAAGAAGATGCAGATTTCATGATTGTAGCACCACCGTTATAAAAGGGAGGAAGCGAAACCCTAAAGGTACGATGGAAACCCAACCACGAGAAATCCTGGACTCGAAGAAAAGATAAGAGTAGATTCAAAACACGCAGAGGTAAGAGGAGAATAGCATAGGGGTAAGGATTAAAAATAGACCTAATCAGATCTATCCAACCGATTTTGCAAAATATTTTTGACACTCTACATTGGCCGTTAGCTAGGTTATCCTACAGGCTGGACCAGTGGGGTATCATAACTGCTGAGCTCTAATACCACTTTGTAACACCCTTGAATCGGCCTTATGCAAGTTTTAGCGTTTCCCACCAAACCCGCATAGAAACGATTCAAAGATGCCCACCAGGCACTTGCGTGCGGGTGGAAAACGAAGTAATATCATTACACAATATGTGAGACCCTGGATCATGGCTTAATAGGATTGATAGGATACCCATATCAACAAGTTGCAACTTTTTTTCCGGAAGCTCATCCAAAAAGGACCTCTAGGTTAAGCGTGCTTGGCCTGGAGCAATTTGAGGATGGGTGACCGACCGGGAAGTGGGTACTGGGTGCACACGAGTGAGGACAAAGTGTGTGGAAAATACTAGTGTTGGTCTATGGGGTCAGTTTAGATTTCCTATTAAGATGCCAGGAGTGACTGCCCGGGTATGGAGAGTTCGGGGTGTTACAAGTGGTATTAGAGCCGATCCTCGTGGTTACACGGGCATGTGTGGGTCAGTGGCAGGACATGTGGAGCATGGAGCATGTGGCCCAGAGTGGACATGGCATGGCACATGTGCCGGCATCGGACGCACAGACGTGTGCCAAGAGGGGACGTTCCTGGCTTGTGGTTGATCGACGAGGGTGTCAATCTTCTAAGGGTGGGTGTATGTGAGACCCTGGAGCATGGCTTAATAGGATTGATAGGATACCCATATCAACAAGGTGCAACTTATTTTTCAGAAGCTCATCCAAAAAGAACCTCCAGGTTAAGCGTGCTTCGCCTGGAGTAATTTGAGGATAGGTGACCAACCGGGAAGTGGGTACCGAGTGTGCACGAGTGAGGACAAAGTGCGTAGAAAAGACTAGTGTTGGTCATCAGGGTCAGTCAAGATATCCTATTAAGATGCCAGGAATGACAGTCCGGGCACAGAGAGTCCAAGGTGTTACATCGGACCCTTTCAGGCCCTTATTCCTCATCAAAACTCAATCCGCCTCTTGGCGCGGATCAAGTCTTCAGTAAGATCTGGCGCTTCTGCATCCCAAGATTCTTGGTGGGCTGCAGGTGACATCCCAGGATTAGAGTCTAGAAATACAGAGGATGCATGGCTGTGCATTGCAATTCATGCATAAGAAAATCTAGAGAATTTTCGTGCAAAACCAAAATGATGCAAAAGGAATAGAGATCTCTCTTGTTCTGATGAGAAACTACATAACACGTGCGATAGCTTTCTACATGACCTTGGTTCATCTATTTTAAATTGGGGAAGAGAGTTCAAATAAGCGTTTGAATTATGAATTTAAAATTTGATTTAAGTGGAGGTTTATATTAGGTTGTTATTTAAAGTATAATTTAAGTCTGTGTGATTTAAAAATTTAAGTAGTTTACAAATTCCAAGTATTTAATTATAAAATATTATTGAAATTGATATTATTATAGATGAACCTTGATTCTAGAATAACATCAACTAAGATTACAATAATATCAATTATAAGTAAAATAAAAGAATACAGGGATTTATTTTCATATTACAATCTCACAAATCATTTATACAAGTAAATAAATAATATAAACAAATTCACAATTCTATAATGAAAGGATTACTATCTACAAGAATTCACATATTACAATAGATTTAAAAAAGAGTCAACAAGAATAACAAGGGAAGTTTTAAAAGAAAATTTGAAATTAAATTACATCATGTAAGTATATTACAAAACCCAAATTACAACAAAAAGAAAAGAAAACATAAACCTTATTTCCTAATCTAATTCTTCTATCTTATATTCTTCAAAATCTTCCAACAACTTCTGTACCTGCAAACTAAAACAACCAAAAGAAATGAAATATAATGAGGGGTTAGTGTTAATGGTTTACTCTCAGATATGCAATGTAATGCATTGCTTAACTCATCATTGAGTAGTTAAAAGAGGGGCCATTAATAGTAATACGTTCTTATCGGATTGATTGCCTCAGACTTAGTGCATCATAGGCATAGGGGCAACTTTCACCATTTATAACAAAAGGGAATAGCTCAAATCAGAAACTATGGAAAACATAGTCAAACCCATCTAACCAGCCAAGTTATAATCCACCTCTAAGCTCAAATAAAACTAGAAGGGATAATACCAACCCATCCGAGCTGATCTTCACATGAAAATATCTAAACTATGAAACTTGAACCCAGGAAGGGGCCCATAAGCAAGCAGCTTACACAACAGCATGCAGTTGTTGTGTTATCAACACAGCAACAGGTGCCAAACATCTGATATAGAGATAGCCCAGTCGTAGCTGAGTTACTAGCATATCACTTCCACCACCTCCACAACACAGCATCCAGCTGTAGCATCTCCAGTACACAGTCTAGAACACCACAACCACATCTATACCATCAAGAACATTGTATGTTCTTATAGTTCCTTACCAGATAATTCCCAACAAATCAGCCAAGAACTATAGCCAACATGATCACCTAGCCAGTCATTAGAGTAGGTCAAGAAGCATCCAGCAAGCTGAAGGAGCAGTACCAAGAACACATGAAAAGTGGCAATATCAAGCATCATGACATGAAAAGCTAGTTGATCAAGAGAAATAGTAATAGATCAAGATCTTCAACAGGCCATAGATCACTCAACCACAGCAGGTAAAGAATCATTACAAATATCCACTAGATCATGCAACATCTATTATTATATCTAGTATAACAATCTAGTAATAAAAGGTAAATAATATATATCAAATAGATTCATCCACCCTTCCACTATATTTTTATCTAGGAGGATTAGATGGAGAGTTTTCTCTTAGTCTGGCTTAGAGATAATATACAAAACTCATCACAGAGAATAAAAGACACCAAAATGAATATTTTTTTTCTTATTCAAATAAGTGTCTTAGCCTTTGCATCATTGGCCTGGGTAAATTTCTCAAAGGCTGCAGATCATACTACCCAACTACTGTTGTGCACACTCCAAGAATGGAGGCACCACAGTAGCAGTCAGGACAACAGATGCCACCAAAGATGAATTAGTAAGTTATTAAACATACATCTCTCAGGCCATAGGTGAGTTATTGAGGCATAATCTTCTTTGCAAACAAGCAAGGAATTCATCCAAATCATGTTCCTGAGGTAGGGTCCTTAGGAATCATTTTATTACTAGCAAGAAACAAGTTTATATAAGTAAGTACATCATATGGTTATAGAAAGAATTCTTGCTGGCAACTAAAACTTGGAATATCTAATCATAGTACCAAACATTATTAGTTTTCAAAAGAGTTGTTTATCCTCAGTTGAGATATCACAACCATTAATCCTATCACCAACCAGATGGTACTTGGGGAGCCAGACCAAATAAAAGCTACCTAGCAAGTAATACAACCTACACCATCAGATTTTAACACGGTAAAGCTATTAAAAGCTTAATATGTATCTTTGATTCTTTAAGGCTTCATGTCTAGCCATTTGTAGCAAAACAGTGTCAATCTTTACATGATAATGCAAACTGCATGACCAGAAGTCAACAAATGATTTAAATCTAGTAGCATGCCCACCAACAGAAGCCACACCAACTTAATAACCAGGAATGAACCACATCAGCACCAGTACTCATAATAGTATCAATCTAAAAGCTTAGCAACAAATATTGATCTAATCATTCGCACAAGCCCAGACACAATATCAGGAAGGATATCTGTAGCATCACCATACTAATAGACATGTCATTGAAACACTGATTCAATTGTATTAACACCAACAGACTAACAATAAATTATCACTATAGTAAATTAGCTCTACACAAGAATTGGGCAATGGAAAATCGCAATAGACACACCTCTAAAGTTCATATAGATCAGAAAACTGGGGTGTGTACCCAACATTGAGCATCAACAGATGTTCCTGGGAACCTAGGGTTCCCAAAAGGGGACAAGAGAGTGGAAGTAGCAGAGAGGGAAGAAGGTGGTACCTACATGGGGCGAGTGAAAGCTCGCCGGAGAGGAAGCAGAGGCAACGCAAACCAACACGTCGGTGTGGTGTCACAGGGAGCACCAGAGGCGCTGCTACCTATGCCAAGTCAACCTCAGTAGCCAACACCGTTTCGTCGGCAGAGGCACAATCCCACTAGCACCACATGACCACCAACACAAAACACACCACTAGAACATTGCCACCGTATAGTGGAGCCACGACATTGGAACGCTAGTGCCATAGTAGCTAGAGGGGCGCAGGATAAGGGTTCGATCCCTAAATAGAGTTAGACAGAGAGGTAGAGCGAGGCACGGTGCCCCCTTAACCACAAATGGCGGTGGCTGGAGTGGCCAGACTCGCTGAAATCTGGCGGGGGCAGCGGCGGCGCCGCACCGTCACCAGCGCAAGTATGAGAGCAGAGAGGATCGAGTCGAAGGAGGGAGCAGGGTGTGTACTGGGTCGGTTTGACCGACCTAGTGAGCCATTTGGGCTAGCCCAGCCCAAGTCTAGTGTGACGTTTGACCATGAGAAACTTCCCAAGAAAAATCCCGAATTGGATCCAAAATTGACGGGTTAATGGGGGCGTGGTTTGGTAATACGCCAATTTGGCCACTATTAGTGGATAAAATGATTCCTTTCACTTCACAATCCCAAATAATTCGTTTAGGAGTCAGTACATAAAGATTTAATTTCATTTCTTCGATTTGTTCTCCTCTTCTAAGGTTATAGCTTTCGTGCTAGCTTCATCGATGTTACCCACCAAATAAAAAGCTTGTTCAGGTAGGCCGTCTAATTCTCCGGAAAGGATTAGTTGAAATCCCCTAATAGTTTCTGCAAGACCAACATACTTTCCTGGAGAACCGATAAAAACTTCTTCCACAAAGAACGGTTGTGATAAGAAACGCTCTATTTTTCTTGAAATATATTCCAATTACAAGATCCACTTTTTTATGGGGTACACTTTCTCTTTGTGGTATTCCGCCTCTTGCTTGCTTTTGGTCCAAAGATGAGAGATTGAGCTATTTCGAGAAATATATTAAACCAACCCCAATCCTTTTACCAATTAACATCCTAGAGGATTTCACAAAACCATTATCGCTTAGCTTTCGACTTTTCGGAAATTCGTTCCTCTAGCAGTTCCGGTTTGAGCATTCCATTCCCTTTTTCAAACATATTCAATAAGCAAAAGGAGAGAGAGGGATTCGAACCCTCGATACACTCCTCCCCCATACTACTAGCAAAAGAGAATTAACAAATCCTAAGACAAAGGGGCGAGAAACTCAAGGCCACTCTTCCTCCGGGCTTTCTTTCCGCACTATTAAGGAAGTGCTAGGAAGTGAAATAGAATGAAATAGAGCCACTTTCTTTGGGCTTCCCTATGAAATGAGGCATGGAACGGAGCCACTACGGAGAAATTATGGCCGCCAGGCCCACTTATGACAAATAAGAAGAAATAAATAAAGGAAAATATAAATTACCAAAATACCCTTGATATTAATTTAGCTCTAGAAAAATCCTAAAAATACATATAATGTATCAAAATGATTAAAAAATAATATCTACCTAGGAAAAAAATAACATTACTTGTTGGAAGTAAATAAAATTCTAACAAAAAATTTGACCATTAAATACTCCATAAAAATAACAAAATAAAGAAAAATAGTAAAAATGAATAAAAATCACTTAGGTGTATAAAAAAAAATCTTTTATTTTATAAAAATGTTAATTACCAAATTCCAAGCCAATTTGGTATTTATAAACAAATAAGGGTTATAATTGATTTTGTAATTCCTTCATCTTATTAACTTAAAAAGGATATAGTTTTCTATCATTTACAAATGAACACAAAACATTAATAACTTTAAATCACTACTTAGGAATGATCAAAAATATAGAATGTATTTTCCTTTATCACTTATAAATTCAACTAAATTCCTTACCATGATCTCTTTAATAGTTATAAATAAAATATTCTCAATGTTAAAATTTGCTTTTACTTTTATAATTTAGGTAAACATGCAAAGAAGATTAAAGTATCCATTCTACTTAGATAAAGCCATAATAATAATCATTATGTTCAACAAAGTCACCTTTAGACATTTATTTGTTTATAAAACAAATTAAAATATGTTATACCAAATGAACCTTATTGAGTATTTTATAAATATAAACTCAAGCCACATACATTTGAATCATTAGTATATCAACTTAGTATCTAAGTTGTCAAAAAATGATTATAAACTAGTTCCAACAGTTACAAATAAATAAAAGGGTATTCACTTAAAAGATAAAAGCTAGCGGTCATTCATACTTATGATAAATGATCTTATAAACTTGATTAGGCTTGGAAATTCCTCGACCTTAGTGATGCCATAAACATCATGTCTTAAGTTTATTCATATTTTTATAGTTAACTTTGGGTATAATAACTCAAACTCATTCGTACTTAATCAAAAACCATAGTTTCAATCCTAATAATCTTTAGAAATGATTAACTTAACATAAACAGTACTTTCTTCAAATGTTATTCCTTTTACCACTTCAAACAAACACACTATGTTAATTCTTCTAACTCGTAACAACTTAAAACATGAACTTTCATAATAGTTAAATGATATCAATTAACCCTAATTATACGTTGTTATTGTACTTTATGTCTATACCTTATATATTAGTCTTAAGTTACTTGGAGATATAATTGCTAGTGAAGTAAACTTGAAGATACACCAAATCTTAAAAGAATCGCGTAAATTAACCTCATTCACAAACTTGGGTATTACTTCGAGGTTTTTACAAACTACATAGCATTAATTATGCATAATAGCATATTGCTTTTTTAAACATTACCAGACCAATAATGCTGATTTCAGATATTGGATCTTCTACTGTCTTGAAGACCGTCATTGCATAATCTTGTAATCACAAAGGCAAGTTTACACTTGCTCATGTCCTTCGGTTATTTTCTATTAAGTATTTGCAAATCCAATGTTATCATCACCTGTATTTCAAAAAGGTCAGAGAACTCTATTTTCATATAATTATATGATTATGGGTTATTTACCAAATGGTTACCAAATGGTAATAACCTACTATTATAGTTCTGGCGGTAAAGGAACATAATATCTAGGACTTAAACAACCAATATCGCTAGTGATTCTTGCACCGTATAATACGTGTTAACCATGAGATTTGGAATGGTATGGATAAGTTAGCCGGATCTTCTTCCTTTTGCATGTCGACGGATGACCATCTCATGGCACTGGTGTTCTTTTTGAGGCCTAGTACATTGGTTGGACCCCTTAGTTCCCCGCGATATTGGTATCTAGACTATCTGTGAGAGACGGTCAGAGGTAGGTCCTCAAATTGTTGGGGTGACCAGGTACATTGTTCTGCTCACTAGAGTCCTCAAGGAGTCAACCATAGTTATATCTGCTATGCTGGTTAACAGAGGTCGTTCTGCTTGGGGTCGTGTTTACATGTGGGGTTGCGGAGAAAGGAAGTGATCGTCTTGGATCTTAGTTTAGGCCTCAAACCACGGAAGTTTGAATAGGGTCATACTCCCCGTTGTGCAACAAAGCTTAAGATCTCTGATAAGTCCAAAATTGTAGCATATTTACCTTTTCTTTTGCATAAGTAGAGTAGGATTTTTTAGTATTTTACCGCACATTCGTGCACCTTTTGTCTGTGTTCAACAGGATCCCAAATTATTAAGCCTCTTATGAACATATCAATTGGAACTATCATGTTATGCAGTAATATGGTATCTCTAAGTGATAAAATTCATTTAATGGATTTATTATCGCACCTGGGAGATTGGTAAGAGTGAGGGAAACTCTAGAGCACGTAACGACCACTGGTACGGGCAAAGATTGACCGTACCGCCCGCCCGTACCGTGTGGCAGCATGTCCACCTTATCAAATACTCTCACCTCATGAAGACACATCAGACATCCAACATTCACAAAAACCTCTAGCCTCGAAATACCACACCAGAGAGGGATCTGGAGGACGAACTTGGAGAAGGGAAAATCCTTGCTGGTTCACGGATCATTGGAGGACATCGCATCATCCCCTTCATCATCAACCACTGCATCTCCATCACCATTGCTATTCCCCTCTTCCATACATTAGACCTTGTTGTAGTTCCACATTCAATTGTGGTTTGCACTAGATTAATCCCCGTACTTTTACCCATCCATTTGATTATGATGATGTCGTTGATTGCTTCCATGTGTGGGTAGTTCCCTTTCTCTTGGGGAGATGGAGAAACCCTGGCACTATTATGAAACGAAATAAAGATGATCTATTACTTGTGTCCATGATCTATTTATTTATGATATTGTGTTAGATCTCTCTCTTTAGATGGTATGTGTAGTCGGCCACATATCATTTGCCATCAGGACTAAAGAGAGAGTGAAATCCTAAACGTGTATGGGAGTATGTCCAGTGTTACTTGTGACTACAAGCATTGGCTTATAACCTACATGGTCTAAGGAGGAATAAAAAGAGATTCACTACACTAATTACGATATTTAGAGATTATCTCATTACCTAGCTCAAGAAATTGGCTGCCTACGAGCCTTGTGGTGAACATCTTATTATGGAACTCTCTCCACACATGTCATGACATAAAAAATATTTTATCCTAATTATGATTAATTACAACATGCTAGTGATGTATCCTACATCACCGAGAACGCTTTAGTCCTATTGAGTTCAAACACCATTCTCCAACGCATTCGTTACGTGCTTTCATTTATTTGTTTTATTTACATTTCTGCATTCAACCAAAAACCTTTCAAACACCATTTACTCAAAATCAAAGGCATCTTACAAGTATCCTTTGGTAGACATTGACGAGGGGCATAAAGACCTTAACCAAATAGCTCTCTATGGGTTCGGTACTCTTATTTCGAAATTAGCTACAATCGATCTATGCACTTGCAGTCATCAATCTCTTATGGAAAAAGTGACGCACCTCTGCAGAGTGTAAGAATTGTGACATGATACTCCCTATTTCGGGAAGGAGCCACGAACGTGGTAGGAAAGGAACTCCACGAAGTTCTGGTAAACCTGTGAAGGCTAGCGGGCATAGCTTTTCAGAATAAAAACAACCTTTGAAGAAATGTGTATAAAAACGTGCATAGCCTATGACAAATGTCTATGGCGGCATATAGTGCATCAAACACTCCTTTTCAGTGAACTTGATGAGTATGCTCGTACTCAACCGTACCTTCTTAACCCTTGCCAGATTCTAAGGCCATGGAGGACATCATCAACATCAAGTGATGCTAAAGAGGACACTCCAAGAGTCTAAAGCTGATTCAATGGAGTAAATAAAGTCTACATACATCAACAGAAGTGAAGGCAAAGTTCCTGATTAGTTATGAATATCATCTTTATCCATAGAACCTATTTCTGTAGAGCATTGTAATTGCAGCAATTGCAAGCCAGATAGTTAGTTACTAGTCTTATTAGTATAATAGTAGTGAGTTGTTATTTCTGGTTCTTCTTCGTAAGAAGTTGCTTTCTTCCTCTGTAACCTACAGTGTTCTATGGATCTTTTGTAATCAGTCGAGATGTAATCTATAGTCATGTCTTGGACCTACTATGTTTTTGTTGTACCACTTTGAGGGATGTAATACTAGTGGAACGATGTTTCATTGGTGTTATGTCAATGACTATAGTGTACTACATCATGAAGTGGTATGTTGGGTCACCGCACTGCAGCACCGTCGTTGAAACCGGCAAGCTTTCCTGCTTGTCGGGAGCCGGCGTATCCTGGTGATAAAAGAAGGTAGCTGCCACTTCTTCACTGAATCACTAGCTATGACCTTGGGATAGACTCGGTCTCTCCTAAAGACTAAGCTAAGAGTTCCGGTATTGTATGGAACACCAGCAGTGATGGCATTTTTCCAAGTACTAAAGTAGTATCGGAAAAAGAGAAGACTCAGTTTGATTCCGAGAAATCCCTCACAAAGAGAGACATGGGCACTAAGCTCTAAGAGAGAATTTGGGGGGGAGATTATGAAGTTGGATGCCATAGTAGGAAATTACCTCGGAAAAGAATTCCGATGGTGGGAAGCTGAGACCATGATCCAGATGGGTCCCAAAGTGAACCCATTCACCGTCGCGCGGTGCGAGAAGGGCCTCGTTTAGACCACTTTGCCATGCGCCAGAATGGAGAAGACCTTCCACCTCCATGACTTTGACCTTCTCATCGCTTAGGACACAAGGGATCCAGATCCCGCGATATTTCTTCTCCTCTGCCACCGACGACGTTGCGTCCGCAAAACTCGATGTGTCAGCCATTGCATGTAGAGATGGCCACGAATGGGCAGCGCTGGTGGATTTGGTGGGAAGGGGCGAGAGGGAGATGAGGAGCGCAGAGTTTTCTTCAAGGAAGAAGAAGAATAGGAGCGAGTGATGTAAGAAATAAGGATTGTTTACCCCTTATATAACCCATCTACATCAAGATTAGTGCTGAGTGAACGAAATTAACGCCACGCGTCACAGAACATAAGAGGCAACTTCCTCGCGAAGCCTCCTCCGCCTCGATCTCTATGCTCACATTGAAACAGCACCTCGGTTCCGCACGATGCGGACCCACCAACGGTCACACTGATAGAATATTTGTTGGTGACAAGACAAGACCTGAAGTGTTGTTAAGATACGTCACAGACCAAATTCTGGCTCGGTTTGAAATCGGGCAGGAAACCAATGATGAGATATCAACAAGTATGAATCACTTGTGACACGGATCCTACCTTTTGTTTTGAGTTTCAGCAACCCTTCAAGATTCTACAGCCGAAGAAGAATCAAGTTAGACGATGGAACACGACTTTGGATCTTGGAGGCTTCCGGGGGCTACTATTGGGGATATACTTTCCGGGTATACCCACTATGACTCGCTGACCAGGGTGACCCACTTCATGTTAGAGCTATGCTTCACGGGCGGCCCAGTCAGAGAGAGATAAGATGGAGGCCCGTCCGGCTATGGGAAGGCACAGAAGACTTACCGACTTAGGCCTGTAGGAATACTTGTAGTCCAAGATGTACTA
Organism: Avena eriantha; assembly: GCA_910589775.1. Lineage (NCBI taxonomy): Eukaryota > Viridiplantae > Streptophyta > Magnoliopsida > Poales > Poaceae > Avena > Avena eriantha. The sequence continues at coordinate 494,175,761 of OU342743.1, forward strand.
TGTACTGACTCTGTATCGTAGCCAGATAGGACTCTCCCATAACCCTAGGACCGGATGACTATATAAGCCGTCCTAGGGACCATCCTTTAGGGAACGCACTACAACCACAACTCGCACATGCGAAACCTCTCTAGTATCCGGGTCCTCTGATCCTCCTCGGGGTCTGGATATGACAAGTAGTAAAATAACCGAAATATAACAAACATATCATCCTTAGCAAAGTACTACCTACTGATGACGACGAGAAATACTAGCACTTCGTATAGGAGTATAGCCCTGCCGAATCTCCAAAAATTTGAAGTGTCAAATTTTCTAAATTTTCTAAATTTCAGAATTTCGGTAGTTTGTTCTTGTCAAATTTCAATATTTTGGATGTTTGAGATTCCAAAGGTTTAAAGGTGAGGCTACTAAAATGTTTGAATTTTCTAAAAGTTAGAAACTTCCGAAGCTCAAAATTCTAAAAGTATGAACGGATTTTCTAAAGTTCATTGACGCATTTTCTAACATACCACAATAATGAAATTTACCAAAAGAAATATGAGAAATAAATGTTACCAAAAGAGGAAAGCTTTACCCTATCCGAAAGTGGGTGTTGGTAGTACTTCCCTATCTGATTTTTTTTAATTCCCTATGCAAAATCCAACAATGGATAGCATGGAGAAGGTGAGGGATGGGAGAGAGAGAGAGTCGTAAATAAGTTGTGGTGGTCGATGTGGTGTGCCGGGAGGGGATAGATAAAGGTGTTGGGAGGGGGTAGGTCGGGCGATGGTGGGCCATTGACGTTAAAGTCATCATCATCATCATTAATGTTGGCAACGCTTAGAAAGACGTAGTGTCAACACGTGGGGAATTCGTTGCGGCGGCACATGGGGAACCAGCGAAGTGTCTCCCCCCTCTCCCACCTACCCACACACATTGGGCCGATTGGGCCTACTAGGGGCGCCGGTGGGGATGGTCTAGGTAGACATTCTTTTTGTTGCCAGCGTCCTTAGCTTTTCACTCATTCCTATGAAAATTTGGAAGTTTGAATTTCCAAAAATCCAAGTGTCAAATTTTTGAAAGTTTAGAATTTTGATAGTTTGCTCTTGTCAAATTTCAGTATTTTGGATGTGTGCGACTCCAAAGGTTGAAAGGTGAGATTATTAAACATTCCGAATTTTCTAAAAGTTAGAAACTTCTAAAGTTCAAAATTCTAAAAGTAAATGGATTTTCCAAAGTTCGTTCACACATTTTATAACATACCAAAATAATGAAACTTACCAAAAGGAATACGAGAAATAAATGTTACCAAAAAGGAAAGCTTCACCCCATCTCAAAGTGAGTGTTGGTTCTTAGCTAGCGGCTGACCTAGAATTAGCCTTCTCATTCATTAAAAGTGAGACCGTCTTGATGTTTTCTACTTGTAATATCTTCGAAACAGGCTTTTGCCCCGCTATATTAATATAGCAACCACACGGTACAGCTGTGAGTCCACTACTGGGGCAAACAACACAATCAAGCCCAAAAGAAAATGAAAGATAAAAAAAAAGGTCGACACCGATGGATCAACAAACAATGATGACCAGCAACCGTCGCACCCTCCGGAGTATCCCCGACACGATCCTAGCGCTCTGAATTGCCGCATACCAAGCAGCACCTACAAGAAGGAAAGTGATGATGACGACGCTGCTGCCCGGACTAGTCCTAGGGTTTCCTTCGGTATGCTACGGGGAGTAGGGAAGAGGTATAGCCGACACCCTTCAGGAAGGGATGGAGACACTCGCAAGCATCACCGCGTCGGTGCCAAGATGACAGAGATTTCTCCAGACCCACAAAGAACCACATCTCTGGACAATCCGCGGCGCTCCACCAGTCTTGACACCCACCAACGTATGCCACCACAGTCTTGTGGTCACCATTGTCGTCTCCCCAAGGCAAACGCTACATGGCCGGCCAGGCCGACAAGAAACATCCGTAGACAACGGGTGGCAGGAACACCACCACACAAGAGGGAACAGCCAACCGGATGAAGCGGCAAGAGCACACCAGGCCACTGGCTCCGAAGGGCAGCAACGCACAACCACCCGGAGGTCATCCTCCACAGCCATCGGCGGGTGCCGATAGGACACGGTAGCAAGAACACACCAGGCCGAGTAGGCCCGGCCGGTCCCCGAAGGGGTCCATAAAGTCCACGTTGCCACGCTATTGCACATAGGTCGCGTCGCCGCTGCCCTCTTCATCGTCACCATATGCCCGACCAGACCCATACGAGCCCACGAAGCTCCGGCTGCCACGCTGCAACCAATGCGGTGTCATTGCTGCCAACCCTATCACAGACCACTCGTTAGCCCAACCGAAGGCGGCGAAGCGGAGTTCGGCTCGCCCTGACCTAGATCGGGCCAGCTTCAGGTCGCCCCCCGCCACGCCAGATCGCCACCGCGCCACCCCGCGTGGGTGCGCCTCCGGGAGGGTAAAAGTAGAGGGTTGTCGCCGCCGGCACCGCCTAGGACTAGCCGGGCGACACACGCCGACGACGGCGGGGGAGAGGAGGTTGGGGGAGCTCGAGGGGACGGGAGTTGGGAGGGTGGCTGGCTGCCTGTGCAGGGGACGAGCCGGTCGTGAGAGCTCGGGGTTCTCTTTCTACTTGTAATATCACGATGATTGGAATAGACAAGAGTTGCCACCGCTTAATCTGCCTCATTTGACGCTGTGAACCATTCCACTAGTAGTATTAAAAGTTTTACAAATATTACACCCAAACAAGAAGCACAAAGGTATTGTCGATCAATTCAAATAACAGCATTAACAACTCTGAAATAAGATAAAATTCCAAACTAATTGATCTCTGTTCATGAACAAAGTATAGTACAGTATGAAAGACAATAATGGGGAGCCAATTCTCAACAACAAAAATCTCCTGCCCCAAATTAACCAATGGAGCGGACAACATGGCAGCAGAGCGAAACTGAACAACAGTAAGTAAAACAAGGGAAATATAACAAGCAGAGCATCCTTGGCGAAGTACTCCTACCTAGCGCTTTGTACAGGAGCACGAGCCTACCGAATCTCCTAGTAAATCATCCGACAAAATCAAGGCTCCCCCAAAAGCATACTGAACGTGACAGTCATGTGCTCGCTACGTACTTATTACGTCCTCGCAGTCACCTGATCCTGCCACGGCAGCGGCGCCGCCGGTCTCACGGCTGTACCCGGACCGGGAACGGAGGGGCCGCCGTGGTACAGCTGCGAGGATTCGGCGAGATATCCTCCGCGGCTCTGGCTGCTAACCGCTCCTCTATTCATCCACACTGCCGCCGGCGATGGGTTTGCGTAACTCAGTCCACTGTTGCTGGTGCTGAGAAGGCTGCGGACATCTACGCCGGTGTGCCAATCGTGACCGAGTTGTCCCGCCGTGTTGTGTGCAGCGCCCCCGTAACCGTAACCGTAACCTCCAAGATGCGCCGCCGCCGGCGCCGAGTGAGGGGGATGTAGGCAGATGTTGGCGGGCATCCTGAACGGAGCAATGTTGTGGTTACTGTATCCTGAAAGAGAAGACGTATAGTCCATCGTCATGGGTGGCGGCGCTTCCTGCAGCAGCGGCGTTGGCGCCATGGACATGGACGTATGAAAGCTGTGGGTGTTTCCTGCGAAACGAGTAGCCCTAGGTACAGACTCTGGATGCCACGGCACCATGGTTGAGACGGGTGAACCAATGTTGTTGTAGTTGCCTCCAGCAGAAGTAGACACCATCTCCGATTGGTGTGGTTCCTGCAGACACCCCATGCCTCCTGGGCCGTAGTGGTTGTTATCCGTTATTACACACGGCGGAGACATTGTCTGCGGCTGCGGCGATTCATGGTGCTGCTGCACTGTTGGCACGGGTGAGCTCTTCCCTGCAGGGCGACCGGTGTACTCGAAACCAAACATCCCCATCGCATCCCCTTCCTCGGGTGCCGCCATCTCTTGGTGCGGCGGCGGCGACACTATTGGTACTACCTTGGACCTCTTCTTGGGCTTGGGGTGAATCTGGCCTTGATCATCAGCTCCGACCTCTGGCTCCATCTTCCCCTTCCTCTTCTTGCCACCTGCCTCGATTTTAGGCTCCACCTTGATAATCTCCTCCTTGACCTTCTTGGCGACGGCAGGGCCATCATCGTTCTTCTCCTTCTGTTTCTGTATCGTGCAAAGCACCCACTCGCCAAGCTACAAGATCATCAACAGATTAACCCCGTCTGTCTGACAAGCACATCAAACTCTACTATTAAGTTTACCAAGAGAGACAGATTACCTTGTCGACATTCTTGTCCGCGGCCTCTTCCTCGGAGGTGAGGTTCTCGTACTCGTACATTGTCCACGAGGTCTTCCACTCCGACAGCGCCGCCGCTTTCCCTTCCATGTCTTTCTTTTCTCTATCCTCCGGCGCAGAGTAGAACACCAGCGTCCTCACGCGCCCGACCAGCCTCCTCGCTTCTCCCCTGCCGGAGCGGATCATCCTCTGAGGACCCGTGGCCTTCCAGAACCCATTGCCCGACGTCATCCGGTTCGGCCGGTTGCCCCTCGCGTACTTCCGACGACGCTTCGTGAAGAAGAACCACCGATCCTCCCCACAATCCTTGAACTTGGCTGCAATATAGTATAGTATATATGTCGTCCACAATTAATCTGCATACTACATTCGAAATCAAACTAGTACTATTAATCTCCAGGCGTTATACTACTACTACTTTACCTGTGACTTGCTCCGGCCGCTGGCTATCAAGGGACGTCACGTCCTTGAAGATCGGCAGCGGCGGCGGGAAGCCGGCGATCCTCCGGCGAAGGTAGTGGACGATGAGCTCTTCATCCGTCGGCGCGAAGTGGAACCCCGGTGGCAATCTGAGCAATGTCCGTGGCCGGTCGCCGGGTGACGCGCCAGCAGCGGCCTCCATAATCCTTTCCTACACGGCCGGCCGGCCCACAACGATCTACGGCGTGCCGCACTTAGCTCGCGATTGCCAAAAGCATCGGAGGGCTAGGGTTTGGGAGAGATACGATCTCGTACGAAATTGCGTCAACTGATATACACTTCGCGTGGACCGCCTGCGAGGGAAGCGCCACGTGCTCGTGGCAGCCGTGGACTCCATCCTGCGTGGCTCGAGTCATTAGGCCTCACGACACGTAATCTTTTTTCCAAGAAAACTTACTACTATTTGGATATGTATTCACGTGCGGTACGTGTAAACTGGGGAGTCGGTCCAAAGATGGCAGTAGAAAGAAACAGAGTCGACTCCCAGTGGCGCCCCTGCTCCCCACGCGTGCCCCGCTACCTCCGCACCGCGGCCGCGCTCGCCGCCGCGGTCCAGAGCCTCATCAACGCGCCCCCGCCGCGGCCCGAGTCGCAGAGCCTCCACGCGCAGCTCCTTACCTCCGGGCTCAGCCTCACCGCCGACCTCTCCGTCAAGATCCTCATCCTGCACCTGCGATGCGGCTCCCACCGCAACGCCCGCGCGGTCTTCGACGGAATGCCCACCCCGACCCACGCCGCGCACAACTACCTCGTCGCCGGGTACTTCCGGCTGGGCCTCCCGGAGGAGGCTCTGGGGATCGTGCGGCGGCTCGCGGGGTCCACGGAGCGTCTGGACGTGTTCGCGCTCTCCATGGCGCTCAAGCTGTCCGGGGCGCTGGCGCTGCCCCGCGCCGCGAGAGAGGTCCACGCGCGCGTCGTCAGGTCGGTCCTCGAGTTCGACGACATCCTCTTCGCCGCGCTGGTGGACGCCTACGTGAAGACCGCGTCGCTGGGCTACGCGCGGCGGGTACACGGCATGATGCCGGTGCCGAGCGTGGTGTGCTCCACGGCGCTCATCGTGGGGTGCATGAACCAGGGGCTGTACAGGGACGCGGAAGCCATATTCGACGGGATGGACGACAAGGACGCCGTGGTGTACAACGCGCTGGTGGAGGGGTACAGCAAGACGGAGGAGACCGCCGAGAGCTCCCTCGAGGTGTTCAAGGCCATGCAGCAAGCGAGGTTCAGGCCGACCGTCTCCACGTGCGTGAGCGTGCTAGGGGCTTGCTCGATGCTGGCGTCGCCGGAGCTCGGGGAGCAGGTGCACTGCCATGTCATCAAGAGCACCGTGGTATCCGACATCAAGACAGGGAGCGCGCTGCTCAACATGTACGCCAAGTGCGGCCGGGTCAAGGACGGCAGAAGGGTGTTCGACGGGATGACGGAGAGGAACGTCGTCACGTGGACCTCGATGATCGACGGGTACGGGAAAAACGGCCTCTCCGACGAGGCCCTTGAGCTGTTTGGGGAGATGAGGCGGCAGGGGGGCGTCAGGCCAAACCACGCCACGTTCCTGAGCGCCCTGTCGGCGTGCGCGCGCGCCGGCCTGCTGTCCCAGGGCCAGGAGGTGTTCCAGAGCATGGAGCGCGACTACACGCTGAAACCACGGATGGAGCACTACGCGTGCATGGTGGACCTGCTGGGCAGGTTCGGAAGCGTGCGCCAGGCATACGATTTCGTCAGAGGAATACCGGCGAGGCCAAACTCCGACGTGTGGGCGGCTCTGCTCGGGGCAGCCACACTGCACGACGATGTGGACATTGCCAATCTCGCGGCAAAGGAAGTATTCGAGTTGAGCCGCTCCGGGAGACCGGGCGCCTACATGGCCTTCTCCAACACTCTCGCAGCGGCTGGAAAATGGGACGGCGTGCACGACATTAGGGAGATGATGAAACGGCGGGGGGTGCTGAAAGACGCAGCCTGTAGTTGGGTCGGGTCTGAGAACAGTCCACCTGCCGACTGATGCAGATTAATGATGATTCGTCATAAACTGCAACATTTTTGTTTAAAGGTTTCCTACATTTACGGAAAAAAAAGGGAGCGCGAAATTAAAGATTACTGCAAAACGAGCCTTAAACCCTTGGTGTCCCTGATCCAGACATAAACATCCACACTGAAACATGGGCAAAGCCGGAGCTCCACCGGCGGTGAGCACCTGACTCCCATCGTCGTGACCGCTTTTGACTGGCCATTGCAGCTACAAACTAACTACGTCGGCCGGAGGAATACACTTGCAGCAGCCGGAAAATGGCACGGTGTGCACGATGTTAGAGAGATAATGAAGCGGCGCCATCTTGACTCATTGGCTCCTGTTGCTGCTTCGAAGGTTTTGTGATAAATCAGCGACTTGGCTAACCAGTAGACATACTTCACCAACAAAATGCCCACGGGGTAGCATTTATTGGTACAATGCCATCGTAGTGAACTACTGCCCTTTTGTTGAAGCTTTTCATGGGAGTATGACATCAGTTACAGAGTACGAGCCTCAATCGCTAGTCCACGCCTCGGACCTTGGTTCGAGGCATTTTCTCTACCATCCAATCAGCGGAAAAAGATATTTCCTTTTTTTTTCACTACCTCTGTTCCTAAATATAAGCCATGCTATGGAATGCTATTTTAGCCTACCAAAACATCTTACATTTAGGAACAGAGGTAGTAGTAAGCATGTCTCCTTTTCTGATTAGGAAAGGGCGATAACGAATTATTGGCTCTACCATATGAAGAACTCATAAGGTGCACAGGCAAAAAAAAGATCCAAGATCCATAAGGTGCAGTGGGTAACGGTAACGTGTTCCTACAGACTCGTGAAGGATCTCATCTCTATTGCATAATGTATATACACACAACAGAAAATAAATATACAAACGCAAAAGAATTGCTACCACATCTCATGCCTCACTGGCAGCTGCTTTGCGAAGACAGGACTGCAGCATGAAACTTCCCCATGCAATCATCAAAGACCTCTGAAAGCTCTTGTTGACAACAATCTCCTGTTAGTCTGAAAACTTTGGGCAGGTGGAGCCATTCCTGGGATGTCTGGGATGCTCTTATTATGCGGGTTGACGATCTGGTCCGACAAAACATTGTGAATTATTCTGATTCAATTCTAATTATTCACAATAGATGGTATGGAAAGTCTCGGTGAGGAATATTAAACTAAGAATGGCTTGAGGACTGTAAACAATCTTTCAAATAGTGCTCTTTATAAGAAATAGAAAATAAAGCAACAAGATGATACCACCTAGTATAAAATAAGTAGTAGCATCAATACTAGGTCTACTCAAATGTTCCAATCAACATTGTTTCACTCCCTACTGTAGTATTACTACTGTGATGCCAAGCCTTTATCATTACTTTTTAAAAATAATCAAATTAATTCATGTCCCAAAGAAACAGAAATACTCCCTCCTTGCAAAAATGTAGTGCATACAAGATTTTATGGAAGTCAAACAATGTAAAGTTTGACCAAGTATGTTGGAAAAAAATATCAACATCAAGAATACTAAATCAATACCATTAGATTCATCATGACGTATATTTTCGTACAGTACATTTGGAATTGTAGATATAGATAATTTTGTCAATAAACTTGGTAAAGTCGATAACGTTTGACTTTTCAAAAAACTTATATGCATTATATTACGGTAAGGAGGGAGTATACACATAATACAAAACAGACATGCAGAAATTGCAGAAACTTTACCTTAACAATGATAATCGCAATAACGCCAAAAACTATCAGAGCAAGCAACCCCATGATACATTTGTCAGTTGCAACCTGCAACAAGCAGTTTCAAATATCAGATACAGCTGCACAGGCACGAATGAGCATACAGGGGGAGAGAGGACAGACCTGCCGGCCAATCTCTTTCACAAGCTGGCTAGCTTTTTTCAACGAAAAGTGAACAGAATCGAGCTCATTGCCAATCCTCTTCATTTGTTCTGTCTGCAGAAACATAAGACAACATCTCTCAGAAATTCTTATAATCTCCCTGGACATTCCTTTAAGAGTGTAAAACTCAGGATGGAACATATATCAACCAAAAATATCAATCTTATGTGCATGCCTGGTAGGAATTTATCTGATGATGTAAACAAGAAAAAATGTGGATACTGGAATGCAGTAAGAGATAGAATTAGTCCAACATAACCTAGCTGCAATATAGGGTAGTGTAAGACTGTCGTGAAATGGGTTGGGATGGGGCAACACAAAAACAAAATGAGATAATATTTTAGAATACCTAAGATGTCTGATGCACATCTATACTTTTCTTACGTTGTGGCACAACATGTTGAAGCATTCAATGCCACCAAAGGAGCATGTTTGAGAATTCCAATCTCTACCAGGCCCAGATGGGTTTGTACCCTATAATTACATTTCGCATGCTTCGCTCCAAAGGTCATGCTTTCTTGTACTCCCTCTGATCCAAATTAATTTACTCGGATTTCTCTAGATTCGGATGTATCTAGACATGTTTTAGTGCTAGATACATCCGAATCTAAACAAACCAGAGTCAGTTAATTTGGATCGGAGGGAGTAAAAAATCATGGATGGAGATCATGCTATAACAAATACACTATATATCCATGACTTTTAGAACCTACAAGTTTTTTGTAGTAAATGTGTATTGAAAATCTGCTTTAATACCAAGTATGCACCTGCTAAATGCATGTGTATGTCACAAGAAAACAAGCATGAAAGGGACAAAGTTGCTCTAATAATCAGAAAATCTTACCTGCTGTGTTAATGTTGTAGCAGTTTGAGTTCCAACTTCTAAAGTTTGTGCAACAACCTAGTCAAAAAAAAACATCAAAAATTGCCATAAAATAACATCGATGAAGGGCATACGTAGTTTAGTAAGCAACCATTTTTGAACGTGCAATAGCTTCATCTGTTTGATCCATTTGGTTCCTTCCAGAATCAATGAGTTGTTGGTTTGACATAGCTGCAAGATTTGTCAGGTGCTTTCATAAGAACCAATACATATATCTAGCTTGGAAATGTCGCTGTTTAGATATATGATAAATACAACAGTAATTTGGAGTAAAATCCTGTGGTAAACATTTTGGTCTTGGAAACAATATTCTAATTCTAGCACTTTTCATCTTTATTATTATAATGAATCTTGATCGAACGAAGATACAGGTTTAGATTCCCATTCTCATGCACAAAAAGGTTTTTGTCCATGGGACACATGAACAAATTAAGATAAACTTAGCCTATAAGAAACATAGCACGGCACACGCGACAATGATATCTTATCCACATTCTTATGTTTACATTTAGCATATACTATAAGAAACTCTGGCCGACATAATAAAGAAACGAAATATAAACCATGAGTTCACCATGTCAAAGATCCATAACTGCATCGATTTATCAAAGAACATAACCTACCATATACAGTCAGAATTATTGTTGTTATGTTGGCAAAAGTCAGGAAATTGATTGATCTCGTTATAACTTATTTATACTTCATATTGTTACAGATAACATTGCAGAGAACATACATTCAGTGAGGTATACGGCAATAAGCAAGCTGCTATTTGCATGAGACTGATCACAACTCGAAATGCCTCAGTGACTAATTTCACCTGATGCCATTTGAATATTGTCCTCGGCAGTAGGCTCACTACTTCCAGCACCCATATCAAAGAGCTCAACCCGCTTGTTATTACCAAGGCTACTTTGATATCTGCAAGAGATCGGTTAGAGTTAGCAGAAGAACTACCATGTGCAAGAACATTGCATGAGCCATAAAATTTGAAAATGTGAATATTTCAAATTGAAATTCCAGACATTACAATCATTGAATTCAATATATAAGAAAAACAAAGTAGCTACAGATAATGTGGAGCACATCAGCAACTTATTTCTCAAGAAAACGTTGTACTTACGTCTTCCTCAAGGTGACATAGGAATTCAACTCTTTGATCTGCATAGCGAGCAAGAAATTATTAAGCAAATGCGCAAAAGGACATAGCAACAAAGAGCCCATTGAAGTGAGGTACCAACCATATACTGCTTTCTATCATTTAGCTGCTTGTTGACTTCAGGAGGGTTATTTGACTCCTCGTCTTTGAGAATACGATCAAACTCTTTGATCAAGCTGCAAAGACCAATTTGAACTTTAAACATTACATCAAGCATATCGATGTTTGTATCCACCAAGTAGAAAATTTTCATGAATAAACAAAAATCAGATAGTATTGCACCATGCGAGAAGTTAACCACCCATAGACATTCAAATTGGGAATGAAATAACTGAAAAGATGTATGCATGGATGAGCAACTAACACCAGTGTAGGACTCTAGGAATCAAATATGAAATAAAAAACTAAGGACTTTGCATTAGAAGATTCAAGGCTGGAGAATCCTCCTAAGCCTGACATACCGCTTGCACTCCTTCATTTTCCCTGTAAGATCCTCCAATTGTTTAGCTTGCCTATTAGAATCTTTGATCTTGTCCATCTTTTGAAACCCATTTCTGCAGAAAAATACAGCTCATGAGTAATGATTTTAATCAAAACAACTTAACTAGACAGGCACATAACAATATGAGTATTTGATAAAATCAACAAAGTTATAAACATTGTGTTTCAAAATTACGTAGGTGTTTGCATTCCACTATTAAGGAGAGTCAAATTAGCCCTGAGCTCCTTCACTCTTTAGCTCATCTTCACCTTAAAGTCTCGCCAAAACCAAGTCTATAGCCACACTCATAGTGATGTGATACAGAACAACATACTCCCTCCGTCCAGAAATAAGTGACTTGCATTTGTCTAGATTCGGATGTATCTAGACATGTTTTAGTGTGTAGATACATTCGAATCTAGACAAACCCAAGTTAGTTATTTCTGGACGGAGGGAGTACTACCAATGTCATTAATGCACAAGCATTGCCGATGCTTAGTCTTTACGAATGGAAGGCATCAAGAAGGAAAATCTTAGCAGATGGGAAGGCTATGGTCGGCTTGTACATGATAGAGACGCATATCAAGATTCAGGAACTTCACATAGATTGCCGTGATTAATTGTCTATTTTCTCTTGCAATCGCCCTCAAATGGTGGTGACCTTTGACACGTTTACCACTTAGTGAACTAAAAAGAAGTCTGCGAATATGAAATCTAAGTGCACAGATCATAGCACACCTATCTGCAAAAAAATGCGTGATTCCAATCAAGCAAAACTTAGTGTAGAAATACACTTGCATCTGAATTTGGCCAAATGGACTACCACACAGTATAGACTTGATCTCAATGAGTATTTCCCTTTCTGAAAAGACTCAAACTCAAAGAGGGCAGCACAAAGCCATGGCAGACTCTAGCATCGATCTGCTCCCATGTTACCGTGCCGTAAATGTCCTAATGTAAAACATAACTAGAGGGGAAAAAACAGTTTTATGAGATCACGAGGAGCAAGCCTATCGCTTCCACTTTATGCATGAAAACAAAGATTTGTTTTGCAGGGATGCATGCGCATGCCACTTAGGATTCAAGCTAGAAAGACAGAATTCCTGATTAGAGTTTCCTTGGAACTAAGCTTAGCTACAATGAAGAATTTATTGATGCACGCATCAAAATACCCCTGCTCCCCCCATCACATAGGCTGATATTCTGATTTCATATTTCAACAGCCAATACCATATTGTAAAAGTGATACCAAACAGAGATGCTTCATAGGTACTCAAGTTGCCCAAAGTTCAAATATGCAATGCGTTACACTACTATTGCACCATTATATATACTCCCTCTGTTTTGGTTTACAAGTCCTCTGCGTATATCTAGGTTATCAGTTTGACCACTAAAATATTAATTTTATAGCACAAAAATTATATCATTAGAAAATATAACATCTAGAGTTTCTAATGGTATAACTTTTTGCTATATAATTTATGCTTTATTGAGTAAACTGGTGACCTAAGTATACGCACAGGACTTGTAAACAGAAACAGAGGGAGTATCTAAATTTCCATATGAAAAAAGATACCAGTCTCAGTTCATTCAATTAAATCATTAAGACAACATAAGAAGAAAGAATCAAACAATTGCTTCCTAACATCATTCCGATCAAGTTAATCCTCTTAACAACTCTGATCAAAATTTGAATTGAGAAATTCCGAATTCTAACATGTGAGAGTGCTGTCAGAACCAAGATTTATGTAGTTCGCCATGAAGCTAGCCATATGGAGAAAGGCCTGGAGTAAGCCGATGTTGCCGGTAGAGAACTTCATGTTTTTTTCTCCAATAAAGTTATTTGATCCGTCTCTTTCGTACTGGTGAACTCTAAAGTAAGTCGAAATTTCGACTGCAAATGTAAATTCCACGGTGATGGGACTCCCACACAGCTCCGCCCAAAGCAAGTATTTGGGGGGAGATAACTGAGACAGTAAGTCAAGCGCTAGACAGAAAGGGGAACTCACTGGAGAGCGCGGAAGATGTCCTGGATCTCTCCATCGATCTGCTCGAGTTCCGGGGTCATGGGCACGTCGCTCGCCATGGCTCGTTCCCCGGCCTCCACCCTCCCCTTCTCTCTCCAGCCAAAACCCTACCCTGGCCGAACCTCACGCCGTCATTCCGATCAAACCGCGGAGGGTAACGAGAGGGAATTGGGAAAGGAGTACGGAGGGAGGACGACGGCGAGGAGGGGAAGGGGGAGAAAGCGAGAGGCAGTTGGTGAGCACTGAGCAGGAGGGGGGGAGTTGGGGCTGGGTGGGGATTGCCTCGCCTAGGGCTTGGCTCCGACGACCGCCTGGCGTATTAGCTGGGGTTTAGAATAGAATCTGGCAAGCGAAGCAAACTGAAGAAAAAGCTCCGTGACAGCAAGGACCCGGCTGCCGCTTGAGGGCCGAGATAACGTATGTTAACGCCAGTACGTCACGGTGGAGCAACCTGCCGCTGAGCTAGCCAATGGCGTTTTCCTTCCTTGTCCTTTTCGCGACACCTGGAGAGTTAGGTGCTGTCAGCTTGCTACAGTACATGACAGGTTTGACATGCTAACCTCTTTTTGGCATTTGATTGTGTGGCACATGAAATCGTCGCCGGCAGCGCCGACATAGCAATGTGAGGGGGACGTTGATAGTGGCAGACTGAATGCCTAATGTGGTCAGTCCTAATACGGAAAATTTGACTAGACACTGCACAAACAACGGCGATCATTTAAATTTGTACAAACTTTGCGTAGTTTTTTAATGAAAGTAACCCCAAAAGGCTAGAGCATCTGAACTGAACTAAACATAGGTCTTCTGGTGGTCGAAGATGCTGAAGTAGAGGTTGTTGTCATCGTCGCCCCACGCCTCGTCGAAGTTGGCTCTAGCTTGGGCACGACCGATGGGGCAGGTGAAGGCGGTGGCCAGGTCGATGACGGCGCCATTGTCCTCCGTGGACCACCACCGTGCGAACTCGTCGGTGGCCAGCCCTAAGCGTCCCTTCTCCCGACGTGTCGGCGAGGCCCTTGGGGGTCCGCGTAGGCCACCTAGAGCTCCATCTCCACCTCCCACCACGCCTTCTCCTTCTTCAGCAACGATGACCTCTCCTGCTTCGGCGGCCGGGGAGACAAGCGCGGCCTCGTGACTATGATGGAGGCATCTCCTGCTTGGGGCACCAGAGTGACAGGTGGTCGCGTGATAGTGACGCCTGCTTCTCCTGCTTCGGGTGAAGCAGCATCTTTGAGGAACTGCCCCATGAACCCTAGTTGCGGGTGTCATAGATTGCGATGCCGCCGGCGTGGCAAGGAGGAGCGTATGGTGTCGAGCGCGGTGACAAGCGCAGATTGATGAGCGTGATGGCGAACGTAAGGGCGTCATGGAGAAGAGAGGCGTGTGTGGAGACGGCGTGAAGGAGGCGGATGGTAGCCATGATGGCGCATCGTCTCGTTGGCGTCACGACTGTGCCACCATGTGCGCCGCCCACATGTTTGAAGCGATCGGCGTAGGCGCCGAAAAGGCATGCGATCTCCGCCTCCTGGTCCTGCTAGAAATTCGGGAGCTAGAGCGATAGGTTTCCCAACGCCTAGCACTGATCGGCCTACTGTGCTGGCATCAGCAGCGCGCAACACGTGTTGATGTAGTCCATGAGCACGTCTAAAAGGATGGAGATGGTTAACCTAGAGGGATGAATTGGTTCTACAAAATTCTTTAACTTCTTTTGCAACTTTTAAGCTTTGCGAAATATAAGTGTGACTAAATGCAAACTAGTTGAGACAACCTATATGATGGTACAAGATACTTCAAGCATAAAGGCTATCACAATAGTAATCTGCACAAGTAAAGTTACGAAGGTGTATTCTAGTGTTCCCTTCATTGGGAGAAGGTAGTCACATTGGAGAGGTGTGAGGGTCCATGAAGGATTCCCCAATGCCACAAAGGTTCACCTTATTATCTGAGCCTATCTCATTAAGGAACAGCTCACTTACTCATGGTAGTCTTTAAGGTAGTCTCCAAACCCTCATAAACTTTTCACAGGGAAAATCACAAGCTAAAAGCCTCCGGGTGACCCTAGTCGTCTCGGGTTTCCCATCAAACCCAAGATTAACAAGCAAACTCAATGAACTCAGTGGGAAATGAAATATGGATTGGTGGAAACGTAGATCAGGACCTCCTCTTGCTTTCTACCAAAGGATTTGGCTTTGGTTGGGTAGAATGGGAGATCCTCAAGACTTGGTGTTTCAATAATGGAGGGAGAGAGAGATCAAAAATATGACAAATGATTGATCAACCTTACCTCCTCGGTGAGGAGGAAGGGGTATTTATATCCCATGGGAGAAACTAGCCGTTTTGGGGATTATGTGACTAAACCAGCGGTAAGTTCGGCGAAACCGAGTCGTATGTTGGACGAACCGGCGGTACAACTGGCGAGCCGAACAACACGCCAGTTCAAATCGGCGGCTTTCGAAATAGTCGGCGCCCTGCAGATTTGCTCGTCTGGTTAGCAGTACGATAAAACCAGTTCAAACCAGCAGCGCCGGATTCAAACTGGCGATAGACCTAGCGGTGTCGGTTTGCCGCTGGTTTCGCTGAACCCTCAAAACATGCATATTTTCTCCTATCTTTTATGCTCTCCTATTGTAGGTGTTATGACAATTTGGTGTTAGGATGTGTATAGGTTATTTGGCATCCCCAAAGAACTCATTGAGACCACCCCTCTTAATAGTGTGGTATTTCCTATTTGACTTAAACATAAAAGAAGAGAAATATAACGAAAACATCGACTCATCTCTTGATTAAAGAATGGGGGTCTCTCATCTCCTTCCATCATCACTTATGAACTAAAACATGTGTACACACTAGTAGGTAACATTAGTCCACACTTTAGCTCTAGTGTCAACATTAACCAAAATAATGGTTAAGGGTAAAATACCCTTACAATGCCCCCCTTTTTGGTTAATGATGAAAAACCGAGCTAGAGTCACACAAATATATTATGATGAGCTTATAAAAGTGCTTCCATGAAGTATATTAAGCAAGCTCCCCCATAATGTATGCACTTGGTTGAATTTGCCTTTGAATGCAAAGTGCAACAATAGGAATATGAGAAGCTCCCCTGGTATCTTAAGGAAGTATGCATGGCATAGAAAAGTTTAAAGCATGAATATCTAACAATAGTAAGCAACATAGCATAGCCATATTAAAGTCAATCTTAGGCATAATACATGTTGGAAATATGCCCTAGAGAAAAATAATAATATGGATTATTATCATATTTCATAAAGTTTATAATTAGGTTTTATATCATGCTATAAATGTATTGAAAGGAAATGTCTTGATATATAAACAACCAAGAGTTCCTGGTGAATCTCTAGTCACTAGTTCATTGGTCAATAAATGATCAAGGTTTCCTGATCATGTGGCATTTATGCCAGTTGATAATGAAGTCACCTCATTAAGAGAATGAGATGATGTCGTGACATGATCATGTCATAGAGTTCAAGTTGCGATGATTAGGAAACATAGTATCTTATTCCTCAGACTATGAGACCATATTAATCACTATCACCCGAGATTGCCTAGATAGCATCAAACATCACTCGATGAAACAGGTGTGTTCAGGTATTCAGAGGGGCATGTAGAGGCCTATGTGTAAAGAGCGGGATTTCATGGTTCAATGACAAAGATTTCATGGAATGCACAGGGGTCATCATGTGCATCCAGGTCCAGCTGATGATCATTGGTATGAGAGGGATCTCGACCATGTATGGAGTGTTCCAGAACCGTGGGGTATCATGCTTAAGGGCTTGATGATGCTCAGAGATCTTTTTGGTATTATCGGAATCACTTAAAAATAGAAAGAGAGAAAACTGAAAGGGTTCCGGGAAAGTCTGGTGGATGTCCGAAATGGGATGGAAGGAGTTCCATAGCCACGGGGATTGAATAATATATAAGTGAATGTTAAATATTGATTTAATCATGTATTTATATTTATTCAATAAAATAAAAGGAATTAAAATGGCCAAATTCAACATTGGGCCAAAATCCGTAGGGAAAAAGGCCCATGAGGGAAAGACCAAAGGGAGGAAGGAGGGAAGGTGGCCGGCTGGGCCTAGGGACCCCGCGTGGGGCCCACTAGGGCCATGGACACCGGTGTCTAGCCCCTCTCTCCTCTCTCTCCCTTGTTTAGTCCCACATGGCTTAGCTAATTAGCTATGGGGTGCCTTTTCCCCTATATATTGAGAGGTATCTTGAGATAATAAATACACCAATAATCAATAAAAGGTTTCCTCTCTTTTTGGGGAGACCTCCAGTGATCCTCTCTCTCACTCTCCCGTAACCGTGGTCCCAAGTCTGGACCCCGCGATCAGGAGACTTCTTCACCGCGCTGCGCTGTCATGCTGCGGGATTCGGATCTAGAAGGTCTAATTCCGCAACTGCTGCTAGATTGGAGGAGCGGGAGTCATCATCAGGAATTGGATGTGTAACTCCCCACGAGGTGGCATACTTGGGGCACTAGGAGTCATTGGAGCCGCAAGACTCGTTGGACTTCAACATGACCTCGAGGTCAGCGTCGGTACGACTACATCAGCCACATTCTCCTAAACGTTGACAATGTTTTTCGGTCTTCAAGGGTAAATTTCGAAAATCCCCTCCCGTTACTACATTGCTAATAGATAGGTTCTGGTATTAGTGTTCTTGGCATAGGAAAAAATTATTGTTTTCAGGCGTGAACCCCTATAGTGGTATCAGAGCTAGATCTATGCGTAGTATTGCTAATACAGGTAGAACACACGAGTTGTAGCGTATGGGTGTTGATCTTATAGTTCTTACCCTCCCATGTGTACTTGTGCATACTGCAATAATGCTTGATGAAGTGTCCCCCAACCAACTTTACGCGTTCATTCGTGAGACTGGTCCACACTTGACGTACATCTTGTACTGTATAAAGTGGCTTTGGAGGGTGTCTATCTCTCTCGCATTAGTTGGTACGCCATTTGCAACAGAGGGCCCTGAGAGGGGTATACCATAGACAACTATTTGATCAACGTTGTGGTTGAAGTTTCTAGGTAAGAACGGTTCTTGCACGAAATCCCTAGCAGCCACGTAAAATATGCAAAGATAAAGTAGAAGCGTCTAACTTTGTTTTGCAGGTGCGTTGTGATGTGATATGGTCGTAGTCAAGGTAAAGTAGTATATTTTATGTTGCTAAGTAGTAGTAATGGTCATCATGATGGTGTACTACGACATTGGAGGCGCCGGTACCCTATGCCCACGGCACCAGAACCCTGCCGCCGGACCCGGAGACGCGGGATGGAGATCACAGCGTGAAGGACCATATTGCATCGCAGTTTACATATGATGTTTATTGTTTGTGCATATTTGTTTGCTAGTATTAGATACTCGACGGTAATATAAATAAGATGATCCCTAAAACATAATACCAACAAAAGTGTTCTCTCTTAGTGTGCACCACCAAGAAAGTTCTCCTTTATGAGGCACATTGTGAGGATCGGGTGTCACACATATCTGTGTTTGTATACGGTGGATGCAAACCATGTTGCATAGCAAATACACGTGGTTAAGTTGGCGAGCCTATCATGTACAGACATGCCCTTGGAACAGGGGATGATCGAAATATCGAGCACGAGTCGCATGAATGATGTGATCGACGTTTCGGCGTCCACCTTTGTAACTATATCGTCGGCCGTGACGATCGGGGGTGGTGTAGTGAACAGGGATCATGTAATCACTAAAACCTTTTTGGGGATAGTAGTTTTAGTGGAGTTCTTTATAAACACAATTTAAATTGAACTCTACGATTATAAACTTAGTCTAAAATCCTTTTGCAATTGTAAATGTAGAAATGGCTCATCGTGAAGCTTCTTTTGAGATTGTTGAGTGGGTAGTTACTGAAAAGATCAAACTTGATGGATCAAACTTCCCTAAATGGCTTGTGCGTCTGAACAACCTCCTTAGTAAGAACAACATGGTCGATTACATATGCCTCACGATGGATTTGGACAAGCCAGATCACTATGATACAACACGAGAACGGGCAGACTGCCATTTTCATCAAGAGATGTTCACTTACATTCAAGTGATAATGCGCTACGGGATGGTGAACAAACTCCATCCACTCATGGGTGATCTTGACCCATATGCGATGGTGGATTAGCTGAGAGTAGAGTTTGAAATCCATGTGCGCATGTGGAAGCACGAGCTGCTTGGAGATTTCCTTTCCATAAAAATGGAGGAACACACTTGTCTGGAGAGTCACTTGGAACGCATGCATGATGCATACATGAGACTTGTCTACTACGTGGATTGACACGTCGTAAACGTATCTATAATTTTTGATGTTCCATGCTTGTTTTATATCTACTTTCTTATGTTGTCCACACTTTGGAGTATTTTTACACGTTTTCTAGAACTAATCTATTAACAAGATGCCACAGTGCTAGTTGCCTCTTTTCTGCTATTTTTGGTTTCAGAAAAGCTAGTAAGGAAATATTCTTGGAATTGGACCGGACAAAAGACAAAGTCAATATTTTACCTGAAGCAACACGGAGTCCGGAGGGGAGACGAAGTGGCGCACCAGGGTGGCCACACCTGGTGGCGACGTGGCCTGGGGGCGCGCCGCCAAGGGATGTGGGCACCCTGGTACTCCACCGACCTTGCCCTTCCGCCTATAAAAGCCTCCCGGGACGAAAACCCTAAGTACCCGATCAAAATTCCACGAAAGAGTCTGTAGCCGCCGTCATCTCCATCCCTAGATCGAGAGGGATCTGAAGCTCTTCCCGGCACCCTGCCGGAGGGGAGAGACCACCCTGGAGGCCTTTGTCATCACCATTACTGCCTTCGGTGTGATGCGTGAGTAGTTCATCCTTGGACTACGGGTCCATGTAGTAGCTAGATGGTTGGTTCTCCTCCTTTGTGCTATCATGATCAAGATCATCTATTTGTAATCTTACATGTTGTGTTTGCGGGGATCCGATGGATATTGAGATGCTATTTCAGATTGATTATTGATTCTATCATGTCTATGTTATTTGTGATCTTGCATGCTTTCCATTGTTAGTAGCTATCTTGGACAAGTAGATGCTAGCAACTCCAAGAGGGAGTATTTATGCTCGATAGTGGGTTCATGCCTCTAGTAATCTGGGGAAGTGACAGAAATCTCTAAGGTACTAGATGTGCTGTTGGTACTAGGGAGAAAACAACAATCCTTTGTCCACGGGAAAATCGTATTGTTTACTTTACACACTTTGCTTAATGCAATTATCTGTTGCTTGCTACTTAATACTGGAGGGGGTTCGGATGATAACCTGAAGGTGGATTATTAGTCATAGATGCAGTTGGATTACGGTCTATGTATAATGTTGTAATGCCCAATCAAATCTCATAGGAGTCAAGATGATTAGTATCTGAATGTATGCTTTCTTGATGTCTGTTAATTGCCCCGTGTAATTTGTTCACCCAACATCTCATCTATCTTAAGGAGAATCACCTCTAGTGAACTATGGATCCTGGTCCATTCTTTTACCATCAATCTACCATCTATTTACTGTTTACTATTTACTTTCTGCAAACAATTACTATCTTCCACACAATACGTTTAATCCTTTGTTTTCAGCAAAACTGGTGAGATTGACAACCTCACTATAAGTTGGGGCAAAGTTATGTGGTTGTGTTGTGCATGATTCCAAGTTGGAGACAACACCTTGGGGTTGTTTCCTTGCTCCTACTGGTTTGATAACCTTGGTTCATAACTGAGGGAAAACTTGTTGCTGTTCTCATCATACCTTCCTCTTGGGGTTCCCAACGAGCTCGATATATTTTGAACCATCAAGCCTTTTTTCTGGCGCCGTTGCCGGGGAGTCAAGGACAGCTTCACAAGGAGAGTCTAACCAATCTCTTTACTTTGTTTTTTTGTTTTTCTTAGTTTATTTCTACTTTGTTTGCTTGTTTATTTTATCAAAAACACAAAAAAATTAGTTGTACTGGTTTGCTTCCTTTATTGAATACACACAAAAATGAATACTCCTGAAAATACTAAGTTGTGTGACTTCACCAGCACCCCCAACAATGATTTCATGTGCACACCTATTGCTCCACCTGTTCCTGAAGCTAATTTCTTTAAAATTAAACCTGCTTTTCTCAATCTTGTTATGAAAGAACAATTTTCTGGTGTGAAGATGATGGGTTCGTAGCATGGAAAACAAAAAATTTCTACCGCAAGAACGAACAAAACCTAGATCTAATCTAGATAAAAGCCAAGATCTAATCTATTAGACATGAGCAACGAGATAGATGGGAACTAACCCTCGTAGATCCGAAAGCGTTAGCGAGATTAGATCTCGTGGTTGATGTAGTCGATCACTTGCTGATCTCAAGATCGTGTGGACGATCCTTCTGGCGTCGCGTTCCAGCAGCGCTTCCGCCTTCGGTCAAGTAGACGATCCTTCCGGCGTCGCGTTCCAGCAGCGCTTCCGCCCTTGGTCAAGTTGACGATCCTTCCAGCGCCACGATTCGGCAGCGCTTCCGCAGTCGGTCACACGTGCGGAGTCAAAGCAGACCTTCCTCTCCTCGTTCCAGCGAGCAGCGGAGGTAGTAGATCTTCTCCACGGAATCCCAGCAGCACGACGGCGTGGTGGTGGTGGTGGAGTAGAGAATTCTGCAGGGCTTCGCCTATGCCTGTGCAGAAGATGGTGGAGGAGAGAGGCGGCAGAGATTGGGGATTATGAGAGCAAGGGAAGAGGGGGCGCCCCCTGCCCCTCTATTTAAAGAGGGGATGGCGCCATGGGGAGGGGAGTCCTTGTAGGACTCCTCTCCTCCCTAGGCCGGCGGGTTGGAGGTGTGGGGGAGGAGTCCTCCTCCCCCATGAATCCGTATCTTGACCCACCAGGACTCCTTGATCCCTATCTTGATTTTCAAGCAAACTCCAAGATATCTTCCAGAACCTTCCGGAACATTCCGAAACCTTCTAGAACTCTCATACAAACACTCCGGAACATTTCCTATCTCATAAAATGATCTCCTATATATGAATCTTATTCTCCAGACCATTCCGGATCTCCTCATGATGTCCCGAATCCAATCCGAGACTCTGAACAACATTCGGTCTCCAACGCACATTCCATATCTACTTAAAACAACTTCGAACCTTAAGTGTGTCACCCTACGGTTCGTGAATATGTAGACATGATAGAGACACATCTCATATCAATAACCATCAGCGGGACCTGGAGATCCATAACGGCTCCCACATACTCAACGATGACTTCGCGATCGATTGAACCATTTACATACGAAACTAATTCCCTTTGTCTCGCGATACTATACTTATCCGAGGTTTGATCGTCGGTATCTCCATACCTAGTTCTACCTCGTTACTGATAAGTACTCTTTACTCATTCCGTGATATGTCATCCCTTGTGACCTAGTCACATGCTTGCAAGCTAACTAGATGACATTCCACCGAGAGGGCCCAGAGCATATCTATCCGTCATATGGATGGACAAATCCCAGTCTTGGTTCATGCGCTTCAACACATACTTTCAGAATACCTAATGACACTTTTATAACCACCCAGTTACGAAGCGGCGTTTGATGTCATCAAAGTATTCATCTGGTGATGGTGATTAACATAACCTCATGGTCGAAGGAATAGGTTACTATGTGATTGAAAGCTTACAGCAATACGAACTTAATGACTTGATCTTATGCTATGCTTACTATGGGTGTGTGTCCATCACATCATTCTCCTAATGATATGACCTTGTTATTAATCACATCCTTATGTCCATGATCAGGAAACCATGATCATCAATTAATCAATAAGCTAGTTCAACAAGAGGCTTACTAGGGACTCTTATATGTTTACAAAACACACATGTATCAGTGTTTCCTAATAATACAATTATAGCATGGGATGTAAACATTCATCATAAACACAAAGATATAATAATAATCACTTTTATTATTGCCTCTTGGGCATATCTCCAACAGTCTCCCACTTGCACTAGAGTCAATAATCTAGATTACATGGTAATATACCGAACACCCATGGCGTTTTGGTGTTGGTCATGCTTTGCCCTAGAGAGAGGTTTAGTCAACGGATCTGCCACATTCAGATCAGTGTGTACTTTGCAAATCTTTATGTCACCATCTCGGACATACTCACGAATAGCGTGGAAACGTAGCTTGATGTGCTTTAGCTTGCTATGTGACCTTGGCTCCTGCGCATTAGCTATGGCACCTGTGTTGTCACAGTAGATGGCCATCGGGTCCGACGCACTGGGAACCACGCCGAGTTCAGTAATGAATTCCTTCATCCAAACGGCTTCTTGTGCAGCCTCCGAAGCAGCTATGTATTCCGATTCAGTTGAAGATTTCGCCACAACGCTTTGCTTTGCACTCCTCCAGCTCACTGCAGCACCATTCAAAATAAATACGTAACCCGACTGTGACTTTGAGTCATCCGGATCGGTGTTCCAACTAGCATCGGTGTAACCGTTTACAACAAGCTGTTCATCACCTCCATAAGAAAGAACCATATCCTTAGTCCTATTTAGGTACTTTAGGATATTCTTGACCGCTGTCCAGTGTTCCTCTCCAGGATCACTTTGATATCTGCTAGTCAAACTAACAGCATGTGCTATATCCGGTCTTGTACACAGCATGGCATACATGATAGAACCTATGGCCGAGGCATAGGGAATTTTATTCATTTTCTCTCTATCTTCTGTCGTAGCTGGACTTTGAGTTTTACTCAAGGTCTTACCTGACAACATGGGCACGAACCCTTTCTTGCTATCTTCCATTCTAAACTTCTTTAGAACTTTGTCCAAGTATGTACTTTGTGAAAGCCCTATTAGGCGTCTTGATCTATCTCTATAAATCTTGATGCCTAGAATGTATGCCGCTTCGCCAAGATCCTTCATTGAAAAACTATTATTCAAATAGGTTTTGACGCTATTAAGAAGTTCTATATCATTCCCAATCAACAATATGTCATCTACATACAGTACTAGGAATGCTACAGAGCTCCCACTTACTTTCTTGTAAATACAAGCTTCTCCATAAGTTTGTATAAATCCAAAGTTTTTGATTACTTTATCAAAACGTTGATTCCAACTACGGGATGCTTACTTCAGTCCATAAATGGAGCGCTGAAGTTTGCATACCTTGTCAGCATCTTTAGGATCGACAAAACCTTTGGGTTGTACCATATACAACTCTTCCTCAATGTCACCATTAAGGAACGCCGTTTTGACATCCATCTGCCAAATCTCATAATCGAAATGTGCAGCAATTGCTAACAAAATCTTCACAGATTTTAGCTTCGCTACTGGTGAGAATGTCTCATCATAGTCAACTCCTTGAATTTGTCGGAACCCTTTCGCGACAAGTCGAGCTTTATAGACGGTAACATTACCATCAGCATCTGTTTTTCTCTTGAAAATCCATTTGTTCTCGACAGCCTTACGGCCATCCGGTAAGTCCACCAAAGTCCACACTTGGTTTTCGTACATGGATCCCATTTCGGATTTCATGGCTTCTAGCCATTTGTCGGAATCTAGGCTCACCATAGCTTCTTCATACGTCGCAGGGTCATCATCGTTGTCCACCAACATGACGTTCAAGGCAGAGTCATACCAATCAGGAGTGGTACGAATCCTCGTTGATCTGCGAGGTTCAGTAGTAACTTCGTTCGAAGTTTCATGATCATTATCATTAGCTTCCTCTTCAATTGGTGCAGGCGGCACCAAAACATCTTCCGGTGCTGCGCTACTCTCAAATCCGATAGAAGGTTCAATAACCTCATCGAGTTCTACTTTCCTTCCAGTCACTTCTTTCGAGAGAAACTCCTTCTCAAGAAAGGATCCATTCTTTGCAACAAAAACTTTGCCTTCGGATCTATGATAGAAGGTATACCCAATCGTTTCTTTAGGGTGTCCTATGAAGACGCATTTCTCCGCTTTGGGTTCTAGCTTATCAGGTTGTAACTTCTTTACGTAAGCTTCGCAACCCCAAACTTTAAGGAACGACAACTTAGGTTTCTTACCAAACCACAATTCGTACGGTGTCGTTTCAACGGATTTAGATGGTGCCCTATTTAAAGTGAATGCGGCTGTCTCTAATGCATAGCCCCAAAATGATAACGGTAAATCTGTAAGAGACATCATAGACCGAACCATATCTAAGAGAGTTCGATTACGACGTTCGGACACACCATTACGCTGCGGTGTTCCCGGCGGTGTCAACTGTGAAAGTATTCCACATTTCTTTAAATGCATGCCAAACTCGTAACTCAGATATTCACCTCCGCGATCAGAACGCAAAAATTTAATCTTCTTGTTACGATGATTCTCCACTTCACTTTGAAATTCCTTGAACTTCTCGAAAGTTTCGGACTTATGTTTCATGAAGTAGACATACCCATATCTACTCAAGTCATCCGTGAAAGTGAGAACATAACGATATCCACCACGCGATGCTACACTCATTGGACCGCACACATCGGTATGTATTATTTCCAATAAGTCTGTAGCTCGCTCCATTGTACCAGAGAATGGAGTCTTAGTCATTTTTCCCATTAGACATGCTTCGCATCTTTCAAGTGATTCAAAATCAAGTGATTCAAGAAGTCCATCTGAATGGAGTTTCTTCATACGCTTCACTCCAATGTGACCAAGACGACAGTGCCACATGTATGTAGAATTATCATTCAATTTAATTCGTTTTAGCATCTATGTTGTGAACATGTGTATCACTACTATCGAGATTTAGTAAGAATAAACCATTCATCTCAGGTGCATTACCATAAAAGATATTACTCATATAAATCGAACAACCTTTATTCTCAGACTTAAAAGAGTAACCGTCTCGCAATAAACAGGATCCAGATATAATGTTCATGCTTAACGCAGGCACCAAATAACAATTATTTTAAATTTAAAACTAATCCCGAAGGTAGATGTAGAGGGAGCGTGTCGACGGCGATCACATCAACCTTGGAGCCATTTCCAACGCGCATCGTCACCTCGTCTCTTGCCAGTCTTCGTTTATTCCGCAGCTCCTTTTTCGAGTCACAAATATGAGCAACCGAACCAGTATCAAATACCCAGGCACTACTACGATTACTAGTAAGATACACATCTATAACACATATATCAAATATACCTTTCTTCTTGATGTTGCCGTTCTTCAGATCCGCCAGGTACTTGGGGCAGTTACGCTTCCAGTGACCAGCTCCCTTGCAGTAGAAGCACTCAGTTTCAGGTTTAGGACCAGCCTTGGGCTTCTTAGCAGGTGCGGCAGCTTTCTTGCCGTCCTTCTTGAAGTTGCCCTTGTTCTTAGGCTTGCCCCGTTTCTTGAAATTGGTGGTCTTATTGACCATCAACACTTGTTGCTCCTTCTTGATCTCCACTTCAGCAGTTTTCAGCATGGACGACAGTTCAGGCAATGTCTTGTTCATGCAGTGCATGTTGTAGTTCATCACAAAGTTCTTGTAACTTGGTGGCAGTGATTGAAGGAGACGGTGAATCCCCAATTCATTAGGAATCGATATTCCCAACTCTTGGAGCTTCTTAGCGTACCCAGACATGGTGAGCACGTGCTTGCTAACGGAGCTTCCTTCTTCCATCTTACAGTTAAAGAATTTCTCGGAGGCCTCATAGCTCTCCATGGCCGCGCGAGTCTCAAAAATTAGCCTGAGCTCCTTAATGATCTCGAACGGGTCGTGGTGCTCAAAACGCTTGTTGGAGCTCCGCTTCTAAACCGTACAGGATGGCACATTGAACTGTGGAGTAATGATTCTTCCGAGTGGCGAAAACATTCTTTTCGTCATCGGTGGCATTATCTGCAGGTGGGTCACCTAGCAGTGCATCGAGCACATAGGTCAACTGACCAGCCCTGAGGACGATCTTCAGTCCACGGAACCAGTCCGTGAAATTGCTTCCATTATTTTTAAGCTTTTCTTTCTCTAGGAACGCATTGAAATTGATGGAGGGGGTCGCCATAATCTACAACAATTTGCAAGTAGTTTAGACTAAGTTTATGACAAATTGAGTTCAAATTTAATTATTAAACTAACTAGGTGAACTCCCACTCAAAACAACATCCCTCACATTGTCTTAGTGATTACACAAACCAAGTCCACTACACCAAGTCCGATCTTCACGAGAGAAGATGTAGTTTCATTGGCGAACACTCTTCATGTTCATCATATCAATTATATGACTCATGCTCTACTTTTCGGTATTCCGTGTTCCGAGACCATGTCTGTACATGCTAGGCTCGTCAAGACAACCTTAGTTTCCGCATGTGCAAATCTGGCTTGCACCCGTTGTATGCACACGTAGAATCTATCACATTCGATCATCACGAGATGCTTCGAAACGACGAGTCTTAGCAACGGTGCCAACTAAGGGTGAACACTTTATTACTTGATATTTAGTGAGAGGGATCATCTTATAGTGCTACCGTCGCGATCTAAGCAATACAAGATGCATAAAGGATTAACATCACAGGCAATTCATAATAAGTGTGATATGATATGGCCTTTTCTTCTTGCGCCTTTGATCTCCATCTCAAAGCACGAACATGATCTCCATCATCACCAGCATTGCGTCAAGGTCAGTGGCGCCGCTTCATGGTTGTTCATCATCACCAGCAACTATTACAACTACTTGGAATAAAGCTATTACAAGATGAATAGACACGCAAGTCTTAACAGAATTAAAGACAACCATTAGGCTCCTGCCGGTTGCCATATTACAACAAGGATCATTGCATACATCAAATACAATCACAATCACATGTTGGCCATATCACATCACAAAACCCCTGCAAAAACAAGTTAGACGCCTCTAATTTTCTTTGCAAGTTTTACGTGGTTTGGGGCTTTCGCATAAGACCGATCTTACCAACGAACAAGGACCACAACGTTGATACAAGTGTTTTCAAGATGCTCATTGTAAATTGAATCTTAACTATGGTGGGAGATACAGACACCCGCAAAGCCACTTGTGCAAAGCAAGTTGCACGTCAAGCGTGGAGCAAGTCTCATGTGCGATGACATGTAATGTTAGCCCGAGCCGCTTCATCCCACCATGCCGCAAGATGCAAAGTACACACTAAGACACCGACAACAAAAGCATCAACGCCCACAAAAACATTGTGTTCTACTCGTGCAACAGATCTACGCATAGATACGGCTCTGATACCACTGATGGGTTCGTAGCATGGAAAACAAAAAAATTCTACCGCAAGAACGAACAAAACCTAGATCTAATCTAGATAAAAGCCAAGATCTAATCTATTAGACATGAGCAACGAGATAGATGGGAACTAACCCTCGTAGATCCGAAAGCGTTAATGAGATTAGATCTTGTGGTTGATGTAGTCGATCACTTGCCGATCTCAAGATCGTGTGGACGATCCTTCCGGCGTCGCGTTCCAGCAGCGCTTCCGCCTTCGGTCAAGTAGACGATCCTTCCGGCGTCGCGTTCCAGCAGCGCTTCAGCCCTTGGTCAAGTTGACGATCCTTCCGGCGCCACGATTCGGCAGCGCTTCCGCAGTCGGTCACACGTGCGGAGTCGAAGCAGACCTTCCTCTCCCTGTTCCAGCGAGCAGCGGAGGTAGTAGATCTTCTCCACGGAATCCCAGCAGCACGACGGCGTGGTGGTGGTGGTGGAGTAGAGAATTCTGCAGGGCTTCACCTATGCCTGTGCAGAAGATGGTGGAGGAGAGAGGCGGCAGAGATTGGGGATTATGAGAGCAAGGGAAGAGGGGGCGCCCCCTGCCCCTCTATTTAAAGAGGGGATGGCGCCATGGGGAGGGGAGTCCTTGTAGGACTCCTCTCCTCCCTAGGTCGGCGGGTTGGAGGTGTGGGGGAGGAGTCCTCCTCCCCCACGAATCCGTATCTTGACCCACCAGGACTCCTTGATCCCTATCTTGATTTTCAAGCAAACTCCAAGATATCTTCTAGAACCTTCCGGAACATTCCGAAACCTTCTAGAACTCTCATACAAACACTCTGGAACATTTCCTATCTCATAAAATGATCTCCTATATATGAATCTTATTCTCCGGACCATTCCGGATCTCCTCGTGATGTTCCGAATCCAATCCGAGACTCCGAACAATATTCGGTCTCCAACGCACATTCCATATCTACTTAAAACAACTTCGAACCTTAAGTGTGTCACCCTACGGTTCGTGAATATGTAGACATGATAGAGACACATCTCATATCAATAACCATCAGCGGGACCTAGAGATCCATAATGGCTCCCACATACTCAACGATGACTTCGCGATCGATTGAACCATTTACATACGAAACTAATTCCCTTTGTCTCGCGATACTATACTTATCCGAGGTTTGATCGTCGGTATCTCCATACCTAGTTCTACCTCGTTACTGATAAGTACTCTTTACTCGTTCCGTGATATGGCATCCCTTGTGACCTAGTCACATGCTTGCAAGCTAACTAGATGACATTCCACCGAGAGGGCCCAGAGCATATCTATCCGTCATATGGATGGACAAATCCCAATCTTGGTTCATGCGCTTCAACACATACTTTCAGAATACCCAATGACACTTTTATAACCACCCAGTTACGAAGCGGCGTTTGATGTCATCAAAGTATTCATCCGGTGATGGTGATTAACATAACCTCATGGTCGAAGGAATAGGTTACTATGTGATTGAAAGCTTACAGCAATACAAACTTAATGACTTGATCTTATGCTATGCTTACTATGGGTGTGTGTCCATCACATCATTCTCCTAATGATATGACCTTGTTATTAATCACATCCTTATGTCCATGATCAGGAAACCATGATCATCAATTAATCGACAAGCTAGTTCAACAAGAGGCTTACTAGGGACTCTGATATGTTTACAAAACACACATGTATCAGTGTTTCCTAATAATACAATTATAGCATGGGATGTAAACATTCATCATAAACACAAAGATATAATAATAATCACTTTTATTATTGCCTCTTGGGCATATCTCCAACAGAAGATGCTGCTACTTGCTGACTCGTGTAATAACGAGCTCGTTGGGGAACCCCAAGAGGAAGGTATGATGAGCACAATAGTAAGTTTCCCTCAGTTATGAAACCAAGGTTATCGAACCAGTAGGAGCAAGAAAACACCTCCAAGGTGTTGTTGCCAACTTGGAATCCTGCACAACACAACCACAGAACTTTGCCCCCAACTTACAGTGAGGTTGTCAATCTCACCGGTTTTGCTGAAAACAAAGGATTAAACGTATTGTGTGGAAGAAAGTAAAAGCTTGCAGAAAGTAAATAGAAAACAGTAAACAGTTGTAGATTGATTGTAAAAGAAAGGAGTGGGATCCATAGTTCACTAGTGGTGGTTCTCTTTAAGATCGATAACATGTTGGGTGAACTAATTACAGCGGGGCAATTGACAAACATCGAGAAAGCATACATGCATATACTAATCAACTTGACTCCTTTGAGATTCGATTGGGCATTACAACATTATACATAGACCGTAATCCAACTGCATCTATGACTAATAATCCACCTTCAGGTTATCATCCGAACCCCCTCTAGCATTCAGTTGCAAGCAACAGATAATTGCATTACGCATTGTGTGTAAAGTAAACAATACAATTGTTCTATGAACAAAGGATTGTTGTTTTCGCCCTAGTAGCAATAGCACATCTAGTACCTTAGAGATTTCTGTCACTTCCCTAGATTACTAGAGGAATGAACCCACTATCGAGCATAAATACTAAGTCTTCGAATTGCTAGCATCTACTTGGCCAAGATAGCTACTAACAACGGAAAGCATGCAAGATCACAAATAACAAAGACATGATAGAATCAATAATCAATCTAAAATAGCATCTCAATATCCATCGGATCCCCGCAAACACAACATGTAGGATTACAAATAGATGATCTTGATCCTGAACGGACCTCACAAGATCTAAACATGATAGCACCAAGGAGAAGAACCAACCATCTAGCTACTACATGGACCCGTAGTCCAAGGATGAACTACTCACACATCACACCGGAGGCTTGCATGGTGATGAAGAAGGCCTCCAGGGTGAATTCTCCCCTCCGGAAGGGTGCCGAGAAGAGCTTCAGATCTCTCCCGATCTAGGGATGGAGATGACGGCGGCTACAGACTCTTTCGTGGAATTTTAATCGAGTCCCTAGGGTTTCCATATCGGAGGCATCTTATAGTCGGAAGGGGAGGCCGAGGGGGTGCCCTAGGCGGCCACACCACCCCCTGGCGTGGCCAGGTGGTGTGGAGGCCCTCTGGCCCCTCTCCGTCTCTTATTCTGGCTCCGTGTCCCCCTCGGTGAAAAACTGACTTTGGCTTTTGTCCCGTCCAATTCCGAGAATATTCATTTTCTGACTTTCCTGGAACCAAAAACATCAGAAAACATGCAGCTGGCACTATGGCATCTTGTTAATAAGTTAGTCCAAGAAATTGTATAAAAAGTACTCCAAAGTTGGAATAAAACATAAGAAAGTAGATAAAAACCAAGCATGGAACATAAAAAATTATGCATACGTTAGCAACGTATCAACATCCCCAAGCTTAACTCCTGCTCGTCCTCGAGTAGGTAAGTGATAAAAAGAAAGAATAATTTTTGAGGTGACATGCACCATCATAAACTTGATTAAAGTATTTGTAAAACATTAAAAGCTGGGATCATAGTACTTCAACATAGCATGAAAGATAAAGTTCTAACAATAAGACATGGCAACTATTTTGCAACATGAAAGGGCACAAACAAAAGATTCATGCATAACAATGTTTTGCAAGACGTTTGTTTGTTTCACATAAAGAAAACATAGCATAGTGTCATTCAGCTTGTCCCTTATAGATGTAACACCCTCGAATCGGCCCTATGCAAGTTTTAGCCCTTTCCGCCAAACCCGCATAGAAACGATTCAAGGACGCCCACCAGGCACTTTCGTGCGGGTGGAAAACGAAGTAATACCATTACACAACAGTCCTCGATGGGACCCACAGAACAGATATATATACAACACGACTCCATGAGTCAAGAATACAGATATACAGTACAAAGATCCAAATCACCTTGAAAACGATAGAGCGCCCGTCTACGGACAAGATGCAAATGGGGCTAAGAGCCCTGAGGAATAACCAATGGCGTCCATAACCCTGCCCAGGCCAAGCCGGAAGGGTAACCCTGCTAACGACGTCGATCTCGAACCTGCTAAAACAAAAGGGGGGTGCCGACAAAGGGCAAAGGAAAAAGAGGAGCGTCAGTACTGAGGCCAGTACACGGCGAGGCTAGAATGCAGCGGCTCTCGCCTACATAGGTATGGTGGGCTGAAGCGGCAGCGCAGCGGCACTAAACAACCTATAGAGACTCGATATCATTGGCGGTTATCAGAGAGGGATAAGAAAGACCTATTCGGATCCAACCTGAAGCTAACACCAAACAAACCCATCCTGATATTCCCCCTCGAGACCAAATGAGGAAGTCGGACCAAGGAACTCATACAGTTGGCAGTTTTATTCATTCCATTATAGTTGCAGCAATTACTAATCAGATATAGATAGCATGAGTCATCCTGATGGCATAAGTAGTGGGTAGTTTTAATCATCAATCCGTTGTAGTTGGAATATTTACTAGTCAGATATAATAGTCCTAAGGAATCCCAAAACCCACCAGTTGTTGGCACTTTTATCACATTCCATTGGAGTTGCGATACTTACTAGGCAGGTATATCAGAACACGATACGACCAAGATCCACCAGTTGTTGGCATTTTTAATATCCATTCTGTTATAATTGAGCTGATTACTAGTCACATATTAAGTCAAATTTATAACACTACTTTAGTTATGCTTGTCTATGATCGAGATACTGTGCTTCAAGTCGTCCATAACCGCGGACATGGCTTTCAGAAAGTTTTACCCTGCAGGGGTGCACAAATAGCAACACACACTCGATCAACCTCGGAAAAACCAACTCAAAACCCAACAAGGCATTCACGACAAAGCGATCACAGGATTCATAAATATTTCAGGGGGCCACCCCATTAAGCTACCCGCAACAAAGTTGGCCGACTCCGAGACGGACCCAAGGTTTGCGGCAATGGCTGTAAACGACTGGGAACCTGAAAGTGTGACTGGGCTTGTCGATACCGCGAAAACACTCCGCAATCCTAAATAGTACAGGTGCTCCACGCACAATCTTAAATAAAGCAGTAACATGTTATAAGTACATGATAGTAAATAAAACCCCAAACTAGTTTGTGGCCCCAAGAAATAGAAATGAGTCAAGCTCTAGCTCAGGGGGGTCCACGGCCTCCCGGATGTGGATAGTGCGAAAAAATCAAGGAACAGGTATCAAGTACTCGGGGTCCTACGGGACACAAGTGAGCGTGGAAGAGCCAAATAACATCTATTGCCCACCGATGCCTCTGCATTAGTTATAGCTAGCATTTTAATAGTTGTAATTAAAGTCATGATCATCTCCATCATAAACATCTGCCAGCATAACAACATCTGTGGTACTCGACGACACGAGATCGCACCTGAGCAAGCAACTACGACTCGCAAGGCCAGCTATCTACCAAACACAGGTAATAGGAGGTGTCCAAGGCAATATAGAGGCTGCACGGGATATAACTGGTGCACGGAAACTAAAGCATCGCGACACGGATAGCAATAGATCAACAGGAGGAAATAAAGACTATAAATGAAAATAGGTAGAAGGGGAAGAGATGCTCGCCTGGGAAACACTGTCGACGGTTCATATTCGGAGAACTTGTCGATACTCGCATCAACTCATCGGCCTAATCCGAGAAGAAGCAAACACTAGAAGAAACACCGGATGCAATATTTAATACTACGGCAGAAGATCTTGCAGGATTATGATATGATGCATGGCATGGCAAAAGTGTGGTGCTATTAGACAATATTAAGCGAAACCGGGGAATAGAGGGTTCAAGTTGTTTAGATACCCCGCATTTTAAATGTTGTCTTAACAAGGCAAAGCATGGCATAAGGTGATCTCCACAAAATCAAATGGAGTAGGGACAATATATATAAATTAATCCCTCGCATATTCCCTATGTCACCGAATAGGTGTGATGCAAATTACCAATAACCCACATGACACATGATGCAAACAAGCACGTGGATGGCATATTAATATTATACACATTTTCTAATCAAAATTCATGTATAAAACTTTTGGATAGGAGTTATAGATTAAAAGATATGAGATAAGAAAATTGTAAAAGAAAAAAAATAGACAAAGGAGATGGGATATAAATCACATATTGGTGATTTGATCTCAGGATCCGTAGAGTGTAGATGTAAAGAGGTAACCACTAGGCTACACTCTAACGCTAGACACTATTGATGGCGATCTGGCAGATTTTATCTTCTGTACAAACTGAATTTTGTTCTGCACTTAACAACTGGTTCAATCAGCCAAAAGAAAAACATAAAAAAATGACTTAGTCTGGATCGATATAGATTTGATCCTAGGATCTCAGCGTGTGGGGTAGCAAGGCCGGAACCAACTGGCTAGCTGCCTGATTGCTGATAAGAGAAAGGATTCACCGGTTTTATACTTTGATTTGGGCGAAAATAGTACTGAAGAAACTAAACTGATGAAGTGTTTCGTCAACTGAATTTGGCTCGTCAGAAAAACGTTGTTTCGCGCCGAACTTTGGATGATGAAAGCGAGCAGCTCTAGGCATGGATTTGATCGTGGCCTAGTGCGTTGGAAAGCTGGAACATCCAACTACAAGATGGAGTGAAGAAAAACGAAGTAGAGGTACTGTGGTGGAGACGGACTTGCTCGCAATTCGCCGGGAAAGTCAGGCATGGCAGCAGATGCAGTTGGCGAGCAGCGACGCACGGCATCGCTCGGTGGCGGGTCATGACGGAGGCGAGGTGCAGGAGGTATGCCAGGGTGAGGAGAAGCTCTGGGTGTCCAGCTGTGCCGGAAGACAAGCAGGAAGACGGCGACGGCTAGATGGCAACGACGCACAAAGGACGCTCGCCAGAAAAAAATAGCGATGCTAAGGGACGTACTAGGAAACGAGAGAGAGGGGGGGAAGAAAAGGGGAGCTCACTGCGGTGTCATTGGGGAAGGCGGCGAGGCTCGAGGAAGCTTGGTGCCATGGCGTGAGGAAGACGTCTGTGACGGCGAGCTTGAGGACGCACAGGGACATCGGCGGCGTGCGGCGGCTCAGCGACAGCGAGCTGGGAGGCCGAGCTAGGGCACGACCATGGTGGCGAGATGGAGTATGGCATGGGAAGGAAGCTGAGATCGGATCTCAATCTAGAGCCGGACAGTGAGTGGTTGGGGATGGCTTTCTCTCTCTGCTGACCTGCTTTATGCATAGAAAGAAAAAGGGAGGCATGGCAGCGGCGTGAGCATCACATGGGTGAGGAAGAGAAACAGGGCGCGTGGACTCAAGACTCACTGTTCGCTAGCAGATTG
Organism: Avena eriantha; assembly: GCA_910589775.1. Taxonomy (NCBI): domain Eukaryota; kingdom Viridiplantae; phylum Streptophyta; class Magnoliopsida; order Poales; family Poaceae; genus Avena; species Avena eriantha. The sequence continues at coordinate 494,211,505 of OU342743.1, forward strand.
AGTCAGACCAAGAGATGGGAGGCCGGAGGGGTCAGGTTCGGTCCAAGGTTCAGAGGCACATGGTTTGGTTGATCAGGTGCAAGGGTTCAGAGTTTGTGCTGGGTTCAGCTGGTGGCCACGGTTTAAAGGATTCAGGGTTTGGTGCCCGGTTGGGTCGTGGTTTTGAGCTACCTTGGTTTGATCGATGCGATCAGGATTAGAGAAGGAGGTGATTCATGTAGCTAGGTGTATGTGTAGATGTGTGCATGCGTATATGGTTGCATGTACACACACGACTAGGGTAGTTGAAGCTAAGCTATGAAGAATTGGTCAAGGTGGGGTGGTTGAGAACAGATGTGTGTGTATGCACATGCGATTAGGATTAGATTTTAGCTAGAGGGTTTTGAAGAGCTAGATTAGTGTGTGTGTATGTGTGTTTGACACACACGGGTAGCTAGGATGGTAGATTAAATAGAGGTGTGTGTGTGTGAGGTTACACACACATAGGTAGATATATAGGATTTTAACACAATTCAAATAAGAAAGAATTCAAATGGCATTTTAAACAAGAGACAAAGCCACATATTGACTTGATATAGCATGTGACTAGAATGGTGCTTCTATTAGTGCATGTGGCAATAGAATTGAATGAAAGGCATGTGCTATAGAAAAGAAATAAAAAGGAATATGGCACATGCATATGGATGGTTATGGGAGTGTGCAAAAGCACTACAATAGAATAAGGCAAGGTTTCAAGGATGGATGATCTATCCATGGGAATATGGGAATGATTCAAAATAAAGCAAAATAAAACAACGCACGTGGCCATTAGGTGGTAGAAGTGAAAGAAGATCAAATGGACCGCATGGAAAATTAGGGATAAAAGAAAAATAACAAGACTCAAGAATATAATTTAGACATTATGGTTCCAACAATTATGGCACCAACTAGAATATAAAATAGAGGGAGTGGGTATAGTATAGAGGCAAATAGAAGATGTTAAATATAAATACCAAGAACCAAATACAAGTTGAGATAATTTAAATGCAGCAATTTAATTATATGTTCCATGCAAGGTGGCATGATGAACATGATGATTATGCATGATGGTGCAAGAAAAATACAATAACAAGTAATTTTCTAGTTAGGGATTTTCCAGGGTGCTACAATAGAGTAGCAAATATAAATGCATAGGACACCTTCAAAGTTTATAAAGGTGAATAGATACAAATTGTTTAAGAACAAGCAATATCAAGTTATGCATCAATCAACAAGTCTTGGGACAATGCACATAGAACTAAGAATGGCCACTATGCTCTCCAAGTAGGTGCATAAAGGTAGAAGGTGGAGACTCAACATAAAAGTAAAATAAAGGCCTTCATAGAAGGAAGTAGAGATTCAAGTTTCATAAAGAGCTTCCAAAAATTATGGTACTTGTTAGCTTTCAGCTCTCATTGCCCCTATCATAAGTATCTTGAAGTGATTAAGGTTAAAGTGAACAAACTATGGAGTATATGCTTGACAAAGTATAAGTTGGAAATCTCATGTCCCTTGAATACGAGGGCCGCTCCTCATGCTACTCAAGTTTAGTTACCGGTAAGTTCTTGTCATCGTAAGTACATGTGTATCATAGAGAACCGCCAACGGGGTACCCTTTGCCCGATGATACAGAAGAATCCCCATATCAAAATGACAAGGCAAGCAGACAACAAGCATCTCAGCAATCTTCTTATTTACCATGGGAAAATGATGTTTTTTCTCTCTTTCCTCTTTTCTCATATCTCTTTTTTTCTTTTTCTCTTTTTTTTCAATATCTGACTTTTTTTTATAAGAAGAATGCTTCATAGACAGCTCATTATGGTTATGCTGCAGGTTTCCACCATGACAGCATGGATTAGACCGGTGGCCCAGGCGTTTCTCTAACACACATACATAACTCCATGGACTTACAAGCTCCCCTTTCATTTCACACCGCGACATCCATAGACAAAAGAGCATGATATCAACTAGGTACAAAGTACAAGTGCAATGTTGAAAGTGTTCCCCATGACAACATGGTTCTGCTAATCCCCAATATATAAGTGCAAGCATATACAAACATAGATGACACAATTGTTCAAGTTTATTAAGGGCGAGAAAAGTAAAGTGTGCCATCAAGTTCGTGAGAGATTTAATCACTAATTTTCACATAACAAATTTAATTCGGAAGGTAGATAAAAACATGAATATACTTGGAATAGCAAATGCTAATAGGTAGGTATGGTGGACTCTTTGGAATAACTTGGTTTTAGGAGTTGGATGCATGAGTGGAACTCATACTTGGTTACGGAGGCTAGCAAAAGACTGGGAGCGACCAACTAAGAGAGCAATAATGGCCATAATCATGCAAAGCGACAAAACATCATTGATTAAAGCATAAAGTGATATTACAAGTCGAAAACTAAATGATCATAAAGGCTATGGTGACTTGGGATAGTCATAACATGGTGTGAGCATGCGCCAAGTCAACCCAAATAAAGCATCAAAGGAGAATACCACAATACTATGCTTTAATATGCTAAAACAACGCATGATTCTTCCAAGGCACATTAAGCAATCTCAATTGTTTATAACAATTCATGCTAAAATAATAATCACTAAGCATAAAGCCAAAACAATATCAAGCATGGCATGAAAAAGTATATGCCATGGTCAAAAACAAGCTCCCCTTACCACTTTAAGCAAGAACTTTCCTACTCTTTTCCAATCCAAACCAAACTATTTGAAAACTAATGTATGAAAGAGGGGGTCCAACCAATTTATTCAAGAAACTAAGAAAACCAAGGAAACAAAAAAACAAAACGAAAACGAAAAAGAAGACGCTCCAATAACAACACAACTGTGCATGGAACAATAAAAATGAAGTGTTTGGAAGAAACCTGGGATTTTTATTGATGAAGAAGGGGATGCCTTGGGCATCCCCAAGCTTTGACGCTTGTACTTCTTGGATATTTCTTGGGGTGACACGAGGTGGCATCCCCAAGCTTGAGCTTTAGTCCATTCTTCATCTCATTACTCATTCCTTCCATACACCTGAATTTTTTTCTTCATACAAAACTTCACACAATCTTTATTAGCAACATTAGTGCACTCAAGATAATAAGTCTTTGGGTTAAGTTTCAATACCAATAAAACTTCCATCAAAACACAAGATACTGTAGCACTTCCCTCAAAAAGCTCAGTTCTCCAAAAGAACTCAAAAAGGAACCAACAAGAAGCAAATGCAAATAATGGCAGAAATCTGTCAAAACAGACCAGCAGGTAAAAACGAATTTTTTCGAAGACCTTATGTTGCTCAAATAGAAACGTGTTGAACTAAAGAAAGTTAGATAACAATATGGGGAAAAAGCACAAAAATTCAAGTCTCAAAACAACGTACAGAGATTTTACACGAATTTTTACGGCGAAGCACATAAATCTGTTTCGGGACAGCAACTTTCCCAATCATTACTTCTCACTCATTAGAGGTTACTCTTGGCACAAAAAGCAAATAAAAAGGATAAGAAGCGGTTATTACAGAGGTAATAACTTCCAAGACTCATCTAAAACTTGTGGGTTATCTCCCAATAAGTACTTTTGTTTAACGCCTTTAAGTTAGGCATAAGAATTTTGATGATGCTCACATAAGAAATATGAATTGAAGTAAAAGAGAGCATCAAGAAGCAAATTCAGAACACATTTAAGTCTAACCCACTTCCTATGCATAGGAATCTTGTATGCAAATAAGTTCACAAAGAACAAAGTGACAGACATAGGAGGATAAAACAAGAGTAACTTCAAAACTTTCAGCACATAGAGAGGTGTTGTAGTACCATGAAAGCTTCTACAACCATATTTTCCTCTCTCATAATAATTTTCAGTAGCCTCATGAATAAACTCAACAATATAACTATCACATAAAGCATGCTTTTCATGATCTACCAACACATAATTTTTATCAAGCTCAAAAATACTGGGATTAAAACTTCAAACCCACTTTTAACAATTCTATAACAAGATGAGTGATCATTCAATATAGGACCATCGTCTCGAGTTTTATCATAAACATTTTCTAAGCAAAACTCTTTAGTACAATGCATTTTGAAGTTAGGCACAAATAATGGATTATCACAGATAACATGAGCATAACATTCATTCTACTTTGGTAAGCATGGGGGATAATCAAATAATGTAAGGGATAAAGAGTTACTCTCATTAGAAGGTAGGCATGGGTAGCTAATCCATTCTTGCTCCTTTTGTTCATGACTCTCCTCCTCTTTTTCATCTAATGAGCTTCCCGTTTCAGCAATTTCTTCTTCCATAAGCTCTTGCAAGGCATTAGTCTCTTCCGTTTGTGGAAAGCATCTACTAATATATTCAAGAATGTAGCCATTTTCTTCCTTGTAATTAACAAAGCAAAATTTAAGTATATCATAAACCTCATATTTGTAAGGTGAATCATCAGCATTTTCAAGCAAACTAGCAAGTTCAAATGCACCCTTCCAAGCAATAAATTCTTCAATTTGTTCCACATCATAAAAGTCATAATTTCCTTTAACATAAGAAGATATGGTAAAATTATCATTATACTCACAATTAAAAGGGAGGTGTTTATACCTCCTACAACAAAAACATTTATCAATGCAATAAGTAACATTACAAGTAGAGCACACCTTTCTAGCAATGGTATTCAATTTATCAATTTGTTCCCATAAGAGTTTCCCTTTTTGTGACAAGCGGTGTTCCTTATAATAATATTTTTTTCTTCCGTGAACCCGCCTTGCCAATTAGATTCAGTTTCAAAGAAACCAACCATTGATAGAAAGCATGATAAAGCAAGACAATAATAGACCAACGGAAATAGCTGATGGGTTTGTAGCATGGAAAACAAAAAATTTCTACCGCAAGAACGAACAAAACCTAGATCTAATCTAGATAAAAGCCAAGATCTAATCTATTAGACATGTGCAACGAGATAGATCTGTACTAACCCTTGTAGATCTGAAAGCGTTACGAGATTGGATCTCGTGGTTGATGTAGTCGATCACTTGCCGATCTCAAGATCGAGTGGACGATCCTTCCGGCGCCGCGTTCCGGCAGCGCTTCCGCAGTCGGTCACACGTGCGGAGTCGAAGCAGACCTTCCTCTCCTCGTTCTAGCGAGCAGCGGATGTAGTAGATATTCTCCACGGAATCCTAGCAGCACGACGGCGTGGTGGTGGCGGTGGAGTAGAGAATTCTCCAGGGCTTCGCCTAAGCCTGAGCAGAAGAAAGGAGGAGGAGAGGGGCGGCTGAGGTTTGGAGTAGTGGAGGGGGCCAGGGGGTGGCGCCTCCACCCCTCTATTAAAAGGAGGGAGGCGCCATGGGGAGGTGGAGTCCTTGTAGGACTCCCCTCTCCCTTGGCCGGCGGATTGGGAGGGGGGGAGGAGTCCTCCTCCCCCACGACTCCTTGTCTTGCCCCACAAGGACTCTTGATCCTTTCTTGGTTTTCAAGCAAACTCCAAGAAATCTTCCAGAACCTTCTGGAACATTCCGAAACCTTCTAGAATCCTCATACAAATACTCCGGAACATTTCCTAACTCAGAAAATGATCCCCAATATATGAATCTTATTCTCCGGACAATTCCGGATCTCCTCGTGATGTCCCAGATCCAATCCGAGACTACGAACAACATTCGATCTCCAACGCACATTCCATATCTACTTAAAACAACTTCGAACCTTAAGTGTGTCACCCTACGGTTCGTGAATATGCAGACATGATGAAGACACCTCTCCGATCAATAACCATCAGCGGGATCTGGAGATCCATAACGGCTCCCACATACTCAACGATGACTTCGTGATCGATAGAACCATTAACATACGAAACCAATTCCCTTTGTCACGCGATACTATACTTATCCGAGGTTTGATCGTCGGTATCTCCATACCTAGTTCTACCTCGTTACTGATAAGTACTCTTCACTCGATCCATGTTATGTCATCCCTTGTGACCCAGTCACATGCTTGCAAGCTAACTAGATGACATTCCACCGAGAGGGCCCAGAGCATATCTATCCGTCATATGGATGGACAAATCCCAATCTTGGTCCATGCGCTTCAACCCATACTTTCAGAATACCCAATGACACCTTTATAACCACCCAGTTACGAAGCGGTGTTTGATGTCATCAAAGTATCCATCCGGTGATGGTGATTAACATAACCTCATGGTCGAAGGATTAGGTTACTATGCATTTGAAAGCTTATAGCAATACGAACTTAATGACTTGATCTTACGCTACGCTTACTATGGGTGTGTGTCCATCACATCATTCTCCTAATGATATAACCTTGTTATTAATCACATCCAATGTCCATGATCAGGAAACCATGATCATCAATTAATCAACAAGCTAGTTCAACAAGAGGCTTACTAGGGACTCTTTTATGTTTACAAAAACACACATGTATTAGTGTTTCCTAATAATACAATTATAGCATGGGATGTAAACATTCATCATAAACACAAAGATATAATAATAACCACTTTTATTATTGCCTCTTGGGCATATCTCCAACAATAGCAACTATAGTAGGAACTAATTTTTTATATTTTTGATAAAAATAACAAGCAAACAAAGCAGAAATAAACTAAGCAAAACAAAAACAACAAAGTAAAGAGATTGGTTATGAGGGACCCCCCCTGTGAAAATGTCCTTGACTCCCCGGCAACGGCGCCAGAAAAATACTTGCTGACTCGTGTAATAACGAGCTCGTTGGGGAACCCCAAGAGGAAGGTATGATGAGCACAGCAGTAAGTTTCCCTCAGTTATGAAACCAAGGTTATCGAACTAGTAGGAGCAAGGAAACACTTCCAAGGTGTTGTTGCCAACTTGGAATCATGCACAACACAACCACAGAACTTTGCTGCCAACTTACAGTGAGGTTGTCAATCTCACCGGTTTTGCTGAAAACAAAGGATTAAATGTATTGTGTGGAAGAAAGTAAAAGCTTGCAGAAAGTAAATAGAAAACAGTAAACCATTGTAGATTGATTGTAAAAGAAAGGACCGGGATCCATAGTTCACTAGGAGTGGTTCTCCTTAAGATAGATAACATGTTGGGTGAACAAATTAAAGCGGGGCAATTGACAAACATCGAGAAAGCATACATGCATATACTAATCATCTTGACTCCTTTGTGTTGGAGATAGGCCCAAGAGGCAATAATAAAAGTGGTTATTATTATATCTTTGTGTTTATGATGAATGTTTACATCCCATGCTATAATTGTATTATTAGGAAACACTAATACATGTGTGTTTTGTAAACATAAAAGAGTCCCTAGTAAGCCTCTTGTTGAACTAGCTTGTTGATTAATTGATGATCATGGTTTCCTGATCATGGACATTGGATGTGATTAATAACAAGGTTATATCATTAGGAGAATGATGTAATGGACACACACCCATAGTAAGCGTAGCATAAGATCAAGTCATTAAGTTCGTATTGCTATAAGCTTTTAAATGCATAGTAACCTAATCCTTCGACCATGAGGTTGTGTTAATCACCATCACCGGATGGTTACTTTGAGGACATCAAACACCGCTTCGTAACTGGGCGGTTATAAAGGTGTCATTGGGTATTCTGAAAGTATGTGTTGAAGCGCATGGACCAAGATTGGGATTTGTCCATCCATATGACGGATAGATATGCTCTGGGCCCTCTCGGTGGAATGTCATCTAGTTAGCTTGCAAGCATGTGACTGGGTCACAAGGGATGACATAACATGGAACGAGTAAAGAGTACTTATCAGTAACGAGGTAGAACTAGGTATGGAGATACCGACGATCAAACCTCGGATAAGTAGAGTATCGCCTGACAAAGGGAATTGGTTTCGTATGTTAATGGTTCTATCGATCACAAAGTCATCGTTGAGTATGTGGGAACCATTATGGATTTCCAGATCCCGCTGATGGTTATTGATCGGAGAGGTGTCTCCATCATGTCTGCATATTCACGAACCGTAGGGTGACACACTTAAGGTTCGAAGTTGTTTTAAGTAGATATGGAATGTGCGTTGGAGACCGAATGTTGTTCGGAGTCTCGGATTGGATCCGGGACATCACGAGGAGATCCGGAATTGTCCAGAGAATAAGATTCATATATTGGAGATCATTTTCTAAGTTAGGAAATGTTTCGGAGTATTTAGATGGGGATTCTAGAAGGTTTCGGAATGTTCTGGAAGGTTCTAGAAGATTTTTTGGAGTTTACTTGAAACCCAAGAAAGGATAAAAGGATAAAGGGAAATTTAAAGAGGAAACTTGGGGGGAAGGACTCTCCCCCCAAGCTCCCTTGTGCGCCGGCCCTAGGGGGTGGGCCTAGGGGTGGGAACCCTAGGACACACCCCTCCCTCTATATATAGAGGGGTGGAGGCGCCACCCCTCCTTGCCCCTCCACTCTTTCCCCTAGCCGCCTCTCTCCTCCTCCTTTCTTCTGCTCAGGCTTAGGCGAAGCCCTGCAGAATTCTCTACTCCACCACCACTACCACGCCGTCGTGCTGCTAGGATTCCGTGGAGAGATCTACTACCTCCGCTGCTTGCTAGAACGAGGAGAGGAAGGTCTGCTTCGACTCCGCACGTGTGACCGACTGCGGAAGCGCTGCCGGAACGCGGCGCCGGAAGGATCGTCCACACGATCTTGAGATCGGCAAGTGATCGACTACATCAACCATGAGATCCAATCTCGTAACGCTTTCGGATCTACAAGGGTTAGTACAGATCTATCTCGTTGCACATGTCTAATAGATTAGATCTGGGTTTTGTTCGTTCTTGCGGTAGAAATTTTTTGTTTACCATGCTACGAACCCATCACTTTTGAGATTCGATTGGGCATTACAACATTATACATAGATCATAATCCAACTGCATCTATGACTAATAATCCACCTTCAGGTTATCATCCGAACCCCCTCCAGTATTAGGTTGCAAGCAACAGATAATTGCATTACGCATTGCGTGTAAAGTAAACAATACGATTGTTCTATGAACAAAGGATTGTTGTTTTCGCCCTAGTAGCAATAGCACATCTAGTACCTTAGAGATTTATGTCACTTCCCTAGATTACTAGAGGAATGAACCCACTATCGAGCATAAATACTAAGTCTTCGAATTGCTAGCATCTACTTGGCCAAGATAGCTACTAACAACGGAAAGCATGCAAGATCACAAATAACAAAGACATGATAGAATCAATAATCAATCTAAAATAGCATCTCAATATCCATCGGATCCCCGCAAACACAACATTTTGGATTACAAATAGATGATCTTGATCATGAACGGAGCTCACAAGATCTAAACATGATAGCACAAAGGAGAAGGACCAACCATCTAGCTACTACATGGACCCGTAGTCCAAGGATGAACTACTCACGCATCACACCGGAGGCTTGCATGGTGATGAAGAAGGCCTCTAGGGTGAATTCTCCCCTCCGGCAGGGTGCCGAGAAGAGCTTCAGATCCCTCCCGATCTAGGGATGGAGATGACAGCGGCTACAGACTCTTTCGTGGAATTTTGATCGGGTCCCTAGGGTTTCTGTATCGGAGGCATCTTATAGTCGGAAGGGGAGGCCGAGGGGGTGCCCTAGGCGGCCTCACCACCCCTGGCACGGTCAGGCCTGGCCCGCGCGGCCAGGTGGTGTGGCGGCCCTATGGCCCCTCTCTGTCTCGTATTCTGGCTCTGTGTCCCCCTCTGTGAAAAACTGACTTTGGCTTTCGTCCCGTCCAATTCTGAGAATATTCATTTTTTGACTTTCCTAGAACCAAAAATAGTAGAAAACAGGCAGCTGGCATCGTGGCATCTTGTTAATAGGTTTGTCCAAGAAAGTGTATAAAAAGTACTCCAAAGTTGGAACAAAACATAAGAAAGTAGATAAAAACCAAGCATGGAATATCAAAAATTATGGATACATTAGCAACGTATCACTGCTCACCTTAATAACTTTGTTGAACTTCGTGAGATGCAAAAACATAGGGATATAGATGGAGATATTATTAAGCTTAAATTGTTTCCTTTCTCTTTGAGAGGAAAAGCTAAAGAATGGTTGCTATCCCTAACTAGAAATATTATTGATTCTTGGACTAAATGCAAAGATGCTTTCATTGGAAAATACTATCCTTCTGCTAAGATTATATCTATGAGAAGTGAAATAATGAAATTTAAACAATCTGATAATGAACATGTTGCTCAAGCTTGGGAAAGAATGAAATCTTTGGTAAAGAATTGTCCCACTCATGGACTGACTGCTTGGATGATTATCCAAACTTTTTATGCAGGACTGAATTATTCTTCAATAAATCTGCTGGATTCTGCTATTGGAGGTACCTTTATGACCATTACTTTGGGTGCTACAACAAAGCTCCTTGACAATATGATGGTTAACTATTCTGAAGGGCACACTGAGAGAGCTCCACAAGGTAAGAAGGTAAATTCTGTTGAAGAAACCTCCTCCTTGAGTGATAAAATTGATGTTATTGTGTCTATGCTTGTTAATGGGAAAGCTCATATTGATCCAAATCATGTTCCCTTAGCCTCTTTGGTTGCTTAAGAACAACAAGTTGATGTGAACTTTACTATAAATAATAATTTTAGCAACAATGCCTATAGGAATAATTTTGGTAATAATAATTATAGGCCATATCCTCTCAATAATGGTAATACTTATGGAAATTCCTACAACAATAATAGAAGTGCACCCTCTGAACTTGAAGTCATGCTTAAAGATTTTATTTGTAAACAATCTGCTTTCAATAAAACTATTGAGGAAAAACTCTCTAATGCTGAAAGAAATATAGCATTGTTGTCTGAAGCACAATCTTCTTTGATTAATAAAATGGCTATTAAACCTAAAACTATTGAAAATCCCTTTGCTGCTATTAATGCCATACAAGTTAGAATTGATGAAAATGTTAGACTGTTAGCTGAATTGCATGCTAAGTGAGAAAGAGAAGATAAAATTGCTAGAAATAGTAGTATTTGTACTATCAGCACCACTAATGTTGATGCTAGCAAACCACATGAAGTCCCTATTCCTTTTGCAACAATGCCTAAAACCAATGGAATATTCTCTAATAAAAATGCTGAAATTCTTCGAAATATGGGAAACGATAGCTCTACTACCTTGGATGGTAATTATGATTTTGATCTTGATGGTTGCAACATCTCTGAAGTAATTATGTTCCTACAAAAGCTTGCTAAAAGTCCTAATGCTAGTGCTATGAATATGGCCTTTACAAAACACATTACTGATGCTCTCATAAAAATTAAAGAAGAAAAGATGAAACATAAAGCTTCTATCCCTATGAAATTAAAAGATGGTTGGAAACCCATCATTAATATGAAAGTGAATGATTTTGATCTAAAAGCTTTATGTGATCTTGATAGTAGTGTTTCTATTATACCTAGAAGGATTTATAAAATGCTTGATTTGCCACCATTGGAAGATTGTTATTTAGATGTCCAACTTGATGATAATGCTAAAAAGAAACTCATGGGTAGTATTAATGATGTTCTTATTATGGTTAACAATACCTATGTCCCCGTTGATTTCTATGTTTTGGATGTTGAATGCAATGCTTCTTGTCCTATTATTTTGGGAAGACCTTTTCTTAGAAGTGTTGGTGCCATTATTGATATGAAAGAAGGCACCATTAAATATCAATTCCCACTCAAGAAAGGTATAGAACACTTCCCTAATAAGAGAGAGAAGATTCCTTTTGCCTCTCCTATTATTTTTGCTCTTAATGCTTCTTCATTTGAGAATACTTGATTCTTGCTTCTTATGCCTAGCTAAAAGGCGTTAAAGAAAAGCACTTATTGGGAGATAACCCAAATTTTTAGTCAATAATTTTTCTTTTGTTGAGTCTTGAAAGTTATTGCCTCTGTAATAACATCTCCTTATCCTTTTTGTGTGGTTTTTTGTGCCAAGAGTAACCTCTAATGAGAGAGAAGTAAGACTTGGAAAAGTTGCTGTCTCGAAACAGATTTTTGTGCTTCGCTGTAAAAATTCGTGAAAAATCTCTGTATGTCGGTGACATGGGTATGCCCAATAGGCACTCAACTACAGCCTACCTGCTGCGGATCGACGGAAGGCGCACTCGACTACCTGCACAGGTCCATGACGCCCATGACAGTTCGACTGATATAAAGCCCATATAGACACGGACTCCCAAATGCACAAGACAAGGAAACCTCAAGGCTAGAGTTTGAATACAACTTGTAACCAACTCGTATTGGTACATTAGACATAGTCTCCCCATATATAAAGGCTAGAAGGGTCTAACGAGGAGGACACGCTACGACAGAATCTCTCAATCGCGACCCCCCCAATAGACAGATCTACGATCGCCACAATAGATAGAACACAATAGATCTAGACATACGCGCATATCCAATCTGCGTGACACCGCCATCGGCGATATTGTAATCCTTTAGATCCTTCATCAATCGAGAGCAGACAAGCAGGAGTAGGGTCCTATACGAGGCCTGAACCTGGGTAAACCTTGCGTCCATGTGTGCTTGTTTGCTAGCCGTACCGAGATTTCCGGCGCTCCTCAATTCCTCGAACCTAAGTCCATAATAATGGAAATTGATGAGTTAAACCCTCGTCAATTGGCATTGTCTGTAAAAACTGGGCGCGCTGATGTTGCGATCTCGACGGCCCTATCCGACAATCTACGAATCGTCATCCGAGCGAGATCCCTCAACATAAATGGCGGCTAGATCGCATCAACATCGTCGTGGTTAATTCCTTCTTCACCGAGCGACAACTAGATCGTCGGAAAAAATGGTGCCGGACGGGTCGCGCTCGGTGCTTACAATTTTAATCTGATAGTCCGTGCTATCGCTCGAGTGGCAACAGATCGATCTGTGGGCTGGACGTATCGCGTGGGCAGCCAAATCGGTGCCTAGTTTTCCACTCGTACAAGGTCGTGGGTTTTCTCGGATGCTGCAACAACCACTGTGTTTTAGCGAGTACGAAGAAATCAAATCAGATATTCAGATCAATCAATCCTTGGTGGCAGGAACGTGACCTTATCCCACCGGAAAAAAAAGTTCTTTATCGAGTAGACAGGCTCGATCCTCGTGCTGCTGATTGCATCGCTCTTGGCAGGACCCAATCTATTGGAGGATTTTGGTTTACATTAAAGACGTACATGCAAGACAACGGCCAATCGATCATGAAAGAAAAAAAGGGGCCATATATTACATATAGATGTGTATGTATTTTGTACATGGGCGTGCTAGTCTCCATGTACGTAAATTCACCTGCATAGCAACTACAGCCATCATCCTGACAGAGATCACGGGAGAGCACGACCGATCTTTGAAGACCAGTTTCACCTACAACATTTGGGAAAGTAGAGATATGGCCGCGGGAGCTCCTGCAACCCTTTCACCGCTAGCGTCACGCTCGGGGCTAAGCCGACTTCACTGCATGGATTACTCGACCGCCACGCCACTCGCCACCGTGTCTACTCCTTCCGTTGGCGACCCGATGTCCATGTCGACTCCTTTCGCCACGCAACCCGATGCCATCGGCTACGGCGACCTACTACAATCTTCGGTTGCGACAACACGCTACCGCCATCGGCTTCGATGACTCGCTACCGCGACGACTCCGGTCTGCCGCATCGGCTCACGGACGTCGTCACGACTCTATCAACCATCTCGACGCTACACTCGGGGGCTCCGCCGACTCCGCCGCGAGGCCCGTTGCTGCCTTCGGCTACGGTGATTCACTGCGGCCTTTGACTCCTTCGACCTACTGAGTCTTCGACTCCGGAGACCCATGGCGATTTTCAGCTCTAGCGACTCGAGGGCTCCCTCCTCTACGACGACCCACCGTGTCCTTCGACTCCGGCGACCTTTCTGCAGTCTTCAGGTGCGGTGACCCGAGGCGGCATTCGACTGATGTGGCCCGTTACAGTCTTCGGATGCAGCAACTCGTCATCACCGCGCGTTTTCGATCCGCCCTGTTGACTACGTCCTCCGCATGACCCGCTGCTACGTTAACCACATGACCGTTGCACAAATCTGGACCGCCACGTTGACTACTCATCTGGTGTCAATCTCGCGACCTGTTGCAGTCTTCGACTCTAGCGATTCGCTACGATCTTCGGCTCCAACGACTCGGGGACTCCCTCCACTTCAGCGACCCGCCACGGTCTTCAACTTTAACGACCGACTGCGGTCTTCATATCGGGTGACTCGGGGGCTCCCTCGACTCTCGTGACCACGAGCCGCTACAATCTTCGACTCCCGCGACCCGCCGATCGCATCGGATCTTGCGACTCGTTCACCACGACAACTACCAATAAAGCTAAGTTTTCCCTCTACTTAGAGCTAATTTCTTTTAACTCGCACTCGATACACTCGGGGGTTGCACCCTCTTCGAGTAACCTAATGTGCCGTCGGCTCCACGCACTTGAGCACCTCATACGCGACAGCCTGAGTAGTTGATTCTGCCTGATCGTCGAATCCTTGAACTCCGAGTACCTCGGCAAGGCACTAAGACTAAGGGTAATCAGGCTAACGAAAAGGCCTAGCACACCGTGCAAAAGTGTCGACTCGATTGGTACCAGAATTTTACTTTGCAAACCGACATACAAATATTCTTTACAAGATACAAGTACTTCACAATTCTATATGTTTTATGCAGCTTATAAGGATGTCGACTGCGTCGAGCTATTCTATCAGGTCCTCCAACAGGAGTCGACAAAACAACTGGCTACGACATATACTCAAGACCCGAGTCGAGTACCTCCTCGGATGGTTGCATCGCTTGATGCTACACACATAGGACATTGGTCGCGCACCCGACAGAAATGGCTGTGTCGACTCCATCTGCATCGTCGACTCACCCGGCTAATCGCCGCATGACTTTGACTACATCGTCGACTCTTGGCTCCTTATGCATGAGATGCTGACTCGATGCACTTCCTAGTCAGTGGTTTCTCCTCACATGATTTTTGACTACCACTACAAGATACAAGACTCGAGTCTCTGCCCGAGTCTACGACTCCGCCAGACACTCGGGGGCTACTCCAAACTGGAGCGCTGGACGCGCATACAATATCCTCGAGTGACATGCTCTGAATCCTCACTCGAATCCACGATTCGACTAAGGACTCGGGGGCTACTCCCATAGGGAGCGCTAGCCGCGCACCCGAAGAAATTTGTGAAGATATCCAAGCATTATGAAAACCCTTCACTCGAATCTACGATTCGATTGTGGACTTAGGGTTACTCCCATAGGGAGCACTAAAAGCAAATTCGACTGAAACCAGCAAACAAAAAGACGACATCAGTCGCAAAAGTTCTTTAGTCCCTACCTGAGTCTTCAACTCAACCAGGCACTCGGGGGCTACTCCCATAGGGAGCGCTGGTCGCGCACCCTATGATTATTTTTCCTTGTACATCATACTGTGTGTCGATAACATCCACACTCAAAAGCTATGGCGACTCCGCCTCAGATTTTACCTACAAAGAGATTACGTCTCCTGGGTCACCCGAATCATCTCCACGATGACAAAAAATTCGGATGCCGCGCTTACAGCATGAAGATAAGACCTGAATAAGGCCTGGCAACGCATCTGCTGCGCTCTACCAGAAATATATCCGTACCTATAGGTACGATGAACACGTCTTGATGGAGGCGTCGAGTGCTCACACTTATACACTGGAATTTGACTCCTGTAAGACCTCCGCGGCCTGAGTCGAATTACGCCAGCAATTTCCGGATTCGAGTCTGGGGACTCGAGTTTGAGTAGGTAGTGTTGTTTTTACCCTAGAGCAATTAACTGGTCTCGGTCCCTCGAGTGCACCAGGCACGTTTACCATCATCCCTATGAACTACTACAAATTTGACTGACTCGATGAATTTCCGGGCAAGTGCATCGCACTCGACACAATTGTCGACTTCGACATCCTAATGCAAAGATCAAGACTTCTGAGTCTCCATCCGAATCTACGATTCACATGGACACTCGGGGGCTACTGACATGGGTATGCCCAATAGCCACTCAACTACATCATACTTGGTGCGGCTCGACGGAAGGCGCACTTGACGACCTACACAGGTCCATGACGCCCATGACGATTCGACTGATATGAAGCCCATATAGACACGGACTCCCAAACGCACAAGACAAGGAAACCTCAAGACTAGAGTTTGAATACAACTTGTAACCAACTCGTATTGGTACCTTAGACCTAGTCTCCCCATATATAAAGGCTAGGAGGGTCCAACGAGGAGGACACGCTATGACATAATCTCTCAATCGCGACTCCCCAATAGACAGATCTACGATCGCCACATAGATAGAACACAATAGATCTAGACATACGCCAGATCCAATCTGCGCGACACCGCCATCGGCGATATTGTAATCCTTCGGATCCTTCATCAATCAAGAGCAAGCAGGAGTAGGGTCCTCTACGAGGCCTGAACCTGGGTAAACCTTGCGTCCATGTGTGCTTGTTTGCTAGCCGTACCGAGATTTCCAGCGCTCCTCAATTCCTCGAACCTAAGTCCATAACAATGGGCATTGATGAGTTAAACCCTCGTCAGTCGGATTGAGCTGTAATTGTTTTTGCTTCTGCCCCAGGTTGTTATCCAAGTTTCGTTAGTTTAACACTTTTCGATTTGAGCAACATAAGGTTTTCGAAAAAATTGGTTTTTACCTCCTGGTCTGTTTTGACGGATTTCTGCCATTTTTTGCATTTGCCTCGATATCTCTTTCTCTTTGAGGTTTATTTGAACACTTGAACTTTTAGAAGGAATTGATACAGTAGTTTGTGTTTTAATGGAAGTTTTACTTGTGTTGAAACTGAACCTAAAGACTTATTATCTTGAGTACACTAATGTTGCTAATGAAGACTGTGTGAAGTTTTGTATGAAGGAAATTTTAAAGTGTAGGGAAGAACAATGTGACAAGATGAAGTATGGAAAAAAGCTCAAGCTTGGGAATTCCACCCGTGTCACCCCAAGAAATATTCAAAAAGTACAAGCATCAAAGCCTGGGGATGCCCAAGGCATCCCCTTCTTCATCAATGAAAATCTCAGGTTTTCTCCAAACACTTCATTTTTATTGTTACATGCACAATTGTGTTGTTCTTGGAGCGTCTTCGTTTTTGTTTTTAGTTTTCGTTTTCTTGGGTTGCTTAAATAAATTGGTTGGACCCCCGCATTCATACATAGTTTCAAATAAGTTGATTTGGATTGGAAAAGAGTAGGAAAGTTCATGCTTATAAGTGGTATAAAAGGAGTCTTGTTTTTGACTGTGACTTAGACTTTATCATGTCATGCTTGATATTGCTTTGACTTTATGCTTAGTGATTATTGCTGTAGCATGACTTGTTACAAACAATTGAGATTGCTTCACGTGCCTTGAAAGAATCATGTGTTGTTTTAGCATATAAAATCATAATATTATGGTATTCTCCTTTGATGCTTTATTTGGGTTGACTTGGCGCATTCTCACACCATGTTAAGAGTATACCAAGTCACCATAGCCTCTATGATCATTTAGTTTTTGACTTGTAATATCACTTTATGCTTTAATTAATAATGTTTTGTTGCTTTGCATGATTATGACCATTATTGCTCTCTTAGTTGGTCGCTCCCAGTCTTTTGCTAGCCTCCACATGTACCAAGTATGAGTTACACTCATGCATCCAACTCCAAATAAAACCAAGTTATTCCAAAGAGTCCACCATACCTACCTATTAGCATTATTGCTATTCCAAGTATATTCATGTTTTTATCTACCTTCCAAATTAAACTTGTTATGTAAAAATTAGTGATTAAAGCTCTCACGAACTTGATGGCACACTTTACGTTCTTGCACTAAATGAACTTGAACCATTGTGCCCATCTATGTTGCGTATATGTTTGCGTTTTGTAAGTTGTGAATTAGCAGAACCATGTTACCATGGGGAACGCTTTCAACATTGCACTTTATTTAGTTGATATCATGTTCTTTTGCTTATGGATCCCGGCGGTGTGAAATGAAAGGGGAGCTTGTAAGGCTCATGGAGTTCATATATGTGTTAGAGAAACGCCTGGGTGGCTAGTCTAAACCATGCCTAATCATGGTGGAAACTTGCAGCATAACCATAGTGAGCAATCTGTGAAGCATCCTAAAAAAGGGAAAACCCTATGCAAATAGCATATAAAAAGATCGCTGAGATGCTCATTGTTTGCTTGCCTTGTCATTTTGATATGGGAAAGCTTTTGTATCATCGGGCAAGGGGTACCCCGTTGATAGTTCTCTATGATACACATGTACTTACAATGACAAGAACTTACCTGTGACTAAAGTTGAGTAGCATGAGGTTCAGTACTCATAAGTAAGGGGCATGAGATTTTCAGCTTATAACTTGTCAAGCATGTCCTCATATTTGTTCACTTTAACCTTAATCACCTAAAGATGCTTATGATAGGGGCAATGAGAGCTGAAAGCTAATAAGTACCATAATGTTTGGAAGCTATTTATGAGACTTGAATCCCTGCTTCCTTCTATGAAGGGCCTTTCTATTACTTTTCTGTTGAGTCTCCATCTTCTATCTTTATGCACCTATTGAGATAGCATAGTGGTCATTCTTAGTTTAATATGCATTGTCCCAAAACTTGTTGATTGATTCATAACTTTGATACTGCTTATTCTTAAACTATTTGTATCTAGTCACCCTTATGAACTTTGAAGGTGTCCTATGCATTTATGTTTTGCTACACTATGAGGGACAAGCTGGATACCATTCTCATTATGTTTTCTATATGTGAAACAAACAAACGTCTTTCAAAGCATTGTTATTCATGAATCTTTTGTTTGTACCTCTACATGTTATAACATAGTTGCTATGTCTTATTGTTAGAACTATATCTTTCATGCTATGTTAAAGTACTATGATCCGAGCTATCAATGTTTTACAAATACCTTGATCAAGATTTGTATGGTGCATGTCACCTCAAAAATTATTCCTTTTTATCACTTACCTACTCGAGGACGAGCAGGAGTTAAGCTTGGGGATGTTGATATGTCGTAAACGTATCTATAATTTTTGATGTTCCATGCTTGTTCTATATCTACTTTCTTATGTTTTGTCCACACTTTGGAGTATTTTTACACGTTTTTTGGAACTAACCTATTAAGAAGATGCCAAAGTGCCAGTTGCCTATTTTTTGCTGTTTTTGGTTTCAGAAAAGCTAGTAAGGAAATATTCTCGGAATTGGACCAAACAAAAGCCAAAGTCAATATTTTACCTGAAGCAACACGAAGTCTAGAGGGGAGACAAAGTGGCGCACTAGGGCGGCCACACCTGGTGGCGGCGCAGCCTGGGGGGGGCGTGCCACCAGGGGGTGTGGGCCCCCTAGTACTCCATCGACCTTGCCCTTCCGCCTATAAAAGCCTCCCAGGACGAAAACCCTAAGTACCCGATCAAAATTCCACGAAAGAGTCTGTAGCCGCCGTCATCTCCATCCCTAGATTGGGAGGGATCTGAAGCTCTTCTCGGTACCCTGCCGGAGGGGTGAGATCACCCTGGAGGCCTTCTTCATCACCATGACTGCCTCTGGTGTGATGTGTGACTAGTTCATCCTTGGACTACGGGTCCATGTAGTAGCTAGATGGTTGGTTCTCCTCCTTTGTGCTATCATGTTTAGATCTTGTGAGCTCCATTCATGATCAAGATCATCTATTTGTAATCTTACATGTTGTGTTTGCAGGGATCCGATGGATATTGAGATGCTATTTTAGATTGATTATTGATTCTATCATGTCTATGTTATTTGTGATCTTGCATGCTTTCCATTGTTAGTAGCTATCTTGGCCAAGTAGATGCTAGCAACTCTAAGAGTGAGTATTTATGCTCGATAGTGGGTTCATGCCCTCTAGTAATCTAGGGAAGTGACAGAAATCTCTAAGTACTAGATGTGCTGTTGCTACTAGGGAGAAAACAACAATCCTTTATCCACGGACAATCGTATTGTTTACTTTACACACTTGCTTAATGCAATTATCTGTTGCTTGCAACTTAATATTGGAGGGGGTTCAGATGATAACCTGAAGGTGGATTATTAGTCGTAGATGCAGTTGGATAATGGTCTATGTATAATGTTGTAATTGTTGGGTTTGTAGCATAGAAAACAAAAAATTTCCTACGATGGGAACTATACGCCAAGATCTATCTACTAGATACAAGCAACAGGTGGATATACATCCATAGAGAACTTACCCTCGAAGACAACAAAGCTTTGTTAACGAGATGGAACTCGTGGATAATGTAGTCGTACACTTGTTGATCTCAAGATCGTGATGAAGTCCTTCAGGTCCAGCAGTTCCAGCACCATCAAGTCCAGCACCGCAAAGTAGCGGTGTATCCGTGATCGCACACACGTTCGGTCCACCGAACTACCTCCGCCTCCTCGCTCCAGCGATGCAGCAAAAGCAGCAACTCCTTTCCAGATAAAGCCACCGAGAACATGTATCTCGCTAATCCAAGACCAATGGGAATAACTAGATGGAGAAGAGAACCTTCATGAGGAGGTGGTGTAAGAGGAGAGGAGGAGGAGGTGCTCCTTATATAGGGGAGGGGGGCAGCCCAAGGGGGCATGGAGCCAGCCATGGTGGGTGTCCCCACCTCTCCCTCATTCATGTGGGTGGAGCTCCCACTCACATAAACACACACCTTCACTCATGTCCACTCACATGCATTAAATTTCCACCAAATTTAATGCAAGCTCTCATTAAATAAAACACTTTTATTTATTTTATTCAGAATTTTGTTAATTACTTTAATTAACAAACATTCACATAAAACTCCCTGCAACATTTCAATATCACATGTAGAACCAGTTTCAGCAATTTCACCTAAAACAATTCCGGTTTCTATCGAAATGATTCCAGCGCTTTCTTAATCTTTATCTGAAACATATTTGCTCCTAAATGGTGTCGGTATCCCTTAAGTGTGTCACCCTACAGTTCGCGAATAATGCAGACATGATCGAGACTCCTCTTCGATCAATAATCAACAGCAAGACCTAGAGATCCGTATTGACTCCCACATATTCAACCATGACTCTTGTGATCCTGTGAACCATTAACGTCGTAACTAAATCCCTTTGTCTCGCGATATATTACATGTCCGAGATTCGATCATCGGCATCCAAATACCTAGTTTGATCTCGTTACCGGCATGCACTCTTTTCTCGTTCCCGTGATATAACATTCTAGTGATCACATCACTTGCTTGCAAGCTATTTCAATGTGATATCACCGAGAGCGCCCAGTGTATATCTATCCGTCATCAGGATGGACAAATCCCACTCTTGATCATGAGCCTCAACATAACACCTTCGTAGCACTGAACCCACCTTTATAGTCACCCTATTACGGTGTGACGTTTGATGTTATCAAGATACTCTTCCGGTGTTAGCAATTAACATGATCTCATGGTCTAAGGACTAAGATTACTTCGTATGATGTTATAGCAATATAAACATAATGACTCTGATCGTAATGATATACTTCGGATGAATGTTCATCACATCATTCCACCAATGTTGTGACCTCGTTATTAACAACATCCAATGTCCATGATCAGATCATCTTGTTAATCAACGAGCTAGTTTATATGAGAGGCATTACTAGGAACTTTGTATTTTGTTTATAAAACACACATGTATTAACATTTCCAATTAATACAATTATAGCATGCAAAACAAACATTTATCAACATGGAATAAGATAATAACCACTTTATTATTGCCTCTGGGGCATATTCCCTTCAGTCTCCCACTTGCACTAGAGTCAATAATCTAGTTCGAAAAACTTTGCGTATTAAACACCTATGGCTTTATGGTGTTGCATATACGCGATTGCTAGTGGTTAACATAATCTCCGGATCTGACAGTTTCACGTCCGTGTGTATTTGCATGTCTTTGCGTCTCTACGCATCACTCGTTCTCAAATGAGATGGCATTGTATAAATTTGGTTCTTTGGTGAGACCTTTAGTTTGTTCGGGTTAAAATATGTTGATATTATTGTAATACAATATATCTTCATAGTATTAGCCCACTTTGAACCACACCTAGTTTGATAACAAACTACTTAACACAAATGCCCTCCTTTGCTGCTACTATAGCAGTCATATACTTAGCCTTTTGTTGTAGTATCCATCACAATGTCTCAACTTTGGAACTCATCCAAATCCATCATGGAACATCCTTTCCATTACATTGTGCTACTCATAGTCTAAATTGAGATAAATTTAATTTGTATCTTGTGACAAAACTAGTATCAATGTAACACTTTACAATGAACTACCTTTAACTATTTATCACTTACCCATGATATATTCTTAGTTCTTCCAAAGCTCATAAGAATATCTTTAGTATCGTCCAATGATCATCTTATAAATCATTCTGGTATGTGCTCATAACATTTAGAGCATATGACATATCTGGATATATACATATCACGGTATAATTGATCAAAATATTCATGTGATTTTACTCACCAAGTGTTGAAACACTTGAATCTTGATACAATCATTTCCATGCATCAAGAACCTTTCTTGTTGTTTCCATATTGAACCCCTTCATTATCTTGGGGTTATTTCCTTGCTCCTACTGGTTCGATAACCTTGGTTTCATAACTGAGGGAAAACCTCCTGTTGTGCTCATCATACCTTCCTCTTGGGGTTCCCAACGTGCTCGATATATTTTGAGCCATCATGGATCACTGGATGACTGATTCTTTTGTGATAAGCGTGTTGATATGGTTGTTGCCTCCTAGCTACCAAGCGCATGCCAGGACTTGCATCATGAGAGGTGATGGGGAAACACATTATTTCCATGAGTTCATAACGCATTTCAGGAATGTGAAGGTTGAACCCTGCGGTGACCCAACATACCACTCCATGATGTAGTACACTATGGTCGTTGACATAACACCAGTGAACACTATTCACCAGTATTACATCCCTTAGAATGGCACAACAGAAACATCGCAGGTCCAAAAGATGTCTTTATATTAAATATATGACATTACAAAAGATCCAAGAACTTCCTTGACATAATGAGGATTATAATTTACAAAAGAGAACCAGAAATAGCAACTCGAAGTCGACTCTAGAAATACTACTACTATATAACTCTAGCTTGTGATTGCTGTTATAGCAATTCTCTACAAATGTAGGTTCTGGTTTCTAAGATTATTTATATGCTACGCTTCAGCTTGACTTCTATGACTTCAGATGTAGACGTTGACCCTATTGATCTCTACTGGATATCTTCAGCTCTTCAAAGTAGTTCACCTCCTAAGTTCGTCATTGAGTGCTCCCGAATCTAGCAAGGGTTAAGAAGATATGGTTGAGTACGAGCGTACTCAACAAGTTCACTAAAAAGGAGTGTTTGATGCACTAACTACAACTAGAGACCAAAAGGTCATAGGTTCCAGGTTTTCGTAAACATTTCTTCTAAGGTTGCTTTTATTCTGAAAATCTATGTCTATCAGACTTCATAGGTTTACCAGAACTTTCGTGGAGTTCCTTTTCTGCCACGTTCGTAGATCCTTCGTAGAACAAGGAGTAACATATTAAAGTTCTTACACTCTGCAGAGGTGTGCTACTTTACCCACAAGAGACCTTAAGCTTTGTTGCACAGCTGGGAGTATGTACCCATTCAAAATTCCTTGGTTTGAGGCCCAACCTAAGATCCAAGCCAATCACTGCCCTTCTCTGCGAACCCATATGCTCACCCTCTTGCTAGCTCAGGACAACGTGTCGGTTTACATTCCTGAAGAGAGACACAGTAGGCATCAAATATCGAGGAATTGACGGTTACCACCGTTGAACGTGCCTACATGTAGGATCACGGCTCCGATAAATGTTTTCCGATAGCATACGAAAGGGAGAAGATCCAGCTGACTTCCCTAGAGCCATTATAGATCTTATGGTTAATGTGTAATTTATGATGCTAGAATCACTGGCGACATTGGTTGTTTAAGTCCTAGATAATATGTTCCTTTACCACCGAAACTTGTAATAGTAGGTTATTACCATTTGGTAACTAACCCATAATCATATAATAATGAAAATAAATTTTTCTGACCTTTTTGAAATGTAGGTGATGACAATATTTGATTTGCAAATACTTGATATAAAATAACCAAAAGACATGAGCAAGTGTGAACTTGCCTTTTTTTGACTATAAGATTATGTAGTCAAGGTCTTCTAGTCGGTATAAACTCTAATATCTGAAAATAGCATCATTAGTCCACTAGGGACTAATGTTTAAAGACATAATATGCTATAATGCATAGATAATGAGATGCATTTTGTGTAAATCCCAAAATAAATCCCCATGTATCAGAATGAATTGAGTTTGGTGATTTATAAAGATTTGTGTTACAATCAAGTTTTACGTTACAAATAAATTTGTATTAAGCTTCTAAGAGTAATTGATAAGTGATGAAAGTAAAGTACAATGAAAGTTGTTAGTATAGGTTGATTTGGTATACACTTTTAAGGGTATTATAATTCAAGTGGGTGGTTGTTAGCATATTAACTAAAGCTTTTGTTTTAAGTGTCAAAACAAATAACTTTTTGAAGAAATTACTTATTATATCCAGTTAGGTAATTTGTGGTGTTCTTAGATTACAATTGATGGCTATTTAGATTTCTTCAACGAGCTTAAGTTAAAGTGCTTTTGGTTGGTCAAGTAACAGACTAAAGTTAACTATAAAAGATAACTTGGATTGGAATGTAGTATTTTTATATCATGGTCGAGTTTAAGAACCTCTTAGATATGATCGAAGACATACTTGTATAGGTGTTGAGTATAACTCTATGAATCTAAACTTAGCAATTCGATGCTAAGTATATTATAGAGTTAAAGCTAATTATGAGATAAGATGATCACATTCTATGGTTTGTTGAATTTCTATTAAACTCTAAAGTCGTTTGAGGTAAGGTTTGATATAGGAGATCATTCACGCTTAATATAAGTGAATGATGCTAAAGATTAATTTGAACCATTAGTTTTAATACTTTAAAGGAGTATTAATAACTTACACTTAGGTTTTATTAAAGACCATAATTATGGTTTTAGATTTAGTATTTTAGACTTCAAAGATTCCTTTTAGAAACACAACATTTTATAGGATCATATATAGTTATTCTTATTTATAAACATAATGTTAAAGAGTTATCTTTATGATAAAACAAGTCTCTTACTTTAATAAAATAGACAAATAAAGATTTATTATTTCAGAAATCTTAAAACATTCTGAAATAGCATGGTAGTATTTTTATAGTAAAATATACATTTTCAAGTTCTTAAAAGTGGGTTTTATGTATTCTTTAGTCTTATTCTATTTCAAATTAAATTCATAAAGAAACAAGTGTTTTCAAATACTCATTCTAATTTTATTAGGTTAAAGTACAAACTAGTAATTTTCTTCCATTTAGTATTTATTGAGAATACTAAAAATGGATTTTTATTTATTTTTAGGTATTTTCTTTATTTTTTATAAAATTCCATAAGGAGTTAATGTTATAAAAACAATTAACCTAGATTTTATCACCCAAAAATACAATTCTATATTTTTTCCTAGGTACCTTACATTTTTAGGAACTCATGGATATTTTGTTTGTATTTTTAGGATTTTTATTTATTTCTTTAGAGCTCAATGAGTTCTAGAGGTATTTTGGTATTTTCCTAAAATAATTTGAGTTCCTTTTATTTAAAACCTAGGCCTGGCCCACTAGGCTGACCCAGCCCGACCCGGCTCAATAGGGTTGGGTCAAATCCCCTGGGTTGCTCGGTACTGGCCCAGACCGACCCAGCACCCCTTCTCTTCCTTGCTTGCTCACTCGGTTTCGTCTCGTCTGTTCCCCTCTATGGCGATGAGGCGTTGCCGCCATTGTCGTGAACGATTCTGGCCGCCGCCGGGATACAAGATGAAGCAGTCGACGATGCTCCGTCGACTGGTCCAGCTCGATTTGGCGCTCGAGCTCTCTCTTGACAATGTCGTCTCCACCTAGATGTCTAGGGTTCAGATGTCGCTGGTGATTCGTTGCTCCACCGATTCCTTGGCACTACTTTCGTACTTTGGTGGCTGTGTGGTGTCGCTTCCTTCCTCTAGAGCCTCTATGACCGTAGCTTGGCACGGGTTGCAGCACCCCCTGGGTGCTCCCCGTGCCACCGTGCTCGTCCCCGACTCTGGCTACTCTGCTTCCTCTTATAAACTTGCGAGGACCTCGGGTAAGTGACATTCTACTTCTTACTCTCCCTATTTATTCTGGAACCCATCCCCATGGTCATGGAGTTCTCTCTGTGGTGATGGAATTGTTCTTGGTAATTCAGAGGCTTTGCCCTAGGTTTGCTCTGCTGGTCGATCTTATCTGTGGTTGATGGTTTGATTGAATTAGGATTAATAAATCCATGTTCTTCTATTTATACATGGACTTTGATCTTGTGAAACATTGATGTGGCTTAGCAAAATTTCTAGCTAAAGCATATCTATTTACCGAATGTGGTTAACCTAGTGGTTCATATCCTGAGACTACTTGTGCTTACTGTGATGTTGGATTTTACTGAAGATATAGGATTCAGTGCTTGTGACCTGGGTACTTCCTCTGTCAGTGATGAAAGACAATGTTATTATACTAAATAATGTTTGCTATAACTGTTGGTCTAATAATTTTATTCTCTACTTATCATTGATGAATTTTTATCAATGGTTTCTAGTCCATGGACTAGATAGATGGCTTGAACTTGATGCTTGTGAACCAGAGTTGAAAAACAATGATTCCTTCCTTGTGGTTTAAGTTTCTTGCTATTCCTAACCTATGATGGATGATTTGTTTGTATGATTCCTAATAAAGTTAGGAAAATGATTCAAAATATTCCCCCTAAATGGAAGCTTGGCTTGATTTAGAAATTCTTTTCTAAATCTAGTACTGCTGAGGTGCTACCCATAACTAGGATGTGTCAAGTAGTACTAGCACATTTAAATTGCTTGCAATCTAGTTCTAAAACTAGAGAGTGCCACCTTGGTCAATGATGCATAGGCTGAGACTTAAGCTGTGGATTTAAATTGATGCTCCGAATGAACTCTGATGATAATATTTTTAGAGAAATAGGAATGATTCCTAAATTGTTATTTTAGGAAAATGATTGATAATCTTTCTGAGAATATTTGATTGTGAAACCTTTATGTATGGATTACTTAGTTAAGATGAATCTCTGTGAGACCTTCAATGAATGGTACACAAAATTTTGTCTGGTACTAAGCTCTTCCTAAACTGTACTTTGAAATGGCTTTATATTAATGAGAGTTGAAAATCTCCATTAAGTACAATGTTATTCTTGTTATGTTTCAATTGGCCTGTGATGTTGGTCTGATGCCAACCTAAAGTAAGAACATATATTTTTTACTTGCTGCCTATTTTCTCATGTGTTCCATGATAAACATATCATGCCCTTGCATGAATACAGGTATATATATATATATATAAACATGATCAAGTAGTAGACCAAAGGATTTGAGATATACCTTGGTTCTAGGGTAGACTATGGTAGCATGTTGCCTTGTGCTGGAGTTTCCTGCTACTCTAGTGCTTGTGGTGCTATCCCCTGGACATGTTGTCCCTTCTTGATCTTGCTCTGCACTTCCTAGAACTGGTTTTGCTCCTCCTTGGCCTAGTTCTACACCTCCTGGTGTTGCTGCTCCGGGCTCCTGCGTGGCCTTGATGTCCTCCTAAACCATCCCCTCCATTAAGTCACCATCTTGTTGGTGATCTGATAGGTTTTCTATGGTGAATGGTGGGTTGATCTTGTGGAAATCTAGCAAGATCTGATGTGGTGTTGGTTGTGTTCTTGAGATAGAACTATGGTTGTGACTAAGACTGTGAATTCAGTAGCAAAGCTTGCTTTGCTATGCGCTAGGCTGTGGTTTTAAATCTCCTTCACTCTCTCTGTTGTTGATAGCACACTGCATGCAGTTTGGGGAGTAAGCCACTTCACTGTTTGGTTTTACCTATGGATCAAATCAAGTAAAAACTGGATCTTTTGTTGGGTATTACTGTTTTACTTCTTACCCTTTTCTAAATTGGTGAAATTTTCCCCTTTGCCAATGAAGTTGTATTGAGGCACAATGTACTGATAAGACATATACTCTTTTGGTGAAATTTGCCCCTTTTATTTGAATTGCCCAATGATGAAAAATAAACAGTGCACTTCACTGTTTAAGACTGAGAGGAAAACTAACTTAACCCTCCTTTTATATTTCTTTTCTCTTTGTTTTGCAGGTACACAAGTTTAATGATCAAGAAAATTAGATTTGGAATAGATAGATATTAGTTTAGGGTTTTTATTTTATCACTTTTGTAATCTTTTCATTTGAGTTCTGTACAGAACATTGTAATAAGTTCATTTTCTTGTATTACAATTGTTTCTGTAACACACCTTTTTACTTATTCATTTGTGTTTGATTTTATTATTATTGAATAAGGAAAGAACAAGAAATAAACTTTCTTATTTGATTTTTATATTTTATATTGTATTCAATTCTTTTTCATGAATAATACTTAATATATATTCAAGGATTCATAGTTTCTAATTATAAACCTTTTTTGGAAACAATAAAATCTGAAGTACTTCTAATTTTTAAATCTTTTCAAAAGTGATTCACATTTAAATATGAATTCAAATTATTGACCCAAAATCATTATAATTCCTGGAGATCATGTCAAAATTTATAAGAATCACTATAAAGAGCTAAATCCTAACTCAAAATAGTGAAGGAAACTCTGATCTCTCTAGGGTTTTAGTTTGCGAAAAATTTACCCAAAATTTTCTTATGCATGAATGCAAATGCACAAACTCTCTTATGTAGCCCTAAATGCTGGGGCATTACAGTCTCTCCCCCTTGAACTAAACTTCATCCCCGAAGTTACGGATATCACTCTTATAGGAATACGGAAACCTTTCCTTCTTAATATTCACTTTTGAAGTTTGGGAATCCTTGTCCATCCATTGGTCTCTTTTGGTGATCTTTAGATTCCACCCTGCCTCTTTAGGATTACCCACTCGAGATCTCTAACTTATCTAAACTTTATATTTCCTCATAGTGTATTGGAAAAACTACTTCATAAGATCAATGAACTAATTCATAGGTATCATGGTAGTATGAAGGTTTACTAATGGTAGGGCCTTAGGATTCTTAAATTCCGATGGATTCTAACTAGTCCTTTCAATGTCCTTCCTAGGAACAAATGGAAATCATTTCATCCATCCATTCAGAATCACCCTACTTTTCCTTAATTAAGGTATTTGATCATTGTATTCCTAATTGAAAATTTTATTGGTCCCAAACTATGTTTTAACAGTTGAGGCGAGCTGCGGTCTAAATATATCTTCAACACTAAAGTTATCATCAAACTTGGACATTCTTGAAAAGTTTTAAATGCTTCTCTTCAAAAACTATACGTTGGTTCTGGAAGTCTAATCTGTGATTCACTCTCCCCCTGAGGGTTTTCCTAATGGTCTTAGGAAGTAACATAGGGTATACCCACATATTTGTGGATACCCGAGTTAATTCTTCCTCCCAAATGGCGTATATTCGTACTCAAGCCAACTTGATGACTTACCACCTGCTAGGTGCGTTGGATATCAGGGTTGGTTTGAATCATAACCTCATACTTCTGTTTCCCAGAAGAAGTTCTTTCTTCACTTACACCCTCCTTTGATGGTAATCCGGTGAATGTTGCTTCTCCTCCTACTAATGTTCCATATTCCTCTTGACGTTCTGGAGAACATGATTTCTTGTGTCCGAGGATTCCACACTTGTTACACTTTCCC
This sequence comes from Avena eriantha, assembly GCA_910589775.1. NCBI lineage: Eukaryota > Viridiplantae > Streptophyta > Magnoliopsida > Poales > Poaceae > Avena > Avena eriantha. The sequence continues at coordinate 494,241,415 of OU342743.1, forward strand.
CGAAATGCTTTTGCATTAATTTCTCTCGTTTGATTAGGCTAAATATTCGGATTAAATGATAGCCTCATTATTGGTTCCATTCCTCCTGCCAACGATCTATGAGTTAACTGTTGGTTTAGACAATTCATCTTCATGTTCCCCGGTTCTCCACATTGGTGACATAATATCTTTGGATTTGGGCATTCCTTAAAAACATGGTCCCTAATTCCACAGTTATGACATATTTTCTTTGTGTTGTCCATTATATGTGGATCCAGACAAATCTCCATCATGTGACCTTGGACCTGAACTATTGTGGTATGTTTTTGAACTTTCTTACTCTTTCCTTCAGATACAATAATCTCGTCATCCACTGATATATGTGCACTATCCAATAACTCCTGGAACTCCTTTGCATGCACAATCCTGAGTTGCATCCTCATGAATGCTTGTAGTCCTTTCATAAACTTCTTTTGATGTTCTGCCACCTTATTTACTTCCTCAATGATGTACCGGGATAAATGATTGAACTCCCGTACATGCTTCATGCTTCAAAACTGGGAGGTTCTTCTTCTCTAAAGCTTCATTATCCTTCATCTGCCAACTATTTCTATGAACAACTTCTTCACGAAATTTCTTCTTGAACTCCGCCCAGGTACTAATACTTCCTCCTGGAGCTACAAACTTTGACTTTTCACACCATGTGGTTGCTGTTCCAGTGAATAGATATGTTGCATATCTCACTTTCTCCTCATCCTTACATCCCACGCTTTTGAGCTTACGAGATGTGTCCATTAACCAATTATCCACCTCCATAGGTTCTTCTATCTTGGAAAAGCTCCAGGGTTTATTTTGTAAGAATTCCGCGAATTTAACCCTGGAATGTGATTCCTCAAATGGCTTCTTTTGCACGTTCTTCAGTATATCCTGATAGAACTGATTCTGCCTCGTCATTTCAATCTTCCTACCTTCCTCCATGCCCTTCATGTACTGGATAAATCCTTCATTGATAGTCAATTGTGGCATTGGAATTGATCCTTCCCTTGGATTTGCGTTAATAGCCTACGTTTGTGTTGTCTCCATCTTGTTACGAGCCTTCATCTTTTCTTCATCCCGATGGTAACTCGTCTCTCCCTCATGCGAACCCATTTCCCCTCTAGACCTGTACATCAAGTACGAACTTAATGTAACACCATGCATATGCCCATCAAGTTCAAACTTCGTGCACGAATCTAGTCACATAATAAATCAAGAACCAAATCCAAATAAAAACCAAATCTATACCATGTATTACACATGGTTATTATAAAAGTAGTACAAACAAACTATTATCGCAACTCTACCTTATCATCTGCTATTATAGTACTAATATATTATGAGCTCTTACTAGAGCATGTGACATACTCTCACATATTGCAGTTACCTCTCTAGGCACTATAATGTGCATTACTGAGTATACACATCATTCCATCCCCCAACTACTATTGGTTACTACTTGTTCTTACTTTGCACCTTCTTTTTAGTATTTCCGCGAATTCCGTCTATGGTGACATGAAGTTCAACGACCGCCTTGTAGAACATAAGAACGTCCATAAGGTGCGTACTCTGAATCAGAAGTACATAGATTGAGGTTAGCCATTGAGAAATGACTAGAAGATGTGTAATTTACTGCAGAAGTATTCTGCCTAGCTTCAAACGCGCTTCTAAAGTAAAACATATCTTCCACCCCAGTGTTCACATGGTCATTTTGAGCTATGTAAACACTCTCTTCTAGAATGCCAACTTGGCACTCCCCTAGATTCTTGCTCAACTAAGTATTTGGCTCCTTGATCTTCAGGTGATTGAGGTTCATGCTAGTAATAGGAATAGGTTTCTGACTATGGATCATCAAACTCCACTTCTTTGTACACCTCTTATGAAAATACCGCCTTAGGGTACCTATCTTTAGTATCATCTTCATTCTGGGTTCTAATGCCTTTACATGATCAGTGAAATCCTCAAGGATAGTATCCAACTCTTAGACTAGAACTTGTTAAGTATTATAAACTAGATCGAGTATTATTACTTCTATTACGACCATTGGATATGTCGTTGCCATACATCTCGCCTCTCCTGATGGCATTCTTCCACTATACCCAACCTTGTGGGTAATATACTCACATCACGTTGCTTAGCGAACACCTGCTTGTCATAGGAACTATAAATCTTGACAAGAAGTCAAGATTCAGAATCCAGACTCCACATAAGTTGCCTTAAAATACTCATCCATTCTCTTCCATAGTCATCTAAAATCTTATTTAGCACTTGAACATTTCGGCTTGGATACCAAAAGATGTCATTCCTTACTGCAGATATGATATTATAACTGGTTCTACCAAGTGATAACTCACTATTATTATCCTAACTACATCATAATAAACAATTATCACACTAGAAACATGACCATGAAATTCTAAGTTGAATACTCATCATATTTCTAGAGAACAGTTTACCGTTGCTAACACTCTTCCTATACGGGATACCCATTTAATAGGTTTCCAACCTAAGGTCAAAGTGTTTGCTCTGATACCAGCTACGGTGACCCAGCATACCACTTCATCATGTAGTACACTATAGTCGTTGACATAACACCAATGAACACCGTTCACCAGAATTACATCCCTCACAATGGCACAACAGAAACATCGTAGGTCCAAAACATGTCTTTATATTACATATATCACATTACAGAAGATCCAAGAACTTCCTGGACATAATGAGGATTATAATTTACAAAAGAGAACCACAAATAGCAACTCGAAGTCGATTCTAGAAATACTACTATTATATAAATATGGCTCGCGATTGCTGTCATAGCAATGCTCTACAGAAGTAGGTTCTGGTTTCTAAGATTATTTATATGCTACCCTTCAGCTTGAATTCTATGAATTTAGATGTAGAGTTGACCCCGTTGATCTCCGTTGGATATCTTTAGTTCTTCAAAGTAGTTCACCTCCTAAGTTCAACATTGAGTGCTCCCAAATCTAGCAAGGGTTAAGAAGGTACGATTGAGTACGAGCGTACTTAGCAAGTTAACTAAAAAGGAGTGTTTGATGCTATAACCGAAGACCAAAATGTCGTAGGTTATGCAGGTTTTTGTAAACATTTCTTCAAAGGTTGCTTTTATTCTGAAAAGATATGTCCATCAGCATTCACAGGTTTACCAGAACTTTCGTGGAGTTCCTTTCCTGCTGCGTCCGTAGCTCCTTCCTAGAACAGGGAGTCACATGTTACATTTTTTACACTCTGCAGAGGTGCGCTACTTTACCCACAAGAGACCTTAAGCTTTGTTGCACAGCCGGGAGTATGTCCGCATTCAAACTTCCTTGGTTTGAAGCCTAACCTAAGATCCAAGCCAATCACTGCCCTTCTCCGCGACCCCGTATGCGCACCCTTTTGCTAGCTCAGGACAACGACTGCGCTGATTTATATTCCTTAAGAGAGCGATAATAGACACCTAATATCGGGGAATTGATGGTTCCCACCCTTGCACGTGCCTAGATGTAGGATCACGGCTCCGATAAAAGTTGTCCATCAGCATACGAAAGGGAGAAGATCTAGCTGACTTCCCCAGAGCCATTATAGGTCTTATGCTTAACACGTAATTTACGGTGCTAGAATCACTAGCGACATTGGTAGGGCCGTCTCTAGAAATTGGAGGGCCCGGTGCAAAATAGAAAATGAGGCCCCAAAACTGAAAAACATTGCCCCTCTAGCTTCCGCCTTTTCCTCCTTTGAGTTTTGGTACTGATATTAGACTTCTAGTTATGGTTCATGACTCGGCAGAAAGTGCAGTTGCACCCATTGGTTTAATCGGAACAGAGGCGGAGAGCCATGAATTAGAGATAGCATGCACCGGTAAAGGCCGCGGTAGAAGATCGAGTGATTTTTTTCAATACATAGGTGAATATGCTACTCCCTCCAACTCAAATTAGTGACTCAAATTTATCAAGATACGGATGTATCTAATACTAAGCCATGTCTAGATACAATCAAATCTAGAAAAATCTAAGTTAACTAATTTAGGTCGGAGGGAGTACTGCAATTTGCACGTCAGTAGAATAGATAGAGTCATAGAGAGTATGGACTCACATATAGAGAAATGGAACCTATGGAGGACACAATATGGATCATTTTTTCTAAAACAAAAGGAGGGAGTGATCGATCTTCCTCTAGTTATGGCCTATGTGCTTTTTTAGGGAAATGTGCATATTAGTTGGAGACTAGGATCGATCAATCCATCGGTTGCCCGCTGTTGGGCTGGTTTTGTTTTTGCCCATTGTTGGGCCTGTAGATGGATTGAGAAGCTGGAAAAAATGTTTCGACGATTTATTACCTGCCGCTAATAGTTGGAAGACCAGAACCATCGCCCCTGATTTTCCGTTAGTACCGCTTCGTAAGGGGCCCATAAATCAGATCCGTCTTCTTACTTTCTCCGTTCTTTTCCCAACGAGATGAACATGTTTGCTCAGATGTTAGATTCATGGCGATGCACAATAGGTATAGAGGATTTGGGGGCCCCTAATTTTTGGGGGCCCTGTGCGGTTGCCCATCTCGCACGCCCTTATCAACGGCCCTGGACATTGGTAGTTTAAGTCCTAGATAATATGTTCCTTTACCACCGGAATATGTAGTAGTAGGTTATTACCATTTGGTAACTAACCCATAATCATATAATAATGAACATAAAGTTTTCTGACCTTTTTGAAATGCATGCGATGACAACATTTGATTTGCAAATACTTGATAGAAAATAACCAAAGGACATGAGGTAAGTGTGAACTTGCCTTTTGATTGCAAGATTATGGAGTCAAGGTCTTCTAGTCAATATAAACTCCAATATCTGAAAACATCATCAGTGGTCCGGTAAGGACTAATGTTTAAAGAAGCAATATGCTATAATGCATACATAATGAGATGCATTTTGTATAAATCCCAAAATAAATCCCCATGTATCATTATGGATTGAGTTTGGTGATTTATAAAGATTTGTGTTACAATCAAGTTTTACTTTACAAATAAATGTGTATTAAGCTTCTAAGAGTAATTGACAAGTGATGAAAGTAAAGTACAACGAAAGTTGTTAGTACATGTTGATTGGTATACACTCTTTTAAGGGTATTATAATTCAAGTGGGTGGTTGTTAGCAGATTAACTAAAGCTTTTGTTTGATGTGGCAAAATGAATAAATTTTTGAAGAAACTACTTATTATATCAAGTTAAGTAATTTGTGGTGTTGTTAGATTACAATTGGTGGCTATTTGGATCGCTTCAACAATCTTAAGTTAAAGTGCTTCTAGTTGGTCAAGTAACAGACCAAAGTTAACTATAAAAGATAACTTGGATTGGAATGCAGTATTTTTATATTGTGGTCGAGTTTAAGAACCTCTTTGATATGATCAAAGACATACTTGTATAGGTGGTCAGTATAACTCTATGAATCTAAACTTAGCAATTCGATGCTAACTAGATTATAGAGTTAAAGATAATTATGAGATATGATGATCTCATTCTATGGTTTGTTGAATTTCTATTAAACTCTAAAGTCGTTTGAGGTAAGGTTTGAGATATGAGATCATTCACCCTTAATATAAGTGAATGATGCTAAAGGTTAATTTGAAGCATTAGTTTTAAGACTTTAAAGGAGTATTTATAACTTACACTTAGCTTTTATTAAAGACTATAATTATGGTTTTATATTTAGTATTTTAGACTTCAAAGATTCTTTTTAGAAATACAACATTTTATAGGATCATATATAGTTATTCTTTTTTAGAAAAATAAAGGTTTATTATTTTAGAAATCTTAAAACCTTGTGAAATAACATGGTTAGTATTTTTATAGTAAAATATACATTTTCAAGTTCTTAAAAGTGGTTTTTATGTATTCTTTAGTCTTACTCTTATTTCAATAAAATTTCATAAAGAAACAAGTGTTTTCAAATACTCATTCTAATTTTATTAGGTTAAAGTACAAATTAGTCATTTTGTTCCATTTAGTATTTATTGAAAATCCTAAAAATGGATATTTATTTATTTTTAGGTATTTGCGTTATTTTATAAAATTCCATAAGGAGTTAATGTTATAAAAACAATTAACCTAGATTTTATCACCCAAAAATACAAATCTATATTTTTCCTAGGTAGCTTACATTTTTTTGAACACATGGATTTTTTATTTGTATTTATTTCTTTAGAGCTCAATGAGTTCTAGGTGTATTTTGGTCTTTTCCTAAAATAATTTGAGTTCCTTTTCTTTAAAACTTGCGCCTGGCCCACTAGGCTGACCCGGCCCGACCCGGCCCAACAGGGTTGTGTCAAACCCCCCTGTGTTGCTCGGTACTGGCCCAGACCGGCCCAGTACCCCTTATCTTCCTTGCTCGCTTACTCGCGTTTGTCTCGTCCGTTCCCCTCTATGGTGACATGGCGCCGCTGCCGTCGTTGTGAGGGATTCTGGCCACCGCCGTGATACAAGATGAAGCAGTCGACGACGCGACGTTAACTGGTCCAGCTCGATTTGGCGCTCGAGCTCTCTCTTGACCGTGCGTCTCCTCCAATATGTCTAGGGTTCGGACGTCACTGATGATTTGGTGCTACGCCGATTCCTTGGCGCTACTTTTGTGCTTTGGTGGCTGTGTGGTGTCGCTTCCTTCCTCTAGAGCCTCTACGACCACAGCTTGACGCGAGTTGCAGCGCCCCTGGGTGATCCCCATGCCGCCGTGCTCGTCTCCGACTTCGGCTACTCTGCTTCCTCTTCTAAACTTGTGAGGACCTCGAGTAAGTCGCATTCTACTTCTTCCTCTCCCTATTTCTTCTGGAATCCATCCACGTGGTCATGGATTTCTCTCTATGGTGATGAATTATTCTAGGCAATTCAGAGGCTTTGCCATAGGGTTCCTCTGCTGGTCAAGCTTATCTATGGTTTATTGTTTGATTGAATTAGGATTAATAAATCCATGTTCTGCTATTTATACGTGGACTTTGATCTTGTGAAACATTGTTGTGGCTCAGCAAAATTGCTAGCTAAAGCATATATATATAATGAATGTGGTTAACCTAGTGGTTCATATCATGAGACTACTTGTGCTTACTGTGATGTTGGATTTTACTGAAGATATAAGATTCAGTGCTTGTGACCTAGGTACTTCCTCTGTCAGTGATGAAAGACAGTGTTATTATACTGAAGAATGTTTTCTATAACTATTGGTCTGATGATTTTATTCTCTGCTTATCATTGATGAATTTTTTCAATGGTTTCTAGTCCATGGACTAGATAGATGGCTTGAACTTGATGCTTGTGAACTAGAGTTGAAAAACAATGATTCCTTTCTTGTGGTTAAAGTATCTTGTTGTTCCTAACCTATGATAGATGATGTGTTTGTATGATTCCTAATAAAGTTAGGAAGATGATTCTAAATATTCCCCCTTAATGGAAGCTTGGCTTGATTTAGAAATTCTTATCTAAATCTGGTACTGCTGAGGTGCTACCCATAACTAGGATGTGCGCAGTAGTACCAACACATTGAACTTACTTACAATCTAGTTCTAAAAATAGATAGTACCAGCTTGGTCAATGATGCATAGGCTTAGACTTAAGCTGTGGATTTAAATTGATGCTCCAAATAAACTCTAATGATAATATTTTTAGAGAAACATGAATAATTCCTAAATTGTTATTTTAGGAAAATGATTGATAATCTTTCTGAGAAGATTTGGCTATGAAAACTTTATGTATGGATTACTTAGTTAAGATGAATCTTTGTGACACGTTCAATGAATGATACACAAAATTATGTCTGGTACTAAGCTCTTCTGAAACTGTACTTTGAAATGGCTTTATATTAATGAGAGTTGAAAAACTCCATTAAGTATAGTGTTACTCTTGTTATGTTTCAATTGGCCTGTGATGTTGGTCTGAGTCTAATCTAAAGTAAGAACAGATATTTTTACTTGCTGCCTATTTTCTCATGTGTTCCATGACAAACATATCATGCCCTTGCATGAATACAGATATATATATATATGTGTAAAAACATGATCAAGGATTAGACCAAAGGATTTGAGATATACCCTAGTTCTTGGGTAGACTATGGTAGCATATTTCCTTGTGCTGGAGTTGCCTGGTACTCTAGTGCTCTGTCCCCTAGACATGTTGTCCCTTCTTGATCTTGCTCTACACCTCCTGTAATTGGTTCTACTCCTCCTTGGCCTAGTTCTACACTTCCTGGTGCTGCTTCTCCAGGCTCCTGCATGGCCTTGCTGTCCTCCTAAACCACCCCCTCCATTAAGTCACCATCTTGTTGGTGATCTGATAGGTTTTCTATGGTGAATGGTGGGTTGATCTTGTGGAAATCTAGCAAGATTTGAAGTGGTGTTGGCTGTGTTCTTGAGATAGAACTATGGCTGTGACTGAGACTATGAATTCAGTAGCAAAGCTTGCTTTTCTGTGCACTGGGCTATGGTTTTAACTCTCCTTCACTTTCTCTGCTATTGACAGCACACTGCATGTAGTTTGGGGAGTAAGGTGCTTCATTGTTTGGCTTTACCTATGGATCAAATCAAGTAAAAACTGGATATTTTGCTGGGTATTACTGTTTTACTTCTTACCCTTTTATAAATTGGTGAAATTTGTCCCTTTGCATGTGAGGTTGTACTGAGGCACAATGTACTGATAAGAACAGATACTCTTTTGGTGAAATTTGCCCCTTTTATTTGAATTGCTCAATGATGAAAAATAAATAGTGCACTTCACTGTTTAAGACTGAGAGCGAAACTAACTTAACCCTCCTTTTATATTTCTTTTTGTTTCTTTGTTTTGTAGGTACAAAAGCTTTGATGAACTAGAAAAATAGATTAGGAATAGATAGATCTGAGTTTAGGGTTTTTTTATTACTTTGTAATCTTTTAATTTGACTTCTGTACAGAACATTGTAATAAGTATTTATTTAATAAAGTTCATTTTCTTGTATTACAATTGTTTCTATAACACGCCTTTTTTAGTTATTCATTTGTGTTTGAATTTATTATTATTGAATAAGGAAAGAATAAGAAATAAACTTTCTTATTTGAATTTTCTATTTATATTGTATTCAATTCTTTTTCATGAATAAGACTTAATATATATTCAAGGATTCATAGTTTCTAATTATAAAACTTTTTTGAAAACAATAAAATCTTAAATACTTCTAATTTTTAAATCTATTCAAAAGTTATTCACATTTAAATATGAATTCAAATTATTTACCCAAAATCATTATAATTCCTAGAGATCATGTCAAAATTTATAACTATCACTATAAAGAGCTAAATCCTAACTCAAAATAGTGAAGGAAACTCTGATCTCTCTAGGGTTTTAGTTTTACCCCAAATTTTCTTATGCATGAATGCCAATGCACAAACTCTCTTCTGTAGCCCTAAATGCTAGGGCATTACAAACACATTGCCGGAGAGGTCATCTATGATGAAGGTATATATGATATACAGTTTTATAAATGTTCTAATCTTGCAAACACTTGTTACAGTATTGAAGTATCTGATACTTGTTCTGTTTTGTGAAAACATGCCCTTCTGCATGAGAGCTGCTTGCTGGAGAGGAGGTGATGTTGTGTGTTAATGGAGAGCATGATGATGATGTCCGATGACACTCTCCCGCGATATTTATCATTTAGTTTATCGTTTGGATAATTATTGTAATTGATGGAGTATGAACTTTATCAGTGTGTCTTGCACCTCGCAAGACGGTTATTCATATGAGTTTATAACAAAACAATTTTCTACTTCTATGAATGATTTATATTCGTGTTCATATGTTTTTTCGATTATGCGTGAATTATTCATGTTGTAAAACTATTTGATAATGCATGGACATTTGTAAAATATTGAAATGCCTTGAAAAGATCGAACTTAATGATATATTCATTTTGAATGAAACCATTGTTTGAAATTCAAGAGTTGTGTTGATAGTATGTGAAGATTGTAGATATCTGATCTCTAGTCACATACAAATCATGCCCACATTCGACAAGATAACTAAAACACCGTGCATTGTGTGAATACTAAGTGTTTTATGAATTATTGAAACAAAATATATATTTGATGTACCGTATTTCAACGAAATGGGTGATTATCATTTTATAGTTGTTGGTTTTAAAACAGTTTACCAAATGAAACATTAGCATGAAACTATTTGATATGATCAAAGAATTTCAGCATCAAAGCGTATTGAAGATAAAAGAGAATCTAATTACTATGATTTGATCAATAGTAATGAAACTCAACGTTATAAGATTGGCATAAGAACTTGTGAAATGCGATGCATTTTGATAAGTGGAAATGCAAAACATCACAGTGTGATATTTGATATTGAGTGGGTGAATAGGTGGTACCAAATAAAGGGTGATAGTGTTAGTGTAAAGACCAATAGTTGTAAATAGCAAACACTCATTTAGAATAAAGTGAACCATCTGAAATACGTGAGATCAACACCATGTTTTATATGGATTGTCATGGAAACTTTGGAGTTATTTGATATCACCGAAGCAACAACGAACAAGTCCTCGTAGAGTATTCATCGGAAACTTTGAATACGAAGTCCATAGCTGAAACCAAAACAAAGGCAAACTAGTATTGCTGAAATTTTAGTGCATTTTTGAGAAAGTATGTTCTCAACAATGATGTTAATGGTAGAAAGTGAAAGCACGATGAAGGTTCATGACCCTGCATCAGAATGTTGAGAAGCGCAACGGAACGTGTTCCAGAATGTGTCTCTTCATAAAGGAAAGTATTAATGATAATGATCATTGTGTTTTCCCTACTAGTGCTTTTAATACATAAAGTAGGATTCGAAAATATGCTCTACACCATGTATGGATACATTTATGAATCACTTGTCATGTTACCAGAACATGACATACCTACAAACTACAAAGGAAGTGATGGTAAACTAAAGTTATGAGGAATCCTAGAAGTAAACTTCACTTAAGATTAGAAAGTAAAGTATTACTGAATATTATCAAGTAAAAGTGGTTACTTGGTTTTTCCAAAGGACCTCAAGGTCATAATGGAAAAGGTGAAAGACAAAGCATGATTCACCACGAATAATGTATTAGGCGAATTCAAAAGCATTTGATTCAGAAGTGCTGAAGTCTAGTGGATTTAATACTAGTAAAGTACTAGTGTCTCGTAAAATAAACTCTCAATTTGATAATTGATCAAGAGATTTTGAAGTTATTCAAAATATTGAGAAGATATGCAATTTGCACAAAATTGAGTGGGAGCTAGAGTGCCTTCCCAAATTATTATGTGTATGACACATTTTTGAGTGGGAGCAATGTAAGTTTTGAACTCAAATATGTAGGTGACATATTTTCAGTAGGAGCTTGACGTAAATTATCATGTGTAAATGACACATTGAGATCAGGAGCACATGTACTAATAAATATTGATTTATAAGGGTAAAGTTGTAAAAGAAAATAATACAACATTATGTTGGAATGTATTCCTAAAAGAGATTCTGAAGTAGTTTTGGAATAGGAAGTGATTATGGAATGGTCCTTGATCATTCGAATTGGGAATGACATTGAGTACAACATCAATGGTTAAAATAATGAAAAAGGATGATCATCATCCAGTATGTTTCGACATAAGTTTTGTCTAAGAAACCATGATGAGAACTCAACATAATGTGATCCAATAAGAAAAGTTCGGAAGTGATTAAGTATGAACCACTAAAAATTCAGCTGAGTTTGTCCACAGTGTCTAATGAGAACTATAGACATGTTTCCAGATCCATGAAGGATGATATACTTGAAAGCATAAAGTGTTATGATATAAGGGCATGTGTTAACCTTAAAAGAATGGAAATCTCTGCATTGAAAATACCGACTTAAGTCAAAGGGGAAGCATGGTGGTGAACATCGAAAATTGCACAGGGTGCACTAGTGTTTCGATGACTACATTTAAAATATAAGTATAAGGATACTACATGATATCATGTATAATGTTGTGGCTAGAGAAGTTCGTCTTCTCATAGAGAGTGTGTCCGAGGGCACAATGCCCATGCGAAAGTTTGCATTGACTGATCTAACGTCACTGATGGCTCCTGGAACCGACCTCACTCTGTTGCCATAACTACTATACATACACAAGATGTTATCATAAGATGATAAAGTATTAATGTTAATTAAGGTGACATTAGTAAGTTGCAAAGGATAGGAGGGCCTATAAAGTCCAGACCTTAGACTCAACCTTTTCCATGAGCAAACATGATAAGAAGTGCTAGATTGTATGGTGCTGATGATTAGTAAGCAAATGCAGCTAGATTATTTGTACTCTAGTGTAAGTGGGAGACTGTTGGAAATATTCCCTAGAGACAAATAATAATATGGATTATTATCATATTTCATAAAGTTTATAATTAGGTTTTATATCATGCTATAACTGTATTGAAAGGAAACGTCAATACACGTGTGATATATAAGCAACCAAGAGTTCCTGGTAAAACTCTAGTCACTGGTTCATTGGTCAATAGATGACCAAGGTTTCATGATCATGTGGCATTTATGCTAGTTGACAATGGAGTCACCTCATTAAGAGAATGAAATGGTGAACATACCTAATCTAAGCATCATGACACGATCATGTCACAAAGTTCAAGTTGTTATGATTAGGAAACATAGTGTCTTATTCCTTAGACCTTGATACCATATTAATCACTATCACCCAAGATTGCCTAGATTGCCTCAAACGTCACTTGGTGAAACGGTGATCATAAAGGTGTGTTTAGGTATTCATAGGGGCATGTAGAGGCCTATGTGTTAAGAGCGGGATTTGTCCATCCGCGTGATGGAGAGATAGTCGAGGGCCCACTCGGAGAAGTTATATCCAACAGTTGCGCAGTGCGTGACTAGGTCACAGGGATATCACTTGTAGGAACGAGTTAAGTAGCATTTTTTGGCAACGAGATTGAACAGGACATGGTGATGTCATTGATCATATCTTTGACAATGCAAGTATCGAAGAGACAAAAGGAATAGCATACTATCTTCATGGTTCAACAACAAAGATTTCGTGGAATGCATAGGGGTCATCATGGGCATCCAAGTCCCGCTGATGATCATTGTTATGAGAGGGATCTCAACCATGTATGGAGTGTTCCCAAACCATGGGGTATCATGCTTAAGGGCTTGATTATGCTCGGAGATATTTTTGGTATTGTTGGAATCACCGAAGAATAGAAAGAGAGAAAATCGGAAGGGTTCCGGGAAAGTCCGGAGGATGTCCGGAATAGGATGGAAGGAGTTCCATAGCCACGAGGATTGAATAATATGTAAGTGAATGCTAAATACTCCCTCCATCCCAAGGCTTAAGGCATATAATTATTTTGAAAAGTCAAGCCATGTAAAGTTTGACCAAACTTTTAGAAAAATCTATTAAGAACTATTATATTATATAGATACCATGTGAAAATATGTTTCATGATGTATGAAAGGGTATGGATTACATAGTGTAAATAGTAATATTTTTCTCTAAAAACTTGGTCAAATTTTAGTTGGTTTGACTTTTGAAAAAACTTATATGCCTTAAGCCTTGGGTCAGAGGTAGTATTGATTTAATCATTTTTATATATTTGTTTAATAAAATAAAAGGAATTAACATGGTCAAATTCAGTATTGGGCAAAAATCCCTAGGGAAAAAGGCCCATGAGGGAAAGACCAAAGGAAGGAAGGAGGGTAGGTGGCCGGCTGGGCATAGGGACCCCGCGTGGGTCCTACTAGGGCCATTGCCGGCAGCGGCCATCCCCCTCTCCCCTCTCTCCCTTGTTTAGTCCCACATGGCTTAGCTAATTAGCTATGGGGTGCCTTTTCCCCCATATATTGAGAGGTATCTTGAGAAAATAAATACACCAATAATCAATAAAAGGTTTCCTCTCTTTTTGGGGAGACCTCCAGTTGATCCTATATCTCTCTCTCCTGTGACCACGGTCCAAAGTCTAGACTGCGCGATCATGAGACTTCTTCACCGCGCAGCGCCATCGTGCTGTGGGATTCAGATCCAGAAGGTCTACTTCCGCAACTGCTGCTGGATCGGAGGAGCGGGAGTCATCGTTAGGCACCGGACATGTGTAACTCCCCACGAGGTTCCACACTTGGGGCACTAGGATTCATTAGAGCCGCAGGAGCCGTTGGACTTCAACATGACCTCGAGGTTAGTGTAGGTATGGCTACATCAATCACGTTCTCCTGAACATTCAACGCTTTTCGGTCTTCAAGGGTAAGTTTCAAAAAGCCCCTCTCGTTACTACATTACTAATAGATAGGTCTTGGCATTAGGGTTCTTGGCATATGAAAAATTTATTGTTTTCAGGCGTGAACCCCTACAATACAAACTTGTCCATCATACACAACTTAAAAACAAATAGTTTGAGATAAAATAACAAATAGTAGCACAATACAATAAGAACAAAATAAAGTTTCAAGATTTGTGCATATGGTGAACCCCGAGAACCCAGCAAAGAACTAATAATCCTAGATAGACTCTACTCTCTTCTCCTCCTTTGGCATCAAAACACCAAAAAGGAACAAGTGATCTCGGCAACGAGCATGAGCACGTGTAGTAGAGTCTTCCTCCTCATCTTCAGCACGATCACCATCACCGTCATCATCAACAGAAATAGGGTCTTCATCGATGTTGTTATCAACAACTAGAGCATACCTAGCCTGGTGAGATCTAGAAATGGCAAACATGAATAGTTGGGAGTATTCAAAACCCTGGAACATCTCATCATCAATAGGAGGCATCACATGGTTCACATAGGGAACATGGTTTGACTCATTTCCAAGAGGAGGGAATGGGATATTTATCTCTGCTAGGTAGGCATTGTGCCTCCTCCTAGTCTCCTTACCTAGCTCAAGGCCCTGATGAGCTACATCATAGGTACCACGCCACATATCCCACAAACTGGTGAAGAACTTGGTAAGACCTTTCTTTGGAGCCGCGGTAGTATCGCAAGAACTAGCGTTGCCAAACTAATGGTCATGCTTGGCCTTGGTCCCTCCCTCATAGTGAGGCATCATCAAGAACATCCAAATACACTCCTCGAAGTGAGAGAGAAAGAAACTTCATGTTCACATGTTGGCCACAGTTTGCGTGTGTCAAAGATTTGTCCCGTGAAGGAACTAGGGTCCAATGATCCCCTGGGTTCGTGAGGGGGATGAACATGTGATTCTGAAGGAGCTCGATAATGGCTACGGCGGCAGATCAAACACACCACAGAGAGTTGACACCGGTTTTTTGGACCCTCGTGAGGAGGTAAAGCCCCTACTCCTGCTTTGTTGTATTGCTCGCATGCCTCGCGAGGTTACAATGGAGGATGAAGGTATAGGGTTTTAGATCTCTAGGATCTCCTCCTTGCAAGGTAGGAGAAGGGATCCTTATATAGGGCGGTGTTGGGCCTCTTCCTCCGGTCCATGGACGGGGAGGGTCACCACAGTGCTGCATCTTTTTGGTGGACTATGTCTTCGGGTATGGACACGCCTTCACCAGTTGGTAAAGTGGCCTCCCTTTTGCCAATTTGTATCCATCCGGCGCTGCCTACTGTCCCCTTGACACCCAAACATCAACAGGTGTGCCCACTACGCTGGGTCTTCGGTCCCCTTGCTGCAAGGAAAGGGTGGTTGGACCGAATCTTCCTTTTCCGAGGCAAATAGTGAGGATGTGATGACCGCTCCCTTTGTCGTGACTCAGCTCGCCCGCTGATTACCTAGCGGCTTTACCGCAGGGCCCAGGGAACGCTCTAAGATACCCTCGAGAGTTTTTGTGGGCGCTTTCGCTTGGGAGATCGCTTCCTCACGAGGGGGACTCTCTCGAGGGCCGCTCCCAACATAGGAGGCAATGAGGGCTCACCAGGGTATGGCATCCCGAGGCGCTGGGAGTTTCCGGCCATCGGGCCGTGCTACCCCACTTGCTAGGGCCCCGACAATATCCCCCGAGTGTTTGACCTGCACGTGTCCCCTGGAGGGCTCGAAGGGGAAAGCGACCAGGATGGCTGGTAGGCCCCAATGCCTGACCACGAAATCATGACCTTGCCCTTCCTTCATCTTGACGGTAGATTCAAGGTACCAGCGGGCTATTAACCGCTAGGCTCAAGTGTGTCGCTCCCGCTTTGACAGTTGCTCCCATGATGCGATGGCGCGTGGGTCCCCTGCAGTTATATCTCATTCTTGGGGCAGTGATACATCCTTTCTGACCCCCTTTATACTGGGTCGTGAACGCGTGAGGTCTCACTCTTTGCCTCGATTCCCTTTCTACTCTGTTACAGGCTTGTGCGAAAACCTTGTTCTTCTAGATGGCGTCTTTGCTTCTCCATGTCGCCGCAGTGGATGAGGCTTCCATGGCTGAGGGTGGGGGTTCTCTCGCCCTCATCTCGCCTCTGGCAGAGGTGGCACCTCCCGCGAAGCGCGGGCGCGTCCGTCCACACGGGAGCGGCCGAGGACAGCGTGGGGGCCGGGGTTCCGGTCCCGACATTGTCCCACCCTTAGTTGTGGAGGCATTGACTAGTGAAGCTCCAGCGAGGCACAAACACGGATGTCCCTGCGGGAGCGGTCGTGGTGGCCGTGGGGGCATGGTGGAAGGTCTGGCGCCAAGACCGAGCCCGAGTCCCCGATGGATGTCGTCTAGCAGCCCCCGCCCATGGTGATCAATATAGAGGACAACCCCGAGCCTGCTAGGGTGATCAATTTCATCGTCATTCTCGGCAACTCTGACTGGTTCGTCAAGGTGAGGATCCCATCCCGCTTCGCCCTAGGAGTCATGGTAGATCTTCCGACGGAGGTGGAGCCGTAGCACAATGGCGGGTACCAAAGGTGGCGGGTGAGCATGGAGACCCTTCCGCTCGATGAGATGTACCTCTGGGATGGTTGGAACCAATTTCTCGTTGCTCACCACATTCAGCGCAGTTCCGTGCTATGGTTCCGCTACGTCGGGGGGGAGGGGGACTTCTCCGTCTCGGTGTTCGACACCCTGCTATGCTGGGTGGCCTACCCGGCGTACCTCCCTTAAGGAGATGAGGTCAGGCTCGTACCGCGTCCGCTGCCTTGACTCTGGAGCCGCGAGTATTTTGCTAGTGTAGGTGCTGCATCCTTTGGTACTCTGTTCCCATGTTGGGTTTGCGAGGTTTTATGTATGTAAGCGGATATTCGTGCTTGTTATTTCTTCCTTTGTATATTTTGTTGTAATGCTTCGAGCTTTGATGTATACTATGCGTGTCTGGCCCGGTACCAAAAACAACGACTGTAAGGCGTGGCGTGTTTTCTGGTGAAGCCACGAGGATAAACTGGGTCAGGAACCATGGTTGAGGTAGCTCACGGCCAAGGAATAGGCCGTGAGTTTAGAGCTCGACATGTTAGGTCCTCACGATCTTGGGCCATGGAGGGGCAGTGCGTCTCGAGCTATCGCGAGGATAAACTGGGTCAAGAACCATGGGTGAGGTAACTCATGGCCGACGAATGGGCCGCGAGTTTAGAGATCGACACTTTAGGTCCTGACGAGATGCCCCGTAGACCTTACTAGGAGAGGGCCATAGGGAAAGGCATGCACCGCTAGAGGCCCGTGCGCACGCTGCACGAGGATCTCAGGCAACAGAAACCGTGTAGCGAGGTAACTCATGGCCGGGCCTGTCCCGTTAGTTCAGGGCTCGACACTTTAGGCTCTGATGCTGATAGGGGACTGGCCCTATGAAGGGTACCGTCCCTAGCCCCCACTCGTGCGAAGTCTGTGAGAGAAATCCAGAGGTGCAGTTTTTTGGAGAAACGCTTTTTCGAAAAAAAACCAAATAGCCAAGCGTGCGCGCAACACAACATTCGAGGGAGCGCCGACAGTACAGGATTATTACAAATGCCATCATGGCTTGCACGTAGTCTAACGAGAGGCAAAACTGTAAGGGGTGAGGATTTTTAGGGGTTCACGTTCAAAAAGTCGTGGAGCCAGGAGCACCATTCGGAGAGGTTCGTCCACCTTCCAGCAGCCCGGCCTGCGGGCTCATCCGTCCGCTTAGTTGCCAACGTGTGGGTACCAGGTGTGATGGCTCAATGCATGACACCCAGAAAAGTGCTGGTGCGTGGTTGATGTAGAGCTCGTTGGGAACCCCAAGAGGAAGGTATGATGAGCATAGCATCAAGTTTCCCTTAGTTATGAAACCAAGGTTTAATTGAACCAGTAGGAGCAAGTAAACACCCCAAAGGTGTTACTAGCTGAGCTTTGGCAGGGCGCACTACCGGTGCTAGTAGCAACGTGGAGACCTGCACAACACAACCACAGAACTTTGTCCCCAACTTGCGATGAGGTTGTCAATCTCACCGTGTTTTGCGGAAAACAAAGGATTAATCGTATCGAATGGAAAGAAGTAAAATTTTGCAGAAAGTAAACACAAAGAAGTGCAAGATTGTAGATTGTATGTAAAAGACAAGGACCAGGATCCATAGTTCACTAGAGGTGGCTCTCCTTAAGATAGATAACATGTTGGGTGAACAAATTTTAGCGGGGCAATTGACAAACATCGAGAAAGCAATACATGCATATACTAATCATCTTTACTCCTTTGAGACTTGATTGGGCATTACAACATTATACATAGACCGCCATCCAACTGCATCTATGACTAATAATCCACCTTCAGGTTATCATCCGACCCCCCTCCAGTATTAAGTTGCAAGCAACAGATTATTGCTTTACGAACTGCGTGTAAAGTAAACAATATGATTGTTCTATGAACAAAGGATTGTTGTTTTCTCCCTATTAGCAACAACATATCTAGTACCTTAGAGATTTCTGTCACTTCCCCAGATTACCAGAGGCATGAACCCACTATCGAGCATAAATACTAACTCTTGGAGTTGCTAGCATCTACTTGGCCAAGATAGCTACTAACAATGGAAAGCATGCAAGATCACAAATAACAAAGACATGATAGAATCAATAATCAATCTGAAATAACATCTCAATATCCATCGGATCCCCGCAAACACAACATGCAGAATTACAAATAGATGATCTTGATCATGAACGGAGCTCACAAGATCTAAACATGAAAGCACAAAGGAGGAGAACCAGCCATCTAGCTACTACATGGATCCGTAGTCCAAGGATGAACTACTCACGCATCACACCGGAGGCTTGCATGGTGATGAATAAGGCCTCCAAGGTGAATTCCCCTCTCCGGCAGGGTGCCGGGAAGAGCTTCAGATCCCTCCCGATCTAGGGATGGAGATGACGGCGGCTACAGACTCTTTCGTGGATTTTTGATCGAGTACTTAGGGTTTTCGTCCAGAGGGCATCTTATAGGCGAAAGGGGAGACCGAGGGGGTGCCAGGGGCCACCACACCACCCCCTAGCGCGGGCCCAGCCTGGCCGCGCGGCCAGGTGGTGTGGCCGGCCTCTGGCCCTTCTCCGTCTTGTATTCTGGCACTTGATGACTTCTGGAAAAATATGCACTTTGGCTTTTGTCCCGTCCAATTCCGAGAATATTCATTTTCTGACTTTCCTGGAACCAAAAACAGCAGAAAACAGGCAGCTGGCACTGTGGCTCTTGTTAATAGGTTAGTCCAAGAAATCATATGAAAAGTACTCCAAAGTTGGAACAAAACACAAGAAAGTGGATACAACCAAGCATGGAACATCAAAAATTATAGATACATTTGCAATGTATCAAGGTGTCATACGCGTTCTGGGTACAGTCCATGGGGAAGTCCGGGGCCCGCACGTCATCGCCGTCCTCGGGAGACACCTCATGCCTCATGAGGATGGATGGGGGTGCTCCCGAGATCCTCTTGAGGTCACATGCACCGGCCATGTCCTTCCCCTCGCGAGGCGGGAACAGTGCGGCTGCTTCCCTCTTTGCCATGGCATTCCCCTATGCCATCATGTGCTTCCTCCTGGTGGAGCCGCCGACGTAGTCCAAGGTATCCACATCCTCGGGATAGGTGGCGGGAGTGGTCTTGTAGGCGTGCTCCAGGGAGCGTGAGGCTTCCACCTTGTCGCAACTGACCGTGATGACTCTGCCGCTGTTGCCAGGCATCTTGATCATGTTGTAGGCGTGGTGAGTGGCGGCCATGAACTTGGCCAGCGCAGGGTAGCCGAGGATGACATCGTACGGGAGGTTGATGTGTGCCACATCGAAATCAATGAGCTTCGTGCGGTAGTTGTCGCACATTCCGAACGTGACGGAGAGGCGCACATGCCTGATGGGTATGGAGGATCTGCTGGTCACTCCGAAGAACAGCATGGTCGGCATCAGCCTGTCATACGACACCTGTAGCTGGGCGAAGGTCTCCGTGGAGATCACGTTTAGGCCCGCGCCTCCGTCAATGAGGGTCTTTGCAACCGCAATGTTGTTGATGGTGAGAGTGCAGATCAGGGGGAGTGTGCCCACTGGCCTGGTGGAAACTGGGTGGTCGCTAGCGTCGAAGGTGATGGCACACTAGGACCACTTGAGCTTCATTGAAGGGATTTATGGTTTGGCGGCTGTGACCTCGCGAGTGAGTATCTTGAAGTGCCGGTTCAACGTTGGAGCCTAGGAGCCACCAAGGATGCAGGCTATGGCACCTTGCGGCACTTGGTTGCCCCCGGGGTCCTCGGTACGTCCTTTCTCCTAGGGGTGCGGGTGCTGTTGTGTAGCATTGGCTTGGTGGCCTGCCGGAGGGGTATCGCGTCCGCCGGAGTTGTTGTTCCAGTGGTCGCCTCCTCGGTTTCCCCCGCCTTAGCTGCCTCGCTCGTCGCTCAGCCTCCCCTTCCTCTGGCCGCTGCATAGGTCGCGGAGATTCTTTAGCTCGCAGCAGTTGTTGGTGGGGTAGCCTGGTTTCTTGTGGAAGTGGCAGTATGAGCTATCATCCCGCTCCTGCTTGCTAGTCCCCTCGCGAGGGCTCTTCCGATCTGGCTCTGCTGCCAGGACAGTGGCGGTCTTATGCTAGGATCCTTATCCTTACCCTTGGACGAGCCTAAGGCCTGGGGGTGGTTTCTGCCTCAGCGAGGCCAAACATTCACCCCGCCTCTGCCTTGGCGCACTTCTTGGCCATGACGAAGAGCTCGGCGGTGGTGGTGAGGCACTCACCCCAAATCCCGATCTTTTCCCTCATCTTGACATCCTTCACGCCCTCGGAGAAAGCGGTGATGACGTTGGAGTCTGAGATTTTAGGGATCTTGTTGCGAACTCGACTGAACCTCTCCAGGAACTTGAAGAGGGTCTCTCTAGGCTGCTGGCGTATCTGGCGGAGGTCATAGTAGGTGAGTAGGCACTCATAGGTTCCCTTGAAGTTGGAGACGGAGAGGGAGCTGAGCACCGCCCATGAGTCGATCGACTCTTCGGGGAGGTTCATCAGCCAGGTACTGGCCGTCTCCTTCAGGCACAGGGGAACCAGTTTGCCATGACACGGTCATCTCCTTCCGCCGCTTCGACGCCCGTGGTGTAGAGCTGGACAAACTCGCACGGGTTGGTGGTGCCGTTGTAGTGTGCCGGCGTCTCCGGGCGGAACTTGTGAGGCCAGACCACGCGGCAGAGGCTCTTGGTGAAGGCGAGCAAGCCGTTGGCCTGGACCGTCTTGTCGTTAGCGAGGGCCACACGGTTCTACTGCCCCGTGGCGGTTATTTCCTCGATGAGGCGGTATTCGCGCTCACGCGGTGGCGCCGTGGCCACGGGAGGTGAGATGATCTAGCAACTATTCGCGGGCGGTGGAGTGGCGTTATCCGGCTTGGCCGCATCCCCGGGTCGGCGAGGCAGGTGTGATCCCCCAGCCCCCAGCTCCCCGCCCTCGAGCCAAGCCCCCGGGCCCTTAGGGGAGAGGATGGCAACGTCGAGGAGTTTGGCAATCCGGTCGCGCCACCTCTCCCGGCCCTACTCAGCCGGTGGGTGGTCCAGGAGCTCACACACCATACGCTTGGCGGCCTTCGGGATGAGCTGCACGGGGTGGCCGCGGGAAGACACGGTGTAGGAGAGCGATGTGACACCACGCAAGGAAGGAGCAGGCTCCTGCGACGGGCTGTAGGAGGAGTCCCCGTCATCCTCCATCCACGGGACTTGCTCAGACGCGGCGTGCTGCGGAGCCAGCTCCATCTGGGCCTTGCTTGCCGCACAATGGAGGGCTTGCTTGGCGCGTGTCTCGTTGCTGGCTGACATGTTGCCAAGGTCGTCGAAGGTCTTGAAAGCGCACCTCAGCCCCTACCTGGTGCGCCAAATGTCAGAGATTTGTCCCTCGAAGGAACTAGGGTCCAACGATCCCCTGGGTTCGTGAGGGGGATGAACACACGATTCCCAAGGAGCTCAGTGATGGCTACGGAGGCGGAGCAAATGCACGACAGAGAGTTGACACCGGGTTTTTTTACCCAGGTTCGGGACCCTCGTGAGGAGGTAAATCCCCTACTCCTGCTTTGTTGTATTGCTCGCGTGCCTTGCGAGGTTACAATGGAGGATGAAGGTCTAGGGTTTTAGATCTCTGGGATTTCCCCCTTGCAAGGTAGGAGAAGGGATCCTTATATAGGGCGGTGTCGGGCCTCTTCCCCTGGTCCATGGATGGAGAGGGTCACCATAGTGCCTCCCCTCGAGGCGCTGGTCTACAAGACTACTTTTTGGTGGACTATGTCTTCGGGTCTGGACGCGCCTTCACCAGTTGGTAAAGTGGCCTCCCTTTTGCCAGTTTGTCTCCATCTGGTGCTGCCTACTGTCCCCTTGACACCCAAACAGCAACTGGTGTTCCCACTATTTTGGGGTCTTCGGTCCCCCTTCTGCAAGGAAAGGGTGGTTGGATCGGATCTTCCTTTTCCGAGGCGAATAGTGAGGATGCGGCGACCGCGCCCTTTGTCGCGATTTGGCCCACCCGCTGATTACCTAGCGGCTTTATAGCAGGGCCCAAGGCAAGCTCCAAGACACCCTCGAGAGGTTCTGCAGACGCTTTTTCTTGGGAGATCGCTTCCTCACAAGGGGGACCTTCTCGAGGGCCGCTCCCTATGTAGGAGGTAACGAGGGCTCGCGGGGTGATGGATCCAATATTAGCCATCTTCCACTGTGTTTGAACATTGTTTTTGGTCAAGCAATTGCAAAACAAACTCTCAGTCCTTGCCACTAATGACTAATAATTGTAAAGATATGCAAAACCTCTCTTTGAATTATGTTGTGCAGGAAATCACGACTTTTAATGCAAAATAAGGAGTCATAATGAAGGATTTTGAGGAAGTACACACGACCAAGTAATTAGGAAGCTATGCCAGGGCATCAGCATGCTTAACGACCACTGGTACGGGCAGGGCCCGCCTGTACCAAGTGGTGATGGCTTTGTCTCGTCAAACCCTACAACTTTCGTGAAGACGCCTATATATTTTGAGGATCCAGCTGCCGGCTAGAGAGCCGCCATTCTCATATTACATCACAACACCACCAAAGGAGATCCAAAACATTGTTCTTCCATTGTTCATCACTTCCACCATCCATCCATCCACTAGCCATAGCCATTACTTTGTACTTTAGATCTCTTTGTGATTTGGTGACCATTGTAAGAATATTTGATTTCAACCTAAGCATTTTGTATGATGTTTTCTATCTCTGATCTATTTGTTATGAGTGACTAGTCCTCACGGGCTACGGGTTGGGGAGAAACCTCGCAGTAATTATGTGCATCTAGATCATGGGAGTATTGTATTTTGTTTGCAATTGCGATTTGTATCTTTTGTTTCTTCGTCTCTTGTCTCGATTTGTGGACTTGTAGGTACCCAAGATCCCATATATTGATAAAGCCTTGAGGTGAGATACTTAGCTAGCGGCGATCTCATAGGAACCTTAGTGACGGAAAGGGTAGTATGGTCTTCACTTAGCGCCCCATTCGGGATCAACAACAACATCACCACTTAAAGCTTTGATATGTGTTTTACACTTAATAATCGTTTGTAACCCGTGGCTTCGGTGTGCACTCGGTTGGATTAAAAGTCTATTGTTATGCCCGCTGCATCACGTGAGCTCTAGAATATTAGGATGTGTTTCCCACAAGAGATTATCTCCATTCAAACATTATACATGACTATGCTTATTATTATCTTTTATCCCATTTGATGTCTAGGTGCAGGTGGATCTTCAACCCGGGCCTATCTCCATCCATTGATTCAAACCCATTATGAAGTAAACTAGATTGGTCTGGTAAACTAAGGTAAAATGAACAAACAAAGTCTTGTAGACGTGTCCTTTTTATTTCTTTTTAGCATTTCTTTCTGAGGTTTGATTAAACCTAGGTCTTTTAGGGAAAAAGCTATTATACTATATCACGGATCAAAGGTATCAATCCTTTTTCTAGCGCCGTTGCCGGGGAAGCAATTTTGCTATCCTGGTGAGGTCACTAGAGACCTTATTTTAGTTTTATTATTGGTTGTAGTTTAATTCTTATTATTAGTTTACTTTCTTGTTATCAATTTAAAAACCCAAAAAAAATTAGTTACATGTTATTCGTTTTCATTACTTAAAAAATACCAAAAAGATAAGAGCCATGGCTGAAAAGAGATTAGGGGAGTATGGTACTCCCACTAATGATTTTATTCGTGCACCCATCACTCAGCCCGTAGTTGATGCGTAAACATATGAAATAAAGCCTAACCTTTTTAAGTTTGGTTCAACAAAACCAATTTGGGGGCTCATCTGCTGAAGATTCAGGTTTGCACTTAAATACTTTTACTGAAATTTGAGAGATGATGCGTATTAAGGATGTAGATCCAAATGTTGTTAAACTAAGATTGTTTCCTTTCTATCTTAGAGGAAAGGCTAAGGATTGGTTGCTAGCTCTACCAAAGGGCACTATTAAATCTTGGGAGGAATGTACTAATTTATTTATGACTAAATTCTTTCCCCCAGCTAAGACTATGCAGCTAAGATCCAACATTATAAGCTTTAGACAAGAAGACCGTGAGCCACTAGCGCTTGCGTGGGAAAGGATGAAAGAAGTCGTAATGAACTATCCTAGTCATGGGATGGAAGAGTGGCTTATATTACATTTGATTTATAATAATGGTCTTAACCCAATGTCTAAGTCTATGCTAAATACTACAGTAGTAGGAATGGTCATGGGAAAGCAAGTGAGTGTTGCAAAGAAGTTACTTGATGATATGCAAAACAACCATGACCAATGGCATGTGGAAAGAACCTCGAAGAGAGTAAGTTCAATTAGAGAGGTAAATAATGAAGAGCTTACATCTAAGGTAGATGAGTTGCTTAGCTTAGTAAAGGGTAAAGAAGACACCCAAATTAATGCTATCACAACCGATGTTAATGATGTAATTTTATAGCTTGCATTCCTTTTAATCCTACATGGAAAAATAATTTCTTCTAATGTTCAAAAATATCATGCTAATCCTGTAGGAGCTCCTTATAATGATTATTATAATACTAATGGAGCAAATCATGGCAATATCCCATTTGATCAAACTATTAGAACATTTATACAAGCTCAAACCGAGCAAAATAATATGCTTATTAAAATCACGGAGAACCATAAAAGTAGTATAGGGAAATTATCTAACCATGTCGTTGCAATTAGAAATGATGTGCAGGCTCTACATGAAAGGACAAAGACCGTGGATGCTCAGCTGGGTAAGGTAGCTGAGAACCAAGCTCTCATAGTAGCAAAGTTTGCTGGAAAACCCAAGCCAAATCCAGTAGAAGACCTCAAGATGATGATGGTGGTGACCAATGAAGAAAAACCTGAAGAGCTGGATTATAGAAACACGCCAACACCGGAATATACCATGGAACATCTATGGAAGATGATCACCGGAAAGAATCTAGGTACAAAACAAGGTAATGATGCTATGTACCAACAATTTATACAACAAGTAGCATCTAAAGTTTGCGATTTAGAGATGGAGTATAAAAGACTAGCAGATAAGCTTCCTGCTAAGCTAGATGATATATTTGCGCCCACTATTAAAATTAAGTTGGGAGTCAATGAGGTATCCGCACTTTGTGATCTTGGTGCAAGCGTCTCAACAATTTCCAAAAGCTTATTCGATAAACTAAACTTGGGGCCATTTGTTACAATTGAATTGAGAATCCATCTAGCTGATTCAACTTATAAACAAGCTATTGGGATCAAATAAAATATAGTTGCTGAAATTAAAGGTAATCCCGATCTTATTGATCTTGTTATTGTGGACATGCCTGAAGATCCCATAGCACCTATAATTCTTGGTAGGCCATTCCTAAGAACTATTAAAGCTTTGATTAATTTACATGAAGGGAATGTGAGAATATGGCTACCATCTAGAGATCCTTTTATAGTCTACTTCCCTAGGAAAAATAAGGCCAAGCCTAATGATGATGATGGTGTAATTACTTTGAAAGCCAAATACTTTGGAGTGGGTGTTCCACTTCACAAACCTAAGTGATTTCCATCAAGGTCAACCTAATTGACCTTAACTAGAAGCACTTCATGGGAGGCAACCCATGTGAAATAAATTTTTCTTTATGTCTTAGTTTTTGTTGTGTTAGTTTTGTTTTTGTTTTTAATAAAGAGTGTTTAAGAAGACCTATGGAGAGAGGAGAAGAAATAAGGTAATCCTCTATATTTTGTAGCTTGGGGAGAAACCTCGCAGCAATTATGTGCATCTAGATCATGGGAGTATTGTATTTTTGTTTGCAATTGAGATTTGTATCTTTTGTTTCTTCGTCTCTTGTCGCGATGTATGGACTTGTAGGTACCCAAGATCCCATAGACTGATAAAGGCTTGAGGTGAGATACTTGGCGAGCGACAATCTCATATGAACCTTAGTGACAAAAGGGTAGTATGGTCTTCGCTTAGCGCCCCATTCCGGATCAACAACAACATCACCACTTAAAGCTTTGATCTGTGTTTCACACTTAATAATCATTTGTAACCCGCGGCTTCGGTGTGCACTCGGTGTTGGGTTCGCAGCATAGAAAACAAAAAAAAATCTACAATGGGAACTATACGCCAAGATCTATCTACTAGATACAAGCAACGGGTGGATAAACATCCATGGAGAACTTACCCTCGAAGACAACAAAACTTTGTTAACGAGATGGAACTCGTGGATGATGTAGTCGTACACTTGCCGATCTCAAGATCGTGATGAAGTCCAGCAGGTCCGGCTCCAGCACGTCCTTCAGATCCAGCTCCAGCAAGTCCAGCACCACCAAGTCCATCACCGAAAAGTAGCGATGCATCCGTGATCGCACACATGTCTGGTACCCCGACAACCTCCATCCCTCGCTCTAGCAAAGCAGCGGAAGCAGCAACTCCTTTCTAGATAAAGCCACCGGGAACATGTATCTTGCTAAGCCGAGACCATGGGGGAATAATACTAGAGGGGGAGAGAGATCCTTCACGAGGAGGTGTGAGTGTGAAGGTGTGAGAGGGGGGCCTTTTGTAGGAGGAGGGGAGGGTACCCTCCCCATGGCCGACGCCTCAAGGGGTGACCCTTCACCTCCTCATTCATGTGGTGGTAACTCCCTCCACATAAATTTGCCCCTTCACATTCTCTTTTAAAGTCTCCACTTTAAATGCATTAAATTTCTCCAAATTTAATGCTCTCTCATTTCATAAAACTCTTTTATTAATTTTATTCAGAATTTTGTTAATTACTTTAATTAACAAACATTCACATAAAACCCCTTGCAACATTTCAATATTACATGCAGAACCAATTTCAGCAATTTCACCCGAAACAGTTTCGGTGTCTATTGAAATAATTCCAGCGCTTTCTTAAATCTTTATCTGAAACATATTTGCTCCAAATGGTGTCAGTATCCCTTAAGCGTGTCACCCTACGGTTCACGAATAATGCAGACATGATCGAGACCCCTCTCAGATCAATAATCAGAAGCGGGACCTGGAGATCCATACTGACTCCTACATATTCAACGATGACTTATGTGATCGTGAGAACCTTTAACGCTAGTAACTAAATCCCTTTGTCTCATGATATATTACATGTCCGAGATTCGATCATCGGTATCTCCATACCTAGTTTGATCTCGTTGTCGACATGCACTGTTTTCTCGTTCTCGTGATATAACATTCTAGTGATCACATCACTTGCTTGCATGCTATCTTAATGTGATATTACCGAGAGGGCCTAGAGTATATCTATCCGTCATCGGGATGTAAAAATCCCACTCTTGATCCATGAGCCTCAACATAACACCTTTGTAGCACTGAACCCACCTTTATAGTCACTTTGTTACGGTGTGACGTTTGATGTTATCAAGATACTCTTCCGGTGTCAACAATTAACATGATCTCATGGTCTAAGGACTAAGATTACTTCGTATGATGTTATAGTAATATAAACATAATGACTCTGATCGTAATGCTATACTTCGGATGAATGTTCATCACATCATTCCACCAATGTTGTGACCTTGTTATTAACAACATCCAATGTCCATGATCAGGAAACCTTGATCATCTTGTTAATCAATGAGCTAGTTTATATGAGAGGCATTACTAGGAACTTTGTATTTTGTTTATTAAACACACATGTATCAATGTTTCCAATTAATACAATTATAGCATGCAAAATAAACATTTATCATAAACATGGAATAAGATAATAACCACTTTATTATTGCCTCTCGGGCATATTCCCTTCAGTATCCCACTTGCACTAGATTCAATAATCTAGTTTGTAAACTTGTATATACAACACCTACGTGTTGAATATACGCGTTTTCTAGTGGTTAACATAATCTCCAGATCTGGCACTTTCAGGTCCGTGTGTATTTGCATGTCTTTGCGTCTCTACGCATCACTCATTCTCAAATCTGATGGCATTGTATAAATTTGGTCCTTTGGTGAGACCTTTAGTTCGTTCGGGTTGAAATATGTTGATATTATTGTCATACAATATATCTTCATAGTATTAGCCCACTTTGAACCACACCTAGTTTGATAGCAAACTTCTTAACACAAATGCCCTCCTTTGCTGCTACTATAGCAGTCATATACTTAGCCTTTTGTTGTAGTATCCGTCACAATGTTTCAACTTTGGAACTTATCCAAATCCATCATGGGACATCCTTTCCATTACATTGTGCCACCCATAGTCTAAATTGAGATAAATTTAATTTGTATCTTGTGACAAAACTAGTATCAATGTAACACTTTACAATGAACTACCTTTAACTATTTGTCACTTATACATGATATATTCTTAGTTCTTCCAAAGCTCATAAGAACATCTTTACTATTGTCCAATGATCATCTTTATGAATCATTCTGGTATGTGCTCATAACATTTAGAACATAGGACATTCTGGATATATACATATCACGGTATAATCGATCAAAATCTTCATGTGATTTTACTCACCAAGTGTTGAAACACTAGAATCTTGATACAATCCTTTCCATGCAGCAAGCTTTATTGTTGTTTCTATATTGAACCATTTCACTATCTCATATATGTATGTCTGGCACAACCATATTAGCGCCTCAATCTATCCATATAGATATTAATGCCAAATATTCCGGTTTTGCCCAAGTCTTTCATCGAAATCTTATTTTAATGAAATTCTTAACTTGTGTCAATACAAGATACATCATTTCCAATAAACAATATGTCCTCTACATAATGTATTAGAAATACATCTCAGCGCTCCCACTTAATTTTTTGCAAATGCAAGCATCTTCATCATCTCCGATGAATTTAAACTCTTTTAACAGTTTCATCATGGTAAAGATTCCAACTCCGCTATGCTCACTTCAACTATTGAAGTTTGCATGCCCTTTTAGAACCCTTTGAATTAACAAAACCCTTCGGACCATGTCATGTACACGTCCTAGGTAACCGTTCTATTAGAAGAACCTTGTTTTGTTTATTCAACTACCATATACCAAATTATATGTAGTGGTTGCTACATTAATCCGTCAAGACTAAATATCGCTATGAAAGATCAAATCTTGTCATAGTCAACTCCTTGAACATTGCCGTAAACTTATTTTCGACATGTTGACTATTTCATAGATGTTAAATATCCATGTCTATTTCTTTATAGATCCAAACATGACCGATAGGCTTTACGCCTTTTCAGAGGGTCTTCCAAATTTAGAAACTTGATTCTCGTGTATGGATACTATCACGGATTCTATGACTTCTAGTTATTTTATGGAGTCAGGGCCCATCATCGCTTCTTTGCATGCAGTCGGTTCATCATTGTCAAAACAATAACGACTTGTTTATCAAATATCACTATTTTATTCTTACCGACCCATACGGTGCAATATGAACTCTAATCTCCGAGATTACAACCTTTGTAATCACGGGAGCCATGAGCATTGTGGCCGCCACCGGGACACTTTCCGGCGCTGCGCTACTTAACACATATAGCTAAGGTTCAACAACCTTATCAAAGTTCTATTGTCCTCCCACTTAACTTTTCGCGAAAAATTCCTTCTCAAGAAACTTGATGTTCCAAGTAACAAACTCTTTTGTCCTCGGTGTTATGGAGAAATTCCCAACAAATTCTTTGGGATAACCTACAAAGACGTGCTTATCCGACTTTGGTTGTAAACATCATACCAAAATTTAAGAAAAGACAATTCGGGTTTTATCCCAAACCCTAACTTATATGGTGTCATTTCAACGGATCACGATGGTACTCTTTTTAGTGTAAAAGCGGTAGTCTCTAAAGCTTTAATCCTTAAATCATAATGGCAGTTTTATAAATGACACCTTTGATCTTACCATGTCAAACAAGGTTTGATTTGATCTCTCGAACATACATACTCTTGTGGTTTATCGGGAAATGCAAATTCATGGAATAATTCCTGAAATCTTAGGTGTTTTGCTAAACCTGTAACTTAAATATCTTACTTTATGATCTAATCATAAACTCTTTTACTTTCTTGTTACAATGATTTTTCACTTCATCTTGAAAGTATTTGAACAATTTTCAAATGTTTCATACTTCTTCCTTATCAAGTAAATATATAGATATATTCACTTAAATTTCTGGAGAAAGGATATGAAGCAAAAGGATCCATCGCATATGGATACACATAATGGACTATATACATCAACATGCATAATATCCAATAAGTTAGTCATCCGTTCCTCTTTGGCCTATGAACGGAGTTTCAATTATCTCGACGAAAGTTTCACCAGCGTCTATTGATCAAAATCAAAAGACTCCAAAAATCCATCAACATGGAGTTTCTTCATGTTTACTTTCCAATATAATTCAAACTGCGATGTCACTTCATAAGTGATCTTCCAATCATTTGTCTTACGATATTTTAGCAATAATATTTATGGATGTGATTTCTCCAACTAGACTTGTAAAAGTTCATCCATCCTTTATGGAATACGGTAATTATTTGAACAACCATTGTTCTTGTAATACCGGAACAAAATAACAATTATTAAAAAAAATCTTGAAGGCTAGGTTTGACGACAACAAAAACACAATAACACTTTATTTGTTTTCGATGATCATCATCACTTATTCTCTTGCTAGTTACTTAGGCCATTGCAGTTCATGAATTGCATTGTCCTGTATGATACTTCATACCAACCAATTCGGTATCCAATACCGGTATCCAATACCTAAGAACCACATTGTTTAACAAGCAAAGGATACAACCATAACATGTATATCTTCTATATACCTAAGCTGGACATCTCCAAATTTTCTTTTCTGCCAAATATTTTATAGATTCTCTTTCAGCAATTCCTTTTCCTTTTAAAAGAATCTATCAACATCAATAGTGGTGTCATTCACATGACACATATTACAAAGTGTATATAGTCAAATACTAATACCTTTGGACTTGCACTTTGAAGTGAATCACCATCATCAAATGTTTGGTGTTCTTTCAAAAATCCATTATGTAGTAATCTATTAGTGTAGTAAACATTTTACTTACATCTTCTATTCATCCTTAACATGACAACTTTCATGATCAAGCTACTATAGCCTATAAGGAAGAATCACGAGTATAATGTTAGTTCCCAAAACCTTTTTGGGAGATCCGGATGCTTAGCATCTCCATCATTCACAAATTCTCATACAATATGAGAACATGTATTTTGCTAAATTATACTCTATCATAATGCAACCAAAAACATTGTTTCAGATATCACAATATCTTCCACACATGATGGTTTCTGAAACAATTTTTCAGCTCCTAGATAATCTTGATATTAAAACAACTTTTGAATATCAAAAATCATGGAGGCAAACATGATACTTTAGATACTAACATTGGAATTCTTACTCTTGATTTAATACTACTTATTAAACTTCATGGAGTAAATAGAGTTTGCTGAAAGTTTGCAATAGGACTTCTAAACTTTTAAATTGACATTCAAAACAATACGGTACCAGTTCGTAAAGTAAATATCCAGAATTCTATAGTTCTATTATCTCAATTAAAACTAAGCATAAGGTAGTGAACATACGCTAATGACTACAACAAATTATGAAAATTCACTTCGATTTAGTTTATGACAAATTGAGTTCGACTAATACAAATTAGAAATGAACTCCCACTCAAAAACGACATCCCTCGTGCCTTTTTGGTGATTACATGAAGCAAATCCACTACACCAAGTCCGATCATCACGTGAGTCGGTGTAGCTTCAAAGGCGAGCATCAATATGGCCATCACATCAACTATATGACTCACGCTTAACCTTTCGGTCCGTGTTCCGAGGCCATGTCTGTACATGCTAGGCTCGCCAAGTAAGAACCTTAGTACTCGCATGTGTAAAACTATCTTACACCCGTTTGTATGAAAGCGCAGAGTCGAGTACACCCGATCATCACGTGATTTCTCGAAACACGATCCATAGAACGTTGCATACTTAAGGAAGAACACATTTTATCTTGATATTTAAATGAGGGATCATCTTATAATGCTACTAAAATGCCAAAGAAGCAATATAAGATGTGAACATCATATGTGTAAAGTGGGATGATATGGTCCATGCATTTGATCACCATCATATGCATCGTGGTATGATCTCTATCATTCCTTTATGTGTAAGGCCAAGGTCTATGGAACTTACACGTTAGGTGTGTTGTAAGAGTATCAACTATACATCAACTTACAACATTACCATATGATGACACTAGCCCAACAACGATCTAAAATAGACGCCTCTAATTTATCCATTGCAAGTTTTACGTGGCTTAGGGCTTTCAGAGATAGAACCGGTCTTACCTACAAACATGGAACCACAACGAGGATAACCAAGTTATTAGCAACTCGTTGTAAATCAGATATTGACTATAGTAGGAGAGACAGACACCCGCCAACCACTTATGCAAAACTAGTTGCATTTCAGTCGTGGAACCGGTCTCATGTGCGATGACATGTAAGGTTGGTCCGAGCCGCTTCATCTCACTATGCCACCAATATCCAAGAAACATGAAAGATGCAATAACATGATTATCATCGCCCACATATAAACATATGTGTAATACCCGTGCAAAGCACCTATGCATAGATCAGGCTCTGATACCACAGTTGGGTTCACAACATAGAAAATAAAAAATTTCTACGATGGGAACTATACGCCAAGATCTATCTACTAGATACAAGCAATATGTGGATATACATCCATGGAGAACTTATCCTCGAAGACAACAAAACTTTGTTAACAAGATGGAACTCGTGGATGATGTAGTCGTACACTTGCCAATCTCAAGATCGTGATGAAGTCCAGCAGGTCTGGCTCCAGCACGTCCTTCAGATCCAGCTCCAGCAAGTCCAGCACCACCAAGTCCAGCACCGCAAAGCAGCCGTGCATCCATGATTGCACACACGTCCGGTACCCCGACAACCTCTGTCCCTCGCTCCAGCAAAGCAGCGGAAGCAGCAACTCCTTTCCAGATAAAGCCACCGGGAACATGTATCTTGCTAATCCGAGACCATGGGGGAACAATACTAGAGGGGGGAAGAGATCCTTCACGAGGAGGTGTGAGTGTGAAGGTGTGAGAGGGGGGCCTTTTGTAGGAGGAGGGGAGGGTACCCCTCCCCATGGTCGGCGCCTCAAGGGGTGACCCTTCACCTCCTCATTCATGAGGTGGTAACTCCCTCCACATAAATTTGCCCCTTCACATTCTCTTTTAAAGTCTCCACTTTAAATGCATTAAATTTCTCCAAATTTAATGCTCTCTCATTTAATAAAACTCTTTTATTAATTTTATTCATAATTTTGTTAATTACTTTAATTAACAAACATTCACATAAAACCCCTTGCAACATTTCAATATTACATGCAGAACCAATTTCGGCAATTTCACCCGAAACAGTTTCGGTGTCTATTGAAATAATTCCAACGCTTTCTTAAATCTTTATCAGAAACATATTTGCTCCAAATGGTGTCAGTATCCCTTAAGTGTGTCACCCTACGGTTCGCGAATAATGCAGACATGATCGAGACCCCCTCAGATCAATAATCAGAAGCAGGACCTGGAGATCCATACTGACTCCTACACATTCAACGATGACTTATGTGATCGTGAGAACCTTTAACGCTAGTAACTAAATCCCTTTGTCTCGCGATATAGTACATGTCCGAGATTCGATCATCGGTAACTCCATACCTAGTTTGATCTCGTTGCCGACATGCACTCTTTTCTTGTTCCCGTGATATAACATTCTAGTGATCACATCACTTGCTTGGAAGCTATCTTAATGTGATATTACCGAGAGGGCCCACAGTACATCTATCCGACATCGGGATGGACAAATCCCACTCTTGATCCATGAGCCTCAACATAACACCTTTGTAGCACTGAACCCACCTTTATAGTCACCCTGTTTCGGTGTGACGTTTGATGTTATCAAGATACTCTTCTGGTGTCAGCAATTAACATGATCTCATGGTCTAAGGACTAAGATTACTTTGTATGATGTTATAGCAATATAAACATAATGACTCTGATCGTAATGCTATACTTCGGATGAATGTTCATCACATCATTCCACCAAATGTTGTGACCTTGTTATTAACAGCATCCAATGTCCATGATCAGGAAACCTTGATCATCTTGTTAATCAACGAGCTAGTTTATATGAGAAGCATTACTAGGAACTTTGTATTTTGTTTATTAAACACACATGTATTAACATTTCCAATTAATACAATTATAGCATGCAAAATAAACATTTATCATAAACATGGAATAAGATAATAACCACTTTATTATTGCCTCTCGGGCATATTCCCTTCACTCGGTTGGATTAAAAGTCTATTGCTATGCCCGCTGCATCACGGGGGCTCTAGAATATTAGGATGTGTTTACCACAAGAGATTATCTCCATTCAAATATTATACATGACTATACTTATTATTATTATCTTTTATCCCATTTGATGTGCAGCTGCAGGTGGATCTTCAACCCTGGCATATCTCCATCCATTGATTCAAACCCATTATAAAGTAAAGTAGATTGGTCTGGTAAACTAAGGTAAAATGAACAAACAAAGTCTTGTATACGTGTCCTTTTTATTTCCTTTTAGCATTGCTTTCCGAGGTTCGATTAAACCTAGGTCTTCTAGGGAAAAAGCTATTATACTACATCCGTGAATCCGGATCAAAGTATCACGGGGGTACGACATCCCGACGTGCTGGGGGTTGCCAGCCATTGGGCCGTGGTACCCAGTTGCCAGGGCCTCGATAGCCTAATTCGCGGGCACACACCTATTGATCAAGCGTTGAGCATACTGGTAGCAATCGGGAGTCATGCGCTTCTCCACAAACCTCTCCAACTCTATAAAATGCAATCATAATTCATAGCCATTGACCTTCCTCGGCCTCTCAGGGTGACAACAGAACATCAGATTTAGGTGATAAGCACAAACGCTAGCTTCATCTCCCACCTTGCTCACTAGATTTCCATGGAAAATCCCAAAGAGTGATAGTAGTAGTACATGCCATATATGCTAGGAGATAGCTGACTTGGGTCTGAGGGGTAGCAATGAGCGATATTATGAATAGTCATGCTCTTATAAGAATGGATATAGAAACCGCTTGCTCTTCCTTCACCATATCCCATAACTTCACATAATTGGTCAAATGTTGTAGAATATACCTCTATCCCAGTCATCCAGGTATTGGTGCGCTAAGGGTCATTATGTACATAGGCAGTGCAGTTGAACTGTCGAATGAGAATAGTAAAGAGCACCTCATTCATTGTCACAAGATCAAATATATCCATCTTCTTCATGATTGCATCAATGTAGTTAAAATCATTGTTCACATGCAGTCTATAATGAACAACATTGAGGAACTTAGGAACCACATAGAGGCCATGCTCCAGGTAGTCTAACTGGTTATAGAAATCATCCCAAAGGCACCAGTGAGTATTAGTCTAGAATTTCCTATTAGGTTGAGTATATGTCCTCTCATGCAATCAATAAGAAGTCAACCTCCCTATATTCCTGCACTCACCAGTAGGGATATCAACCCATTCTATGTGGGAACCTCCTATTCTTCTTGTGGACCAAGTGACTTGACCTTCTTCCTAGAGGCCAATGATTTTTGCTTTGTACTTATCCTACTTCCTCCTACCCCAAGACTAGCTGCTTGGGAGGCCTGATGTTGTGCTGACTTG
Organism: Avena eriantha; assembly: GCA_910589775.1. Classification (NCBI taxonomy): domain Eukaryota; kingdom Viridiplantae; phylum Streptophyta; class Magnoliopsida; order Poales; family Poaceae; genus Avena; species Avena eriantha. The sequence goes on from OU342743.1 coordinate 494,278,040, forward strand.
GAGGTAAGGTGACTACTAGTGCGGTAATTGGTAGGCAGCTCAATTCCCATTCACCTCTTCTTGGCCTCATACTAAAACTGCTCAAACTCATTGTGCTCGCTAGAGTCGTTGTGGTTGCTATGCTTAGAACCTAAAACAAAAATAGCAGACATGAGGATAGCACAAGATAAATTTACACGTCACAAGAAAAGGAACCCGACTAAGGTGTGTTTGAACAAGTGCAATGTTTTAAATTCAGAGATAGAAGCGTTTTAGCGAGCAAACTAGCAGAGTCAAAAATTCTAGCACCAACACAGCGAGCCAGAACATCCATTAAACCCAAGAGGCACCACGTCCAGCGTGCTGGACTAGCCGTTGAATCAAACTGGCACCATAGTCGATGTGTCGGAACATCCACCAAAATTGCATATTGGTGCCATGTTTATGCAATGTCTCGCAAATTTGCAAAAGTTGACTCCATACTTGTACAGACATAACTAATGGGTATACTGGAATCCATGAATTGACTTGGGTGATCTCCATTGGCATAGGAACTAACCCTAGATCAAACCCTAGATTTAAAACCCACATACATGGAGAAAACCTAGAGGAAATCAAGAGATAGAAAGAGGAAAACTAGTTACCCGAAGAAGACACATGATTCCTCTTTTCCAAGCTTGGCAAGAAGATGGAGGAGTATGAGTGGGTGGAGAAGGCTAGAGGGGTGGTGGAGCAGCTCTAGGCGGCGGCAATGGAGGAGGAGACGTCACTACAAGAATCTAGACGGTTCATGACGTTTTATTCATGACACGCCATAAAAATGTCATAGATGCGTGACATTCTGGGCCATTTCATTCGACGCACTTGAAGGCCCTCCAGCCTGGTTATCCATGACGTTCCAGGCTTTCGTCGAGAAAAATTCCTCGTAGATTTCATCTGAGGCCCTGAGCCCAATTCAACATTTTGTCCCATACAAAATCGTCATGGAATTCGTCAAGGGTCATTGGTTGACTACCTTTTTTTGACGACTGGGGCATCCATGCATGTAACCCACTTGTCAGCTCGGTTTGAACGATAGTGTCTAATGGGTGGTTCTCGTAGTTCTGGTCGGGCCCAGCGGTCAGTCCATTTAATAGAAATTAAATCACATAAAAATAGAGTACCCTGACCAGGGTTCGAACTCACGACCACAGTAGTTGACCAAAGGCCTGGAACCACTATATCAGGGGACTCCATTTCGATAGTTCAACTAGTTTGATGTTCTTATATGCATATTCTAAATCAGTCGTCCTTCCATATTTACACTAATGTTTTGACTGATAGCGCCAATAGCTAGACAACGTAACTACATTTCAAACATATCACTACTTCATATTTCTTATACACATGTTCTCAATCACATGAAGAAGCAAAATGTGAAAGTACATGAAATTACATCTTTGAGATAACACACAATCTTAAAAATATATAGAGAACATGGTTGACTTACAGTTCCAAACCAACTAGATAACCAGATTCACATAGAGTTCTAAACCAAGCACACAACCTACATGTTCCAAACCGACTACGAGTTCATTGATAACATATCAAACTAGCATAACCAGGTACTTTGTGCCCTCATTTCAGGCGACTAACATGACACATGAAGGCATATATGCGCTCCTCAAAGAAGGTGAAGTTGAACAAATCCCATTTTTTTGATTCGAGCAACCTCAACAACCTTTGACCAGTTGCTTGTCATCTGGGCAACATCATTCCTGCCTTGGATGAACCGAACATGCTCATGACCTACATGATCAGCGACTATGACATGAATCTCCAACGGCAGATAGCGGTTGAGGTGGGCATTATTGTACCTAGCTAAAAAGTATCGTATGTGAAGAATAAAGTTAGTTACTGAAGTATAGTTCAATGTGCATAAGTAGATTTAAAGAGTCAAATCTCATAAGTTTACCTTCTTGGCCTTCCCAGGGATGACATTTGACTTTTTGATCATGCACACATAGTGTGGTATAGGTGGCTTGTGTCCTGAAATTCCTCTGAGATATGCAACTTGGTTTCAAGTCAGTTCCATATCATTTCCAAACACGCAGTAATAGTTGAAGTCCTCACCGCCCTTCATCGAGGGACCTAGAAAGAAAATATTAGAAAGTAATATTTAGCAGCATAAGAATTATTGCAATTTTAAGCCAATGTCAATGAGTCTAACCTCTAGTAAGGTCCCTCGATTTCTCGGCTTTCTTGGCTACAGGTTGCTTCACCTCGTCATCAGATGGAACACTATAGCCTTGCCTCTTAGCCTAAAATAGATATTGCACTAATTAGAATGTTTTCTTTTAATGCTATACAATAGGTTTGAGTACTATCCAGTAGCAACAATTTTAGAACCTGCTCATATATGTCGGTAGCCTTGCAATCACTATATTTGTGCCAGATCTTGCAATCCTCACATTTTATGATATTTAGCGGGATGGATCAATTTCTCGTTGCCGTCTCCATGATGTTTTGCATGATGACTTCCAAATTTGTGGGGTTCAACACCATGTAGTCCATCTAAAGTTCATTAATTAAGAAATCTGAGGACGAGTATCTACAAGGATTACTACAATAGAACGAGGAGGTGATGCATTGAGACAGTTGGTGCTAGTAGAAACAATTTTAGAACCTGCTTATGTATCTCCCTAGCCTTCATATCGCAGAGCCTACAATCCTCACAGTCCATCCGACCTACCCAGAGAGTAAATACAAGAATTAAATTAGAAGCACAAGCATCAAGTGACTAAAACAAGCATCAAGTGAATAAAACAAGCATCGTGGGAGCACTTGATGTTGTGTAGTCCATTTGAAGTTATTAAGAAATCCAAGAATTACTACTTTGTGGGACCTAGACCTAGATTGAGTGTTTACCTGGGACCTAGACCAAGATCAAGTGTGGGGATCTAGACCCATCGTTGGTGACCTAGAGCTAGACAACATTGCTGATGCGGTGACCTAGATTGAGCATGGGGACCTAGACCCTTCGCAGGTGACCTAGATCGAGCATAGACGGGTAGTTGTAGAGATGCATTGAGATAGGTTGAGGAGCACTTACCCGTGAGCCCGCAGCCGCTGTCGTCGCCGGCGAGGGGCAGGGATTTGGTGGTCGTTGTGGAGGGGTGCGGATTTGGTGGTCGCTGGGGAGAGCGGATGTGTGCGAAGTGGTGGGTAGTAGGGAGGGTTAAGCGAGAGGCATCATGATGAGTGGGTCCCATGCAGGATCATATTTTGGTCTCATAGGGAACAACTATTTTTTTATTATCTTATTCAGGAAAGGTAAGACATACTATGTTCTTCATTTACAATGCTTTTCAATTGCCATCATGGTTTTCAGAAGCTTTGCAAATTAGGGGCAGATGATCTTAATTTACAATGTTCTTCAGTTATAAGGATGTAGTTTGTGATAAATCCATCCTATAATATCATGGCTGACAAATGCAGATTAAAATGATATCACAACACATTACTAATTTACATGTTTAGTAGATTACTTCACTAGATCATCTATGTCATCACTACACAATCATCATCTCACTTATTTAGAACAATTAAAAGGCAGATTTCACACAACGCACATAGCACTACTACTACAATCTTCCGTAGAACAATAATTTCCCTAACCGCATCTACCAACTTCATCATGTTCACGTCTTGTAGTTGCACGAAAGTCAGATTTTGCTCTGCTTTTCTAAGATCAAGTTCCTCCCTTCTTTTCTCTGCCTAGCCTACAACATCAACAGTAGCTTCCCCTCGGATGAAGTTGTGCTCCACGAAGTATATAACATACTCTAGTTCCCAGTGCCAAAAGTTGCAACCATACTGATGCATTTACACACAACTAATCTCATTTAAACTACTGTGTAAATGAATGAAGAACAAAATGAGTTAAATCAAGCTTCTAGAACACACATCATTTACAAAGATTACGTACCCCATGCCTCTTGCACTTGTAGAACACCCATCCTTTGTGATCAGCCGTCCCAGACACATATTGCATCACCACATGGCCGCAACCGGGGCATATGATGAGAATAATCGTAGGTCCTGGGCAGCTTAGCATAGAGCGGGACGAGCTTGAGGTCGACATGGTGGCAAAACAATGGTGCTCCAACGGCATTACCGAGCGCAACTCTCCTATTACTAGTGCTCCAGCAGTAGTTTCGTGGATCTAGGGTTCTAACAAAGGAGGGAAACAAATGCGAGAGAAATAAGAAATTTTATAACGAGGTCACGCAAGTGTAGTAGATGACGGTACTGCAAAAACACCCTGTCAAACATCTTCTTTCTAAAAATTTCAGAAATTAACAGTTAAGTCATAGCTTTCAAGGAAAATAAGCTAGGTCATGACCACAATCATGGCACATTTTGATGCAATGTGCCCATATTCCGCACATATGTATCCTGTGATGGCAAAGAATGTTGCCTCAGGAAGTTTTCACTTTCTATGCATGAAAAATTCATTTTTCATTTTCTAGGTGCCTGAAAGGGTGTATTTTCTAAAGCAACTACCAAGGATGTGCTTTAAAGAAACTTCAACCCATTTTTAATAAATATTACAGAGTATTTGGTGAACAACTCACCAATTGGATGCACCTCATAGCTTAAGGTGCTCCGCCATCAATTTAGACAAGTTTCTATCGGTTTTGCTTGAAGGGGCTCAGATTTTGCCTAGAGGTATATCGTAGACCGCTCAAGAATTTTCCAAAAAATATATTTCTAGGTACAAAACATGACATTTTCTTCATAGATCCAGTAAGAGATTTTCAAGACCAGACACCAAGCTTAAGAACCCTAATTGCGGTAATCTTGGCCGCATTTTGAAACCAACCTCAAAAATTCAAAAAATGTAAAACCTTCGCATTTTGTTATTTTATGTTACCTAGTTGTAGGTAAAAATAACAAACTATGTGCTATGGGGATTATTTGAAAAAAGTATTCACAGAAATGAGCTACCGCCTTCAAGGATTCGTGGCTTTCGAGGAAAATGAGTGAGGTCATGACTACCATCATGGCACAATTTGTTGCAATGTGCCCATATTCCTCACATGTGTGTATCTTGTGATGGTAAACAATGTTGCCTTTGAAAGTTTTCACTTTATGCGCACAAAACATCCATTTTCCATTTTGCCACTGCGTGAAAGGGTATATTTTCTAAAGAAGCTACCAAGGATGTGCTTTGAAGAAGCTTCACCCCATTTTTAATAAATATTAAATACGTTTGGTGAACAATTCACCAATTGGATGCACCTCATAGCTTAAGGTGAACCACCAACAATTTAGACATGTTTCTATCGGTTTCACTAGAAGAGGCTCAGATTTAGACTAGAGGTACATCGTAGCTCGCTCAAGAATTTTCCAAAACATAATTTCTAGGTACGAAACATGAGATTTATTCATAGCTCCAGTAAGAGATTTTCAAGACCCGACACCTAGCTTAAGAAACCTAATTGTTGCAATCTTGGCCGCATTTTGAAACTAGCCTCAAGAATTCAAAAACAAATTCAAAAAATGTAAAACCTTCGCACTTTGTCATTTTATGTTACCTAGTTGTAGGTAAAAATAACAAACATGTGTTATGGGGATTATTCAAAAAAGTGTTCATAGAAATGAGCTACCGCCTTCGAGGATTCATGGCTTTCGAGGCAAAAGAGCTAGGTCATGACCATAATCATGGCAGAGTTTGTTGTAGTGTGTCCATATTCCACACATGTGTGTATGTTGTGATGCCAAATAATGTTGCCTCAATAAGTTTTCACTTTCTGTGCACGAAAAATCCATTTTCCATTTTTCAGGTGCATGAAAGGGTGTAATTTCTAAAGCAGCTACCAAGGATGTCCTTTGAATAAGCTTCACCCCATTTTTAATAAATATTTAAGAGCATTTGGTGGATAATTCACCAATTGGATGCACCTCATAGCTTACGGTGCACCACTAACAATTTAGACAAGTTTCTGTCGGTTTCGCTAGAAGGGGCTCAAATGTATCCTGGAGGTACATCATAGCTCGCTCAAGAATTTACCAAAAAACCATTTCTAGGTACAAAACATGACATTTCTTCAGAGATCTAATAAGAGATTTTCAACACCCGGCACCTAACTTAAGAATCCTAATTTCCGAAATCTTGGCCACATTTTGAAACCAGTCCAAGAATTCAAAAAATGTAAAACCTTTGCACTTTGTCATTTTATGTTACCTAGTTGCAGGTAAAAATAACGAACATGTGCTATGGGGATTATTCGAAAAAATGTGTTCACAGAAATGAGCTACCGCCTTCAAGGATTCATGGCTTTCGAGGCAATGAGCTAGGTCATGACCACAATCAATATGTTGCAATGTACCCATATTCCTCACATGTGTGTATCTTGTGATGGCAAACAATGTTGCCTCAGGCTGTTTTCACTTTTTGCACATGAAAAATCCATTTTCTTGGTGCCTGAAAGGATGTATTTTTTAAGGAGCTACCAATGATGTTCTTTGAATAGTTTATGTCCCTCGCCTCAAGAGTAAATGGCGTCTCCCACTCCTCTAGCGACTCAGGCGGCGACCCATGGCGATGTCCACTAGGACCTTCCTCCATGGATCTTCAAGCCTTCTTCGCCTCCCTGGATCACTCCCATGGGGCGGCCCTCTCGTCCAAGGTTCGTTCCTTGTTCTCCACCGATGTGCATCCTGCATCTGAGGCCTCGGGTTTCCACTTGGTGGTCTCTTTTGGCCATGCCAACTTTAGACTTGATGTCAATCATGTTGGTGTGGCTCTCCGATCTTGCCTCAGATCTGATGGATATTCTCTTCATCTGTCATGGATTCTTGATCGTGTTTTCAAAATCTCAGTCATTTCCAAGGCGGTGGGTTTACTCATTTATAATATGTATTTTTACCATTGCCCATATTTTGTTTGCCACTTCCATCTTTGGGGTGACAGTGGACCTAACTGAACGCGTGAACATGCATTCTGGCTCCATGAGCAAGATCAAGAATGGCAGATTGTCTCTAGCCGGAGTTCTCCCCTCATTGGAGCTAATTCAATTCCGGTGACCAGGCGGCGAACGTTCACTGAGGTTGCTCATGATCCGATCTTTGCAGATCCCATGCTGGAATCCTGCCTAGCCCCTCTTTCAAACTCCAACTCTCCTCCACGCCATCCTCCTCCATCGCCCAGCCCACCCACCATCCTCCAAAGCCTAATCCACGTCACCCACAACCTTCCTCCCCTACATCTCTGCCAGTTGGCCCACTTATTTCCCGGCCCACTCCACTTTCCAGCATGATCTGCCCTCGATGCCTCGCTCCTGTTCACAACCGATTCAGCTGCCACCCTGATATTCATTGCCGTAGTTGTTACAAATAAGGGCATATCCAAAAAGACTATTTTAAACGAAGGAACAAACTGCTTACCTATCGCATTAAAAGATATTCACCTGATATAGTTATTTAGGATTTGCCCCAACCTTCAACAACTAGCGCTGCTACTTTGCCTTCCGCCCCTTCCTCACTAGACTCTGTTCCACCTGTAGGAGAACTCTACTGCAGCGAAGAACACGACTCTATCGCCATGGTGACTTACCCTTGCGATCCTTTCCCCCACCTCCCTCGCGACGCTGAGCTGGTTCCTCACTGCATCCACCGTCGTCGGCATGCATACCATGTCTTCAACGACCCTCTGCTCACTTGTGATGACTAGGTTGTCGTAGTTTTGGAGCCTCTGACTGATCCTGAACAATTTGAAGGTGATGTTGCCCTGATTCGTGACTTCCTAAACTCTAAAGGTTTTCATGTAGGTCAGCTTACTAGATCTGATATGGGAGCTTCCCTTTTTCAATTTTCTGAAGTGCATGCTAGAGACACTTCTATAGACCGTAGTCCTTATTTTGTTGGAAACAATGTTCTTAGAGTTATCAGACAGGATAGAGCTCTGAATCATCGCAAATGTACCTTTACACATGATGTGTGGCTCATGATGGGTAATTTTCCACAAGAGGCTTGGCTCGTTGATAGAATTAAGGAAACAGTTAGTGAATTTGGAAAGTTTATGGTCTGAAACAAAGATGGATCAAACAGAGCTAGAATTCTTGTCAAAATTAGAGTGCATGATCTCCTTGACATCCCTATTAGCTTGGTACTTATTGAAAACACTAATGATGAGGGGCATGAAAACTCCTGGACTGTTGTTAATTATGTGCTTCAAACTAGATTGATTGGTGGTCTTGGTGGGGATGAAGATAATGTGGATGTTCTCACTGAAATTAATCCTATGCCCAACCATCCTTTTGGTGGTATTTGGGATGATAATGAGGATGCTCCTATGGACAATGCCAATGATAATAATATTGTTGTTTTTCCTGAAATTAATATCCAACCTGTTGGGCATGCTGCACTTGTTGCAGCTGATGTTCCTATAGTAAATACCCCTCCACATGATCAGGATGTTAATGTCAATGAGATTGATAACCTGCAGCCAACCATTGAAGCAATTGATGCACTCTCTGCCATGCAAAAGATGCTTTCTAATGTTCTCACTGATATTCCTGATGTTCTCAGCAAAATTACATGGGATATGGTTAGTGCTGATAGAGTGCAGATGATGGATGTCTCTGATGGAGCTTATAGTGAGAGAAAATGTCTTCTGACTATTTATTTAGTTGTTCCACCCGAGCCTGAAGAATGTACTATCACTATTGCTGGGATTTCTAAATCTGACAATGAGGATGTGGATGACAGTGAGAATTCTTTGGAGAGTGGGCTAGTGATGGATGATCATATTGCTTCTTAGAGCTTTGTCTCTCCTGCTCCTAAGAGAAAGAAATTTCCCCCCAGAGATGTCAAGAATGCCAGGCGTAGCAGACGCATTGTAGATCAGACTGATGGCTATAAGGACAAGGAGGCTGCAGAGGCAGTTGAAGCTGCAAAAGAACTGGAAAATCAGGAGCTACTGACAATGGAGCCACCTGCATTTGTCAAGAAAGTAAAGAAGGCTACTAAAGGCACCAAGAAGAACCTGAGATCTCAGTTTGATGTTGAGATTGTTGACAAAAATGCTCCTCCACCTCCCGAACTCTCTATCTCAACCATTCAGTCCATTGGTGTCAATTAGTGCCAGATTCCTCCTAAGGAGGTATCTGTTGAGAAGCTCCTCCATAAATGTGACTGATGATTAGTTCCAGTCATTTACCTATCATATGTGTCATCCTAGCAACCTATTTAGTTTTATTTCCCTTAATGGCCGTGTGTTCCCTGAACTTCATAGTGAAGCATTTGGTTATGTAATAAGTAACTACATACTCTATATGCAGTATTTGTGTGTGGACAGCTATTATATTGCTGGTAACATCCCAAAACTTCAATCCAAGCTTATCAAGATCTAAATCATCAAATTTGAGGTTAACAAAAACTTTTCCAAATTAAAAATGAAAGCATTCATGTGTATGTGCATTTAAAATAGGGATTGATTTGAATTGCCTTGGTTCTGTGATTCTTTGCTTTTAAAATGTTTCTTAGGTGATTTAAACATCATCTACATCTTTCCCAAACTTTTTCTAAAGAAAATCAAATCAAAAAGAATTAAAAAATAGGAATGGTCATTTTGGCCATTTTAATCCACTACAGTACTTTGAGAGTTCCTAGCACTCATTTCTTAACAGAAACAATTCATGATCTTTGTACCCCTTGCTAGTACACATAATGAGGTACCAAGGCCCACCTTTTGATCTGCTAAAAACATTCTTTTACTTATTTTAAATGGCATTTGAAAATTGAATCCAATGCATATGCATAGATCACCCCTATTTCAAAAAACCACCTATTTGAGCTCCACTTCCAAAAACCTTGCAACCAGAGACTACCTAGCACCAGTGGAGATCACTCAAAAAATTTGAACTCAAAATTCAAAAAGTTTTTCTCTTTCGGCCATTTCATCAAACACTTGGTGGGCAAGATCAAAGTGGCCTAACTATTACTGTTTTGGGTTGATTTTTGTCTAGCAAATTGAAGTGCTTTGATCATCTTTGTCTCCCTCAAGCCCAACCAGACCCACACCAGCACATCCCCTACCTCCTAGTTGCACTGCATTGCCATGCCGAGCCACTCCTCGCCGGCCGAGCCTCTCTCGCCATGCCTAGCACGTCGCCAGTGGTCCACTGCCACCGTCCAACCAGCCCCAGGCCAGAGCCAGAGACAGGAACGGCCAGAAACTACCGCGCCCGGAGCTGGTCGACCATGCCGACGCCGCCCGCAGAGCACGCTCTGTCCCCGCGTGCACAGACCGCCCCTTTGCCACAGCCCGCGCCCACCGCTCCGCCACGACCTGGGGAAAACCTCAGACACCCCCGCTAGCCGCCCAACGCCTCACAGCCACCGCTCGCCGTGGACACCGTCGCCTTTGCCGCTCAGAGCGCCACCTCGCCCAGACCGCATACCACCGCCCCTATGCCCGCATTCACTTCCTAGATCACCGCCATGAGACCGCCTGTCGATCGCCACCCGCAGCCATGCCGCTAGCCACCCGTAGCCGTGTCGCCAGAGTCGCCTGCCCATACCCTTCGGTCTCACCGTCGGGCCTATATAAACCGGCCTCCCCAGCCTCTTTTCTCCACACCCACTCACTCCCCACCTCTCACTGACCACCCCACACCATTAGCCAGAGAAAGGGGAGCAGCAGCTCGCCGGAATTGGAACCGGAGCTGCCGCCTCTGGAGGAGAAGGGCATCGCTGATTGCGACCACCCCAGGAGCTACCTCGACCGTCCCTGAGCTCGCCGTCGTCTCCCAGTTCATTTGCCCGCCTCGCCGTCGTCGCTGGAGCCCTGGTACGTCCCCAGCAGACCCCCACCGAGCCGCTAGGGTTCGAGCTCGCCGGCGACCTGTTCGTCGTCGATGACGACCCTCAGCCGTAGATCCCCCTTCTAATCCTACGACCCACAGCACGCGTACCGTTTCACGTGTTAAGACCCACTGACAGGCGGGACCCCCCTGTCAGCTGAGCCCCGCGCCGCGGAGCGCCATTGGGCCGGCCCAAGTTCTTTCCCGCGCTAGCCCAGCCATTCCAAATTTGATTTTTCTTTTTAAGTTGAATCTAGTTTCTGTCCACTAGTTTAAAATTCATTTCTGAGAGTTTTACAAATCCAAATTGCATGAAACCAGTTTTGTCTGAAAGATATTAAGATGATCTATCCAAGCCGTTGGATTTAATTCTATTAGTGTTATAGATCTCTCCTAATAAAAATAATAAAACAAAAGCTTTTGCACCTTGCAACATTTTTATAAAATCAACCAATTTAGCTTTTGAGTTGATTCCAACTCTCAAAAATCACATTTCATCATATCTATCTAAATATGTAATAATATTAAGGTTTACATACAGTGACTTTGGACTAGTACCAAAATAATGCTATATAGGCATTTCTAGTCACTTTAAATCATTAAATAATGAACTTAAACCAAAGTAATATTGATCCAACCTTTAAATCTCATTCCCCCATGTTAGAATATGTGGTGATGACATGTGTCAACATGATCCCATATTTTAGGTGGTGAATATTAAATTTTAGTTAATTTTTCAATGAGTAGAAATACTTTTCTAAAATAAAAAGGATGAAACCATTGAATTAAACTTGTGATGCTTGTGATGGTAATAGATCATCAAATATGTGTCTTAGAATGCTACCTAGCCTAGTTAAGTATTATTTGGTGATTGTGTACTCCAAATGTATTTATAGACGATAGTACCGACCAAGCTTTCGAGGAGGAGGAGTTCTACCAAGAAGAAGAAGAAGAAGAAAACTTCAACCACTGCACTACCCAAGGCAAGCTACTATTGGAAAGCTAGCACTATCCAAGTTAACCCTTGCAAGTTTGGTGCTTAGCAAGCTAGGGTCAAACTAGATGGTTTAGCAAAGATGCCTTAGGCCTGCTTTGATCACACTCCTTTGACTATTAGTACCCAAAGTCTCATTTACAAGTTTTACCTCCCTTAGTTTACACAAAGTTCTTTACTTGTTTTGAAGGTAGCATAAAAGTATAAAACTTGACCTATTTAGCTAAGCTTTAGATGTCATTCTATGGCATGAGATTGAACCCATCGTTTCCACCTTAGTGAACACCCTTAACTTAGTAGTTTAGAGTAGATCAAAACTTGAGTCACTTTAGATGGGAAAACTTGGTGAAAATGAATTATGAAAACCTTGGAATGATGAGTCATTCTATTGAGATGTTTTGACATGTGTTGAGACACACAAAAATGGTTGATGATGATGAAAATGTTGAGGCATGAGCCTTAACCCTTTTATAAAACTGATGGTTGGATTCGGATGCGATACCATTCCAAATTTACCGTACAACCACACTACCTGAATTGGGTAAGGCTTAGCTGGAAATTTATATGCATTAGTATTAGTTCCCTCACGGGAGAGGTTTGAGCAGAGGCTACCTCTCAATGTTGTCCACCTATGAAGTGCCCAAGATGACTGATGGTCATGGTTGGGAGGCCATGCTCATAGGAGAGGTGCTTATACTAGGTTGTGTAAAGGGAAGGTTGTGTTTGATTATCTGCATACTAAGTATGATGATTCAGGGTTATCCCTGAGAGATGTGTCGAATCTTGTGGTGAAAGTGTACCAACTCTGCATAGTGTCAAACTATTCGAATAGCGGCGTCCGCGGTTATGGACAGTTGGAATGGCCATACTGTTTCGTTGTCAGATGTTTTCTAAGTACTTTGAAATGAATGATGAATTTTGACTTGACCACAACAGGGTTGTGTTTATGACCTTAGCTTCCCACTTAAGTGATTTTAGAACCTTACTTTATCTTTCTTTGCTTCAGAACTCAGCTTAGGTTTCAAACTTAACTTTATAGTTAAACTTGGATTTAGCACTTTAACTTAGAATTATAGTGCTTGTTAGTGGTAGTTTGCGAGTACTTAAAGAGTACTCATGGCTTTTGTCCCTGGCTATTATCATGGCCAGACTATGAAGGAGACTATCAAGGTGATGGCCAGCAGGACGGCTATGATAACTAGAACTATCTGCCTTCTTCAGCATTTCCTGTGCCCCTGAAGATGGACCCCACCGCTACGCTTATCTTTTATTTCCGCTGCTTGTTGTATTAAGACTGGATCATGAGATCCTTATTTGTGTAAGACCTTATGTATGGTTTGTAATGGATGATGTACTGTGATATCCAATCCGTTATGTCTCACAAAAATGGTAATCCTGGGATTGCAAGGTATGGCATAACGGGCATCTGGGATTAAAAAACCGGGTGTTGACAAGTTGGTATCAGATCCATCCTGACCATAGGAGACCCTAGTTAGAATGGACGTCCGAACAAAAACTTAGTTTCAAAACCAAAGTGAGTATTTATGAAAAACTATCTCCTCTCTTATCCTTGTGAATTCATTCTTTCTCAAAATTCATGTTCCTCAAAATTCTTACACTACTACTTAAAATTTGACACACTTGATCACTTCACTAACTTCCTCATCCTTAACTCTTGTAGATGGAGACTCAGTTCAGCAAGTTCTACCAGTTGGGAAACGGAGGTTAGCTGATCTTCGAGAGGGATCTGGATTCACTGTCGGAGTTACTGGGACGCCCCGGAGTTTCTTAGAGCTCAACTTCCAGGACCCCCAGGAGGAGACCTACAGTGGCTCGTCACCGTAGATCTTAGAGGAAGCATTGAAGCACCAACTTCTAGGAGAATTTAGTTCTCCGTGAGAGAGGACAACTGGCTAGATGGATTAGCCAGGGCAATGCATGAAGCTCTCGCACGTCTATGTGCACTCAGCATCAACAAGATCCAAGGAACTCGTTTTTCCCACTATGCAAGACGTGACTTCATGGGAATGCCAATGGAGATGCCGGGTCACCCCGAGTTGAGGCGTCAAGTGGAGAACCTTGACTTCTTGCTGCATGACAGACAGCAGGAACTGGACAATGCCAGAGAGTTAGCCAACAAGAACCGTGCCATTGCCGACCAGAAGGCCCAGACTTTCGCACTACTTGTCCAAGACCGCCAGTCTCTTCGCCGCCAGCGTGCCAAGAAGGATCGCACCATCGCCCGTCTTTGCAAAAAGGTGGCCGACCTCGAGAAGACCATCAAGGAGCAGGAAGCTCAGCTTGCAGCAAAGGAAGAAGAAGATGAGGGTGAAGACATCCAGGGAGACATGGATTCTTACCTCAGCAACGATGATGACTTTCTGGAGGAGGATGTCGTGGACTTCTACACTGATGATCATGACTCCGACTTCATCGACGATGAGTAGATGCACTAGAGCACTATCGTAGCATGAGATGTATCGATCTCACTGTATCGTAGCTTATAGAATGGTTCTTCAAACCATCTGTTTTCCCTTTGATTGTTGTGGTGTGTGTTGTATCGTGTGCTTGCTTGCATGAATGACAATGAAGTTAGTTGAAAAAAAACCCGAGTCTAACTCAAAGTTTTAGCTTTGAAAACCCAAAACCATGAACCTTACAATTTCCCTCTTACCTCTATATCCTTCTCAATCTTCAGATGACTCGTGGAAACCAAGGAGGGAGCAGCTCGTCGCAAGACCCAATGCTGCAGATCTTGCAGAATCTCATAGCAGACCGTGAAGCAAGCAGGGCAAAACGTCAAGCCAACTTAGCAACACTTCAACAGATCGCCCAGATGGTCCTCAATAACAAAGGGCACGGAAATCAGGATCACCAGGGATCCAAACTCAAAAACTTTCAGAACACCAATCCCCCAATCTTCAACCAATCTGAAAACCCATTAGATGCTGATGACTGGTTACAGACCATGGAAAACAACTTAGAAGTTGCCAGAGTTGATGAAAATGAGAAAGTTCTCTTTGCCACCCACTATCTGGCAGGAGATGCAAGAGCTTGGTGGAATAGCATCCGCAATATGAACCATGGTCAAGTGATGACATGGGAAGCATTCAAAATCAAGTTCAGCCGCACCCACGTGCCGCAAGGTCTAGTCAACAGAATGAGAGATGAGTTTCGCGAATTAAAGCAAGGAAAGATGACTGTGGTGGAGTACCGTGACAGATTCCTGTCACTTGCCAGATATGCACCTGATGAGATCAACACAGAGGCCAAGAAGAAGGAGAGATTCTTGAACGGACTGCATGATGAGATGCAGACTGTCCTTGTCAACATCCGTTTCCAGGATCTCGAAGAGCTAGTCGACTCTGCCATTCAGATGGAAGGGAGGATTAATCAGGCAAACGACAACCGCAAGCGTCGTATGATGCAATAGTCTGGATCCAACAGTCACCAGAAGTACCGTCCCAACCCTTCACCAGGATATGCACCAAGGAACAACCGACCCCCAACGTCTCGCCTAAGCTACCCCAACTGTAGCGGAGGCAATGTGAAGCACGGAGGAAACAATCACAACTCTGGTAACGCCAACAATTTCAACCGTACCCCTCCCAAGAACCACAACAACAACAACAATGCACCCAGAACTGACAGCAATGTTGTGCCTGTCGCAGTCAAGGACAAGTCCCAGATCACTTGTTTTGAGTGTGGAGTGAAGGGTCACTACTCCAATGAGTGTCCCAAGAAGACTGCAGCCAATGCCAATGTGAATGCCCTAGCTCAGCAGCAACGTCATGTTCAGCCAGGAAGGAGATTTGCCCCAGGGAACCCTCACAACCGCAATGGTCGTCTCTTCCACATGAACGCATAAGAAGCCTAGGAAGCGCGGGATGTAGTGATGGGTATGTTTTCTGTCAACTCAGTTTTAGCAAGAGTATTATTTGATTCGGGAGCATCGCATTCATTTGCCACCGAAGAATTTTCATGCACTAGTAAGATTCGTCCAACCAACCTGACGCATGTCATGATAGTTCAAATCCCTGGTTCAACAACCAAAGCTAGAAAAATTTGCAAAGTTGTACCTATCAGAATACATGGGATAGATTTTTATGCCAACCTAATTGTACTTGGAACCAAAGGATTGGAAGTAGTACTAGGTATGGACTGGATGTCAAGGCATAAAGGATTGATAGACTGTGCTAAGAAAGCCATCACCATGACCAGTAGTTCTGGAGTCACAGTAGAGCATATTTCTGAAACCTTACCTCGTCAATTCAAGTGCAACAAGAGTGTAGCCCTGCCCACCATAGACCAAGTCAGAGTAGTCTGTGAAGACCCCGACGTATTCCCAGATGAATTGCCAGGTATGCCCCCTGATAGGGACATTGAGTTCATTATCGAACTAATCCCCGGAACCAGACCTATAGCCTTGAGACCCTATAGCATGAACCCCTCAGAGTTAGTGGAACTGAAGAAGCAGTTGGATGCCATGTTAGAGAAAGGCTTGATTCAACCAAGCGCATCGCCATGGAGATCCCCAGTGTTATTCGTCGACAAGAAAGATGGAGGCAACCGTCTATGCACAGATTACAGAAAGTTGAATGATGTCACCATCAAGAACAAGTACCCTTTGCCAAAGATAGAGGATCTATTTGATCAGTTGACCGGTGCTCAGGTATTCTCAAAGATTGATCTTAGGACTGGTTATCACCAACTTAAGATTCGTGCAATGGATATTCCGAAGACCGCCTTTACTACTCACTATGGTTTATACGAGTATACGGTTATGTCTTTTGGATTAACCAATGCCCCTGCTTATTTCATGAATAAGATCTTTATGAATTTCCTAGATAAGTTTGTAGTTGTGTTTATCGACGACATCCTTTATCTACTCCAAGTCAGAAGGAGAGCATGAGCAACATCTGAGAGTTATCCTAGAAACCCTGAGAGAGCATCAGCTATATGCCAAGTTCAGCAAGTGTGAGTTTTGGCTGAAGGAAGTAGGATTCCTAGGACATATCATGTCTGCCGGAGGAGTCTCTGTTGATCACGCCAAGATCAAAGATGTCGAAGAATAGGGAGCCCCAACCACTCAAACCCAAGTTCGTGCATTTCTCGGATTAGCGGGATATTACCGCAAGTTCGTAGAAGGATTCTCGAGCATCGCCCGACCCATGACCCAATTATTGAAGAAGGACAAGAAGTTTGAATGGACAGACATATGTGAAGCCAGTTTTCAGGAGCTGAAGAAGAGATTGATATCAACCCCAATATTGGTCATGCCTGATATCAAGAAGCCATTTGATGTGTATTGTGACGCATCCAAGATTGGTCTAGGATGTGTATTGATGCAAGAAGGCAAAGTCATCGCGTATCTGTCTCGACAACTGAAGCAGCATGAGCAGAACTATCCGACCCATGATCTTGAGCTAGCAGCTGTGGTTCTAGCATTGAAGACATGGCGTCATTATTTGATGGGTAATCGCTGTGAGATTTACAAAGATCACAAGAGCTTAAAATATATCTTCACTCAGAAGGAGCTGAATATGAGGCAAAGAAGATGGATAGAGTTAATCAAGGATTATGACCTTCACATTAACTATCACCCCGGCAAAGCCAATTTGGTAGCGGATTCTCTTAGCAGATCACCATGTAGGCTAAACACCATGATCAAGGAGAAGAAACCAAGTTTGTACGAAGAGTTTGAACAGTTCAGGACCGAATTAGTTAGCAAAGGATTCATAGCTAGCATTGAACTTCAACCCACTTTGATTAGCCAGATCAAGGAAGCCTAGAAGGGGAATGAAAGTATAGACGGAATCAAACGTCATATTGGTACAGGAAAGGTACCTGGATTCACCAAAGACGAAGAATGAGTGTTGTGGTACAAAGGACGTATCTGTGTGCCAGCAGATTCGGAGCTGAAGAAAGTTATCATGAAGAAAGCTCATGATACTCTTTATTCTATCCACCCTAGAGGAACGACGATGTATCAGGATTTGAAAGAGCAATTTTGGTGGCACAAGATGAAGAGAGAGATCGGAAGCTACGTCGCCAAATGCGACATCTGTCAAAGAGTCAAAGCAGAACATCAGAGACCTGCAGGACTGCTACAACCATTGCATATTCCGGAATGGAAACGGGATTCCGTCGGAATGGACTTTATCACCGGTTTACCTACTTCTAGTAGGGGGAATGACTCAATCTGGGTCATAGTTGATAGACTGTCCAAGGTAGCCCACTTTATACCTGTCAAGACAACTTACCAGAGTGCAAAGTTAGCAGAGCTATACATTGCTAGGATTGTTAGTCTGCATGGAACCCCCAAGACCATCGTATCAGATCGAGGAACCCAGTTTACCTCAAGATTTTGGCAGAAAGTCCAAGAAGGATTAGGAACCAAGTTGAACTTCAGCACAGCGTATCACCCGCAAACAGATGGACAGACTGAGAGAGTCAACCAGATCCTAGAGGATATGCTTAGAGCTTGTGTGTTGGAATATGGATCAAAATGGGAAGACTGTCTGCCTTTCAGAGAATTCTCATATAACAACAGTTATCAAGCTAGTTTGCAGATGGCACCATTTGAATTCCTATACAGAAGAAAGTGTCATACCCCTTTGAATTGGTCGCAAGTAGGAGAGAGTCAGATCTTCGGACCCGACATCCTTCGGGAAGCAGAAGAGAAAGTTCACAAAGTCCATGAGCACCTCAAGACCGCCCAATCTAGACATAATAGTTATGCTGGCAAAAGAAGGAGAGACCTGACTTTCAATGTCGGTGATTTTGTATATCTCAAGGTTTCACCATTGAAGGGAACTCAACGCTTTAGTCTGAAGGGAAAGTTAGCCCCTAGATATATCGGACCTTTCAAGATTCTGAACCGTCGAGGAGAAGTATCATATCAACTAGAACTACCTGAAGAGATGTCAGCCATCCACAATGTGTTCCATATCTCGTTACTTCGCAAATGTTTGGAAGTGCCCGAGAAGGCTGAAGTTTTCAAGAACATCGATCATAGAGCTGTGGAAATCAACAAGGACCTGACCTATAGAGAAGTACCCATCCGTATCTTAGAAGAAGCCTACCGAACCACCAGGACCAGGAGTATCAAGTTTCTCAAGATTCAGTGGAGCAACCATACCGAGCAGGAAGCCACTTGGGAGCGCACAGATTACATTAGGACAGAGTTCCCAGATCTCTTTAGTTCCTAGTTTTCTTTGTTAATCTCGGGACGGAATTTTGTTTAAGGGGGGAAGGTTTGTAACATCCCAAAACTTAAGTCCAAGCTTATCAAGATCTAAATCATCAAATTTGAGGTTAACAAAAACTTTTCCAAATTAAAAATGAAAGCATTCATGTGTATGTGCATTTAAAATAGGGATTGATTTGAATTGCCTTGGTTCTGCGATTCTTTGCTTTTAAAATGTTTCTTAGGTGATTTTAACATCATCTACATCTTTCCCAAACTTTTCCTAAAGAAAATCAAATAAAAAAGAATTAAAAAAGAGGAATGGTCATTTTGGCCATTTTAATCCACTACACTACTTTGAGTGTTCCTAGCACTCATTTCTTAACAGAAACAATTCATGATCTTTGTACCCCTTGGTAGTACACATAATGAGTTACCAAGGCCCACCTTTTGATCTGCTAAAAACATTCTTTTACTTATTTTAAATGGCATTTGAAAATTGAAACCAATGCATATGCATAGATCACCCCTATTTCAAAAAACCACCTATTTGAGCTCCACTTCCAAAACCCTTGCAACCAGAGACTACCTAGCACTAGTGGAGATCACTCAAAAAATTTGAACTCAAAATTCAAAAGTTTTTCTCTTTCGGCCATTTCATCAAACACTTGGTGGGCAAGATCAAAGTGGCCTAACTATTACTGTTTTGGGTTGATTTTTGTCTAGCAAATTGAAGTGCTTTGATCATCTTTGTCTCCCTCAAGCCCAACCAGACCCACACCAGCACATCCCCTACCTCCTAGCTGCACTGCATTGCCATGCCGAGCCACTCCTCGTCGGCCGACTGTGCACTCGCAGCAGCAGACCTCTCCATCCTCTCTCGCCATGTCTAGCATGTCGCTAGTGGTCCACTGCCACCGTTGTAACACCCTCGAATCGGCCCTATGCAAGTTTTAGCCCTTTCCTCCAAACCCGCATAGAAACGATTCCAGGACGCCCACCAGGCACTTTCGTGCGGGTGTAAAACGAAGTAATACCATTACACAACAGTTCTCGATGGGACCCACAGAACAGATATATACACAGCAGTGACCCAACGGGTCAAGAATACAGATATACAATACAAAGATCCAAATCACCTTGAAAACGTTACAGCGTCCGAGTACGGACAAGATGCAAATGGGGCTAAGAGACCTGAATAATAACCAATGGCGTCCATAACCCTGCCCAGGCCTAGCCGGAAGGGTAACCCTGCTAACGACGTCGATCTCAAACCTACTAAAACAAAAGGGGTGCCGACAAAGGGCAAAGGAAAAAGAGGAGCGTCAGTACTGAGGCCAGTACATGGCCAGGCTAGAATTCGGCGGTCCTCGCCTACACAGGTATGGTTGACTGAAGCGGCAGCGCAGCGGCACTAAACAACCTATAGAGACTCTGTCATGCTGGCGACTATCAGAGAGGGATAAGAGAGACCTATTCGGATCCAAACTGATACTAACACCAAACATAACCATCCTGGTATTCCCCCTCGAGACCAAACGAGGAAGTTAAGCCGAGGAAACTCACACGGTTGGCAGTTTTATTTAATCTTTCCATGGCAGTTATCCAACTTACTAGTCATCTCAGATGTAAGTCAAATTATAACAGTAAACTTTAGTTGTAGTTGTCTATGATCAAGAAACTGTGCTCCATGTCGTCCATAACCGCGGACACGGCTTTTCGAAAAGATTTAACCCTGCAGGGGTGCACCAAAGTATCCACACGCACTTCGACCCTTTTTGCCAGATCAATTAACATGCACCCATCAGTATGTCGGCGGGGCCTAAGTCATGACGTTTCCCAGACCCAAAGCAAGTACATGGGGGGCCACCCCACTAAGCTACCCGCAACAAAGTCGGCCGGCTCCGAGGCGGACCCAGGGTTTGTGCCAATGGCTGTAAACAACTGGGAACCCGAAAGTGTGACTGGGCTTGTCGATACCGCGAAAACATTCCACATCCTAAACAGTATAGGTGCCCCACGCACAATCTTAAATAAAGCAGTAAAGCATGGCATAAGTACATGATAGTAGTAAAGCCCCAAACTACTTGTGGCCCTCGGTATAATACTTTGAAATCAGGTAGTAAGCCGATGGGGGTGCCCACACACCCCACCTGTGGTTAGCGCGCTCGATCTCGGAACATGTGTCAAGAACTCGGGTCCTAGGAGACACCAGTGAGCGGTTAAGAACCAAATATTTACTATTACCCACCGGTGCCTCTGCATTATATCTACCATCAACATTAATTAATAAACTGTAATTAGAATCATGATCAGCTCCACCATTAAACATCTACCAACCTCCCAACAACTATGGAACATCGACGACGCGAAGCAACACCTGAGCAAGCAACTACGACTCGTAGGGCCAACTATCTAACAAGCAACAGGTAATAGGAGGTGTCCCAGGCAATATAACGGCTGCAGGAATATAACTGGTACGGAACACTAAAGCATCGCGACACGGATAGCAATAGATCATCAGGAGGAAATCAAGACTATAAATGCAAAATAGGTAGAAGGGGGAAAGATGCTCGCCTGAAAAACATAGCCGATGGTTCATATCCGAAGAACTTGTTGGCACTCGCATCAACTCAACGGCCCAATCCATAAAGAAGCAAAACACTAAAAGAAACACTGGATACACTATTTAATACTACTGCAGAAAATCGGGCATGATGCATGTGTGATGTATGGCATGGCAAAGATACGATGCAACTAGGTAATATTAAGCGGAACCGGGTCCTGACAATTGATTAGATAGTTAAATTTATTTATTTTTTTAACCAACAAATTTAATGTTATTAACAAGGTATCACATGGCATTGATTATTTGCTTCAAGTTTAAATGGAACGGTATCGACAAATATAATATATCCCAAATATTACCTAATGCAAATCTACCACTAAATTAAATGATGCATGAGGACAACATATGTATGAATATTCCATAAAAAAATACTTTTTATTTCAAATCAAGGATCAAAATATATGATTTATGCAAGTACAATTAATTATAAAAGCAGTTTAATTGTTTGCATATTCAGAATAGTAAACAGAGTTCATATTTGGTTTATTTAAACAATTCTAGACAAGTATCATACGTAAACATTTTGATTTGAATTATAGATTAGAATATATGATTTATCTATGATTCACATCATTTCTAGCAACAACAAGGTGGCTTTTATTTAACCATGGTGGAAATCGATCAAACAACCTGGAAGTTGAAAACAGGAGTAGACCAACTCATTCTACGATTCCGACTGAAGAAGGAAAGTTGCCCGTCGTTCTGAAGTTCCAATGCCGAATCTGATAAAAAATTCAGAGAAGCAAAAGTGTTCAGGAGTGTGTGGAGATCGAGCCATGTATCTCACGCTGGAAGTAGATGAGGCGGACCAGCTGCCTTGCAGATACACTACTAGTAGAGGAACTACTAGTAGAGAAATTGAGGCAGCGATTTTTAACTGAACCTGTGACTGAACCTGGAGTAGCGATGCACGTTGGTGCCGGAGAGATCTTGACAAGTACTGAACTGGTGGGCATGGACGCGAGAGGCATCCGGGATGGTCGTGTTCGAAGCGGCCAATGCAGGAACCAGAAAAAGGGCAGCGCCGGTACCCGGTGTTGTCGGAGCGGCGCCGACTTTCCCCTACAGCGGCAGACAACAGCAGTCAACGCCGGCAGCATCACTTGAAGGGAGAGGAGCACCATGGCGAAGAGGGGAAGGCGCGGAATCTCACCACGATGGTCACGGAGAGTACGGAGCGGCAAGAGGAGGTCGGAGGCGGCCGGAAATTTCGACGACGTGCGGTCGGGCGAAGTTGGGGAAGTCGACCGTGACATCGATGTGGACTGAATCGCTAGGAAGAAGATGAAGAAGCACTACAGCAACTTGACAGGGACGGCGAACCGGGACTGCTCCAGCTCCTCCTGTAGCTTCCCAACAGACGGTGGCGTCTCGGTGAAGTGATTCCCGGCATCAGCAGCGCTCGGCGGTGGCCACGGCGTCAACATGTCGGACTACTCAAGCGCTGTCCATGAGAGGGTGGATGGGAAAAAGGCAGCGGCGCGAGGTGAGGAAAACAGCTAGGGTTGGATGGGGGCTGCCTCGATTGGCAATCAGAAGGAGAAGGGAGCTTGTGGTGGTGGTGCGCTGCAACAAGCTTCCCTCCTTTCTAGCGAGAAGACAAATAGGATCAGAGGAGGGGTTGTTGGACTCGGGCTAAGGATGGAGATCGGCTTTAGTGGAGAAGAAAGCTGGATTTGGTTGCTCTACTACTAGGCTGCTGCGGCTGGAGGTAAGTGGGCTGCTGCAGGTTTGTTTTCTCTCTTTTATTCTGTTTAAAACTTTTGTTTAATTTCAAACTTCAACCACAAATGGAATTCAGTTATATTTGAAGGTTTAGAAATGATAGAGAAAAGATGAGCTGCAATGTTTTACACAAAACCCAACCCAACTTGTCATGGGACATATAATAAAAATATATATGTTTTGATTTTTCAAAATAATGGATGAGAGAGAATAATCAAAACAGAAGAGATGGAACTATGTTACATACGAGAGGAGGTAAATAGTGTTTAGGATTTTGAGATTAACAAGAACAGATGCACACATACATATAGCACAGGTAAAAGAATAGGAGAGTGAGAGAGGGAATTGTAACAAGACACAAGATCAGGCAAGAATTTTAGAGGTGCATAAACATGATGAGCAAGATTAGAAACCATGTTGATAAATGAAGTGAAGTAAAATGCAAAGGTGGCATGATGCAAATGTGAGATGTATTGCATGAACAGGTTAATATGATGCAAAATGATGAATGATGATGCACAAAAATAAAAACAACATGCGATTTTCTAGTAGTGGTTTTATCCGGGGTGCTTCAACCGTCCAACCAGCCCCAGGCCAGAGACAGGAACGGCCAGAAAACGCCGCGCCCAGAGCTGGTCGACCATGCTGACGCCGCCCGCAGAGCACGCTCTGTCCCCGCGTGCACAGACCGCCCCTTTGCCGCAGCCCGCGCCCACCGCTCCGCCACGACCTGGGGAACACCTCAGACACCCCCGCTGGCCGCCCAACGCCTCATAGCCACCGCTCGCCGTGGACACCGCCGCCTCTGCCGCTCAGAGCGCCACCTCGCCCAGACCGCATACCACCGCCCCTACGCCCGCATTCACTTCCTAGAGCACCGCCAGGAGACCGCCTGTCGATCGCCACCCGCATCCATGCCGCTAGCCACCCATAGCCGTGTGGCCGGAGTCGCCTGCCCATACCCTTCGGTCTCACCGTCGGGCCTATATAAACTGGCCTCCCCAACCTCTTTTCTCCACACCCACTCACTCCCTACCTCTCACTGACCACCCCACACCATTAGCCGGAGCAAGGGGAGCAGCAGCTCGCCGGAATTGGAGCCGGAGCCGCTGCCTCTGGAGGAGAAGGGCGCCGCTGATTGCGACCACCCCCGGAGCTACCTCGATCGTCCCTGAGCTCGCTGTCGTCTCCCACTTTGTTTGCCCGCCTCGCCGTCGTCACTGGAGCCCTGGTACGTCCCCAGCAAACCCCCATCGAGCCGCTAGGGTTCGACCTCGCCGACGACCTGTTCGTCATCGACGACGACCCTCAGCTATAGATCCCCCTTCTAATCCTACGGCACACAGCGCATGTACCGTTTCGCGTGTTAAGACCCACTGACAGTCGGGACCCCCTGTCAGCTGAGCCCCACGCCGCGGAGCGCCATTGGGCCGGCCCAAGTTCTTTCCCGCGCTACCCAGGCATTCAAATTTTGATTTTTCTTTTTAAGTTGAATCTAGTTTCTGTCCACTAGTTTAAAATTCATTTCTGAGAGTTTTACAAATCCAAATTGCATGAAACCAGTTTTGTCTGAAAGATATTAAGATGATCTATCCAAGACCGTTGGATTTAATTCTATTAGAGTTATAGATCTCTCCTAATAAAAATAATAAACAAAAGCTTTTGCACCTTGCAACATTTTTATAAAATCAACCAATTTAGCTTTTGAGTTGATTCCAACTCTCAAAAATCACATTTCATCATATCTATCTAAATATGTAATAATATTAAGGTTTACATACAGTGACTTTGGACTAGTACCAAAATAATGCTATATAGGCATTTCTAGTCACTTTAAATCATTAAATAATGAACTTAAACCAAAGTAATATTGATCCAACCTTTAAATATCATTCCCCCATGTTAGAATATGTGGTGATGACATGTGTCAACATGATCCCATATTTAAGGTGGTGAATAATAAATTTTAGTTAATTTTTCAATGAGTAGAAATTACTTTTCTAAAATAAAAAGGATGAAACCATTGAATTAAACTTGTGATGCTTGTGATGGTAATAGATCATCAAATATGTGTCTTAGAATGCTACCTAGCCTAGTTAAGTATTGTTTGGTGATTGTGTACTCCATATGTATTTATAGACGATAGTACCGACCAAGATTTCGAGGAGGAGGAGTTCTACCAAGAAGAAGAAGAAGAAGAAGAAGAAGAAGAAGAAGAAGAAAACTTCAACCACTTTACTACCCAAGGCAAGCTACTATTGGCAAGCTGGCACTATCCAAGTTAACCCTTGCAAGTTTAGTGCTTAGCAAGCTAGGATTAAACTAGATGGTTTAGCAAAGATGCCTTAGGCCTGCTTTGATCACACTCCTTTGACTATTAGTACCCAAAGTCTCATTTACAAGTTTTACCTCCCTTAGTTTACACAAAGTTCTTTACTTATTTTGAAGGTAGCATAAAAAGTATAAAACTTGACCTATTTAGCTAAGCTTTAGATGTCATTCTATGGCATGAGATTGAACCCATCTTTTCCACCTTAGTGAACACTCTTAACTTAGTAGTTTAGAGTAGATCAAAACTTGAGTCACTTTAGATGGGAAAACTTGGTGAAAATGAATTATGAAAACCTTGGAATGATGAGTCATTCTATTGAGATGTTTTGACATGTGTTGAGACACACAAAAATGGTTGATGATGATGAAAATGTTGAGGCATGAGCCTTAACCCTTTTATAAAACTGATGGTTGGATTCGGATGCGATACCATTCCAAATTTACCGTACAACCACACTACCTGAATTGGGTAAGGCTTAGCTGGAAATTTATATGCATTAGTATTAGTTCCCTCACGGGAGAGGTTTGAGCAGAGGCTACCTCTCAATGTTGTCCACCTATGAAGTGCCCAAGATGACTGATGGTCATGGTTGGGAGGCCATGCTCATAGGAGAGGTGCTTATACTAGGTTGTGTAAAGGGAAGGTTATGTTTGATTATCTGCATACTAAGTATGATGATTCAGGGTTATCCCTAAGAGATGTATCGAATCTTGTGGTGAAAGTGTACCAACTCTGCATAGTGTCAAACTATTCGAATAGCGGCGTCCGCGGTTATGGACAGTTGGAATGGCCATACTGTTTCGTTGTCAGATGTTTTCTAAGTACTTTGAAATGAATGATGAATTTTGACTTGACCACAACAGGGTTGTGTTTATGACCTTAGCTTCCCACTTAAGTGATTTTAGAACCTTACTTTATCTTTCTTTGCTTCAGAACTCAGCTTAGGTTTCAAACTTAACTTTATAGTTAAACTTGGATTTTCCTGGGATTGCGAGGTATGGCATATCGGGCATCTAGGATTAAAAATCCGGGTGTTGACATTGCTTATCTAGATTATTTTTGTTATTATCATGGATTTTCTCTATTGTTGGTTATATTTCATTTATTCTGCTGCCTAGCAATTCCAAATGTGGCGCAGTCTAGAGGAATGTAGTTATATGATTGTTGCAATGATGCATTAGTTGAGATGACCAGTCTTCCTATCTATATAAATAATGTTATAAATGGTGGTCTTCAATTCTGTCAGATCATTTCCTCCATATTGGTTTGCTACCCAGCCATTTATTTCACGATGCAAGTTTTATGTTTTAATGACGATCATAAATTGGAATCTGCTTGATTGGAACATTAGAGGCATCAACTCTCGGGATAGATGGGATGATATCCGACAAAGATGTGGTGAAAGTAATTGCAACATATTATGCATGCAAGAAACAAAAAGAGAAAGCTTTGACCATGCTTACATTAAGAAATTCTATCCAAGAAGATTTACTCACTATGCATTTGTCCCATCAATTGGAAGCTCTGGTGGCATTATTACAGTATGGAATGTAAATGCATTTGATGGTATTGTTATCAGGCAGGATAGATTTGAATTAACCATTCAATTAACTTGCAAATGCACTGGTACAATTTGGTACCTAACTAATATTTATGGACCTGCTAGCAATGAACACAGAGATGAGTTCATCACATGGTTAGCTGACTTGGACTCATCTATGATGCAATTATGGATGGTTCTTGGTGATTTTAATTTGATCAAGGAACCAGAAAACATGAGCAGACCTGGTGGTAGTAATACAAGTTCATGATCTGGAGGAAATTCCACTCAAAGGAGGGACATATACATGGAGTAATATGCAAGATTCCCTCTTCTGGAGAGATTAGACTGGGTCTTCACATCTGCTGAATGGACTATAAAATATCCAAATACTATATCTTATCCATTATCCAGGCTGGGTTCAGATCATGTCCCTATTCATATTCAAATTAGGACTGACATGCCTAAATCAAATCTTTTCAGATTTGAGAATTATTGGCTAGATGTTGATGGTTTTCAAGAGACAGTCACATATTATTGCCTTAATTCCCCATTTTATGGTGATGCATCAAAGAATATTAATTCAAAGTTCAAGATACTGAGAATTGGCCTGAAAAATGGAGCAAAAACCTTTCTAATATGAACAAAATCATTGACAAATGCAGTTACACATTAGCCTTGTTGGATGGCTTGGAGGAACAAAGAAACCTCTCAGATGCTAAAACAAACTTTAGAAGAATTCTAGAAACTCACACCAGAAAACCCATGGAGGCAAAAATAATATGTTGGAGGAATAGGGCAAAAATAAGATGGGCAAAATTTGGTGATGAAAATTCAAAATTCTTCCATGCCATAGCCACTCAGAGCTATAGAAGAAATCTCATCACGTATGTTAAAGCAGAAGATGGATCTATTGCTATGAATCATGATCATAAGGCATCAATTATCTGGAAATTATATAAAGAAATATTAGGGATTTCTGAATCCTCTAATATGCATTATGACCTAGGCAGTATGATTCATGAGCATAATCTTATTCACCTAGATGATCCCTTCACCATGGAAGAAATTGACAATGTGGTTAAAGAAATCCCTATCGATAGAGCTCTAGGGCCAGATGGATTTAATGGTATTTTTTTAAGAAATGCTGGCAGACTATGAAGGATGAGTTCATCAAGTTGACCAATGAATTCTATCATAATAAAATTAATTTGGAAGGTATTAACACAACTTTCATTACACTTATCCCCAAGATTGCAAATCTAGAGAATATGAATGACTTTAGGCCAATCTCACTGGTGAGTCTTCCCCTCAAATTCATCATAAAACTTATGGCTAATAGAATCCAAAAATAGATTATTCCAATTATCCATCAGAATCAATATGGATTTATTAAAGGAAGGAATATTCAGGATTGTTTGGGATGGACTTTTGAATACCTGAATATATGCCACAAATCAAAAAAACCCATCATTATTTTGAAAAAGCATTTGATAAAAAGTGGAATATTCAGCTATAATTGACATGCTTAAAGCTAAGGGTTTTGGCCCCAAGTGGATCTCTATGGTATCCAGAATTTTATACTCTGCATCCACCTCTGTTCTATTGAATGGGGTTCTAGGAAATAAAATTATATGCAGAAGAGGACTCAGACAAGGAGATCCTCCCTCTCCAATTTTATTTGTTAACACATCTGATTTACTGCAATCTGTCATAAATGATGCATGACACAGAGGTGATATTGGACTGCCAATTGATGACGATTATGGGCAAAAATTCCCTATTGTACAGTATGTAGATGACACTCTTGTGATTATGAGAGCAGACCAACATGACCTTGCTCAGTTAAAATCCATCCTAACTGTTTTCAGTGCATCTACTGGTCTTAAAGTTAATTACAGTAAAACTAGTCTGGTTCCCATTAATATTGAGCCCAAATAGGCCAACATGCTGGCTAGATCATTTGGATGCAGAGTTGAAGCCCTACCATTTACATACCTTGGACTTCCACTTGGCACTACTAGGCCCAGTGTAGATGATCTTCTGTCACTTGTTTCCAAGATGGACAGAAAACTATCTGGTATTTCTTCTTTAATGACATACACTGGCAAGCTTACATTACTAAATACTGTCATCCAGTCATTGCCAATCTATGCCATGTGCTCATTTCGAGTACCTATCACTATATTTGTGCACTTTGAAAAAGTGGTAGACAATTTCTATGGGCTAACAAGGATAAAAATAAGCATGGTAAATGTCTTGCCAAATGGGATCTGATCTGTCGGCCAAAGGAACATGGTGGTCTGGGTGTTCTTAATCTCAGAGTTCAGAACCAAACATTATTACTGAAAAATCTGCATAAATTCTATAATCACCATGATATTCCTTAGGTGAACCTTCTATGGCAGGAATATTACAACAACAGAACAGCTCCACATGCAATGACCCCTAAAGGATCTTTCTGGTGGAGGGATTGCCTTGCATTATCTGACATTTATAGAGGTCTCACTTCATGCACTATCAATAATGGAAAATCTGTATTATTATGGAAGGATATATGGAACAATGACATCGGAGAAAGAAAGTATCCCCATCTGCACTCCTTTGCCAAGAATAAGGACTTATCTATGGAAAAGGCAATTAATTACAACAACAATGATATTTATGATATGTTTTCACTACCACTGTCAGCTATTGCTATTGAGGAATTACAGAACCTTTCAGAGGAATTAAGTATTATCCCAGATACTGAGAAACCTGATTCATGGTCTTTTTCGTGGGGAGGATCTGCATATTCCACCAAGAAAGTCTATAGAGCTTTGATGGGACATCATGACACTCATAAATCCATCCTGGATATCTGGAAAACATGCTGCTTGCCCAGACACAAATTCTTTGCATGGCTTCTGCTATATAACCAACTGAACACGAAAGAGATGACGGTGAGGAAAAAAATTATGTGGAATTTTCTGATTGTGTACTATGTGACACCTGCCCTAAGTAAACTATGATGAACTTATTCTTTGAGTGCTCATTCAGTCAAGCTTTCTAGTGGGCATTGGGTATTGAATGGGAGTCGGATTTCAATATTCAAAAATACGATTGCAAATGCAAATGAAAGATACTCAATGGATTTCAGTATGGAGATTATGATCACTAGTTGCTGGAGCTTATGGGATCAATGTTGCTGGAAATAATTATATATTTAATGGAAATATGCCCAATGTTCAGATCTGTATTAATAGGTTCAAGAAATTTCTCTCTCTTACTATGCATAGGGCTAAACCCAGTCTTAGAGAGGGAATGCAATCATGGCTGGATACTCTATGAGTCTATAATATGGAACCTTGTACTCTGTATATATCTCTTTTACAATTAATAAGAAAAATTAGACACTGTTTCCCTACAGTTTTTGTCAAAAAAATGATGTTCTTTGAAGAAGCTTCACTCCATTTTTAATAAATATAAGTGAGCATTTGCTGGATAATTAACCAATTGGATCATAGCTTACGGTGCACCGCCATCAATTTATACAAGTTTCTATCGGTTTCGTTGGAAGGAGCTTAGATTTAGCCTGGAGGTACATCGTAGCTCACTCAAAAAAATTCCAAAAAATCATTTCTAGGTACAAAACATGACATCTCTTCAGAGTTCTAGTAAGATATTTTCAAGACCCGACACCTAGCTTAAGAACCCTAATTGTCGCAATCTTGGACGCATTTTGAAACCAACCTCAAGAATTCAAAAAAAATAAAAAAATGTAAAACCTTCACACTTTGTCATTTTATGTTACCTAGTTGCAAGTAAAAATGACAAACATGTGCTATGGGGATTATTCGAAAAAAGTGTTCACAGAAATGAGCTACCGCCTTCAAGGATTCATGACTTCCGAGGCAAATGAGCTAGGTCATGACAACAATCATGGCATAGTTTGTTGCAATGTGCCCATATTCCGCACATGTGTGTATCTTGTGATGGCACACGATGTTACCTCTGGAAGTTTTCACTTTCTGCGCACGAAAAATCCATTTTTCATTTTCCCGTTGCCTAAAAGGGTGTATTTTCTAAAGCAACTACCAAGGATGTGATTTGAATAAGCTTCACATTATTTTTAATAAATATTAGAGAAGATATGGTGGAAAATTCACCAATTGGATGCACTGCATAGCTTACGGTGCACCGCCAACAATTTAGACAAGTTTTTGTCGATTTTGTTGGAAGGGGCTCAGATTTAGCCTAGATGTACATCATAGCTCGCTCAAGAATTTTCCGAAAAAATATTTATAGGTACAAAACATGACATTTATTCAGAGATCCAGTAAGAGATTTTAAAGACCCGACACCTAGCTTAAGAACCCTAATTGCCACAATCTTGGTCGCATTTTGAAACCAGCCTCAAGAATTCAAAAAAATTCAAAAAATGTAAAACCTTCGAACTTTGTCATTTTATGTTACCTAGTTGCAGGTAAAAATAATAAACATATGCTATGGAGATTATTTGAAAAAAGTGTTCACAGAAATGAGCTACCGCCTTCGAGCATTCATGGCTTTCAAGGCAAATGAGCTAGGTCATGACTACAATCATGGCACAGTTTGTTGCAATGTGCTCATATTCCTCACATGCGTGTATCTTGTGATGGCAAACAATGTTGCCTCGGGAAGTTTTCACTTTCTGCGCATGAAAATCCACTTTCCACTTTCCTGGTGCCTAAAAGGGTGTATTTTCTGAAGTAGCTACCATGTGCTTTGAAGAAGTTTCACCCCATTTTTAATAAATATTAGAGAGCATTTGGTGGACAATTCACCAATTAGATGCAGCTCATAGCTTACGGTGCACCACTAGCAATTTAGACAAGTTTCTGTCGGTTTCATTGGAAGGGCTCAGATTTAGCCTAGAGGTACATCGTAGCTTGCTCAAGAATTTTCCAAAAAATCATTTATAGGTACAAAACATGACATTTATTCAGAGATCCAGTAAGAGATTTTCAAGACCCAGCACCTAGCTTAATAACCCTAATTGTTGCAATCTTGGCCGCATTTTGAAACCAGCCTCAAGAATTCAAATAAAATTCAAGCGTGGATTTAGTTGCATGTCAAGCGTGGAATAGGTCTCATGTGCAAGGACATGTAAAGTTAGTCCGGGCCGCTTCATCCCACCGATATCCAAAATACATAGAAGATGCAATAGTATGATCTTCAGCACCCACATAATCATATGTGTTCTACCCGTGCAAAGTATCTACACATAGATCAGGTTCTGATAGTACTTTTGGGTTCATAGCATAGAAAACAAAAAAATTCCTACAATGTGAACAACTAAGCACCAAGATCTATATACCTAGATACAATCAAGAGGTGGATATACATCCATAGAGAACTTACCCTCGAAGAGTGACAAAGCATTATGATATTGAACTCGTGGATGATGTAGTCGTTCACTTGCTGATCTGAAGATCGTGAGGAAGTCCAGCACCACAACTCAACAATGCATCTGTGATTGCACACACGTCCGGTCCTCCAACAACCTCTGCGTCCTCACTCCAGCAAAGCAGCGGAATTAGCAAATCCTTTCATATAAAGCCACCGAGAACATGTACTTCGCTAATCTGAATCCATGGAAGGATAAACTAGAGGGGGAGAGAGATCCTTCATGCGGAGGTGTGAAGTGAGAGAAGGAGGAGGCATTTTATAGGGGGAGGGAGGCAGGCCCTCCCATGGCCAGCGACCAAGGTGGTGCCCCCACCTCTCCCTTCATTCATATGGGTGGAGCTCCCACTCACATAAACATCCCTCCACTCACATCCATTAAATTACCACCAAATTTAAATGCATCTCTCATTTAATAAAACTATTTTATTTAATTTTATTCAGAATTTTGTTAATTAATTTAATTAACAAAGATTCACATAAAACCCCTGCAACATTTTGATATCACATGCAGAACCAGTTTTAGCAATTTCACCTAAAACATTTCCGTTGTCCATCAAAATAATTCCAGCGCTTTCATAACCTTTATATAAAACATATTGGCTCCAAACGGTGTCGGTATCCCTTAAGTGTGTCACCCTATGGTTTGTGAATAATGCATACATGATCGAGACCCATCTCCGACCAATAATCAGCAACGGGACCTGGAGATCCGTACTGACTCCCACATATTCAATGATGACTTCAATGATCATGAGAACCTTTAACTCTTGTAACTAAATCCCTTTGTCCCGCGATATATTACATGTCCAAGATTCAATCATCACTATCTCCATACCTAGTTTGTTCTCGTTACCGACAAGTACTCTTTTCTTGTTCCCGTGATATAACATTCTAGTGATCTTATCACTTGCTTGCAAGCTATATCAAAGTGATATTACCGAGAGGGCCTATAGTATATCTCTCCATAATTAGGATGGACAAATCCGACTCTTGATCCATGAGCCTCTACATAACAATTTCGGAGTATCTGAACTCACCTTTATTGTCACCCTGTTACGGTGTGACATTTAATGTTATCAAGTTACTCTTCCGGTGTTAGTGATTGACATGATCTCATGGTCTAAGGACTAAAGTTACTTTGTATGATGTTATAGTAATGTAAACATAATGACTTTGATCGTATTACTATACTTCTAATGAATGTTCATCACATCATTCCACCAATGTTGTGACCTTGTTATTAACAACATCCAATGTCCATGATCAAGAAACCTTGATCATCTTATTAATCAACAAGCTAGTTTATATGGAGGCGTAACTAGGAACTATGTATTTGTTTATAAAACACACATGTATTAATATTTCAAATTAATACAATTATAGCATTCAAAATAAACATCTATCATATACTTGGAATAAGATAATAACCACTTTATTATTGCCTCTCGGGCATATTCCCTTCAGTCTCCCACTTGCACTAGAGATAATAATCTAGTTTACATAGTGATAAATCTAACACCCATGGAGTTTCGGTGTTGATAATTTTTTTGCCCTAGGTAGAATTTTAGTTAACAGATCTACTACATTTAGATCCATATGTATTTTACAAATCTTTATATCTCCATCCTTGACATGCTCGCGAATGGAGTGAAACCGGCACTTGATATGCTTGGAATTCTTGTGAGTCCTCGGTTCTTTGGTATTGGCTTTGGCTCCATTGTTGTCACAATATATCACCATTGGGTCCAACGCACTAGGAACCACACCTAGTTCAGTTATGAACTTCTTCATCCAAACCGCTTCCTATGCCACTTCTGAAGTAGCAACATATTGCGCCTTTGTTGTTGATTCCACTACCACAAGTTGTTTCGAGCTCCTCCAACTAATTGCTGCTCCATTCATGAGAAATTGGTATCCGAATTGAGACTTAGAGTCATCCGGATCGGTGTCAAAGCTAGTGACATGGGCATACCTCATAGGTACTCGAGCTTGGTATATACGGTCCAGCTTAGAAGAAGCCCACAACGTTGTTGAGGCCCAGTCAAGACCCGTATGGCCCAGGAGACTTCGA
Organism: Avena eriantha; assembly: GCA_910589775.1. Taxonomy (NCBI): domain Eukaryota; kingdom Viridiplantae; phylum Streptophyta; class Magnoliopsida; order Poales; family Poaceae; genus Avena; species Avena eriantha. The sequence continues at coordinate 494,312,779 of OU342743.1, forward strand.
CTGCTTGCAGCACGCGGCAAACTTAAGATAGAAATTTAAAGGGAAAATCCTAATCTGTAACTGACTCGGCTCGCTATCCCGAGACCTAGCCTATCTATATAAAGGCTAGGAGGGGCGGCGAGGAGGACAACACACAACCCTAGTTTCCGCACCATCGCCAGATTGCATCTGCGCACCCCTTGTAACTTTCGAATCCTCGATAATTCCAAGAGGAGACAAGCAGGAGTAGGCTCCTCTATGAGGCCTGAACCTGGGTAAACCTTGCGTCCCTTTGTGCTTGTTTGCTAGCCCCATCGATGCCTCCAGCGATCCCCACTTCCTCGAACCTAAGTCCATCTGCGATGGGCATTGATGAGTTAAACCCTCGTCAATTGGCGCCATCTGTGGGAAGAGGGAGTGCTGATGTTGCAGCTTCCTCGTCCCCATCAACTATGATCTACGACTCCGTAGCAGCAGTGACATGGGTATACCCTACAGGTACTCGAGCTTGGTATATACGGTCTAAATACGTATAGGCCCACGGTGTCGCCAAGGCCCAGATGAAAGGACTCGAGTAACCTGCGGACTCTCGATTGCTTGAAGGACAAGAAGAAGCTAAAGATAGAAAGTTTGAAGGGGAAAACCCTAACTTGTAACCGACTCGACCTGCTACCCGAGACCTAGCCTATCTATATAAAGGCTAGGAGGGGGCGGCGAGAAGGACACACGCAACCCTAGTTTCCACAACCCTCGCCAGATTGCATCTACGCACCATTGTAACTTTCGACTCCTTCGATAATTCCACGAGCAGACAAGCAGGAGTAGGGACCTCTACGAGGCCTGAACCTGGGTAAATCCTTTGTCCCCTGTGTGCTTGTTTGCTAGCCGATAGATGTCCCTAGTGCTCCCTCCTTCTCCAAAACCCAAGTCCATAACAATGGGCATTGATGAGTTAAACCCTCGTCAATTGGCGCCGTCTGTGGGAATCGGGAGTGCTGATGTTGCGACGTCTTCGGCTCATTGACTGCGATCTACAACTCCACAACAGCGGAGATTCGCCAGCTCTTCGGCGCGTTCGACTTTACCGTCCACACGCCTGCCACCCGCGCATCCTTCGAATCCGTGGGCGACGGAATTAGTCTGGCGATTGGGAGCTTCCGCTTCCAAGTTGGCCAGATGGGCATGCTTCGCATGCCCGATCAGCCGACAACACCGGCGATTACCCCGACATCGTGGTTCCCTCCATCAATCGGCACCCTCAGCGAGCTCAACGCTTCGGTGGCAGTCGAGAACACGATCAGCGACAGCAGTCGCGACTCCGATCTGAGCGATCTGGCAACAGAAGATGGAACCTACGGTTCCGAATCCGAAAGTTGTGGAAGCAACAGCTTCCCAATCACTTCATGTGTGGCGTCATTAACGCAGGCAACACCTCCGCCAATCGCGGCAACGGCGGTAACACCGGCAATGGCACCGATCCACCCAACGGTGGCAATGGTGGCAACAGCGGTAACGGCGCCAATGGGGGAGCAGTCGAACCTCCCAGCATAATCAATGAGCAAACCGGTGAACGCGTCGTAATCAGGCTCAACGAGCAAGAGTGGGAGCACTACCGCGAAGCCCTACGAGGTGCACATCTACCCCTTAGGTCCTCGCAGGAACTGCTGATGGGCTACCACTGGCTCCTAAAAGAAGAATTCATGCGCCAAAAACAAGTAATCGCACAACTTGAGGCGCGTAAAAAGGCAACGGACGAGTCAAGCCTTCGTCGCGCTGGGCTCTCCTCCTACGGAGGATCCTCCTCCAGAGGCAATGAGTACCTCGCCAAGAAGAGGCAGTCGCGGATGGCTCACCTCACCGAGCAAGAGCGCATAGAGGCCGCGAAAGTCCTCGACTTTGGCTCTATGACAGTCGACACGAGAGGCAACGTGGTTCTCAGGACGCCGCAGGCCGCGGTGACAGCAGCCACCATGTACCTCCTCAATAACCAGCCGCCAGCTGGAGATCCCCGAACTGCCATGCACCGATCTACGATCACGGGTTTGGAGCTAATCGAGGCCGCCCTCGACAAGGAGCCGGTACCAGACCCAAAAAAGGGCAAAGCGCTAGCAAAGCGCTACTCCTCGCCCTCATCCAGCGATGACAGTCACGACCTGTCTTGACGCCGTCGCTCACGGCGACACGATCGCGACTACGATGCGCACAACGACCTTACGCAACGCAAGATCGACAAGTCAAGGGCACGACATGCTCGGTCGACTGACTCAGAAGAGGAAGATGGGGAGCTCTGCGGCGCCAAATGCTTCAGCAGATCCATTAGGTAGAAGCGAATGCCTAAAGGGTTTAAACTCCTGTCGGAGAATCTGAAATTCGACGGTCTACAAGACCCTAAAATCTGGCTAGAGGATCACATCTCCTCCGTCAGGCTCCACAGAGGCAGTCGAAGTACTGCCATGCAATGTTTGTAGCTACAGCTACAGGGCGCCGCCCGAGCATGGCTCAATAACCTCCCACGCGGATCCATTCACAGTTGGGATGAGCTGGTTTACAGCTTCGTGCGCAACTTTAAGGGCACGTACAAATGGCCCGCATCAATCGAAGAACTGAGATGCTGCCAGCAAAGATCTGGCGAATCGCTGCGCTCATACATCCAAAGGTGGTCCATCATCAAGAACTCTGCGGAAAACATCTCGGAGGACCGCACGATTGATGCATTCAATGGTGGCGTCCGCCGCCTAGAGCTCAGGGAGGAGCTGGGCCGCTCGAAGCCCTAGACCATCGACCACCTGATGGAGATCGCGAATCGGTGGGCCGATGGAGAAGATTCGGTGAAGAACCGCGCTCACTCCAATGAGGAGGCGGAACTCGAACGCAGACGCGACCGCCGGGGCAAGCGTCGCATGCGCATCTACGACGATCACGATGACATCAACATGGTCGCAGCCGGCTACACTAATAGACGCGACGACAACCGCAACAGCGGATACCGCAGCGGCGGATACCGCGACTCCGGGAAAACCACGCAAGTGTGGCAACGCCGCACTCACGACGAGGCACCCGTGACCTCCATCGAGGACAAACTGTCCGGGCCATGCACGGTACACTTCTACATCGACAAGCATGACGGCAAGAGAAAGTCCAGCCACCTCCTCAAGGACTGCCGTGAGTTCCTCAAACTACACGAGGGATTGGTTCGGATGAACCGCAATGCAGTCGAAAGAGGCTACGGAGCCGCTCCAGGCGCCGTGGCACATGGCGCACCACCACCACCACCTGGGCCACCCACGAACGGAGCCGCACCGGACCAGCACAACGGGGGCAAACCGTACCCATGGGCCATGGGCACCATGATGATACAAAAGGGACGCCCCTCCAATAGGGTGCAGACGGCCATCACTCGCCAAGTCAACCTGGCCATGCACTCGCCACCATCCACCACTAAGTACCTCAGTGGCAGTGAGTCGTGCATCACCTTCGACAAACGCGACCACCCACCTCAGGTACCTCGCCCAGGTCATTGCCCTCTCGTACTCGAGGCGCAAATTGGAGGCTTCGACATGAGTCGCGTATTCATGGATGGCGGAAGCGGCATCAATCTCATATTCGCGAGTACCTTGCGAGCAATGAGGATCCCTCTAACCTGCTTGGAGGCATCAGACACAATGTTCCACGGCATCGTCCCAGGGAAAGGCGTATACCCTCTGGGCAAAATCAACCTCGACGTCATATTCGGCACGCCAAAGAACTTCCGGCGCGAGCGCATCGACTTTGAGGTCGTCGACTGGCCCTCACAATACCACTGCATCCTCAGACGCGTCGCGTTCGCTAGGTTCATGGCGGTACCCCACTATGCCTACCTGCAGATGAAAATGCCAGGTCCCAACGGCGTCATCACGATCATCGGGGGCTTTGAGCGATTTGACAGTTGCGACAGGGAATTCAAAAGAATCTCCCAGTCCTTCGGCATGCAGGAGGAGCTCGCGCGATTGAAGGAAACGACAGACAACAGTCTGCCTCCCCTGAGTAGGCCAAGCTCACCTGATCTCTCCTTCGACTCATCTGTGCACACAAAGAAGGTGCAGGTCCATCCGTCAGATCCCGCCAAAACGACCCTCATCGCCAACAACTTGAGTCCTGCATAGGAACTCGCACTCGTCGAATTCCTCCATGAGCACTGGGAAATTTTTTCCTGGTGTCCTGTGGACATGCCAGGAGTTCCCAGGGAATTCGCCGAGCACGCACTCAACGTCAACCCCGACGCAAGGCCCGTCAAGCAAACAATCAGGCGACTGTCTGAGCCACGAGCGCAGGCAGTCGGAATGGAGATCAACAGACTCCTCGAGGCCAAATTTATACGCGAGATCAAGGAAAGCACTTGGCTCGCCAATACGGTGCTGGTGCCAAAAAAGGACACGGATATCCTACGGATGTGCATGGACTTCACTTCTTTAAACAAGCACTGCCCAAAAGATCACTTCCCGCTACCACGGATCGATCAAATCATCGACTCCACCGCTGGATGCGAGCGCCTCTGCTTCCTCGATGCCTACTCAGGCTATAACCAAATTCGAATGAAGGAGGAAGACCAGGAGAAGACCGTGTTTACAACGCCCTTCGGTGTGTTCTGCTACAACAGAATGCCCTTCGGGCTAAAAAACGCGGGAGCCACCTACCAGCGGTGCATGCAGCCTTGCCTCAAGGAGCAACTGGGTCGCAACATCCAAGTCTATGTCGATGACATAGTAATCAAAACCAAGGAGGAAGCCTCTCTAATCGACGACTTGCGCAAAACATTCGCCAATCTCGATCGTTACCGGATTAAGCTCAATTCAGACAAATGCGCCTTCGGTGTACCATCTGGGCAGCTGCTCGGGTATCTCATCTCCGCGAGAGGGATTGAGGCAAACCCAAAAAAGATAAAGTCCATACTGGCCATGGAGAAGCCAAAGAACATAAGAGGCGTCCAGCAACTAGCCGGACGAATCGCGGCCCTCAGTCGATTTATCAGTCGAATGGGAGAAATGGCACTGCCCTTCTATCAGCTCCTCCGCAAAGCTGACAAATTCGAGTGGACCAATGAAGCGTAAGAAGCATTTGAAGATCTCAAGCGCCTGCTATCCACCTCGCCAGTACTGGTGACTCCACGAGAAAGGGAACCACTACTGCTGTACATCTCCGCTACCAACCAAGTGGTTAGCACAGTGCTCGTCGTCGAGCGGGCCGAGGAAAACAAGGTCCATGGCGTACAACGCCTGGTATACTACCTCGGCGAGGTCCTCACGCCAACAAAACAGCGGTACCCGCACTACCAAAAGCTGGCGTACGGCATCTTCATGACCGCCCGGCGACTGCACCATTATTTCCAGGAACACCCAATCGTGGTAGTCAGCGACGCACCATTGGGACATATCCTCAATAACCCCGACGCCACGGGACGAGTCGCGCTTTGGGGAATTGAACTGTCTCCACGAGACATCACATACGAAAAGCGCGACGCAATCAAGTCGCAAGTTCTCCCTGACTTCCTCATGCATTGGATGGAAAACCAACTCCCGAACAAGCCAGATATGTCCTACCTCTGGACAATGCACTTCGATGGATCCAAGCGGAAAGATGGAGCAGGAGCAGGTGTCATACTGACATCACCTCAAGGGGACAAGCTGAAATACATCCTACGAATGCAGTTCACAGCCTCAAACAACGAGGCTGAATATGAGGCCCTGTTGCACGGGATGAGGATGGCAAAAGCCTGCGACGCAAAGAGGCTCATCATATATGGCGACTCCAAGCTGGTCGTCAACCAAACAATGCACGAGTGCGACGCACTGAGTGACAACATGATCGCATACCACGACCTCTATGATACACTCGAGGGAGACTTCGATGGCTGCGAGTTGCGACATGTAGGTCGCGAAAGCAACGAGGAGGCGGACGCACTCGCCAACATAGGCTCTACCTGTGCCCCCATACCACCTGGGGTATTTCTCGAGCACATCTGCGAATGCTCCATCAAGCCAAAGGCCGCAGAGAAGAAAACAAGCGCAACAACGGACTCGGGCGCTACGCCACCCAATGAGCCAATGGCACTCGATGACTTGGAGCTAGACACAGGACTCGAGGGACCAATGAGCGTTATGATGATCGAACAATCTTGGACGCAGCCGTACATTATGTACCTCCTCAGCAAGCGCCTACCGGACGACCCGACAGACGCACGGCACATCGCGCGACGCTCCAAAGCATTCGCCGTTATCAATGGCGAACTGTATAAACGCAGCATCACAGGCGTGTTACAATGATGCGTCTCCCTGTCCGATGGAAGAGCGGTCCTCCTCGACATCCATGAAGGGACCTGCAGGCACCACGCCGGCAGTCGCGCCCTCGTTGCCAAAGCTCTACGAGCTGGATTTTATTGGCCCACGGCCATGCGCGACGCCAAGGACATAGTCCAAAAGTGCAACGCTTGTCAGCGATTCGCGGACAAGCCACACGCACCAGGCGCAGAACTACGACCTATTCCATTGGCCTGGCCCTTCGCACAATGGGGGCTCGACATGGTGGGCAAGCTCCCAAGGTCCTCGCAAGGAGGCTATGTCTACCTCTTGGTCGCAGTCGACAAGTTCACCAAGTGGATTGAGGCCATGCCAGTGACCAAGCAATCAGGGCACAGCGCGGTCAAGTTCTTCGAGTCCATCGTCTACCGCTTCGGCGTGCCGCATAGCATCATCACTGACAACGGGACGAACTTCACATCCAAAGAGTTCCAAGAATTCTACGGAAACCTGGGGATCAACATCAGTTACGCCTCAGTCACGCATCCACAGACCAACGGTCAGGTGGAAAAAGCAAACGAGCTCGTTTGCAGGGGCATCAAGAAGCGACTCCTTCGACCACTCGAGCAGGCCGCGGGTTGCTGGCCAGATGAGCTCCAATCCGTACTCTGGAGCCTACGAACAACTCCAAACAGCGCCATGGGCTAGACGCCATTCTTTATGGTGCACGGAGCAGAAGCAGTACTACCCGCCGAAGTTCGGTACAAGGCGCCGCACGTAGTCGCTTACAGCGAACAAGAGTCATCTCTTGCACTCGAAGACTCCGTTGACCTCCTCGACGAGGCAAGAGAAATCGCCGCAGAAAGATCCACGATCTACCAGTAGAACCTGCGCAACTACCACAGTAGAAGGCTTCGCCCCAGATCCTTCGTCGAAGGTGACCTGGTCTTGTGACTGAAGCAGCAGGGGCATCTCAAGCTCGAGTCCCCCTAGGAAAGATCGTACGTGATTACAGAAGTAATCCCAGGTGGCGCCTATCGCCTTCAAGATTTAGAGACAGGAGTTGCATACTCCAACCCTTGGAACGTAGCACAACTGTGACGCTTCTACCCCTAGCTGTTTTTTACTTTTACATCGCAAATAAGGCTACTCAGCCAAGGCTACTTAGCCACACATTGTACCTCGTGCTGTTCTTCAAATAAATAAAAGCTAAGTGCCCCAAAACTCTGTGTTTTTTCTTTTCACTTCTATCAATTTTATACTTGGGGGCTACGCCACCCTGCATACATCTGTTCTTCGAACTAATAAACGCGATATCCTGAGTAGCTGGCACATCAATCAAACCCCTTAACGCAAACTCAACCCAGCTGCAACGCACCTGGCAGGTTGACAAAGGGATGGCCAGGCTAACAAAAAGGACTCGCATAGTGCAACGCACCTCACGCCAACAAAGCTGTTTATACACATTCAACAATAAAATATCTACAACCTATACATGAACTTTACAACACAAATACACTTATGTGCAGGATACAAATCTGGCTACTACTGCAACAGAAGAACATTGGTTTGTTCCTTGAAGAAGTCGACAATCTCCTCTGCTGGACGGTCCACCGCCTGATAGTGCGGCACCATATTCCAAGCAGATCCGGCTGGCGGTGCTGGCAGACCAGAAGCAATGGCGGCGACATCCACGTTAGGCCTGTGCAATCGCACCATTGAGAGGGCAGCCTTGGCACCAGCCACCAACTGCTGCTTCACGCACTCGCGAAGAGCGGACATATCTTGAAACTTGGCCAGAAGAGCCAACAGGCTTGATGGAGTGTCATCCAACGGGAACATCGCCCGATAGATGTTCTTCAAACACGACTGCGACTTCTTCAGGAAGAGCAGCACTCACGAAGCGCGATCTTGCAGGGTCGTCAATGCAGTCGCACGATCATGATCTACCCAGAAGTATCCACTCTCTTGAAGTTGCTCCTGGGTGAGATCATGAAGGCGGATGGCAATCCTATCCCTCTCCTCCCGCGGATGGCGTGCGCTAACAACTACATGAAGCAGCACCAACAGCATGAGTACAACGTACCATTGCGACTAACTACAAAGGAAAAGATGAGGACGAGCAAACTAACACTTAAACTGGTCGCCCAGCTGCGTCACCTCGCCAAGCAGATATTGCTCGCGGGCGGCGGATCAGGGGCAACTCATGCTCCAGTTCCTTCACGCGATCACGAAGTCGCGACAGCAAGGACAGCTCCTCTACCCTGGAGCGCGGCGGTGCCACTGTCTCATCAAGACATTGCGAATCCTGGTTTTCCCCCACAAGACCACTCGATGCACCCTACCACAAGTCAAGACAAAGGCAATTAAGGCGACCAAATTAACACAAAGTCAAGGGGAACAGATGCATTCAAGATAAGCATAAGTGTTTACAAACACACTCGCCAGCAGGCACGTCCTTAGGCTAAAAAGGCAACTGATCAATTATTACAACAAGCTAACTACGGAGCAGCTGGCTTCTTCGACTTCGATGGCTTCGGGGGCTTCATCAAGTCTGTGGTAGTATCAGATGCCACTGACTTTCCGCCGGCCCCTGAGGCCGAAGATTTCGCCGCCTTCTTCGCACGTTGGAGCTCCTCCGAATACTTGGCAACAATATTTATCAAGGAATGGCCATATTTGGCACAAGCAGTCGCAAAGGGAGCAAAGACTACCTGCTGACCATCCGCGCCAACAGGCATCGCCTTCGACACCGCAGAGGGATCTATCTCGACTCCGTGGGCTTGCACCATGGCGAGTGACATCGTCGCACCAGCCGCCCGGAGGGAGTTCTTGTAGGTAGCAGGCACACCCCCGGCGAGTGACTCCACCAGCTTGTCCATATTATCGACCAGCTCCGCCTTCGGCATCAATTCCTCTCGGAGGCAACTAAGGGCGACCTTGGCCTTGGACAATGTATCCTGGATGGTGGCGCTTCGGTCCTCGACCGCAGATACCGCGCCGGCCAGAGCGTCGTCACGACGAAGGGCCCGTGGGTCAAAATTCAAGTCGCCAGCATCTACACCGAAAATACACACATGGATCAAACTTCTAGTGCCACTGGCAAAACTCTAGATGCAGATGGGAACATCAATAAAATATCTACCAGTAAAGGTACCTGAGAGGGCCTTGGCGACTGAGAACAGTTGCTCTTCGAACAACTTTTCCCTGGCCGCAAAGGAGGCGCGCAGATCCTCTTCGCGCTTCTGGGCATCATCACGAGCCGCGATGCCTCGTCGCGCCCCTTCACAGCTGCGGCTAATGTCTTCTCCAACGTGGCGACGTTGCGCAGTAAAGCATTATGTTCAGCTACATGGCAGTCAATAATTGGCTATCAGTCGATTAAACCAAAACAGAGAGAAGACGAAAAGATAAAGTGTAGAAGCACTCACTTTCGACCACGCGGTGACGCGTCTCCAGCATGGCATGCTGGCGACCCATCGCCATCACCTGCTCCGCCACTTGCGCAGCTTCCTTTACAAGGAGCTATCACACAAAACAAGGAGTCAGAAGAGGGTAACAGAAGGCGTCGACTGCCACACTAAAAAAGAAGGAAAGATATACTTACATGGTCCTCTAGCGACTCCGAAGAAGTTTGCTGAACCGTCATCCGAGCAACTATTCGATGCTCCCCTACGTGAGGAGAGCTCGAAGAATTGTGCCCGGAGTGGGCCGCCGCCGGAGGAGAAGGAGCGCGCTCGACCTCTACTTTGGCCCTTGAGGTTGCGACTCCAGATTCCTTCACAAACTCGACGTCGCCAGAAGATGACGACGCCTCTTGGCTACAAGACCAAATTCACATTGAGAAAAGGAAAACTCCAGGGCAAAGCCAACAAGAATAAAATAGAAAAGAACTAGTGAACTCGCAAATTTACCAGTCAATGTTGTCAAGATTAAACGTGGCCTCCGCCGACTCTGACGAAGACTCCTTCGGCAATCGCATCTTCTTGCGAGAAGATGGTGCCATAGCCCTCACAGGAACGACGAGTGACTCCACACAAGCAGCTATGCCTTCTGGAGTCGAAGGAGTCGACGCATCGGAGTCCTTGCTGCGCGAACGCTTGGGAGTATCCAGGCTCTCGGACTCGGGGGCTTCCTCTTCCACATCAGAAGGGACGGTCGACTCAGACTCGTCCTCTTCCAAAGCTTCGCGAGGAATAATACCCTCAGGGAGAGGAGGCATACAAGGTGACACCGCCCAATCCTGCATAAAAATAGTGAAGATCAGCAAACAGAACAGGTAAGCAACAGAAAAAGCAATCGCGAAAGTAAGCTACTGCGTAGCACAACTGTACCTCAGGAGGAGGATTCGAAGCATCGAAAGGAGGAACGACTGGCTCATTCGGAAGCACATCCTTGAAGGTGTACTTCGTGACCAGTCGCACCCTCTTATCTACCTCACTCGCGGACATGCCATCGGCAGACACGCGAGTGGCATCATCAGCGCCACCCCATTGAAACATGGGATGGACTCTGGCCTGGAGAGGCTGGACGCGACAACGCAGCCAAGTCCTGACAAGGGCGCAGCCTCCCTCTTCTGCGCCTATGCGACTCTCGAGGTCGCAGACGCGTTGATATAGCACGTCTGTCTCCGCGAGTTCGGCAGTCATGATCACGTTCTTCCAAGAACGCATCTTCTTGCAGGGAGTCGCCGGATCAAAAGGCGCGAGTCCAAAGTGCTCGTCCTTGGCCTTCTGGTCGCGAACATAGAACCATTTGTCCCTTCATCCCTGGACAGACTTGGCGAGCTTGATGTCGAAGTAGGTGGCGGATGGGTCGACATGGATTCCACAACCACCTACGTCGTAAACTAGAGAGCCAGATGCGGACTGACGCTTCAGCTTAAATAAGCGTTTGAAAAGGTCAAAGTGTGGCTCGATTCCGAGCCAGCACTCGCAAAGAGTGATGAAACAGGAGATGTGAAGAATCGAGTTTGGGGACAGCTGATGGAGCTGGAGCCCGTAAAAACAAAGGAGACCCCTAAGAAAGGGGTGGAGAGGCAAAGAAAGGCCGCGAATGACGAATGCAAAAAACATCACTCGAAAACCGGCGGGAGGGACAGGAATGGTCTCACCGCTGGGGACGCGCGCATCGGCGACTGCTGCAGAAATAACTCCGTCTTGGCGAAGAAGACGGAGATCCGACGCCTTGATGATAGAGGAGCGCCACGCGCCATTGGTCACGCGGGTGCCCGTGACCTTCTTTTTCCCGCCGGTGGCGGCACTGGTGCCCGCAGCAGCGGGGCCACCCTTCTTCTTCGTCGCAACGACGGTGGCCGTGGATTCAGCGGCAGCGCCTCCTTTTTTCTTTCCCATTGCGCGGCGGCGATGAGAACGCAGAAAATAACTTGGAAATGAGCGGAGGTGGTCCAGAGTTGAGGAGGAGATGAGCGCAGGGAAAAGCAGATGAGCAGCAGCAATGGCGATGGCAGCGAGGAAGAAAAGAGTGCAGATGGAAAATTACCGCCGTAGCGCCGCTACTTAACCCCTAGGAGATGCAATCCAACGGCTCACAAAAACCCTACTGGGCGCATGGCACGCATCGCGTTCGACACATGTAGAAGAGGAAGCGTGAACTGTCCCTCCACTGCTCCCATTATGCGCGGAAATCGAGGAGGCACAGTTAATAATAAGATTACGCACGCCCAGTCAAATCAAAGTCAGAAAGTGGGACCCACCGCTCGTCACGTCCCGTCAAAATCGCTCACGCGGGCAACTGAGGTCATGCAAGCGTCAGCACTGACGTCATCAACAGCTACGCAGCGGAAAACTTCGACTAATTTAGTCCTTGCTGGAGTCTTCGACTCCACCAAGCACTCGGGGGCTACTCTCATAGGGAGCACTGGCCGCGCACCCTACGATATTTTCTTTTCTTATTGCAAGGATATAGGCAATCAAATTCAAACCCAATCACTCGAAACACGGTTCGACTACGGACATGGGTTACTCCCATAGGGAGCGGCGGAAACAATTTCGACTGAAACAAGCAAGCAGAAAACGACAGCAGTCGCAAATGTGTTTTAGTCTCTGCCTGAGTCTTTGACTGAAACAAACAAGCAGATTCTTTAGTCCCTGCCCGAGTCTTCGACTCAACCAGGCACTCAGGGGCTACTCCCATAGGGAGCGCTGGCCACTCACCCTATGAATATTTGCACAAAAACTGTGTGTTGATAACATCCGCACTCGCAGATCATGGCGACACCGCTTCATATTTTTCCCTACAAAGAGACTACGTCTCCTGGGTCGCCTGAATCGTCTCCACGATGATAAAATTCGGATGCCACGCTTACAGCGTGAAGGTAAGACCTGAATAAGGCCTGTCAACGCATTTAACTGCGCACTACCAGAAAAATATCCGTGCCTGCAAGCACGATGAACATGCCTTGACGGACGCGTCAAGTGCTCACACCCATATAACTGGAATTCGACTCCTGTAAGACCTCCGCGGCCTGAGTCGAATTACGCCAGCACTTTTCCGGATTCGAGTCCGGGGACTCGAGTTCGAGTAGATTGCGTTGTTTCACCCTAAGGTGGTTAACTGATACCGATACTTCGGCTATATCAGGCACGTATATCAACAATCTCTATGACATAAATGAAAGCAGTCGAAAATGTACTCATTCAGGCACTCGAAGACTTCAAAAAGTACCCAGTCGAATATGCGATTCCACTGGATACTCGGGGGCTACTGACATGGGTATACCCTACAGGTACTCAAGCTTGGTATATACGGTCTAAATACGTACAGGCCCACGGTGTCGCCAAGGCCTAGATGAAAGGACTCGAGTAATCTGCGGACTCTCGATTGCTTGAAGGACAAGAAGAAGCTAAAGATAGAAAGTTTGAAGGGGAAAACCCTAACTTGTAACCGACTCGAACTGCTACCCGAGACCTAGCCTATCTATATAAAGGCTAGGAGGGGGCAGCGAGAAGGACACACGCAACTCTAGTTTCCACAACCCTTGCCAGATTGCATCTGCGCACCATTGTAACTTTCGACTCCTTCGATAATTCCACGAGTAGACAAGCAGGAGTAGGGACCTCTACGAGGCCTGAACCTGGGTAAATCCTTTGTCCCCTCTGTGCTTGTTTGCTAGCCGATAGATGTCTCCAGCGCTCCCTCCTTCTCCAAAACCCAAGTCCATAACAATGGGCATTGATGAGTTAAACCCTCGTCAAGCAGAGATTCGCCTCCTTCGGTGCCTTTGACTTCACCGTACATACGCCGGCCACTATCCCGGATTTCGAGTCCGTGGGCGATGGGATCGGCCTGGCAATCAGGAGCTTACGCTTCCAAGTTGGTCGGCTAGGCACACTTCACCTCCCTGACTAGCCAAAGGTTCCTGCGCTTGCCCAGCATCATGGTTTCCACCGCCGATCGGCACCCTGAGCAAACTCAAGGCCCCGACAATAGTTGGGAATACGGACAGTGATAGTAGTCGCGAGTCCGATCTGGGCGATCTGGCCACAGAGGATGGAGCCTAAAGCTCAGAATTTGAAAGTTGCGGAAGCAACAACTTCCCTAGCCATTACATGTGTGCCGTCATCAACACATGCGACAATGGTGACACTCGGGACCACACCGGTACCGGCGGTGGTATCCCAGTCGCGAACGGTGGTCCCTCCAATGGAGCACCCACCAACAACGGGCCGGAAGGTCATCCGCACCTTACTGTGAATGAACATACCTAAGAGCGCGTGATGATCAAGCTCAATGACGCCGAGTGGGCTCGCTGCCGAGAAGCCCTGCGGGGCAACCCTGTGCCACCAAACTCATCACAAGACATGCTCATGGGTTATCACTGGCTTCTCAAGGAAGAATTCAAGGGCCAGCAACAAGTATCGCCCAGCTCGATGAGTGCAGGATGGCGATAGACGAGTCGAGCCTTCGGCGAGCTCAGCTCTCTTCCATTGGAGTATCCTCCACCAAGGGTAACGATCATACAACCTCCAAGAGACGTTCTCGACTGGCTCACCTCACCGATAAGGAGCAAGAAGAGGCTGCACGAGTCCTCGAATTCTCATCTATGATGGTGGACACGCGGGGCAATGTGCTCCCAAAAACACCGCAAACATCGGTAATAGCGGCCACCATGTACCTACTCAACAACCAGCCACCGGCTAGGAACCCACGGGACACCATGCACCGACCCACGATCACAGGCCCAGGGCTAGTTGAAGCTGCCCTCATCAGGGATCCAACATCAGAGCCAAAGAAGAACAAGGCTCTCGCCAAGTGCTACTGTTCCCCCTCCTCCAGCGACGACAACCATGACTTGTCGCGACGACACTGCTCTCAGCGGCATGACTACGACTACGATGCGCGTGATGACATCATGCATCTCAAAGATGACAAGATGCGCACAAGGCGTGCCCGTTCGACGGACATGGAAGATGACGGGATAGAACTCTGTGGTGCCAACTGCTTCAGCAGAGCCATATGACAAAAGCGAATGCCAAAAGGATTCACACTCCCATCGGAGAACCCAAAATTCGACGGCCTCCAGGACCCAAAAATCTGGCTGGAGGACCACATTTCCTCCATCGGGCTACACGGCGGAACCACGAGCACGGTAATGCAATGCCTCCAGCTACAACTGCAAGGTGCCGCTCATGCGTGGCTCAACAACCTCCCGTGCAGATCAATTCGTAGCTGGGAATAGCTGGTCTACAGCTCCGTGCGAAACTTCAAGGGTAATTACAAAAGGCCCGCATCAATCGAAGAATTAAGAGGCTGCTACCAGAAGACTGACGAGTCGCTACGTTCATACATCTAGAGATGGTCCATCATCAAAAACACTGCAGAAGACATCTCTAAAGACCGTGCAATCGACGCGTTCAATGGCGGCGTGCGCCGCAGAGAGCTCAGAGAGGAGCTGGGCCGCTTGAAGCCCAAAACAATCGACCACCTAATGGAGATTGCGAACAGGTGGGCCGATGGAGAGGACTCGGTGAAAAACCGTGTCCACTCCGATGATGATGAAGACCTCGGTCGCAGACGCGATTGCTGAGGAAAACATCGAATGCACTTTTACGAGGACCATGTGGAAGTCGACATCGTTATAGCTGGCTACGCCGACAAACGCTACGACAACAACCGCAACATTGGATACCGCAGTGGTGGATACCGCGACAACGGGAAAACCACGCAAGTATGGCAACACCGCACTCGCGATGAGGCACCTGGAACATCCATCCAGGACAAACTGTCCAGGCCGTGCAACATGCACTTCTACATCGAAAAGCACGACGGCAAGAAAAAATCTAGCCACCTTCTAAAGGACTACCGCGGGTTCCTCAAGCTCCACGAAGTCCTAGCCCAGATGAATCGTGACGCGATAAACCAGGGCTATTGAGTTGCCCCGGGTGCTGTGGCTCATGGAGCACCACCACCACCACCTAGGACACCACCACCTGCAGCTGCGCCTATCGAAAACCATAGAGGCGAGCTATACCCGTGAGCACTGGGAAACATGGGGATGATCCAAAAAGGACGCTGATGTCTACGCACTTCTATTCTTGTAGACAGTTGTTGGGCCTCCAAGTGCAGAGGTTTGTAGAACAGCAGCAAGTTTTTCCTTAAGTGGATCACCCAAGGTTTATCGAACTCAGGGAGGAAGTGGTCAAAGGTATTCCCTCTCAAGCAACCCTGCAATCAAGATACAAGAAGTCTCTTGTGTCCCCAACACACCCAATACACTTGTCAGGTGTATAGGTGCACTAGTTCGGCGAAGAGATAGTGAAATACAAGTGGTATGGATAATTATAAGTGGTAACGGTGATAGGAAATAACTTGGTGACGTGGAAGAGACTAAAGTAAAACTGAAATAACGATGGCAACAAGCAAACATGTAATAGATCTAATATCAAACGGTGTTTCAATGCTTAGAAACAAGGCCTAGGGATCATACTTTCACTAGTGAACACTCTCATATAAATATATCCTTCTTTATGATACTACTCTTAACTACTCTCCGGTTGAACACTCTAATCGATGGTAGGGCTATAACAGCACACCTCAAAGTAAGTCTTTCCCATCTAGAAAACCCCACACTGTCACCTTGAGTACTAGATGAGTCCAACAAACACCACAATTTCACAAAGATATCCAACTCCAAATATAACTCATAACAAGTATTTGTAATCTCTAGCCTAAGTGCCACCATGGTGAGCACGCTGTCACTTTCACACACATGGGGAGATCAGAGATTCATTAAAGCACTTGAGTAGCAGAATAGATCTATAGATTACAAGCTCATGATCTCAATAAGATCATGCATAGAGAGAGAGAGATGAACACATAGCTACCGGTAGAACCCTTAGCCTCGAGAGAGAACTACTCCCTCCTCATCATGGGAATTAGCAATGGTGATGGAGATGGTGGTGGAGATCGATGGAGATGGCTCCGGGGGCACTTCCCCGTCCCGGCAGGGTGCCAGAATAGAGACTTTCTGTCCCCCGAATCTCCTTTTTGGTGGCGGCGGTGCTGCGGAACTTTTCGTGGCTGGAGGCTTGACGTTCTAGGGTTTATGCATCGGGAGGCATCTTATAGGCGAAGAAGCAAGGTCGGTGGGCAACCAGGGGGCCCACACCACCTGGTGGCGCGGCCAGGGCTAGCCCGCGCTAGCCTGCGCCACCACATGGTGTGGCCAGGCCCTGGCCCTCCTCCGTCTCGTATTCTGGCTCTTTGAGTCTTCCGGTAAAATAGGAAGTTTGGCTTTTGTCCCGTCCAATTCTGAGAATATTCATTTTCTAACTGTCCTGGAACCAAAAACACCAGAAAACAAGCAACTAGCACTGTGGCATCTTGTTAATAGGTTAGTCCAAGAAAGTGTATGAAAAGTACTCTAAAGTTGGATCAAAACATAAGAAAGTAGATAAAACCAAGCATGGAACATCAAAAATTATAGATACATTTGCAATGTATCAGACGCCCATCAAATCGGGTGCAAAAATCAATCACTCGCCAAGGGCGATGAACTCGTCACCCTCCACCACTGAGTACCTCAGTGGGAGCGAGTCCTGCATTACCTTCGACAAGCGCGATCATCCGTGCCAAGTCCCTTGGTGCTCGAGACACAAATTGGAGGCTTCGAAATGAGTCGCATCTTCATGGACGGCGGCAGCTATAACACCCCTAGTTTTAGTAATAGCAATTAGGGTTTGATTTGTGCTTAGCATGAGCATCATCTTCTTTAAATACAATGCATGGAAGAAAATAAAACCCTAACCCTAGTTTCCTCTCTCTCCCTCAAATCAATTCAAAATGGTTTTTGTATTTTGAAAACTACAAATGTTGGAACCCAAATGGTTATAAAGGGTTCCCTTGTATTTTGTAAATGTTTGCAACATTTCTTGTATTTTAGAAATATCCAAAACAGAAAACAAATTGGAAATACAAAATGGAAAACATAAAACATAAAAAGAAAAATGTTTTTATGGAAAAAAATAGAGCAGCAGGCCGCAGCCCACCTCCCTCTCCCCTCTGCCTATCACCCGTGCAGTAGCCAGGAGCCCGCTATGCAAGCTTTGCCGCGGCCCGTTCACGGCCCACCTTTAGCCCACGCCAGCCCGTCTGCGGCCCATACCCCTTCGGCCTCTCTATTCCGTGTCGTCTTCCCTGCCAACACGAAGCACCTCGGTGGACGCTGCTCCGTCTCCCGATGGTCGTCGCTGCACCGAGATGAACGCCGCCGCTCCTCCGCGTCTATAAGGCCTCACCGACTCTGCTGAGAATCCCTAGTATGCCCTACTTCTTCTTCTCTTCCTTGTTCCCCACCATGGCCGAAACCCTAGCCCAGACCTCGCTGGCGTCGCGCCGTCTTCGGTCGCCCTGAGCCTCACCGTCCATCCCAGGAGGTTCTCCTCGTCGTCATTATTTACCTCCTACCAACCACACAAGCAGGCGTGCTTCAAATCGCCCGGAATCGAGCCCACCATCCTCTTCTCCCGACGGTCGTCGTCGAATACCACCGCCTCCAACCTCCCCTAGCCTTCCTGAGCCCTGCACCATGTTCCTAGTGAGCCTCCGGTGCTTAACCATTCCTCCACTATCTCCCTCTCTTCATGTAGTGCGCTGCCGACGAGCACCTACCGGCACCGCCGCCGTTCATCGTCTCCGGCCATACTTCGTGAAGGAAATATGCCCTGAGAGGCAATAATAAAGTTGTTATTATGTATTCCTTGTATATGATAGATGTTTATTTTGCATGCTATAATTGTATTGATAGGAAACATCAATACATGTGTGTTTAATAAACAAAAAGGGTTCCTAGTTATGCCTCTCTTATAGACTAGCTTGTTGATTAACAAGATGATCAAAGTTTCCTGATCATGGACATTGGATGTTGTTAATAACAAGGTCACAACATTTGTGAAATGATGTGATGAACATTCATCCGAAGTATAGCATTACGATCAAGTCATTATGTTTATATTGCTATAACATCATACAAAATAGTCTTAGTCCTTAGACCATGAGATCATGTTAATTGCTAACACCGGAAGAGTATCTTGATAACATCAAACGTCACACCGTAACAGGGTGACCATAAAGGTGGGTTCAGTGCTATGAAGGTGTTATGTTGAGGCTCATGGATCAAGAGTGGAATTTGTCAATCCCGATGACGGATAGATATACTCTGGGCCCTCTCGGTGATATCATATTAAGATAGCTTGCAAGCAAGTGATGTGATCACTAGAATGTTATATCACGGGAACGAGAAAAGAGTGCATGTCGGTAACGAGATCAAACTAGGTATTTGGATACCGATGATCGAATCTCGGACATGTATTATATCATGAGACAAAGGGATTAAATTGCTGACGTTAAAGGTTCTCACGATCACAGAAGTCATCAGTGAATATGCAGGAGTCAGTATGGATCTCCAGGTCCCCCTTCTGATTATTGATCTGAGAGGAGTCTCAATCATGTCTACATTATTCGCGAACCGTAGGGTGACACACTTAAGGGTTGCCGGACACCATTTAGGAGCACATATGTTCCAGACAAAAGGTTTGCAAAGCGCAGGAAATGTTTCGATAGAAACAGGAATTGTTTCGATAGAAACCGGAATTGTTTCGGGTGAAATTGCAGAAAGTGGTTCTGCATGTGATATTGAAATGTTGCAAGGGATTTTATGTGAATGTTTGTTAATTAAAGTAATTAACAAAATTCTGAATAAAATAAATAAAAGATTTTTATTAATTGCGAGAGCATTAAATTTGGAGAAATTTAATGCATTTAAAGTGGAGACTTTAAAAGAGAATGTGAAGGGGCATTTTAATGTGGAAGGGTTACCACCACATGAATGGGGGAGGTGAGGGGTCACCCCCCCATGCGCCGGCCATGGAGAGAGGGGGCACCCCTCCTCCTATAAAAGGCCACCCATTCCCTGCTTCATCCTCACACCTCCTCGTGAAGGATCTCTCTCCCCCTCTAGATATTCCCCCATGGTCTCGGATTAGCGAGATACATGTTCCCGGTGGCCTTGCGTCTGGAAGGAGTTGCTGCTTCCGCTGATTCGCTGGAGCGAGGAGGTGGAGGTTGTCCGGTGGCTTGAACGTGTGTGCGAGGATGGATGCACTGCTGATTTGCGGCGCTCGGACTTCCACACGATCTTGAGATCGGCAAGCGTACGACTACATCAACCACGAGTTCCTACTCGTTAACAAAACTCGTTGTCTTCGACGGTAAGTTCTCCATGGATGTATGTCCACCCGTTGCTCTGTATCTAGTAGATAGATCTTGGCGTATAGTTCTCATCGTAGGAAATTTTTTGTTTTCTATGCTGCAGACCCAACAGTGGTATCAGAGCCTGATCTATACGTAGGTGCTTTGCACGGGTAGTACACATATGTTTATATGTGGGTGATGATGATCATGTTATTGCATCGTCTATGTACTTTGGATATTGGTGGCATAGTGGGATGAAGCGGCCCGGACCAACCTTACATGTCATCGTACATGAGACCGGTTCCACGACTGACATGCAACTAGTTTTGCATAAGTGGCTAGCGGGTGTCTGTCTCTCCTACTATAGTCAATATCTGATTTACAACGAGTTGCTAATAACTTGGTTATCCTCGTTGTGGTTCATGTTCATAGGTAAGACCGGTTCTATCTCCGAAAGCCCTAAGCCACGTAAAACTTGCAATTGATAAATTAGAGGCGTCTAGTTTAGATCGTTGCTGGGCTAGTGTCTTGATATGGTATTGTTGTAAGTAGATGTATGATAGATACTCTTACAACTCACTTAACGTGTAAGTTCCATAGACCTTGGCCTTACACACAAAGGAATGATAGAGATCATACCACGATGCAAATGATAGAGATCAAATGCATGGACCATATCACCTCACTTCACACATTAGATGTTAGCATCTTATATTGCTAGTTTGGCGCTTTTGGTAGCATTATAAGATGATCCCTCATTTAGATATCAAGATAAAATGTGTTCTTCCTTAAGTATGCACCGTTTTGTGGATCGTGTTTTGAGGCATCACGTGATGATCGGATGTTCTCGACTCTACGCTTTCATACAACGGGTGTAAGACAGTTTTACACACGCGAATACTAAGGTTCTTACTTGACGAGCCTAGCATGTACAGACATGACCTCGGAACACGGACCGAAAGGTTAAGCATGAGCCATATAGTTGATATGATGCCCATATAGATGCTCGCCTTTGAAGCTACACCGACTCACGTGATGATCGGACTTGGTGTAGTGGATTTGGTTCATGTAATCACCAAAAGGACACGAGGGATGTCGTTTTTGAGTGGGAGTTCATTAGTAATTTGGATTAGTTGAACTCAATCTATCATAAACTTAGTCTAAATATATTTTACAAATTCTGTTGTAGATGGCACCACCTGCTTTTAATTTCAATGTGTTCATGGAGAAAGAGAAGCTTGCTGCGAATGGTAGCAACTTCACCAACTGGGCTATGAATTTGAGGATTCTCCTCACTGCTGCACAAAAGCAATATGTGCTAGAGGCGCCTCTAGGCCCCCCACCAGCTCCTGATGCCCCTGACAAGGAAAAGAACGTCTATATAACTCGTCAGGAGGACCACAACTTAGTTCATTGCGGCATACTGTATGGGCTAGAGCCAGAACTTCGGAAACGTTTCGAAAATGGCAATGCCTTTGATACCATGGGAGAATTGAAAATGATTTTCGACACCCATGCTGCGGTAGAGAGTTATAATGCTTCTGAAAAGTTCTTTAGCTGCATGATGGAAGAGAACAACTCCGTTAGTGAGCACGTACTCAAAATGTCTGGGTACGCCGATAAGCTTGTGTCCTTGGGAATAACGATTCCCATTGAATTAGGCATACATCGTGTTCTCCAATCTCTGCCACCTAGCTACAAGAGCTTCGTGATGAACTATAATATGCAGGGCATGAAGAAGTCTCTTCCCGAGCTTCTGTCAATGCTTAAGACTACAGAAGTGGAGATTAGGAAAGAACATCAAGTGTTGATGATCAATAAGACCACCGGTTTCAAGAAGGACAAGAAAGGCAAGCAGAAGGGAAAGAAGGGCGGCAAATCTGTTGCCGCGCCTGAAAAGAAACCCCGAGCTGGCCCTAAGTCTGACACCGAGTGCTACTATTGCAAGGGGACTGGCCATTGGAAGCGCAATTGCCCCAAGTATTTGGCGGACAAGAAGGCCGGCAAGGCAAACAAAGGTATATGTGATATACATGTTATTGATGTGTACTTGACTAGTACTCGCAGTAGCACCTGGGTATTTGATACGGGATCGGTTGCTAATATATGTAACTCGATTCAGGGGCTGCAGAACAAGTGACAACTAGCAAGGGATGAGGTCACGATGCGGGTCGGCAATGGATCAAGAGTTGATGTGATCGCCGTCGGAACGCTGCCTCTCCATATGCCGTCGGGATTAGTTATAAACTTGAATAATTGTTATTTGGTGCCTGCACTGAGCATGAACATTGTATCCGGATCGTGTTTGATGCAAAGTGGTTATTCGTTTAAGTCTGAAAACAATGGTTGTTCGATTTATATGAATAATATCTTTTATGGTCATGCACCTGTGTTGAATGGTTTATTTCTGTTGGATCTCGATAGTAGTATTACGCATATTCATAATGTTGATGCTAAAAGGATTAAACTTGATAATGATATATCTGCATATATGTGGCACTGCCGTCTAGGTCATATTGGCGTTAAACGCATGAAGAAACTCCATTCTGATGGATTTTTGGAATCCCTTGATTTTGAATCATTTGATACATGTGAGCCATGCCTTATGGGCAAGATGACTAGAACGCCATTTTCCGGTTCAATGGAACGGGCGACAGATTTATTGGAAATCATACATACTGATGTGTGTGGACCAATGAGTGTGTCGGCGCGAGGTGGATATCATTATTTTGTTACTTTCACGGATGATTTGAGTAGATACGGGTATATCTATTTGATGAAACATAAGTCTGAAACCTTTGAAAAGTTCAAAGAATTTCAGAATGAAGTGCAAAATCATCGTAACAGAAAGATCAAATTTCTGCGGTCCGACCGTGGAGGAGAGTATCTTAGTTACGAGTTTAGCATGCATATGAAAGACTGTGGAATAGTTTCACAACTCACGCCTGCCGGAACACCACAACGTAATGGTGTGTCAGAACGTCATAATCGTACTTTATTGGATATGGTTCGATCTATGATGTCTCTGACCTGCCACTGTCATTTTGGGGTTATGCACTGGAAACCGCTACATTCACTTTAAATAGGGCACCATCTAAATCCGTTGAAAATACACCGTATGAATTATGGTTTGGAAACAAACCTAAGCTGTCATTTCTTAAAGTTTGGGGATGCAATGTTTATGTGAAGAAACTTCAACCGGATAAACTCGAACCCAAAGCGGAAAAATGCGTCTTCATAGGATACCCTAAGGAAACAATTGGGTATACCTTCTATCACAGATCCGAGGGCAATGTCTTTGTTTCCAAGAATGGATCATTTCTTGAGAAGGAGTTTCTCGCGAAAGGTGTGAGTAGTCGGAAGGTAGAACTCGAAGAGGTTATTGAACCTTCTCTTCATGAAATGGCGAGTAGCGCAGCACCAGAAGTTGTTTTGGAGTTGACTTCACCTAATGAAGAGAGAGCTAATGATATTGATCATGAAACTCTGAAAGAGGACACTACCGAACCTCGCATGTCAAGCAGGACACGTGCAGCTCCTGAACTGTACGGCAATCCTGTTATGAATTTCATGATTGATGAAATAGATGACCCTGCGACGTATGAAGAAGTGATGATGAGCCCTGATTCCAACAAATGGCTAGAAGCCATGAAATCCGAGATGGAATCCATGTACGAAAACCAGGTTTGGACCTTGGTGGATTTACCTCACGATCGAAAGGCTGTTGAGAATAAATGGATTTTCAAAAGAAAACTGATGCTGATGGTAATGTAACCATCTATAAGGCTCGACTTGTCGCAAAGGGGTTTCGAAAAATTCAAGGAGTTGACTACGATGAGACATTCTCTCCCGTAGCGATGCTTAAGTCGATTAGGATTATGTTAGCAATTGCTGCATATTTCGATTATGAAATATGGCAGATGGATGTCAAAACTGCGTTCCTCAATGGTAATATTGAAGAAGAGTTTTATATGATACAACCTAAGGGTTTTGTCGATCCTAAGGATGCTGATAAGGTGTGCAAACTTCAGCGATCCATCTATGGACTGAAGCAAGCATCCCAGAGTTGGAATCTCCGCTTTGATGAGGTGATCAAAGAGTTTGGATTTGTCCAAACTTATGGAGAGGCTTGTATTTACAAGAAAGTGAGTGGGAGCAATGTGGCATTTCTGATATTATATGTGGATGACATATTATTGATTGGAAATGATATAGATCTTTTAAACAGTGTTAAAAGTTATCTAAATAGCAAATTTTCGATGAAGGACCTTGGTGAAGCTTCATATATATTAGGCATTAAAATCTATAGAGATAGATCAAGACGCCTAATTGGGCTATCGCAGAGTACATACCTTGATAAGATATTAAAGAAGTTTAATATGGACAGAAGTAAGAAGGGGTACTTACCTATGTTGCAAGGCAAGACATTGAGTAAGACTCAAAGTCCGGCTACGACGGAAGAAAGAGAGATAATGGATAAGATCCCCTATGCCTCAGCCATAGGCTCTATAATGTATGCCATGCTATGTACAAGACCGGATGTGGCACATGCTATTAGTTTGACTAGTAGGTACCAATCTGATCCAGGTTCGGAACACTGGATAGCGGTCAAGAATATCCTTAAGTACTTGAGAAGAACTAAGGATATGTTTCTTGTATACGGAGGTGAAGAAGAGCTAGTCGCTAAGTGTTATGTCGATGCTAGCTTTGACACTGATCCGGATGACTCTAAGTCTCAATCCGGATACGTATTTCTCTTGAACGGAGCAACAGTTAGTTGGAGGAGCTCCAAACAACCTGTGGTGGCTGGATCAACGACGGAGGCGGAATATGTTGCTGCTTCAGAAGCAGCGCAGGAAGCGGTTTGGATGAAGGAGTTCATAACGAAACTGGGTGTGGTTCCTAGTGCGTTGGACCCAATGGTGATCTATTGTGACAACAATGGAGCCATAGCCAATGCCAAGGAACCTAGGTCTCACAAGAATTCCAAGCATATTAAGCGCCGGTTTCACTCCATCCGCGAGCATGTCAAGGATGGAGATATAAAGATTTGTAAAGTGCACACGGACCTGAATGTAGCAGATCCGTTGACTAAAGTACTCCCTAGGGCAAAACATGATCAACACCAGAACTCCATGGGTGTTAGATTTATCACTATGTAAACTAGATTATTGTCTCTAGTGCAAGTGGGAGACTGAAGGAAATATGCCCTGAGAGGCAATAATAAAGTTGTTATTATGTATTCCTTGTATATGATAGATGTTTATTTTGCATGCTATAATTGTATTGATAGGAAACATCAATACATGTGTGTTTAATAAACAAAAAGGGTTCCTAGTTATGCCTCTCTTATAGACTAGCTTGTTGATTAACAAGATGATCAAAGTTTCCTGATCATGGACATTGGATGTTGTTAATAACAAGGTCACAACATTTGTGAAATGATGTGATGAACATTCATCCGAAGTATAGCATTATGATCAAGTCATTATGTTTATATTGCTATAACATCATACAAAGCAGTCTTAGTCCTTAGACCATGAGATCATGTTAATTGCTAACACCGGAAGAGTATCTTGATAACATCAAACGTCACACCGTAACAGGGTGACCATAAAGGTGGGTTCAGTGCTATGAAGGTGTTATGTTGAGGCTCATGGATCAAGAGTGTAATTTGTCAATCCCGATGACGGATAGATATACTCTGGGCCCTCTCGGTGATATCACATTAAGATAGCTTGCAAGCAAGTGATGTGATCACTAGAATGTTATATCACGGGAACGAGAAAAGAGTGCATGTCAGTAACGAGATCAAACTAGGTATTTGGATACCGATGATCGAATCTCGGACATGTATTATATCATGAGACAAAGGAATTAAATTGCTGACGTTAAAGGTTCTCACGATCACAGAAGTCATCAGTGAATATGCAGGAGTCAGTATGGATCTCCAGGTCCCCCTTCTGATTATTGATCTGAGAGGAGTCTCAATCATGTCTGCATTATTCGCGAACCATAGGGTGACACACTTAAGGGTTGCCGGACACCATTTAGGAGCACATATGTTCCAGACAAAAGGTTTGCAAAGCGCAGGAAATGTTTCGATAGAAACCGGAATTGTTTCGGGTGAAATTGCAGAAAGTGGTTCTGCATGTGATATTGAAATGTTGCAAGGGGTTTTATGTGAATGTTTGTTAATTAAAGTAATTAACAAAATTCTGAATAAAATAAATAAAAGAGTTTTATTAATTGAGAGTTGCATTTAATTTGGTGGAAATTAAATACATGTGAGTGGGATTTTGGGTGGAGGCCATGTTTATGTGAGTGGAGGTTCACCACATGAATGAAGGAGGGGAGGAGTCCCCCCCCCTTCATGCGCCGGCTATGGGAGGGGAGCGGTCTCCCTCCCTCCTATATAAAGCCCCCCTCTCCCCTCTCACAAACCACACCTCCTCGTGAAGGATCTCTCTCCCCCTCTAGATATTCCCCCATGGTCTCGGATTAGTGAGATACATGTTCCCGGTGGCCTTGCGTCTGCAAGGAGTTGCTGCTTCCACTGATTCGCTGCAGTGAGGAGGTGGAGGTTTTCCGGTGGCTTGAACGTGTGTGCGAGGACGGATGCGCTGCTGATTTGCGGCGCTCGGACTTCCATACGATCTTGAGATCGGCAAGCGTACGACTACATCAACCACGAGTTCCTACTCGTTAACAAAACTCGTGGTCTTCGAGGGTAAGTTCTCCATGGATGTATGTCCACCCGTTGCTCTGTATCTAGTAGATAGATCTTGGCGTATAGTTCTCATCGTAGGAAATTTTTTGTTTTCTATGCCGTGGACCCAACACTTCGGTGGCCAATAAGTGGAGGCGCCACCTCTACAAGGTCGCCCGCTCCGTGCCCTCACCAACGCATTTAGACATCTTTACCACCCTTCCTTCGAGCTTTCGTCCTTGTGAAGGATGCGTGTGCATAATAATGTGCCCATATGAGATTCTTAGCAATCATTATTTCTTTGGACCTCAACAAGGACATTTGTGTCATTCTTAGTTTGATAGTTAATCCTATCACTAAGGCAAGGATGATTGTGCTACCAAGTCCGTTACTCTGGTACACCCTCTTCAGTCGAAGAGTTAGGCTTGTGCCGAAGCTCTGAGACTATGTCTTCTTGCCTTACCAAGCAAGTTCCCTCTCGAACTAAGTGGGTTTGTGATATTCTAGATGTCTACTAGAAGTATCGCCATGTCTCCACATGACCGTGTTTGTCAAGTTTTTGAGCAAGCAAGTTCTCTGAACTGCTCCTTTCTCCAAGGATCTGTACTAGATACCCTGAATTGGTTGGTTGAGCTTAAATAACAACTTGGAGAGTTGTAAGACAAAAGTTCTACTCAACTCTGTTCTATCTAAAAGGGATGTCATTTAGTTTTGTTCATGCTGAAGAAAGATAGTGTTTCCTTCGTGGAAATGTTATCATCCCCTCCTTTGGTTTGATTCGGGTTATCGTCAAATCAAACTTAGTTCCAAGGACTATCTTAATGATGTTGCTACACGTGATGTTTCACCTGGGTACATCTTTATGTTCTTTGGTATGACCAGTATCGATGTCTTGTGCATACAACATATGAGTCCATCTTCTTGGAGTGTCTTGATAAGTTTGTTGTTGAGCCCATCGATGACATCCTTATCCTGCCCAAGCCAGACTAGATTCATATGGAACAGTTGGCATTAATGTTGGAAACTTTTGAGAACCTTCTTCGAGTTATCTCGAAGTATGTGTTCTGGATGTTAGAAGTAACCTTCCCTGATTCACGTGCAATTGTTGAAAGATGTCGCAATGGATTAGAGCAGAGTTATCTTTGTTTCCTCGGGAATCGTTTCAAGTTAGTCAAGCATGTGAGAAGTATTCTTGATATGGTAGGTCAATACCTTTCAATCTTGAGAATATCCTCTGAGCACGCTAAGCCACTGATGATTTTTCATGGAAGAGAAGAAGTTCTAAAAACTTCAATATCCTCTTAAATGTTTTCCCAATAATAAGGATGCATTTGTGTTTCATTGCAATCAAATCATGTAGGGGCAATTATCTTTTGATAACTTGCTAATACATGGGTTTCGCAACCTAGCTCATTCTTTTGGAGCTTGACATTGTAGTCCATGTCTTGAGAATCTAGTAACTTCACTTTTGTGGTAAATGTTGCAAGTCTTCTATTCGGATATGCTAGGTCTGAATTACCATTCCACCTAACCAGAGCTGAATCTCAAGCAACAACGATGGTTGGTGTCCTTCAAGATTTTTGACAGAGGTCTCTTCAAAAGTCCGGCAAGATTGATGTAGTGGTTGACATAATCAGTCGAAAGACCTCTTGTCACATTCTCTTGAATCAGTAATAACAACCACTCTTCATGAGGCTCCTTCTATGATTTGTTATAAGAGTTACGCTTATGGTTTCCTTTGTATCCGAAGTCCAACCTTTTACTTCATGTTTCGTGACTCGAACATGAAGGAGAACATTTAAAGAAGTGTTGCTAAATGTCTCTCAGTCGATCCTCCAGACCCTTTTACGTTGGTAAACATCTTGTTGTGCCAAGTAACTGAAGTCTGAGAACGAAGTTTATTTTTCCTCATGTCATCAGGAATCTTCTTATATATTCATCTTAGCGGTGTAAAGTGATATAATAATCGCTGGCAAATATTCTGATACTCCTGGATGAATAAGGAGTTTCCTTTGGTTCTTCTAACATGTTCGAAGAGTGACTATGATTTTGGTAATCATCAGTTTCTTTTGTTACATGTTCCTTGTGACTCTTATGAGTCCTCTACACCAAAATACCTATCTGTCTTGACCTTCTGTTGAATGAAGAGTGGTCCTTCTGTATCAAAAGTAGTTCAACAACTTGGTTCTCCGTATCTCTGTACCTTGTAAGCTCTACCTAAGTTGCTTAGTAGAGGTTCCCCTTTCGAAGTCTATGGTCATGTTCTTTCCTTTGTAAACTTTCCTTTTCAGAAGCTTAAACTCTTCTGAAGCTCCATGGTCTAAATCCTTATGAAGACTAGCTATCTAACACCTTGAAAACCTTCTCCTTTTGTTTCCTCCTTTACCTTGACGTGTTTCATGCTCGTTGACTCCAGAGATGTTCGTGAAACATCTATCAACGAGTTGACCATGAGATACTCAGTTGTGGGTTGTGTTTTTCCATCTCCTCTTTAGTGTGTGTAGCTACCTCAAAGAAATGAAGTGCTTCATTCATTCAATAATGGTGGCATGGATCAACCTCCTCGAGAAGATTGTCAAAGTTTAGTGTAAACCTGTTTCTTCTATCTTCCTACCTAGGAATCTCGGGACGAGATTCTGTTAAGGGGGATAGAACTGTAACACCCCTAGTTTCAGTAATAGCAATTAGGGTTTGATTTGTGCATAGCATGAGCATCATCTTCTTTAAATAAAATGCATGGAAGAAAATAAAACCCTAACCCTAGTTTCCTCTCTCTCCCTCAAATCAATTCAAAATGGTTTTTGTATTTTGAAAACTACAAAATGTTGGAACCCAAATGGTTATAAAGGGTTCCCTTGTATTTTGTAAGTGTTTGCAACAGTTCTTGTATTTTAGAATTATCCAAAACAGAAAACAAATTGAAAATACAAAATGGAAAACAGAAAACATAAAAAGAAAAAGGTTTTTCTGGAAAAAAATAGAGCAGCAGACCGCAGCCCACCTCCCTCTCCCCTCTTTCTGTCACCCGCGCAGCAGCCAGGAGCCCGCTATGCAAGCTTTGCCGCGGCCTGCTCACTGCCCATGCTAGCCCGTCCTCGGCCCATAGCCCTTCAGCCTCTCTATTCCGCGTCGTCTTCCCTGCCGAGGGGAAGCACCTCGGTGGACGCTGCTCCGTCTCCCGATGGTCGTCGCCGCGTCGAGATGAACGTCGCCGCTCCTCTGTGTCTATAAGGCCCCACTGACGCTGCCGAGAATCCCTAGCGTGCCCTACTTCTTCTTCTCTTCCTTTTCCCCACCATGGCCGAAACCCTACCCCAGACCTCGCCGGCGCCCCGCCGTCTTCGGCCACCCCGAGCCTCACCGTCCATCCCAGGAGGTTCCCCTCGTCGTCCTTGTTTGCCTCCTACCAACCACGCAAGCAGGCGTGCTTCAAATCGCCCAGAATCGACCCCGCCTTCCTCTTCTCCCGATGGTCGCCGTCGTCGAATACCACCGCCTCCGACCTCCGCTAGCCTTCCTGAGCCCTGCACCACGTTCCCCGTGAGCCTTCGGTGCTTCACCACCCCTCCACTATCTCCCTCTCTTCCAGTAGTGCGCTGCCGACGAGCACCTACCGCCGCCGCCGCTGTTCGTCGTCTCCGGCCATACTCCGGTGGCCAATAAGTGGAGGCGGCACCTCTGCGAGGTCGCCCGGGTCGTGCCCTCGCTACGTGCCTCTTTGCGCTCCAAGGCAAGCTTGGGATTGACGGATCCTTGCAACCACCTGGGAGCATTGCCATTGCTGATGTCATGCTGACATCAGCATGATGCAATATCCCTTTTTCTTTTCTTTTGTAATTATTTTCTGTAAATAATAATATGACAGGTGGGCCTAGCCTATCAGGAATTTATTTATTTTGGAAATTATTTTCTAAAATTAATAAATATCTGACATGTGGGGCCAGCTGGAAAATATTTTAATATAATCCAAAAAATGTTTAATTGTTTTAATAATGATTTAAAATGGATTTAAAATGAGAAAAATCATAACTAATTCATTTTAAATTAGAAAAATATGTATAATTTATCAAAATGTTCAGAAAAATGAGATCTACACAATAGACTCATACTAATGCATTGTTAAAAAACTTACATGACAAGTTTAATTAGAAGAACAAATTAACCCCTCTCATATGCATCCGGGGTTTCTCCGAATTAGGGTTTGCACCCCTCGGACCCTGTTTAAATTGGCAAAGCATGTCTTAGGGTTTCACTTCAATACAATTTAACTTGTCATATCATCATCCTTGCTTGATCATTGCATCGATGCCATGTGTTGATTGTTTCCCCTTTCTTTCCGGTGTTTGGTTCTTCCTCGATAGAATATGAGCTCGACTCCAAGATCGAAGACCGAGATCAACACCATCGAAGGTTATCGACGAACAAGTCCATCTAATGAACCCTTGAGTTCTATATCTGAGTAACAACAGGCAAAGGCAAGCATAGCCCCACACATGATAAAATCCTATGCTTTCAAAGTATTTCATTCTTGCCATGTGCATACTATTCCAAAGTCTTTTATCGATAGATACAATAATCCTATCTGATGCATGTTACCTTTGTAGTCTATATTCCCTGATCCACTTCTCCTAGCATAACTAGGTTTTGGCTTATGAGCTTCGATAGAGCTGCTATATTCGTTTGTGCTTAGCCAAGCTTAGCTGTTACCGCTGGTCCATCCGGTTGATGAATTAGAGCTGCGAATGAACCTAGTTGGACAGGATGACGTGGTATGATTAGAGATGAAAGTTAAACATGCTAAGGCTTGTATGGAGGCCACGTCGGTTTGTGGTTTTTGAAGTCCCATACTTGCCACCACTAGGATCTGAGTTCTTGCATCTTGAACCAAGACGAGCGTACAACCACACGGGGTTTATGGGGACCCCTCCGCTGATTAACTTGCCTAGTAGATTCCATGAGTCACATAGTTCGGGCATTCCATTCAACATATGCATTCTGGTCATTCTTGAAGGAGGTGGAGGAGGTGCATTCATACAGGTAGGTAAGCGTGGCCGGGAGCAAGAGAGGCACGGCCTTCGTAATCTTGTTCCCGGCACACATCTCTAGGGACCAGCTTCGGGACTTGACCCGTTACGGCGGCATCTCCTTAGGGCGTGACTCATGGTCTCGGCGAACGCAAGGTAAAGGTTGTGGCCA
This sequence comes from Avena eriantha, assembly GCA_910589775.1. Lineage (NCBI taxonomy): Eukaryota > Viridiplantae > Streptophyta > Magnoliopsida > Poales > Poaceae > Avena > Avena eriantha. Next base: position 494,344,648 of record OU342743.1, read on the forward strand.
ACCACCCTCTGTCAGCCTTCCAAGGAAGAGGGCTAATCTATAGTGGCATTAAGAGTCGATTGGTACATGTGGGTAAAGTTGTGCACCCCTGCATGGTAATAATCTTTTCGAAAAGCCGTGTCCACGGTTATGGACGACGTGGGAACGGATTCAAAGATCATAGAGAACTATAACCTAATCATAAAACTTGACAAGAGAAGTGAGGTGTGTTTAAGGATTCTTCCTCAAGGATCGAGGGGGTGATCCTAGTTGGTAGGTTCAGCTGTTAAAGATTCGGTGGATATCAAAAGAAGATCAAATCTAGAGATATCGCTTTCTTATTCCCTTTCAAATGTTCTATTAGTCGAGATTCTCCTCTCTCTCTCTTTTATATAGAAAGTTAGCTTTATGCAAAGTAACCCCACCAGCCATAAGTCTTGCGGAGTGCACCCTGTACTCAACCTTGCTTTGTTGATACTTTTGCAGCAAGTAAGTGTTACCACAGAAGGTGAGTTTGTTACAACATCGACATCGATGAGTAGCTTGGGGTTCCCGGTCGGCAGCCTGGAATCTATGGATTGGGACGTCATCATTATGCTTCAGTCCTATTAGGCCATTTGTTAAGTTTGATATACATAATAGCATAATTTGCCTTCCGTTGTTTGATGTTTTGTGGTTAGTGAGCTCTGCTTGTAAACTTTTGGTTCTTTGCTCAGTTATGAGCTTGCTGTAATAATTTTTGTGTCGTAGGGTCACTGTAATGTTACCGATTCTCTCTCTGCACGCTTCTGAGATTTAGGTTAGGCTTATATCAGACAAAGGTCTGGGATTTGTCTAGCCTTAATCCCGGGGGTGTCATAGCAGTGGCATCAACCTCACGTTCGCAAGTACTTTGCATGCCATGCGAATCCCCCTGTCATGCCTGGAAACTTCAGACACAACCTTCCATGGCATTGTTCCAGGGAAGGGCGTATACCCCCTGGGCATGATCAGCTTGGACGTTATCTTTGAAACGCCGGTAAACTTCCGACAAGAGTGCATAGAATTCAAAGTTGTCGACTGGCCCTCACAATACCACTGCATCCTCGGACGTGTCACGTTCGCGAGGTTCATGCTGGTGCCACACTACGCCTACCTGCAGATGAAGATGCTAGGCCCCAACGGTATTATCACAGTCAACATAAGCTTCGAGAGGTCCGACAGCTATGACAGGGAATTCAACAGAATCTCCCAGTCTTTCGGCTTGCAGGAGGAACTGGCGAGGTTGAAGGAATCGACAGACAATAGCCTACCTCCTCTGAGTAAGCCAAGCTCACCCGACCAATCCTTCGAGATGTCGATCCACACCAAGGCGGTCTAGGTCCACCCAACGGACCTGACCAAGACGGCCCTCATCGCCAACAACTTGAGTCCCGCATAGGAACTCGCGCTCGTCGTATTCTTCTATGAGCGCTGGGAAATCTTCGCCTGGTGTCCATCGAACATGCCAAGAGTTCTCAAGGAATTCGCCGAGCACTCACTTAATGTGAATTATGAAGCAAGACCAGTAAAACAGACAATATGTCGACTATCTGAGCCAAAGGCAAAAGCGGTATGTATGGAAGTCAACAGACTTCTTAACGCTAACTTCATACACGAGATCAAGGAAAGCACCTGGGTAGCAAACCCCGTGCTTGTTCCTAAAAAGACACGGATATCCTACGGATGTGTGTGGACTTCACCTCCTTGAACAAGCATTTCCCAAAGGATCACTTCCTGTTGCCACGGATCGACCAGATAATCGACTCCACTGCGGGATGCGAGCGCCTCTGCTTCCTCGACGCCTATTCAGGCTATCAACAGATTCGAATGAAGGAGGAAGACTAGGAGAAAATGGCATTCATCACGCCCTTTTGCGTCTTCTGCTACACAATGATGCCCTTTAGGCTGAAAACACCGGGGCCACCTACCAGCGGTGTATGTAGGCCTGCCTCAAGAGCCAGCTTGGCCGTAACATCCAAGTCTACATCAACAACATCATCGTCAAAACCAAGGAGGAAGCCTCATTACTCGAAGATCTCCGTGAGACCTTCGATAACCTTGACCGCTACCGGATCAAACTGAATCCAGATAAATGCGCCTACAGCGTACCATCCGGGCAATTACTTGGATACCTCATCTCCGCGAGAGGGATCGAGGGCAACCCAAAAAAAATAAAGGCCATACAGGCCATGGAGAAGCCGAAGAACGTGAAAGGCGTCTAGCAGCTAGCTGGGCGAATCACGGCACTCAGTCGATTCATCAGTCGGATGGGCAAAAAGGCATTGCCTTTCTACCAACTCCTCCGCAAGGCTAACAAATTCGAGTGGACAGACAAAGCACAAGAAGCATTTGAAGACCTCGAGCGTCTACTAAACACTTCACCGGTGTTGGTGACACCTCAATAAACGGAGCCGATGTTGCTATAGATCACTACCACCACCAGGTGGTTAGTACAGTGCTTGTAGTGGAACGAGCCGAGGAAAATAAAGTCCACGGGGTACAACGCCCAGTCTACTACTTCAGCGCGGTGCTCGCACCGACAAAACAGCGGTACCCGCATTATCAGAGACTAGCATACGATGTCTTCATGACATCCAGGCGACTGTGCCACTACTTCCAGGAGCACCTGATCATTGTAGTGAATGATGCCCCACTAGGGCACATCCTCAACAACCCCAAAGCCACAGGATGAGTCACGCTTTGGGGGATAGAACTGTCTCCACGAGACATCACATACGAGAAGTGAGATGCGATCAAGTCACAAGTACTCCCGGACTTCCTCGTTCACTGGATGGAAAACCAGCTACCTGCCAAGCCATACATGCCCTACCTATGGACAATGCACTTCGACGGATCCAAACACAAAGAAGGAGCTGGCGCGGGCGTCATCCTGACATCGCCACAAGGCGACAATATGAGGTATGTTCTGCGAATGCAGTTCACCGCCTCCAACAACGAAGCTGAATACGAATCCCTACTCCACGGGATGCGGATGGCCAAAGCCTGTGGTGCAAAGCGACTTGTCATCTACAGCGACTCTAAATTGGTGGTGAATCAAACCATGAACCCGTGTGATGCTCTGAGAGACAACATGCCTACCGCCACCTTTATGACACACTCAAAGGGGACTTTGATGGCTGCGAACTACGGCACGTCGGCCGCGAGAGGAACGAGGAGGCAGATACACTCGCTAACATTGGCTCCACTTGTGCCCCAGTGCCACCTGGAGTATTCCTCGAGAAAATCTGTGAATGCTCCATCAAGCCAAAGACTCCAGAACAGAAAACCTACACAACAAAGGACTCGAGGGCTACGCCACCCGACGAGCCAAAGGCACTCGAAGACATGGAGCAAGATACAGGACTCGAGGGCCCCATGGAAGTCATGATGATCGAGCCATCCTGGACATAACCATACATCACATACTTTCTTAGCAAAAGGTTGCCAGATGACCCGACAGATGCACACCAAATAGCGTGACGATCCAAGGCTTTTGCCCGCATCAACGGTGAATTGTACAAGCACAACATCACAGGAGTTCTTCAACGATGCGTCTCCAACGGGGATAGAAGATCAATCCTCCTCGACATCAACGAAGGCACTTGTGGCCATCATGCTGGCAGTCGCGCCCTCGTCGCCAAAGCTCTACGAGCTGGATCTACTGGCCAACGGCAATGCGTGATGCAAAGGACATCGTCTAGCGATGCAACGCTTGCCAACGATTCACGGATAAATCGCATGCACCTGACGTAGAACTCAGGCCTATACCTGTGGCCTGGCCCTTCGCGCAATGGGGAGTTGACATGGTCGGCAAGCTGCACAAATCTTCACCTAGAGGATACATCTACCTCCTCGTTGCAATCGACAAATTCACGAAGTGGATTGAAGCCATGCCGGTAACAAATCAATCAGGGGCAGCAGCCATAAAATTCTTTGAGTCCATGATCTTCCGGTTCAGGGTGATACACAGTATCATCACGTACAACGGAACAAACTTCACCTCCAAGGAGTTCCAAGATTTCTGCGAAAACCTGGGAATCAACATCAGCTACGCCTCGGTGGCACACCCTCAGACCAACGGCCAAGTCGAAAAAGGCAACAGCCTTATCTGCGGCGGCATCAAGAAATGCTCCTCTGGCCACTCGAAAGAGCTGCTGGGTGCTGGCCCGAGGAGCTACAATCAGTACTATAGAGCATACGCACAACTCTAAACGGCGCCACAGGCTATACTTCGTTCTTCATGGTACACGACGCTGAGGTGGTACTACCCGCAGAAGTACACTACAAAGCCCCGCGGGTCGTAGCATATAGCGAGGCAGAATCAACCCTCGCACTCAAAGACTCCGTCGATCTCCTCAACGAAGCACGGGAGATTGTAGCTGAAAGATCCACGATCTACCAGCAAAACCTCCACAACTACCACAGAAGAAGGCTACGCCCAATGTCCTTCGTCGAAGGAGAACTGGTGCTGCGACTAAAGCAACAAGGGCACCTCAAGCTCGAGTACCCTTGGGAGGGACCTTATGTGATTACAAAGTAATCCCAGGTGGCGCCTACCGCCTTAACGACGTAGAAGGCGGAGTCGCAAAATCCAATCCCTGGAACGTCGCATAGCTGCGTCGCTTCTACCCTTAGATGTTTTACTTTAAAAATAAGGCTATTTAGCCAGGCTACTTAGCCACACATTGTATCTCCTGATATTCTGCGAATAAATAAAGCTAAGTTCCTCCAACTTTGTGTTTCTATTTTTATTTACAATTGTATCACTCGGGGGCTGCGCCACCCTTTACACCTCGTTACACGAATAATGCAGTAGCCTGAGTAGCTGTCGTACTATTAATCGAACCCTTGGTAAAACCAACCTAGCTGCAACGCACCTGACTGGTTGACAAGGTGCTGAGATGAATATACATCAGGCTAACGAAAAGGAACTGCAGAGTACAAGCTACTCGAAAAATACATAAGCTAGCAAGCTCTTACATATAAACGGGTCACAAAAACCACCCGATGTACTTATACAAACTTTACAACACCAACGCATCTATGTGCAGGTTCAAAACTACCCTACTGCCATAAATGGAGAACGTTGGTACGTTCTTCGAAGAACTCGACGATATCTTCGCCTGGCTAATCAACCGCCTGATAAAGAGGCACCATGTTCCATGCCCTTCCTTCTGGTGGGGGTGGCGGTCCAATGACAATAGCTACGAAACCTAGATTAGGACGATGCAGGCGAACAAGTGCCAATGCAGCCTTGGCACCCGCAACTAACTGCCGACGCACACACTTGCGGACTGTGCTAACATCCTAAAATTTCTTTCGTAAAGCTAACAAGCTAGAGGGCATGGCATCTAATCGGAACATCGCCTGAAAAATATGCTTAAGACATGAACGCGACTTCTTCAAATAAAGCAGCACCTGCAACGCACGGTCCTACAGCGTCGCCAACACGACTACGCGATCACAATCAATCCAAAACTACCCACTAGCTTCGAGCTGCTCATGGGTCAAGCAATTAAGTCGAATGGCGATTCGATCCCTCTCATCATGCGGGTGACGAGCGCTAACAACTACAAAAGGCAGTACAAAGCGTAAAGACAAAGTGTCACCACGAGTGGCTAGGAAAGGACGAGAATCTAGAGAACTAACACTTAAATTTCTCATTCAACTGAGCCACCTCGCCCAGAAGGTACTTCTCGCGTGCACTGGCATTTTTAGCCATTGACTTCAACACGTCCACGCTACCATGAATCACGGGCATCTCTAGCTCCAAATGTTTTATGTGGTCACACAATCGAGACAGCAGTGGCAGCTCCTCCACCTTTGAACGTTGTTGCGCCACAAGTTCATCAGTGGGAGGTGAGTCAGACAAAACACTCGGAGGACCCTATTAGAAGAAGAGTAAGAAGCAAATAAGACCAACCATTCATAAATAAATGCCAACAGAAGAAACATCAAGGTTCAGCAAGTCTCAAAAGGGCTACCCCCACAAGGTACAATTCAAAAGGGAAAAGCTAGACTATTACAAAAAATGTGATTAAGCAGCAGACTATAGCTACGCGTTGGCACTCGGGGGCTTCCTTGAGTCTGTGGCAGTATCTGACGCCACAGCCTTTCCGGCTATAGCCTATGATGCTGTGACTTTCGCTCTGGTGGATCCATGTTGGTTTTAGTATAAGAACACACATGCAATGACTCTAGTGCTGGTTTGTGGTTTTAGTGTAAGAACAAACATGCAATGACTCTAGTGGTTGATCCATGTGTGGTTTGTGGAAAGAACACACATGCAATGACCACTGGTTGATCCATAAGTTGTTTGTGGAAAAGAACACACATGCAATGAGTCTAGTTGATCCATGTCTGGTTTGTGGAAAAGAACACACATGCAATGACTCTAGTGCTGGTTTAGTATAAGAACACACATACAATGACTCTAGTGGTTGATCCATGTGTGGTTTGTGGAAAGAACACGCATGCAATGACTCTGGTTGATCCATATGTGGTTTGTGGAAAGAACACACATGCAATGACCACAGGTGGATTCATGTGTGGTTTGTGCAAAAGAACACACATGCAATGACTCTAGTGATGGTTTATAGTTCTAGTATAAGAACACACATGCAATGACTCTAGTGGTCGATCCATGTGTGGTTTGTGGAAAGAACACATATGCAACGACTCTAGTGGTTGATCCATGTGTAGTTTGTGGAAAGAACACACATGCAATGACCACTGGTGGATCCATGTTGGTTTTAGTATAAGAACACACATGCAATGACTCTAGTGATGGTTTGTGGTTTTAGTATAAGAACAAACATGCAATGACTCTAGTGGTTGATCCATGTGTGGTTTGTGGAAAGAACACACATGCAATGACCACTTATTGATCCATAAGTTGTTTGTGGAAAAGAACACACATGCAATGAGTCTAGTGCATCCATGTGTGGTTTGTGGAAAAGAACACACATGCAATGACTCTAGTGCTGGTTTTAGTATAAGAACACACATGCAATGGCTCTAGTGGTTGATCCATGTGTGGTTTGTGGAAATAACACATATGCAATGACTCTAGTGGTTGATCCATGTGTGGTTTGTGGAAATAACACACATGCAATGACTCTGGTTGATCCATATGTGGTTTAGGGAAAGCACACACATGCAATGACCACTGGTGGATCCATGTGTGGTTTGTGGAAAAGAACACACATGCAATGACTCTAGTACTGGTTTGTGGTTTTAGTATAAGAACACACATGCAATGACTCTAGTGGTTTATCCATGTGTGGTTTGTGGAAATAAGACACATGCAATGACTGTGGTTGATCCATATGTGGTTTGTGGAAAGAAACACACATGCAATGACCACAGGTGGATCCATGTGTGGTTTGTGGAACAGAACACACATGCAATGACTCTAGTGATGGTTTATGGTTTTAGTATAAGAAAACATGCAATGACTCTAGTGGTTGATCCATGTGTGGTTTGTGGAAAGAACACACATGCAACGACTCTAGTGGTTGATCCATGTATGGTAGGTGGAAAGAACACACATGCAATGATCACTGGTGGATCCATGTTGGTTTTAGTATAAGAACACACATGCAATGACTCTAGTGCTGGTTCGTGGTTTTAGTATAAGAACAAACATGCAATGACTCTAGTGGTTGATCCATGTGTGGTTTGTGGAAAGAACACATATGCAATGACCACTGGTTGATCCATAAGTTGTTTGTGGAAAAGAACACACATGCAATGAGTCTAGTGGATCCATGACTGGTTTGTGGAAAAGAACACACATGCAATGACTCTAGTGCTGGTTTTAGTATAAGAACACACATGCAATGACTCTAGTGGTTGATCCATGTGTGGTTTGTGGAAAGAACACGCATGCAATGACTCTGGTTGATTCATATGTGGTTTGTGGAAAGAACACACATGCAATGACCACAGGTGGATCCATGTGTGGTTTTTGGAAAAGAACACACATGCAATGACTCTAGTGATGGTTTATAGTTCTAGTATAATAACAAACATGCAATGACTCTAGTGGTTGATCCATGTGTGGTTTGTGGAAAGAACACACATGCAACGACTCTAGTGGTTGATCCATGTGTGGTTTGTGGAAAGAACACACATGCAATGACCACTGGTGGATCCATGTTGGTTTTAGTATAAGAACACACATGCAATGACTCTAGTGATGGTTTGTGGTTTTAGTATAAGAACAAACATGCAATGACTCTAGTGGTTGATCCATGTGTGGTTTGTGGAAAGAACACACATGCAATGACCACTGGTTGATCCATAAGTTGTTTGTGGAAAAGAACACACATGCAATGAGTCTAGTGGATCCATGTCTGGTTTGTGGAAAAGAACACACATGCAATGACTCTAGTGCTGGTTTTAGTATAAGAACACACATGCAATGACTCTAGTGGTTGATCCATGTGTGGTTTGTGGAAAGAACACGCATGCAATGACTCTAGTGGTTCATCCATGTGTGGTTTGTGGAAAGAACACACATGCAATGACCACTGGTGGATCCATGTGTGGTTTGTGGAAAAGAACACACATGCAATGACTCTAGTGGTTGATCCATGTTTGTTTGTGGAAATAACACACATGCAATGACTCTAGTGGTTGATTCATGTGTGGTTTGTGAAAAGAACACACATGCAATGACTCTAGTGTTAGTTTTAGTATAAGAACACACATGCAATGACTCTAGTGGTTGATCCATGTGTGGTTTGCAGAAATAACACATATGCAATGACTCTAGTGGTTGATCCATGTGTGGTTTGTGGAAATAACACACATGCAATGACTCTAGTGGTTGATCCATGTGTGGTTTGTGGAAAGAGCACACATGCAATGACCACTTGTGGATCCAGATGTGGTTTGTGGAAAAGAACACACATGCAATGAGTCTAGTGGATCCATGTGTGGTTTGTGGAAAAGAACACACATGCAATGACTCTAGTGCTGGTTTGTGGTTTTAGTATACGAACAAACTTGCAATGCCTCTAGTGGTTGATCCATGTGTGGTTTCTGGAAATAACACACATGCAATGACTCTGGTTGATCCATATGTGGTTTAGGGAAAGAACACACATGCAATGACCACTGGTGGATCCATGTGTGGTTTGTGGAAAAGGACACACATGCAGTGACTCTAGTACTGGCTTGTGGTTTTAGTATAAGAACACACATGCAATGACTCTAGTGGTTGATCCATGTGTGGTTTGTGGAAAGAACACACATGCAATGACTCTAGTGCTTGATCCATGTGTGGTTTGTGGAAAGAACACACATGCAATGACCACTAGTTAATCCATAAGTTGTTTGTGGAAAAGAACACACATGCAATGACTCTAGTGGTTGATCCATGTTTGTTTGTGGAAATAACACACATGCAATGACTCTAGTGGTTGATCCATGTGTGGTTTGTGAAAAGAACACACATGCAGTGACTCTAGTGTTGGTTTCAGTATAAGAACACACATGCAATGAATCTAGTGGTTGATCCATGTGTGGTTTGTGGAAATAACACACATGCAATGACTCTAGTGGTTGATCCATGTGTGGTTTGTGGAAAGAACACACATGCAATGACCACTGGTGGATCCATGTGTGGTTTGTGGAAAAGAACACACATGCAATGACTCTGGTTAATCCATATGTGGTTTGTGGAAAAGAACACACATGCAATGAGTCTAGTGGATCCATGTGTGGTTTGTGGAAAAGAACACACATGCAATGACTCTAGTGCTGGTTTGTGTTTTTAGTATAAGAACACACATGCAATGACTCTGGTTGATCCATATGTGGTTTGTGGAAAGAACACACATGCAATGAATCTAGTGGTTGATCCATGTGTGTGTTGTGGAAATAACACACATGCAATGACTCTAGTGGGTCCACATGTAGTTTGAGGAAAGAACACACATGCAATGACTCTGGTTGATACATATGTGGTTTGCGGAAAAGAACACACATGCAATGAGTCTAGTGGATCCATGTGTGGTTTGTGGAAAAGAACACACATGTAATGACTCTAGTGCTGGTTTGTGGATTTAGTATAAGAACAAACATGCAATGACTCTAGTGGTTGATCCATGTGTGGTTTGTCGAAAGAACACACATGCACTGACTCTGGTTGATCCATATGTGATTTGTGGAAAGAACACGCATGCTATGACCATTGGTGGATCCACGTGTGGTTTGTGGAAAAGAACACATATGCAATGAATCTAGTGCTGGTTTGTGGTTTTAGTATAAGAACAAACATGCAATGACTCTAGTGGTTGATCCATGTGTGGTTTGTGGAAAGAACACACATGCAATGAATCTGGGTTATCCATACGTGGTTTGTGGAAAGAACACACATGCAATGACCACTGGTGGATCCATGTTGGTTTTAGTATAAGAACACACATGCAATGACTCTAGTGCTGGTTTGTGGTTTTAGTATAAGAACAAACATGTAATGAATCTAGTGGTTGATCCATGTGTGGTTTGTGGAAAGAACACACATGCAATGAATCTGGGTTATCCATATGTGGTTTGTGGAAAGAACACACATGCAATGACCACTCGTGGATCCATGTTGGTTTTAGTATAAGAACACACATGCAATGACTCTAGTTCTGGTTTGTGGTTTTAGTATAAGAACAAACATGCAATGACCACTGGTGGATCCATATGTGGTTTGTGGAATAGAACAAACATGCAACGAGTCTAGTGGATCCATGTGTGGTTTGTGGAAAACAACACACATGCAATGACTCTAGTGCTGGTCTGTGGTTTTAGTATAAGAACAAACGTGCAATGACTCTAGTGGTTGATCCGTGTGTGGTTTGTGGAAAGAACACACATGCAATGACTGTGGTTGATCCATATGTGGTTTGTGGAAAGAACACACATGCAATGACCACAGGTGGATCCATGTGTGGTTTGTGGAAAATAACACACATGCAATGACTCTAGTGCTAGTTTGTGGATTTAGTATAAGAACAAACATGCAATGACTCTAGTAGTTGATCCATGTGTGGTTTGTCGAAAGAACACACATGCAATGACTCTAGTTGATCCATATGTGGTTTGTGGAAAGAACACGCATGCTATGACCACTGGTGGATCCATGTATGGTTTGTGGAAAAGATCACATATGCAATGACTCTAGTGCTGGTTTGTGGTTTTAGTATAAGAACAAACATGCAATGACTCTAGTGGTTGATCCATGTGTGGTTTGTGGAAAGAACACACATGCAATAAATCTGGGTTATCCATATGTGGTTTTTGGAAAGAACACACAAGCAATGACCACTGGTGGATCCATGTGTGGTTTGTGGAAAAGAACACACATGCAATGACTCTAGTGATGGTTTATGGTTTTAGTATAAGAACAAACATGCAATGACTATAGTGGTTGATCCATGTGTGGTTTGTGGAAAGAACACACATGCAGCGACTCTAGTCGTTGATCCATGTGTGGTTTGTGGAAAGAACACACATGCAATGACCACTGGTGGATCCATGATGGTTTTAGTATAAGAACACACATGCAATGAATCTAGTGCTGGTTTGTGGTTTTAGTATAAGAACAAACATGCAATGACTCTAGTGGTTGATCCATGTGTGGTTTGTGGAAAGAACACACATGCAATGACCCCTGGTTGATCCATAAGTTTTTGGTGGAAAAGAACACACATGAAATGAGTCTAGTGGATCCATGTGTGGTTTGTGGAAAAGAACACACATGCAATGAATCTAGTGCTAGTTTGTGTTTTAGTATAAGAACAAACATGCAATGACTCTAGTGGTTGATCCATGTGTGGTTTGTGGAAAGAACACACATGCAATGAATCTGGGTTATCCATACGTGGTTTGTGGAAAGAACACACATGCAATGACCACTGGTGGATCCATGTTGGTTTTAGTATAAGAACACACATGCAATGACTCTAGTGCTGGTTTGTGGTTTTAGTATAAGAACAAACATGCAATGAATCTTGTGGTTGATCCATGTGTGGTTTGTGGAAAGAACACACATGCAATGAATCTGGGTTATCCATATGTGGTTTGTGGAAAGAACACACATGCAATGACCACTGGTGGATCCATGTTGGTTTTAGTATAAGAACACACATGCAATGACTCTAGTGCTGGTTTGTGGTTTTAGTATAAGAACAAACATGCAATGACCACTGGTGGATCCATATGTGGTTTGTGGAATAGAACAAACATGCAACGAGTCTAGTGGATCCATGTGTGGTTTGTGGAAAACAACACACATGCAATGACTCTAGTGCTGGTCTGTGGTTTTAGTATAAGAGCAAACGTGCAATGACTCTAGTGGTTGATCCGTGTGTGGTTTGTGGAAAGAACACACATGCAATGACTGTGGTTGATCCATATGTGGTTTGTGGAAAGAACACACATGCAATGACCACAGGTGGATCCATGTGTGGTTTGTGGAAAATAACACACATGCAATGACTCTAGTGCTAGTTTGTGGATTTAGTATAAGAACAAACATGCAATGACTCTAGTAGTTGATCCATGTGTGGTTTGTCGAAAGAACACACATGCAATGACTCTAGTTGATCCATATGTGGTTTGTGGAAAGAACACGCATGCTATGACCACTGTTGGATCCATGTGTGGTTTGTGGAAAAGATCACATATGCAATGACTCTAGTGCTGGTTTGTGGTTTTAGTATAAGAACAAACATGCAATGACTCTAGTGGTTGATCCATGTGTGGTTTGTGGAAAGAACACACATGCAATAAATCTGGGTTATCCATATGTGGTTTTTGGAAAGAACACACATGCAATGACCACTGGTGGATCCATGTGTGGTTTGTGGAAAAGAACACACATGCAATGACTCTAGTGATGGTTTATGGTTTTAGTATAAGAACAAACATGCAATGACTATAGTGGTTGATCCATGTGTGGTTTGTGGAAAGAACACACATGCAGCGACTCTAGTCGTTGATCCATGTGTGGTTTGTGGAAAGAACACACATGCAATGACCACTGGTGGATCCACGTTGGTTTTAGTGTAAGAACACAAATGCAATGACTCTAGTGCTGGTTGTGGTTTTAGTATAAGAA